>JAJTWQ010000055.1:2423283-3919067 GCA_029007595.1 Solanum commersonii | reverse complement strand
TGTATAAGATTTTGTTTAAAAGAAGTTAGCAAAAAAGATAGTTTATGAACGGAAAAAAAGAATAGGGAGAAAAAAGATAAAGTCTTATTGAAATAGAAAGTTAGAAAGAACCTCGATTTTAAAATATATAAATTGCTCTGAAAGGGAATCGAACCCGGGCAAAAAGTAATATTATAAACTTAAGCACCCACATTCAACCAATGCGCCAACTATACCATTTGCTTACTAGGTTCTCGTTTTTTATTTTATACGATATTGTCTTAATTTCTATATAAGTACATATAGTTCGATACGAGGTTAATGGATGCTCGAGCACCGGACAGGTCCATGTGGGTCCGCCCCTGAGTACACTAAAAAAGTCTTTCATATCTTTTAATATTGGAGGTATTCAATCACATGTTATGTTATTTTATAGTGATTCACCATAAATATTTGAAGATAAATATGGGAGTTGGTTGAATTGAAAGATTGTGTATGTTTGTAGTGTATTTATAACCTTTCACTTATATATAGGGATGACAATGGAGCAGGGTTGATGCTGAGCGGGGCAGGTTTAGATCAATGGCGAGGCAGGGCTGGTTGAACTTATTTTTTTTTTAAATCAGCGGGTGTGTGGCGGGTGCGGGTACGGGTGGAATCAAGGGTGGAGCCACCTTGTCCCCAGGGTGTCCAATTGGACACCCTTCGTCGAAAAATTATATGATATATACACGTAAAGTTTTGACTTATATTGACAAATATCGTATTTTGGACACTCTAAAATAACAAAGTAACCTGTAGTGGAGATGGCTAGAGCTGTTGCAAACCCACTCGTTGCCCCTGCTCGATTCCCCGCATGAGCGTTTTCATTTTTATGTAATTATTTTGCCTTCTTGAAGTTTGTAAGTAAATAAGCATGCGTAAGTTTAACACAAATGTTCAGTAGCTTGGTGGTAAATAGTGTCATGTTTGTCTTGAGTGACCCAAGTTTGAATCTTACCTCCTATAAGGATTTTTTTTTCAATTAAAATTGAATTTTTTTCCTTAAATTTTAATACTTTTTCCTTGTGGAATAAGATTTCCTAATATTTTAATACCTTTTTCTTAAATTTTAACACATTTTCTTTTGGAATAAGGTTTAATTGAAAAAAATCCTTAAATTTTAATACCTTTTTCTTGTGGAATAAGATCTCCTTATATTTTAATACTTTTTTCCTTTGTGGAATAAAATTTTCTTAAATTTTAATACATTTTCCTTTTGGAATAAGGTTTTCTTTCTATATAAATAGGAGACCCATTTACCCAAATTATATCACAATATTATTAAAAATAAAATCTCTATAAATCATCGTTTTTTTTTTTAAAATTATTATTCAAAGTTTGGACCCCCTTCATAAAATTCCTGGCTACGCCACTGGGTAGAATTTCCGCTTTTGAATTACGTTTTCACTTTTCATGTTTTTGTTCATTTGCAGCAAATGTTCTTTTCACTTCAAGCTCTGTTTTTTTTTTTTCACTTTTCACTTTTTCTATTCCAATTTATAAAAGTAAATCATTGAGTTGTTGCATACAAAATAGTTATTAAACTTTGCAAATTATTTTGGTCCTAGTTCTGTCATAAGCTTACGCCTCAATATTGAACACATTTGTTATATCCGCTAAGTTTTATTAAAAAATTAATAATTTCATTATAGAATACAACAAAATAATCACAGGATACCGACAAGAATTTCCATGAATAAATTGGAATGAAAATGAATGGATTTCTTTTTTCTTTGTTTTCTCAATGTAGATCTTGTTTTTCAATATGGCCAAAACATTAAAAACAAAAATAATATTATATTTGTGATGAAAAAATTCTAGAATTTTTTTATTTTAATCATAACACACATGCAAATTTTTCAAAAAAGTTGAAGATGTTTTCTGTAAGAAGTTCTTTTTTATAATTTTTAAAACAAATTAACGATTGGCTTTTGAAACACAAAATCTCTTCCTTTATTGAAACATAGTGTTGAATAATACTCATGTTGTTATAAAATATTACAATGTGGATGTCCACTACACCAAGAAGTTACTCTCATCCATTATCTCCATTACTTTCCTCCATTATAAAAATAACCATAACATCCATAACCTCCAGCTTTATAACCATTATTCTTGTAACCTTTCGCTTCCATAACCTCCTCCATGATATTCATGTTAATGTCATGTTTATGACTAACCTTTTGTATGCCTCTATGTTTGTAACATCTCGTAACTAGAAAGAAACTAGAAGGAGGTTTAAAATCTGGAAATAGTTCTTTTGGGAAGAATTTAAAAATCTGAAAATTTGGGTAAAGGTGTTAAAGTGAGTTTTGGTTAACTTCAAATGACCATAATTCCTAGCTCATGATGAGTTAGGTGTGATTCCAGATATGGTTGGAAAGCCCGTGGAATGATCTTTCCAACGCTGCCAATTTTGCGCGATTCCGAGTTCGTATGAGTAAAAGGGTAGATTAGTCTTTTCCTTACCCAATTAGTTTAATTCATTTTAGTGAATTAATTAAGGGTCAAATCAGAAAGAGATCAGTTTAGTCAATTGGAAATTCACGCTAGGGCTTGGAGAAAAGAGAAAAGAGGAGAAAGGAGAGGAAAAGCTCAAGGTTAGCCAAGAACAATCGATTTTGGTTGTGGATTTGCCAAGTAATTCATTGGGTATGTGAGTCTTTCATAGCGTTGGGTTTATTCACCCAAGATCCAAAGATGTTTCGCCCAGCAGAATCCGTCCTTAAAGAGTTTGAAAGTTGATATTCTTGACATGAATTCTTGAATTTGTATGTTGTTCTTGAATTGGGTTGAATTGAGTTTTTGAGACCGTTATGTTGAGTTTTAGAGTTGTTTGAGTTAGGTTCTTGAGTACACATGTTGGGTATCAGAATAAAAAATGAATTTGAGAACAATAGACGAGTTTAGGCGAATTGGGGCTGGAAAATGAAGAAGGAAAAAGTGAGCAGGATCTGGCATGCAAGTCCACGTCGCAGACTTGCTCCCCCGGTGAGCAAAAATTTGCTTCGCATCGCGGTCAGGACGCGGACTCCTCTGTCTCAAAATTTAATTTCACGAATAATTATTTAAAACACCTCCACGTCGCGGACTTGTTCCAAGACGGTGATTTCATGACTTTTCTCATGGTTAGCTATTTAAGATCTTTCCTAAACATCAAGTGATCCTTCCTATCACAAATCATAATCCTTGAATCCATAATTCAATTTCAGGAGAGTTAAGAGTCAATTGAAGTAAAGTTAAGAGTCAAGTCAAGAGAATTCATCAAAGTTTTCAAAGGTTTTTTGCAAATGTTTTAACTTTGTTTTAAAACTTAAAGTTCAAGTTGAGTTAAGCAAAGAGTTCAGATTTGAAGTTCATTTCTTCAAAAGTATATGGGGACTAAGTATTCCCAAAGAGATTTAAATGTTTTCAAATTTAACTAAGAACGGAAACTGAGATTTCCAAAGAGCCTTCGGGCTAGTTTTCAGAAAAAAGTAATCGCTTTCTAAATGAAGCAAAAGGGGAAACTTTGATTTCAAAAATAGCCTTTGAGCTATGTTTTTGAGCACTAATCTCAAATCACAGAAGAAGTATGTTTTTAAATATAAGATCTAATATCATTATATTTTTGGGAGTAGTATTGAGCACCGATATGGGGGAGAGTTCAAATAACTCACAGCCCCTATAAACCATGTAGCCATCATGGGTCAAAAAGGGTCATGCTTTTTAAATGATTCCTTTAGTGCTTTTTACCATAGACTAGTGGATCCACTTAGTAGTTTAGGACCTATGCCCTTGCCAAGGTATAGAATGCTCTGGCAGCGTGAGGAAAATTGTTGTATCATCACAATAGCTCTTACGTGATGGTTGTCGGTTAGAGAAACTCCCATAGAACTTATTGTATTTTTTATATACATCAGTTTATTGTATTTTTACATACATTTCATAGTTATGTTGTATCCATGTATATACACAGAGTTGACATCATGTTTTTAAACAACTTTTCTTTATATTGCACTTGTTTTAAACTGCTTTATATTGAAATGAGTTCAGTTAAGTATTCACGAGTTGAGCAGAGCCAAGGCAAGTGTTTCTTCCAGATTCCCTTTCAACCCTATGTTGTTTTAGCATTCTAACTCGCATAGTCATACATTCAATGTACTGATGCCAATTGGCCTGCATCGTGTTATGATGCAGACACAAGTAACTAGGATCGGCATTCCAGCGCACCGTTGATTCAGTGAGCACTTCAGAGTCAGTCGGTGAGCCTCATTGCATTCCAGATGATCTATTTCCATTGCTTTTTAGTTAGTTCATTAGGATGTTGAGGGGTTGTCCTAACATCCATCTCAGTTGTTTTAGAGGCTTCATAGACAGTCAGATGTTAGTCCTTTGAGTCTTTTAATTATCATTTCTTATTGTTAAGACTTGGGTTGCCACTTTTGACCAAGTTTAATGTTTAACCTTTAAACATTATCAGTTATTTTGTTATTCAATTCAGTTAAGTATTATTGATCATTATAAATATGAATATTGTCTTCCGCTGAGTTAAGTAAGCCAGACCAAGGGTTCGCTTGGGGCCAGCAATGGTCTTCGAGTGTCAGCCACGTCCGGGGTGTAGACTCGGGGTGTGACAAACTTGGTATCAGAGAACAGAGTTCAAGAGTCCTAAGGAGTCTATGAAGCCGTGTCTGTAGAGTCCTGATTATTGGTGTGAAGTGCGCTACATCTATAAGTAGGAGGCTACAACATTTAGGAATTCACTTCTTTCACACTCATTTCATGCGTTAGAGTTTATCTATAAAAAGTTTCCATCTAATTCATGCATGCACATGTTTCAGATAATCATGCCTCCATGAAGAGCAGTCAGAGGTCGTCCCGCTAGGAGGATTGTTAATGAATAAGAGTTACCCAATGCACCTAAAGTGCAACCTCAAGGAGAAGTCACCAATGCTGAGTTCAAAGAGGCAATTATGATGCTGAGTCAAGCTGTGATTAATTAGGTTGGTCAGCAGAGATGAGCTCGACAAGAAGAGGCTGACACTTCAAGGATTCGTGAGTTCTTGAGGATGAATCCTCCAAGTTTCACTGGTTCAAGCACTTCTGAGGATGTGGAGAACTTTGTTGATGAACTGAAGAAGATGTTTGATGTGATGCATGTTACTAATATGGAGAGAGAGTTGAACTAGCTGCATATCAACTGAAGAATGTCGCTAGGACTTGGTTTGACCAGTGGAAAGGGGGTATAGTTGAGGATGCACCACCTGTGAGTTGGGCCTATTTTGAGGAAGCTTTCTTGGGGCATTTCATTCCCCGAGAACTGAAAGAGGCCAAGGTACGTGAGTTCCTCACACTTAAGCAGGATTCTCTAAGCGTTCATGAGTATGGGTTGAAATTCACCCAACTGTCTCGCTATGTTGCGACAATGGTTGCAAATATGAGAAGTAGGATGAGTCTGTTTGTTGCTGGGTTGTCCCGTCTATCAAGCAAAGAGGGTCGGGCAGCAATGCTTATTGGGGATATGGACATTTCGAGGTTGATGGTCTATGTGAAGCAGGTAGAGGAAGAGAAGCTGAGGGATAGAAAGGAATTTAAGAACAAGAGGGTTAAGACAGGGAATGAGTCCGGGCAGCAGAGGAGTAATACCAACCGGTCATCCTTTCAAAAGAAATAGAAGGGACTTACTTTATTATCTGCTAGTGCACCTGCACGTAAGAACAAAAGTGAGTACAATAATCATAACTTCAGAGCTAAACCTACTTATTCCCAGGGTAGTGTGACGCAATGGGGTAGTAAGCCTCCAGCCTGCACCAAGTGTGGAAGAAACCACTCGGGTATTTGTCATGAGGGCTCCACGGGTTGTTTCAAGTGTGGTCAGATTGGGCATTTCATGCGAGAGTGTCCAAAGAACAAGGAGGGAAATGGTAATGGGGGAAATAGAGCCCAGTCTTCTTCAGTTGCTCCACCAGAGCTGCACCTAGAGGGGTTTTTTTCGGTACTGGCGGAGGAACAAACCTCTTATATGCTATCAACAGTCACCAAGAGCAAGAGGATTCACCAGTGTTGTCACTTGTATGATTCGAGTCTTTGACTTTACTGTTTATGCCTTGCTAAATTCAGGAGCGAGTTTGTCTTTTGTAACTCCATATGTTGCTATGAACTTTGATATTATTCCTTAGCAACTTAGTGAATCATTCAGTGTCTCTACGCCTGTTGGTGAGTCTATTCTAGCAGAGAGAGTCTATCGTGATTGTCCCATTTTCGTCAATCACAAAAGTACCATGGCTGATTTTGAGTTAGACATGGTAGATTTTGATGTCATTTTTGGTATGGACTGGCTTAATGCCTATTATGCCTTAGTTGATTGTATAACTCGAGTAGTCAAGTTTCAGTTTCCAAATGAGCCAGTCATAGAGTGAAAAAGCAGTTCAGCAGTGCCTAAGGGTCGTTTCATTTCGTACCTTAAGGCAAGGAAATTAGTTTCTAAGGGGTGTGTCTATCACTTAGTTTGAGTTAATGACTCAAGTGTTGAGGTACCTCTTATTCGGTCAGTTCCAGTAGTAAAAGAGTTTGTAGAAGTCTTTCCTGATGATCTTCCCGGAGTCCCTCCTGAGAGAGATATAGACTTCGTTATAGATCTCCTTCCAAGTATTCGTCTTATATCTATTCTGCCATACATAATGGAACCAGCAGAGTTGAAATAGTTGAAAGAGCAGTTAAATGATCTTTCAGATAAGGGCTTTATTTGACCAAGTGTCTCACCTTGGGGTGCTCCAGTCTTATTTGTGAGAAAGAAGGATGGTTCCCTTAAGATGTGTATAGATTACCGTCTGTTGAACCAGGTTACCATCAAGAATAAGTATCCTCTTTCGAGAATTGATGATCTTTTCGATCAGCTTCAGGGTGCTTCTTATTTCTCAAAAATAGACCACAGATCTGGCTACCATCAGTTGAATGTAAGGGAATGTGATATTCCCAAGATAGCATTCAAGACCCGTTATGGTCATTATGAGTTTCTGATCATGTTATTCGATTTAACTAACGCACCAACATCGTTCATGGATCTTATGAATAAAGTCTTCAAACCTTATTTAGATATGTTTGTTATCGTCTTCATTGATGACATACTAATCTATTCAAGGAATGAAGAAGATCATGCTAGTCATCTCAAAATAGTTCTTCAAACTTTGAAAGATAAGGAGTTATGTGCTAAATTCTCTACGCTTGAATTTTGGCGTGAGTCTGTGGCATTCTTAGGCCACATTGTGTCTAGAGAGGGAATTAAAGTTGATACTAAAAAAATTGAGGCAGTGCATAATTGGCCTAGACCCACATCTCCAATTGATATTAAGAGTTTCTTGGGTTTGGCTGGCTATTATAGAAGGTTTGTAGAGGGGTTCTCGTCTATTTCATCCCCTTTGACCAAGTTAACTCAGAAGACAAGTGAAATTTCAATAGTCTGAAACTTGCGGGAAAAGCTTTCAGGAATTGAAAAAGAGGTTGACTACTGCCCCAGTTCTAACCTTACCAGAAGGTACTCAAGGTTTTGTGGTGTAATGTGATGCATCTAGAGTTGGTTTGGGTTGTGTATTAATGCATAATGGCAAGGTTATAACTTATGTCTCCAGACAGTTGAAAGTTCATGAGAAGAACTACCCAACCCATGACTTAGAGTTGGCTGTTGTAGTATTCACTTTAAAGATATGGCGTCATTACTTGTATGGTGTGCATGTTGATGTATTCACTGATCATAAGAGTCTTGAATATGTGTTTACTCAGAAAAAACTTAATCTCAGACAAAGGAGGTGGTTAGAGTTACTCAAGGATTATGACATGAATATTCTTTACCACCCAGGTAAGGCTAATGTTGTTGATGATGCCTTGAGTAGGTTGTCTATGGGTAGTACTGCCCATGTTGATGAAAAAAAAAGAGAGTTAGCGAAAATTGTTCATAGACTTGCATGCTTAGGAGTCCGACTTATGGATTCCACAGAAGGAGGAGTAGTGGTGACGAATGGGGCTGAATCATCAGTAGTGTCAGAAGTTAAAGAAAAACAAGACCAAGATCCCATTTTTCTTGAGTTGAAGGCAAATGTTCAAAAGAAAAAAATATTAGCTTTTGAACAAGGGGAGATGGTGTATTAAGATATCAAGGTAGATTGTGTGTACCTATGGTGGATGGACTCCGAGAGAGGATTATGGAGGAAGCTTATAGCTCCAAATATTCCATTCATCCAGGTTCCACAAAGATGTATCGTGACTTGAGAGAAGTTTATTGGTGGAATAACATGAAGAAGGGCATTGCAAAATTTGTCGCTAAGTGTCCAAATTGCCAACAAGTGAAAGTAGAGCACTAAAGGCCTGGTGGTTTGACGCAAAATATAGAACTTCCAAAATGGAAGTGGGAGATGATTAATAAAGATTTCATTACAGGTTTGGCAAGGTCTCGTAGGCAGCATGATTCTATTTGGGTAATTATCGACATAATGACAAAATCAACCCACTTTTTGCCGGTGAAGACTACTCATTCAATAGAAGATTATGCCAGGTTGTTTATACAGGAGGTGGTAAGACTTCAAGGAGTCCCTGTTTCGATTATATCAGATAGGGGTACACAATTTACTGCATAGTTTTGGAAGTCATTCCAAAAAGGTTTGGGGTCAAAAGTGAACTTAAGTACCGCATTTCATCCTTAGACAGTCGAGCAAGCAGAGTGCACTATTTAGACTTTAGAGGATATGCTGAGGGTGTGTATGATCAATTTCAAATGGAATTGGGATGATCACCTACCTCTCATTGAGTTTTCTTACAACAACAGTTACCACTCTAGCATCCAAATGGCTCCCTATGAAGCTCTCTATGGGAGAAGATGTAGATCTCCTATTGGATGGTTTGAAGTTGGTGAAGCTGGGTTGATAGGACCAGATTTAGTTCACTAAGCTATGGAGAAGGTGAAAGTGATTCAAGAAAGGTTGAAAATGGCGTAGAGTCGTCAAAAATCGTACACTGATGTTAGGAGAAGAGATTTAGCTAGAGTTCAAAGTAGATGATTGGGTATATCTTAAAATTTCACCCATGAAGGGGGTTATGAAGTTTGGTAAGAAGGGGAAGCTTAGTCCTCGATATATTGGACCTTATAGAATAGCCAAGAGGATTGGCAAAGTAGCTTATGAGTTGGAGCTACCACAAGAGTTAGCAGCGGTTCATCCGGTATTTCACGTTCCCATGTTAAAGAAGTGCATGGGCGATCCTTCATTGACCATACCAACTGAAAATATTGGGATCAAAGATAGCTTATCTTATGAGGAGATTCCTGTTTAGATTATAGATCACCAAGTTTGCAAGTTGAGAACAAAAGATGTAGCATCAGTCAAAGTCCTTTGGAGGAACCAATTTGTTGAGGGAGCTACTTGGGAAGCTGAGGAGGATATGAAGAAGAGATATCCACATCTCTTTGAATCCGAAGAAAGTGTAGAAAAAGGTACTAATTTTTTGCTAAGTACTCTTTAAATTATGAGTGAGCATATTGATTATTTGCAATTGCTTGTTGGGTGTTTGAATTTGATGTTACACCCTAAGCCTAGTAAGAGTAATCTCATTCAAGGACGAATGTTCCCAAGAGAGAGATATTGTAACATCTCGTAACTAGAAAGAAACTAGAAGGAAGTTTAAAATCTGGAAAATAGTTATTTTGGGAAGAATTTAAAAATCTGGAAATTTGGGTAAAGGTGTTAAAGTGAGTGGTGGTCAACTTCAAACGGCCATAATTCCTAGCTCAGGATGAGTTAGGTGTGATTCCAGATATGGTTGGAAAGCCTGTGGAATGATCTTTCCAACACCGCCAATTTTGTGCGATTCCGAGTTCGTATGAGTAAGTTATGGTCTTCGGAAGTTGGGTTGTTCGAATAAGGAAAGTCCAATTCGGATTTTTGAAGGGTAGATTAGTCTTTTTCCTACTCAATTAATTTAATTCATTTTAGTGAATTAATTAAGGGTCAAATCAGAATGAGATCAGTTTAGTCAATTGGAAATTCACGCTAGGGCTTGGAGAAAAGAGAAAAGAGGAGAAAGCAGAGGAAAAACTCAAGGTTTGTTAAGAACGATCGATTTTGGTTGTGGATTCACCAAGGAATTCATCTTACAAGGTATGTGAGTCTTTCATAGCGTTGGGTTCATTCACCCATGCGCCAAACATGTTTCGTTCCAGAATTTGTCCTTAAAGAGTTTGAAAGTTGATAATCTTGACATGAATTCTTGAATTTGTATGTTGTTCTTGAATTGGGTTGAATTGAGGAGTTTCTGAGATCGTTACGTTGAGTTTTAGAGTTGTTTGAGTTAGGTTCTTGAGTACACATGTTGGGTATCGGAATCAAAAATGAATTTGAGAACAATAGACGAGTTTAGGCGAATTGGGGCTAGAAAATGAAGAAGGAAAAGTCGAGCAGGATCTGGCACGCAAGTCCGCGTCGTGGACTTGCTCCCCAAATGAGCAAAAAGTTGCTCTGCGTCGCGGTCAGGGCTCAGACTCCTCTGTCTCAAAATTTAATTTCGTGAATAATTATTTAAAACATCTCCGCGTTGCGGACTTATTCCAAGACGGTGATTTCATGACTTTTCTCATGTTTAGCTATTTAAGATCATTCCTGAACATCATGTGATCTTTCCTATCACAAATCATAATCCTTGAATCCATAATTCAATTCAAGGAGAGTTAAGAGTCAATGAAAGTAAAGTTAAGAGTCAAGTCAAGAGAATTCATCAAAGTTTTCAAAGGTCTTTTGCAAATGTTTTATCTTTGTTTTAAGACTTAAAGTTCAAGTTGAGTTAAGCAAAGAGTTCAGATTTGAAGTTCATTTCTTCAAAAGTATATGGGAACTAAGTATTCCCAAAGAGATTTAAATGTTTTCACATTTAACTAAGAACGGAAACTGAGATTTTCAAAGAGCCTTCGGACTAATTTTCAGAAAAGAGTAATCGCTTTCTAAATGAAGCAAGATGGGAAACTTTCTGGTTAGTTTATTAGGATGTTGTGGGGTTATCCCAACATCCATCTCAGTTGTTTTAGAGGCTTCATAGACAGTCAAATGTTAGTCCTTTGAGTCTTTTCATTATCATTTCTTATTGTTTAGACTTGGGTTGCCACTTCTGGCCAAGTTGAATGTTTAACCTTTAAACATTCTCAGTTATTTTATTATTCAGTTCAGTTAAGTATTATTGATCATTATAAGTATGAATATTGTCTTTCCCTGAGTTAAGTAAGTCAGACCAAGGGTTCACTTGGGGCCAATAATGGTCTTCTAGTGCCAGCCACATCCGAGGTGTAGACTCGAGGCCTGACAATGTTACACTATAAATAGAGGTGTAAGGGTTCATATTGTATACACTTGAAGACTTGGAATAATAAGAAAAACTCTCATCTCTTGTCTCCCTATTTATATTGCTTTCATTTTCTATATTCTTATCTTAGTTTGCTTTAGTTTTATAACATGATTGATCTACGATTGAAGGATGGAAGCAAAGTAAATATGAAGAAGGTAAAAATAGTTGTGTTTATTTTTCTCTCCGAAACAAAGTAAATTACTATATAATTTATTTCATATTTTACTTTTGATTATAAATCATTAGTTTTCTTACCATCTCAAAATCATATAAGTCCAGCAAGTTGCTTTTACTTTGAGCAAATTTTTAATTTGATTGCTTATATATTTAAAAAGTAAAATTAGCTATTGCTTTTACTTTGAGCAAATTTTTAATTTGATTGCTTATATATTTAAAAAGTAAAATTAGCTATGTAATTTAATAATTTGTAAAGAAATTATTCTTTATGATCTTGTTTTATTAAAAGATAAGTCATTGAGTTATGTGGCATATATATATTGATTGGATTATCATTATTGGTTACTTTTGTACCTCTTTATTTTTCTTTATCTAAACATTTACTTGTTTAGTTATTAATATATTATTTGTACTAACAAAGCTTGTTTTGTGGTTATTTCAAAATGGTTAGTAAATTATGATAATTTTCATAAAAATATTGTGAGGGATCATTAAAATGTTTTAATTTATTTTTACTTGGACTTTTATTTGGTTCCAACATATTGTTCTAATTAATTAGTTTTGTTCATTTCTATTCAATTTTAATTCAAAATTCAGATTATATTTATGGCATTCAATATTTATTTTTTGGTAATGCATTTGGTTTATAAAGATATTGGTTGAGGGTAAGACGGTGAATTTAGACCAAAGGCGTCTTTATATGGGTAAGACATTGTGTTTAAGTCATAATGCACTATAGTGATGATATGATGATGACTAACATAAAGTCTTATACTTTTGACTGAAAGTCATGAAATTTACCCAATTAATTTGCCTCATTCTCTTATGCGAATGTGGTAGCAGTACATAATATGTCTGAAAAATGACAAGTGGCGGAATGTATGAATATTGGTGTGGTAAAATGTTAATGGTCATCATTGTCGTAATTAAAAAGAAGACATTATGGGTTCTTAAGATGGTCCTTCAAATGTGAAAGTAATTTTGTCCATTAAAGTGGTATGAAAATTTATTGGACACACTGTTCCTTAAGATGCTCCTTCAAATGTGAAGGTAATTTTTATCCATCAAAGTGGTTTGAGAAGTAATTGGGCACATTGTTGTTGGTGCAACCCAAATTTGAAAAGTTTTGTAAATACTCCATTAAAATAAAGAAATACAAAGTGGTAGTACATTTGGTACATTTGACCTCTTAAAGTGATGTTGAGGTGAGTCACATAAATTTGATAAATGCAAAAGCATGACAATGAGTTTCTAATAAAAACTTATGCAGCATTTTCAAATGGTTTTGGTCCATTTCTTAAAGAAAATGTGACTTGTGTTTTTATGGATAATAACATGTTTATGTATAAATGTCACATCTCACCTCTGCAGAAGGTTTGAGAGATTGAAAAGAAATATTTTGACATAAATGGTCATTTAGTCATATACTTTAAGTACTATACAAATATTGTGGTATGTTAAATTATGAACTATTGAAGGACAAAAGAAAGAAATAATTATTTCCTATAAAGGTTGTGGCTATGACCAAAATAAATATTGTTGTGTGGTAACACAAAATTGTCATCGGTTGTCAAGAAATAAGTCTTGCATGTGATAATTTTAACCATGACAATAATAATAATTTTCTCCTCGAAGGAGATGGTCACCATAAGAATGACATTGTGAAATTTGTGGTAGTACACAAAATTAATTAAGAGTTCCGAAAGGGCTAATTTGTTACTATCCGGAGGAATGAAATTGTTCATAATATTGGGGTCGAAGTAAGTCTCAAAAGAAACTTTTTAAGTTTCAGATGAAATGAAAAGAAAAAAAAAATATTATATTGAGACTATAAATTATGGGAAGATTTAATATCTTCAAATTACTACAATCAAAGTGGGTTATAAATATTTACGTATAAAATTACCCATTTTTTTCCATTGTTTGTTGTATACAAATATGGGCATGATGATGGAATCACATGCAAAAGTAAACTAGAAGTTTACTAGAATAAATATCAGTTGGCATAATCGGTTGGTCATTCCGATTCAAATGTGATGCAAAAGAAATTGAGAATTCATGTGACTATTTGTTTGAAGAAATAAAAGATTCTTCAAGAATTATCTTGTGTTGCTTGTTCTCATGATAAAATGATCATTGTACCTGTTGGGATTGTATCCCTTGAAATTATTTGGAACATATAAATATGTGAATATGGGCCCGTTCACCTGCCATGTGGACCGCTTACTATTATGATTTAATAGATGCATCTATGGTACGGTCACATGTGCATTTGTATCAACTTACAAATTGGTTTTTCTAAGGTTGTTTGTGTCGTGTCGTAATTTTACTGTATTCAGAAAAATCACTATTTGAAATGTTCTAAGTATAAAACAATTTGAGAAAATACTTAGAAAAGAGTCGCCACTTAATTTTTTAAAGAAATTAAGAAAACTTATAATTTTCAAAGATTTAACAGAAAAAATCATTTGAAAATAACAAAGAGGGTTCATGATTCAATTTACACTTCGAGAAGGGTTTAAGCATTTGAAATGTCCGCTAACATGCGGTTGACCTGCGACTTGACTAAAATATATATTTTTTTACTAATTTTTAGAGAATGTGATTTAACATAAGAAGAGTAACTTAAAATATTTGATTAATTTTAAGAAAATAATTAAGTAAATGACACATCTTAAATTATTTTATTTTTTAGAGAAAAGATCCAAAATAGAACATTTGATTCGAAATTCAAGTGATTAGAATTTAATAAAAACTAGATTAATTAGAATTTATTTGACTTACTTTTTTTTTTTGTATAATAATTTAAACCAACTTGGTTTGATCATTGAAACAATTTAAAATTAATTGAAGAATAAAATTTCGACTAACCTTTTTTGAGAAAATGGCCAAGTAAGTATATTATAATAATAACTAACATTATTAGATTGACTTTGAGAAAATAGTTAAACAAATAGCAAATTTTTTATTTTTTAAGAAAGTGGGATCTTAATTGAAACATTTGAATTAGAGACGAGTAATTAGAATTGAAACTAAATTAGTTGGTTTTTATTTGAGCCATTTTGGTTTATGAAAAACTATTTTAAACTAATAAAATAAAGAAAAAAAAAGTTTTTGACTAAAGATTATAAATGACAATACAAAAGTTGATAAAATGAGATTTGTTAGAAACAAAACAACACAGAGAAATAGCTCGTCTTTTGGGGGATCCAACTGAGTTGATTTACGATTATAAATTAGAGTCAAACAACAAACAATAAATAATTATAATTAAATAATTTAAGAGTAACGGAGAGAGGTTGAATTTGGGCCTTTCTTGGCCCAAATTCGCTGGATTTTTAATGCTTTAACCCAATCCCCTTTTTGGTATACGGAGGATGTATATCAGTGTATATCGGCATGTATATCAGCTCTTTCCATGTATCTCCTGCTTCCAAACCCCTGTATTTTTACCTCAGCTCTGTATTTTCATGTTCTTGACCTATAATTTGCTGTATAATGAGTGTATACTGCTATATACAATATGTATACTGCCCATTTCTTGGGCTTTTGACCATTTGTGAACTATTTCCAGCAGTGTTGGGTCCCCGGGACCTATAATAGCTTCCGAATATACAGGGGTCTGACTTGATAAGAGGTAAAGTTGGGCCTTTGACCCAACGAGGAGATGCAAGGATAGGAGATGAGAGTAAAAAAAAAACTCGAGGCACGTTTCACATGCAAAGAAAGAGTGATAAGAGTTAGTATCTAATGGTGATATCTTAAAACTACAACATTAAATGAAAAAGATGATCGATAGATTGCCACTTAACAAGACAGCAAATAACTAACAGCAACCAAGACCAAGCAAAATGCAAAGAAATGATAGGGAGGCTAAAAGTGAGCCGTGATAATTAGAGTTTCAACTTAGACAAATGCTTCAAACTCACTTCCATTTTTTTTTTTGACAAATTGATATGCAAAAGAGGTAAACAACTACGGACAATTCAAAAAATAAAGTAAACTAAAAATAAAAAAATAAAATAAGATAAGAAAAAAATAAAAATAAAATAAAACAAGGACTACAACTAAGCAAACTTGTACAAACTAAGAGGAAACAATGGGAAAATTTAACCACTTATTTGGAAGTGCTAAATACATAACCCGATTTCATAATTATCGGCAAGCAATAAACAAGATACTAATAAAATAAGGAACTTGATATCCTTGAACTGAATTGAACCTTTTGTGACGACCACAAGAATAGCAAGACATGATAAGACAAAGAAAGTCGAATTAACACGAAGGAGCTCCATGCTCAATTTAGCTCACTGTAACATGCAAAATAAACTAGAGATGTAATACCAACGAAATGCACGGAGAGCATAATTCACATAGCTACACAAATTTAATATTAAATTGGACATACACATAAGAAAAATACCGACATAAAGAAACCGAATTATCACTTGGCACGATGTGTCAAAATTGGTGATTTCCAAAATTTCGAGAATTGAATCAATAAAAAATGCAAATCCAAAAAGAAGAAGCATGCTCCCCACTGTCCAAACTAGGATAGAAATAGCACAAAAACTAAACATGAACTTTAAATTGAAATTATCTCATTATTGCCATTAACAGTGAACCAAACATTTTATATTTTTTAAGCAAATGTATGCAGTCCGACTCAATAATAATGGCCAGACGCGGTATTAATCGAAAATGCAAGATTCTAATGTTAGCAAAATGATGAATCTAGCATCATCTATGTGCGTAGAGGAGATGGAAATCAACATTTTGCAATTCTAGAAAGGGTGCTAGGGAAAGGAGAAAAATACTCACTTGAATAACATTTTTTTTTTTGTCATGGTAACAAACCACATATAAGAGGCCTAGAGAAAGATACTTTAACAACCGCTACTTGATGCATCCAAACGACTCTAACAAGTGTTACATAAATGTTGACGCTACAAAGAAACTACGAACGAGCATGAACCAAGCATGATGAATTAATCCCATTCAAGATTACTACTTGCAACTCAAATAACTCGTATTCAAAAATAGCTTAACATAACCTCTTAGGTCACTCGCGTCCTCCAAACACATGACAAGAAAGCACATACTCTATTTCGACAAGTCTGGACGGAGTTGTATTAAGATGATTAACGAATACGTAAACAGAAAATCGAAATGAACCCAACTCAACCAAGAAAAACTCGAGCAGAACCATAAACAGAGAAAATCAGATCAAACAGGCGATAAAGCCATTTTGAAAATGGAATACATATAATAGCTTCGGAAAGACTACGATGAAGAGAAAACTTAGGCTCAAACTATATAGGATTCAACTCATAACTAACAACACATATTTCATCATTCAACACTTTTCGGAATCGAAAAAAAAAAGAGAAAGGAAAAGGCCAAAAGTTATTTACCTTGTTGTGGGCAGCAAACAGGGACAGAACAAGCAGAGGCGACTTCACCACTACGCAATTTCGAACATAAACCAGCGGTTAAAAAAACTATGGATAGGAATATTGAACCCAAATACTCGAAGAAAGTATTTCCTCTGTTTTTCCTTGACGTGTAGTTAGTTTTTGTATTTTAAACATTGTTACTCAAACATTTCTTTGTATTTTTTGCTAAAAAATAACTCCCCCTCTACATTGACCAACAAGGGACTATTTATATCCGGGGAATTATGGTTCACGATTTTAGGGGAAGAAAAAGTGAAAAACGGATAGGAACAAGGGCTAATTCGGAATTCCCCACAAATTCCCAAATTCAAAATCTTTACCAGGACCAGAGGACAGCTGGATTTTGTATGAAATTTCGTCCAAAATCCCAGAATATCCGGATGAAGATGTCAAAGTGGGTGGCTGTTGCAGAGAAAGCTGTAGGAGCTGCTGTTTGTTGACATTTTTGGGTTTGCGTCTGGGGAAGAGGAAGACGCTGGCAGGGGGCTGTTGCTGCTAGGTTTCTGCTCGCAAGGAAAAAGAAGAACGAGCATACTGTTTGCTGCTGCTGGACCGGGTCTGGGCTGCTGGAATTTTTCGTTACGGGATTTCACGATGAAGAAGAAGATACGGTGGGGTTGGGTCAATGGTAATCTGTTTTTGTGAACGTGGATACATATTTTGTATTGCTGCTGATGTATGTTGATTGAGTTGGGTTTCTTGGGCTGGGTTATGAGAAAATAGGTTGTTGGGTCGGTTGTAAATTATTGGAGTGGGCTGTTGTATTATTATATTGTTAGGATCATTGTATTGTTGTATTAAGGGGTGGTTATTAATTGTAAAAAATACATGGGTGGGGCGATTGAAGGGGGGTTAGAAAAACTTAGTCAATTTAATTTAGCTAAGATAGATTCGGCTAGTAATTAAACAAGATAAATTGATATTAATTAATTAACGAGCTTCTTAATCTTAACAAAATAATTAACTTAATTATAAACTAAATAATTTAACAACATAAACGACTAAAATCCTTTTGAGACAATTTTCAAACATTCATAAAATATACTAATTAGACACATAATTATATAATAATTAGATTAATTGTAAAATAATTAACTAGAAATATAAGCTATTAATTAATTTAAACTAAATAACCAAATATTTAAATAAGACTAAAATCATTTTGAGACAATTTTCGAACATTCTTAAAATATACTAATTAGACACATAATTATATAAAATATCATATTTATTATTTTAAAATTTATAACAATGACAAAACTACTTAAAATTTATTTTGAATTTTATAAAGCCAATTATTTCAAATCATTTGAAATTTAGGAAGCTCGATGATTAATTTGTATTGTGGAGGTCCAAAATTGGGTGTCAACAGTTTGCTCAAATTGTTAAATTAAGAGCACAGTTCCAAACTATAAAATTATGTTGATAATAGTAGTTAGTTTAACAGAAATTGTTTGCCTCCAATTATAGCTAGACCACTGATTATGAGAACAAATCTCTCAAATAAAATTTGGTATGAGATGAGTTTATTTAACATGTATGCATCAAGCAACAAGGTTCTCCCATCACAATTGGTTTAGGGTCAGGAACCAAATAATTTCCATCTAAAAATTTGATGTATGCACATATGATTTTATTGCTCCACCACGTACAAAGATGGATCCCCAAATGAGATTGGGGGTAAATGTTAGACTTCCTAACATTAGGGGGAGATATGTATAGCAGCTGAAAATTATGTGTGGGGTGAATTATCTAAATCCTCGTTAAAAAAATGTGAACTTGAAGTTCAAGAGATAATTCATTTACAAAATATTGCAAATAATTTGTCAGATGTATTTGCTGACCCAATATTTTAATTAAGCTACAAATGCTCCAATAAATAGTCCTCGAAGGACAGAGTCTATGGTACACCAAAAGCATGATAGACCAATCGATTCCAAACGTAAAACTCCTTGAGGAAGGAGAAGAGAAAATTATCAAAATGGTCATTGATAATGAGGTAAGTTCTTTGAAAAAGCACTATGACATAACACTTTATAAAGCCTTGGCAAAGGTTCAGGAACCTGAAAATGATGAAAAATAAAGAGATCTCGATAAGTTATGTAGTATTGGAATCGATATCAAAATGACCGTCGACGGTATCTTTGATATGAAGTATCACTAAATGCTATAAATGGTTATGAGGATCTTAAATTCGGATCTATCATATAGTGTGGCCAGATAAATGATTGGCACTATTCAAGTATTTGTGTTTCACTTAGAAAAGTGATGTTTTTGATCTTATAGTTCATGGATGAAAATATAATATCAGTGTGGTACAAATAAATCATTGTACGAAAGTATAACCTTAAGATATAAAGTGCGGTTTGTGCCTTAGGACATAAAGAGTTTTCGCAAAAATTCTGACATTATTAAATGGAGATATATTCTCCAGTGGTGGATGCAATGAGACTTGTTTCAGTCTGCCAATAGATGAAATACTTGAATATGTATAATGAATTATTATTATGTCTAACTAGACGATGAAGATTTTATGAAAATCCTTGAAGGATTTAAAAGGTCTTAAAGCAATTTCATTGAGTACTCAATGGTTTTGAAACTGCTTAACACAGAGAAAGAATCTTTTTTTATCTCAAGAAAATAATTAAAATGTCATGTATTAGTGCAATTGGTGCACTTACAGATTGTTGGTTATGCAAATGCTAGAAGATTATTTGATATACATAACGAAAGTTATGTGAAAGGATTGTCATATTATCATTCAAGTTATGACAAGAAACTAACAAAGTAAGTGACTCAACACATAGAAGATGTGTGATTTTCTTTCACAAAAAGAGACGAGCTTCAATGAAATTGAAATGATCAATCCCCGAGTCAGAAATGATTTGATTATGTAGATGCAGGATATTTATTTGATCTGCATAAAGCTCGATTGCAAATGGATTATTTATTTACATATAGAGACACAAT
This sequence comes from Solanum commersonii, assembly GCA_029007595.1. Classification (NCBI taxonomy): domain Eukaryota; kingdom Viridiplantae; phylum Streptophyta; class Magnoliopsida; order Solanales; family Solanaceae; genus Solanum; species Solanum commersonii. The sequence continues at coordinate 3,899,082 of JAJTWQ010000055.1, read as the reverse complement.
AATATCTTGGAAATTCAAAGAATCACATTAGTAACCACTTCTTCAAATCATGCAGAAATAATATTGATCTATGAATTAAGTCGGGAGTGTGTTTGGTTGGAATTATGATCTATCATATTTAAAAAATATGTGATTTTCTTTCGAAAAGGATATTTCAGCCACCATATACAAAAATAATATATAGCTCAATTGAAGGGATGACACAATCAAAGGAGATCGGACAAAACATATTTCACCAAAAGTCTTTTCCACACATGATCTTCAACAAAATGGTGAGATTGACGTTTAATGACCCATTCAAGTGATAATCTTGTAAACTTATTCACTAAGGATTACCAATATCAATATTTGTGAAGTTGTGATATAAGATTGGATTGCATCATCTCCGAGATATCAAGTAAAGTTTTTATCGGGTGGAGAAAAATATGCGTTGTACTCTTTTCCTTAATCATAGTTTTATTCCAATTGGATTTTCCTGGCAAGGTTTTTAACAAGGCAACATTCAAAGCGTATTAAAAGATGTGTGTACTCTTTTTCCTTCGCTAGGATTTTTTCCTAGTAAGGTTTTAACGAGGCATATTATCTATGGACATCTAAGGGGGAGTGTTATAAAATATTATAGTGTGGATGTCCACTACACCAAGAAGTTACTCTCACCCATTATCTCCATTACTTTCCTCCATTATGAAGATAATCATAACATCCATAACCTCTAACTTTATAACCATTATTCTTGTAACCTTTCACTTCCATAATCTCCTTCATTATATTCATGTTAATGTCATGTTTATGACTAACCTTTTGTATGCCTCTATGTTACACTATAAATAGAGGCATGAGGGTTCATATTGTATACACTTGAAGACTTGGAATAATAAGAAAAGCTCTCATCTCTTGCCTCCCTACTTCTATTGCTTTCATCTTCTATATTTCTTGTCTTATTTTGCTTTAGTTTTATAACACATGTAATTTTTAAAAATTAAATATTCACTGATATGCGGTACCTTCAAAGTTGGATTACGATTTTACCCCGTAGTATATCACAATTATATTAATAATTTAACTTCTAACAATAATGTTTAATTACATTTCAAAAAATAATTAATTTGTAATGACTTAATAAAGCCTATTCAAATTCTTGATGTTACTTCTATCTTCTCTTACGTTAGAACAGTTGTATATATATATTTTCAGTTTTCAATAATTATTAAAAAAGTAATGTTGGTTCGTTTTTCCCTATTCATGAATACATAGATTAAAGTCACCTTAATGAGACATTTTTATCCATATCTAAACACTACCTTTTAAAAATATCTACCAAATAATACATTTACCTTTTAATAAATAAATCAATAAATTGGAAAAATATTAACGTGAAGTTCATGAATCTATCGAGCCATTAGTGTACAATTATATGAGTTTATCACATTATTTTACATTTACTGCTTCTTTTAATTTTTATCGATTAAAAAACTTTTCATGTAATTTATTAAGTTTCATATAATACGCATAACACTTCTGGATAAAGCATAAGATGGCAGTTCTAATTGATTCACACGGTAGTTTGGGTAAGTATATTGTTATTCGAATTATTTCATATAATTGAAAATTAGATTCTTTAACTTGTCTGATATATACATACTATTATAAAGATTAAAATCTATCTAGTCAACTGTAGATTTGAGATAGCAATACAATTAAGTAATAGTTTCAATATTTTGTCAAGAATGCATTTTGTGGTAATTTACCCCCGCGTGATGTTGATTAGTAAAGTTGTTGTGTCTTTATGCTATTAAGCTTTAATTTGGGTTACACTTGAATGTGTAATTGCATGAATTACTATAGATAATTTTTGTTATATATGACAAGATATATTGTAGATGAACTTATATTTTAGAGGTTTAATTCATACTTTGAAGTTCTTTGTCTAATGTGATGTTGCATCGCACGAAGCACGTTGATCTTAATAGCTTGTCATGTTACATTTGATATTATATATACACATTTTAACTAATTTTTTCTATTAAATTTGAATATGAAAGGACTCTGCTCTTAATTCAGACAAAAGGTAACCTATTCCTTTCAAAGTTCATATAACTCATCACACATTTATTCTAATATTATTTTAATAAATTATTACTTAGCCTGGAATACACGTGCAACGCACGTTTTCGAAAACTAGTAAGCTAAAACGTAGGAAGAATATTCAGTCGTTATTAGAGACTTGGGCGATTTCGTGTGATATGTCAGGTCCCATCCAGATCCGAAAGGAAAAAAACGATTTTTTGCTCATTCATGGCTCCGATGAAGTTCCAAAGAGCTCCATACTTTCAGATATGAATAACCAACAAATAATCTGAACAACCAACAACACCACTACTACACTCACGTCATTGTGAATCTTTAAGGTTGTGATGAAAATTAAAGAATGAAGAAGAAGAGGGTAATGGGTGGGGATGGAAGATTTTGACTTTTTAATTCTTTTTCTAAAGGGTAATAGGAGGGGAAAGGAAGATTTTGATTTTTTAAATTCTTTTTTTAACTTTAATTTTTTCTGATGCGCCAGTTATTTATTTATTTTTTATTTTTTTGCCACGTCAGTTTTAGGGAGTAAATAAATTCACTTTTAAGTAGTAAAGGTGTGTAATAGGTCGTCATAATAGTTGAAGTGTGTAACTGACTTTTTGGTACAAGTTTAAGGGGGAATTTATGCCTTTTCCCTATTTTATATCATTGACCTCTTATTGGAGCTCTTTTGCGGTATCGACTCTGCCATTTTCTAATTGTACCTACCACAAACACAAATTCTCCCCTGCAAATTTTCTATTGAAGAGATGACAATAGTGTTTTCAAATCATATAAGTGTCCCGTTTTATTCATAATCAAATAAAACATATATGTATGTAATTGTGATTCATATTTATTGTACTAGTTTTGGTTACGTACATTGCACGTATATTGCTATTAGTTGGTATCAAAATTTTCTATACAATTTCAACTGATATGTTAGATGATAAAAATATATATTAAAGTAAATCAAAAAATACAAGTTTCTAAAGATAATGAATATTAATCTTATATTTTAATCTTCTTACACTTGCATTCAAAATGGATTTAATATTTGCAAAGTTGAAATATAAATTAAGGTAATTTTGATACTATTTATATAGTTATTTTATATTAAACATGCATACATGTTACTCTATGATGTAAAAGAATACAATATTTCTTTAAAATATGTTTTTTTATAGAACATTCCACACAATTTTTATATTAGATTTAAGATATATTTGTCTGCCTATAATAATTAGCATGTTTGTCCACATGAAAAAGATAATGCAAAAGAAAAAAAAAACTCCTAATTGTTTTGCTAAGTTCTTTTGGGGTAACTATGCTGGAGTAAGAGGAAAACATTGGGTTGCATGGTCGGAGATGTGCTATCCAAAGAAGGAAGGAGGTATAGGCTTTAGAACCCTTTTTGATACATCTAGTACTCTTTTTGCTAAACTGTGGAGTATTTTTAGAACTCAGAAATCATTGTGGAGCACATTCATGTGGAACAAATACTGTAAAACACATCACCTCATATTGGCTTATAACAGGGGTACATCACAGGCATGGAGAAATATGGTACGAGTTAGGGAGGATGTGGAACACGAAATATGGTGGCAACAGAAATAAGGTACTACTAGCTTTTGGATGGATAACTGGACAAAACAAGGTGCTCTTTATTACATAGAACCACAAAGAGTAGATGAGGAAGTGGAGGTTAAAGAGATGATCCTGAATGGGCAATGGAATATAGCAAGACTCCGTCAACTATTGTCCCATGATATGGTAGATTGTATACTGGAAAACATCAGTCTCACTATGAATACAGATGATCAAGATAAAGCTTGGTGGATGGGAAATGCACAAGGAGAGTTTACTGTTGAATCAGCCTTTCAGTTAACTCGGAAGAAAAGAGAAGAGAAAGAATGAATGAATAATATATGGCTCAAGGGGCTACCTCTTAAAATCTCATTCTTTTTTTGGAGGGTCTAGAGACAAAGAGTCCCACAGATGATGTTCTCAAAAGAATGAGAGTAAATGTGGTATCAAAATGTCATTGTTGCAATGTGGGCGAGGAGGAAACTATACAACACCTTTTTCTAACAGCTCCCATAGCCCAAAAGCTATGGAAGCACTTTGCTTCATGTGCAGGTATTAGCTTAGAAGGAGTTCATTTGCAACAACTTATTACAATCTGGTGGGACTAACCAGGACAACACAAAGTGAAGCAAATATTCAAGGCAATACCACCAATTATTATGTAGGAGCTGTGGAAGAGGAGAAATGTTTGAAAATATGGGAAGGAAGTGTCATATTCGAGGTTGCTAGGACAATGTCTACACACTATCCAAATGCTACTGAAAGTGGAGAATCCAAGGTTATGTGAAGGCTTTCAGAACTGGCATGACATGATTACAAAACTAAGCGCATATAAACCAACATTGTACTATAGATTAGTGTGTTGGGAGAAGCCAATCCCAAAGTGGGTGAAATGCAACACAGATGGTGCTTGTAGGGGAAATCCTGGACGGAGTTCATATGAATTCAGCATTAGGAACAACAGAGGGATTTAATTTATGCTGAGGCACAAACTATAGAAGAGGCAACAAATATGGAAGCTGAGATTATGGGAGTGTTGAAAGCGATGCGGTACTGCGAGACACATAATTTTCAGAAGATTATACTGGAAACAAATTCATTGACACTCAAAAACATGTTAATAAAAGAGTGGAAGATTCCTTGGTCGTATGCTGAAAAAATTGAGGACATACAACAATGCATAGCAAGGAAACAAGTTCAGGTAAATCATATATTTTGGGAGGCTAATCATTTAGCAGACTACCCGGCAAACATGGCCCTAGATCAAGCAGAGCAAGTACAAGTCCAAAGTTTCTACAGTCTACCAAGCATAGGAAGACGAATCATTAACATGGATAAGCAGCAAATTCTATCATTGTGAATTAAAACAAGGAGAATTAATCCCACATACTAAGCTAGTGCAAGAACAAACCAGAAACACATAGCTACAACATTTACATATCGAAGTTCTGTATTCTAAGAGACGATCTAGCTATGCCAAAGCCTACTAGCCTTGAGCTATTTCAGATTACAAATAAGGACAAGGAAAAAGGGGGACCTCAATTCGATTCATCCATTGGAGCGCAGACTCGATACAATAGGACAGAAGGAGTGTCATGGTTAAGTCCCAACCAAAAAGTTCTTGAACTCCAAACACCATCACCGGATTCTCATCAACAAAAAAAAAAAAGAAGTTAGCAACAGTTGGGAGTGGCGGTATTTGGGAATAGAGTCAACATGTGAGTACCTTTGCGAGCTGATAAAACACTGTCTTTCCCATGAATGAAGAATGTTAATCCCAAAGACGGAAAACGAGCAAGGACAAGGAAGAGGGTACAATAATCATGGATGAGGCGGGTCTTAGGAGAGGGAGATTTTGGAGAGCTCTAATTAGGAATCTTTATTAGGGAAAGACATGAAATGTCTTGTATTTCCTAATTTGGGTCATCCGACTCTTTTTAAATTTGGGCTATTAGCCAGCTTGTGTATGTCTTTTGTTGAGGTGAAATAAACGGACCACTGGTCCAAATTTAAAAATAAAATAAATGCAAATCAATTTAATTAGTATTATATGTGGTATTAAGTGGTTATTTTTTATAATACTAGTCTCTAGACACGTGCATTGCATGTGTGTCCCATACAAGTAGTTCATACAAAATAAATCATATTAAAAATACATTGTAATGAATAATAGAATAAAGTGAAAAATACAAGTTGAAATAGATGAATAGTCAACTTATATTTGAATGACTTCTTCTAGATGATTAAATATTATTTGAAACTACAAAATTCAACATCTAAATTTAGCTAGGAAGGTAAAATGTTTAATGAATTATATTTTGAGCAACATTTAATGTATTCATATATTACATGATACTCTTCCATAAGTAATGTTCTTGATGCGTATTCCACTTTATTGTTTTGATTACCGATTTCAACGGTTAGAGTAGTTTCATTCATCCACTTATGAATATAATTAGGAAAACATTAATAAACATGAATCACCAAAATATTATATATGAATACCTATTTTTTTCATTTTTCCACTTTTTTTTTTTTTTTTTTTACCAATTTTAGTAATTTAAGGTACCAAAAATTAAAGTTTCAAATAACTTCAAGCTAAGCAATGACTCAAAGTTAATGGTCAAGACATGACATTTAAGAGGACCAAAAGTCAATCTCTAACACTTCCATGTCAATACATCAGTTTGATTTTAACTCATAAACATGAATATAAGAAATATTGATAATTTATAAATCTTGAAACTTATAAAATAAAATATTATATAAACAAGAATAATATATTCTTACGAACACATTCACAGAAAATAATAAAGCTGAAAAATGAACTTACTCGATAAATTTGTATGTTTCCTCTACTGCTTTTCCTAATGGAGAGAGTTGTACATATTTTTTTATTTATGAATATTCATTTATATAAGTTGATCATTGAGCATAATTTAATGGATTAGATAAGATCATTCATTATCAATTAAGTTAGGTAACTAAAGAAAATCAAAAGTTTTAGTGTTGGAGACGAAAAGCCTTAAACTATGATAAAATGTTCTTTCCAACTTCTAAATAATTGCTTTGTATAGCCATTATTTACCATTTAATATGTGTCTATGAAATCATATACCTCTTCTAATATTTATTATATACAGATAATTGAGAAAAAATGAATATTAGTGCATATCCTACATTTAAGACGTCCATAATTGAAGTATTGAATCACGATTATCAATACTTTTCACATTCCCTTTCAGGTTGTGCTTATCCTACATTTAAGATGTCCATAATTGAAGTATTGAACCACGATTATCAATACTTTTCACATTCCCTTTCAAGTTGTGCATATCCTACATTTAACACGTCCATAATTGAAGTATTGAACCACGATTATCAATACTTTTCACATTCTCTTTCAATCTTATAAAATGAGGTTGCCAAAAGTGAAAACTTCTTTCACATTAAATAGTATGCTGACATTAATCAATATAAATTTAATAATAGTATGTTAATTAAATATTATATAACATTATACTTTAGTGTAACGATAAAATGGTAATTCAACTTTACACTTTGGAGCTTCCACTTTTAATAATATATGATGATTACATAAATGTTTAATTGTAAACCATAATTAGATGAAAAATATATGATATATGCATGTAAATTCATTATTAGATATATCATATGATTGAAAATATATATGTATATAATTGCAATTGATTGTCTCAATATCTTTGATGTATTTGCAATTCCAGAGTCAAATAAACTCTTCATAAATCGCAGAATCCTTTTTCACCATCATTCAACATGCCATGTAACCCTAAACAGTTCAACAAAAATTATTTTTGTATAGCAATGGTCAAGATTAGTGCTTCAGAAATGAATAATAATTTGATGCACCAAAAAATCTTGTATAGCCACTTACACAATGTTACAACTATACACAACGTGAAAACCCAAAATTGAAAATTGGGGTAGCATTACCGCGTATTTTTACCAAAATTACAAGCCAAGTAGGCAACACAACTGAAATAATCAGCACATCCGAAGCAATAAGGACCTATCATGAACTAACATCCTTCAGCACTCCGCCCTTCTCAAGTTCATCAACAAGGTCTCTCAATGTTGGAACCTTCCCGGCAAGAGTCCCGTAGAGTCTGGAATACCGAGCTCTGTTCCTTCTGCTGTCTTTGCAAGAGCAAGAACGCTTAGAGACTCCGGGAGCTGTGTGAATAATTGTTTCATCTCATCCAAGCTCAAATTTTCAAGAATAGGTGGTCTGGGAACAACTTGAACAATCTCACCCCCTTTAGGTTCTTGAACTTGTGCATCTGCTTTAACGATTAGTTCAGAGTTTGAGTTAGCTCCACATTTGACGATAAATGGGCTTGTTGAACATTCCACTGTGTCACGTCAGTTTCACTCCCTAATCCCACCTTCGCAGGAGGCCATGTACATTTTCATGATGCCGGTCATCCTCTTCAGGAATTGACTGTCAAATTGTTAGCAAAAATAAAATACATTAGTTGAAAGGAGAAAAAGTATCCTAGCTGAATGACCCTCTCATATATGGATAGAACTGGAAATATATCTGCAAATAAAGTTGGACTAAAATTGTTTTGAAGAGTCTGAGCAACTTAGATCTTCTGTGCTTTGCTATCGCTAGTTTTCTCGTGACAGCACTTGCAGTTGGTAATAGCATAGATCCACTCAAATATTAAAAGCTAGACACAAATTTCTTTCTAAGACAGTATTTTCTCTAGTCAATAAAATGTTATCACATATAAACACAACCTCAGCAGGTAAATATCGCCAAACAAGCCTTCCTCAGCTAATTGAAGATCTGCACATCTACAGTACTCATGAAAAATTGATGCTAAAACATTGTATAATACTCAACATTTGGACTCCTATGTTCAGGATGACAAACAGAAAGACCAGATAGTTAACAACCACCAGCGATAAAAGTAACTAGCTAGGTACCTCAACAGCATGTCGTGCTTCATCAATATGCCTCTGAGCGCACGGATGATCAATGTCAAGCAAGGAAGGCATTCGTTCTGCAAGTTCATCTAGAGAAGCTAGCATAGCTTTCTTCTTACTCTTACTGAAGGTGTTCACAGAGGATTGCCTCCAGTTAAAATTAATTCATCAGATTGGTCCTGCCTTTTGATTCACTAGCACAGTTAACAAAACAACGATCCAGAGAACAGTGACTGGGAAATTAATAAAACACCTTGACTAGTTTCAAAATGCCATCGAGGGAAACCATTGCATCTTATTTGTTTATGAGAGAAAGTAACTGAGTCATACTAGCCTTCTAACTATCTAAATTCAAATAAAATGATATATGCAAGAAAAATGAGTTCATACCACAAGCTGTGGGCGATTCAGTAACCTAGGCATAAGGATATTGTGGATAATCATCCTCAACCCAACTTCTTAACACCTCCTGGAATCATTTAGAAGTTCAGCATATCATATCATATATTACTAAAGGTGGAAAAAAAGAAGAAGCTTAAAGCTGGATTACAAAAATCCTCTTTGCTATTTTTATTTTTTTTATATTAAATATGTCTTTCATTAATTTTTAAAATTAAAATAATAGACTTCCAAGCAAACCACGTGCAGTGGACTATTTATTGGTCATTCTCATTTCCACATTAACATAGTAAATATATATTTATTCTTTATGTCTTTATTAATTTTGTTAGATATATTACGTCCATTTCTTAAATCTAGAGCAAGACCTCTTTGCTATATCACATACTATTATATGCTATATTATCATAATTAGTTTTACATTATTCAACATTTCTTATTTTGCACAAAAATAACCAAAATTAAATGAAAAGAATTAGTTAACACTCTTATATTTGCATAGAACAACATATACAAAAAAAATAATGTAATTAATTAATAATTACCAACGTTAGATTTGGCCTATAGAAATTTGTATGACAGTAAAGGATAAATGTGCGGAGCACGTTTCCAGAACTAGTACACATAAAGTGAGGTTCTTGCTTTACAGTTTATCAAGCAATTGTGGTAAATGGCATGATAATATGCCTTTTTTCTTCATCAAAAGAGATCCAAAGTAGATGATCTTCGGCTATGTTGGTTCATCGGTAGCTAGGGGCAATTATTCAGAATTACTTGGAGATAACATATATTAACAAAAGTAACAATTCAATTTACTAACACACTTTTGTGAACAACAGATTCTAAAGCTGAATGCAACTTTGCCACATGGATAGAGTCTTCTGCCACTTCAGTTGACAGTGTATCTGCAATGTCCTGATAAAGAATTGAATAAGAACAAGATAAGCAGGATCAAGAAAAAAAGAGACCCTAATTGGATTCAATCAATCTTTCTTGTGTAAAACAGTATAAACACTACGATAAACTGTAAGCAATTAAAACAAACTAATCTGTTATTATGATTGCCCTTGACAAAACTGCAAAGTAAGTTTCTTTTTTTTTTTTTTTTTTTTGAGGGGTAGGGGGAATAAATAAGTGTAGAGAACAGTTTCGGCTACTCTCCCCCTAAACCACCCCTAAATTGATAGATAGAGAACATAGCTGCCCGTGTAACAAATAGCATAACGTGGTCAGAGATTTAAGATGTGGCTTTGTACAAGCAAGCTCAATTGCACTACTTGCTAAAATATTAAAATATAGCTTTGAAAGGAGTGGCCCTGAGTTAAAAGTCTTCAGCTGCCCACGCCAAAGCTATGTTGTTTCTATGATAAGTGAGAATAACCTGACAAGACACCCATGAATGAGCAAAACTTGCTCACCTGGAGCCCTATTCAAACAAAATTTTAGATTTTTGGTAGAGTGGATATGACTCTAGATTTTTCCTATGTCTTACTTGTGGGACTAAATCCTGGTGTTTGTATTTTGAGACAGGAACTTCTAACCGGATGACATCTTCACCAACAAACTTCTTCCACCTTTGGCAACCATAGAAATGTAAGCCCCAACAAAAAATAAAAATAAAGTACCAACAGGTCAAAGGAAAAGCGGAAAGAGAGAAGTTTTGGTGGCCCCTCTGACTCTTATTTTGTAACAAGGGGTGAAAGAGAAAGAAGAAAAGGAAGAACTTTTTACTTTTCCCAACATATTTAAAGTTCGAAAGTTGCCATTGTTTCTAAGAGATGCAAGGAGTCTCAGATCAAAATTAGCTCTAAAGGAGAGTTATCACGTATCGCCAGCCCCCTTCGAAAAGGAGGAGAAAATACAGAAAACATACGTAAACAATCATTTTACAATCACCCAAACAACAAAAGCGACAACCACAAGCAAACTCAAACACATGTTCTTAGAAGCATAATCCAAATCACCTAGAAAACTTATATTGCATTTGTTGTAGTATTTTTTTTTTGATAACCGAGAAATCCGTCTGTGACCCGCCCTTTGGACCAATCACAGCCTTCTAAACTCGGTGGATAATGGGCATGTTGTAGTATTTTTTTTTTGAAAGGTAAAAATAATAATAATACTACAACATATGGACATATGTTGTAGTATTGCTGACAAGCGTTCCTTAAATTTAAAGGCCCGTCTCAGCAACAGGTCAGACATCAAAGTTAGAACACTGCTTCAAGATTTTGATTCACTTGACAAACAACATAAATGTTTTAATTTAAAGAAAAAATGTAAAAAGCAAGTGTAGGTCAATTCTTCGAAAAGAATTCAAAAGCTTGGGCGTCAGTTCTTCAAAGAAAACTCAAAAGCTGCATGGGTAGATGAATATGTAGCATTAATGATAATAGCAATAAAAGTAATAACCCTAACATCCCTACAAGATAAACAACTATGTGTATTGTGAACAGATTATGATACTTAGACATGGATAAACAAGTGAAAAATATAGTAGTTAAATGCAAAAGAAGTGGAGCAGCAAATAGAAACATGTCACTTTAAGATTAAGATATAATGCACAACTCTGGTATACATTCTAAATTTCCCAAGGAAAAGTTTTTGATTGAAAGGGTTACCCCAAATCCTACCCTTCCCAGGCCTTACTTGTGGGATTACACTGGGTATATAGTTGAATAGTATATAGAGGAGGGAGTGAAATGCAAAGATCACATGGAAGTACCTTCAAGTCCTAGAGTTGGGAATTAGGCCTGTGCAAAAATCAAGTCAAACCATTAACCCGAACCGATTTTTGGTTTATTGGGCTAACGGGTCGGGATATTGGGTAATTGGTCCGGGGCTCGGTTCAATAATTTTTTTTATTGGATTAACGGTTCGGGGTTGGATTGGGAAGGAAAAATCTCAAGGTACCTGATACCCCGATAAGACCCGCTATTTTTTTCCCTAATTTCTAATTTCACAATTCTCATTTGTCAGTTAGGGACTTAGTCACTTAGGGTTTTTAATTTTTAGGACTTGAAAACTCTTCTCGACTTCTCGCCGCTCCTCTCGTTTCTCCAAATTCCAAACTCCAAAGTTTCTCCAATTTCCAAACTCAGGCGAGGTGACGACTTGACTCCAATCACTCAGGCGTCCAACGAGGCGACGACTACTCCAGTCACTCAGGCGAGGACACAACTCGCAAGGTAACGACTAACGATGACACCTCAAGCCTACAATTTTTTTATTCGTTCCATTTATCATCATGTATGTCTATTTTCATGATTCAAACGAAGGAACAGAATATTGACTTGTTAGTCGAGCTTCAGTTACTCGTTTGTTGTCTAGTCTGATTGAGATATGAATTCAGTGCATTTATGTACTATATTCTTGTCTAATGGATGATTTTCGCGATGGTGGAGTTCATTTGTAGCAGCCTATTCTGCATTGGTGTTAAAATTTCCTCCATTAAATGTCATTTGTTGGTTGTCTAATAGGTGAACAAGCTCAAATTTCAGAAGTTAGAAGCTCGACTGCTCGAGACTAGACTTCGAGTCTTACTCTTCTCAGTTCTCACGACTTCTGCACAAACCTACTTGGCTCTCCAGTCTTAGGTTCTTAGTCGCTCACTGCTCACGCCTCAGAAGTAAGTCTCAAAATTTTAAATTCACTTAATTTCAAGATTTCACTATGAAGTGTGATGTTTGGCATTACTGTTTTATTTGAATTGGCATTTGGTTTGTTTGGCACTTTGTCTCATTTGCTTGTACTTGTCTTTTAGTTGTTGCTTTGTGTGATACTGTGATGTGTCTATTGTCATGACTCATGTGTGTGAAATCTGATTCTACTTAGCCAACTGATTGTACTTTGTAGTTCTTGCTTTAATAAAACTTACTCTTTGTTTAGTTCCTTCAAGGTTTCAACAGTTCATTGCTTCATCGACCTCTTATAAAAAATAGTTCAATAAATGATTATTTTATATCTTTTCGCAGTTTTTGGTGAAAGTATCATGGCTGAAAATATAATAATTGATAAGGTTATTGGTGAAAGTGGAGCTTCTAATTCAAATGCAATAGGTCAAAGTCAAATTGTTGAGTCCCAAGTAAACAAAGGAAGGAAAAAAAGATCTCGTGCGTGGGATCATTTTTCTCGTAAAACTGATTCTGATGGAAGTGAAAAGGGTGTTTGCAACTACTATAAGAGAGTATTTTGCTGACACAAAAGAACATGGTACGACGTCAATGCTTACTCATGTAGCCAAATGCCCAAAGATGCCTTATAATATTGATATTAAACAATCAAAATTAGCATTTCAACCAATGACAGGGGGTAACAATGTTTCATGAAAATTTGACCAGGAAGAGTGTAGAAAGGCCTTGTGTCGTATGGTAATTATTGATGAACTTCCTTTCAGATTTGCTGAAAAGGAAGGTTTTAAACAATTTATGAAAGTAGCAAAACCTTGTTTCCACATTCCTTCCCGTACCACTGTGACTCGTGATTGTTTTGATCTTTTTGATGAAGACAAATATAAGTTGATGGATGTTTTTAAGGAAACATAACAAAGGGTGTCTTTAACCACAGATACTTGGACTTCCATTCAAATCAATTATATGGTCATTACTGCTCATTGGTTTGATAAAAAATGGACTTTGGATAAACTAATTATCAATTTTTGTCCAATCTCTAGTCATAGAGGTGAAGATCTTGAAAAGTCAATTAGTAAGTGCTTACATAAGTGGGGATTGTATCGAATTTTCACTGTTACAGTTGATAATGTTGGTTCAAAAAGTGTGGCAATAACTGAGTTGTTGTCACGATCCAATTCCTCGAATCATGATGGCGCCTACTATAACCCACCAGTAGGTAAGCCAACCTGTAGCCCGGAACAACAAGTAATGGGTCTGAGGGCAGAAACTAAACAAGAGTAGGCAAAATTTAAGATAACAACATAAACAGGCGGAGGCAAACCAAAACATACACACAAATAAAGATCCCTCCCAAAACTTGGAAGTTACTAGTACAGAGCTACTAGAAAAACGAGTAAAGTCCCAAAAGTGGACCACAGAGACTGGACTGTCTCGAAGGGTAAAAGACAAGTCTATATACACAGATAGAGACTGAAATAGTACAAAACACTGTGTGCTCACTCCTGTCTCCGAATCAGACTACTCCAAACTGGATCAACGCTGGCCACTGGTGCTCGGACCTGCATCACGAAACAGATGTAGAGCATAGCATGAGTACCAAAACAATAGGTACCCAGTAGGCATCATAGGCTGACTGAACTTGAAAAGTAAAGGCAATATGAAAAGACGGAATAACACAAACCGAAGTCAAGAACGAAAATCTAACTAACAATGGAAATGCACACGAGTGTAGAAAGAACTAATTAAAGTAATCTATAAGCTAACTACACCTAACTGGGGGCCCATAAGCCCAGAAGGTACACTCGTGTGCAAGTTTAATAAAAACCCGAACGGACCCCCATAAGCCCGACGAGTACACAAAATAACTATAACTAATGAGAATTGTATATAAGAATCCCAGAACGGAGAACATCAAACCAAAACCTCAACCCTAATTAGTAGAATCTGACAGTACAGAGGCCAGACCTTGAACCGGATGCTCACCAGAAGTACCCAAGTAACTAATTGCAAATATCAAGTATCTGAGGTCGAAACTCTAACCGAATGCTCTATATAATTATCTGGACAATAGAGGCCAGACCTTAAACCGGATACTCCATATAAGTATCTAGGCACCTTAAATCGAATACTCCATATAAGTATTTGAGCAATAGAGGCCGAACCTTAAACCGAATGATCTATAAAGGTGCCAATGTAAATGCTGAAAGAGTCATAATCGATCAACGCTCATAATGTTTGTGGAACACCGTCCACACTTAGCCAATCAATGAAAGTCCTTGGAACCAAATCAAAAATCAAACTCAAATCGCCAAGCAGAATTAGTGTTGCCAACGTAACTCGTGAAGCCGTAACATTGGGGAAAATAAGGATAACTAAAGTCGGAGAAAACGTATCGCCTAGCTAAGGCCCAAACTATCAGACTCAAGTCTGCTACACCAGTCTATAGGGATCTAAGCCGGCGGAGTGACGACGGGCAAAAACTAAGGCTTATCATATCCGAATCATGTATTTCTAAGACAAACCCTAGTCAAACCTAAACTAAGGCCCAACAAGCCTCAAATAAACAGTAATTAAGCATGCAAACACTCCACATAGTGAGGAAGGTCAATTAATAACACAAAGCATGCTCACAGTTACTCGATAATTCTCAAAAGAGGCCAAAAATATAGTTTTTAAACACCTATACGTGATTCAATAACTACCCAACCCAAATCCCAACTAATCAACATGCATTCACATTCTTGAGCTCAATCTAATAGAGGGAAACCGTAGCCTACCTGTAGGCCGATCACACGTGCTTTAAAATCACTTCTCCAGAGCTTTCCCTTTTCGAACAGCCTCGAAATGCTGCCCCACTATCAAAAATAAAGTCACAACATTATTACAATCGTTTAGATACCAAAATCACAACAAACGGAGACGAGTCAATTTTGAGGTCAAAATGGAAATCGTGGGACCCGCACCAAACTGTTCAAATTTGACTCTGTCAAGACACCTTAAACAACATCCCAAACTTGTGTTCCAAAATGGAACAAAATTCGGGGCTCAAAACGCACCAAAACCCAACAAGCAAGAAAACCACATTTTAATCAACTTAAAAGAAAACATTGCAGTAGTCTAAACTCGAAATCTACAAGGATCTAATGGTTCCCAACACTCTTTGAACACTCTACAATGAAGCCAAGACAATTTCCAATACGTAGGACTTCGAATCAACCAAAACCGAGCTAAAATGAGTGAGATATGACCAAAACAAGAATGCCAAAAACAAAAGCTCGAAAAAAGGTATTGCAATAAGGTTATTGCGTAATTTACCTCGAACTACGCTCACCTAATAAATTCCGAATACTCTACAGTGAAGCCACCAAAAATATGAAGCTTCTGCACTTTGAATCGCCTAATTCAGATGAAAGATGAGAGAGTTATGAGGGTTTGAAGTTTGGAAAAAATGGTGTTGATTTTTTGCATTAATAGCATATTTTCTGCAATAATTTCCAAAACTAAAAAAACTCCGACGGGGTACTCCGATCTCGTTCGGAACCCCGTGCACTCAAACGAAATATGCAATCATACCAAATTTGATATTCCAGACTCAATGGCACAGTCAAAATTTCCATACGAGGTCATCTTGATAAAAAGTGGGTCCCACACCCAAATGTCATTTTAAGTCAAAATCCACCGAGGGATTGGAATGAGTCCAGAGGCCTCGAGAGTCGAACGAAAGGTCGTTCTAGACCAAACTCAACATTCCAAAGCTAACCGCGTTGATGGAATTTTCATCCATGCGCGTTTTTCAAGAATGTTGACCAAAGTCAACCTTATGCCAAATTTCAAAGGCTAAAACACCTAATGGCACCGACTCACACTGAAAACCTCGGGAGTCATACCGACCAAGCTACTAGCCTAAAATGACCCTTACGGAGCTGATGAAATCGTCAGAAATGAATTCTGATGTTATTTTCTTGAACTTTTGATCGAAAATAATCGTTCAAGGTTTATAAGCTTCAAAACACTAAAATCCACACTATAACCAAACGAACGATCAGGTGATCGAACTGTCAGTCCCAGCAAGTCATAAATGACTTGGGGTCGCTATCGAAATGCTCTAAACGACACACAAAAAGCAAGACACAGAAATGACCAGGAGGGTCATTACAATATTCACTACTAAAAAGGACTTTCTTCCGCGAAAGAAAGGATCAAGAAGTACCTAAAGGCTCAAACAAGTCGGAAAACTACTGTCGCATCTCCTACTCGATCTGCCAGGTAGCCTTCTCGACTGGATGATGCCTCCAACAGACCTTAATAACAGGAATGGCTTTCAAGCGTAATCTCCTCACATCTCTGGCTAGAATGGCAACTGGCTCCTCTACAAATGTCAAACGATCATCCAACTCGACTGCATCATACTGGAGCACATGGGACTCATCAGGGACATACCTCCGCAACATCGAGACATGGAAAATCGGGTGGATGGCTGAAAATGCTGGAGGTAGGGCCAACTCATAAGCAACCTCCCTAACTGTTCGGAGTATCTCAAAAGGCCCAATGTACCTGGGGCTAAGCTTGCCCCACCTCCCAAACCTCATCACGCCCTTCATGGGCAACACACGGAGGAATACCTAATCACCAATAAAGAATCTCAAAGGTCGACACCTCTGATCCGCATAACTCTGGTGCCTACTCTGAGCTATCCTGAGCCTATCCTGAATCACCCTCACCTGATCCAGGGCCTCCTAAAACAAATTTGTACCACACGGCCTAGGCTCTGTAGACTTAAACCAACCAACTGGAGAGCGATAACGCCTACCATATAAGGCCTCGAATGGGGCTATCTAAATACTAGAGTGGTAGCTGTTGTTGTACGCAAACTCCGCCAAAGGCAAGAACTGGTCCCAATGACCTCCAAAATCCATAACACATGCCCGCAACATATCCTCAAGGACCTAAATAGTACGCTCCGACTGGCCATCCGTCTGTGGGTGAAAAGCTGTGCTAAGGTGGATACGGGTGCCCAACTCCTCCTGAAAAGCCCTCCAAAAGCTGGAAGTGAACTGTGAACCCTGGTCTGAAATGATAGAAATAGGCACGCCATGAAGACGAACCACCTCCCTAATGTAGATACGAGCCAACTTATCGACACTGAAAGTAGTATGAACAGGAAGGAAGTGTGCTGACTTGGTCAATCGATCCACGATGACCCAAATGCTGTTAACACCTCTAGAAGTCCGAGGCAACCCCACAATGAAGTCCATAGTGATACGCTCCCACTTTCACTCCTGAATGGGTAATCTCTGGAACTCACCACCAGGCCTCAAATGCTCGGCCTTTACTTGCCGACAGCACAAGCAACGAGAAATAAAGTCAACAATATCTCTGCTCATGCCACTCCACCAGTACTGCTGCCTCAAATCATGATACATATTCAATGTGCCCGGATAGATAGAGTATCTAGACTCATGGGCCTCAGAAAGTATTAACTGTGTCAAATCTCCAACTCTCGAAACACAGATGCAGCCGGCGAATCTCAACACTCCATTAAGATCTAAGGTACCCTGACCTCTATCACCCGCTAACACTCGATCTCTAAGGGCCACCAAGGCCTCATCCTCAAACTGGAAACCATGAATCCTATCAAGCAAAGAAGACTTTACTCCCATATAGGCCAACACACGTCTAGAATCTGAGATATCTAACCGAACCATGATATTAGATAAGAACTGAATGTCCAAAGCCAAGGGTCGCTCCTCGAAAAATAAGAAGGCAAGACTACCCATACTCACCGCCTTCCGGCTCAAGGCGTCCGCTACCACATTCGCCTTGCCCGGATGAAAAAGAATAGAGAGGTCGTAGTCCTTCAGGAGCTTAATCCAACGACGCTGCCTCGAATTAAGGTCCCTCTGGCTCATGATGTACTGAAGACTATTATGATCGGTATAGATCTCACATCGAACTCCATACAAGTAGTGCCTTCAAATCTTAAGCGCGTAAACTACCGCCGCCAACTCCAAGTCATGGGTGGGGTAGTTGCGCTCATGGATCTTAAGTTGCCTCGACGCATAAGCAATAACCCGGCCTTGCTGCACCAATACACAACCCAAACCAATGCTGAATGCGTCACAATAAACTATGAAGCCCTCGCCCTCAACTGGAAGAGTCAGTATAGGAGCGGTAGTTAATAACTTCTTGAGCCTCAAAAAGCTCGCCTCACACTCCTCTGACCAAACAAAGGGAACATCAACACGAGTCAATCAAGTCAATGGGGCTGCAATAGTAGAAAAGCCCTCAACAAAGCGTCTGTAGTAGCCTGCTAGTCCAACGAAGCTCCGAATCCTAGTAACTGAGGTGGGCCTAGCCTAATCACGAATAGCCTCAATCTTCGCCGAATCTACCATAATGCCCTTCTTGGATACAACAGGCCCCAAGAATGCTACAGAGTCTAACTAAAGCTGGCACTTTGAGGACTTAGCATAAAGCCGTTGATCTCTCAAAGTTTGGAGCACAACCCTCAAATGTTGATCATGCTCACTCCGGCTCTGCGAATATACTAATATGTCATCAATAAAGACAATAACAAATAAATCAAGATATGGCCTGAACACACGTGTCATCAAGTCCATGAAGGCAACAGGGGCATTAATCAACCCAAATGACATCACCAAGAACTCATAATGGCCATAACGGGTCCTAACTGCAGTCTTAGGGATGTTCGTTGCCCTAATCCTCAGCTGATGGTACCCGGACCTCAAATGAATCTTAAAAAACACGACGGCACCTTGAAGCTGATCAAACAAATCATCAATACGAGGCATGGGATAACGATTCTTCACTGCCACCTTGTTCAGCTGCCTATAGTCAATGCACATCCTCACAGTCCCGTTTTTCTTCTTTACAAATAGAACAGGAGCACTCCAAGGCGATACATTCGGGCGGATGAACCCCTTACCGAAGAGGTCCTCTAACTGAACACTGAGCTCTGCAAGAGCCATCTGGTAAGCCGGAATAGAAATAGGACGAGTGTCGGGCTCCAAATCTATGGCAAAATCAATGTCACGATCTGGGGGCAGGCCAGGTAGGCCTGTAGGGAACACATTTGCAAACTCTCTAACCACAGGAATTGAGTCAACTAAATGGTCCTCCCTACTCACATCTTGCACATAGGTCAAATAAGCTAAACACCTAGAAGCAACCAATCGTCTAGCCCGCATAAAAGAGATGATCCCCGTCGGTGTGTGACTATAAGCAACCTGCCACAACACTGGGGGAATGCCAGGCATGGGTAAAGTAACGGTCTTCGCATAGCAATCCAAGATCGCATCGTAGGGGGATAACTAGTCCATGCCCAGAATCACATCAAAATCAACCATATCTAGCAGAATAAGATCAACTCTAGTATCATAGCCCTGGATAGTCACTAAGAAAGATCGCAATACCTGATCCACTATTAAGGACTCAGCCACCGAGGTCAAAACATGAATCAGCTCTGTCAAAGACTCAGACTTCATACCCAATCGGGGAGCAAAATAAATAGATACATACGAGAATGTGGATACGGGATCAAATAATACTATAGTAGGCTGATGGCATAATAAAAGCGTACCTGTGATGATATCATCAGATGCCTCAACCATCGCCCTCGCTGGGGCTGCGTAGAAATGGCTCTGAGCACCTCTGCCCGATGCATCTGATCTACCACCTAACCTGCCTCCACGAGCTCCACCTCTGGTACCCTTTCGGCTGTCCCGATGACCCTGGTCCTGACCACCACCTCTAGCTAGAGCGGGCACTATTAAAATTGGTCTAGGTGCAAGGGAAGCTGGTACAATTGCCCCTCGCCCTCGCTGGGGGTACTCTTTGGACCAATGGTCAAGCGTACCGCAATCAAAACACCCTGAAGTTGAATGCCTTGAAGTAACTCGACCAGCGGTAATAAATGAGAGAAAATGATCCCCTGGAACTCTGACCTGTACTAGGACCACCCTGCTGATGCTGGCCTCCCTCAGAAACAGGTAATGTCGCCTGAACAGGCCGGCTGAACTGACCCTGCTGGAACCTCTGGCAGGGCCTATCGTAGGAGTCTCTCCTTCTAGTCTGGACCCACTGTAGCTGCCCTGGTAACGTGTCTTCTTATCGCTGCCCCCTTGGGCCTCACGATGAATATGCTCCATGAATTGGGCATGGTCGACCACATCAAGAAATGAACGATCGGATGAAACCAAATGCTCTGTGTCGACCCTCAGACGGTACCACAACCCACATACAAAACAACGAACTCTCACCTCCTCCATGGGTAGGATCATGGTAGCATGTCAAAACAACTCATGGAACCTCATCTCGTACTCTGAGATGGTCATAGGGCCCTGCTCCAATATGAAGAACTGATCACGAAGCCTATCCCTAATGCTCCGTGGCATGAATCGGGCCAAAAAAGCCTCTGGGAACTCACTCCAAGATATATGAGGCAATCCAACTGGCCTGGACTCTCAATACGTGCGCCATCACTGCCGGCTGGCCCATGAAACTGATGAGCGGTGAAGTCAGCTCCTCTCGACTCCAAGAGGCCTAATGACTGTAGCTGTTCTTGGAAAATGAGTTGGAACTCGTGGTCGTCCTCCCCAATCGCCCCTGAGAATATCGGCGGTGCCAACCTCTGGAATACCCCGAGCATCTTTTGCTCGCGCAGTGGCATCTCCTTGTCCTTTAAGTCTGGCAGGGCGGTCACATGAACTGGTGGTGGCTGAACCTCTGGTGCCGCTGCTGCAGGTTGACCCTGCGGCGCTGGAGTAGGAGCTGGAGTTGAGACTGGTGCTGGTGCCTGACGCATCTCCCTAATAGTTACTAATATCTGAGTCAGCAGGGCATGAAGATCAGGAGCTGCAGCTGGTGCGGGTGGTGGTTGGGTTGATCCCGGCCCCACTGGCTGTGGAGGTACATATGCTGCCTGGGACTTCTCCTCCCTATCTTGGGCCAACACTGCAGCCATGCCTCAATCTTGAGGTTGGCGTCTACCCTAAGCTGGGGCTCTGTCTGCAGGCCTGGGTGCATCACCCCCGGCCGCGCCGCCTCGCGTGCGAGCCATCTTGCGAAAGACTGAAACAAGTGAGATTTCAAGGAACCAATAAGACACACGTTGCACGGAAGTGAAACAAAAAAGGAATCTTTCTAAATACATCATGTAGCCTCCTGAAGATAAGTGATGGACCTCTCCGCACCCATCCGCAGCACTCTACTAGATGTTAGCTCTGTATAAGTGAGATCGGTGAACCTGAGGCTCTGATAACAACTTGTCACGACCTGATTCCTCGAATCATGATGGCGCCTACTATAACCCACCAGTAGGTTAGCCAACCTGTAACCCAGAATAACAAGTAATGGGTCTGAGGGCAGAAACTAAACAACAGTAGGCAAAATTAAGATAACAACATAAACAGGTGGAAGCAAACCAAAACATATATACAAATAAAGATTCCTCCTAGAACTTGGAAGTTACTAGTACAAAGCTACTAGCAAAACGAGTAAAGTCCCAAAAGTGGACCACAGAGACTGGACTGTCTCGAAGGGTAAAAGACAAGTCTATATACACAGATGGTGACTGAAATAGTACAAAACGCTGTGTGCTCACCACCGTCTCCGAATCAAACTACTCCAAACTGGATCAACGCTATCCACTGGTGCTCGAACCTGCATCACGAAACAGATGTAGAGCGTAGCATGAGTACCAAAACAACAGGTACCTAGTAGGCATCATAGGCCGACTGAACTTAAAAGGTAAAGGCAATATGAAAAGATGGAATAACACAAACCGAAGTCAAGAACGAAAATCTAACTAACAATGGAAATGCACACAAGTGTAGAAAGAACTAATTAAAGTAACTATAAGCTTACTACACCTAACTGGGGCCCCATAAGCCCAGAAGGTACACTCGTGTGCAAGTTAAATAAAAATCCGAACAGACCCCCATAAGCCCGACAAGTACACGGAATAAATATAACTAAAGAAAATTGCATATAAGAACCCAAGAACGGAGAACATCAAACCATAACCTCAACCCTAATTAGTAGAATTTGACAGTACGGAGGCCGAACCTCAAACCGGATGCTCACCAGAAGTACCCAAGTAACCAATCACAAATATCAATTATCTGAGTCCGAAACTCTAATCGGATGCTCTATATAAGTATCTGGGCAATAGAGGTTGGACCTTAAATCGAATATTCCATATAAGTATCTGGGCAATAGAGGTCAGACCTTAAACTGGATTCTCCATATAAGTATCTGAGCAATAGAGGCCGGACCTTAGACCAGATGCTCTATAAAGATGCCAATATAACTGTTGAAAGAGTCATAATTGATCCACGCTCATAATGCTTGTGGAACGCTGTCCACACTTAGCCAAACAATGAAAGTCCTTGGAATCGAATCGAAAATCAAATTCAAATCACGAAGCAGAATTAGTGTCGCCGACGTAAGTTATGAAGTCGTAATATCGAGGAAAATAAGGATAACTAAAGTCGAAGAAAGCGTATCACCTAGCTAAGGCCCAAACTATCAGACTCAAGTCTGCTACACCAGTCTACAGGGATCTAAGCCGGTCGAGCGACGTCGGGGAAAAACTAAGGCCTATCAGATCCAATTCATGTATTTCTAAGACAAGCCCTAGTCAAACCTAAACTAAGCCCCAACAAGATTCAAATAAATAATAATTAAGCATGCAAGCACTCCACATAGCGAGGAGGGTCCATTAATAAAACAAACATGCTCACAGTTACTCGATAATTCTCAAAAGAGGCCAAAAATATAGTTTTTAAACACCTATACGTGATTCAATAACTACCCAACCCAAATCCCAACTAATCAACATGCATTCACATTCTTGAGCTCAATCTAATAGAGGGAAACCGTAGCCTACCTGTAGGCCGATCACACGTGCTTTAAAATCACTTCTCCAGAGCTTTCCCTTTTCGAACAGCCTCGAAATGCTGCCCCACTATCAAAAATAAAGTCACAACATTATTACAATCGTTTAGACACCAAAATCACAACAAACGGAGACGAGTCAATTTTGAGGTCAAAATGGAAATCGTGGGACCCGCACCAAACTGTTCAAATTTGACTCTGTCAAGACACCTTAAACAACATCCCAAACTTGTGTTCCAAAATGGAACAAAATTCGGGCTCAAAACGCACCAAAACCCAACAAGCAAGAAAACCACATTTTAATCAACTTAAAAGAAAACATTGCAGTAGTCTAAACTCGAAATCTACAAGGATCTAATGGTTCCCAACACTCTTTGAACACTCTACAATGAAGCCAAGACAATTTCCAATACGTAGGACTTCGAATCACCCAAAATCGAGCTATAGTGAGTGAGATATGACCAAAACAAGAATGCCAAAAACAAAAGCTCGAAAAAGGGTACTGCAGTCAGGTTATTGCAAAATTTACTTTGAATAACGCGCACCCATCAACTTCCGAACACTCTACAGTGAAGCCACCAAAAATACGAAGCTTTCGCACTTTCAATCGCCTAATTCAGATGAAAGATGAAAGAGTTGTGAGGGTTTGAAGTTTGGAAAAAATGTTGCTGATATTCTGCATTAATAGCATATTTTCTACAATAATTTCCAAAACTAAAAAAACTCCAACGGGGTGCTTCGATCTCATTCGAAACCCCGTGCACTAAAATAAAATATGCAACCATACCAAATTCAATATTCAAACTCAATGGCACAGTCAAAATTTTCATACGAGGTCATTTTGACAAAAAGTGGGTCCCACACCCAAATGTCAGTCTAAGTCAAAATCCACCGAGGTCTTGGAATGAGTTCGGAGGCCTCAGGAGTCGAATGAAAGGTCGTTCTAGACCAAACTCAACATTCTGGAGCTAACCGCACTGATGTAATTTTCACCCAAGCGAATTTTCCAAGAATGTTGACCAAAGTCAATCTTAGGCCAAATTTCGAAGGCTAAAACGCCTAATGGCACCGACTCACACTGAAAACCTCGGGAGTCATGTTGACCAAGCTACTAGCCTAAAATGACCCTTCCAGAGCTGATGGAATCGTCAGAAATGAATTTTGATGTTATCTTTTTGAACTTTTGATCAAAAATGATCGTTCGAGGTTCATGAGCTCCAAAATACTAAAACTCACACTGTAACCAAACGAACGACCAGGTGACCGAACTGTCAGTCCCAGCAAATCATAAATGACTTGGGGTCGCTATAGGAAAGCTCTAAACGACACACAAAAAGCAAGACACAAAAATGACTAGGAGGATCATTATAGTTGTCTAATCAATTAACTAAATGGGGGACCAACCTAATGGGTGGTAGTCACCTTCATATAAGGTGTATGACTCATAATGTAAATCTTATTGTTCAAGACGGTACAAAAGAAGCAAATGTGTGTATTGAATTGGTTAGGCAAGCAGTGAGATACATCAGGCAATCTCCTGCTAGGTGGAAAAAGTTTCAAGAATGTTGTGAAAATGAAAATCTTGCTAAAAAGTCTTTATGCTTGGATGTTCCTACAAGGTGGAATTCCACCTACATGATGTTAAATCGGGTTATTGAATATGAAGGTGCAAATGTAGAGTATTCCGATCGTGATATTGGCTTGGCATTACATCTTTAAGTTTGTTGATATTGTGGATAAAAATTCTACAGGTACACTTTTGAGTAGTGATTGGGAGAGCGTAAAGAGAATTACAAAATTTCTTGAAATGTTTTTTAATCTTACTTTGAAGATATCTGGATCACGATATGTTACATCAAATCTTCATTTTCTTGAAATTTGTCAAGTTGGTGTTTGCTTGAATCAATTGATATCAAATGAAGATCATGTTTTGGCTAAAATGGCAGAAAATATGAAGGAGAAATTTGACAAATATTGGGGTGATACTGAAAAAATGAATAAGATGGTTTTCATACCATGTGTTTTGGATCCTCTTCACTAATTTAGCACTCTTGGCTTTACACTTAAGAAGATGTTTGGAGAAAAGGGGGCTGCTGTAGAAATTGGTGTGCGAACGTGCATGGAATCTTTGTTTAATGAGTATACAATGCCTTTTTCAAATGATAAAAATGGCCAATGTTTTTTAATTGAAGTGGATACTTCTAATTCATGGTCTCTAGGAGGCTTGGGAATTTTTTTTTGAGGAATTACAAAAACATACATCTGAAAAGGGAGGAGCAAGTTCAAAGTCAGAATTAGTTAAATATCTTGATGAACAAATTGAAGTTGGAAAATCAGATTTTGATGTATTGCTTTGGTGGAAAGTTAACTCACTTAGATTTCCACTTCTTTCTAAGATAACTCAAGATGTGTTGGCTATTCCCTTTTCAAGTGTGGCATCTGAATGTGCTTTTAGTACTGGAGGGCGCATACTTGATTCACTTAGGAGTTCATTAACTCCTAAATTGTTACAAGCTCTAATGTGCCTTCAAGATTGGCTTCGGAGTGAGCCACAACCCATAAGTATTGAGGAAGATTTAGATTTTCTTGAGCAACTTGAAGAAGGTAAGAAAAGAACCTCATTGATGTAAAATTGTGAATAGTTTATTTAATATTTTTATTGTTTAAGCCTTGACTTGTTATCGTATTTCTCTTTAGATTTGGCTAAACTTGGAAAAGAACTTTGCATTGATGACATGTAAAATTGGAGGTTTCCTTCACTAACTCTATTAAAGGAGAAGGAAGGTAGATGTCTTACTATTGAGGTGGATTTTTATATACATGTGTTATCTATGTCTAATTTATGATTGACTTCTCTTTTCTAATGACTAATGAGTGTGTTAAATTATGGTTAATACAAATGCTTGTGCAAAACAAGCTCCTTGTAAAACTTGGTGTTCTTCATCAGTTTATCTTGACTTTTCTTTCATTTTTAGCCATCAAAATATCTAATACTTTCTCTGTTTCTCTATCAATCATATTTCATCATGCCTCGACTTCATGGTTCTAATGCTCGATCACCTGTTTGGAATCACTATGACAAGCTTGAAAAAAAAAAAGATAGATTGTGGATAGTAAAATGTGTTCATTGTGGCCATGTTACTTATTACCATTCACACAAAACTGGGATTGCCTCCTTAAGAAAGCATGTTAAGCGTTGTTTGGAAAACAGGAACCAAAATCGTCAACTTTCAAGGATTGATTACTAGTTATTATTTTGTTTACTTGAACGTTAACTTTTATTACTATGTTTGGACTTAATTTTCATGTTGTGTGACTGCTATTTTGAATTTTTTAAAATATGTTTGTGCCTGTGTGGGCTATGGCAGATTGGCAGTGACTTTATGTTGTGCTGCATTTTGACTTCTACAATGTTGCTGGCTTGCAGCTTGTAGTGCTGCTGTTTTATTTCATTATTTTAATATGATATTTCATATTTGTGTTGAAAAGTTTATTCAAGTGTTGTTGTGTTGAGAGTTTGGTGTTGCTGGCGCCCGGCTATGAGTTGCTGGCTTGATGTTGTGTTGACTGTTGAGTGTTTAGTGTTGTTGAATTGTTGTGTTGTGTTGAGAGTTGGGTGACGGCAACTGGCAAGGGCTTTATGGGTGTTGTTGTTGTGTTGACTGTTGAGAATTTGGAAAATATGGTGAGTTGGTAATTGGTATTGCTAAGAATTGATATACAAAATAGGTCATAACTATACATGATTTCATTTATATATAATACTTTTATTACCGTATTTAGTTTTAATATTCTTTTAACTTTTTAAAGTTGTAGTACTACTTTGCAGTTTGCGCCTTGGTGACAACCTTTAAAAAGAAAATGTTTTGCCTATGTTTCGTTCTTGTTTCCAGTTTTCTAATTGCAAATTGCAGTCTGTAGTAAATAATTACATGTAGTTGATTAGTTTAATTATATTGTCTTCAATTCTTCATGTGATTTTTGATTTTAAAAATTTGTGTGATATGTTAACGGGTAACCCGATAACCAAACCGATAAGGATCGATAATCGATTAACTGATAACCGATAACTTAATGGTTCTTTAACGGTTTAGCTAGTCTACAAATCGATAACCGATAAGCAAAATCGATAATGTGCAACACCAAACTGAACCGACCGATATGCAGCCCTATTGGGAATTGTTAACTCTCTTTGCATATTTAGATAAGAGCTGACCAAGTGTATCAGTGCTAGGGGGCATTGCAGAACCTAGTCCAACCATCCATCCATCCATTATTGCAGTAGACAGAAGCTCAAGCTGACCCGTTGCTCCACCAACTGTGTCATCAAGTGATGACATGAAGAAAGTCAAAGTTCTCGGCAAGCCAATTCCTGATTTGGCGTTGAAGCTCGCTAGCCGGAGAATGTACAAAAAGAGCAGCAAGACCTCTATTTCCAACCACAAAACTTTTAGCTTCCTCAGTTATCTCCCTAAGTTTTCCACCAGTTACTTGCTGCCTCAATATGTCCCATATGATTAAATTCCAAGTCACATAAGCCACTACCAATTGAATGTTAAATAGATATCACATGCACGGATAAAACGTTAAAGAGACAAGAGAGGGAAAAAATAATAACTAAGTAAATAATAACTGATAAGTTCTTATGTTCCTTGATGTTTTGATGATCTCCTCACAAGTGTAGAGACCTGGTCCTCTGCAGAGTATGAATACTCATCCAGTGGTCAAAGTGATGTACAGCTGGAAAATTGTCTACGTCAGAAGGTTTGTGAAGCTGCACAGTACTCCACCAATCAGAAGCGACGAGGTTGCTTGTTCATTGGTTAATAACTTTTCATGTCTAAATATATCCAAGGAAAAACAACAAACTAATTCATTCATTCAAAATGAGAGAGACAACACGTATTCTCAAGAACTTACTAAGAGAAGTTTGCAAGGGACCTGGTCCCTGCAAGACTGCGATATGAAAGACCGATAAGACAACTGTCAGAAAAGCTGCCACTTCTGATGTGGTAGGTGCACGTCCTTCCACAAATGCAGGCTCTCAGCCAACGGGCGGTCCCAAGGAGTTTCTGTTCATTTTGATATAGTCTCTTCCAACAAAACATAAACTTAAGACTTGGCAAACAAAAACTTGGATTTTCTCTGAAAATTCATAAGCTTTAAAAGAAGGCCATCTTCAAGGAAGAACAATACTCATGCTCAACAAAAGGACCTGATAGAGTGCTGAAGCGTCTTTGTTGAGTTTGAATTTTGTCATTTTTTGTAACTTGAAAATTCTTAAGAACACTTGCAAAGACTCACTTTCAAGAAGTATTCTCCGGCAAGCACAACAAGGACCTGATCAAGCTGCAAGCATCAGAGTGTGTCTTAGGAGTTATACTTCCGTGCGTATATTGTAAATCTGTTCCTAGTATATAAAGGATTCAGATATTTGTTTCCGTGTTGAAAAGTCTAAGTCGGTTAGAGTTAACCGATTTAGTGAGCAGTGTTGTATCTGCTCAGTCAAAGTCTAAGTCATCTAGGAGCTAGCTAGTTGATTTAGTGGACAGTGTGGTATCTGTTGACACCCAATTTTCGCTCTCAACATATAACTAAAATAATAATATTAATAATAATAAAATATATATATTATGAAAGTTTTATAGGGATACAAAAAGATTTTTTTAATTTATTTTTTAATTGATAAATTTATTTCATAAATGTTATTTCTTATAAAAAATAAATATATTATATTACTACTTACTTTCTCATTTTTTAAATAAGTGTCGTTCTTAAGAATTGAGTCTATTTTTTTTGTTCAAAGATAATTTCTTTTGTCGCAATAGATATTTTTCGTACATTGTTTAAAATTAGAAAGCTTAATTAATTAATGACTTACTAATTTATATTAATTTAATTTTAAGAGTGACTAATTTTATCAAATAAGCTAGTTTTGCAAAATAATTATTTTTAATTTAATAAATTATAGTTAGTTAATAACGAAGAGGTCATAATTTAAATGAATTTAATTTGAACAAAACTTGGCAATCCAAGTCCCCTTAAACCGGCCAATCCGTGTGTGCCATGTAGGCGAGCACATGAATTGTGCTTCTTAACTTTTAATCTCAACCCTCTATTTTAATCCAACGGCTTTAATTAATTAATATTTTTAATATATAATTATTATCATATATATTATTAATCTTTTTTAACCCTTGATTTTTATTAACCGTCCGATCAAACAATCGTACGGTCGAGATCAAACCAAAGACTTTTAGACCCCTACTCTACCACCATCGCCCTATACTCTGTTCTATTCCCAGAAATCACGTTCTTCTCCATCACATACACCCTCACACACCTCTTCCACTTCCCCAAAAACCAACACCCCAAGCTCCTCTCCCATGGTCCCATCACCGCCCCTCGTGATGCCCCACCCTCTTCGTCAAAAACGGCTCTGGGCTGCCAAAAAAATGTCAATTCCGGCAGTTCCTTGCCTCATCTGTCACTTGCCCTTTTTAATCAATCCGTAAAAGTAAGATTTTGCTAGATTTTTCTTCTCATTCAAAATTTCTTTTACTGTATCCTCTAAGATTGGTGTTTCCAAGAATTAAAAATTTGAATTCTTGGAGCCCAAATCGACTATAAAAGAAGGGCTTCCATCCTCTTTCAGGGGGCATTAGAAAAACGGGAAAAGAGTTCCAGGAACATCCAAAAACAATCCAGAAATAAGGAGAAAAACAATCTGAGGTCGAGAAAGGAGCTCGAAGTTGGAATCCTTGACGTCAAAGCTTTAAACATCAATTCTTTTAGTTGATATATTTGTCCACTGATGGAAATAAGTTTAGTCTTAATGATAAAAACCTCTGTTCTTCTAGCATAACTTAAATCTCTTGATGCTTTGATATCATACTGTTTGTCTTCATTTAAAATCGAATGTTGTATTAACCTAAAGTTTCAAAGTAAGACTTGTTAGAATCTTGAGATGTATTTTTAGGATTGTTCTAAGCTTAGAAGTGAGTTTTTGCTAACTTGCATCTATCTATTCATACATACCTATATTTTAATTGAATATATTGAAATTTTTAATCAATTTGGGGCTGCTCGTTCTGATTCCTCTATAGAGTTACTTTTTTTAAAGAAAAATCCATCAGTTTGATGTTTATAAGTTGCGGAAATTCACGCATGTTGTCAATGCAAATTCAAATTGAAGTCGGCCTAGAAAACGTAAGGCATGTTTATGCTACTGATCTTGAGCTTTAAAGAAATATAATTTCGTAAAATGTTCAACTTGATTCGTGTTGCTCTTGGCTCCTAAGTGCCATTGATGTTTGAGTCGATGTGTTGCAGCTTAAAAGCTGTTATCTTGTTGTTTCAAAATTCAAATTCCGCTCAAAGTTTGTGAATTCTCTACTCCAAACTTTGTTTATGTCTCCACTTGTAACTAAGTTTTTGTATATATAAAAAGATATATTCTTAAAAGTATGAATGAAGTAGCACTAAAAATTAGTTTCATGTGAATAAAAATGATATACATCTCCTTGTTATTGTTTTTGTTCTTGTTTTGATTTGAATACGATTAGGATGCATACATATGAAATGTTGAGGATGTGTTTCTGGTTTGAGTTTCTAAACTGCAATATAGTTTAATCTCTTTTTTTTCTAAATAAAAGGCCCCTGTTTAATTTATGATTATGGAAGTTGTTCCCTCTATATAGTCATTTGATACAAAGGCTGTGGTTTCTTTTATGCTTGAAGTTGGTCAATGCCTATTTTTGGATATGTACTCAAACAGTTCTTGATCGTACATTAAGTTACTCAAAGTATGATGTTTATTTTTAAGCATGGTCAGGCCTGTCTCAACTTCGTGTTTAAATTTTAATTAGTTTTCTGTCTAGCATGTGGTTTTTGTTTCTTGTGGTAATTTATCAAAATATCTGGTTACTGTTCATGTGTTTTTAAAAAAATCTAAGCTGGATGCTCTGTTTTAAAAACTGTCATGGTGGAGCTTGTGATTATTAAGGCTAATATGTTGCTCTGTTTAAGTTGAGTTCTAACAAAGAATTTAAACTTTTGTTGAACGTGTGGGGAAAGTTTCGCTGATACTAAGGGATTTGAATTACTTAATAGGGGCTACCGAGTCGAAATTAGTATGCCATTATATTCTTAGATATGTGCGATCAGTTGAATCTTTTCATGAGGATTCCCTTAGCATTCCATCGACCCTAGTTTTGTTCTTAGAATCATCGAGGGGGTTGTTTTAATACTAAGCCTTTTTTTTAGAAACCTTTTTACTGGTAAGATGAGATTCATTTTTATGTTAACTTGTACGTCCTAAATTCTGCAACTTTAAGTTAATAGAAATCTGATATAATTTTCATTGATGAGTTCTTAGACATGGTTTGAAAATCATTTTGTTATGTGTATCTAGTTGTGGCTGATTATATGCTTACGTGGTCAATGTACGCGATCTATATAACTCGCGGCAGAATGTTGTAGTCACTGATTTCAAGTTTATAACATACACCTTTTGTTTCCATTTAATTGAATCCTTTCCAGATTAGAGTGAACCTAGTTCAATTTATAGTTCACCATTTAATATTCCTTTTTTTGTCGGAGTATGTTTACATTCTTGTTTTTTTTTTGAGAGTTTTGTGTACCTCTATTGACTTACAATCCAGCGAACTGGTAGAATTTCGGTATGCTTCAGGAAATATTAAAAACACGATCAGGCCTTCCTTCCATAGACCAAAAAATAACAATTTGTCCCCAGAACCTATAAACTTTTTGTCTTTAAATCTCGTGAATATCAAGTTGGAGTTAACAAAATTCATAAATGTAGAGTTAAAATTACATTGTTTCGTTTGAGATTATACTTAAACATGATATAGTTTTCAAGCATATATAAGAAGGTACATGCACATTTTTGCTTGTGACTGAGGACATCGTTGTCTGGCATGCTGTCATTGATCTTTGCCTATTGTTATATTATGTCTAACTTTGTCCTCATTCCCTCTTTTTGAAGCATATAGCGTGTATTTATTTTCACTGCAAGTTCTTCTTCTTATAAGTTTCTCATCCTTATTTATTTAACCCATCTAAAATTAAGACACTAATTTAATCTCTTTTCTTTTTCTTTCTTTTGTAGATGTACATTCGAGAGCGCATTTGGAGTTATGATATGACTCCATTCATCTGTCCCAAATCAGATTTGTGCTCATCGATACATTATAAGCTCGTGTCTAGCAGCCTTTATCGCGTCAATAGTGTCCAACGCTTCCTTCTCGCTTCAAAGTTTCATGTGCCTTATATACATTTATGTGTTGCTATTTTTGACTAGCATTTTCCATATTTTTGTATTTATGTTTATGCTTGCTTTTATTTTGTTTGGTTTGGAACAACTAGAACGATGGTAAAGTATAGTCGTTCACCCCCCACATCCCTTTAGATATTGGGTTTATTATAGTTATTTAGTTTAGAATGACATTTTTCAACTAAATTTTATTTGTTACTTGACACATTTTGGTGGTTATGAAAACCTATCTTTTAAAGGTCACACGGGAATAATATTTTCAACTGTTGTGACTTTATTTTCTAATTTTTCTTTTTATAAACAAGTATTTAAAGTACAAGTTTTAGAAACTTAAAATTTGATATTTTGGGTCTCAAAAGTGCAGATTTTGGTGGTACAAAGTGCAGATTTCAAGGTTGAATATATCACCTTTCTTGAGAGTTTAAGAGTGGTATATTGAGTCCCAAAAATGCAATGTTTTGAGCTCAAGAAGTGCAGTGTTTTGAGCCCAAAAAGTACAGCGCTTTGAGCTCAAAAGAGTACCGAATTTGAGCTCAAAATGTACATGATTTGAGCACAAAAAATGCAGATTCTTAGCTTTAAAAACTACACCTTTAACTAGCTTTACAAAGCAGATTTTTTTTAGTTTAAAAAATTATTTTGCATAACTTAAAGTATAGATTTTTGGAACTAACCGTTATTCTTCAAGATTTTAAAAGTACAATAGTTTGGGGTCCAAAGGTGCTTTAAACACTACTTTCGAAAGGAAGAAGAAGCTTCATTTTAAAAGTCGAAAATGGATGTTATAAAGCTCGCTAGAATTGTTACCTTTTTAGTCTTTAAAACACACGGCTTAAGTTATTCGTTCCGAGAAGGACCAAAATATTCATTAGCTTTATCTATAAACTCTCACTTAGGACTTTATGTTAAGAAAAAACTTATCCTTTAAAACTCCCAAATGATTTTGAAACTAGTGTAAGGCTAAAGTTGTTACCATTTTAGAAATATTCATTTTTTTAAAAAATAAGTAAATAAATAAGGAAGTAGGCCTATATATTTTATTAACAAAAATAAATGTAACTTATAGAATAAGTCCCAATAGTTAGGCCTTTCTTATATTCTTTACATCAGCCCTTTACAAAATATTGACTATTCTTACTTTTTTTAAAATCAATTATTACTAAAACATTTTGATTTCTTAACATGATATTTCAAGGTTTTAGATATGCCAACAGGTTCAAAATACAAGGTACATACATATATATGTCGTACGCAGAAAGATACAAATTTTATATTTTCTTAATTTTTCTCTATACATAGCTTATAATTTTATTACACTTCATATTTTTTTCTCATATCTACTATCACTTTTTAAAATGTCGCTCATTTTTAATCTTATAAATCCCTACACTTTAATATACACATTATTTTACTACATATCAGCACCAAACTATTATCTTATTTTATTTTATTTTTCTTTACATCTTACTTTTATATACAGATAAAACGACAATTTTTCATATCCTTTAAACTCAAACATTTATTTTTGATACATTTATATAAGACACATCTATATTTTTTTTAACATATAAAATTGTCATACATTTTTAGTACATTTATTTATTTTTACCGTATGATAAACATACTACTATTGATTTTATTTCATAGACATACATATGTCGTACCTTGTATTTTACTCTTTTCTTAAACTAATAAAATTTACTTACCATTGATTTTAAAGCAAATAAATAAACAAGTTTTCCTAATTATATTTTCCTAAATTGAGTTTAAGGACTATCTTCGGATAGGCTCTGAGGGATGCTGAATACCTTCCCCTCAAGTAACCAAAACCCTTACTCAGAATCTCACTGGTTTCGCAAATCCAAACAAAGTTTACATTTACATATTTGAAAAATGTTTTTCCTAATATTTTCCTTAAAATTTAGGTGGCGACTCTAAAACAAAAATAATTTTCTTTCAAAATCAGAGTGTTGACCATATTATGTTGTAAACTATTTCGGTTGGTTCGAAATAGGGGTGCAACAGTATCCGCTTAGCAAATTTTATATTAATCGGTTAGGATTAGTATAGTGGGCAGTGTGGTATCTGCTCTGGCTCAACTAAGTGATAAGAGATATTGCTTAGTGTGGAGATTAGCAGGCTAATCTCTTTTTGTAAACTGGTTTTTACTTATGCTTGAGAAGATTAGTGGAAGCAATTTAAAAAGTCCTGTTGAGACAGGTCGTGGGTTTACTCCCTTGAACAAGGAGGTTTCCACGTAAAATTCGTGTGCCTGTTTTACATTGTGATATTTACTTTCTGCACTGTTATTCTGCTGAGGGACCTGGTCCCCTGGTCACTGGTGGACGCATACATTCCAACAATTGACATCAGAGCATGACTTTTCTATCTGGTTAACACCAAGAAAAGAAAAGATCCTGAAGGAATGACTGCACCACTAAACAAGCAGAGAAGTCAGTCCCCTACAAGGCCTTTTTTTTATGGTTAGTTATATAGACACTAGAGGAATCGAATGAAAGACTATCTAATGGCTGAGGACATTGAGGTATGGAACATTATTTGTGAAGGTCCTCATGTGCTAACCATGGAGGTTAAAGATGGAGAGGTCACAAGAGTCATTCCCAAAACTCGACACCAATATAATGACTCTGACAGAAGATTAGTCCAGAAAAACCACAAAGCTAGGAAGCTACTAATGTGTGGGATCAGTATGAATGAATACTATCCGATCTCATCGTGTGAATCAGCCAAGGAAATCTGGGATCGGTTGAGAACAACATATGACGATACTGAGGAAACAAAGAAATCTAAGTTAGATCTCTTTACTACTCAGTATGAAATCTAAGTTTCACCATAAAAGAAGGTGAATCTATTCATGAAATGCATACTAGATTCTCTACCATCACCAATGAGCTCATGTTTCTTGATGAACCTGTCCCGGTGTGCAAACAAGTCTCTAAGATACTGGAAATTCTTCCCAGATCTTGGACAAATGAATTTGTGTTTGTTGATGAGACAATGGATCCTGAAGAGCCGACTCTAAATGCACTATTTAAGCATCTTCAAGTTCATGAGATGCATAGAAAAAGTAAGGGTCTCATTCTCAAGGGTGAACACATGAGGGCAGATTTGAATGATGATGCTGATCAAGAGAGAGTTTGCCTTATGCATAAAGCTGACCACAAGGAAGTAAAAGACAAAGAGGGGGGACCAGGTCCGTCCCAAGATAAGTAGAAGAGAAGTTTTTTTCCAGGCAGTGAAGAAGGATCTAGCAGCACGGGAAAATTCCTCAAGTGATTCAGATGCTTCTAAACACTCAGATAATGCTTTCATGGAAAAGTCAGATGAGAAAGATGTTGATGAAAAGGTAACTCTATCAGATTTCAAGCAAAACTTGAATACCCTTTTTACTAGTAAATTGAGAAAGCTAGTTGTTGTATTACTTGATTTGATAAGTGAGTTGACAACTAAGAAAGATCTCGTGAACAATAGCCTAGACATCTCTCAAAATGGAAAAATTGCTATAGTTGCCCAAATATTTGATATTGAAAGTCAAATGGTCGTTCTAGAAGCTGAAAATCTAGAACTGAAGGAAAAGATAAAAGAGGCGACTACTACAATTTTTAAAGGAAAGAACGAGGCCAACATCATGCAGCTGGAGCTTGAAAATAAGTTGTACACTGCTGAAATGAAGATGAAATTGGCTCTGGAGAGAAATCTTGTGTTGGAGAGGGACCTGGTCCGTGTAAAACAGGAACTAGAAAAATCCCTCAAATGGACCAATTCCTCTAAGATTCTTACAAATCTGATTGGTCAATCCTCAAAGGAAATCTGTTTCTGATGTTGATGATCTGTTGTGTGTGCATTGTGGTCGAGATGGACATCTTAAGAGAGATTGTCCTGTGTTGAAAAAGTATGGAGGAAGTTCGACAAGCTATTCTAAACAGCGGAATAGACTGAAGAAGGGACATGTTCCTGCTTATGGTCCCAAGTTGAAGAAAGCTAGTCTGCCTTACTGGAAAAAAGATTTTCTTATCACTCTGTTATCTGCTTACTGGGAACTTCGTCTGAAATGGGTTCCCAAGGCTAACAAGTGATTTGCTATGCAAGTGAGAGGAGGTAGCATTAGTCAGTGTGGTTTATGAATAAGTGGATGCTCAAAGCACATGATTGTGAAAATTACAAAACTTCCTCTATCTCGGGGCACTTCAAGGTGGAGGTGTCTCATTTGGTGATGGCAAGAAAGGGTATATTCTTTGGGGGCAGACATGTTTGGGAAATCTATGGAACATACTATTGAGAATGTGTACTATGTCAATGGTTGAAGTACAATCTTTCAAGTGTTTTATAGATTTGTGATGAATGAAATAAAGTTAAGTTCTTATCAGAAAGAACATGTGGTCACAAACTTGCTTTCTCGGGCGATGATCTTAATACAAAAGAGTTGCACGAACTTGTATATTACTGATCTGATATCTCCTCGTTGTGACAGTCTCACTTGCCTTAGTGCTCAAAGTGAGAATGCTGAGGTAGGATATGAGAGACGTGCTCTTGTGAATGTTTATCTATTGCACAAACTTGTGTTAAGGGACCTGGTCCCCAGTCTGCACAAAATGAAATTTGCAAACGACAAAGGTTGTGACGCTGGTATTAAAGAGAAGCAAATCAGAACATCCTTCAGGTGGAATAACCAGGCTTTTAATCTTCCAAAAAAAAAACTTTCGCTTGAAGTGGTAAATATTACATGTTGTGTGACCAAAAGGATGATATTGAAAAGTTTGATCTCAATATTGATGAAAAAATAGTTGCAGCATATTCTTCCTCCAGCAAAGCTTATCGGGTGTATAAAAAGGTGGTCATGTGATTTTGTTCATGGTTTGGAAGAGTTGAGAAGTAGATTCTAAAATGGAAGGGTTACTTCAGATTCAGAGAGATAGTTTTAATAATGAGCTTGCTGAAGAATATCCTCTTCATGAGTGCAACAATCTCAAGGAAGCTGATGCAGATGATGAACCTGATGAGAGACCCAGTCATGTAGACAGTGCTGAACAGATGATGCAGTTTAAACTGATAATGTGAATTCTGAAGGTGAGAATAAAGAAGTTGATCAAGCTCAGTTTGAAAGAAGCAAAGTATGACACTCGGTTCCCCAACAAGCTGATAGGTTGTCCAAGTTCCTTTCAACAATGGTTTCAAAAGAAAGAGGTAAGATTGAAAAAACCCTCATTTTGAAATCACAAGGAAATGAGTTGTTGCTCCTTCAATTGTATATCAATGATGTCATTCTTAGAGCAACCTTCTGAGTTGTTGTGTGAAGAGTTTGCGGTATTCATGGGTAGTGAGTTCATAATGAGCACATGGAAGATTTCTTCTTAGAGCTATAGATTCAGCAAAAATCTAAAGGTACCTTCGATTGTCCACAAAAGTACAATGAGCTGCTCAAAAGGCTTAAAAGTACTTGATGTGATCAAGAAGTTCTGCAAAGACAGGGACCTGGTACCAGCTCAGAGAAGTTGCTGAAAAGGTTTATGTGGATGATATCATTTTTGGAGTCACTACATATTTACTTTGCAAGGAATTTACTGATCTGATGAGTAGTGAGTTTGAAATGAGCATGATGGGAAAAACTCACTTTCTTCCTAGGCCTGCAAATCAAACAATCCGTTTAGGGTACCTCTATATGTCAAGAGAAATACATCAAGGAACTTCTTCGAAAGGTCAATCTGATTGAGGCAAAAGTTCTTGACACTCCTATGAGCACAAATGTGAAGCTTGACTTAGATGAAAATGGAGTTGAGGTATATCAGACTATGTATAAGGGAATAATAGGGTCATTGTTGTACCTCACTGCAAGCAGGCCAGACATAGTGTTCAGTGTAGGGACGTGTGCAAGATTTCAAGCAACACCAAAGGAATCTCATCTAAAGGCAGTTAAACATATCTTGAGATACTTGAAGGGAACTCAAGACCTGGTCCTCTTCTACCTAGCAGGTGACTCACTTGATCTAATTGGTTTTGCAGATGCTGACTATATAGGCTTTCTTGTAGATCAAAAGAGTACATCAGGCATGGAACATTTTCATAGATCACTGATTTCCTGAGGGACAATGTTGAGAAGCAAAATGTGTTGATGAAGTTTTGTAAGACTGAAGACCAGCTAATTGATATCTTTACAAAGTCATATTGAGTAAAGAATGTTTCATTAAAAACAGGATGAGGCTGGGGATGTACAAGATTACCTGATTCCTTAACAAGTTTGCACAAAAATCTTTTATTTTGATTGTGTTACGGAGGGCAGGTATCTATACTTGTTTTAATGCTTGTCACTTAAGAATTCACTTCTGGTACCTTAATATAGGTATACACTCATGGTGTGTCTAGCTGAAGGGAAGATTAAATCATACAGACAAGGTTGCAAACTAAAAAGGGGACCTGGTCCTCCTGAGGTTAGTATCACTTACGCCACACTGTCTGTATGTCAACATCACTGCCATGTGTCCCTCGCCCATTTATCGTGTCAGTTTCATACGTCTTTTTTACTTTTAAACCAAAGTTTGCTACTGTTGGGGACCCGATGTCTTTTTGGTTTTATATACTTCTTCTCTTAGTGAATCAAATTACAAATCTTATCAAACAATTCTTGATGAAATTCACTAATCCCCTTTCCAAAGCATTTCTCTCTTTCTCAAAATGCCTAACTCTAATTCTTCTTCAAAGATCCTTATCTCCTAAGAAGTTGAAAACCCTAGTTCATTCAACTTCTCTTTTTCTACTCCAGAAGGCTGCAAAGAAATCTCCTGTGAAAAGGGAGAAAGTTAGAAATCAGGTGGCTGAAAATTAAAACTCATAAAGGAACCAGGTCCTAGGGTGCAAAAACAAAGTGAAGAAAAGGAAATGACAAGGGAGGAGTGGATAACGACAATGGAGAACCAAAAAGGTTTTGAATGGCAGAGCCTTTGAACCTGAATCCTAACCAAATTTGGCATGTCAAATCTTTTTTATGTTGTCTCCATTTAATGTTGGAACCATCTCTTTGAACCACTAGCTCCATACTTGCACGAACCTGAGGTGCGTGAATTTTCCTACAAAATGGAACTTCTGGAAAGTAGTGGAATCGCGACTATTGTCAAGAATGTTGAAACATGTCTGGATGAAGAAATATTGGGGATCATTTTAGGGGTCCTGTGGAAGGAATTTGAACGATCAAAGGTTGTAAACCATCCAATGACTTCACAAAACTTGCCACAAAACGTGGAGATGTCAAGAATGCAGGGTTACCAAAAAGGTTTCTCAAAGGGGAATATCAGTTTCTTTTTGAGTTCATCAACAAGGTGTTAGTGCCCAGAACTGAAAAGAGAACAGTGGCATTTGTTGTTGATTTTTTTCTCATGGAAGAGTTTGATGAACTTGAAGAGATCAACCTCCCTTCTATTATGCTGGAATGTGAGTATGTTGAAGGAAAAGCTAGGGGCAGATCTCAAGTGGCAGATGTTCTAAAGCAGCAGGCTGCTCGTAAATGGGAAGTGACTGATCTTACAGAGATTTCGAATAACAAGGAGATTGAAATCTGTTAACTGAGGTCTGAATTACAGAAGGCGGTTTTGAGAGGACCTGGTACCAGCGATGGAAATGAGCATGTGTTGCAAAAGTTGAGGGATGAAAATGAAAGGCTGCTGAAGACAAATGCCTCGCCCAGTGAGAAAGTTAAGGCTCTCAACATGCAGCTTATCAAGGCTCATGAGGATGCAAATGAGCGTCTGTCTCTATTTATGTGCACCCTCAATCCCCTTCCCCCTCCATCCTAAAAGTGTCTTGTTTCCCTAGTTTCCCTCTTTGTTCTTCAATCCTAATTAAAACTCTTGTGGCTTTGTGTTTGTTTTGACTGACTACAGTGGTTAGTATTTGTGATCTAATGTTATTTATGTTTCTCCCCTGTTCATGTGTGACTTAATATTCTCTTTATGCTTACATACACATGTTCTATGTGGCCCAAGGCCCTG
Source organism: Solanum commersonii (assembly GCA_029007595.1). Lineage (NCBI taxonomy): Eukaryota > Viridiplantae > Streptophyta > Magnoliopsida > Solanales > Solanaceae > Solanum > Solanum commersonii. The sequence continues at coordinate 3,858,214 of JAJTWQ010000055.1, read as the reverse complement.
AATTCTTTGTTGCCTTGCATTTAACTTGAATATATTTACTGCTTTACCTCTTCAATGATGTCAAAAGGGGGAAGTTTTGTTGTAAAGTTGGTTGTGGAATAGGGGCACTGAACTAAGGGGGAACTGTGGTTGTTAAGGGCATTGAACTAAGGGGGAACTGTGGTTGTTACTGGTGCACTAACAAAGGGGGAATTTGTTATGTATTTGAATGAATGTTTGTTCACTCACGTGAGGAGTTATGCAGGTTGTTTGTCTTCATCGAAAAGAGGGAAATTGATAAGTGCTTATGTTCCTAGATGTTTTGATGATCTCCTCACAAAGGATGGGACACTAATTAAGGGGGAACACAAGTTATTGAATGAATATTTGTTCACTCACATGAGGAGTTATGCAGGTTGTTTGTCATCATCAAAAAAGGGGAAATTGATAAGTTCTTATGTTCCTTGATCTTTTGATGACCTCCTCACAAGTGCAGGGACCTAGTCCTCTGCAGAGTATGAATACTCGTCCAGTGGTCAAAGTGTTGTATAGCTGGAAAGCTATCTGCGTCAGAAGGTTGGTGCAGCTGAGTACTCCACCAATCAGAAGCGACGAGGTTGCTTGTTCATTGGATAATAACTTTTCATAACTAAATATATCCAAGGAAAACAACAAACTAATTCATTCATTCAAAAAAAAGCCAACACGTATTCTCAAGAACTTACTAAGAGAAGTTTGCAAGGGACCTGGTCCCTGCAAGACTGCGATGTGAAAGGACGACAAGACAGCTGTTAGAAAAGCTGCCACTTCTGATGTGGTAGGTGCACGTCCTTCCATAGAGGCAAGCTCTCAGCCAATGGGCAGTCCCAAGGACTTTATGTTCATTTTGATATAGTCTCTTCCAACAAACCATAAACTTAAGACTTGGCAAACAAAAACTTGGATTTTCTCTGAAAATCCATAAGCTTTAAAAGAAGGCCATCTTCAAGGAAGAACAATACTCATGCTCAACAAAGGGACCTGATAGAGTGCTGAAGCATCTTTGTTGAGTTTGAGTTTTGTCAGTTTTTGCAACTTGAAAATTCTCAAGAACACTTGCAAAGACTCACTTTCAAGAAGTATTCTCCGGCAAGCACAACAAGGACCTGATCAAGCTACAAGCATCATAGTGTGTCTTAGGAGTTATACTTTCGTGCGTATATTGTAAATTTGTTCCTAGTCTATAAAGGATTCATATATTTGTTTTTGTGTGGAAAGGTCTAACTCGGTTAGAGTTAATCGATTTAGTGAGCAGTGTTGTATCTGCTCAGTCAAAGTCTAAGTCATCTAGGAGCTAGTTGATTTAGTGGGCGGTGTGGTATCCGCTTAGAAAAGTCAATATTAATTGGTTAGGATTAGTATAGTGGGCAGTGTGGTATCTGTTCTGGCTCAACTAAGTGATAAGAGGTATTGCTTAGTGTGGAGATTAGCAGGCTAATCTCTTTTTGTAAACTGGCTTTTACTTTTGCTTGAGAAGATTAGTGGAAGCAGTTTGAAAAGTCTTGTTGAGACAGGTCATGGTTTTACTCCCTTGAGCAAGGAGGTTTCCACGTAAAACTCGTGTGCCTGTTTTACATTGTGATATTTACTTTCTGCACTATTATTCTGCTAAGGGACCTGGTCCCCTGGTCACTGGTGGACGCATACATTTCAACAATAACACAACTCTGTAAAAGAGCTCAAGATGAAGTGTATATTTTTGTTTTACATTTGGTGTAAAGAAGTTTTTGTACAAGATGTAGAGTCTCTAGTTGTTTCACTAGGTCATTGTAACTGTCACGAGACTAGCTTTGGTTAATTTTTTGGACTACTTAATATAATATACTCAAATCTGTAACCGTGTTCAAAACACATACTTATTTCCTTCAACAGACCAAATAGCGAAGTGATAAGAATCGGGTTACTTGAATAAACAAGAAAATAATGTGGTAGCAAAATTATAAACATTAAAGAAAGAAATTGAAAGATATGTGAAATTCAAGAATGAAATCCCCAAATAAAGTGCCAATTGATCTTAATATTTAATATTAGTGGATTAAAACTAATTATGATACTAATAGAGTCAATTCAAGAATCTAGATCAAAAGTGATCAAAAATTAGAGACAACAATTAGCATAAGACTCAATCTTAGACTGAATTAAGCCCCCCAAAAAATGTCCGTTCTAGTTCCAGCGTTATATAAAATGGATGGCCATCTCCAAAAGTGATTTTTTGTGGGAAACTGCATATAGCAGTGCCTAGTCCCTTTTCTAGTAAAAAAACCAAGATAATAACCACTGATACCCGGAAAGACAAAGCATATGTATAAATTGGGATATTCTGAAACTTTCAAAAATTGTGAAGAACATAGGAGAAGCACCCCATGTAAAACTGTGATTACATCATTAACATCAAATTAAATTAAGTTACCTTTAACTCCCATATGCTTAAACATAAGAGATTTCTGCCATCCCACTTTACCATTCAATCAATAAGCCAATAAAAATGCAGTAAGTATTAAATAAGTGTAGAACCAGTATGGTAAAGTGGAAACAATTTAGAAATCTTGACTAGTAATTGGATGAATTACAGGTAACTTGAACAACTGTGGTCTGTGCAGGAACTTTTCTCATTTGTTGTTCTGAAGAAAAATGCAGAATTCAATTCCTCAAGCCCATGCGTCACTTGTGGATGCAGAAAGCAACAGGATATCCAAACACACGCCCACATATTCTCCTACGTAGATAAACATCATCGCTATGTAACACATTCTGACACTTGTTCTTTACAATTATCAACATTATATATGGCTCAGAATCAATAACATAAACTACCAAATCAGACCTGTTAATGATTTGGAAGTTTCTAGCATCAACATCAACAAAAAGAAGAGCTATGTTGAAGCAAGGTACACCTGAAACACCAAATTTATGAATAATTGATAAATAAATAAGTTGATGATTGAACCAATCTTAACAGTATCAAATAAGGAAACCCTCAACTACTATCAAAGATATCTTTTTAAAATAAAATGAAAACCACCTACAACATTAAATAACTATGGCAAAATGTCACTACCTATAGACTTACTTTTAACAACTATTGTATTTCAAGTTTTATTTTGAAAGAACTTCAGAGAAAACTTATTCTAGCAACACTTTTACTCCAATTTTTATTTTGAAAAGCCAATATTGCCTAGTTTTATATTAACTCCCATGCAGAACATGGGTGAAATACTAGCTATATTACCAGACTTTCTGCTAACTTTTATATTTCTTTTTAAACCATACTAATCAGAGTGGAGGTACTGCTGCACCTTAACCACCTAGCACCTATGTTGCTCTGACTCTTCAAAAATGTCAAACGGTCTGTGTTGGATCCTCCAAAAGTAGTGTATTTTTGGAGGATTTTGGAGAGTCCGAGCAACATAGCCTAGCACAAGTAACTGTTTCTTGCAGAGAGGAGCTGTCACGTGAAAATAATAAGAAATGGAAAGTGATTCCGCCACCAATGAAATGATCCATTAGAAGTTAAGCAGCAATAAAATTCATAGTCACATACCTAGTTGACTTTATTAGGAGTGATGTACTTCCAAAATTTGTAGGACCAATAAAAAGTGTCAAAGAGTCGGTTTCCTCAAATGATGATCCTCCCATGATTTCCCGTTTCAGTCATTCCATGGTCACTTGCTACCAACTGGAGATGTGTGCAATATATACAAGACAAGGGATTATTAAAGTCAAAATATTGAGATATTTGTTTGTTGAGTAATCAAAAGATATCATCACATACTTTTTTTTAGCCTCAACCATACTGGGGAAAAGTAATTCAAGCAAAATATGGAGAGGAGAACAAGTGGATGACAAAGGAGGTCCTTACACCAATGGGGTAAGCCTGTGGAAGTCCATCAAAATCTTGTGGCCTCTCTTGAAGATCAATACAACCATCAGGGTAGGAAATTAAGACTTCATTTGGGAGGATAAATGGTTAGGCAATTTTAGTTTGAAAAGTATCAGAGATGCATGACTTGGTAGTGAATAAGTAACTGAGTGTAGGCCCGGGGGGCGGAGCCACGTAGGCTCCAGGGTGTCCAATTGGACACCCTTCGTCGAAAAATTATACTATATATACACGTAAAATTTTGACTTTATATTGGTATATATAGAATTTGGACCCCCTGAAATAACAAAGTGATGCGCAATGGAGTTGGCAATCCTACTTTTTGTCCCGGTTCGATTCCCCGCAGGGTTGTATTCTTTTTCTGTAATTATTTTAACTTCTTTTTGTCCCGGTTCGATTCCCCGCAGGGTTGTATTCTTTTTATGTAATTATTTTAACTTCTTGAATTCAATTAAGTAAATAAACATGCATAATTTTAATATAAAAGTTCAATAGCTTGGTGGTTAATAGTATCATGAAGGTCTCCAAGACCCAAGTTCGAATCCCTCCTTTACTAACTATTTTTTTTTTAATTAAAATTAAATTATTTCCTTAAATTTTAATACATTTTCCTTGTAGAATAAGATTTCCTTGAATTTAATACTTTTTCTTGTGGATTTTTTTCAATTAAAATTGAATTATTTCCTTAAATTTTAATACCTTTTTCCTTATGGAATAAGATTTCCTTAAATTTTAATACTTTTCCCTTATGGAATAAGGTTTTCTTTCTCTATAAATAGGAAACTCAGTTACCCAAATTATATCACAATATTATTAAGAATAAAATCTCAATAATTCTCTCTTTGTTTTTTCTTCTCGTTCTCTTATTTTATAACAAAAATAACCAACTTAATATTTTAGTTTCAAGCTTCAATACACATGAGAAATTATTATAATAGAGTACCAAAAAAAGTTTGACTTCTCTAAGTCAACCAAATAAAGAAACAACGGTAGATCAATTAGATATGTTGCCACATTCTTCTCAAAAACAAAGCATTGATTTAAATACTCTAAAAATGACTTGCAAAATCAAATGGATGATGAGTTTTTAGACGGTTGTATAGTGCCTTATGTAGAAAAGAAAGTATTTCGTACTATTTCTAATGAGTCTAATATAAAAACGTTTCAGGATATGAAACCTCGTCGAGTATAATTGTAATAATATATTTAAATTATGTTTTCAATAGTAGTTTATTTTCTTTATGTTAGTTTTGAATTATACACTTGTAATTCTATTAAAAATATTCCTATATTTAACTTGATTATTTGTTTTGGTAATTTAAATTGTCGTTTTTTTTAAACAATTACTATTAAAAGTTTGGACACCCTTCATTAAATTCCTGGCTACGCCACTGAGTGTAGCTGAGGTTCGGATACAACATGGATGGATTTTCCAGTTTAGAAGGAATTTCAATGATAGATTATGGTGGAGCAGAAATAACAAAGGCACATTCAAGGTAAACTCTGCATATAGGTATCCTACATCTGAACCGAATTCTTTCTGGTTAAAGAATCTCTTTCTAGTTGCTCTGGAACAATTAGGAGATTCTCTAGAAGAAATACGGGGTTCTGCTTCTGGCAGCAACATGCTTGGTCCCGCTTATGGGGTCAAATCAATACGTTCCAAGAAGAAAGATTGGAAAATCAATCTCATCAAGATCATCGATCTCATACCAAATCCCATCAATCGAATCACTTTTTCGAGAAATACGAGACATCTAAGTCATACAAGTAAAGAGATCTATTCATTGATAAGAAAAAGAAAAAACGTGAATGGGGATTGGATTGATGAGAAAATAGAATCCTAGGTCGCAAACAATGATTCGATTGATGATGAAGAAAGAGAATTCTTGGTTCAGTTCTCCACCTTAACGACAGAAAATAGGATTGATCAAATTCTATTGAGTCTGACTCATAGTGATCATTTATCAAAGAATGAACCAGATTGTGTCAACATCATAGCATTAGGGGCACTTTGTATAATCCGATGTCTTTTCTTCAAATGGCCGAACTCTCACAAATAATGCAATACTTAGGGGTGACAGTAGTGGAAGTAGCTAGTATGAAATTTCTTGGGCACTTACCCGCATGATTTGGCCCATCTTTCTTTCCTCCATGCGAAAACACTGCTCAGTGAGACAATGTAGTCAAGTCAATAGCAGCCAGAGCAAAAGATTGATATATAATGAGAGTTCGCCTTCTTGTGCCAACATCTCCATACTAAATAGATTTGAAAATTCTGCTGCAAGTGGTTGAAGAGCGGTTTGGGTGCACCCAAATTGCTCTTCTCGGGCAATGTATAGCTTAACAACCTTCTCTTTGGCCTTGGAAGCAGATTTGAAACCCTAAAATCCCTTTCAAGGTGTCATGTTTCACTTGGCTTTCGGCAAGAGAAGAAGTTTTAACACATGAAAACCTCAAGAAAAGGAAGTTCTCCATGTGTTCTAGATGCTATTTATGTGAGGAAGAGTTTAAGACAGTCAATCATCTGTTTCTCCGGTGCAGAATAACATCCCAGCTATGTAGGATTTTCATTAGGCTCAGGGGTTTTGCTTGGGCTATGCCTAACATAATCACACATCTTTTATACAGTTGGGGAGAAGTAGGAGTGGGAGCTGCAGACAAAGATAGATGGAGGGTTGTCCCAGCCTGTATTTGGTGGACTGTTTGGAAAGAAAGAAACGCTAGATGTTTTGAGAGCAAGAGTTGTGATCTTCAAAAGATCAAACTAAATTGTATTAGGCTTTTTTGCTCCTGGTGCAAGCAGATGTATTTAGAGGACACTAAATCCATTATAGATATCCTAGGTTCATGTTAGATTCAAATACAGTTTTGTTACTCTTTTGACAAGAAGAAAATATGATTTTAGTGCAACCCATGCACTGGTTCAATGAACATACACAAATGTTACCTTCTCAAGAAAAAAAATATCATCACAAACTAGAGGAGTGTGATGCCACAAACACTTGCTCCACTATTCAACAGGAATATTAGGTAATGTGTTGGCATAGTACCATATTCAGATGTTAAAAAAATCCTTTTGATAAGATAAAGAATGGATCCGATAATGGATTGAGAATCATATCCAGATGTTAAAAATATTAAAAAGAAGAAATAATACTTCCAATTCGATCAAGATATAGGTCAATATTGTTAAAGGTCATTTGGAGGTGCTTAAACCCCAAATCTACGTGAAGCTCAAGGTGGTGCTTAGCCTCGGTTAGGCAGAAAGCATCAACATATTAAGGGATGAGCTCAATGTGCATGGGCTTTACTTTGGAGAGAGCGCCAATGAACAATAAACAACCAGAAAAGAGATATATCAATTGTTAAGGAAACGTATGAATCTGTTACTTACTAAGAAAAGGAATTAAAAAATTCAAATAGAAGAAAACTAGTCAGAAACCCTGAAGTTCAACCTTTGACTGCATTGTAGCTTCTAAATCAAAATTTTATATCAATTTTGAGCTTAATTTACAGGTTGTATTTTTACTTCTATATTTCGCTTAATTATAGTTTTTCCAATTACTTTGTTCATATGATTTTTTTGTGCCTATATTCTGTACAAATTACATTTAAATATTTTTAGAAGTAAAATAGAAAAAGGGAAGTACTCAAATGTCATAGTTAACGGCAACAATGGTTTCATCACTTGTTAGTTGTTACTACTTCATATCTATAACAGGGAAATGCTTCTAAATCCAAAATATCACGGATAACTGCTAGCTTATTAACTAAGCTACACAACTCTTGGAGAAAGATAGAAGCACAAACCAAGAGTGCCCGTCCTTGATCATTATTGTTGGTAGGTAAAGAATTTAGATCGATCGTCTTGATCACTTCATCCATCTCTTCGAGTTTGGGGGCCATCAACATACTGTAATAAACACCCCAAGAAAGTACTATTAATGTATTATCATCTTTTTTTATTCGGAAACTCAATGCAAACTGCAAATTAACATGGCAGCACCTATTATGCCCACCAAGAATGTCCAACATGATCCAAGCCAATATAATGAAGAATCTGAAACAGTGCAAGCTTGAGTTAAATAAAGTAGTGACGAACAAAAAAGTAACTCCACAGAAAGAAACAGATGAACCATCAGCAACATGTTCATGGATCTCACAAGATGCCCCATTTACAATATAAAATTGACCAACATAAACCGTATTCAGAAGGAAAATGATTTAGACGTTTGATAGAGAGGGGGAGGGGATACTTTCAGCTATTTTGAAACGAAAATCCCGAACACAATATCAAGATAGATTCTGTAACAATAATTATAATTGTACTAGAACATCCAGTGTATCTGCTAGTTCAATAATGATTTCCACATCTGTAGGAAATAATTATTCTCGAAAAAGGAAGCTGTTTAACTTAAATTATGTTTTTTTTTTTTTTTTTTTTTGGGGGGGGGGGTAGGGGGGGTGGGTGGTCGAGGGTAGGGGTGAAAAAATGAAATTTTGAAGTTGATAATATTTTTTAAAAACAAACTTAATTTTTTTTTGGGGTGAGGGGGGGGGGGGGGTAGGGTGTGCGGGGTCGAGGGTAGGGATGAAAAAAATGAATTTTTGAAGTTGAAAATATTTTTTAAAAATAAACTTAAATTTTTTTTTGGGGAGGTGGGGGCTGGTAGGGGGAGGGTGTCGAGGTAGGGGTGAAAAAATGAAATTTTGAAGTTGAAAATATTTTTTAAAAACAAACTTAATTTTTTTTTTTGGGGGTGGGTGGGTGAGGTCGAGTGTAAGGGCATATCTATGCCAAAAGTTGGTTGGCGAGGGCACAAGTGAGCCAAACTTTAAACAGAGGGTATATCTAGACGTTTTCACATAGTTTAGGGACATATTTGACCCTTACCCTTTTATATATATAGATTTCAACAGGTCCATACATTTAGCATTATAACAATATGATATAAGATATATATATATATATATTCTTAAATAGAAAAGTATATTTAGATTAATCAATTCACCATTTTTCTTGAAATAAATTGCATTCCAGATTCTTCAAATCTTATTCCTTATCATCAAACCATCTCTATTAGTAATGACCAACACTGAAAAACAAAAGAAAGAAAAGAAGAGTATGTCAGACTAATAATTTAATTAAAAGCAACATAGAGTAAGCATGTATAGACCTTTTCTTCAATAAAAAAGTATATTCAAATTAATCAATTCACCATTTTTCTTGAAATAAATCGCATTCCAAATTCTTCAAATCTTATTCCTTCTCATCAAACCATCTCTATCAGTAAGGACCAACACTGGAAAAGAAGAAGAAAAGTATGTCAGACTAACAATCCAATTAAAAGCAAAATAGAGCAAGCAAGCTACAACATGAAAAAAAAAACACTTCCAATCTATATATATAATACAAAAATATAGAATATGAAAAGACACAAGATTAATTAGAATATAATTACTCATAGATTTTTACTACATAGTAAAAGTGTTAAGATTAGTGAGCAAAATTAGTTAATTCAATATTCAAAAATAGGAAGTGTATAAGTTAGTTGGTTACATAACTACCTATCCAAAAGTTAGTTAGGAGCTCTAACTAACTAAGTTCCAAAAATGTTGTATATATATAATCACTCTTGTACTCATTTGTTTCAATGAATCAAAAAGAGAATTGTGAGAGATCTTATAACTCTCAGATATAAGCATCTATAACAGATTGGTTCTTCTTATTCTTCCTCGTCTATTTCTTCTTATTCTTCTTCTACTCTTTCTCTAGTTCTAATCTTCATTAACTTCATGGTATCAGAGCTTTCAAGCAAGAGATTCATTGCTTGATTCTGGAATCCCGCAAGTTTTTTCTCAATTGACATTAGTATAGATTCGAAGGTTCAAAGTTGGTTCAAGAAATGGCACCAAATTCTACTGATTCTCAAGGTCAGACCACTAGTACCAATGGAGGAGCTGTAGTTGTGATTGATCACAATCATCCATTGTTCTTGCACTCTTCTGATGTAAGTGGGATACAAATAATTTCGTTTCAGTTAACTGGAGTGGAAAACTATTCAGTTTGGTTTAGGTCAATGAAGATTGCGTTGCTAGGAAGAAACAAATTAGGAGTGGTTGATGGATCTTGTAAAAAGGAAATGTTTCCAGGGCTAGAGGGAAATTAGGAAAGAGTCAATGCCATAACTCTGTATTGGATCATGAATTTTGTTTCAAAGAGCTTGTTAGAAGGCATAATGTATGCTTCAAGTGCTAAAGTTGTATGAGATGACTTGTTCGAAAGATTCAACAAGGTGGATGGATCAAGAACATTTAATCTTCATAAAGAAATTGCCACCTTAAGTCAAGGCACCAGTTCTGTTTCTGTATACTATTCTAAACTCAAAGGGTTGTGGGAAAAGTTTGAAGCTCTAGTTCCAATCCCAGGATGTTCTTGTGAGGGGTCAAAGGAATATAGTGTGCATCATCAAAATTTGAAGTTGTTCCAGTTTCTCATAGGATTGAATAACTCATATCTGCAAGCAAGAAGTCAGATTCTGATATTGAAACCAGTACCTAGTGTTAATCAAGCTTATTCTATGATCTTAAGTGATGAAAGTCAAAGGTCTGTTGTAGCTAATGCAAGAGTGTTGGGTACTGGTCCAGCGAGTTTACAAGGGTCTTTTGATGCTGTTATGTACTCAAGGACAAGTGGAACTCAAAATAGGTTCAAGAAGGGATATAATCTTGTGTGTGATTTTTGCAAAATTAAAGGACATACAAGGGAAAATTGTTACAAGATCATTGGATATCCACAAGATTTTAAGTTCAAAAAGAAGGGAGTAAGTAGTTCTGCATATAATGTAACTGGTGAATCTGAGGATGGGTTGAGGTAATGGTCTGATGATGGAGTGAAGTCAAATGCAAGTGATGCAGGAAGTGGACAGTTGCGGTGTGATGGAGAGGTTAAACTTCCATATCAGAATTAGCTGGAACCCTGTACCTTGACTAGGGAGCAATATAATCAGGTCTTGCAATTCCTTGACAAGAAGTTAGAGGTTTCACATTATGTAAATACAGCAGGTACGAATCATACTTCAAGAAGTCAGAGTCACAGTCTAGATGGATAATAGACACAGGAGCCACAAATCATGTTGTGGCTGACCTGAGTCTCTTAAAAAATTAGTCTATATCTAAAGTTGAAAATCCCAAGAAAGTACATCTTCCAAATGGTGATAAAGCCTTGGTAACACATCTAGGTTCTAGCACACTAGATGGGAAGAACACAGTTTTATGAGTATTTTATATTCCTCAGTTCAAGTTTAATCTATTATCTGTTGCTAAACTAACCAAGGAGTTGAATTGTTCTGTATCTTTTTTTCCTGACTTTTGTTTGTTTCAGAACTCTTCAAAGGAAAGGTGAAGATGATTGGTAAAGAGGATGGAGGATTGTACATTTTGTCCAACAAAATAGATAAAAAAGATGATGTTGTATTGTCAACAAGACATTCTGAGCACAGTGATAGACAGACTGAGAAAATAGAAATTCAGTTACTACATAAAAGGCTTGGGCATAGTTCTAGTTCAAAGCTTAAGAAGTTGTTAAATACTAGTTTGGAGGATATTACAAAGTCTATAAGTAAATGTATTGTATGTCCTTGTGCCAAACAAGCTAGAATGTCATTTTCTATTAGTACTTCTAGTAGCTTGAGTATTTTTTATTTGATACATATGGATTTGTGGGGTCCTTATAAAAAACCTACATTTGATAGTTTCAAATACTTCTTAACTATTGTAGATGACTACTCTAGAATGACTTGGGTGTTCTTGCTAAGAATGAAGTTTGATGTGTGTACAATGCTGAAAACTTATTTGACTTACGTAAAGACTCAATTCAATAAGCAAGTGAAGGTTATAAGAAGTGATAATGGTACTGAATTTGTGAATACAAATTGTTCTGAGTTGTTCAAAGAGTTAGGCATAATACATCAAACTTCATGTGCTTACACACCCCCAACAAAATGGAATAGCTGAAAGAAAATACAGACACATTTTAGAGATAACAAGAGCCATAAGATTTCAAGCAAATATTCCTATAATGTTTTGGGGGTTGTGTGTTAAAGCTGTTGTTTATATTATTAACAGGATGCCTAGTAGTGTTATTGCTAATATGTCTCCCTTCGAAAAATTGTATAATAAGAAACCTTCTTTGCATCAGTTAAGGGTGTTAGGATGTCTATGTTTTGCTAAGAGAGTAAATGAGTTAGACAAGTTGAAGCCCAGGTCTACAACTTGTGTTTTCCTGGGATATGCTGAGACTTAAAAAGGATATGTGGTATATGATCTAGCTAATAATGTGTTTTCTGTCAACAGGGATGTAGTGTTTCAAGAAGATATTTTTCCATTCAAACTCAAGTCCAAGGATTCAGTTCCTATTTTTACATATACGGGTATAAATCATGAAGTGGATGATCTAAAATAAGGGTCAATAGCAACACATTCACAGCATAATTCTCAAGCTGAGTTACTGCCTCAAGAACAAGTTGAAAATGCTGAGGTGGAGACTTCTACCAACCTACAACAAACAAATGTATATGAGGATATACAAGCAGAACAGATATCTCAAATTAAAGTGAGGAAATCAGGAAGAGGAACCAAACCTCCATTATGGTTAAAAGATTTTGTGTCACTAAACATCCATGAAGGACCTTACAGTTTGGATAAATATATGTCATACAACAGTGTTAATCCTACATATTAGGCATATCTAAGCAAAGATGTCAAGTGTGATAGAACCACAGTCTTACAAGGAGGCAGCATCTGATGTTAAGTGGACTGAGGCAATGAATGCTGAGATAAAGGCACTGCAAGATAATCATACTTGGGAAGTAGTTGAGCTGCCTGATGGAAAAACACCTATAGGTTGCAGATGGATATTCAAAGTTAAGTACAAATCTAATGGAGAGGTTGAAAGGTTCAAGGCAAGGTTGGTGGCAAAGGGGTACAGCCAAAAAGAAGGTATAGATTATCAAGAAACCTTCAGTTGTAAAGATGAAGACTGTTAGGACTGTCTTGGCTATTGCTGCACAACAACACTGGCAGATACATCAAATGGATGTATTTAATGCATTTCTTCAAGGAGACTTACCTGATGAAATCTATATGCAATTACCTCAGGGATTTGAGAGTCAGGGGGAGAATAAAGTGTGTAGACTCACTAAATCTCTATATGGATTGAAACAAGCTCCCAGATAGTGGAATGCAAAGTTGTCTGAGGCACTGTTAAGGTTTGGGTTCAAGTAGAGTGAAAATGATCACTCTTTGTTTATCAAGCAAACATCAATAGGTTCAGTGTTTGTTCTCATATATGTAGATGATATGCTAATTACAGGAAGCAGTGTTCAGCTCATTGAAGAAACAAAAGCTAAATTGAGTCAAACCTTCAAGATGAAGGACTTAGGAGAGTTAAGGTTTTTTCTGGGGATTGAGTTTGCCAGATCAAGTAAGGGCATACTAATGCATCAGAGGAAGTATGCATTAGAAGTCATTTCTGAAACAGGACTGGGAAATGCAAAACCAACAGTAAATCCTATTGACAATAACAACAAGCTAAGCTCAAGACAATATGATGATCACTTCAATTCAAAGAATGTACAAGAAGATCCCCCAGATGATCAAAGCCTATATCAGAGACTGATAGGAAAGCTATTATACCTCACTATGACAAGGCCTGATATTGCATTTGGAGTGCAAACTTTGAGTCAGTTTTTACAACAACCTAAAAAGACTCATATGGAAGCAGCTTTAAGGATTGTTAGATACATAAAAGGTCAACCAGGTCAAGGGATATTATTGTCCAGCATTCAAGATACCAATCTCACAGCCTTTTGTGATGTTGATTGGGCATCTTGTCCTCTTACAAGGAAGTCTGTAACAGGGTATTTTATCAAGTTTGGTAACTCAGTGGTGTCATGGAAATCTAAGAAACAATCTACCGTTTCTAGAAGCTCAACAGAAGCTGAGTACAAGAGTATAACTACAACTATAACAGAAATCATCTGGATGCTGGGGCTGTTAAAAGACATAGGGATTGAAATGCATAAACATGTAGAAGTATGCACAGACAGTAAAGCGGCCATCCTGTTAGCTGCTAATCATGTGTATCATGAGAGGACAAAACACATTGAGATAGACTACCACTTCATAAGGGAAAAAAATTGTACAAGGAATAATATGTACCAAGTACACTCCTGCACATGAACAACCAGCTGATATGCTTACAAAAGGGTTGACTAAAATTCAACATCAGTTGCTCAGTTCCAAGCTTGGAGTTCAGAACATATTTTCACTTCCAAGCTTGAGGGGGAGTGTTAAGATTAGTGAGCAAAATTAGTTAATTCAATATTCAAAAATAGGAAGTGTATAAGTTAGTTAGTTGGTTACATAACTACCTATCCAAAAGTTAGTTAGGAGCTCTAACTAACTAAGTTCCAAAAATGTTGTATATATATAATCACTCTTGTACTCATTTGTTTCAATGAATCAATAAGAGAATTGTGAGAGATCTTATAACTCTCAGATATAAGCATTTATAACAGATTAGTTCTTCTTCTTTTTCCTCGTCTATTTCTTCTTATTCTTCTACTCTTTCTCTAGTTCTAATCTTCATTAACTTCAAAAGGCCATTGTAACTATAAATTGAAAAAAAGAAGGTTGATGGAAAAAAACTGAAAGGAAGAATTATAATTTGAATAAACGATATAATCATTAATTTCACAATTAAGGAAAATTAAAACCTCATAATTAATTAGTACTTATGTTTTGTCAATCAATTATTTTTGGAATAATTTTAGTTACCAATTTAGCAGTAATTTAATCAAATTAAATTAAGCAAAATTCATGTTCCTTTTCAAGTTATTCACCTTTTGAAAAGAGGGGTTTTTTCCGGCTCTTCTCCTCCATGCTTCAATTGTCGAGTATGATTTGGTATAGTTTCAAAGTTTTAAGCTGGAGTCTCATGTCACGGAACAAATGTTTTGAACCAGACTGACCAACTTCCCAAATGGTCCAACGAATCCAGCTGAGCACAGATCTACTCTTTGAATCACAAGCAATAGTAGAACGAAACCGTTCAAAAGGGGTACGATATCAGGCGTTCCATTTTTAAGTTAATGCTTGATTAATTTAAAATTTATAATCAATTTAACATTCCTTTTTAAAGTTATTGACGTTCCTTTTTAAGTTTAATGTTAATTTTATTATAAATATATAATCAAATTAACATTCATATTTTGGTTATTTTTTTTATAAATATATAATCAAATTAATGTTTCTTTTGTAGTTACTGCAATTTAATAGCCATAACACTACACAATTTCTTTTGGAAGGAAGAATAACTGTTATAAATGCTCATAATGAAGGAAGATAATAATTATTTTAACAGATTTTTGAATAAAAAATGAAGGGAAATATTGAAAATTATGAGAAAATAGATAAATAGTGATATTGATCATTGAGGCATGCCACATCAACGAGCTAATATATATATATTCTTAATCTATATCAAATAAAATTAATTGAAATAGAGGAGTACGGACTATTTTTTTTAAAAATAAGAGATGAAATTGTGTTAATATTTTCTTTCGACCTGATAAACTTTATATTATCAAATACTTTAATATTTTTCAAAACCGCCTTTATTTGGGAATTATGAATTATGAGAAGGTTTGGAAAATTTATTGTTTTGATGATTTGTTGCATCTCATCTATTTTTATTCTAAAGTATCAGTTGGTATTAAATCTACTTGATCTTTTTTACGTGTATGAAATTTAAACTTTCACAATTTTTATTATTTTGTTCCTCCCGTTATATTTTGATTTTCGAGTCTATATGATGTTACTAGCTTTTTAAATTATTTAACATATAGAATATTGTGTTGGTTTATATTTTGAATTAATTAAAAATAAAATAATTATGGATTAAAATAAACAAAGAGTTTATAGTTATAAAATATTCCTCAGACAAAAAAAATTATCTCTGCCTTCTCTCTAGGTTGGTTCCCTTTTCTGATGGATATAGATATTGATAAAAATATTCTGGACACCAAACCACCACCTAAACCTCCAAACCCTCTAGTGAAAAAAAATTAATAATCAATCTTCCCTTTATTATAAGGATACCCTACTTGATAACTTAATGGATTCACTTGTTTATAACCCCAAACAACCTGATGGTGATTCCGACATCATTACTCTTACGGATGGATGTATGCTCCTTGGGAATCATCCATTATCAGTAAGTTATTGGGTAAGAAAATCCTTCATCAATACTTAAAAGTCTAAAATCCAATCCATGTGGAAGTTATCCGAACTATTTCCACTCATAGACTTGGGACATGAATATTTCATAGTAAAATTAACACGAAAGGAAAATCAAGAAAAAATTCTCTATAATCGGCCATGGGTTCATCAATGGTTACTTTCTCTCTACGCAAAAATGTGTCCCAAATTTTATGCCAAACACTGCTTCCCAAGCTATCTCAGCTATGTGGCTCCGTCTTCCACAATTTCTATACTGCAAAAGATTGGCAACTCAATTGGCAAATTGCTGAAAGTGGACGCTTGTACAAGTGCAACTCTAGAAATTGCGCTAGACCAGCCAGTCAAATCTCATATCCATATGAGTAATTATGAACAAGTCATCGAATATGAAGGAAAGGACCTTCTGTGCAAATTCTGCGGTCGGATTGATCAACATCAAGTCAACCGTCACACCAACTCTCCTAATGATAATCCTAAAATTTTCACAGTAACAACAACGCCAACTAAGGAAGAATGGCATACTATTAATTTTGTCAGGAAAGGTCAAGGTAAGAATTGAAGAAGAAATGTCATTAATGGAGCTGACTTATCCTCATTCCCAGTGGCAAAGACAGAAATTCTATCAAAGAGGTTCAAAAAAAATAATTAAACACATTAATATTATCCATAAATAAACGGGTCGGGTCATATATGAACAGATTGATTAACAAACGGGTTGACAAAAAAAAAATCCTTAGTTCAAAAAATTTCTTACCATTACAATTTATCTTAAGAAACAAATTTAAAGTACATATCTATAAAATGATAATAAAATAGCACAACTCATTCAAAAAGTTCAACAAGTTCTTCAATTCCTTTGAAATTCTCTTCGGCTCCTGAAAGTGCAAATGGAGAGCAAGCACAAATTTAACATTAGAAAGTTTAACAAAAAACACAAATCTAAGCAAAAATATTATTTTTTCACAAAAATTCTTTTTGGCATAAAATGATTTCATTACATTACAAAACTACACAACCTTAAAGGGAGGTTAAGAAACCAAACATGCAGATAAACCTATCAAAACATAGTTTTACATTTGAAAATACAATTACATACATTTTTACAATTGTATTCTACGAGGTTTCATAACTTGGAATGTCTTAATAATAACATCATTAGAAATCTTATCAAATACATCTTTTTCTAAATATGGCACCAAATAACCACTAAAAAAATAATCACTCATTTGACTCCGCAAGTCATTCTTGATAAACTTTATTGCCGAAAAAGTTCTTTCAACGGAGGCAGTGGCAACTGGTAAAAGTAGAGCAAGTTTCACTAAGCGAAATACAAGAGGATAATTTGAATATTTCTTTGTCTGAACTAATCTTCAAGTTGATTCTCAAGAATACTCATATTGGATTCATCAAAGTATATAATTCAACCATTCTCATTACTTTTCTTATGCCAAATCTTGAAAATGAGTTAATTGGATTCAAGCAAGCAATTCCATGGAGCAAATCAATAGTCACCTCATCAAAACGATCATTAAGTTCTTGAAGTTGCCAATCAATGATATTGCAAAACACTTCAACACGATAATGATGTAAGATTGTGTAGTTAGCAAGTTTTCGCCGGAATCTTAAAGAGCTAACATATGGCTCCTCAAAGTTTAAGTATCAAAACATCATGTTTGATACAAAATGTAGATACCTTGGCAATAAGAGAATCTCATTCATCATCTCTTAAGACTTGCAACCTTCTCTTTGCTACTTCAACAAGTAGCATGGCATTTGCAATATCTTGCTCTCTTTTTTGTAAGCATTTATTAAGCTCATTTGTGATAACTAAGACATCTCTCAACAAATGCAACATAAACGCAATCTCAAATGTTTGACAAGCTTCAAGATATCTCATTGCCTTGGTTCTTTCATCCATACTCCTTGCATCAAGAGCAAGTGATTCAAGAACCTCAAGAATAGAGCCAAACATAATAATAAAATTGTTAAAGGATTTATAATAAGATTCCCAACGAGTATCACAAGCTCTTGAAAGACCAAGTTGTTGATTCAAGCCCCTACCGGTTGTAAGTTCACCCATATCTAATGCCACTTGAATTGTTGATTTTTGAGAATCTCGTAAATTATTCATACGCTTAAAAGAAGATCCCAATACATTAAAAATATTTGAGATCAATACTACAAATTTGCCCACTTCAACACACTTTTTAGAGACTCCAACAAGAGTTAGTTGAAGTTGATGAGCAAAGCAATGGATTGAATGAGCCGATTTACTTTCTCATCTAATCAACATTTTAAGGCAATCACCTTGCATATTACCTGCCCCATCGCAACATTGTCCACGCACACTTGATGGACTCAAAGAATGTTGAGCAAGTAAATTAAAAAATGCCTCCTTTAAAGATGAAGCACTAGTATCTTCAACATGAACAATGTCAATAAGTTGCTCCATTACAAATCCAATTCTATCAATATAACGAAATACGATAGCCATTTTCTCCTTGCGTGACACTTCAAAGGATTCATCAACTAGTAAAGCAAAGTAGTCACCATTTAATTCCTCAAGAATAGCTTTAATGGTCTCTATCTTACATGCACTCACAATATCTTTTTGAATCATTGGAGAAGTCATATGATCATTTACAAGAGCATGTTTCAAAACATAATCACGAATTTTGTCACATTTTTTGCATACCATGAGAGAATTTCAAGAAAGTTACCACTACTAAGTGATGATTTAGATTCATCATGACCGCGAAATGCAAATTTCCGACTTATGAGAAATCTTACTACATCAACCGACGCACTTAAGTGCATATAATATCCATGCTTGAGTTGATTAGATTGCTTCTCAAATGCAAATTGAATAGACCGCCGTTGTTGTAGTAAATCTTGACATTTCTTTTTTGACTGATTATGTATGCTATTTGGTAGACCAATATGTTTGTCAAGACCACCCTTTTTGTTCCAACTCTTAAATCCTATAGTTGAAAATGTCTCCCCTCCTCCTTGATTAGTGTTATGATCTTTAAAAAGATAGCAATACAAACAATAGACTGCATCTTTACTAACACTATACTCTAACCAATCATGATATATATCATTAAATCATTCATGATTAAAACGACGCATTGATCCAAAAATATATGTTTGAGGATACTCTTGCACCGCCAAATGAGGTTGACAAGGACCATTCAAAAGGTATGCTTTTCTAATAACATCACGGTGGTTTGGATGATAGTTCAATGTTGGTGTTCTTTCACCAAGATCAAACTTTAAAGAACTCAAATCAAATTCTTAAGAAGAATCTAACGACACTTCTGAATGATTAGTATTTTCTTTTTGATTAGATTGACTATGACTTTGAGAGACTAAAGTTGATTTCGGTAGTTGTGTAAAATACTTCTTCATTGAATATTGAGACTGAATCGTACAATAAAAATTTAGTTAGAACTTACAAAAATTAAATATGCAATAAGGACCAAAACAAAATTATAGACAATGAACAAAAGTTTGAATCTCATAAATAAAAGTTAATATCCACTGAACAAATGTTGAATGTCGAGTTTTGGGCTAAATTCATCTCTTAACTATGGCCTAAATATAAGGTACATCTTTGTATTATCTCATTGCACAAAAAACATCCTTATACTATTTAGAAAGTTGCAAGATTCCTCCTTCCATCTATTTCTTTCAAAAATCTCACGGCACAAAAACAAATATGCCAAGCACGTGGCTTTACTCTTAAATAAGGCTTCAAAATCTTGCAGATTCTTTTGATAAGAACATCAAAGAATACCAAATTCACCCCAACACTAAAAAATGTTAAGTGTTATTAGTCCAGGTTTACGGCACTATTCCCAGGAGGTATAAAATAGTTAATCAATACTTCAACTTACTCTTAACTTTAAATAGGAAATTATATATATTTAGAGAGGTGAATTCAAAATTTAGAGTCAACACAATATTAAAATTTTTATGATGAGAATGGTGCCCCTCCTGGATACCAAACTTTAGAAGAAGACAAAGATAATCCTACTTTGGTTTTATTTTAATCTATCTAGCAACCAAATTCTTCTTAATGTATTGTTAAATGAGCTCAAACATTGTATCTATTCAAACCCAAAATCAGAAAAGAAAATAAGAAAGTTGACAAATCTTGCTGACATTTCATCAAACACGTAATGGACATCTTAAAATCAACAAATAAGTCCAAACAAATAAAATTATAACTTTCATAATCAGTGAATATAATTGAAATTTTCATAAGAAAAATAAAAAATTGTTAAGAGAAGTGAATATCCGAGCTCAATCAGCTAAATAAAATAGCACATCAACAAATACCAGAATCAAAGTATAGAATTCTGAAAAAAAAAAAAAAAAAAAAAAACTTACAGAGGTTGCCATCACAAGTGGAGCCTGAAGGAGAGAATGAAATTAATCCACGGAGGACCACCACTCATCCACCAGCGGCAGCAAGCAGTAACAACAACAGGCGGGACTGCAGCAGCAGCCAGCGAGCAGCAACAAAACCTGAAGGCTGAAGTTGAATGAGAAAGAATAGGGAAAATATAATATTGCAATCCCTAGAAAAGAGGGATTTTTTTTATTTTTTGACTTTTCCATTATAGATTTTAAATATAAAATTTTTAATTAGTTATGACTTTAAAAACGGGGTCGTTTGGTTTATCTATATTTAATAAAAAAAACACTTAAAATTGATGCCTGCAAAATCGCTAAAAATTACAACAACAACAAAATGTTGTTGCCTGGAATCGATCCCACGACCCAAAGTTCACTTAAGCGAAATCTTGAATTCCCTTAACTGTTGGGCTACTCCTTTGATATATATTCAGGTGATTTAATTTTAAATATATACATGTGCATAAAAAATCGATCTTATATATATAGTGTAATTTTTTTATCGAGAGGGGTTGGATGACCCCCCTGGAAACACTGTACATCTGCCCCTGCTCACTCCCAAGTGTGTATTTTAGAAACAGGGATGCCAATCCAGGTAATCAAGCAAAAAATCCTATTAACTCCTCTGTTTTTATCCTTGAAAAGGGAGAAGAACTAACAATTAATGTGACTAAGTTTGATACTTTTGCTCCTCTTTCCATTGAATCCGCTAATAAATTTAACTCCTTATCTTTGTTGGAGGAGAACCAATTAGTGGAGATGGACTCTGAGTCTCACTCAAACACCGTCTCTCACATGCAAATTCTCCCATCGACAGGTGTCAGGGTAAAGTGGCCTATTGCCCATAATGCCACCTTTCATGGTAACTCCCCCAAATCTATGGGTAAATTCAAAAGTGGTAAAAAGAAAATCACTGGTAATAGCAACTATTCTACAGCTGTAACCATGGTAATTTTGACAACAATTCTCCTTTTCTCAACAATTGGCGAACCCCAAGATACAATTAGACAACTGTACCTTCATACAATCTCCCCCCCCCCCCCCTTATTTCACCCTATCTTGCTCCCTCCAATCCCATGATAACAGATCTCAAGATATATCTCATCAGTCATTAGAGCAAACTCTTAAGTCTCCCTCCCAGTTCAAATGAGGTCCATATTACTACTTCTTCTAAACAAAACGAAAAAGAACAGATTCCTGCTACTCACAAAAGAATATGAACGACAGCTCCAACAATCCACCATTCCCACCGATGCCAAACCCCCTGGTGGTCTATGCTACCGAGGCACTCCCCCCAAACCAACCCCCCTCTCTTGGATAGAGCTGGGTCTTCGGGTCCAAGCTGTCTTCTTCACGATAGACCTCAATGGTTAGGAGGTAATGGTAATTCTCCAGAATCCAAACTTTCTCTCCCAACTAGTCTCGGAGGGCATGAAGTTGGCGATGGACAATTACCTGAACCACCTATGGATCAACAATATCATGAACCCCCTGGCTCCGACAGTTGCACCAATGTTGCATCACAACATGTAACAACATTGGGATCGTCCAACCCATTTCAATCCCCTCCTCAATCCAATGACAAACCCAAAACCTCTCTTTCTTCGCTCTAGTGGAGCTTACCCAAAACAACCCTCTGTTCTTTCCCTAGATATCACAACCTCCTCCAGAAATGACTCTTTCTCAAATACCAACTCCATCAGAAACCCCCAGGTGAACCTAGAAAGAGCTCCTACCACGGACTCGTTCATCAAAATATCAAACCTAAAAGAAGTATCCCTTATGTTGTTCCCAGTGTACATGGTCGTTCAAGTATTAAAGTGGCTTTTTTTTAAGAGCCGGGTATCGTACCCACAAAGACTTATGATTGGAACCACTCGATTTTCCAATACCTCCAGCTAAGCACAAGTGTTATCAAGATTAGAAGATTGATTGATTTAATAATTTAAAAGTTAAACAAAAATTAAATAAACACGATTCAATTTCGAAGGTTTCAAACAATGATTGGGTGAAGTCCAGGGTTGTAGCTTTTATCAGGATTCATGCAATTTATCTTGTTAAACGAATATTCATCAACTATCGAATCAATGATCACAGGGTTAAATATATGATTATGGTCTCTCGACCTCTAATCGCCTACGATAAATGGCAACCTAACTACATCGTTGAGCGGGGATAAGTTGGACCAATTACCGAGCATTTTGATTTCTTCCTGTATAATGACCAAGCAAGGTTTCTAGGTATATCCCTATCCTAGATACAAATTAATTTTAATTCTTAAGAGAAAATCATGCTCCTTATGCCACACGTTCTATCCTCTTATTCCTCTTTCGAGTTCAATTCGGATAGTATGTTTATTTCAATGTTGATCAGGCACGAAATACGAAAAACAAAAACATAAGAAAGATTCTTAATGGCAATCCGTATAAACTCAATAAGTTACAATCATCCTGTAGCCACAACCTTAGAACTAGGGAAATTAGCTACTCATAATAGTAATTTCGATCAAGCAACAATTTAATATCATAAATAGATCGAAATAGAAGAGTTCAAGAAAGAACCCTAAAAACTGATGAAATAGCTCTCCAAATCGTCGTTCTTGAAAACCCAGAACGCACATTTGAATAGTAAGATGTAATTTATATGTGTGAAGATTTAATCATTAAGATTGTTAGTTTTCAATATCCGAATATGTATAAAAAAAATTTGTTAAAAAAGAAATAGAAATTAAGCACTATATCAATAAAAGTTATAATCCAAACTCAAGATAACTTCTTCCAAAAAATCGTTTCAAGAATAACATTATAACCCGCCCAAAAAAAACTATTTATTTGTTTTCTCAAACATTTTTTTCTCAAGAAACAATGATAACATCTTCCAAAGAAGTTTTGACAACAAACGAATTGTGACAAGAAGAGTTCTTCATAAATATCAATTCACCCAAGAATATTGTATATATTAAAAATATTAAATAAATACTTGCAAAATATTATGAAAACTTACTTATTCAAAAGAAAAAGAAAATGGTATTTGGTTGGAAAAGAGAGGAAGAAACTTGAAACTTGTCCAGAAGAGAAGCAAGGAAGAAGATATTTTTTTGATGAAAGAACGCTTATTATTTTAATAGAGGCTGAATGGTATTCAGACTTCGTTATAGATCTGATTCATTCAGTTAACTGTAGTTACTTAAGGTCGAGTAGTAGACGGGTAAGGCCCACAGTTTTAATAGGTTTTCACATGAGCTTTCCACGGCAAAGCAAGTCTACAAGCCACTGCAGTAGGTTGTAGGTCTAATTTCTTTCTCGTATTGAGATCTTACATGTTATACGCACCCCCTGCAAGGTTACTTTAGATAGTGGTATTCTCTATATAAGACTCATTAAGACGCATTAATTTTTTCTTTTTAAAAAAAAAGAAAGAAACAAATGGACTTAATAGGCTAAATCGCAATCATTCAAATTTAGACTTAAAAACCAAACACATTTAATGGGCTGAATTTGAATGATTAAGATTCAGACCTTCATTAAGTGCAAACAAATGAGGCAGACTTTGTCACAAATCTGATTCATTTGGACTTTTTCATACCCATTAAAAGATTTTTTAGTTGAAAAAAAAAACGCACTAAATGACCTAATGTCTGAACCATTCAGATTCAAACATCAATTAAGTGCAAACAAATTAGGACTTAATAGTATATAATGCCTACCAGTATATAATGTTTGTACTTATGCTACTCTTTCACTTTCCTTTTGAGTACAGATTGTGATCCAGAGTCATCTACCCAACCTCATATTTAACGCAGCTACAAGACTTCAGATCTAAGGGTGAGCTATTACTATTCATGCTGCCACAGGTCATCTGATAATCGATGACTACTTTCCTCGGACATTGCTATTTACTTATCTAGTTTAATGACTATTCTTTGAAGCTTAGTTAGAATCTTTCCAATGACTTTCGAATTTTAGAGATGTAATAGTTTAAATTTCCACACTTCTAATCTATTATAGTTGCAACTATTATTTCTTCCTTTAACGGTTTAGATAATATGATTAATTAACTAGTTATAACATGTTTTAGTTAGTAAGATATGGTTAGCCCACCAAAAGTTAGTGTGAGTACCGACGGATGCTGAGGGCGTGCTCAAACAAACCAGTTTGAAATCTTCAATGGAGAAATGTGGTATAACATTATACTCAAGAGGCCATGGATTCATGCCATGAAAAATGTGTCTTTCACATACCATCAAGTAATGAAATTTCCAAGGTCAAATTCCTACACTAATACCGATGGATGCCACCCCTTTTCCTTTTTACCAACAATATACTACATACAAACATTACTACACTAATACTCAAGTTATGTGTCATAATGTGAACTTTTGAATACCAACTATTACAAAATTAGTTGTTAAAGGAAAATAGAGGGTCTTTTCAGGGGAAGAAATAAACCTTGATAATTAGGAATGAAATACATAGGATAGCATAATTTGATACAACATTTTTAATAGTCATGTTAGAGATAGAGAAAATTGTACCATAAAATTCTTAACAAAATAAGCTGCATATATCTCTAACAGCATAATTTACCCTTACAAATGGTAACAAGAGAAAAATCAGATGTGCTAATACATACTTTCTCAACTACAACCTTGCTTTTAAAAATAATCAGTATTAATGGCCTCCTCATAGCAACTCTATGTCGGCTTTTCTGAACATTGCAGCAAATCGAAACTGGTGACAAAATCACTCTTCTGATCCTTTGAGCTCAACCATAATATTCATTTGTCCTCTACAACAGTACTCAAACTTTAGAAATCTTAATTTTATTTTCTTCATTCACAGAGACAGGTGTTTAAAGATATTCAACATGACTACTGAAAGTGGCCCTTTTATTTTTTTAGTTAATGTCAGTATTGTGGTGTGAGGTTTAAGAATGACCTCAACCTGTATATTAACAACATGACAACATGTTCTCTCTCAAACACCTAATATCTAAATCAAAAATATTCTTCTTCTTAATTTTGATTCTGGAGTTCATTGATCCACCACTATACACTTGGGTTGGGTGACGGACAACAATCATCATAGTTCCCCAAGAATGGACAGATTCATTTCCACAGCATAATGGAATGAAGAGTTTAGATACATCAAGTAGTCTGCACTTCTCAGGATTGCCTCCAGGCAGAATGCTAAGGGGTAAATATAGATCGTACTTCAAATTTAAAAGTTGGTGGTTAGACATTGAAGGTTTTAAAGAGAAAATAAAAGAATGATGGGACTCCTTTATGGTGGCAGGTAAGGCTGATTTTACTCTTAAAGAAACTGAATTCTTTAAAGCAAAGAAGGTCGAGTGTGATACCAACAACTTTGGCAGTCTAGACAGAAGAAATCAAGAGTTACGAACGAAATGCTTCAGTAGGATAAAATACAGGAACAACTTACTAAAGAGGATTTGATCCGAAATGTTAAATGTATTGATGGAAATTGAAGATGTAAATAAATGTGAGGAGTTAGTATGGAGACAGATCTAGGAATCTTCAGCTGAAATAAGGTGACAAAGACACTAAGTGGTCGTTGTAGAGTGTATAAGAATAATGCAAAATATAGTGTATTAGTTATGCTTGCATTAGTGATGATGAAATTTTTTTTATGCAATGTTTGGTTTGGTGTACTAAAAATATTATACATTGCATAACTTTTTAAAAAAAAAATATTTGTTTATAAAAATACCCTCCACAAATATAGTTTTAAGGATGTAAATTTTTTTTTGAGGGACAATTGTGTCTTTAATAATGCTAATGCATGCATTAGAATCCATTGCATTACTAAAGCTTAGAAATCCATGGTATTATTAATACACTCTTCAATACACAATAGAGTGTATTACTAATACAAGCATCAATTATGAATAGGTTAGAAAAGCCTACCAAACAAGGTACTAGTAATACACCAAGCTAATGCAAGCATTATTTTCTCCAATACACTCTACCAAACGACCCTTAAGTTATTCCAAACAATGACTAATGCTATCACAGATACAATATGATTGATAAGTTGGGTATTAATGGAGAAACAGAGGAAGATCCAGAGGCCATCAGAAGATGACGTTCTATCAGAACTTGTAGACTGAGAATGAAAAATAGAGACCAAGGTTCAACATGAACGAATGCATGTCCAAACAATCAGTAAAGAGGAAGACAGCTAATTAGAAGGTCCTTTCGAGGAATAAGAAGTAGCAGAGACCATTAAAATCTGTGCAAATGATAAAGCCTGGGCTTTTGCAGTTACATTAGTTTCTATCGAACATGGTGCCCAATCAAAACATCATGAAGGCAGTGAAGTACTTTCACAGACAAGGTACTTTTGAAATGAGCATAAACACCAAGTTGTATATCGAAAAAAACGTATGATTGTGTGAATTTGGGATTTCCTCATCAATGTTCTAAATGATATGGAATTCAGTAGGAAATGCCTTAAATGGATGTTCTTCTGTATCAGCACGGTCAGATACTCAATTTTGATTAATGGTTTTCTTGTGGGCTTCAGATGAGGATGTTGAGATGGATGTGCGGCCATACTAGGAGAGAAAAGATTAAGAATGAGGTTATTCGGGAGAAGGTAGGAGTTTGTGGCAGACAAGATGAGGGAAGTGAGACTGAGATGATTTGGGCATGTGTAAAGGAGGTGTGCGAAGCCCTAGTGAGGAGGTGCGGGAGACTGGTTGTAGGAGGTACCCAGAGAGGTATGAGGTAGGCTGAAGAAGTATTGGGGAGAGGTGATTACATAGGATATGGTGCAACTTCATATTACCAAGGACATGGACTCTAAATAGGAAGTCGTGTATTAGGGTAGAAGGTTAGTAGGGGTGAAGTGTTGTCTTGTTGTGCATAGGTTTAGTCTTGTTAGTGCCTGTCATAGTGCTAGTCGTACCCTTGTAGTTCTTGCCATATGTCATGTATTGTGTTTGGATTATCACACTATTTTGTTGTTGTTATTGTTCCTTTCCAGTAGACTTTACACTGCTTTTTCTTATTAACGGCTATGCTTTCTTCATTGTTTTCTACTTATTTTACTTGGGTTTGATACACTTGAGCCGAGGGTCTTTCGGAAACAACCTTTCTACCTCCTCGAGGTAGTGGTAAGGTTTGCGTACACTCTACCCTCCCAGACCCCACTTAGTGTGATTTCACTGGGTATATGTTGTTGGTTTTCTTGTGAGCTTCTTTCCTTCACAAATAGGCCTTAAGGTAGATGATCCTCTCATCTCTCTTTCTGGTTGTACTGATTATGGAAGGATTTAACAGAATGCAAAGGATAGATAGCCAGTCATAGTGGATGGATAAGAGGCTTTAAAGTGGCTAGCATTGGGTTCAACAGTACGGAAATACCCTACTTTTTACATCATGATAATACACTAGTTTTTTATTCTATTGTGGAGTACATAAGGCATTTAACGTTCACTATTAACTATATTTGAAGACTTACTCTGGCCAAAAAGTAAAATGGAGGAAGAGTATTATGGTCTCTGTGAATCAAATGCCCAATATTTCAATACTTCCTAGCATACAAGAATGTCAAGTTGGAAGCTGACTAAGTAGAAACTTAAGGCATTTAGGTGAGAAGAAAATTGGCAAGGGGTGATAGCAAGATGGGAAAGAAGATTGGCAAGAATATGATAGTCACTATTCCTGTTACCAGCTAGTGTAGAGAAAAGATTAGATGCCCTATGAAGAAACTCTCTCTGTCATATGGAGCTCTATTACTATTGGCCAGAAAAAAAGATTGGTGATCAAGAATCTGAGGCAGCTAATAGCAACCTTTTGATGAAATGGCTATTGAGCTACAATAATAGAAGAACAAGCACTAGTCAGAGAAGTTATCACTAATCTAGGGGAAGAACATTTTGAGGCAAGGGGTAGCAGAGGGGGATTCTGATCATGTGGGATAAAAGGGAATGGGCAGGGCAACTGGTGGAGGTGGTTGGTCAATTGATCTCTTGTTATTTTTTAATTTTTTGGTATAAAACATGATCTAACCTGGTACATCACTGTTGTGTATGCAGATTGCAACAGGGTGACAAGAAGAGAGTTGTGGAGTGAGCTAGCAGTTACTAGAAGCAGATGCGAGGGAACATGGGTGGTGTGTGGGGACTTTAATGTCACCAGGTTTGTAGCAGAGAGAGTAAATTGTCATAGAATCTCAGGGGCAATGTTTGAATTCTCTAAGAGCATAGACTTGGAGCTGGTAGATCCTCCTTCATTTGGAGGACCATTTACATGAAGGAGGGGGGAAATCACAACAGTGCATCTAGGATTGACAGGTTCCTCTATTCAGCAGATTGGGAAGGACAACTTTCTTCAAGTCAAGCAAATTTTTGTGCAACGAAACTAGGGAGACAAATAACCATCTTTTTTTGCATTGCAAATTCACTGCCCAATAGTGGAATATGTTTTTCAGTCTAACAAAGATGTATGGACAATGCATGAGCATACAACGGACCTGATGAGCTGTTGGATTTGAAGAGGGGGAAGCAAGAGCCAGAATGGTGGAGGATAATAAATTCATGCATTTGGTGGACAATATGGA
This sequence comes from Solanum commersonii, assembly GCA_029007595.1. NCBI lineage: Eukaryota > Viridiplantae > Streptophyta > Magnoliopsida > Solanales > Solanaceae > Solanum > Solanum commersonii. The sequence goes on along the minus strand of JAJTWQ010000055.1, from coordinate 3,829,003 downwards.
AAGAGAGGAATGAAAGATGTTTCAAAAATAAGATTAAGTCCATCCATGAAGTCAAATGGAATAGCTTAGTGACTTTACTGTCTGGTGTAAAGAAAATTGCATTGAGGAAATAGAAGTGTTGAATGATCTCCTAGGAGCAGTGTAAAGCTAGATCTTACTACATTGTAACTTTTTTTGAGGGTGGCCAGCAGTCCCTAATTGCTGAGGAATACAAGAGTACTAATTATCAAAAAAAAAAAAGAAAGAGAAGTTATCACTATTCTCCATATGGGGTGGGAGTATAGAGGAATGTCAAAAATTTGTAGCCCTCTTTCATCACATATTGATATTAAAGTGGGTAATGGTAGGAGGGTATCCTTTGGAATGAAAACTGATTAAGGTATGATCTCTTGAAAGAACAGTTCCCCTTACATACTCTACAATGTACAAAAGCTAGAGACTTCTTTGGGCTCCTACAAAGAACTTGGCTGGAACTTCAACTTTTGAAGAAGGTAATGACTAGAACATAGGCCGGGGTGCAGAATTTGTGACAGCACTAGAGCATTTTTAAGGTTTAAACAACTATGAAGATAAAGTAAAATTTGTGTTTCAGGATGTCCCTCTATGCCTCTCTTACCTCAGATGATCAACAAGCACTCTCGACTTAGAAACAAAGGATGAAAGGAGGACAAACTATCAAAAGTTACATGTTTCTCTTGACTAGTAGCCAAAGAATCATGCTTGCCACATGAGAATTGTAGAAAAGGCGCTTCCGCCTTTTGTTCCAGATGATACTTGTGTGGAGGTAAACTAGAGATTGTAAGGGTGTGCTCGGTATGGACGAAAATATTTGCCAATTATCCAATGTTTGCTTGGTGAATATTTTTGGATGATATTTTTTCTAGGAAAACAAGTTCCTTAAAATTGAGGAAAATGACTTCCCTAGTGGAAGTAAGGAAAATAAGTTCCACAAGTAGCATTCCACATAGGTTGTGTCCACCCCACCCTCCAACACACCTCATCTTCACCCCCACTCTCTGTAACCCCCATCCTCACCACCCCACCCCCACCACCCATAGTGTTCTTTTAGATTATATATAAATATTTTTAGTATATTTTTTGCTTACGTACCGAACACAAGAAAATAAGTAAGAACCTCACTTATTTTCCTAGAAGCTTTTTCCTTCACACCGAACATACCCTATATCATCTTGTCCCTACATCTCCCTAATATGGATATTTGGTCTGTGTTGGGGGGCTGAGTAAGTAGAGGAGACAAAACAAGTTGGTAGAATCTCACTCTTGTGGTGAACTGTTTGGGGATAGAGGGGTGCAATATGCTTTCAAGACAGTCATCTCTCTGCTGAATATCAAGATTAAGCCAAACATGTTTCACATTTTTATGTAAAAAGGGAATTGTAAATGAAGTTGAATCATGGGAAGATCTCATAGGGACTAATGATTTTTACTCTGTAATACCCTCTATATATTGCAGAACCTTTGAGCTAAAGCAATAACATACCTTTTCAACAAGGAAAAGAAAAGAAATGGAGATACTGTGCAGGGTTTGTGGCACAGACAGCCTAGTTTGCTACACTACCATGACTGCTTTGAGACTACAAAAATGGAAAATGTCAAGTAATTTCCAGTTAGGAAAAAAGTATACATCATATAGATTAGGGGTCAGTCATGCTAGAACGCTTAAACATACAAGTTGATTCGTGAAGTATTTCAGAGGATACTTAAGGTTCTCTTTTACTTATACATTCATGATGGTACCCATTCTCTCAGGACAAGTACATCACTAAGACTCTTAAGAGCAATCAACACCTTTAAGAGTTGTCAACAATAGGTACCTACTGCGTGTAGAGCATCATGCCCAGTTGCTCACACTTGACCAGGGTTGATAGAAGGTGCTCTTTCAAAATATAATGAAGATAGTAGACCCACTTACCTAGACAAGACAACAAAAGAAAATCTTCAAGCCAAAATTAGGTTGACAAGCAATATTGCCCTATCACAAAGATATCAGATAAAGAAACTTCAGTTAAACGAGAACAAATATTGTCCTGATTGAGATAACCATTCAAATATCAATGTCATATACATCGTCTGATTTCTATACTACTTGTCATTAAACAAGAATCATCAGTTGAATAGAAAATGAAACTGATATCAATTTCTAGTTTTTGTCACTCCGTAATTTTTTGAAAAGTCATTGTGCATCAATAGGTCTCCATCAATTAAAAGTAAACAAGCAGCAATATGCTTGACAAGAGCATGAAAAAGAATCTAAGATACTTTCAAGGAACTGAATAAACCTCTTTGCTCTGCAGCCATTGACTCCACTGTAGGGATTTCTCTTCAGCTTCTACTTTTCATGTATAAATCATACATCTCGGGCATCTTTTCCCTGAAAGGAAGTACACATTTCTTTTGAAAATCTGATTCAGAAAATGACACAGCAGTGTAAAGACATAGACTCCCTTTTAGCAGCTGGTTTTCTTTAAGAAATTTCAAGATTTCATTCCTTGGCAGGATCCTCTTCTCCAAGCTAAACTTTAAAAGTGGTGCACGAGAAGCCAGATAATTAGGTTCATACCCCAACTCGTTCATGAAAAACTTCAATGTAGTCCTTATCTTAGCCTCTGATGAGGCCAAACAGTAAGGAAGCTTTTGCACCATTCGGCAGATATCAGAATCAGACCATCCAAAACTGCGAAAAATATCTAATTTCCTTTCTAATTTAGATTCGTCAAGGAACACAAGTACTTCAACGCCATGAAGAAACATCCCTGAACTGAGAGGCATATGAAAATCCTTTACTAGTCGATGTACTGCTCTCTCAAACCACTCAGGACTATTGAGCAGAAACCGAGGATGCCTGTGAAAAGCCTTGAGAATATGAGGCGTTGAAAAGCCAATATTTTGCAACAATGATATATTGGGTGGCATAACTTTAGGAAGATTGTAGGAAAGCAACCTAGGCTCTTTTATAAGAATCATAGCTACATGATGATGAGTAGGCAATAAATCTCTTAGATAAACAAGATTAGGCTGTATAATAGTATCTAAACCTCTTGTCAAAAAATTGCTTCTTGTCATAAATGTAGCAAGTTGAGATACAGATAAGCCAAGTCCTTGTAAAACCTTAATCTTGGGTTTGAGGTTTTCATCAACACGACAAAACAACAATTGAGGAGAAGAAGAAACAAGGGTTTTGATCTGTGATTTGTTCATACCCATTTCATCAAGGAGATCAAATAACAAATGCGGGTCATAGTGTCTGTGTTTCGAACGAGATAGCTTGGCGCTTGTAGAAATGGCTTCTTTTGTTGAGAAGTCAAGTGAGTTTACCAGGAACTCCGCCAATACATTAGCAGGTGCCGCCGCCGCTGCAACTGTGGAATAAAGGCAGGAAAATAGATGCTTTTGTGCGCCATTGCAACTAATTCTAAACATCAAAACAAGCGATCTTCGTATTTGTCGGCGGTATTCTTACTTCCCCTCCGCAGTAGATTGTAGATGACACTTTACATTAGGGCCGGGGGCGTGTTCAGTTCAGTCCAGTCCAGTCCAGTTCAGTTTGTAAAATTGATTTTCCGTTTGCGGTTTGGTGAGAAATGTTACTACTGATTGAAATGAGTTTGGGGTTCAATATAGAATCAGTCTCGAAAGCGACTAATGATTATGATTGGTGTAATTACAAGGATAACAATTCAATTATATAATCTAGTAATTATATTGTTGTGTTTTTTGTTTGTCAGTAATTACAAATTATTGTTTGGTTATACCATTGCAATCATATTATTCTATTAAATTTTAAGAATAAAAATTAATTATCTAAAATTAAAATTTTTATATTAGACCAATAAGAGACCTTATAAATGATATTGAATTAAATATTTAAGTTATATATTATCTTTTAAAAATACATTAATCAACAAATATATGTTCTTAACTAATATTATGAAAAATATAATTGATTTATGTTTTTCAAATTAGTATATATTAAGTAAATTAATAATAAAAATTAAAGTACAAGATCTCTATGACCATCATAAAATACATATTTACAAAAAGATTAATACTATAAATATATTGTTATAAATAATAAAAAATATTTGTCAAAAAGATAATCTATCAAGTCTAACAAAAAAAGTAATGACTTGCAATATGAAATATCAAGTTGATACTACTAAAACAAATGACATGAATATAACATAAGATCTAAATCCCAAAAGAAATTTAGTACAACTCTTACGTCATTTCAACATAACGTACATGAATGTGATTTAAAGAAATGAAACTGTAAATCTATAACTTTAGTTAACAATTAATTTTCCTTAGATTTCAAAATTAGAATATTAACAAAATCATGCTAATGGAAAAAAATGAAGATAGAATAAATAAATAAAATATATAATACGAAAAATCTCATGAAATCATGAAAAGTAAAGGTTGAGAATGAGAAGGAAATGAAACATAAATAATATAAAATAAAAAATATATATTTTAAGAATAATAAAAATAAAAAAGAATTTAAAATAATAGAACTAAAAAAAAATAAAAACAAAAAGAAGAAATTAAAAAGTAATCAACTTGTACCATGTAATTACCAACAATTCACAACTCCTCCTTGAGAATTGGAGAGTGTAATTATCTCCTCCAATTACACTCAATTACTTGCTACTGACCAAGTAGCTACATGGCTAATCAAACAGATCAAACAGTGTAATTACACTCAATTACACTAAATCTAATTACCAAGGTGATTTTCTAAACATGCCCTTTAAATGTGGCTTCTAGTGATTGGATTCGATTTAATTGGGTGTATTCTAAGTAAAAATGTATTTCTAATTTGTTTTTGTATTCCAAAATGTATTATATTCAAGATTCAATTTGGATCACATCATCTAAATTGTATTCTAAATAATTTTGTATTTCAATCATCCAATACACAAATTCATGATCATTCAACCATTCAATATTTGTATCCAAAACAAATTGTATTCTAAGAAAAAATATATTTCTAAACTGAATTGTATTCGAAAGTGTATTATGTTCAATATACGATATAAATCACATCATGTAAATTGTAGGGGTGTGCAAAAATCGGACCGACCAATAAATTGAACTGAAAAAAATATTATTGGGTTATTGCTATTGGGTTAACGAATTTTAATAGTTTTATAAAAATAAATTATTGGATTATCGGTTTGATTTCGATTTTCAGTATTGGGTTATTGGGTAAACCGATAACCCATTAAGATGATAGTAATTTACTACTTTACCCTTCATAAATATTAAATATTAAATATTAAATATTAATAATTTAACATAACTAGACACTATATGAGTACTCTACACTACAATCTACACATTTCACAACATTTCTAATTCTCATCAGAAATTTCATATTATGTTTTGATTGTAACACCCCTAAATATTAATCAAGAGTCGCATGTCGATTTACCATTGCTTAATTATTACAATATGTTTTACTCTCATTTTGGGAACTTGAAATGTTGTGATAATTGCTAACTTGTTTAACATAAATTGTGATCGTAATTTAAGGTATTGTATTGGAGTATTTTCGTAATATTCTAATTAGAATTATGTATAACTTTAAAAGGAGGCGAAGGATATATATATATAGGTGAATATGTATGCTTTTTGGGCAACACACAAATTTTTTTGGGCAGCACCTTTGAAGGATAGCTGCCCAAGTGATAAACATCACTTGTTTGACTATATATTTTCACACCTCCTTTAGTAAATTCATTTTCCTCAAGTCTTAGAACCTTAGAAACATATCTAAACAGATTGTTCTTCAAAATCGCAAGAGAAAAACTTGGCCCTTTTGGATGGAATTCAAGACACACTTCTTTTTGGTAAGTGACGAAATCTGTTTCTGAGCTGGGTAGTGTTTGGTATTTTATGCATATATCATGCTCTAGAACTTACTTTACAGTGAATAAATATGATTTGGAAAGCTAATTCGTAGACCTACAACTCTTATGTTTATGTAAAACTTTTATTTAGCTGTTATGGATTTGAAATATGGGACGTAACATAGGACAAGTTCTGTCCAGATTTTGAAATTACAAATCCTGTATGAACAACTGTTAGTGTTTTGAATATATCTTTTGTACAAAATATATTTTGCGGTGATTCTTGTTTGTTTGCAACCCTAAGAGATGTATCCACATCTTTCATAGAGGTTATAAAGTCTAGTTTTGCCGTTTTCTTTTTCAAATCTAAGTTGCGACATGAGGTACTAGGCTGGCTAGAATCACTGTTTTAGGAGCATAGTCGTATTTGTACAGGCTACGCTTACTTGTGATGATAATCCTATTTTACATCAACATTATTGAGCTGATAGGAATTAAAGAAGTTATTTAATTGTATTTTTAAGGTTGTATATACTCGTGAACAAGTTGAGGACCTTGAAATGTTGGTTGGTCTACGGTCTGAACTCGCGAAGTTGTGTTGGACTGTTTCTTTGCTAAAGCATTGAAGTTTGTGTATAAACTTGTAGTTGTACTCTTTTAACTACTGGTATATCTGAAAGTTGATTTTGGTACCTTGGTTACCTCTTGTCACTTTGCATTGTCGTATTGGTATCCTTTAAAACGTTAAAGACGCTTGTACAACTCGCCCACTCGTACGGATTGTTTGATCACTTGGAACTCTTGTTGGGACCTTGTCCTTCTTGTGGTTGTGACTTTGTCACTATTGGCATGCTTCTTGATTCGGATCATTTGCCATCTTGACTTTGGATTTTTAGTCTGTCTTAAGAATGGAAGTTGTCCATTTTAAGTACGAACTAGAAAGACATTTTTAATATGGTTCTTGGTTCTCTTGATTATTGGGCTTTGACCCTTCTTGATACAGGGCGTCGTCTCTTCTTGATGCCTGCTTGTGCTTGGTGTGACGACATGATATATATATTGGGCAAGCCTTGTTATTGAATCTCTTGGAAATTGGTGCTATGAGTGTTCTTGACATTTGGAACTTTGAATATCAAACTTGATACTCTTTATATATTGTTTACTTGATTTATTTATTAAGTTCGATTATGCTGCCCATGACTTGAGAAAGGTAGTTTGGTGAATCTGATGGCTCCGAACCTATAGTTTTGCACCACTAAGCTATATGCTTGGCAATAGTTATTTCTATCGTATGGAAAGATCGAGAGGAGGCGTGAAGCGGGCCATTGGATATGGAGATTTTGAGATCTTTAAGGAAGATCACATTTTCATATAGGCATTTATATTTTGTATAAACCTTGGCACTTGTACATGATCTATGTGTTGTATATTTACATGAAATTTTGAGGACTAATTTGATCATGTCACCATGGGTTGTAATAGAAGTATGGCTCTATGTCTTGTTCTTTTGGGGTATGTAAGCCCAAGTTTTGTAATATATTAAATTTACCACTAATTTTGAATGATTGTGCGAAACATGAGTGACCTAGTTTGGGTTCTCGAAAGTTGGTAATATTCTTTTTATGTCATTTTTACTAGTGTTAGGACAATATATGCATAAAAATCTTGTGAGTTATTCGCTTATATTATTTCGGAAGGGTCGCTACATATGTAATTGTAACATTTGTATACATCTGCTCTTATTGATACAATTTATCATTATCTTTCTTTTTTGGCAAGGATGATAATATTATTAGCGATTAAACTGGCGTTGGAGGCATGCTCCAATTAGAGTACGTTATCTCGTTTCTGGCCATCATTTGGCCATTTACTAATACATTGTTCATAGGGATCCTTCTTATACTACCTATCACTATTACATCAGATTCCAAAATACTAGATACGTATGCTGGGGGTGGTGGCTCGAGCTTTTCAATTAATTCAAAAGTGGGAGCTTTTGCACCTTCCTTTGCCAACATGTCCGCCGTGTGGTCTTTACTTCTGACCAATATTCCCCTTTTGCTTTAGAAAGCAGAAAAAGGCTATTTTGCCTTTTGAGCTTTCTTATTCGATTGAGCATAGATGCCTACATACTTTTATTTCTTCTTATGAAAAAAGGCCGAGAATTCTTTATGTGTCCAGGTCGATTAGAGGTTCGACTTCCTTCTCCCCCACCTTTTAGCCTTCTAGACCCCTGAAAAAGAAGAAAAAAAAGCTGAAATATCCAGATTCATAAACAAGTACCTGCAAGCAGAGATTATATTGTTAAACATACGCGTAATCTCAACAATCATCCTTACGTCTTGTTCGCAATCAGTGTCAATTTCCAGGGGTAGTAGGTTGTCCCTTTCGGCGATCCTAAGCCTATGGAGGATCGCATCGCAAGCAGCTCATCTTGTACTATTGACATGAGGGAGCATGTTTTTGAGTAGCCTTTTAGCCATTTCCTATTATGGTCCCTGAATAGGCGGCCTAGCCCACCCTTTCCACCATCGGCATGTGTTGCACCATCGGTGTTTAGCTTGAAGGAGTTTATGGTTGGGGGACACCATTTGATGCAAATGGGGACTCTTCCCGGTTTGGGGTGTTTGGTTTTACTCCCTATAAAATGGTACTCCATTGCTTGATTGATGATGTTATCAGTCAGGACATGCTCCATTTTATTGTTAAAATGGTTGTTATTCCTACTTTTCCAAAGTCCCCAAAGGCAAAAGGGGATGATGATACCCTAAGTGATCCACTTATTGAAGCTCTTGTGCTTTATGGCTTGCCAAGTTTCCAACGAGTTGTCAAGGTGAATGTTGAGTTAAAACTAACCAACGTGAGGCTGTAGTTTGCCATTTTATGACAAAAGGTAGTGGCTATATGGAAATGGAAGAAGATGTGGTTGATATCTTCTTCGCCATTATCACAATTATTGCAGGTCGGGTTAACATTAAGCCTAATGTTGTGAAAGTATTTAGCAGTAGGAAGACGCCTATGGTTTATAAGCCAGATGAAAGTCTTAATCTTATTAGGGACTTCCAGTTTCCACATCCAAGAAAGGTCATTGTTAGAACCTTGACCAATATCTCAGCCAGTGGGTGAGTTGATGAGGTCGTAAGCACTTCTACTTGAGAACCTCCTATTGTTGGTCAAGTTCTAGATTCGAATATCATCATTGGTGGTGGAGTTTGGGATGAGACTATCCTTTACAAAGCTGAGAATGTTATCCGAAAGGCTTATGGAGAGGTCGTTGAGGTTCCAAGCACCATTATGAATGAAGAAGGCGATAGTAGTGCTTTGGTCCTGTCTACTCAAGGGTCCAGCAACATGATGCCTAATGGCTCCCAACCTAGGAATCCAGTTATCTTCAAAGAAGTTTACTTTCTTGCCATTGTTGACAATCCAGCTAGATCCTTATTTACAATACTCCCAGCCACTCATGATACTCTTTCAGGTCCTAGTAGTGATGTTTCTAGTAAGGGCATTGTTCATGTTGGGGCAGTGCTTGTAGTAGAGTACCTTTATCTAAAGGGTGATGGACTCTTATACAGCCTTCATGTCAGGCTTGTAAGATAGGCTTTGTTCCTAATCTCATTTTTTTGGATTCCCAACCCCCCTTCTTCCTTTCTTTCGGTGATGGTGTCCCAGCCTACAAGGTGGATTTTCTTTTTAGACGCAGTGGTGCCCCAAACAAAGTTCCTCTGGATACGATTGATGGCATTCAGAGTTCTGGTTGGGAGCTAGATGTATTGCATTACATGGGAGGGGATACTGCCAAGAGAGGTTTTTGCCAGCACAGTTCTATCAGTTAGGTTGTGAAAATTAGTCTTCCAACCCTGCAACTCAGCATTCATGTTGTCAATGATGAATTGGAAGTCACTATGTTGGGTCTGGAGTGAAAGATGGGGAAGCCAAGGTATTTTCCAAAGGAGTTGTTGGCTTTGATGTTGAGCAGATTAGAGCATTCATTTTTTAAGTCAGGAGTACTATTTTGGGAGAAAACGACCTCGAAATTACTGAGACTAAGCTTTTGCCCAGAGGCTTTGCAGAAGGTCTCAAAAATAGTATTAATGACAAGGCAACTCTCAGGGTTGACTCTAGAGAAGAGATTCAAGTCGTCTGTGAAGAAGAAATGGGAGATTTTTGGCCCAGAAGTGGATATGCCTATGGATTTCCAAGCATTCAGAGTTCTGGTTGGGAGTTGGATGTATTGAATTACATGGGATTGGCTACTGCCAAGGGAGGTTTTTCCCAGCACAGTTATGTCAGTTAGGTTGAGAAAATTAGTCTTCCAACCCTGCAACTTAGCATTCATATTGTCAATGATGAATTGGAAGTCACTATGCTGGGTCTGGAGTGAAAGATGGGGAAGCCAAGGTATTTTCCAAAGGAGTTGTTGGCTTTGATGTTGAGCAGATTAAATCATTCATTTTTGGAGTCAAGAGTGCAATTTTGGGAGAAAATGACCTTGGAATTACTGAGACTAAGCTTTTTCCCAGAGGCTTTGCAGAAGGTTTCCAAAATAGTATTAATGACAAGGCAACTCTCAGGGTTGGCTCTAGAGAAGAGATTCAAGTTGTCTGTGAAGAAGAGGTGGGAGATTTTTGGCCTAGAAGTGGATATGCCTATGGATTTCCTAAGATTGGCTCGTACAATATCATCTATCATCCTAGAAAGTCTTTCTATGCAAATAATGAAGATATAGGGGAGATGGGGTCCCCTTGTCTGATTCCCCTCGAGGGGGTGAAGTAGTCACTAATGGCTTCATTGACAATGACAGTAATGGAGGAGGAGGAGATGCAGGACATGATGAGATTGGTGAGCTTGGGGGAGGGGTGAAGTTAAAGAAGACAAGAGAGTCTTTAATAAAGGACCACTCAAGCCTGTCAAAAGCCTTTTCTAGGTCAATCTTTAGAATCATGCTGCCCTGTTTTCCTTCCATACTCCTAAAGTGACTAACAAACTCCTACACAATAATGGCATTGTCACTAGCTCTTCTACCAAATAGAAAGCTAGTTTGACTAGGGCCAATGATATGGTGGAGGTCAGACTTTATTCTTTTTGCAATGATCTTATTGACAACCTTGTAAGGAGTGTTGCACAGACCAATAGGTCGGTAGTTTTTCATCATACAAGCATTGATACACTTTGGGATGAGGCACAAGAGGGTGGTGTTCATGACATGATCCATAGTGCTGGATTCAAAGGTATTAGTACAGAAGGAGACTGTACTATTCTTTACTGACTCCCAGTATTTCTGAAAGAACATGGGATGGAGTCCAGGAGGCCAGGGGCCTTAAGGGGTTTGAAGGAGTTGATGGCATCCATGATTTTCATTAATTGTAAAGGTGGAATCTAGAGCCTCCCTCATGGGGTATGTGATGCAGTTGGCCTCAAGATGGTTGTAGGGCTTTGGGAGGGTGGTTGTAAGGAGTTTAATGGAGTAAAGATAGGTGAAGAAACTGGTGACATGGACTATAATTTCTTTCAGGCTCCTAAATTCATTCCAGTATCATCCTTGAGGAGAAAGATGCAGTTCATTCTCCTTCTGTTAATAGTGGAAATGTGGAAGAAGTTAGTGTTGGCATCACCCTGAGTGAGCTAATCTATTCTAGACTTAGTTCTCCAAAAAAACTTCCTCCTGCTATAAGATGGTTTTATATTCGCAGAGTAGGGTGTATTCTAGATCGTTGAGGAAAGGGTTGTGGGGGTAATGGTGGGATCTCTAGATCCCATCAATTCTAGCTACAATCCTCCTCATCTTAGAGAATATGTTTCCAAAGATATTTCTATTCCATTTGGTAGCGTTGTCCTTGAAAGTGGTAATGGCTCGGGGAAGCTCACTATAGGGGATGAAACTTCTTTTGACCACATTTTGGAAATCCGGGTGCCCACACCACATGGGCTCAAGCCTAAAGGGCATGATTCCGTTGTTGGGCCTATTTTTTTCTAGCTGGACTTTTAGAGGGCAATGGTCTGAGTGGGTTCTGGGGAGATAGGTCACGGTGGAGTCGGGGTAGTAGAGTACCCAGGGGCCGTTAGCCAAGCACCTATCTAGCCTTTCCATGATAAGCTCCTTTATATTTATGTATCTCTTATTGGTCCAGGTGTACTTACTCCCTTTATACCCTAGGTCTATCATGTTACACTAGTTAAGGCACTGCCAAAGGATATCGACGTAGTTATTATTGATGGATCTGCTTTCTAAATTATCTCTTGCCGGAAGAACTTCATTGAAGTCTCCGCCGATAAACCAGGGTCCAAAGTGAGTCTGGGAGATTCAGCGGAGGCTATTCGAGAGGATGGAGCGGGAGCTAAAGTCATTACTGGCATACAAAGCACAAAAGAGCCAAGTGTAATTTTCATAGAGTACCTTAACCATGACAGTGACAGTCATATTGTCCAGTTTAAGGACATCATCCTTCCACATGATAACAAATACCTCCAGAAAGGTCTTTAGCAGCTGCTTGGATAAAAGAGTCGTAACCTAGCTCAGAGGTAATCTTTGTATGTTCCTTCATTTTGGTCGCAAGGAGGACCATGATTGATGGTTTATGCATTTTGATCAGAGCCCTGCATTGTCTCCTGAAAGCGACACTATTTGCCTCCAAGCATTCCAATTGATGAAATTCATTAGCGTGTTGGGTGGGGGTGGTGTGTTCAGTAGTGGTTCCTTCCCTTTCACCATCTTGGAAGAAAGTTCCTCGTTTATCTGAAGGTCTAGAAAAGCTCTTGGTGGGGTTTTCCCTTCCTGGTTCATCACTTTCATAGCTAACTTCATTATATTATGGGGAGAGAGAACTAAGATAGCTTTGTTGTAGGGCTCTTTGAATTCTTTGAGTATTGACTTGTCCAACACTAAGGACTCGAAGTCTTGATCCCCAGTGGCGCGAATCTATTCCTCTAAGTCCAGGGTGCTTTGTTTTATGATCTCTATTGACAAATGAATTTTGTCCCCTGGTTTCCTACCCAGCATGGGTTTGGCTGAATTTGATCCATTTCTGGTGTTGGCCAAGGGATAAACCTTAGGTTCAGTACTTTTGAGTTGGAGCTCGAAAGTGGGAAGAAAGGTATATGTTGTTGAAGCTGACAGAAGATGAGGTTTCATTCCAATGTCGACATTTGGTTAGGGTTGCTGAACAGAGACGTTTGCAGCAGCGCTTGCGTCCATAGTTGTTGCCCAAACTGGCTGATTGCCTGGTTCATGCCCTCACCAATTATCTACGCGAGGTATCGGGGATCCTCCATAACAATGGATATTGGCTGCAGACTAATAAACACTGTTAGGATTAGTGACCGTCCTTGTAGTGCCATCTCTAGCCATGATTTTGGGATGTGATTTTCGGGCACTGGCGCCGAGACAAAGATCAAAGGGTTGGGACTTGGGTTATTCATCTTCCACTACCTTTCCACTGGTTGTGGTAGTAGAGTGTCCATGGTGCTTAATACTGAATAAGGGTGGGCTGGTGGTATAATTAATTGATGCGACGGTGGGTGTCAAATCCATAGGGAAAGTGTGATGATTATTTTCTAATGACTGTGAGAGAAAAATGCCCACCTTTTCCTTTGAGGGATCTACATTATTGCAAGCTGTGGGAATGAGGGTGGCCAAGGGGAGATATTTCGTAGTATCCAGCGCATTTACTAGGGAGTTCAACTTTCTATTAGCATTTACTCCTTTGTTTGGGGCGTGGGGTGCCATAGAGTTCCCCATAAGAGCACTGAGACCCTCTATATCTTTTTCTCTCTTGTTAGTAATGTTCTTGACCCGGGGGTTGCCCTGTTTCGATCTGATCATAAGATTCATGACCTTTTCCATTCTATTGGGGGGTGGGAGGGTGATATTTGGATTATGGGACTTACCTGTCAGCTTCCTGTGATCTCGTATCTGAGGTTTGGCTGCAAGCTCCACCCCGTTAGGCGTTTGGTATGTCACCTTTCTCCCTTTTCTCTTAGGGAAGATTACGATCTTCCAGCCTTCCGCCTTTGGGGTGCTTGTGGTTTCCTCACTTTGGTACGGTGCTTTGTTATGGAGTGTATTGGTGGTAGTGCATTTCGTGGTGGCGTGACCAATTCTCCCACATCCAGTACAGAGTGTGCCTTCCCCTTCGTATATAACCTCTTGTTTGTGGTTCCCTATCATCACTGAAGTTTTTATCGGAATCCCCATCAGAACTTCTATGCATATTTGCGCATACCTTCCTCTTAATGTGGCGGATGTACAAGCATCAATTTTGAGCAATGCGCCTAACTTTTTGCCTATTTTTTCTAGGATGCTCCTGTCATAGAATTCGGTGGGCAACGGGATAGTCTTATCCAAATTACGGAGTGTGTGATTGTTGATTCCCTTGGTGCAAAGTTAGGTTCCCAATATATAACCGACAAGAAGTTACCCAAACTAAATCACAGCCCTCCATGAATTGCCTTGTCCATATTATATTGTTGGTTGAACTTTGCAATAAAGAAGTCCCAACCCAGATCGATTAGGACAAGGTTTTCTGTGGGCTTCCAAATTTCTGTTAGTTTGTTTTTGAGGTATTGGTAGGATACCTTCTTGCCCATAAGCTTAACAATAACTGAGTTCCTCCATGGGCAATAGATTATTTCTTTCTCCTCCAGAGTCAGTTGGATGGTTTCATTAGTGGATCGGTTGTCATCCGTGTGTTTCCCAAAACTGCGTAGTAGGATTGGTTTAGGCCTGGATGCTTATCCAGGAGTATCTCCTTAAACGATTGCTTGTTAATGATATCCTCCTCCATTGCAACTGCTCCGTCAGGTGGTTCCAGGGGATCCAACGATCTCAAGGGTGAGGTTACTTCGATAGGTGGGGATTGGTCGGCCATCCAACGAGAGAAAAAATTAAGAGTACTAATAGCTTTAGATTTATTATCTTTCTTGTTTAACTATATCAAAAATATTTATAGTTGATTTTTTTGTTTCAATATATCACGTCAAATTGTTAGAGAAGTAAGAAGTCATATGTTTATTTTATGAGCATTTTCTTATTGGATAAATCGAAAATTGAACGATTAACAACTAAAAACCGATAAAAATATCTTGTTGATTTATTATCGGTTAAACGTATTTAAAAATAAAAAATTGATAAACCGAATCAATAATATATAAAAGCGAACCGAACCGAATTGATGACACCCCTAGTAAATTGTATTATGAATATATGTGTATTGTAATCCAAAACAAATTATATCCTAAATAAAAACATATCTAAAATGAATTTGTATTCTAAATTTTATTATATTCAACATTTTTTATCGCAACATCACATTTGTATTTCAAATAATTTGTATTCTAATTATCATGCATATAAATTCACAATTATTTATGCAACTTGAACAATGATGAACGACTGCTCCAATTTTCTATTCAAAAATTGCTTCACAGATCTATAAATGATTTTAAAATTCTCAGCAAAAAAATGATCAACAAATTAGTTTTTAGATTCCAAGAATGATTAACAATGGTGAATTAAATTTGACAAGGAAGAAGGAGAATCAAGTGCCTAATTTAGACTCATGTATGTAATGGAAGTTTTGAGCGAGTAATTTCAGTATGTTTACCTAATTTGAAAGATTCTCTCGTGATTTACTGGTATTTGTATTTTATAAAAATGAAACATGTGAAAAATACAGAAATTTGTTCCATAGCAAATTAAAATATAGTTGTTTATTGTAAATAGTGAAGTATAACTAAGGAGTCCTATTTAATGCTTAAAGTTTGTTGCTTTTGCAAATTTCTTTTATTTTTTTCTTTAGCACAATTTTGTTCGTATTCTATAATTCTAATTTTTAAATTGAAGTAGAATTCATTGTTGAATAAGGTTATATATTTACATTTTTATTTTCTTAAATCATATTTTTGTATGTTATGTTGAAATTTGACATAAGAGTATTATATTTAAAAAAATAGAATTTAGAACTTATGTTATATTTTCAATTTCATTTGTTTTAATATTATTGACTTGATAGTTCACATTGTAAGTCATTTATTTTTTCAATTAGTCTTGATAGATTATTTTTGTCAAATATTTTCATAATTTATGATATTATATTTATAATATTAATATTTTTGTCAAACATTGTAACACCTCACAATTTTATTCTTAGAATCCAAATCGGTTGTCGTAAGTGTATCAACTTAGGTCAGGTGATATACTACTTGTTAATATATATTAAGGTTCATTCCTAAGTATAAGAAGTGATTTGTATGTGAGTTAAGGTTATAATAAATATGTAGCATAAAATCGAGTTGAGAGGTTCTCTAATGATTAAGTTTTTTTATGTAAGTTCATTCAATGATCAACTTCAATCAATCATACCTCCAAAAATATGAAGAGTTTTGTGGATTAATACCAACCATATGAAAGACCTTGAAGTCTTCTTTCAACCTATTTTGACCATTCGTCAGTCCAAGTTATGTGCTAAAAGTTATGCCATTTTTCGAGCACTACATAGTCTGTGCGAAGTGGATGTCCGCCGCGCGGCAGGGATAGTGTGTCTGTTAAGGTTGCACGAAGTGTTGCGTGAACTAAGCTTCAACTGCGCGACCACAAACGTTACTTCAGAATTCTTTTAGTTTTCTCTTCTTTTCACGTTGTAAAAGGGATATTTTTGTCTTTTTCTCATCTCATTACCCCCAACCTACGACTATTAACCTTCCCCAAAATATAAAGTCAATTAGTTTGCATTACTTCAACAGTCTCATTCACAAAATTTCTACACACAAGAACTTCGAGAAATATCAAGGCTAGGATTCATTGTAACACCTTGAACTTTGGTCAGTTTTTAAGTTTTGGGTCAACTTCAAACGACCATAACTTTCAGTACATGATGAGTTAGGTGGCCCACAAGGTATCAAATCGAAGGTCTTTGAGTTCTCTTTCCAACGTCATTGAGTTTGCTAAATTCCAAGTTCGGATGAAGGAATTATGCCCATTTGAGTGCAACCTCTCTAGATAGGGTCTTTTCATCCGTTTTAAGGAGAGAAATTTTTGTCTTTTACCTACCCTACTAGGCCTATACATTTTTCAGCCATTTAGGGGTCTAAGCTGATTGAGATCAATTTTTCATTCATTCTAAAACGTTTAAGAAATTTAGGGCAAAGTTCAAGAGAAGAAAATAGAAGGTTTTAAGAGTTCTTCAAGAATTTGGGGAAATCGCCAAGAACTTAGTTCTTTCAAGGTATGTAAGCTTTCATAGTGTTGGGTTTATTCACCCTCATGCCAATCATGAGTTTCCATTTATGAATTGGTCCATGAGATTGTGTATGTTGAGATTCTTGATGATGTTCTTGAGGCTTTGTGCTTCATTCTTTAACAATGGAGTTTTGTTGAGTTCTTTAGGTGAGAGTCTTGCGAATGAGTGTTGTTCTTGAGGGATTTTGAGTGGATTTTTGATTAATTGTGTTGGGTTTATGAATCTAAGGGAGTTCGAAAGAAATCAATCGATTCTAGATGAGTTAGGACCAAAAATTGAGAAGAAAAGTTCATCAAAAAGTTTTGGGTTGGGGCTGGGGAGGCACACCCCTGTAGTGTTAGGGGGGCTGGCGCCTACAGTGTGCCCTAAACCAGCCCCATTTAATTGAGCACTGGTGCGGCGCACCACTGATGTGCCAGGGGAGTCAGGCCCCTTTCACCTCTGTTCTTCATCCCGTATGCGTTCCTTTGAATCGTCTCTCCGCTCTCTTCTTATTACCACCTATCTAAATCTTCACTAATCATTGAAAGATCCTAAATATCGTAATCATAAATTTTGAATTCACATTCCAAATTCAAGGTAGAGTTAAGAGGAAAGTTTGAGAAAGTCCTTTTGAGTCATTTGAGAAGTCTTCTAGAAGTATTTATAACTTGTTTTCAGACTTGAGTAAATGAGTATGAGAATGAGAAGAGTTGAGTTTTATATTTCAAAATGAGTATAAGGGAACTAAGTATCCCCAAGTATGTAACATTTTTACATTTAAAATGAGAGAAACCTTGATTTCTAAATGAGTTTTGGAGGAGCTTTTTGAGCATTATCTCTTTTAAGAGAACCTTTTGAGAAATTATCTCAAATTTTGGAAGAGTTATATTTTTAAACATATGAGCATGAGTTATATATATTATTGGGAGTAGTATTGAGCACCGATATGAGGCTGAGTTCAGACAACTCAAGATCCTCATAAACCATGTATACCAACATGGGTAAATGATCATATTTTTTTACATGATTCCTTATTGCTTTTAAGCATAGCTTAGTGGATCCACTTAGTTGAGGATGTTATATACCGTGGCAAAGTATAGAATAGTTTTGGCAGCGTGGGGCGAAATATTGTATCATCACATAGCTCATAGTGATGGTTGTCAATTAGAGAATCTCCCAAATAAAATTAAAGAGCTTATTATTGTAGTTTTTTTATATACATTTGAGTTAATATCTACTATTTTAAAAGCTTTATAAATCTTGCACCTTTTATTGTTTCTTTCATGTTGAGTTGAGTTGAGTTGAGTTGAGGTGAGGTGAGGTGAGTATGTTTTCCCTTTATGTCAGTTCAGCTATATATACCTATGTTGAGTATTCCCCTTACATGCTTGTACATTCAATTTTCTGACGTCATTTGGCTAGCATAGTTTCATGATAAAGATACAGTTATTCAGGATCATCAATCGGTGCTTCGTTGATCCCATCGCATTCCATCTAGATTTGGTGAGCCTCTTTGCTTTCCGAAGGGCTTCACATTATGGTTTTGTTTTGTTAGGACGTCGTGGGTCTTGTCCCGACTTCCATCATAATATTTAGAGGTTTCATAATAGTAGTATTTTGAGGATACTTTTCCATTTTCCTTGTTAATGTTTTAAGACTTGAGTTGTCTTCTTATGGCTAGTTGAGTATTTTTAAATATTCTGAGTTATTTATTTTGAGACAATGGAGTTAATTTTTGCATTTGAGTTCCTATGTTGTTGAGTAAGTCTTCTGTTGAGTAATGAGTCAGGTCAATGCTTCGCTTGGGGGCCAATGATGGTTCTAGAGTGTTGGCCACGTCTAGGGTGTAGACTCGGGGAGTGACATTTATCTTCCTAGGTTTTTCCTTAGAATTCGTCATTAAGGTATGTAAGGTTATCATTGTGATGGACTGAGTTTGCCCTCACGCCCTACATCTACTTTTTATTAATAAAGAATAATTTAGTATTACATTCTTAGTTTTGAAAATTCTTGAGATGAGTTTCGTTGTCGATAACTGAATTTTATTTCATGATTATTGAGTTGTTATATTTTGCATTAAGATTCTTGAGTTGATTGTTCATGTCTATTTTTTCAGCATGAACCCTGCTGTTGAGTTATTACTGAGTTATTATTGGAATCCTTTTAAGTAAGCATTTTTAGCTGATTTTTTGAGAAAGAAATGATGAGTTTTGAGAAAGAGTCTTAAACATGATTTGATTAAAAGTAAAAGGGAACTAAGTATATCCAAATGTATCACTTTTTACATTGAGAAAAGATAATTTTAAATTTTAAAGACAGTTAATGAGTTCAAAGATATTTTAGAGCAATTACATCTTTCAAGAGGATATTTTGAGAAATTACCTCAAATTGAGAAAGAATATTATTTATACATTTGTGCATGAGTATATATTGGGAGTAGTATTGAGAACCGATATGGGGATGGATTCAGTCAACTCGCATTCCTCATAAACAATGTAGCCAACATGGGTAAATGATCATACTTTTGAGATGACTCCTTATTTCTTCCGAGTAGAGCTTTAGTGATCCACTTAGTTTATGTGTTCTATACCCCAACAAGGTATAAGATAGTTATGGAAGCGTGGGTGAGACGTTGAATCATCACGTAGCTCATATCGATGGTTGTCGGTTAGAGAATCTCTCAAATAAGAGTTAAAAAGTAATTTAATGTATTTTTATATATATCCTTTAGTTGACATCTTTTAGCTATGAAGCTTTAAATATTTCATCTCTTAATATTGCTTGATATTGAGTTGAGTTGAGTATTCTTTCAATCTTATCAGTTTAGTTATTTATTCATTCAACTTTATTACATACTCGTACATTCAATGTACTGATGTCATCTAACCTGTATCTTTTATGATACAGATATAGGTGTTCAGATCATCAACAAGCGCTTCGTTGAGCTCACTTTGCACTCCCAGTTAGTTTTGGTGAGCCTCCTTGCATTTCGGAGGTCTCCACTTTTATCTTTCAGTTAGTTACTTTGAGGTTTCATGGGTCTTGTCCCAACATCCATCTTGAACAATACAGGCTTCGTAAATAGTTAGTTTTAAGTATGTTTTCAGTATTCCTTTGTTAAACTGTTTCAACTATTATTGTTTCCAGAGTATTTTGAGACAGTTGAGTATTTTGAGATTAAATAGTTTAATTCTTCTTTGAAGCTTAATTCTTGTTGAGTTAGTCTTCCGCTAAGTAGTCATTCAGGCCAAAGGTTCGCTTGAGGATCAACAATGATTCTGGAGTACCGGTCACGTCTAAGGTCTAGGCTCAGATCATGACAAACATGTATTATATGATGTTCATAGAAATCTTGTACTTTTAGTTTTTATTATTAATTTAATTAAAATATACTAATTTTAAAAATATAAATCAATTGTCTTTTTATAATATTAGTTAAGAACCTATGTTTGTTGATTAATATATTTCCAAAAGATAATATTTATTCAATATCATTTATAAAGTCTCTTATTTGTCTAATATAATTTTTTAATTTTTATTCTTAAAACTTAATATAACCTTATGATTGCAATTGTGCAACCAAACAATACATTTATGATTACCAAACAGTTAAACTTTTGGTCTTGATTTTATTTCATTAGAATCGTTAACTTTTCTAGTGGAGGGAGATAGATTTAAAGTATGGAATGAAATGCCTATTTTGTTTAATATAGAAGAAGATCCAAGAACATTTTAAGAAGCTATGTCTTCCAGAGACGTTGCCTTTTTGAAAGAGGCTATTAATGATGAAATTGATTCAATAATGGCCAATAATACTTTTATTTTAGTTGGTTTGCCTCATGGATTCAAACCTATAGGTTGTAAGTGGGTATTTAAGAGTAAATATAATATAGACAGTACTGTACAAACTTTCAAAGCAAGGTTAGTTGCAAAAGGCTTTACTCAAAAAGAAGGTATTGACTACTTTGATACATATGCTCTGGTAGCAAGAATAACATCTATTAGAGTATTTTTATCCTTGTCATTTATATATGATTTGTACGTACATCAAATGGATGTTAAAACTGCATTTCTAAATGGAAGTTTAAATGAAGAAATCTATATGAAACAACCTGAATGATTTGTTCTTCCTGGTAATGAACATAAAGTTTGTAAGCTAATAAATTTCATTTATGGTGTGAAACAAGCACCAAAACAATGACATGAAAAAATTGATGGTTTGATATTATCAAATGGATTTGTACATAATACTGTTGATAAATGCATTTACTCCAATTTTACAAAAGATTATAGAGTTGTCATTTGTCTTTATGTAAATGACATATTGATATTTGGTACAAACATGCTTGGAATCTCTGAAACTAAGAAGTATCTAACTTCGGTCTTTAAAATGAAAGATTTGAATGAAGTAGATACTATCTTAGGTATCAAAGTCAAGAGAAATAATAAGAAAGTGACTTATCAAAAGCCTACTTTATTGATAAGATGATTGACAAGTTTAATCATTTGGGCATAGATGAATCTGTCACTCTCCGAGCCTACACCCTGGGAGGGACTGGCACTCGAGAACCATTCCTCGCCCCAAGTGAACCCTTGGCCTGACTTAATTACTCAGCGGAAGACTTAAAAGCATTAATACAAGGACTCAATGCATCTACTCAACTGCTTAATAGAATAACTTAGAACATTTAAAAGTCAAACATTCAACTTGGCCAATGAGGCAATTCAAGTCTCAACATAACCAATAACAATGTAAAGACAACTGAACTACTAACTGTCTATGAAGCCTCTAAAATAATGAGGGATGTCGGGGACAAGACCCCCGATCATCCTAATAACTGAAATACTAAAAAGCTATGATAAAAAAAGTCCTCCGAATAGCAAGAAGGCTCACCAACTGACTCTGAATGCTCAACTAGATCAACGAGGCACTGGATGATGATCCTAGTGTGTCTGCATCATAAAATGATGCAGGCCAAATGACATCAGTACATTGAATGTACCAGTATGCAAGGGAAATCCTAAACATAACATAAGCTTGAAAAGAATCTAAAAGAAACACTTACCTTGGCTTTACTCAACTCATGAATAACTTAACTCAAATGCAAAGTAAACAACAATAATGGTGCAGTTATACAAAATATTTAAAATAGTAGCAGCAACTCAATTTGTTAAAGAAATGTAATAAAACTCAGTTTAATTGTAAAGTAATATAATATTGTGGGAGTTTCTCTAACTGACAACCACCATTATGAGCCTAAGTGGTGATACAGCGTCTTGCCCACCCTGCGAGAACTGTCTTATACTTTGTCGTCATATAGAACACCTTAACTAAGTGGATCCACTAGTCTATGCTAAAAAAACACTTAAGGAATCATCTAAATAGTATGATCCTTTACTACCCATGATGGCTACATGGTTTATGAAGACTTGAGTTATTATGAACTTGCATCCCCATATCGGTGTTCAATACTACTTCCAAAAATATACGTAACTCATATGTTTTAAAACAAAACTACTTTCTTTGGTTTGAGATAATAACCCAAAACTTAGCTTAAAAGCTCACTTGGAATCAATATTCCCTTTCTTGCTCAAATGTGAAAACATTTTTAACTCTTGTGAATACTTAGTTCCCGTATAATCTTTGAAGAAATGAACTTTTACTCTTACTCTTTACTCAACTCAGAGTTTAAGTCTTAAAACAAAGTTAAAACGTTTGTAAAAGACTTTTGAAAAACTTTATGACTTTCTCTTAATTTGACTCTTAACTTTCCTTGACTTGACTCTTAACTTTCCTTGAATTGAATTATGAATTCAAGGATTGTGATTTGTGATAGGAATGATCTTATGATGTTTAGGAGTGTTTTTAGATAGTTAAACATGAGAAAAGATCAAAAAATCACTGTCTGGAAACTAGTCCGCGACGCAGAGATATTTGGTTGCGAAAATAATTTTTGAGGCTGAACAGTCCGCGCGCGATGCAAGGAAGAATTATGTGAAACTGGGAGGCAGGTCCACAACGCAGACTGGGGCACTAGATTTGCCCGACCTTTTCCTTTTTCGTTTCCCCAACTCCAAATCGCCTAAACTCGGTTCTTTTCCCCAAATTCTCTTTAGATTCATATACCCAGCAAATGTATCTAAGAACCTAACTCAAAACAACTCTATAATTTGACGTAAAGATCTCAGAAACTTTTCAATCTCAGCCCAATTCAAGAACGACATCAAATTCAAGA
Organism: Solanum commersonii; assembly: GCA_029007595.1. Lineage (NCBI taxonomy): Eukaryota > Viridiplantae > Streptophyta > Magnoliopsida > Solanales > Solanaceae > Solanum > Solanum commersonii. The sequence continues at coordinate 3,805,675 of JAJTWQ010000055.1, read as the reverse complement.
ATACAAATCAAGAACATCAAAATTTCAACCCTTTTAGGACGAATTCACGCCGAGATAAACATGTTTGGCACGTGGGTGAACGGACCCAACGTTATGAAAGCCTCACATACCTCGTAGTGATCACCCCTTGACAAAATCCGCAAGCGAATATTCTTGAAGAACTTGATGATTCTTGCTACTTCTCCTCTTCTTTTTTCTTCTCTCAAAACCCTAACTTAGTCTTCAAAAATGTAAACTGACCAAGTTCAGTTTAGACCCCTATGTAATTAATAAAAATGAATTAATTTAGTTGGGTATCGTAAAGACCAAAATACCCTTCCAAAATCCGATTTAGACTTTTTTATTTGAATAGCCTAACTTCAAATGGGCATATCTCACTCATACGAACTCGGAATCATGCAAACTTGGCTATGTTGGAAAGATAATTCCATGATCGTTCGTACGGTATCTTGAAGCACACCAAACTCATCCTGAGCTAGGAGTTATGGTCATTTTAAGTTGACCAAAAACCTAAACTTAACATAACTTAACAAATTTCCAGATTTTTCCTTCTTTCCTAAAATTACTATTTCCAATTCTAACTCTATCTAGTTCTTTCAATTAGCGAGATGTTACAATATCTCCCCCTTGGGAACATTCATCCTCGAATGAGATCACTCTTACTAGGCTAAGGGTGTAACATCTAACATTCAACTCAAACACCCAACAAGCAATGCAAATACAACATGCCAACTTATAAATTAAAGAGTACTAAGAAGAGAATTAGTACCTTGATTATGGAATTTCTCCGGTTTCAAAGAGATATGGATACCACTTCTTCATATCTTCTTCAGCTTCCAAATTAGCTTCCTCCAAAGAACTTTGATTGCTACTACTTTCTTAGTCCTCAACTTGCGAACTAGCGATCTAGAATCTGAACCCGAATCTCCTCATAAGATAAGCTATCCTTGATACCAATATCTTCAGTTGGTATGATAAGTGAAGGATCTCCCATGCACTTCTTCAACATAGAAATATGAAATATCGAATGAACCGCTGCTAACTCTTGTGGTAGCTTCAACTCATAAGCTACATTACCACCCTTTTAGATATTCTGTAAGGGTCAATATATCGAGGACTAAGCTTCCCCTTCTTTCCAAATCTCATAACACCCTTTATGGGTGGAACTTTCAAGTAAACCCAATCATCTACTTTGAACTATAACTCCCTTCTCCTAACATTAGTGTAGGATTTCTGACGACTCTGCACTGTTTTCAACCTTTCTTGAATCACTTTCACTTTCTCCATAGATTTATGAACTAAGTCTAGTCCTATCAACCCAGCTTTACCAACTTCAAACCATCCAATATGAGATCTGCATCTTCTCTCATAAAGAGCTTCATCAGGAGCCATTAGAGTGGTAACTATTATTATAAGCATATTCAATAAGAGGTAGGTGATCATCCCAATTACCTTTGAAATCATCACACAAGCCCTCAACATATCCTCTAAGGTGTGAATAGTGCGTTTTGCTTTCCCATCTGTCTGAGGATGAAAGACAGTACTTAAGTTCACCTTTGAACCCAAGCCTTTTTGGAATGACTTCCAAAATTGTGCAGTAAATTGCGCACCTATGTCTGAAATAATGGAGACCGGAACCCCATGAAGTCTTACCATCTCTTGAATTTACAACTTATCATAATCTTCTGCTGAATGGGTAGTCTTTACTGGTAAAAAGTGGGCTGACTTTGTCATTCTATAGACAATCACCCAAATAGAATTTTGCTGCCTGCGAGACCTTGGAAAACCTGTGATGAAGTCTATGTTTATCATCTCCCACTTCCATTCCAAAAGTTCTATATTTTGAGCCAAACCACTGGGCCTTTTGTGCTCTACTTTAACTTGTTGGCAATTTGGACACTTAGCAACAAACTCTGCAATGCTCTTCTTCATACTACACCAATAAACCTCTCTCAAATCGCGTTACATCTTTGTGGAACCTGGATATATGGAGTATTTGGAGCTATGAGTTTCATCCATGATCCTCTCTTGGAGTTCATCCACCCTTGGTACACACAATCTACCTTGATACCTCAATACGCCATCTCCCCCTTGTCCAAAAGATAATATTTTTTTCTTATGAACAATTGCCTTCAATTCAAGCAAAGTACAATCTTGGTCTTGCTTTTCTGTTACTTATGACACTAATGATGATTCAGCCCCATTCATCACCACTATTCCTCCTTTTGTGGAATCCATTAGTCAGACTCCCAAGCGTGTAAGTCTGTGAACATCTATTGCTAGCTCTTTCCTACCTTCCTTAAAATAGACGGTACTACCCATAGACAACCTGCTCAAGGCATCAGCAACAATATTAACCTTACCTTGGTGATAAAGAATACTCATGTCATAATACTTGAGTAATTCTAACCACCTCTTTTGTCTGAGATTAAGCTCCTTTTGAGTAAACACATATTGAAGACTCTTGTGATCGGTGAACATATCCATATGAACACCATAAAGTTAATGATGCCATATTTTCAAAGCAAATACTACGGCAGCCAACTCTAGATCATAGGTTGGGTAGTTCCTCTCATAAACCTTTAACTGTCTTGAGGCATAAGCTGTAACTTTGTCATTCTGCATTAACACACAACCCAAACAAACTCTAGATACATCACAATATACGACAAAACTTTGAGTACCTTCTGGTAAGGTCAACACTGGGGCAATAGTCAACCTCTTCTTCAATTCATAAAAGTTTTTCTCACAAGCTTCCGACCATTGAAATTTCACTGTTTTCTGAGTTAACTTGGTCAAAGGGGATGAAATAGATGAGAACCCCTCTATGAACCTTATATAATAGTCATCCAAACCCAAGAAACTCCTAATATGATTGGAGATGTGGGTCTAGGCTAATTTTGCACTACCTCTATTTTCTAAGTATCAACTTTAATTCCCTCTTCAGACACAATGTGGCATAAGAATACCATAAACTCAATCCAAAACTCACACTTAGATAACTTGGCATACAACTCTCTATCCTTCAGAGTTTGGAGAACTATTCTTAGATGACTAGCATTATCTTCCTCATTCCTCGAATAGATTAGTATGTCATCAATGAATACGATAATAAACATATCTAAATAAGGTTTGAATACTCTATTGATAAGGTCCATGAATGTTGCAGGCGCATTGGTCAAACAAAAGGACATAACAAAGAACTCATAATGACCATAACGGGCTCTGAATGTTGTTTTCGAAATATCACATTCCCTTACTGTTAATTGATGGTAGCCTGATCTGAGGTCTATCTTAGAGAAACAAGTAGCAATATGAAGCTGATCGAAAAGATCATCAATTCTCAAAAGATGATACATATTCTTGATGGTAACCTTGTTCAATTGAAGATAATCGATACACATCCTAAGGGAACCATCCTTCTTCTTCACAAACAAGACTGAAACGCCCCAAGGCGAGACACTTGGTCGAATAAAACCCTTATCAAGGAGATCTTTCAACTGCTCTTATAGCTCTTTCAATTCTGTTGGTGCCATTCTATATGGAGGAATATATATATGACGAGTATTTGGAAGAATATCTATACCGACGTCTATTTATCTCTCAGGAGGGACTCTAGGAATATCATCAGGAAAGACTTCTGGAAACTCTTTTACTACTGAAACTGACTGAATAAGAGGTATCTCAACACTAGAGTCATTAACTCGGACTAAGTGATAGACACAATCCTTGGAAACTAACTTTCTCACCTTATGGTACGAAATGAAATGACCCTTAGGCACTGCTAAACTACTATGCCACTCTATAATTGGCTCATTAGGAATTTGGAACCTAAGAACTCGAGTTCTACAATCTATGGAGGCATAACAGGCATGAAGCCGGTCCATACCAAGAATGAAATCGAAATCTACTATGTCTAACTCAACTAAATCATCCATGGTGCTCTTGTGGTTAATGGAAATGCCACAATCACGATATACTCGCTCAGCTAGAATAGACTCCCCAATAGGTGTAGAAATGCAAAAGGGTTCACAAAGTTTTTCAGGAAGAACATCAACATTATTTGCAACATAAGGTGTTACAAAAGATAAACTTGCTCTTGGGCCTAGCAAAGCATAAACATCAAGAGTAAAGACTTTGATCATACCAGTGACAACATCTGGAGAATTTTCTTGCTCTTAACGACTAGTGATTGCATAAAGGCGGTTTGCTTCTCCGCCAGTAATGGAAGTAGCTCCTCTAGGTGCATCCCTGTCTGGTGGAGCAATTGATGAAGATTGGGCTCTATTGCCCTGATTCTCATTACCTTGTCGGTTCTTAGGGCACTCTTTCATGAAGTGACCCTTTTGTCTACATTTGAAACAACTTGTGGAGCCATCGGGACACTTACCTAGGTGGGTTCTACCACACTTAGCACATGTAGGAGCCCAGTTACCTTCTTGTGCCACACTGCCCTGAGATTGGGCAGGTCTAGCCCTGAAGTGTTGTGAATTCTAACTATTATACTCACCTTTGTTTTTGGGTGCAGGAGCATTAGAAGATGATGGAGCAGATCCCTTTTGCTTTTGCTGAAAGGAAAAACGATTCACATTACTTCTTTGTTGCCCAGACTCATTTCATGTCTTCGCTTTCTTGTTTTTAAACTCCTTCTTTTCCCTCAACTTCTCTTCCTTAACCTGCTACGCATAGACCATCAACCTTGATATATCCATGCCAGCTATTAGCATTGCAGCCTTACATTCCTTACCCACAGACGAGACAGTCTAGCAATAAACAAACTCATTCTACTCCTCATATCCACAACCATCTCCGAAGCATAACAGGATAGTTGGGTGAACTTTAACCCATATTCATGAACACTCAATGAATCATGCTTAAGTGTGAAGAACTCTCGTACCTTAGCCTTCCTCAGTTCTCGGGGAAAGAAACGCCCTAAGAAGGCCTCCTCCAAATAATCCCAACTTGCAGGTGGCGCTCCGTCAGCTCTACCCTTCTTCCACTGGTCAAACCAAGTCCTAGCAACATTCTTCAGTTGATATGCAGCTAGTTCAACTCTCTCAGCATCAGCAACGCGCATGACCTCAACACCTTTTGCAGCACCTCAATAAAATTCTCTGGATCCTCAGTAGTGCTTGAACCAGTGAAACTTGGAGGATTCAACCTCAAGAACTCTCAAATTCTTGAAGTATCAACTTCTTCTTGTCGAGCCCCCCTTTTTTTCCTAGCTTGGTTGGTCATAACTTAGCTTAACATCCTGATCGCTTCTCTGAAGTCACCATTGGTAACTTCTCCTTAGGTTGCACTTCAGGTGCATTGGGTACCCCTTGGTCCTCAACATTATGCCTCGCAGGATGACCTATGACAGCTCTTCTTGGAGGCATGATTAACTGAAAACATGTGCAAGCACGAATTAGAAAGAGACTTTATAGAGATGAAGTTTATCACACGAAATGAGTGTGAAAGAAGTGAGATAATTTCCTAAGTGTTGCAACCTCCTAATTATAGATGTGGCGCACTTCACAGCAAATACTAGGACTCTACAGACACGGCTTCATAGACTCTCTAGGACTCTACAACCTGGCTCTAATACTAAGTTTGTCCCACCTCAAGTCTACACCCTGGGCAGGACTGGCACTCGAGAACCATTGATGGCCCTAAGCGAACCCTTGGATTGGCTTACTTACTCAGCGGGAGACTTAAAAGAATTAATATAAGGATTCAATGCATCTATACTCAACTACTTAATAAAATAACTTGGAACATTTAAAAGTAAAACACTCAACTTAGCCAAAGTGGAAACTCAAGTCTTAACATAAGAAATGACAATGTAAAGACAACTGAACAACTAGCTTTCTATGAAGCCTCTAAAACAAGAAGGGATGTGGGGACAAGACCCCCGATCATCCTAACAACTTAAATACTAAAAAATAATGATAAAGGAAGTCCTCCGGATAGCAATGAGGCTCACCAACTGACTTTGAGTGCTTAACTGGATCAACGAGGCGCTGGATACTGATCCTGGTTACCTGTGTTTGCATCATAAAATGATGCAGGCCAAATGGCATCACTACATTGAATGTACCAGTATGCCAAGGGAATACTGAACATAACATAAGCATGAAACAAATTTGAAAGAAGCACTTACCTTGGCTTTACTCAACTCATGAATAACTTAACTTAAATGCAAAGTAAACAACAATAATGGTGCAGTTATAGAAAGCATTTAAAACAGTAGTAGCAACTCAATTTGTTAAAGAAATGCAATAACAACTCAGTTTAATTGTAAAGTAATATAATATTGTGGGAGTTTCTCTAACCGACAACTACCACTATGAGCCTAAGTGGTGATACAACGCCTTGCCCATGCTGTCAGAACTATCCTATACCTTGCCGTCATATAGAACGCCTTAACTAAGTGAATCCACTAGTCTATGCTAAAAAGCACTTAAGAAATCATCTAAAAAGTATGATCCTTTACTACCCATGATGGCTACATGGTTTATGGAGACTTGAGTTATTATGAACTCGTATCCCCATATCAGTGCTCAATACTACTCCCCAAAAATATACTTAGCTCATATGTTTTAAAACGAAACTTCTTTCTTTGGTTTGAGATAATTACAAACTTAGCTTAAAAGCTCTCTTGGAATCGATGTTCCTTCTCTTGCTCAAATGTGAAAATATTTTTAACTCTTGGCAATACTTTGTTCCCGTATAATGTTTTAAGAAATTAACTTTTACTCTTACTCTTTACTCAACTCAGAGCTTAAGTCTTAAAAAAAGTTAAAACGTTTGTAAAAGACTTTTGGAAAACTGTATGAATTTCTCCTCGCTTACCTCTTAACCTTCCTTGACTTGACTCTTAGCTTTCCTTAATTGAAATTCTGGATTCAAGATTGTGATTTGTGATAGGAATGATCTCATGATGTTTAGGAGTGTTTTTAGATAGTTAAACATGAGAAAAGATCAAGAAATCACTGTCTGGAAACTAGTCCGCGACGTGGAGATGTATTTAATTATTTGGTCGTAAAAATAATTTTTGAGGCAGCACAGTCTGTGACCACTCTGCGACGCGAGGAAGAATTCTGCAAAACTGAAGGGGCAGGTCCGCGACGCAGACTGGGGCACCAGATTTTCCCAACTTTTTCCTTCTTCGTTTTCCCAACCCCAATTCACCTAAACTCAGTTCTTTTCCAAAAAATTTCTTTAGATTTATATACCCAGCAAATGTATCTAAGAACCTAACTCAAAACAACTCTATAATTCGACGTAAAGATCTCAGAAACTTCTCAATCTTAGCCCAATTCAAGAACGAGATCAAATTCAAGAATACAAATCAAGAACATCAAACTTTCAACCCTTTTAGGACAAATTCACGCCGAGATAAACATGTTTGGCATGTGGGTGAACGTACCCAACGTTATGAAAGCCTTACATACCTCGTAGGGATCATCCCCTTGACGAAATCCACAAGCGAATATTCTTGAAGAACTTGACGATTCTTGCTACTTCTCCTCTTCTTTTCTCTTCTCTCAAAACCCTAACTTAGTTTTCAAAAGCGTAAACTGACCAAGTTCAGTTTAGACCCCTAAGTAATTACCAAAAACGACTTAATTTAGTTGGGTATGGTAAAGACCAAAATACCCTTCCAAAATCCGGTTTAGACTTTCCTTATTTGAACAGCCCAACTTCAAATGGGCATATCTCACTCATACGAACTCGAAATCGCGCAAACTTGGCAACGTTGGAAATATAATTCCAATATTGTTCCTACGGTATCTGGAAGCACACCTAAATCATCTTGAGCTAGGAGTTATGATCGTTTTAAGTTGACCAAAAACCCAAACTTAACATAACTTAACAAATTTCCAGATTTTTCATTCTTTCTTAAAAGGACTATTTCCAATTCTAACACTTTATAGTTCTTTGAATTAGTGAGATATTACAGAATCTAATACTCCATATGTTTCAAGTATAAAGCTTACAAAAAAATAATGGAAGAACAATGGCTTAGTTATAGTATGCAAGTGCAATTGGCAGTTTCATGTATGCAATGCACCAGGCCTAATATAGCATTTGTCGTTGGTAAACTTTCAAGGTTTACAAGAAATCCATGTAGCATTCATTAGAAAGATATAATTAGAGTACTTGAATATTTAAAGAAGACAAAACATTTGGGCATCTGTTATAGTGGTTTTCTTATCGTATTAGAGGATATTTTGATGCGAGTTGGATTACAAGTATAAATGTTACTAAGGCTACTTCAGATTGGATATTTACTTTGGGGGTGGTGACATTAGTTGGGTATCTAAGAAACAAACTTGCATTTTCCATTCCACAATGGAATATGAATTTATTGCATTAGCAGCTGCTGGAAAAGAAGTGGAATGAGTAAGAAACATGTTACTAGATATAAAGTTGTGGCCACAACCTATGCCAACCATTTCCATATTCTACGATAGTGAGCCTACTATGTGCGTAGCACATAATAAAATGTATAATGGAAAATCGAGATATATAAGCTTAAGGCATGCTTAATATAAGAGAGTTAGCTACCAGCGGAATTATAACTATAGTGTATGAGAGATCAAATAAATTTGGCTGATCCATTTAAAAAAGCATTAAATAAAGGTGCAGTACAACAAACTAGTGAAGTTAATGGGATTAAAGCTCTTAAATTGAATACAAGTAACAGAAATCCAACTTTGAGTTAGTATACACTCTGAAAATATAAGCTCAATGGGTAATAACAAGTTATTTGTGTTGTTTAAGCACGAGTCTCCTCGCTAAAAATCTTGATTTCGGTGTACTATTTACTGTTATGGGAGGAGTTTAGAAGTTGTTGAATGTCCGTAATAACAAGGTCATAATCACAAATTTTAAAGTGCATAATGTTATAGGAAAGAGGATGAATTAATTCGTAGTGAGATTGACAAATGCCTATAGTAACAAGGCCATAGTCTATTTTCTAGGCACGGGGGCAATGTTTAATGGTAGAAATCGTCAAAACTAACCTTCATTATGCTAGGACTCCATAGAAACCCTCTCCTAAGCTTTCTCTCTGGTTTTGGAACTGAAATGAACTGTTTCCATGGCTAAAAACGTTAAATAGCCGACATACCATATTTGTTTACCCAACCCGGATTCTACCCTGGCAGTCCCTAGTAAAACTCTCATAACTTTTTACTCGGATGTCTGTTTGATACGGGGTTTTATGCGTTGCAAACTAGACTCGTAGGCCTTCGATTTAATGGGCAATAAGCCTACTAACTCTTTATATATTGGGAGAAAACATCCAATACATTTGACCCAAATTTCAAAGAAATCTTTAAAAAGGAACTTATGATAACTTTCGCCAACTTTTATTTTGCCACTTACTTAACTTCAAAACTTGAGATAAAACACTTGAACACTTAAAATATGACATACCACATCCTTTTTAATTTATTACTCACCCTCTTTGTCTTTTCACGAAGGTACGAGTTAATTTAGACGTTTTGGAAAAGTCGGGATGTTACAAGGGGTGATGGAGAGAGACAGAGAAATGAGAGAGGGAGATAGAAGGGAGAAATTTGCTATAAAACCCTACATATAACTATAAATTATAATTTTTTAAACTATAGTGGTTTATCGTAAAGACATATCATATGTTTGCCTTGTTATATAATGTTTCCTACTATTTTCCATTATTTTGTGTGTGAAAAACTAATTTCGATTTTCTTCTCAATAGCACTGCTGCTACAAGTGTTTTCATTGTGAAGAGTATCATTCGAAGATTGCGGGAGCAAACAACCAATTGAGAGTGTCTACTTATGTGCAATGGCGTTAAGAATCCAAAATCATTTGTTAAAGGAAGCAATCACAATGCCCTACAAAAAAAAAGCAGTACCTTTTGCTGACGAACTACAACTAGTTAGTAAACACCCTCCTTTTAAAATAGGAAAAAATGGTCAAACATGTCCTTTTCTAAATAAGTATATTATTTTTCTTTTTAAACGCATTTCTTCTTAATTAAATTATTATAAAATAACCATATTCTTGTTTTCTTTCTTTTAAAATAAAAATGCATGAAATATTTTTTTGTTCTTAATCTCATCTTATCAATTAAAATAGAATAACTTTATGTACCCTTTCGACAGATAATATATGTCATATATATAAGATCATAATATATCCATCATTAATTTATATTTATATAACGATAAAATATAATTATAATAAAATAAGAAATATTTTTATTTTTTTATTTTTTCTGAATTGATGTAAGATAAACATTTGCTAATTTAAAAACTATATATTATTAGAAATAGAATGTGTTAAAAAGAAGATAAATAATATATTTATTTGAAAAATGAGCATTTTTTACCCAAAATAATAATAAGGGCATTTTTGGACAAAAATATTGACGAAAAGGGCATTTTTGGACCAAACTATAAATGGATGACATTTTTGTTCCTTTCGCATAGTTTAAGACATTTTTTACCCTTTCCCCTTTAAAATAATACCTTATATTTTCACTATCTCAAATAACAATAATAATGGGAAAATTGTTATAAAATAATATATTGTGGATGTCAACTACATCAAGAAGTTACTCCATTACTTTCCTCCATTATGAAGATAACTATAACCTCCACCTTTATAACCCTTTATAACCATTATTCTTGTAACATTTCACTTCCATAACCTCCCCCATTATATTCATGTTAATGTCATGTTTATGACTAACCTTTTGTATGCATCTATGTTACAATATAAATAGAGGCATAAGGGTTCATATTGTATAGACTTGAAGACTTGGAATAATAAGAAAAGCTCTTATCTCTTGTCTTCCTATTTCTATTGCTTTCATCTTCTATATTTCTTGTCTTATATTGCTTTAGTTTTATAACATGTTATTAGCGCGATTGTTCTACTATTGAAGGATTGAAGCAAAGTAAATATAAAGGAGGTAAAAATATTTGTGTTTATTTTTCTCTCTGAAACAAGATAAATTACTATATAATCTATTTTATATTTTACTTTTGAGTATGCATCGTTAGTTTTCTTACCATCTCAAAATTATATGAGTCCAACAGTTTAATCACTTATATATTTAAAAAGTAAAATTAGTTTTGTAAGTTAATAATTTGTAAAGAAATTGTTCTTTATGATCTTGTTTTATTAAAGGATAAGTTATTGAGTTGTGTGGCATATGCATATTGATTGAATTATCATTATTGGTTACTTTTGCACCTCTTCATTTTTTTTAATCTAAATATTTACTTGTTGAGTTATTAATATATTATTTGTACTAACACAGTTTATTTTGTGGTTATTTTAAAATGGTTAGTAAATTATGTTAATCTTCGTAACATCATTGAGAATGAATGTTAAAAGGTTTTAATTTATTTTAGCTTGAGACTTTTATATGATTCCAATATGTTGTTCTAATTAATTAATCTTGTTCCATTTTCTAATGCTTCAAGTCAAATTCAGATGATATTATGGTTTTCAATAATTATTTTTTTTGGTAACATATTTGGTTTATCAAGACATTCATTGAGGGTAAGACGGTGAATTCGAGTTTCTCCGCACCAAGTGGGTAAGACATCGAGTTAAAGTCTCGGTGCACCATGATAATAAGAAGTTGGGTTCAAGTCCCATTGATTTATGACCAAAGACGTCTTTATATGGGTAAGACATGGGGTTTAACTCCTAATGCACTGTAGTGATGATATGATGATGACTAAAACATAAAGTTGTATACTTTTGACTGAAAGTCATGAAATTTGCCCAATTGATTCGCTCCATTCTCTTATGTGAATGTGGTAGAAGTGTATACTATGTCTGAAAGATGACAAGTGATTTAATGTATGAATATGGGCGTGGTAAAATGTTAATGGTCATCATTATGGTAATTAAAAGAGAGAACAATATGGGTTCTTAAGATGATCCTTCAAAATGCGAAGGTAATTTTTATCCATTAAAGTGGTATGAAAAGTTATTGGCCACATTGTTGTTGGTGCAACCCAATTTGAAAAGTTTTGTAAATCCTCCATCAAAATAAAGGAATACAAAGTGGTAGTACATTTGGTACATTTGACCTCTTAAAGTGATGTTGAGGTGAGTCACATAAATTTGATAAATGCGAAAGCATGACAATGAGTTTCTAATAAAAATTCATGGTGCATGTTCAAATGGTTATGGTCTATTTCTTAAAGAAAATGTGACTTGTGTTCATATGGATAAGAACATGTTCATGTATTGTTGGATAAATGTCACATCTCACCTCTACGGGAGGTTTGAGAGATTGAAAAGAAATATTTTGACATAAATGGTCATTTAGTCATATACTTTAAGTACTACACAAATATTGTGGTATGTTATATTATGAACTATTGAAGGACAAAAGAAAGAAATAATTATTTTCTATAAAGGTTGTGACCATGACCAAAATAAATATTATTGTGTGCAACACAAATTTGTGATTGGTTGTCAAGAAATAAGTCTTGCAGTAATAATTTTAACCATGACAATGATAATAATTTTCTCCTTAAAGGAGATGGTCACCATAAGAATGGTGTTTGTGAAATTTGTGGTAGTACACAAAATTAATTGAAAATTTTGAAAGAATTAATTTGTCACTATCCATAAAATGAAATAGTCCATAATATTGAGGTTGTAGTAAGTCTCAAAAGAAACTTTTTAAGTTTTGGAGGAGTTGAAAAAAAAAATTATTATATTGAGACTGTAAAATATATAGAGATTAAATATCTTCTGATTACTACAATCAAAGCGAGTTATGAATATTTACATAAAAGGTTACCCACCTTTTTTTTATTTGTTGAATAAAATATGGGCATGATGAAGGAATCACAAGCAAAAGTAAACTAGAAGTTTACTAGAATAAATATCAGTTGGCGTAATCGGTTGGAATCGGTTCAAACGTGATGCAAAATAAAATTGAGAATTCACATGTCTATATATTTGAAGAAATAAAAGATTCTTCAAGAATTCTCTTGTGTTGCTTGTTCTCGTGATAAAATGATCATTGTACCAGCTAAGGTTGGGATTGTACCCCCTGAAATTATTTGAAACATATAAAAGGGTGAATATAGGCCCGTTCACTTGTCATGTGGACCGTTTACTATTATGATTTAATAGATGCATCTATGGCATGGTCACATGTGCATTTGTATCAACTTACAATTTTCTTTTTGCAAGGATGTTTGCTCGAATTATTAAATTAAGAGCATAGTTTCAAACTATAAAATTATGTTGATAATACTGGTTGGTTTAGCAGAAATTGTTTGTCTCCAATTATAGCTAAACCATTGATTGTGAGAACAAATCTCTCAAATAAAATTTGGTGTGAGATGAGTTTGTTTAACATGTATGCATCAAGCCAACAAGGTTCTCCCATCACAATTGGTTTAGGGTCAGGAACCAACTAATTTCCATTTAAAATTTGATGTGTGTAAATATGATTTTATTGCTCCACCACACACAAAGATGGATCCCTGAATGAGGTTGGGGGTAAATGTTAGATTTTCTAATATTAGGGGGAGATATGTTTAGCAACTGAAAATTATGTGTGGGGTGAATTATCTATATCCTTGTTAAAAAAAATGAACTTGAAGTTCAAGAGATAATTCATTTGCAAAATGTTGCAAATAATTCGCCAGATGTATTTGCTGACCCAATATGTTAATTAAGCTGCAAATGCTCCAATAAGCACTCCTTGAAGGACAGAGTCTATGGTACGCTAGAAGCGTGATAGACCAATCGATTTCAAACGTAAAACTCCTTGAGGAAGAAGATGAGCAAATTATCAAAATGGTCATGATAATGAGGTAAGTTCTTTGAAAGAGCACTATGACATCACACTTCATAAAACCTTGTCAAAGGTTCAGGTACCTGAAAATGATGAAAAATGAAGAGATCTCGATAAGTTATGTCATGTTGGAATTGATATCAAAATGATTGTCGATGATATCTTTGATATGAAGTAGCACTCAATGTTATAAATGGTTACGAGGATCTTATTCGAATATGTCATATAGTGTCGACAGATAATTGATTGGCACTATTCAAGTATATTTTGTTTCACTTAGAAAAGTGATGTTTTTGATCTTGTAGTTCATGGATCAAAATATAATGTCAGTGTAGTACAAATGAATTATTGTGCGAAAGTATAATCGTAAGATATAAAGTGTGGTTTGTGCCTCGAGGCATAAAGGGTTTTCGCAAAAATCCTGACATTATTAAATGGAGATATATTCTCTAGTGGTGGATGTGAGACTTGTTTCAGTCTGAAAATAGATGAAATATTTGAATATGCATAATGAATGATTATCATGTCTAACTAAACGATGAAGGTTATATGAAAATCCTTGAAGAATTTAAAAGGTCTTAAAGCAATTCCATTGAGTACCCAATGGTTTTGAGATTGCTTAACACAGAAAAATAATCTTTTTGATCTCATGAAAATGATTTAAAATGCCGTGTATTAGTGCAATTGGTACACTTATAGATTGTTGGTTATGCAAATGCTAGAAGATTATTTGATATACATAACGAAAGTTATGTGAAAGGATTGTCATATTATCATTCAAGTTATGATAAGAAACTAACAAAGCAAGTGACTCAACACATAGAAGATGTGTGATTTTCTTTGCGAAGAAACGACGAGCTTCAATAAAATTGAAATGATCAATCTCCATGTCAAAAATAATTTGATTATGTAGATGCAGAATATTTATTTGATCTGCATAAAGCTCGATCACAAATGGACTATTTATTTATATATAGAGGCACAACAAAATTTTGGCATTCAAAGAATCAAATCATGCAGAAATAATATTGATCTATAAAGAAAGTCAGGAGTGTGTTTGGTTGGAATCATGATCTTTCATAATCAAAAAATATGTGATTTTCTTTTGAAAAGGATATTCTAGCCACCATATACAAAAATGATATATAGCTCAATTGAAGGGAGGATACAATCAAAGGAGATTAGACAAAGTATATTTCACCAAAAGTCGTTTTCACACGTGATCTTCAACAAAATGGTGAGATAGACGTTCAAAGACCCATTCAAGTGATAATCTTGTAAACTTATTCACTAAGGATTGTCAACATCTATATTTGAGAAGTTGTGATATAAGATTGGAATGCATCGTCTCCGAGCTATCAAGTAAAGTTTTTATCGGAGGGAGAAAATTACGCGTTGTACTCTTTTCCTTAACTATGATTTTATCCCAATTGGATTTTCCTAGTAAGGTTTTTAACGAGGCAACATTCAAAGCGTATTAAAAGATATGTGTACTCTTTTTCCTTCACTAGGATTTTTTCCTATTAAGGTTTTAACGAGGCATATTATCTATGGACATCCAAGGGGGAGTGTTATAAAATAATATATTGTGGATGTCCACTACATTAAGAAGTTACTCCATTACTTTCCTCCATTATGAAGATAACCATAACCTCCACCTTTATAACTATTATTCGTGTAACCTTTCACTTCCATAACCTCCCCCATTATATTCATGTTAATGTCATGTTTATGA
Source organism: Solanum commersonii (assembly GCA_029007595.1). Classification (NCBI taxonomy): domain Eukaryota; kingdom Viridiplantae; phylum Streptophyta; class Magnoliopsida; order Solanales; family Solanaceae; genus Solanum; species Solanum commersonii. The sequence goes on along the minus strand of JAJTWQ010000055.1, from coordinate 3,790,124 downwards.
CTAACCTTTTGTATGCCTCTATGTTACACTAGAAATAAAGACATAAGGTTTCATATTGTATAGACTTGAAGACTTGGAATAATAAGAAAAACTCTTATCTCTTGTCTCCATATTTCTATTGCTTTCATCTTTTATATTTCTTGTCTTGTTTTGATTTAGTTTTACAACAAAAAATGTATATAATAGCAAACTATTAATTCAAATTAAATGCTATAACCATAATTTGATTTAACTGTATCCCATAGCAAACTGTTGCTATTTTACCTCTCTCCCTAGTGAATCACGCTCGCCACTCTCGTTCTCGCTGGGCAGTCTCGCTCGCCTCTCTCGCTTTTATACAAACACAAATGTATAAAATGTGTTTGTGTTTGTATAAAGCGAGATAAAATTGTATATATACATATATTTTCGTTCCTCTCTCCCCTCTTCCAGATCTCGCTCGTCACTCTCCCAGATCTCGCTCGCCACTCTCACTCGCCTCTCTCACTTTATACAAACACAAATGTATACATTGTTTTAGTGTTTGTATAAAGTGAGAGAAAATTGTATGTACAAATACAAATGCATATATTTTCGTCCTATACACTTATGATTATACAAATACGATTTTCCCCTGCCCAATTTTCTTGTCTCTCTCTTTCTCGCTTTATACAAACACATATTATACAATTGATTCTTTTGTATATGTATACCAAAACAGATTATGCAATTGCTTTTTTTGTATATATGTATAGCGAAATAGCCAGCTTGTTTTGTATATATGTATAGCGAAATAGCCATAGCAAACATAAAGTTTGCTATAAAACGCAAGTATGCAAACTATAACTATAATATACAAATATGATTTTTGTGTTTGCTATATGTGAAAGTTGCTCTAATAATTACATATTTAATGTAATTTTACAAGTTGTCTTGAGAAGATAGAATGTATGTGGACTTTACATCAATGCAAATTTGTATGGCGTCAATATCAATTACATGCTTGAACCAAAAAGCCTAGAAGTCAACCTTGTTAGTGATATCAATGAACATGGTGTAATTATCATAAACCCCATTTTAAAGGGACCTTTGATCACGATATTCTCCTTAAATTGAGATCAAATTTTGTGGATTGTTGGCATAATTAAGTTATTTTCTCTGTAATTCCTTCATTATTGGTGGTTCTTCTTCCTGGAGCAGGTGCTTGTGCCATTGTACACACTGTAAATAAGCTTTCCGATGGCTCCATAAGGTGGAGTGTGAACCTCCTCAACCAAAATGTCTGTTAAATGCCGTTATGAGAGGAGAGAAGAGAGAAAAAAATAGTTTTCTGGTGCCTCCATACCATGAGTTGAGGTCGATCCCAACCTAAGTTTGTAAGTTTAGCCATTTGTGATTATAATTACAAAATTCGCATCAAATTTTATCTCAAGTTTAGCATATTTCTTGTGAAATTCCGACACGCGCATCAAAAGTTTGGTTTGCCAAGTTTAAGCTTTCGAGATATACGTCTGAACTCTGAAGTTTAATTTGCGACGCCAAACTTGAGGCATTTTGCCTAACATCATATACACCTCTGGTTATGAATCATCATACAAAGTCATTATCCAAGGGAGTAATAATAAATTATAGGATGCAGTCATCTAGTAGATTTAACAAATACAATAAATAAATGTAGAAAATCAAGCAATTATGATAATTGTTACAACAATTGCAATAGTTGTTGCAATTATGGTAATATTAGTTACGATAATACAATTGTATAGCAACTGCAGCAGTTGCTTATATTGTTGCAGCAACTGCAACTATGGTAATATTAATTACGATATCACAGTTGATATAGCAACTGCAGCAGTTGCTTATATTGTTGCTGCAACTTCAACAATTGTAGAATTATTGTAGCAACTTCATCAACTGTTCAAAAAAATTGGCAGAAAATGAGGTGAAGGAGCTGGCTAAGGAGATAGTGGTTGTGACAGAGGAGAAGGTTGGAGGTGTTGATGGTGATGGTGGAAGAAGAGGTGATAATTGTTGTGGCGGTGGCGAAGGAGGAGGAGGAAGCGGTGGTGGTAGATGAGGAGAAAAACATGGTGGTGGTGTCAATTCTTTAGTTATTCTCCATGAGACTATTACTTGATCATCAAGATGAATGTAATTGGGAAAAAACTACCACTAATATCGAAGTTGGATATAACCTTGAAGTCTAAGTGGGGAAATAGCTTCGATTGGTGTATGGGCAAAGCAGCTGCCACCCTACCCATTATAAGTAACAACAACTAGCTATCCATCTTACTAGTTGTGAAGAATGCATATTCTTTGGTAAGTGCAAAAAGGATACCTCTTTATACCAAAAAAAAACTATATCTTTCTCATCAATCATTATCAATATAGCAAATATCATGAGAAACTTTTGCAGGTTTCAAAAATATATCCACAAAGGGAAACTGAAGAATCACCAAGTGTAAGCTCGAAATAAGACTTCGAACTAGGACAAACTAACTTAAAATTAACAGAACTTCACTCTATTTTCAAGCTCAGAAATAAAAAGATCCATTATGAGATGGAAGAGCTTTACCATATCTATCTAAGCTACTAGCAGAAAAGGATTTCTTATCTTCAGAATGTAATTTCTGATCCAACTAAGCTAATTCCACAAGGAGCTGAACATTGATGCAAGCTTTGCGCTCTTGTAATCATCATGGAGTTGAATAAACCTGAATTTGCACACAAAAGAAAGAATTTCTATACTGCTTTTCTTGTCATTAAACAAGAACCATCAGTTGAATATAAAATGAAACTGATATCAATTTCTAGTTTTTGTCATCCTGTAATTTTTTGAAATGTCATCGTGCATCAATAGATCTCCAGCATTGACAAGTAAACAAGCAGTAGTATGCTTGACAAGAGCATAAAAAAGATATTTTCAAGGAACTGAATAAACCTCTTCGCTCTGCAGCCATTGTCACCACTATAAGGATTTCTCTTTAGTTTATACTTTTCATGTATAAATCATACATCTCGGGCATCTTTTCCCTGAAAGGAAGTACATATTTCTTTTGAAAATCCAGTTCAGAATATGACACAGCAGTGTAAAGACTTGGCCACCGTTTTACCAGCTGGTTTTCCTTGAGAAATTTCAAGATTTCATTCCTTGGCATGATCCTCTTCTCTAAGCTAAGCTTTAAAAGGGGTGCACGAGTAGCCAGATAATTAGGTTCATACCCCAGTTCGTTCATGAAAAACTTCAACGTAGTCCTTATCTTAGCCTCTGATGAAGTCAAACAGTAAGGAAGTTTTTGCACCATTAAGCAGATATCAGAATCAGACCATCCAAAACTCCGATAAATATGTAATTTCCTTTCTAATTTGGATTCATCAAGCGACACAAGTACTTGAACACCATGAAGAAACATCCCTGAACTGAGAGGCATATGAAAATCCTTTTCTAGTCGATTTACTGCTTTCTCAATCCACTCAGGACTATTGAGCAGAAGCCTAGGATGCCTGTGAAAAGCCTTGAGAATATCGGCCATTGAAAACCCAAAATTTTGCAACAATGATATGTTGGGTGGCATAACTTTAGGAAGATTACAGGAAAGCAACCTAGGTTATTTAATAAGACTTATAGGTAGATGGTCATGAATGGGCAACAAATCCCTTAGATAAACAAGATTAGGCTCTACAACAGTATGTAAACCTCTTCTCAAAAAAGAACTTTTTGTAAGAAATGTAGCAAGTTGAGATCCAGATAAGCCAAGTTGTTGTAAAATCTTAATTTTGGGTTTGAGATTTTCGTCAACACGACAAAACAACAATTGAGGAGAAGAAGAAACAAGGGTTTTGATCTGTGATTTGTTCATACCCATTTCATCAAGGAGATGAAGTAACACATGCGGATCATAGTGTCTGTATCTCAAACGAGTTAACTTGTCTCTTGTGGAAATGGCTTCTTTTGTTGAGAAGTCGAGTGAATTTACCAGGAACTCCATCAATACATTAGCAGGTGCCGCCGCCGCTGCAACTGTGGAATAAAGGCAGGAAAATAGATGCTTTTGTGCGCCATTGCAACTAATTCTAAACATCAAAACAAGCAATCTTCGTATTTGTCGGCGGTATTCTTATTTCCCCTCCGTTGCTTCACACGCCTCACCAGATAGAAATTAGACGCTAGAACCGGGCGTTCGGTAGGTCTTGTCCACTTTTTAAAATTGTTTTTCAATTTTTGATTAGGTGAAAATGTTAATTGAATTTACTTATGATATTTTTTTTACCTAACTGTATAACTTAATTGTTTATATTCTCTAAGATTTTCTACCATTTGAAAGATTAAAAAAATTTCTATTTTCCTTACTCTCTTTCCTAATCTCGAACGCATCCTTTAAACTCTCTACCCACATTGCTTAACTTCCCCAAAATCACGCCAACTTCTCCAAAATCACGCTTAACTTCATCAATTTCAAATTTTCAAAAAAGTAGAAGAATTTCTTCATCATCTTTTTTGTTTTCAATATATCAGAAGTTTGACTAATCTTCAACTCAATTTAACGATACATATGGATTCACTATCATCGTTTAGTATTGATCTTACTCAATTAGATCCTCAAATAGAAGATCTTGTTTCTCATGAGTTTGATTTGGATACTGATGCATAATTGCAGAAGGATGCTAGTTCAAGTGCAAAATCATTAGTTGCAAAAGCTTCGGGGGGGGGGGGGGGGGGGGGGGGGGGGTCGATAGTTTTACTATACGACCTTCTCTATCCAAGGTTCAAATTTCTAATGTATCTGGTTGATATTCCTGTGTTTACTTATGTATAATGTTTGTGTTTCAACTATCAAATACATTATAACTTTGTTTGTGTACAATGTATTTGGTAAATTTTTTATTGTTGATACATAACCCCAATTATTTCAAACCTTAATCAGTATGAATCTTGTTTATAGTTATGTATTAGATACATAATTATGCCAACTTTCATTATATTTTAGTACCCGATACATATAGTACCTACTGTTATGTATCAAATACATAAGTAAAAACACCTAATACAAAGCTAACACAATACATATGGTCATGTATCAAATTTGTATTAGGAGTGTTTAGTCATGCATCAAAATTATCTTTTACGATGTATTTGATGTCTATTTTTTTCTTTAATTCATCAATTTTTACCTGATACATATAGTACCCACTGTTATGTACTGAATACATAACTAAACACACCTAATACAGAGCTGACACAGTACATATAGTTATGTATCATAATTAGTGTATCTAATTTGTATTAGGTGCGTTTAGCCATGTATCATAATTACCTTTTACGACGTATCTGATGTCAAGTTTTTTCCTCAATTCATCATTTTCTAATTCAGTTGCAATTGTTGATTTCAGATTCACAAACAAAATGTTTTCTCCAATAATAATTACATCACCTCTGTATCGTTCATACCTTACTTCAGATTCTCAAATTTCTGAATGTCTCAGCAAAATCGATATATTCATGATATATTTTCTCCAAATTTACAAAAAAAAATTGAATCGAAAGGTTGTTGGATGATCTACTTGAACAATTTTGAATTTTGAAGTGTTGAAGTTGTTACACATTGTGAGGTACTGATTAGCAGTGATTAAAATGTGATTGTGTGTTTTATGGGATTGTAAATTGATTTTCCGTTATTTTTTTCTTTTTAGCGTAATAGACGGAAATATAATGTATCATGAGCTATGTATCACATTGTTGACTGATGTATGCCTCTAATTTTAAAGGATTTTTATAATTTGAAAAAGAATAGAGATAAGATGTAATTAACTCCTAACAATAAATGATTTAGGTAATTTTTACTTTATTTATTCATTTTATAAATTTAGCTTGGTTTGATTTATTTAGTTTTGATTTTTTCGATTTGAATATCATTATGTATATTTTTATTATTTTATTTCATTAATTGTTAGAAGAAAACACTTGGGTCATGAGAATACTCTGGACATGCCCAACTCTCTTTTGTAAGGTTACGGGGTAGATATTCCAACCTTGACTTAATAAGAAATGAACAAACATATAGTGTAAGCAAAAAATATGGGAGAGAGCCCAAGGGGAAGGAACACCCTGGCTATAGATGAAGGGAGTTCCTAAAAAATATATGTGCAAGCATATGATATGCATTGTTCATCCAGGCAGATTGAAGCATATGTGCAAGCATTTTTCATGACTTGTTAATTTGGAATATTTATTTTATTCAATTTCACTATTATTTATTGTTAATATTTTTTGTGTCATCACTCATTTCATATTTTGTGTTTTTTTTTAAAAAAAAAAAGATCTTAGATAGTTGTAATTTGGTAGGAATATATTATCGAAAAAACTCGAGGATGAAAAATCTAAGTTTTATTAGTTTGATTTGATTTATAAATTTTAAAATACGATAAAAATGGTTTAATTTGATATTTGAAAAACCCAACCCAACTGAACATGGACACCGCTAGTGTCTACTGTAACATCTCGCACCTAGAAACGACCATAAAGAGTTTAAAATATGAAAATGTTGATTTTTGGAAAGAATAAGGAAATCTGGAAATTTTTGTCTAAGTTAAGAAAATGAGTTTTGGCCATTTTCAAATGGACATAACTCCTAGCTCAGGATGAGTTAGGAGCAGATCTTGATATGGTTGGAAAGCCTTTGGAGCGATCTTTCCAACGCCACCAAGTTTGTGCGATTTCGACATCATATGAGTGAGTTATGCCTTTCGGAAGTTGCACTATTCGATTGAGGAAAGTCCCAATCCAGAATTAAGGAAGGGCAAAGTAGTCTTTTCTCTAATTTATTTCCTAATTCATTTTTAGGGATTTATTGGGGTAAAAATTTATTTTTGTCAGATTAGAAAAATTAAAATTCACGCTTAGGGCTTGGAGAAAAGAGAAAAGAAGAAAGAAAGGGAGAAAAGCCTAGATTTCGCCAAGAACGTCAAGCATTTGGAGTGGAATTCGTCGGGGGTGATCCCTATTAAGGTATGTGAGATCTTTCAATGATGGGTTAGTTCACCCACACACCAACTTGTTTCAATTCAGCGATTTTGGGTTGATTACATGTTAAAAAGTGAAGTTCTTGAAAGACATCGTTAAGTTCTTAATTGGTTGTGTTGTTGAAGTTTCTTGTTGATTTGATTCGTGTTTCCGAGTGCATTTTCGAGTTAGATCTGTTGTAAGTTGAGAGTACTAATGACCCTAAGTGTTTAGGGGAAAGAACTAGGAAAGATTGGAGGGTTTAAAGATGAAAAATGAAGGAGAAAAGTCGGGGATGGGATTTTCTGGGCAAGGGCTTGGGGAGCCGCTCCTACCAGAGCGCCACAAAAGTTCCCCTGAACTTTGGCCTCTGGCGTGTCACACCAGCCATAGCTCCTCAGGAAGTTCTCTGAACTTTGAGGATTGGTGCCCTGCGCCTCTCAGAGCGCCAGGGACTCCAGTTCTCCCCAATCGTTCCCCACCTTTTCATACGTGTTCCTTAGCAATGTACCTACGCTTCTAAGTTGATTCCAACACTCTAAGGTGCATCTAAACATCATGAAATCATCCACAAACATGAGATCATGAACCTTGAATCCATAATCCAATTCAAGGAAAGTTAGGATCAAAGTCAAAGAAGTTAAGAGTCAAGTCTAGAAGTTAAGAAGCAAGTCAAAGCAAAGTTTCTTAAAGTTTTCAAGAGTTTTTAACAAACATTTAAACTTCGTTTTTAGGCTCAAGTTTCAATTTAAGCAAAGCATAAAGAGTTGAGTTCATTTCTCGAAAAGCTATAAGGGGACTAAGTATTCCCAAAGAGTTTATAAACACATTTGAGCAAGAAAGGGAACATCGATCCCAAAAGAGCTTTTAAGCTAAGTTTTGAGTAATTATCTCAATTCAAAGAAAGAGTTTTGTTTTTACAAACATATGAGCTAAGTATATTTTGGGAGTAGTATTGAGCACCGATATGGGGATACGAGTTCATATTAACTCAAGTCTCCATAAACCATGTAGCCATCATGGGTAGTAAATAATCATACTTTTTAGATGACTCCTCAAGATGCTTTTAGCATAGACTAGTGGATCCACTAAGTTAAGCGTTCTATATGACGGCAAGGTATAGGACAATTCTGGCAACGTGAGCAAGACGCTATATCACCACTTAGGCTTATAGTGGTGGTTGTCGGTTAGAGAATCTCCCACAAAAGTTATATTACTTTTATATATAAGTAAAGTTGAGTTTGTTATTGCTTTATCTTTAACGAACTAAGTTGTTTACATTGTTTTAAAAGCTTTATATATATATATATAGCATGTGTCTTATTGATTTATATTGAGTCCAGTTATTTATGAGTTGTACAGAGCCAAGGTAAGTGTTCCTTCTTACTCTTTTCAAGCTTAAGTTGTTGTTTAGCATTCCAACTCGCATACTCGTACATTCAATGTACTGATGTCAGTTGGCCTGCATCGTCTTATGATGCAGACGTAGGTAACTAGGATCAACATCCAGCGCTTCGTTGATCCAGCTTGAGCATTCAGAGTTTGTTGGTAAGCCTCCTTGCATTCCGGAGGACTCTTTTATTCATTTTCTAGTTTAGTTCATTAGGATGTTGTGGGGTTTGTCCCAACATCCCTCTCAATTGTTTTAGAGGCTTCATAGACATTTAGTAGTTCAGTTGTCTTTACATTATCATTCAGATGTTGTTTAAAGACTGGGTTGCCACTTTGGCTAAACTATTATTTCTCAAGTTATGCATTGAGTTATATTTTCTTATGTTTAAGCCTTCTGTTGAGTTAAATAAGCTAGACCAAGGGTTTGCTTGAGGCCAGCAATGGTCTTCGAGTGCCAATCCAGCCCAGGGTGTAGGCTCGGGGCGTGACATCTACTATGTGCAATGACCAAGAATTCAAAATCATTTGCTAGAAGGAAGCAATCAAAACACCCTACACAAAAATCATTACCTTTTGTTGATAAATTACAAGTAGTCAATCGGTACCCTCCTTTTAAATTAATTCATTAATACCTTATAATTTTCAATGCCTCAAACAATAATACATTCAATGTAAGTTTACTAGTGAAGTTTGAAAAAGGTAAGACACACGCAGACCTTGTGAAATAAAAAGGTAAATAACTGGTCATTTGAAACTTTTCATTATGAAGGAGACATGAAGAAAGTGATGATCGCTACTGTTCAAACTTAGCCTGTTTTTGTACCTGCATATTGAAGAGGAAGGAGAAGCAAAAGAGGGGAAGACATAGCAGCTTTCGTCTGAAGTTTCTAACACGGTCCAACCCATAATAAGCAGGGGAACCACTGTCCGACCCATAATAAGTCTTACTAGGTGTGAAGAATGTATATTTTTTTGTAAGTGCAAAGAGTTTCCACACAGGAAAAGATACATCTTTATACCAAGAAAAAATTATATCTTTCTCGTCGATCATTAACAATATAGCAACAATCCTAGACTTAGAACTAGGATGAACTACCTTAAAATTAACAAAACTTCCCCATATTTTCCAGCTCAGAAATATAAAGATCCAATATGAGATGGAAGAGCTTTGCCATATATATAGGCTACCAGTACAAAAGGATTTCTTATCTTCAGGATGTAATTTCTGATCCAACTAAGCTAACTCCACAAGGAGCTGAGCTTTGATGCAAGTTTTGCATTCTTGTAATCATCACGGAGTTGAATAAATCTGAGTTTGCAGAAAAAAGAAAGAATTCAGAAAACTGCCCGCCTTAAAATTGTACAGGCCAACCAGAAACAATATAGAAGTCATTCAACCTTTTGTTACATTACTACTCATAAAGAAAAATTTTGGTTATTAAAAAAACTGTAGTGGACCTTTCACTTGAACACATTCATAACACAAAAAAGGAACATGAATATGTAAACATCTTAGTTACCTTTGAGCATCTTTCTTAATGCTTGGAGTTCCCTCAAACAACGGGCCTAGACTTTCAGGAGCAACAATAAACACATTCGCTATGCTGAAGCAAATGTCAAAACAGGAAACATTAGAGGAAAATATATATTTTGTACAATGCCTAAAATTTCGAGAAACCTTGCAACTTACATTCCAAGCTGTTCAAATTTCTCATCAACCGGAGGGGCATTGAAACTACGAACAAACTCTCCATATTCTGTTATGTCACGCTTCAAACGTAAGCCTCCACTGCAAAAGTCAGAGAATTTTTCAGTAGATGAAGCACCTTTCAACAGATGTGCATTACAAATAGGGGAATTTACCTAAATGTCAAATTAGATACCAAGCACAAAGTTTTACGTTTTATGTTTCTCTAACCATTGATAGATGCTGGTTTCAATCCAGAGTGCTTTCTGTTGGAGATCTTACGGAAAATACTAAATCACGAACACTACAGAAAATTCTTTAAAGCTTGAGGCGTGACAATGACACCGTCCTAAAGGTTTAATTCACCCAGTGTAGGTGTATCCCTCAGGATTCAACAAACTCTTCTAGTATAAAATTAGGAGCCAGAAACTAACAAAGATTAAATAATATAAAATCCGAGAAAAATAAAAGAAGAAGAGAAAGAATTTCTCTCTATGTTCCACACTCCACATTAGAATTTTAGCAACATATATAAAGCAACAAACTTATGCCAATGGACACAAAATATTAAGGCCATTAAGGCAATTTGCCTTAAAGAAAAGAGATGTTGGGATGGGACATTGGCAGTAAAGAGAAGTAATGATATTTGACCAAATAAATTTTTGCTCTAAATACTCTTTGAGATACTAAAATAATTGTTTTATCTAACAATCTTCCACATATCTCAAAAATAATATCAAGAAATAAAATAAGATGTTTTATTGGAGTTTCACATATTAGTACAATGTGTCGATTCTAGTGTTCATAGACTGTGAACCAGACCTGGATAAAACAAGATAGGGACTGATAGAACAATTGGTGAAGTTTAGAACTTTTATGAGTCAAGAATTCTTTTGTAAGCCTAGAGATCTTATTTTATCACATCATACTTGCACAAACTTTGTCATTATCGCAATTTTGCAGTAAAAGGCCATGAGTTATCCCGGTATTCATGAGTTCTCTAGAAATTTGTCACAATTTCATAGGAGCGACATCACTCCAGGGGTGTATCTAGAGGGGGTTCCATGGGTTCACGTGAACTCATACTCCCCTCTCTAGATCATATATAGTAGTGTTATATTTTTTTTAAAATATTTAAATATAGATGTGTGAACCCACATTTAAAGTGTCATATAGTAATACGATGATGATTTGGTGCACCTCTCTAAGTGAGGATAGATATTTAAATCTTATATTTATCTTGTTATTTTGAGTAACACCTCTTCAAGTGGTTATCAGTAATATTTTTGGCGTTTCAACTAATTTTTCTTTTGCTTTTTGCTTTAATCTTTCAAATTTTTCAAGTGTGTTACATTGGAAATTCCTAAAAGATTTAGCATAAAACTTTTATATAATTAAATCAAATGAATATATTAAAATTTAAAACTAGTAGTATTATATATTTTGGACCTATAATTTTTAAAATTTAACAAATCATAGTAAGAACCTAAAGATCAAACCGGTCAAATTTATATCTTAGATGCATTTTCTCGTAATAATGCACCCATCCTTCTGAAATTCTGGATACGCCTCTGCATCACTCAACTCTTATATAGGTCTAATTATCAATTGTATTATGCAGATCAATACACCATCTAAAAAGGATATGAATTTGATTAAGAGTTTAACTCAGCCTAACTTAGCCTTGCAATATTGTACTATATTCTCACATCATAGGAGGGACATAATTTCAAAGTGCATACTTGATCATCTAATGACTTGTTATTGCCCATATGAACCTAATTCATGAAATCTCCAATCACATGGGGTGGGTTATCAACATTGTTGATCTTCTCATATTGACCAAAGTCTCACTCCCCTCGATGTTTCTTTTAGTCTGTGAATTGATCATATTCACTCCTGACTACACATAACTAACGTAAATAATTCATTCATAGTAGCTACTTTATCACATTATATCTCAAATAAATGTGTTTAGTTTTGCCATAGAAAAAAATATTTTTCGCTACAGCATGGACTACCATAATGTAGACACAAAATTAATATGTTGCTTATATTGCAATTGGAATAGTCACTAGGAGGTCTCTTAACCACTTAGCCTCATTAGTAACCAACTCCAACCTAGCAAATTCAGATTTCATAGTATGACATCCCCACTAAGGGTAAACATTTAATCACTCATGGACTTTGTCTCATCTGAATAAATATTCAATTAGCATCACTATATCCTTCTAGTGCAGCGGGAAGTCTACTTTAATTAATACCAATATTATCAACAATAAAAGGGTAAAAATCATTATCAATTTTTTTTCTAATCTTTGTCCTCAAAATTTTTTAAACAAGGTCATATGATATATTTTCAGTTCTCAAGAACTCAATAATTTTTCTTTTCAACTTTAATGTTGTGCTCAATCACATCACTATCAATAACAAGAAGGGATAGTTTCAAATATATACAATAAACTAATTAGTTTATAACAAATATATCCATGTTTTTATTTACATAAAAAATAACCAAAAAGTCATAGAAAGTATACACTAACTATACATTATGATACACTCGAAAAGCTGAATATAGCTTAGCTATACACCGACTATATATTATGATACACTCAAAAAACTGAATATAAAATATACACTTACTATTCAATCCCGACCAACTCAAAATCTCTTCTAAACAATCCGAAATTTTAGATATGAAATCCTCTCAATGTTTCGAGTTTTTTGATAAATTATTTCGCTCGAAGCTATTCATGTTTGCAAAAGAAGAGGAAGAAGAAGGAAGAGGAAGAAGAAGAAGAAGGAAGCAAGAAGAAGGATAAAAAGAAGAAAGAGGAGGGAGGACGAAGAAGAGAAAGGTTGTGTCTGGCCATTTTTTGGGTAAATAATATGGTTGAACGACCATTTCCCCTAATTTGTATAAGTTGGGCTAAATAGATGGTAAGTAAAGTTTATAGGAAGATATCTGTGTAATTATCCCTAACAAAAGAATTCAATGTGCAGCACTATTGTTAGCACACTCAATAGACACAATTTTTTTAGACCCAACAATTCATTTCTTTAGTATCATATTAGGATAACCTTATCGCTATACCCCCACACTTTCAAATATTTCAAAATAAGTGGGACAACTTTTTCGCAGTTCATAAGGTTTTCATTTTTGTATGCTACATACAAATTCATATAGCACTCAATAGACACATTAAAAAGTTTTTAGACCCAACAATTCTTTTCTTTAGGATCATATTAGCATAACCTTAGGCGTTATACCCCCACACTTTCAAACATTTCAAAATAAGTGGGATAACTTTTTCGCAGTTCATAAGGTTTTCATTTTTGTATGTAACATACAAATTTATATATTAAAAATATGTCAAGGCTTCATATTTTTTCTCAACAAATATACTTTTACATATCTAGAAAAAACACCTATAAATGTGACATAACACAATTCGTCACTTCTGGTTCATTGCTTGTTTCAAGTATCAAAAATCAATAAGAACTAATTAACAACTCAGATTCTACTCTAAGAACCCATGTATGTAACTTTTTAGCATGCTTAGTTTCAAAACAAATTTCACACTACCAATACTTGAATTTTTTAAGACCTTGCATTTTCTTAATATAAAATAAACTAAGTAGTCTATAGGTCTTAACATGTCACAAGTTATATGAATCAATCAAGTTAACAACAAGCATGACAAACATGATTTAGGCCGGTTCACTCTCAGGTGAATTCATGGCAATGGTTCATGTTGGTGCTCCCTCGGTTGTGACTCCCGATCAAATCATAAATAACACTTTCCATTAGATTTTTTTTTGTTTTAATTTAAATGGCTTATAACAACATGCATGACAAACATCTGCTTTGCATCTTTTCCGTTTAGGAAAAAAGTAAGCGCAAATGATTGAATAGAGAATCAAATGCAGGACAATTAATATGTTTTCACACCGTTGACCAGCTATCGCTCTCAGGTGTTGCAATAGTGTTAAAGTTTAATTATTATTATAATTCCCATTTGACCTATATACTTGTACTTCCTTCACTGCTCCGCTATCTGTGACCAGTCCAACACAACATTATCCCTCAGTCGTCCATGGAAGTTTTGCTAGCATCTGTGTTAAGATAACAGTGTCCCCGTAGTTTTCAAATCCTAGGTCCGCCTCTATTGACACCATAATTACCATGAACACAGTAGCAGATGCAACTCTTAGGCAAGGAGTTCATCCAAACCTAATATTTTCGACATTAAGCATAGATCTATGTATGAGAGCCTTTTAAAATTGAAAAATATTAAATCCCAACTCATATTTTTAAAAGTATAATGAGTTAAGCCTTAAAAATCTAGAAGATCGAATATATCATGTTTAAATCCTGGATTCACCTCTGCATGCTAGCACCTGGAGGCTCCTCCTCCTTCAATGTCCAATGTGCTATCGCCATAGCATTACTTTGAGGAGACTCAAGCATATGGACCAGATCCTCCTATATATACATAATACACATCCTCACCAACTCAAGGAGGCAGAAGCTCTTAGATAGAAGAAACACATCTCCTCGTTACACATTATGTATATTGTCTTCTTCGAGACATCTGTTTCCTTTCTTTCTTGTTCTTTTTAGGACATACTGATCTATTTATAACTTGATGTATCAGAGTAGGGTGTCAAATGGGTGGGTTGGGTTGAAATTGGAGATATTAAAATGGGTTGAAATAGAAATCGGGTTGGGTCTTGACCCACCCAAGTTTACTTTGGGCTCAAATGGATTGGGTTCAAATGGGCTAAAAAACGGGTTGGGTCTTGGCCCGCCCAATTTGACCCGATTAATCTCAATAATTTTAATATAGTGATATTTAACTTTTATAATCACAATTCGAATTTCAGCTCAAGATTTTGTTTTGAAAAGTAAAAAATGGATAGATAAATCCTAAAAGATGTTAAATAGATAATAATTCATACCTTTAATATAGAAATATATCTTAGTAAAGAGTTTTAAAACGGGTTGAAATTGGAGATTGAATTGGGCTCAATTGAGGATTCTCTTAAAATGGGTTAGGCTTGAATGGGTTGAGATTGAACCCAATTCAAATTATCTTGAGCCCAACCCTTAAAATTCTGGGGGGGTTGGGAGGGTTACCTATGTTTGGGTTCATTTTTGACACCCCTATATCAGAGTATGTGACCCCTTATAAATCAACATTCACTCTAATTGTGACATCCTGTGCAGTAGATACAAACACGATTCACACACTGAACCAATGGGCCATAATATCTAACAGATCAAAGTCCAGCCTCTATTCCTGTTGATCCATCCGAGCATCAACAACTTAATTCTCTAATATTTTCTCTTTATCACTCTCAATGTCCTTGACACAACTGTTTGATATCTTTATTGAAGACTTGATGCAACTCTCTCTTGATCAATACTTGATTGATGCTAATACATGTACAGGAAATCATCTTATCGGGAGGATTCCTCCCTGAAAGAGGCCACCATTTTTCACTGAAGATTGAGTCAAGAAATAATGGCCATAAAATATGACAGCACCCATATGCCAAAAGGAACATCTCTGCTGATGACAGTTTAATGATTCAGGATTGGGACATCACCACTGAGATACTTTTACCTTGAATGCATAGCCAAGAAAAATACACTTTTGACTTTTTATTCTCCTACATTGGCATGCACATATGCAGGACAATCGAAAATCTCTACATTTGAATAATCAGCAAGTTTGCCGAGCCAGTCTTAAACTCCACAGCGGTTAATGGTGAACATTTAACCAAAAAAAAAAAAAAAACATGTGATAGAGACTGCCTCAGCCCAGCATTTGGAACTGTATACACACCATACTTTCTCCAGAAGAATTCTATTCATGCTTTTAGCAATCTCATTCCATTGGTCATTACAATATCACAGTGTTTGACAATTTCTTGAGCTTAGCAAAATTTATCCAAACGACTTTCTTCATATTCTAAAACATTGCCATGCTTTACTATCTCCTCAGTCAAAGACTTTTACTTCTTGAAAGTACAAGAACTTTATGCTTGTGCTATCCCTTCAGATGAAAAACTTGATGGTCCCCAATTATCAGAGTGCATATAACTCAAAGTACATTTGATTTTATACTCTAGCGCTAAAATCAAGCCTTTTATGTTTTCCATATATATGCACTGCTCACATGAATCCATATTTCATGTAATCTAACACAAATAAGTCTTGTCATAACTTTCTCACGAATATGCTAACATTTAACTAAAAGTAACTTTAGTTTTATGATCTAGTGCAAAAACCAACAATTTTATGTTTGTTTATACTTGCAATGCTCTCAGGAATCTATCTTTCCTGCAATTTGACCACAAAGAAAATGATTTTTCAGTTTTGGATATGAAGGCTTAGGCTTATTAAGATCAAAGGCTTCACTTGTGAGAAAGTAAGAGGACGTGTGATCGATTTGTTCTCCCTTCTAACTGATCCGCTGTGTGTTAAATTGCCATATCCATAGAGGAAGAAGGCCAAGTCTTTTCTTGTTCAACAAAAGTAGGTCTTTTCTCGCTTATATGCCTACCATTATATACCACAATAATGTCAGAATTAGACATAAATGATGTGGCAATTTGTGCAATACCTGTACCAGTCGGACCTTGATATACCTAGAAACTACTACTACTACTACAGCTACTAAATCGAATGAACAAGAGAAAGGAATTACCTAGGATTAAAAGTGAACTTTTGCCAATGGTTAAGCAACCCCTTGTGCAAGCGACTCCCCTATAAGAACATTTTTAAAATAGACAAACATAGTATCAATATAAGAAATTCTGGCAAAGAAAACTAAATACAGAATTAAAAAGGTTGCAGATAATTTAGACACGGCTGAATTATCAGACACAACAGAAATACATAGCACTAAAATGGATGCAGAGACAAGTTTCAAGTTCTTCCTACCATTTGCACAACAAATGTGTGTATGCACAAACCAACCATGTGTATATTCTTAGCAGATCAATTTCATGGGTGGTCTTATTAATTGGTGATTTTTGAGAGTTACAGGCAAGGACATGTGTAAAGGTAGTTCAGTTGATTATGCAATTTCGAACAAGCTACCGAACAATTTCCAGAAACAGAACACTCTCTGAAACTATAAAAATGACCAATTGGGTCAAGGATCAGTTGTCGTGGGTCTAGCAACAGCATTAACCCAGGAAATTACAAGAAGATAACTTTGCCTAACAGATAAAAAAGAGAAGTAATAGATCTGATAGAATCCTTTTAAGAATAGGAAGCGATGCGTTTCTTTGTGTCGATTGTAAATACTTTTGGTAGCACTTTCTTGGTGCTATATATAACACACTCAACCTTTCTTGGGAAAAAGATATTTAAGAGAAGATTTCCAGCATCAAGGTGTTGGACGAAAAATAATAGTAGTCACAGCAATAAGAACAGTAACATACCAGTTCAGTCAGGAAGGCTTGTTTGTTAAGCCCTTCCAGTCCAGTGAATGCCGACTCAAGCACACGGGAAAGGTATGCAACAGCACTGGTTATGGAGATAATATTAGTATACTGGTAAAATGAAATTAAATGATTGCTGAAAAAGACATAAATTCCAAGGATCTTAAAATATACTACGCCAGATATATAGAGGAAAGCAATCACAAGATCAACTGAAATTTCATACTTGGATATGTTCTTGATGTTTCAAGAATACATCTTTCTATAGAACAGAGAAATATCAGAGTCACAGACTAACATATGTGCATCTTCTAATTAATATAGGGATTCACCATGCACAAGCACTTGTTGGCCGATGGTCAGGGATAATGCCATCATCAGGTGATCGATAATCTGTTACCTTTTGTTCAGTTGACAGTAGCCTTTCTACCTGAAAGCAGTCAAAGGGGAAACATGATATCAAACAAAATGTTTGGTTTTAGAGGACAGATGAAAGAGTTGGAAAACATGAAGTAGTTGGTAAAAGTGACCAATGAGATATTTTGCCTAGGAAGGATAAGTGTCCCACGTATAGCACTTATCAAGCCTATACAGAAGAATAAATATTCTAAATCAAACCTCTGCTATGACAGTTTCAATGCACTGTTGAAGCCCCTTACAAGCAACACTCTCTGCACGTGACATAGCTGTTGCCATTTCTTCACTGGAAGCAGCATGAGCACCATCCACAGGAAGTAAACGCCGCGATATGGAGTTCACAAAATACTAAAGAATACCAGGAGTTAAGTGCAATTGAGTTAAAGCTACATCTACATAAATTTGAATTGACTCCACTGGTATCAAACCAACCCACTTGCTGCAAAATAGCCACACTGCTTCCACAACGTTGCACAGATGCCATGAAAGATTTGAAACTGCTTTCGCCAGCAGCAGCTGCATTTTCTGCCTATATAAAACCAATCATATAACAAGACAGCTGGTCACTCTTTAATATTTAGATGTTATACAAAGTACAAAACTTTAGATCAAAAGAAAAGACTGGAATAATTACGGCAGAAGCAGCTGCTGCAGCAACTCTTCGGCTAACACTAGTTCCCAGCAAGTGTTTTTCCCTTAAGGCAGCAGCCTCAGTAAGGCCTTCTCTGGATCTTTCAAGACCTCCTATTATGTATTGACTGACCTGCAAAAGTCTAGAGTGAGGAAAACAATTGTACCATAACTACTGTTACGCCTCTTTCCAAATTAGTTGGGGCTGGTAAGATGGATCCTCAGTAACCACTCAGCTCTATTTGTCCTGTTTCATTTTATACCCAATAATTTGTCCTAAAGGGGTTATCAAAAGACTAGTGATCCTCTAAACCATGTACTTATTCGTGCATCAAAATATAATTTCTACCCGAACTAAAAGGATTCTTGTCAAACACCAGACCTGTTGTTAGTGAACCCAGGATGAGGATAACAATGTAAGTGTTCCACTAACAAACACCTGACCTGTTGTTAGTGATCCCAGGATGAGGATCCAATGTAAGTGTTCCACTAACAAACACCAGACCTGTTGTTAGTGAACCCAGGATGAGGACCCAATGTAAGTGTTCCACTAACAATTGTATTCATTTTGTGGACATGTTGAGCCTTGGAGGCCAAACATTGCGTCCATATAAAATTACAGATTTCACGAACATTCTGGAGAACTTACCTTTTACTTTGGTAGGTATCCTCTGAACGCATGGCACAGCCTTAACATTTCTCCATTCCAGTGAACTTATTTTAATTCTGTCGTGCAACTTCATCTAGATGAATTGACTGCATATAGTCATCTCACTCCTTTCTTCTTGAGTTGGCTAACTTGTAGTCTATATGATTTTTGCTTACTTCTACTTTTCCTAAGATCATTACTCTCTGAGTGCTTCACCATGGTTCAAACTTTTGGTTTGACTTCGCTAGTTTAGGGCTTTCGGCGATTAAAACAATAACTTCTGCAAATAACATACTCCATTGAATCCCATTTTGTATATTATTGATAAACTCATTCATAACTAGGGTAAGAAAGTATGGTGCAACCAAAGATATTGGGAGATTTGCTTGTCTCCTCCCACTCTTTTAACACTTGTCAAATCACTTTTATCCCACAATAAAGCAAAACGATATTACCAAAGTTTAATGGTACTTTTGCTTTCATCATCATTAATGTTTCTATACAAATGCTAGATATTTCCACAGGAAAAAGCAAACAGTAAAAATAGAACTCCTTATTCTGCATTAGAGATATTGCTTACATGAATTCAAAACATGCATAAGACAACATATATATATATATATATATATATATATATATATATATATATATATATATATATAT
Organism: Solanum commersonii; assembly: GCA_029007595.1. Classification (NCBI taxonomy): domain Eukaryota; kingdom Viridiplantae; phylum Streptophyta; class Magnoliopsida; order Solanales; family Solanaceae; genus Solanum; species Solanum commersonii. Next base: position 3,770,249 of record JAJTWQ010000055.1, on the reverse strand, counting down.
ATATAGCCACTCACACACACACATATTTTAGATATATATCATATAAGATATATATTGTACCTTCTATGAATTTCCTACTTGATTCATGCATGCTCACAGTGGCATGATGAAAGAACTAAAAGATGGCAACAATTGAAACAAACTATAAACGTAAAAGGAGGTGATGAACTTACTTGGTCCAGAAGGCATGTGAAAACAGGTTTAATGCTAGCAGCAAGTGCAGCAGGCTGTATATAAGACGTATAATCAATTAGCTAATCCCTGTAGATTTTTAACTACTAAGTATAACAGTCAACAAATAGATCATCAAGTTAGGAGAATGGCCTAAAGACAGTGTACCAGCAGCAGAAGACACTAAAAAAAGATAACTACAACATACTTGATTACTACAGGCCACATTGTAACATTACTTGGCAAATCTGGTATACATTATTGCACTTATATTGAATCTAGGGGCAGTGCCTTCAGTTTAAAACAAACAGTAATAAGTTGGCAAGGAGAAAAACTAAGGATCAGATGTAGGCATGGAGAAGAATTCCATGATGTATATTTTGGACCATTTGGCTAGAAAGAGATCACATGTGTTTCGAGAAGAATCAGATTCCTGTTTTGCTAAAAGTTGAAGTCTTTTTAGAATTAAAAGTTTTTTCTGTAGGATTACAGGTTGATGTGAAGGAATGGTTGTAAATGACATAGATACAGTACTGGATTTTGTAGATTGCCTACATTCTCAAGGGACAAAATCTAGCTATTTTGCATAAAATCAGAACAGTCTTGATGCTGAGGTCTTCTGAATAAAATTTATATTTCTTACTAAAGAAAGTATGGAGAAGACTCTCACTCCCTCTGTATGTATGTCAACTATAGCTCTTCCACTCTTCAACTAACCTATCTACGAAATAAATAATTTACTGATGTGCCAGGGGAAATCTCCGCATACACGATGTCCAAAGTAGAGGAACTTACGCAATCACTACCAACAGTCATATGGATAAACATCTTTTCAGTCTAAATTCTAATCTGACTAGCCTAAAGCATCTTTTTAAGAGAATAGGTCAAAAATTCTACTGGACTTGAAAATGGACATGATGTGAATGAATCTACTCCGGCACGAGCCTTAATACAATAACCAGTTCCTTTTAGTTTTCCAGCCAAAGGAAAAAAACTGAGAGATGAGGAAGGTGCAGCTTCAGCAAGATCTTGAAACATGTCATATATACCTGTAACGAAAACAAACTGCATCTGGATATTGCTTCTTCGTTCCAGCGAACAAACTCTGTTACCACAGTGACAGAAATTTCCGGGTTAGAAAGTACTATTGAAGCACCTTTTGAGCGTCCAATTGTCCCAGACGACTCAGAGCTGGATAGCTGACATTCACCACGCAGTTCATCCATCTGCAAATTAGAACGAGAGGTCTGTTCAAAATTGTTCAAGAGAAGGCTCACCAGAATGCTATGTTAAAGGTGGAACACTTTCATAAACATCTATAAGTTCAGAAAGTTGTTGGGTATCTATTGTTACAATAACATTGTGGAGCTTCAATATTGTTTAATGCTCTCAAGAAGCAGGTAGCCTTGTCAGCTAGCATACCAAATTTCATGCAAGCTAAGTTTGATTTGGTAGGAGCCTATGTGGAGCAAATATTTTGTAATTTACATGGCACCTACTAGGTGCTTTGGAACAGAAATATTTCAAGGTTCCCTAGAACCAGTTTATACCAGAAAATTGACAACCAATAATTTATTTACTTCATCTAGGAGTTCTGATTGTTTTTTTTTTGAGATAAAGGTAACTAGGAGTTCTGATTGTTTTCATTGTGGAAAATAGCTTCTTCCAAAACTTCCTTCTTTTGCCTAAGCAAGAGAGAGAAAGGAGTGCCTTAAACAGAAACTAGAGTGATAAGACAGTTCAGAAGGAGAAATTGCCACAAACCTTAGCTTTGTAAAGTTGTTTAAGAGAGGCTTGCTCGCACTCTATGTATATATCTTTGTGTGGTAGAAACAATGATTCGGTCAAACCTGAACCAGAAGAAAATGGAGATGACAAATATAATTGACATAAACAAAGTCAGTCAAACAAATTATAAAAGGAAATAGCCTATGGTCAAGACCATCTAGATTGACCTCGTGATAAAAACAAAAGTGAGTATCTTCAAGACACTGATTCTACTACCTGAATGAACCATGGTAGTAAACCCACAGTAAGTGACCTAACAGGATTAGAACGTTTTCTATAATATTTGGAACTGAAGTTAGATGTAGAAACAATCTTAGCAAATTACAAGAAACATAACACTTAAGATTTGATACAGACTCTCATGTATTTGCCATTTCTCTTAAACAGGTAAAGGAGAAAAACGACTCTACAATATTAATTGATCATTAATGTCTGAAGCAGTACATGCTTCAACGACGGAAAAGAACAAAACTTGGGTGTCAAGACTTCTCTTTTATTAAGAGCCTGGCCTTCTAGCAATACCTAATACTCAAATTTCTTCAAGAATCTGTATTTCCCTCCCACTTTTGCTGAACACCCTGCCCTCCTTTATCTCTTCTTTTTGCCCTCCTTTATCTCTTCTTTTTAATTTCCTCTATCCGTGAAGTGCATAATAAGCCCATAATAGACAACTCTTTATTTCTTCAGAACCTTCTCATTAGCTGTCCTAGTTGACAGAGATTTCAGAATGAAGACTCAAGAGGCTTAAATCATGCATTTACATGTCTCTGTAAGGTAGATCCTTTCAATACCAGCATGTTCGCCAAATTAAGCAGTCATATGCAGATTTTGGCACATGCCACCTCTGTTTTATAGCACATTTATTACATTTCAACAGCTATATTAAGGTAACAATGAGATGGCACAAAGGTTCATTTCATTTGTACCTTCAACATCCAAGTCACCACATCCGACACTACGTAACTCCTTATCAAACTCTTGTGTCTTCTCATATGCGACAGCCAGCAATCTGAGATACTGAACATTCAAAGGCAACAAAAGAGTCAGCCAAAGGCCATATTTTCCTCTTCTGATAGAAATGAACAATCTCTGTAACATCACTTACTAATACAAGTCCGCCTTCTGCCATGGGAGGTGGGTTAACAAGAGATGGTTTCAGTAGGAGCTTCTCTAGAAGTTTTGGAACACGATCCTCCAAGACACGCTGTTCATAACCTCAATCTATTAGTTACCAGTTCCATAATTGCACTTTTTTGTGGAAATACTCACTCAGTAAGCACTTTACTGGAATGGAAAATATCAGGCAGACAAATTGGAGGAAACTCAAGACATTGTTTTTGTCTAAATTAACTGGTGCACGTCCACAGATATCTTAATTCTTTTTATGCATACATTGTTAAAGCTCTGCGACGACAAGCCTGAACTAGCTTTCTTTTGTTGCCGCAGCACCATCACACAAAAACAAGATAGACATAACTGCCTCAAGCATACCATAAGTAGTTATCAACCATACCTGAACTAATATCGACATTACATCTTTAGGGGAAGGGAAAACTGCTGCTATAGTGGCTGCTTCTTTTCGCACCGTGTCTGGAAGAAGCATAATGTGTTAAAATTCAAAAGGCATGCATTTAGAAGAGAAACACAGTTTTATAAACTTCAACCAAAATAACCTGCAATTTCTTTAAACATTGAAGAAAAGCCATTAGCAACATTGCTAGGGCTGGGTTGGGCACCCTCATCACCAAGGACCAATTTAGCATCCGCATTCATCACCTCAACATCAAACATGGGACGTAATCCCACGTAGTGTTGCATGGCACTGGTACCCCTGTTAAACTGCTTGGAGAACGAACATATCAAAAGATGAAGTGTTCTTTTCAACAGAAAACACCAAGAATCAGGTTCAAATTCCAGAGAAATAATAAAAAACTTTCACCTTATCCCCTGTTTACAGGAAGTTTAATAGAGATTTAACATGAAGTACTTATGACAGCTCTACTGAAACGGCTTAATTTACCTGTGACAAAATTTTACCATATTCACCCATTGTAGACAAATCACGCTTCTGTGTTGCCGTATCAAATCGAGCTAATAATCTGTTTTCCAAGGCTAGCAGGTCACCAAATAAGAAGACTACTTAGAATGTCCTTTAAAATGAAAATATGAATGTGAGACATAAAATAAATATATCAACCAAGAGCACTTTAGCTAGCTAAGACCATCTGAAGAAAACAAAAGCTAGGCATCCAAACAGCGAATGTAAAAATTGAGGACTATGCTTAGTATGTCTTTAGATCTTAAAACGCAGTACTATGTGCCCATATCAAAAAATCCATTTGAAACTACAGAGAAATTACGCAAGTAATGTTTTCTATGATCAATTTTTACAAGTTAAAACAGAACTTGCTACTTTTCCCCAAGAAACTTTCTGAAAATTAAAACGAGAAACCTGAGAATGAACAAAAGGTATTTGCAACTCTATGCCCTTTTAAGGTCCAGTCCTCTCATATGATATGCCATATTTACATCCATTGTGCAAAATTTTAAGAGTCAGAGCAATATGGTCATTGAAAGAGCTAGAACATAGCATTTTAGCATGCATTATTGCCCTTACTTAAACAACAAATGTTTAATTGGCCTCTTTCCTTGTTCTAATTATTCTTATGGATTCAGATGCACCAAATGAACATCTGTATATCCCTTTATTAAGTTGTCCATACATCTTCCTAGATGAAAAAAAGTAAAGAGACATGAAAAAGAGTAAGAGATCGATGTTACGAGTTTCAAAGATACTGTGCCTGTTCATTGGTCTGTGACGTGCTTTATGCTGGACTACACACAGCATAAGAACCTCATGGCTGAGTTCATAATTGAAAATCCTGTTGGTTTGAGTCTTAAACACTTCTATTGATGTCGAACATGTCTTTCATACCAGACCAGAACATCATTGATGTCAAATAACGATTAAAATTGAAAAGATTACTCCCCCGTCCCAATTATGTGACACTATTTCCTTTTAAGTTTAATCCCAAAAGGGACACCTTCTATATTTAGTAACAATTTGACTTGAAACTTCCCATTATACCCTTAATGAGATGAGTCACACAAATATCTATGGCTTATTCTAGACCACAAGTTTCAAAAGTCTTCCTTTCATTCTTAAACTCTGTGTCCTATCAAACACCTTCCCATAAATTGGGACTGGGGGACTAATTAGATGAATAATTATTGTTTAGTGGTTCCATCTTCAAGATAGATCTCATGGGTAATAAAAAAAAGCAGGTCTTACTGCTTGGTGCCTGAACAGAAGAACTACCTAAGCGAGCGAAGCACTCAACCTGTTTTGCACCTAGCTTCAGGACCTAAAGCACACCTTTTTGTGCGCCTTTGACAACATGCCACTAGACTCCAGCTTTACAAGTAGATCCACCACCCAATCCTTTTCAGTAGGTATAACAAACTCTAAAACCCTCTCAAAGAAAAGAATAGAGTAATTATAGATACTAATAAAATATAAAAGCACAAAGCGAGAATGTGAACATCCTAAGAAATTTCTTAAGAAGTTTGTTGTAGGGTTGTCAGAAGGTTCTTAATACTTCATATCTTTCTACTGACAAATAACCTACTTCTGCTCTACATTTTTCATCAAAACAAGTTCAATCATATATTATGCTCCTCTAAAACAAAAGGGACTTTCTGCAGCGATTCAGATTCTCCATTTCTCGGGGTGGTAGTTTGTGAAAAACTAGCTAGTCAAGAAGAACAGAAGTTGCAAACACAGCATTAGAATAAATTCATGAGGAGCACTAAAACATCAGTAGTTAAAGAAATAAGTAGTTCGCTGTTGTACCATTGCAGTACTCCTGGAGGTTTGTGATAGCAACTTCCAATCCTTTATTTGAAGTTGCATTTCCAACAGCAGAGGAGACAGTTGTTTTTTGTCTTCCAATATCTTCATCAGCAAATGATCCTGCAAATTACTTAAATGTGATTATATCTGGGGAAAAATCATACTGTTACACAATTGAAGATGAAAACAGAATCTCTAACGTGAAAGATATACAATTAATCACTCAAAGGCTTCTTTTTAAATGACAAAAATAGAAAATGTAAATGCAGCAACTAAAATTCTCTGTTGCTCCAATCCTCTAGACCAAGTACAGGAACCAGGATTAGATCATTGTTTTTAATGGTATAAACAGGAGAAGCTGAATTAGTGAACGATTAAATGTCCTCAAATATCCTCGTTCATCGAAGGACTTGGTGAGAAGTAAATATTTTAGTGTACTTATTGACAATGAGAACCAAAACCTTATGCAGTATCACCAACGGGAGATCAGACAGTTAATAAGAGAATAAGTCAATAACCTGAAGCAACCCAGCTGTCAAGTCTGTCCGGTGTAACTATCAGGAAATCCCACCACCATCCAGAAAAAGTAAAAAGACAGAAATGACCCAACCTTGTATCAAGTATTCCCATTATGATAATTCTCCACAGAAAGAGAACTAGTTAAACATTACAAAGTTATCAGAAGAAAAAAAAACCGAACCTAAAATTTTAAGTTTTCTCAATTATTTTTGGTGACGACGTGATATTTTAGATGTTACTGAAGAATTTGAGAGGAAGAACAGGCTTATTTCGTATTTCAGTATGCCTTTCCATCCCATGAGAAGGGTTATTAATTCAATGAATCCTATAACTAATTCAGGATAGTCAATCAAAGGAAATATTATATTCCTATAACTACTATTGGAAAAATAGTCTCCTAAAATCATGCTAATTGATTAACACCATCAACACCTCGAAAGAAGCCAAAGGTACTGCTTAATCATGCTACTCTGAGGCTAGGTGAAACTGAAAAGCGTTAACCAACAAGGGAAAACATGAGAAGGAGAGAAAGAGAGAAATTCAGAAGAGGAGTAAATGTTTAAAATGAATGTGCCATGAAAGCATATCCTAATTTGCACCAACTTGAGATAGATAAGTTGTCTGAGAGTCAGAAACACTGAGCTTTCTCAGGTAATAAATAACTAAAGGAGGAAGAATATTGATAATTGATAATTTTTCGAATGAAGGCATCTGATTCTTGGTACAAGTGAAAAACGAAAATATTACACCATTAATAATAACAATGGACAAAATATCCCCCTTACTTTTTGTTGGCAAAGAAAGATCAGATGGAAACTGGAAAGAAGAAGTAAAGGAAAAAAGTCGAGAGTAATAAGCAGGGTTATTACCTTTTGACCTGGTTGCAAGTTATTACCAGTTATCTAGTTTGACCTTAGAATAGTCAGCTCAACCAAAGATTTTAAAACAAAATTTGGCAAAGAATTTTCACATTTACAGTTCTGAGAATATCCAAAGAATGGTAATGAGCATCACTTAATTTCTGGGCAATAGAAGCAGCTTCAGCAACACGGTTATCATCAATGAATAAAGGAGAAAGTTGTGTCAGGTCTCCTGCACTTCTATTGAACTCCATCAAGTACTGTTGGAGGGAAGTCAATTTATACCATCAATTTTTTCATAAAGAACACAGACACAAAAAAAGATCCATGAATGAAATGACTTTTAGATGGACAAGTTTACCTTTATGAGCTCTATCGTTTGACTAGCAGATTCTCTCTGAGTATCTGCACTCTGACAGGCAACAAAGGTTATGAATGTACAAACTCAGTCTCAAATAACTTGAAAAACAGATTGATCTAGAGAAATTGATTTTTTAGAAGAAATGTCTTTCTATTGTCCGCAGAAAAGGTGGCATTCTTTTAATGGACGAAGCACACTTAAGTTTTTCTGGGAGTACCAAACTTCAATTGAAGATCAAGAACCAAATGTTACTTTCTTACTTATGTTACTACAGAAACAATCAGATAAAAGTAAAACAATTCCTTGTAATTACACACTAGCAAAGAACTAAACAGTCTAAGTAATTAAGCAGAGATAACATTTACCTGCAAGTGATCTCCTATTTTGGCAGCAGTATGACCGACACTTGATATACGTGAATCCAGACGTGCAAAGCTACCAAACAAACCATCTACACCTTTTTCCAGCTGCACAGTTTTTAATACTCATAAAAGCTAAGCTCAACTCTTTCAGAAGATCAATGTGAATAAAGAAGCTCCATGTAACACCAAAGATACTAAAGACGATTACAAGTATAACATAAACAAAAGATGATTTGAGAGGCAAATGAAAAACCAGATGTCTATCCTGCTTTACCGAGACAAATGTATTAAACATATCAAGTACATTTTCACATCATAGAATGTCATTTAAACCAGGTCATCATTTCATTCTTCGATTATTCAATTCTAGTTCCATGACCCCATGATCATCATCTCAAATAAAAAGAAAGGTTTCTGTAAACTGAAAAGGTTTCACATTAAACTAATGATGTATCTTATTATGCCAAAACTACGTACACACGCATATGTGCGAGTGTTACTGACTGACCTCAGCAAGTGTCTTACGGTGCTTCAAGTCTTGAACAGAAACTTCTTTTGTGAGATTGCTTAACTTTGCATCAACCTAAATAGCACATCAAAGATAAAAGGGTTTTAATTAAAAACTCTCGAGAATGAATAGTAGCTATGGCATAACGATATACCTGTCTTTTTTGTTCCACCAATTGTGAGCTAGAATTCTTAAACAGAGATAGCAAGGCATCAACTTCAGGAAACAATGGGCTTGAAAGTAACTTCCCTGCATTTGACATTGATGATGCTCTCATATGCCCATTCGATATTCCATCAATGTTGGCACGACCTTCTAATGAATCTACTTCTTTTTCGAGACACGAAGGCAATACCCCAGTTACCAAATTACCAAACAAATCATCAAATGAAAAATCCCCCTGCATGACACACACATTCAACATGCTATTTTAACAAATTACTACTAAAAATATGTTGCATTGTAAATAATGATCATCACCTTGAAATCATCTACATCAAGAACAAGTGGAGTACGGTTGGACTGTGCTCCATCTCTAATCTCTTTCATGGCTAGTACCAATATGGATTAAAAAAAATGTCAAAACCCCATTTTCAATTTTAACAATAATTAACCTATAATTAGCCTATAAATACATCTATACTACTATGTAAATTAAATTAACTTCATTCTTTATTCTTACCTTACTTAGTGTAATGTAATTCTTCTTCTTCTTTAACAACAATTGCTGCAGAGTGAACGAATGTGTAGAGATTAATTGAATCTACAAAAAGGTTACGAGTTTTGCGGTATTCCTAATACTATTTCAAAAAACCATTGAAAACCTCCCACGTGTTTATATATGCAAATTAAGCTATATAAATTCTAAGGAGTTTTGCTTATGAAAGAGCAAGTTTGGATGTCTCCAAATATGGGGCAAATCTTTAATTATATTTTAATAAAATAACATAATCTATATTTATATTACTTTAAAATATTTATTGAACTTTTTGTCTTTCGTTAAAATATATGGTAAGATATATTAGGAGAATATATATGGTACGAGTAAAAAATACATGGTAAATGGTACTAGGAGAGATAATAAAAGTATTCTTAAAATATATGATAAGAGGAAAAAAATATGATCCGAAAAGATAGTGAAGTAATAATATATTCTTTTGTATTCCATCACTTTTATTTTTCAATTGTTTTGAAAAAATGTTATTGTTTATTAGAATTTTATATTTGGCACTATAATTTACGAAAGTCAAGTTGGATGAAAGAGTTAAATTTTGAGGTAAGTATATCAATTTTTGTATATTACGTACAATGTAAAGCCTCTTAGTAGATGATTTTCAATTTTTTTCCCATCACAACTTCAGATTGTCATCTCAGATTCACCATAATCCTTTATGATATTGTTAATTTATTACAAGTGATTGTGTTATATTATTATGCTTATATACAATGTAGTTCGTTTTTCTTTTACATTATAGTTTAGAATGTGTTTTCTTGATCAATACCAACATAATTTTGATTTTTAATATCAATGACAAAATTTGTTCACTACATTTAGAGCTTGTTTGGCATTGCTGTTAGGAGACAAAAAACATTTATATTGAGTAAAAAATACTTATTTTGAAAAAATAAGGTGTTTGGCTAATTAGTATAACTTATTTTAAATGGAAGCAGAAACAATTTTTCTGTTGTTGGGAAGAAGTTAAAAATTTCTGCTTCTTAAAAAATGAAGCAGAAAATTATTTATTACAAGATCAAAATATTTCTTCATATATACATATTTATCAATATATATCTTATATTTATTTATTTATTTTTATGATGATTTTTTCGTATGTAGTTATTTAATTTGTGGAATGATTTTTAAATTTATTTTTCTTGATATTTTTTATTATATTTAAATCATGATATTAATATTATATATTAATATTTAATTTATTTTTGTATTCATCTATGTATAATATTGGTTGACGATTTGATTATGTACATTTTATTTTATTTTTAAAAAAAATTAATTAAATTTTATAATAGATATATAAAATAATCTTAATATTAAAAGTGCATTGATACTTGTCCTTTTCTGTAATTGACTCTCAAAAGGTTTTTTTTAAAAAAATTAGCCAAACATAGTCCGCTCATCAAAAGCATTTTTGTCACGCCCCGAGCCTACACCCTGGACGTGGCCGGCAGTCGAGAACCATTGCTAGACCCAAGCGAATCCTTGGCCTGGCTCAACTCTCAGCGAAAGACTTACTCAACAATAAAAGAACTCAAAGTAAAACTTTAAACTCAATATCTCAAATAATAATAACTCAGAAATGTTTAAAGAAACATTCAACCGGCTAAAAGAGGCAACTCAAGTCTAGAACATTAACATCTGAAATATAAAAGACTCATGAACTACAACTGTCTATCTATCTATGAAGCCTCTAATACTATGAGGGATGTCGGGACAAGACCCCCCATCATCCCAACAAAACTAAAATAGATGAAAAATAAATAAGAGATCCTCTGAAAGCAAGGAGGCTCACCAAACAACTCTGGAACTGCAATAGGTATCAACGAATCACCTGTTGATGACCCTGATCTCCTGTATCTGCATCATGAAACGATGCAAACCAAATGGCATCGGTACATTGAATGTATGAGCATGTAAGGGGAATACTAAAAAGCTTGAACTTGGATAAAAGGAAACATACTCACCTCAACTCTACTTAACTCAACCTCAACTCATGGATACTCAACTCAAAGCAGTATAAAAACAACAATAAAGATGTAGTTTATATAAAATATTTTAAAATAGTAGATAACAACTCATTGTATTAAAAAATACAATAATAACTCAAATTGTATGTAAAAATACAAAATAACTCTGTTTGGAACACTACTAAAAAACTGCTAAAAAACGACGGACAGCATCGCTCCAAAAAAGCGACGAACTAAGAGATGCCGTCCGTCGCTTTTTAATTAAAATAATTATTTTTAAAGTTATTTTACAAAAAGTGACGGACTGCATCTCTTAGTCCGTCGCTTTTTATTAAAAATAATTATTTATAAATTAAACAATATCCACGCTGTCCGTCGTTTTAATTTATTTTATTTTATTAATTAGTTTTTAAAAAAGTGACGGATGGCATCTCTTAGTCCGTCACTTTTTGGTCAAAATATCTAGTCAAACATTTTTAAAAAGCGACGGACAGCGTCTCTTAGTCCGTCACTTTTTAATTAATTTTTTTTTAATTTTTTTTGTTAAAAGCGACGGACGGCATCGCTTAGTCCGTCGCTTTTTTTTGCGTATTTTTGCTAATTAATTATTTTATGTAGATAGTGATGCAGTCCGTCGCTTTTTATTAAAAATAATTATTTATTATTTTAAAAAAAGCCACGCCGTCCGTCGTTTTTTATTAATTTTAATTGTTTAATTATTTTTTAAATTAGCGACGGACAACATCTTTATGTCCGTCACTTCTTGGTCAAAATATCTGGTCAAATATTTTAAGAAAGTGACGGACAATGTCTCTTAGTCTGTCGCTTTTTGGTCAAAATGTTGGCCAAATATTTTTTTTTAAAAAGCGACGGACATAGAGATGTTGTCCATCACTTTTTTAAAAATATCTGCACTAGCAAATGTGATTTTCCCCATTTCTCCATATAAAAAAACAAAATTGAGAAATATTTTGATTTAATTTTATTTAAATCATCTTCCGGAGAATGGTTTTGTGTAAAATAAAAAATAAAAAAATTATAATACCGACTTTCAGGTGTCGGTAAAATTAAATAGTATGTAATAAATTAATATTTTCAATTAACTTTAAATAAATCATCCTCCGAATGACAGTTTTACATAAGTTAAAAAATAATTTAATATAAAATACCGACCTCCCGATGTCAATATTATTTAATTAACATGATTACTTTTTATTTATCTTAAAATTTAATGTGATACCGACCTCATGAGGTCGGTATTTTTTATTATATCTAATTACTTTTTATAAAAGCGACATCCGGAGGTCGGTATGTTTAAAATATTTCTATTAATCATAATTTTGCTATTGTGCATACTATTAAAATTTTATTTTACACCTACGATTAATTGTTCAAAAAGTGTAACAATTTTGTATACTTTTACAAATAAAATGTTAGAATTCGTGAAATAAATAAATAAAATATCTATAATCCATATTTAGAGTATGAAACTACGTTGATATGAATTAGGAGATAATTATACTTATATTTATAGAGTAATGTACAAATCCTATCAGTCCGTCGTCTAATCATAAACTTAATATCTCATGTCCATGATGTAGTAGAGGTGAAGAGCTAACATATAATCCATTCCAGTATGAAATGCGAGATAGTATTATTATATACATTCGACCTTGAATGGATGTTAAGTGTAGTGATCACCTCCTAATTATGATGACATATAAAGGATACTTCATCGGAGTATGAAATACGTTGATTAATTATATATATATTCCTCGAGTAGTTTAACAAATCAAGTCTTTTATACTAGTGGTTCAGATATGAAATACATTATCAATCAAAGAAATATCGATGATCAATTCAAGGAGATTTATATATTAAATTTGATATTGATAAACTTTTGTTGATCAATAAAATTAAATTTATATAATTAGAAGGTATATAATTTAAATTTATAAAATTAACTTGATCGATATATATATATATAATTTAACTACACATCAACAAAAGTTTAATTTAATAAATTTAATTTATTGATCAAGTTAATTTTATAAATTTAAATTATATACCTTCTAATTATATATATGGCCAAACACATATACAACCCCTCTAACTTTTCCACATTTTTCATTTTGACACTTTATCTTAGCCTTGTTCCATTTTAACCCTTGAACTCCATTTTTTATGTTCCATTTTAACACGAAATACTATTTTTATGATTTATTTATTTTTATATATATTCTTCAATTGCAACTTCTTATTTTAAATTGACATGTGTCATTTAATTTTAGTTAAAAATTAAAAATTAACAAAAAATAATTCTTTTTAAAAAATAATAATTTCTTTTTAAGAGTGTTATGTATTTTTGTGTGAAAAATAACCGACAAAATTGTGTTGGTTTTCTTTCTTTAAAATCACTGACAACCTTATAACAAAGTCAGTCGAGTTGTAACATTGTTTAGTAGTGTTATTAGTAATGAACAAGAGTCTTTTTTAGTAGTGTTATTAACTAAGTCAGTCGAGTCTTTTTGAAGATGGATTTTTTATTCGTATTGATTTATATTAAAAATTAAAAGTGAGTATTTGCATTAAATTTAGATAGCCTAGATGATAAGAAAAAATAAATAAGTAGTGTTATTTAATTTGATTGAATGCTTAAGAAAGAAAATCAAAGAACTTTCATCAATTTATTTTCATGCAAAAATACAGATAAATATCAAAAAATAATATTATTGTTTGAAAAATTTTATGTTCGTTTGCGAATGTTTAATTTTTTTAATTAACAGGCACACATCTATACGTGTTTGGCCTATATATATATATATATATATATATATATGTATGTATATGTATGTATGTATGTATGTATATGTATATGTAATTTTAATTAATAAAATCAACCTCAAAAGGTGCGTTTATATTAAAATAAATTAATAAAAACCGACCTAAAGAGGTCGGTATATTTATAAATAATTATTTTATTTAGATAATATCGACTTCACGATGTCGGTATGTTGACACCCAATTTTGACAAACCTATAACCCTTTCGGAAGTGCTATTTGGTTAAATATGTATTTTTTTAAAAATATTTCGAGTTTAAATTTTTAATCGATTTTGTCTAAAAATTATACATTTTAGTTTGCATGCTTTATAAAATTATCGTAAATATTTTTAAAATTATAAGTAAAACTCGGAATAATTATTTTATTCAAATGTTTTAAAATTTAAGTGATTTTTATTATATAAAATGTTATAATATTTGTAGTATTTTAATTGGATAGCATTTCTTTAATTTTTCTCGAAATCATTTAATTTTTAGCCCATTCTAATCTAATTCCTTTCAATTTTATCTTTCCCTTATTCAATTCATTGCAATTCTAGCCACCTCAATCCAATTTCGTTTTTTAATTATAGCCTCTTATATCAATTTTAGTTGCAATTTTAGCCATTCATTCATTGAAATTATAACCCTTTTTGTCCAAATTTTGAAACATTAGTTTAAATCTTAACCGTCCATCCTTTAAGTGAATCCTAGATCAAATCCTAGCCGTTCATCTTAACTAATCCAATGGCTCAAATTAAATCTACCTAACCTTCCTATTTTTGACCTAAAAAAAGACCAAACCCTCTAATCTCTTCTCTCTCAAGCGGCCCTAACTCCTCCTCCCATGGCCCTCCCCCCGCCGCCCTCCTCTTCTCATCTCTTCTCTCCTTGCTCCCTCCCATCTCTTCTCACCGGCGAGACAAATCGCCGCCTATCTCTTGTCTCTCCAATCAACATCAACAGCCGGCGAGGAGAGCAACATCTCCGGCCAACTGACCCCGACCTCGATCCACTGTCCTTTTCCTTTAATTGAAGGTTAGGGTTTCATAATATTATTTTTAATCTCTTTCAATGTGAGTATTGAATTTGTTAATTAGTGTATTGAATTAGTTTTTTTTATTGATTGTTAGTTTGAGTGATTGTTAGTTAGTAAGTGAATGATTTAGGGGTTTTTGATGGTTAGTTTGAATTAGGGATTATTTGATTATTAGTTTGTGTTTGTTGATTGTGAAATGAAAATTTTAATGTTGGGGTTTGTTTGAATTAGGATATCTTAGGATTTGTTTGAAATTTGGTATTTCTTGAGTTAGTTAGTTCGATTTTGGAATTGTAAGATTAGATTGAATTAGGGTATTTAAGGAGTTGTTTGAATTTAGGATTTTAATTAGCACTAGTTAGATTTTGGGATTTTAGGACTAGTTTGAATTTGTGATTTCAAAACTAGTTTGAATTTTGAATTTAGACTAGTTTGAATTATTATTGAAGTTGAACTTAGAATTTGAACATGAACTTGAACTTGAACTTGAACTTAGAATTTGAAGTTAAACTTAGAACTTGAACTTGAACTAGAACTTGAACTTAGAACTTGAACTTAAACTTAGAACTTGAACTTGAACATAGAATTTGAAGTTAAACTTAGAACTTGATGTTAAAATTAGAACTTGAACTTGCACTTAGAATTAGAACTTGAACTTGAACTTAGAAATTGAACTTGAACTTAGAACTTGAAATTTGAGTATTGAATTTGTTAATTAGTGTATTGAATTAGAACTTGAACTTGAACTTAGAATTTGAAGTTAAACTTAGAACTTGAACTTGAAATTAGAACTTGAACTTAGAACTTGAACTTAGAATTTAGAATTTGAACTTGAAATTAGAACTTGAACTTGAACTAGAACTTGAACTTAAAACTTGAACTTGAACTTAGTTACTGAAGTTGAACTTAGAATTTGAACATGAACTTGAAATTAGAACTTGAACTTAGAATTAGAACTTGAACTAGAAATTATAAATTGAACTTGAACTTAGAACTTGAAATTAGAACTTGAACTTATAATTTGACTTGAACTTAAAACTTGAACTTGAAATTAGAACTTGAACTTGAACTTGAACTTAGAATTTGAAGTTAAACTTAGAACTTGATGTTGAAATTAGAACTTGAACTTGAACTTGAACTTGAACTTGATCTTAGAATTAGAACTTGAACTTGAACTTAGAAATTGAACTTGAACGTAGAACTTGAAATTTGAGTATTGAATTTGTTAATTAGTGTATTGAATTAGAACTTGAACTTGAACTTAGGATTTGAAGTTAAACTTAGAACTTGAACTTGAACTAGAACTTGAACTTAGAACTTGAACTTAAACTTAGTTATTGAAGTTGAACTTAAAATTTGAACATGAACTTGAAATTAGAACTTGAACTTAGAATTAGAACTTGAACTTGAAATTATAAATTGAACTTGAATTTAGAACTTGAAATTAGAACTTGAACTTAGAACTTGAAATTAGAACTTGAACTTAGAACTTGAAATTAGAACTTGAACTTAGAATTTGACTTGAACTTAGAACTTGAACTTGAAATTAGAACTTGAACTTGAACTTGAAGTTAAACTTAGAACTTGATGTTGAAATTAGAACTTGAACTTGAACTTAGAATTAGAACTTGAACTTATAATTAGAACTTTAACTTGAAATTAGAACTTGAACTTAGAACTTGAACTTGAACTTGAACTTGAACTTGAACTTAGAATTAGAACTTGAACTTGAACTTAGAATTAAAACTTGAACTTGAAATTAGAAATTGAACTTGAGCTTAGAACTTGAAATTAGAAATTGAACTTGAGCTTAGAACTTGAAATTAGAAATTGAACTTGAGCTTAGAACTTGAACTAGTAATTAGAATTTGAACTTGAACTTAGAACTTAGAATTTGACTTGAACTTAGAACTTGATTTTGAAATTAGAACTTGAACTTGAACTTATAATTTGAAGTTAAACTTAAAACTTGATGTTGAAATTAGAACTTGAATTTGAACTTAGAATTAAAACTTGAACCTGAACTTAGAATTGAACTTGAACTTGAAATTAGAAACTTGAACTTAAAACTTGAACTTGAACTTAGAATTAGAACTTGAACTTAGAATTAAAACTTGAACTTGAAATTAGAAATTGAACTTGAGCTTAGAACTTGAAATTAGAAATTGAACTTGAGCTTAGAACTTGAAATTAGAAATTGAACTTGAGCTTAGAACTTGAAATTTGAACTTGAACTTAGAATTAGAACTTGAACTTGAAATTTAACTAATTTTAGAACTTTTCGTGCTAGGCAACTGAGGAAGCTCAACATCTAAAAATGTTGAGACAAGACTATATTGCTTCTTCATCAAAGTAGGAGATAAGGTTGATGCTTCTAAATTTCTAAAGTTCAAGTACAATTGTTTTCAATAATGTGTTTGTGTCCATCTAGTATTGATATTTAGCTTTAATTTTATGATAATATTTTTGTGTCCATCGATTGTTCGTTAAGCATAAGTACCAACACTAATTGATCCTATTGATGACAAAATTGATTTTCTTGCAAGATCGATTTGTGTCCATCTAGTGTTGACAGTTAACTTTAAATTTAGAAATAATATATATGTTAAGCACGAGTACCAACACTAGTTGATCCTATTGATGACAAAATTGATTTTCTTGCAAGATCGATTTGTGTCCATCTAGTGTTGACACTTAGCATTAAATTTACAAATAATATATTTGTTAAGCATGAGTACCAACACTAGTTGATCCTATTGATGACAAAATTGATTTTCTTGCAAGATCGATTTGTGTCCATCTAGTGTTGACACTTAGTTTTAAATTTATAAATAATATATTTGTTAAGCATGAGTACCAACACTAGTTGATCCTATTGATGACAAAATTGATTTTCTTGCAAGATCGATTTGTGTCCATCTTGTGTTGACATTTAGCTTTAAATTTAGAAATGATATATTTGTTAAGCATGAGTACCAACACTAGTTGATCCTATTGATGACAAAATTGATTTTCTTGCAAGATCGATTTGTGTCCATCTAGTGTTGATACTTAGCTTTAAATTTAGAAACAATATATTTGTTAAGCATGAGTATCAATACTAGTTGATCCTATTGATGATAAAATTGATTTTCTTGCAAGATCTATTTGTGTCCATCTAGTGTTAACACTTAGATTTAAATTTAAATAAGTTCAATTAAAAAATGTGGTTTTGTTGATGGATTTAGTTGTTGGAATTAAGTCAAAAGTAAACTAGTTCAAGTTATAAAGTTGTTAAGTTGTTTAAATAAGTTAAAATAATTAATGTGGTTTAGTTGGTGGATTTAGTGTTGTATTAAGTCAAAAACTAAACTAGTTAAAGTTGTTAAGTTGTTTAAATAAGTTCAATTAAAAAATGTGGTTTTGTTGATGGATTTAGTTGTTGGAATTAAGTCAAAACTAAACTAGTTAAAGTTATAAAGTTGTTAAGTTGTTTAAATAAGTTAGATTAAAAAATATGATTTTGTTGATGGATTTAGTTGTTGGAATTAAGTCAAAACTAAACTAGTTAAAGTTGTTAAGTTGTCTAAATAAGTTATATTAAAAAAAGTGGTTTCGTTGATGGATTTAGTTGTTGGAATTAAGTCAAAACTAAACTAGTTAAAGTTGTTAAGTTGTCTAAATAAGTTATATTAAAAAATGTGGTTTTGTTGATGGATTTAGTTGTTGGAATTAAGTCAAAACTAAACTAGTTAAAGTTGTTAAGTTGTTTAAATAAGTTAAATTAAATAATGTGGTTTTGTTGATGGATTTAGTTGTTGGAATTAAGTCAAAACTAAACTAGGTAAAGTTGTTAAGTTGTTTAAATAAGTTAAATTAATTAATGTGGTTTAGTTGGTGGATTTAGTGTTGTATTAAGTCAAAACTAAACTAGTTAAAGTTGTTAAATTGTTTAAATAAGTTAAATTAAAAAATGTGGTTTTGTTGATGGATTTAGTTGTTGGAATTAAGTCAAACCTAAACTAGTTAAAGTTGTTTAAATAAGTTGAATTAAAAAATGTGGTTTTGTTGATGGATTTAGTTGTTGGAATTAAGTCAAAGCTAAACTAGTTAAAGTTATTAAGTTGTTTTAATAAGTTAAATTAAATAGTGTGGTTTTGTCAATACTAAACTAGTTTTAGGACTACTACTAGTAAAATTATTATTAAATTTTATTTATAATATAATTGAATATCTATATTTTTGTAGATGGATCATCGTTTGTGGATGTATAATATGCATTATGAAACTGGTGCTGGTTTGAAACCTGAGTTTATTGACGTATGTGTGGGTGGAGGAAAGGGCCGAGCGAACTTTTGTAAGTTATGTAATATGAATAATATATATATCAATAGTGAATATATTTATGATATGTATATATATTGATGTCAATATTTATATTTAATATGCAGAATGACTTTCATAAGTACGTCGCTGAGAATCTAGATAGTTCGATTCAATTGACACTTGAACTGTCCACTCAGATTTGGAAAGAAAAAGTGGTAGGGGGGACACACAAGGGTAGATGCTATGGTCTAGGCTCTCGCAACGATGTTAGACGCCTTCAGTCAGGCTTAGAAGGTATTGGATCGTCACGTCAAGCTGAGGCACTTGACGGTGTTCAGATTGCTGCTATGTCGGATCAAATAACTAAACTTACAGCGACACTAGTAGAGTCGAAGCGGAAAGAAGTAGCTAAACAACAAAGCATGAGTGAGACCGTTCAGCAAATCAAAGAACAAGTGATGAACCTTGCT
Organism: Solanum commersonii; assembly: GCA_029007595.1. Taxonomy (NCBI): domain Eukaryota; kingdom Viridiplantae; phylum Streptophyta; class Magnoliopsida; order Solanales; family Solanaceae; genus Solanum; species Solanum commersonii. The sequence continues at coordinate 3,750,488 of JAJTWQ010000055.1, read as the reverse complement.
CATCGACCTACTACTTCGGCTCCCGATGATACCGATGACGAGAGTGATGAGGATGATTATGTAGATTTCACTCCCTAGTTTAGATCTCTGGACATTTATGAAATTTTTGAAATTTTAAAACGAATTTTAAAAGACGTTATAAGTCTTTAATTTATGATGTAGATACTTTTGAATGTTATTTTAAGTTTGTTGTTTTATATTTTGTTTAGATTGTTTATAATTGTGTGTGTTTGATTGGGCTGAATAGTGTAGAATTGAATTGAATTGTATTTGCAGGTGGGCAGCAAAAGCTGTGAGCTGCTACTGCCAAAAATATTGCAGAAAAAGTGACGAACAACGTGGTTTAGTCCGTCGCTTTTTTGGGTTTTCATTTTTTTTAAAACCCAGAAAAGCGACGGACAATGTGGTTTTGTCCGTCTCTTTTTTGGGTTTTTAAAAATAAAATTTCCAGAAAAGTGACGGACAGTGTCCTTTTATCTGTCGCTTTTCTGGGATTTTCAAAAAATAAATTTTCAAAAAAGCGATGGACTGCATCACCCTTTAGAAATAAAAAAAATTAAAATTAAAATAGAGCGACGCAGTCCGTCGCTTTTTAAAAAAATTAAAAAAGAGAGTAAAAAAGTGACTCAATCCGTCGCTAAAAGAGACGCAGTCCGTCTCTAAAAGCAACACAGTCCGTCGCTTTTTGAAAAGCGTAGAGCTAAAAAGCGATGGAAGTGACTGCGTCACTTTTCCATCGATTTTGACCAAAAAAGCGACGCAGTCCGTGGCTTTTGGCCGTCGTTTTTTGACAATTTTTTAGTAGTGGAATATTCTCTAACCAACAACCATCACTATAAGCTATGTGATGATACAACGTCTCGCCCATGCTGCCAGAACTGTCACATACCTTGTCAGGGTATAAAAATCCTCAAATAAGTGGATCCACTAAGCTATGCTTAAAAAACAATAAGGAATCATCCAAAAAGTATGACCCTTTCTACCCACATTGGCTACATGGTTTATGAGGACTTTGAGTAATCTAGACTCGTCTCCATATTGGTTTTCAATACTACTCCCAAAATATAACTTAGTTCATATGTTTAAAAATGTTTCCCCATCCTAACTTTGAGATTATTACTCAAAAGATTTCTCTTAAAAGAGATACTACTCAAAACTCCTCATGAACTCCTTTGAATATCGGTGTTTCCCCTCATTTTAAATGTAAAAATATTTACTCTTGGGAATACTTAGTTCCCATATATTCATTTTGAAAAATAAAACTCAACTCTCCTCATCCTCAAACTCAAGTACTCAAGTCTTAAAACAAATTTTAAAAGACTTCTCAAAATGATTCGAAAGAACTCTCAAGACTTTACTCTTGACTCTACCTTGAATTTGAATTATGAATTCAAGGGTTATGATTCATGTTATGAATGATTTCTTGATGTTTAGATGTAGTTTAGAGTAGTTAGAATCAATATGGAGTAAATGTACACTTTAAAAGGACTTAGACGAAGCAAACGATGGAAAAGGATGGGGGAAGGCGACCATGACGCACTGCTGGCGTGGGGCGCCAACCCCTGAACTTCAGAGACTAGTTTCTGACGCACTGCTGGGGCACCGCCCCAGCCCTCCCCTAGAACCTTTTGACGATTTTTTCTTCTCGTTTTATGACCCTAATTTGTCTAGAATCGATTGTTTTCCTCAAAGTTTCCTTGGATTCAATTACCCAATACAAGTACACGAGAATCTACTCAAAACAACTCTCAACTCAATACATTTGTCTCAAAAACTCATCAAACCCATCATAATTCAAGAATGAAAGCAACACTTCAAGAACATTCATCAAAAACATTAACTTTCTCAATATTTGAATAGATTAACAAAAGAAATTCATGATTGGTGTGTGGGTGAATGAACCCAACACTATGAAATTTACATACCTCGATTTGGCAAAACAAATCCTTGATTCACAAGAGATCTTGTTCGTTCTTCCTTTTCTCCTCTTTTCCTCTTCTTGAACTCCTCTCAAAACCCTAAGCGTAATTTAGGATTGTAAAACTTACCCAAATACCCCTCATTAATTCCGGTAACTTTCCTTTACTGGACAGGTTGACTCAAAATGGGCATATCTCCCTCATCCGGACTCGAAATTTAACAAACTCGGTGGCGTTGGAAAGAGGATTCCAAAATCTTTCATTTAATATCTTATGGACCACCTAACTCATCCTGTACTGAAAGTTATGACCATTTGAAGTTCACCCAAAACTCACAACTTAATCTTAAGGCGGGGTGTCACAATTTTTCAAATGAATTTACCAAACACAGATTATTATTTTTTAAAAGCACTTTTCTGAAAAGGTATATTTAAAAAGTGCTTCTAAAAATAAACAATTTCTACCAACAATACCAAACATGCTCTTCATTTTGCTTTTTAATTGTTAATGTGATTGTGAGTTATCACGTTCCTCTTCATGTACATTTTTTACCTTTAAAAATTATGTTTTTTTTACATAAATTTATACTAATAATATAACGTACACACAACAATTTGTTCAAACTCCTTTTTGTCTCTTGTAAGCTTTTTTTGCTACACATTAAACACTTAAGCACACAAAACTTCTGTAGGTCATTTGAAGTTATCATTTGTGTGTTGTGCCTCCACATGGAAAATTTCAATTTGTCGAGGAGAACAAAAAACCATTAAGGTGAAATGTATAGGAAAAGCTCTTTCGCAACGTGAAAGGACTTAAAAGGAAAGAAACAGTAGAAAGATTAGCAACCTAAAGGAAAAAGAACCAATGTAACACCAAACACAAAGTTTTGCCAGAAAAATGCATGAATTATTTTTTACCAGCTTTTTCTTTTAACAACTTATTTACAAGGTAGTTGATGGAAAAAACACCACAACCATAATGTAATCATTACCACGATGACCATCTAATATTAGAATTTCGTAATTTTCTAAAATTATGTGAATAAAAGCAGATACCTAAAGCAATCATTTCACAACATCTGTTCATTTACATGGCAATGAAAAGGCATTTTTCATAGCTAGTTGCATAACTTGTTACATGAATACTTCACATGACATTTGCCTTACCATACAGAGACATAAAGCCGATTTTCAATCCAGCCTGCATAAAAATACCATTAATCATGTGAAGTAAGCAAATTGAACTTAAAATGGTCATGTCAATTATGTGGTCATTATATAGGGTATCTGTTGATTCTAAACAAAATAAACTTTTTAGGACTAAATTGATATATAGATTAAATGATGTATCTGTAAATTTGAATTGACAAAAATTTACAGAGAAGGACCTTCTTTTGTCTTACCGTTTCATGTGCTCCTTTATGTCGCTTCTGCTTCCGTTTCGGTTGTACCTCTTATCCCATTTTTCATTTTGTTGCCCTCTCTTTTCAATAGCAGTTTTATCCACGCTTGATCTGGAGAGTAGTTAACTGATACATTGCTTAATTTTGAAACAAAAGAACTTGGAGAACATTAAAGTGTGCAATAAACATGAATAACAATTGGACCTTGAAGTCTACAACAATAGTGTAGTAGAAAGAAGAGGAGACTATGCTTATTCAGTAGAGGCTAAATGGCACATACTTTGTAAGGCTTTTATAACAGTTTAATGCAGTGTTCATCCTCAAACAATTTAGTACTTATGGAAACCTTACAAGTGTTTGAGAAAGTAGACGAAAGGGTAATTTTTTTCTATTCTCTTAATATTTGATTTTCTCATAAAGAAACTTGCATTTCAACCTTCTGAGTATCAATTCACCTATTAAGAGGCTTATGTAAAGTTCATTTGACTAATCTAAAATATATAAAATTGCTTATAACAATATTTCAGATAATATATTACAAACACACTATTAAATAAAAAATAAAAAAACTAATCTCTACCAATGACACCACCCTTAAAGATCTCAATATATAGTGTCACCATGCCAAGTATGGCATCCTTCAATTAGAATTTTCTTAGTACTACGTAGTATATTTAGACAGAAATAAGTGAGTAACTATTAATTTCTTTGGTCCATTTTAGTTATTCACGGACGATTCTGAAGAAGTTGTTATTTGTCGGTGGGGACGCAATGGTACCATACCAGATACTAACATCAATTTCTGAATTATTTGAAAATCCATAATCTTAAAGGCAGTAATGATTGATCAATTCGAATCCATTCACACACAATATTAATTTACTCACTTGTATACCTTTTATTTTGTGGATTCTCTCTTTTACCCTTCGAAGGCTAACCGTAACATCCACCTTTAACGTGATAACTGATTTGGTCGACGTCTGCATTTTGAGAAGGAGTTTGATTTTTTGATGTTCTGACTTAACCACAACATTCTTGTTCAATTCGAAATCTGTGACGAGTTGAATGTGAGATCAGTCGAGAATATCAGAATAATGAACATTTAGATCATCGGCTAAAACGTTACCTTTGAAGATTAGGGATTGTTTTGGTATAGGAATACCTTGATATTTTTGTATCTTCTCTTTTACCTCTAAAATAGTGTCAAAATAGACAACTTCAATTGCAAATGAACTTCCTTTTGTTGGATAAAAAAACAAATCCATTTGACTTCGATATCACGAATAATAATATCTAAATTATCAAATTAGTTTGTTGTCGAGAACTGAATTGTATAAAAAAAAATTAGTCTGAATTTAGTCAAAACAGAACTTTCACGGTTAAATTTATAAGAAAAAAATGATGAATGAATATTAAAGAAGATTAGATTTTGGTACTAAATATTTGATATTTTATGGACAATCATATATATATTTTTTCACCTTCTGTAAATGTTTTTTTCTATTAATTTTTTTGGTCAAAATATTAACATCTGTTTTTAGTCTACTATTTAATGTCTTTACTTTTTTTATTAGATAATTTTGATTCACCATTGAATAAAATATTCAACATTTTAAGAATATCATTTGTTCATAATTAATAATTAGCATATAAATGGACACTGATATCACTAAATTATAGTTAATTCATCATTTAATTAGCATTAGTATTTTTTTTTATAGGATCATATCCATTGATTTGTGGAATTTATAGAAAACATGATTAAATTTCATTCTTATAATATAGAAGTTAATTATATGACATGAATAATTTTCTATATTTGATCCGTTGTATTTTTTCTTGGTTTTTCATTTGGTGTCTAATACCTTCATTGAAGATTGATTAATTCAGATTCACGCCAAGTAGGACCATTTGGAAGCCTGCCAAGGATTTCTTGATTCTGTTTTATTTCAATATAATTAATATTTTTCTTTCTTAGATCAATAAATGTAGGAATTTTTAGACTAGACATTCTTTAAACTAAATCTCATATTTATCCCTTCACCAACATACAAATCGTTAATATACTAAAAATGTTCTTGACAAATTTATGAATTTTTTAGAGCCACACATATATATTTCTTTAATAGTTGATCAATAATAACAATTTTTACAAAACAAAACAAATAAATAACCAAGAGTTACTACTCAAATAATTGTTGAGGGTTATATGTGGTAGCTTTTTAAACATGTGTTGGTGCTATTTAATTATATATCAGGAAAATAATCAGATGTCTCAGATTTATTCAGACTCTAATATTGTTAGATACGAAGCATTTGACACCAAGATGTGAAACAAAAAAAATATCAAGATTAATAATATATATGTTGTCTCTTAATTATCATAAATTATAATCTTGATCATTGTGTTTTACGACTAAGCATATTTAGTTTTCAAATAATTAAAATATGTGTTTTTGATCTCATTATAGTGTTGACAACTCAAAAAATAAATGTAACGACATGTTCCCGTCGTTATGAAAAAGCCAATAGGAAAATAATTTGGGCCAAAAATCTTTTGAGTAGTGACTTGGGAATTCCTAGCCTAGTCCAGATTTGGATGAAATTTGAGTCAGGTGAGGTCTAGGGAAATCTGGTAATGAATGAGAGAATTAAATATGAATTTGATTACAGGAGTGGATAGCCAAGATGTTAGGGAGCCCGTACGACTTTATAGAATCGAATTCAGGCGAGTAGAACTCCCGAAACTGATCTTAGTGTGAACATATAGTTTTTGAACGTCAAGGATTGAATGTGTGTTGTGAAGTGGGAGTTTGGAACTCATATTCCGACTCTCTATCTCTGTGCAAGCCGCCAAGGCGAGGCTGCTGTGGCGGGATGGGATCCGCCGTAGTGGGCCAGTCGTGACTTAAGTCAGGGAAAAACCTCAATTACGTTATTTTTCTGCAAACTTCATTCTTGAGAGATAAGAGACGATCTAGGGCTATTTCTTAACAGTTTCCCATGTTTTATAGCGCTAAAGGTAAGACTTTTACTCCCCTAATCCATTTTTCGATCCATAGAACTTAGATTCTTGGGTAATTATAAATGGGGGAGGGTTTTGGCCTGGAATTAGTGGTGGGAAAAGCCTAATTGAACATTAGGATCTTGGGTTTGGCCATGGATAGATAGATTGATTATTATCTGGGTAAATTAGGCCTTGTTTATTGATCTTTGTGTTAATTGATTGTTTTTAGACCAAGAACAAGCGAAAAGAATCCGGAAAGGGAAGACTCAAGTTTCTTAGAAGGATTCAAGCTTGGTTTCGAGGTAGGTGATGGTTTGATTTCCGGTTTGTGTGATATATGTCAGTAATTGCTTCATTGTATGCATGTATGTATGTGAATGATGCAATGTAGATCAAACCTAATGAAAATGAGTATGAATGAACAAATGTATTCCATGAACCTAATACTTGATTGTATGATTGTGAGTAATGTTCATTGTGGGTGTGATTGTGCTTGTGTTGATTGGATGGTGTGTCACGTTTTGACACATATATTGGATCAGGTGTCACGTTCTGACACATATATTGGATCGGGTGTCACGTTCCGACACATATTGGATTGAATGTCACGTTCCAACACATATATTGGATCGGGTGTCACGTTTCGACACACTAACAGTTTGGGTGTGGGTTCCATGAGAGGACCATTTTGATTATTACATTCATATGTATCGTTATTGATATTGGGAACTGTATGTTGCGCTTGAAATGATAAATGAACTATGCATTCTGTAGATGTGTGTTTACTGTGTTGTTATTGCTTGCGTGTATTTCACTTACCGGAATAGCCGCGTGATGAGTCTTAGATTTGGACTCATTTTGGGCTTTGTTTTGATAATTTGAGTGTCCTAAACTGTTAATTTATGCTATGAACTGATGTATAAACCTTGACTTTTAGGTATGTGGATTGAGGAGTAAAGCAAGGACACTAACAGGCAAAAAGGGCAAAATAAGCTAAAGAAGGGAAGAAAAGCAACCCTGATGATCGCCAAGAGCACTTGGCGAATCGTTGAGTTTCCCCTAGCCTGCCTAATTTTACAGTACACCGTGCCTGAAACGAGAGGAATTTGGGCGAACGTTACTCCATATTGGCGAATCACCGAACCGATCAGAGAAATAAGATTGCATCGCCAAAACCACTGAACGAGACAAAAATGAAGTTGAATTGGCGAGCCAAGGGACTAAAGGGCAGATCATAGAAGTGATTGGCGATCCCGATATAGACTACCTAAAATTACAGTGCATGATGGATGAAAGAGTAAAGAAAGAAGGCAATGGAGAAGGATGATCGGCGAGTTGCCAACTGGTTGGCGAAGCCCAATTTTCTCCGCCCATCAGTCCCAAAAAGCCACATCTCAAATCTGTATAAATTGATTTTTGGAAGAGAGAGAAGGCATCTAGTCACTGTGGAACGAAATAGAGAGAATAAAAACACTATTCTTAATGATTTTAAGCAAGTTTTGGCAAAAGATTTCAATTGGGTGTTGTAATAGAAAAGATATTATTCTTCTTAGAACTTTGATTTTCAATACCCAGCTATGGAGCATGTATTAGGTACTGAATTTCTTTCTTTTATGGTGATTAGCTAAAACCCCAATCTTGGGGGTTTGACAATGTGATTAATTGCTGATTTTGGCTTGATGGGTGTTCGTTGTTATCAATTTTAGTGCTAATTCGAAGTGGGTTTGACTTATTGTTGTGGTTTAACTACTCTATTGTATGTTTATTTCAATATAATTTTGTTTTTTATGCTTGCTTGAGAAAGAAGTGTAAAGCTAAAGTGATAAGTTGGCACTCATAGTTAGTGGGTCATGATGGATTCAACTCGAGAGAGTGAATCCCAAGACTCATTCTATGTATCCAGCTTGAGAGAATGGATGTAGTGAGGTTGTGGGCTGGTCTTTATGTTTAACACATTGAGGTTTGAGAGAACTCAATTGAAATGAGGTAGCTGTTCGAGAGAAAAGTACCTCTTCTAAAGTTCATCTTACCCATGAAGAGTTAGCACTTTTGGTTAGCAATTTGCACCCATTAAGTTGAGTTTAGCAATTGGTTGGTCAATCCCCCAAGTATCTTTCTTCTATTTGATTGTTCCTAGTTAATTATTGAGATTGATTCTGATCTAACAACCCCTTACCCTGACATTGATGTCACCCTTCAAATTTTATTAATAAATTTCGAAAACCTTAATTCCTTCAGCTACAAAAATCACTATTGTAACTTTATAATTGAATTCAAAATAAAACTACTCTCTGTGGGATCGACTCCAGCTCTTTAGTTGGGTTTATACCGCTTAATGATCGTCTACACCTAGTATCAGATAAGGTGTAGTTGATACGTTAATCAAAATGGCGCCGCTGCCGGGGAGTGGTGTTGTTTAGAATTCTCTTATCGAAGTTTAATTTGTGATCTTATTGACTGAAGTTGAAACGATTTAATTTGTTTTGTGTTTTTGTTAGTTGTGTTGAACAGAAGAAAATATGAGTGAGGCAGGGAGTAACGGTAGCCAAATGGGCCACCAAGGCGATATTGACGATCTTAATAATGTACATAACCTAATTCTAATGGGTGGAATTGGTGCAATCTATTTTTCGGCAATCGAAGGAAAGGCGATATTCCATGTTACCAACGTAACACTCCATCTTCTCCAAATGAAAGGACTTTATGAATGATTAGCTCATGAGGACCCACCTGAACATATGCGAAACTTCATGGATGTTTATAGTCCGTTCTCATTCAAGAACGTGTCACAAGAATCAGTCTGCCTCAGGTTGTTTCCATTATCTTTGATGGGTGACACTAGCAAATGGTTGGCCGAGTTACCAAAGAATTCCATCACCTCTTGGGTTGAGCTTACCATGACGTTCAATGTGAGATTTTTCCACCATCGAGGATGATGGTACTCAGGGATAACATTCAAGGTTTCAAGTGATTAGAAGGTGAACCAATTCATGAAACGTGGCTGAGGTTTAAGAAGCTATTACTTCAATGTCTGACGCACGGACTTCCAAACAATGTGCTACTCCGATACTTTTATAGAAGTCTTGATTTAATAAATAAAGGGGTAGATGATCAATTGGTTCGAGGAGGAATAATGTTGCAATCATTAGAGGTAGCTCGAGCCTTCTTGATGACATGACCAAAATAAATCAAGCATGGTACACTCAAGATGACCAAGTATCGCCGTTTTGTTTTAGGATAACACAGGAATATCTTGATAAAGAAAAAGAAAGGGATGGACAAATTAGTAAAATGTTATCCCAAATGGAGCTGCTACAAAAACAAGTGCTAGAAAATGTGAGCAAACCCAAAGAAGCAAGAGGAGTGTTTAGAGTTGAGGAGGGTTCTTACTCGAGCTACTCAAAGCCAGGGGAGAATCAAGGTTGGAACTTTCACAAGGTTGAGGAGGGTTTCTACCCAAGCTACTTGAAGCAAGGTGGGAATAAAGATTGGAACTCCCACAAGGAAGAAGAGCGGAGGCGATACTATCAAGAATGGGCCGAACAACGTGACCATGGGAGAGGAGAAGATAATCATGAAAAAAACTACACACAATCGAGTGATAGCCCAAAATCAAAGGGTAGTTCAAGTAGTCTTCGAGTGGATGATTTGTTGTCTCGCATCCTTGACAAGGTGAAAGATCGGACGATATGCTTAAAGATATGAAAGCTGATTTTTCATCATTAAACAATAGAGTAAACTCTCATGTTGATGCAATCAAACACCTTGAGGGACAATTAAGCCAACTTTCAGCACAATTGGAACCTAAGGTGATTGAAAGAGAGGAAGCTGATTACACAACAACTTTGAGGGAGGATGGTGACAAAAATTTGGCTATGGTTACTCGAAGTGGAAAGGTAGTGATTGGTGATATGAAGGGGAATGATGAAGCTCAAGCTATTGAAGTGGAAAAAGACATTGAGGAAGAAGAGGCTCCCATCTCGCAAAGCCTTGCCAAGGAGTTACAAGAGGATAAAGGAAAGAGCACCTCAATCCCAAAATTGGTGCAACCTCTTCCCAAAGTAACCCCTCCTTTTCCCCAACGTCTCAAGAAGAACAATGAGGATGAGAAGTTCAAGAAATTCTTATCAGTGTTCAAGAAACTCTCCATAAATCTACCATTAGTAGAAGCACTGTTGGAGATGCTGAGTTATTCCAAATTCATGAAGGAGTTAGTCACCAGAAAGAGAATCCTGGATTTTGAGACAATCGAAGTTTCTCATAGTTGTAGTTAAATTATGACTAGTGAGACGATTAAAAAGAAAGAAGATCCGGGAGCATTTACCATCCCTTGCACTATTGGCATGCTCCAATTTGCCGAAACCCTATGTGACTTGGGGGCAAGCATAAATCTAATGTCATACACAATCTATAAACAACTTGGGTTAGGTGAACTGAAATCCACAACAATGAGGCTCTTGATGGCGTCCCGGTCGATCAAGCATCCTGTGGGGATACTCTATGATATTTTGGTAAAGGTTGATCGATTAATCTTTTCGGTGGATTTTGTCATCCTTGATTGCGAGATTGATGCTGAAATTCCCATTATTTTGGGAAGACCATTCTTGGCGACATGAAGAGCGCTAGTGGATGTTGAAAGTGGAGAATTGAAGTTCCGGGTGAACGATGATAAAGTCACTTTTAGTGTGTGTAAGTTAATGAAGCACCCAAGCGATATTCATGTGGTTTCAAGAATCTATGTAATTGATGAAACAGTGGCTAGTGTGAGCCATTTATTGTGTATGAGTGAACCGCTTGAGGCGGTGCTTGTGAACTATGATGAGACCGAAGTATAAGGTTACGATGAAGTGGTAGCTGCCCTTTCGGGATTGGGGGAATGTTCAAGGAATCCATTAAAGCTGGATATTGATCTGAAAAATTGAGAAAATCCTCCCGCAAAACCATCTACTATGGAACCACCAAAGCTGGAGTTGAAAACACTTACTACTCACTTGCGATATGCATTTTTTTGGGCAAACAACACCTTACATGTTATTATTGTTGTTGACTTGCTTGAAAGTAAAGTAAATTTTCTTCTTGAGGTGTTGAAGAGGTACATCAAAGCTATAGGGTGGATAATCATTGACATTGTTGGTATTCCACTCGGCATATGCACTCACAAAATTTAACTTGATAGTGAATGCAAACCGAGTGTCGAGCATCAAAGGAGATTGAACCCACCAATGTAAGAGGTAGTGAAAAAGGAGATAATCAAACAGTTGGATGCATGCGTGATCTACCCTATTGCGGATAGCAAATGGGTGAGCCCGGAGCAATGTGTACCCAAAAAGGAGGCATCACGATAGTCCCGAATGAGAAACGGGAACTAGTTTCGATGAGACCGGTAATCGGATGGAGGGTTTACATGGATTACCGCAAGTTAATTTCATGGACAGAAAAAGATCACTTCCCATGCCCTTCATGGATCAGATGCTTAATCGACTTTTGGAGCATGGATGGTATTACTTCTTGGATGGGTACTCCTAGTATAATCAAATCTCTATTGCACCGGAGGATCAAGAGAGGACAACAGTCACGTGTCCCTGTGGTACCTTTGCCTTCAAAAGGATGCCTTTTGGGTTGTGTAATGCCCCGGTAATGTTCCAACGTTGCATGTTGTCTATTTTTGCTTATATGGTAGAAGATTCAATGGAAGTTTTTATGGATGACTTCTCAGTTGTGGGCGATTCTTTTGAAACATGGTTGACACACCTTGGGCAGGATCTTCAAAGATGTGTGGAAAATAATCTAGTCCTAAATTGGGAGAAATGTCACTTCATGGTTAGGGAAGGTATAGTTTTGGTCCACAAGGTATCGCAAAAAGGGCTAGAGGTTGATAAAGTGAAGATTGAAGTAATTGAGAAGCTACCACCACCAATCTCGATAAAAGGCATTTGTAGTTTCTTGGGGCACGCCGGGTTCTATCGGAGATTCATCAAAGACTTCTCAAAAATTTCACTCCCATTGTGAAATTGGAAAATGAGGCAAAATTTTACTTTGATGACGCTTGTATGACAGCCTTTAAGTGCTTGAAAGAGAAATTGATCTCTACCCCGGTTATCATTAGTCTTGATTGGTTGGCACCTTTTGAAGTGATGTGTAATGCTAGTGGTACGACATTAGGTGTCATATTGGGACAAAAACGCAACAAGCTATTCCATCCTATCTACTATGCAAGCAAAACCCTGAATGGTGCTCAACGTAACTACATGGTTACTGAGCAAGAATTACTTGCGGTGGTATATGTATTTGAAAATTTTCAAGCATATTTGTTAGACACCAAAGTGGTTGTTCACACTAATCATGCAGCTTTGCGTTATTTGATGGCGAAGAAAGACACCAAGCCAAGATTGATAAGGTGGGTATTATTGTTGCAAGATTTTGTCTTTGAAGTCAAAGATAGAAGAGGGTGTGAAAATCAAGTGGCTGACCATCTATCCAGGTTAGAAGGCAATGAGAATGAAAAGCTGGAGGTAGATATCAATGACTCATTTCCTGATGAGCATGTATTCTCGGTCACTTTTAAACAAGTTCCTTGGTATGCTCATTTTGCTAATCATGTGGTATGTGGACCGATGATGGAAGATCTGATCTTCTACCAACAAAAGAGGTTCTTGTTTTATGTCAAGAAGTATTTTTGGGATAAGCCATATTTATTAAGAGAATGTGCAGATCACATCATTAGGTGATGTTTACCTGAAAAGGAGTTCAATAAAATTCTCTATGCTTGTCATGCTTCACCAGTTGGGGGTCTTCATAGCGGTGTGCACACAATCCCTAAAATTCTTCAAAGTAGGTACTATTGGCCATCCCTCTACAAAGATGCTCATGATTTTTTCAAGAAATGTATACATTGCCAAAAACAAGGTGGGGTGTCCAGAAAGAATGAGTTACCTTTTCAGCCTATTTCGGAAGTTGAGTTATTCGATGTCTGGGGAATAGATTTCATGGGGCCATTCGTGAGCTCATTTGGTAACAGGTATATTTTGGTGGCTGTGGATTATGTTTCAAAATGGGTGGAAGTGGTGGCACTCCCTAATAATGAAGGGAGGAGTGTTGTTCAATTTTTAAAATGCTATATCTTTGCAAGATTTGGCTTGCCTCGGGCTATCATTAGTGATGAAGGATCGCATTTTTACAAATGACTGTTTGCATCTACATTGAGTAAATAAGGCGTGAAACACAAAGTGGCAACACCATATCATCCCCAAACGAGTGGCCAAGTGGAAGTTTCAAAACGTGAGATTAAGAGTATCTTGGCAAAGACTGTGAATACAAATAAGACTGATTGGTCTTGAAAATTAGATGATGCTCTTTGGGCGTATCACACCGATTACAAGACACCAATTGGCATGTTCCCATATTAACTAGTTTTTGGGAAATCTTGTCACCTACAAATTGAACTTGAATACAAAGCACTTTGGGCATTAAAGACATTAAATCTAGATTGGGAAAATGCTTCAAAAGAGAGAGTCGACCAGCTGAATGAGCTAGGCGAATTCAGGATTAGAGCTTATGAAAGCTTATCTCTCTACAAGGAGAAAATGCAGAAATGACATTACTCTAAAATCCTCAAGAGAGAATTTCAAGTTGTAGACTTTGTGTTGTTGTAGAATTCTCGACTGAGACTCTTTTTAGGAAAGCTCAAGTCAAAATAGTCCGGTCCTTTTAAAGTGATTCTCATTTTCAACAATGGGGCCATTGAAGTTGAGGGTAAGGAAGGTCCAACCTTCAAGGTGAATGGGCAACACTTGAAGTTGTATTTTGGGAAATGCCATGAGATTTCTTTGATTGAAGTGGTGTATTTGGAAAATGTGTGAAAGCATTTCCACGTCGTGCCACGACGTTAAATAAGGCATTTATTGGGAGGTGATGAGTCCGAGTTTTGAACTCATTTAGGGCTTTATCTGTATAGGTTTAGTGTCCTCAAATGCTCATTTTGTGCTAATAACTGATGTAAAGTCCTTGATTTTCAGGATTATGGATTAAGGAGCAAAACATGGACACTAAGTTGCAAAAGGAACAAAGCGAGCTGAAAGAAAAAAGAAAAGAGAGTCTGGTGATCGCCAAGTCCATTTGGTGACTCACCGAGTGGCCTCAATGATTGCCTAAAGTTCTAGTGTGCCAAGCATGGAAGGATAAAATCAAGTTGACGAGAGAAAGAAGCAATCAGCGGATCGCCGAGTGGTTCTGCGATGCAGTGTTAGATCGCCTAAAGTTACAGACCTGGAGGATGCTGAAGGCCAAAGAAAGAAGGCGATGGAACGAACCAAAAGGCGGATCGCTGAGTTGGTCGGTGAGCTTGACTTACTGTGCCGAATAGCCCTTCGCAACATATTTTTGGCAACTATAAATACATTTTCGAACATTAAGTTAGATATCAAATTTTATTCTGAACAATCTTTAGAATTAATTTCGAGTTTGAACTCTAAGTTTTGAAACAAGTTTTCTTTAGCTTTGAAGAATTGAATCTTTTCCTTTTTGGGTCTTGGAGATTCTTCAATTTGGACTTTTGTAAAGACGAAATTAATCGTACCTAGTTGATAGAAACCCGATTTGGTAACGATTTTTATCTTTTTATGATGTCCAGCTAAAACCCCAATTCTTGGGGTGTGATTATGGGCTGATTTAGCTAATGGGTGTTGTTAATTGTTAGTGTAATTGCTGTTTAGAAGTGAGTTCAATCATTTATTGTGGGTTAATTCAGGAGGTACAGTTGCAAATGTGATTCCACTGTTGTGTTCTTGGCTTGCTCAAGAGAGAGGTTTTAGAATTAAGGTACTTGATTGATGGTCAGTGGGTATTGGGTTGGCCTGGGTTCAGCTCGAGAGAGTGAATCCTAAACCCGTTTCCACATATTCAGCTCAAGAGAGTGAATGGACTAAAGTGTGGGCTGTTCTTATTTTGCGTGCTTGTTGATGTTTGAGAGAAATCAACTTGATTCGGGGTAAATTGTTTGAGAGAAAGTTTACCCCCTCTATAGTCTAGCTTACTCACTGATTTTGAGATGTTTTCTAATAGTTGCAACTACCCATTTGTCTATAATAGCCTGTAATCGAATCACATCCCATTAACCCGTCTCCCTATTGTTAGTTCGTGTTATTTGCTGTTGGTGTAGTTGATAATTGAAACCAAAACCCCCTTTATTTGACATTCGTGTCACCCCTGATTTGAATTACATTTTTATTCGATAATGTCTATTCCTATGATTGATTAAAACAAATTTGTACATACCTACTGAATCTTAAAAATGTACCGCTCCCTGTGGGATTCAACCCCAACTCATTTAGTTGGGTTATTATACTAATTAACGACCGTTGACGTTTAGAATTGGATGAAGTGTCTTTGAAACATTATTAATCAAAAATGGCGCTGCTACAGGGGAGTGGTGTTGGTTAAGATTCTTTGGTTAAGTTGAATTTTGTTCTTTTTAGTCATAGTTGAATTTACTTACTTTTAGTTTTGGTTTGCGTGCTGTTGATTAAAAAAGAGGAAATGAGTATAAATGGAAGCAATAGTAGCCAAGTGGGCCACCAAGATGACTTCGACAACCTCAAAGATGTTAATGTGCCGAATGCTAATGACCCTCATCTAACGGGTGGAATTGGTGCCATTCACTTGCCTCCGATCGAAGGGAATGCAGTGTTCCACATTACAAGCATCATGTTGCAACTCTTGCAATTGAAGGGGTTGTTTGGTGGATTAGCTCATGAGGATCCCCATGAGCACATAAGAAACTTCATTGACGTTTGTGGGCCGTTCTCCTTCAAGAACATTTCGGAAGATTTGGTTCGGTTGAGGTTGTTCCCATTTTCTTTAATGGGAGAAACATGTAAGTGGCTGGCTGAATTGCCATTAGACTCAATCACTTCATGGGAAGATCTTGTCACCGCATTTCAAGTGAAATTTTTCCCTCATTCAAAGATGATGAATGTTCGGAACAACATCTAAAGCTTTAAGCGTTTGGAGGGTGAGCCAATTCATTAGAATTGGCCAAGATTTAAGAAGTTGGTGCTGCAATGCCCAACTCATTGTTTGCTCGATAACGTTTTGCTACAATATTTTTATCGAAGCCTTGATTTGGTGAACAAGGGAGTAGCTGACCAACTTTCTCCGGGAGGTTTGATGCAACAACCTTACATTATAGCAGCCCAACTCTTGGATGGTATGACAAAAATCATCTGGGCGTGGTATACCCGTGAAGATTAGGTCTCCCCTCTCATGTTTAAATTGACCAAGGAGCAGCCTGAGAAAGACCAAGAGAGGGACCAGAACATGGCAAAGATCATGACACAACTTGATATTTTTTCCAAAAATGTAATAGGAGCTGATGCTTGAAGTGTCAATGTGTGGGTGTGTAAATCCCGATGATGCCAAGTTTGAAGCGTTGTACAATGTAAAGGTGAATTTACTAGCCAACCAAGGTGGTGGTTATCGTACAAACTACCCAACGCATGGTGGTAACCAAGGTTGGAGCAGGGATGAAGGTTGGAAGGATCGTTATAGAGAGTGGAGGGATTGTAACCCCACCTGGAAAGAAAGAGATGGGGAGAAGGATATATATGTTTATCCCCACGAGTGCCAAAAGCCCAAGGATTTCGAGGGTGGCCATTATGAGGATATGCTCACTCGTAGTCTCAACAAGGTTGAGGGGTCGGACAAGATCTTGAAAGAGATAAAGGAAGATGTGTCAAACCTTAGCCATACGGTTACCTCTCATTCAGTCTCTATCAAATAGCTGAAGACCCAAATGGGGCATATTTCATCTCATTTAAACTCAAGACAGTAAGGGGGGTTGCCTAGTGACACTATGGCCAATCCCAAGAATGAAGTTTGAGTGAGGACTTGCGTCGTGCCACAACGTTATATAAGGCGCTGCTTGGGAGGCAACCCAAGTTTTATTTGCTTTCTTTTTGATTTTGAAATAATGGTGTGTTGATTGTGCAGGTTAAGGTGTTGACTGTGCTTGAAAAGTGCAGATTATGGAGCAAAATGTCCAATCGGTGACTCACCAAAGCTGTCGGCAAACCCGACTTGAATCGCTGTTGGACTCAAGAAATTCAAAGGTTGGAATCTGTAAAACTCGGCGAGCCCAGGAGCAAATCGGCGTGTCGCCGAACTAGTCGGCGATTGCAACTTTGTCCGCCGTTTGGACCCCCACATTAACTGGAGGTCCTGTAAAACTCGACGAGGTAAGTACCCACTCAACGTGTTGCCGAGTGGGTCGGCGAGCAAAACTAATGTCACCGAATGGGCGAGAACTGGACGTTTTTAAAGGCCAAAGGTTTAAACTTTCAAACTCTTTCACATTCCCTTACTTTTCAACTTCCCAAACTCACACCCGCACTATATTTTCCTATATTTTTTCATTTTTACTACCTCTTAGTCGCCATTTGTGTGTTTGGAGTTGGATTCTTTGCCGCCTAGCATTTCAAATTTTTTATTTGGCATTAAAGGTTGGTTGTTCGAATCCCGAACTTATATTTAGCAATTTTTACTCATTTGTAATTGCTCTTATCTTAGTGATGTGTGCTAGGCCTCTCTGATCTATAAATGTGTGTTTGTGGGCTTGTTTTACTTTGAATTTCATGCCTAAATTGCCGCAAGTGTTAATTTTCCACTTCTCGTGCTTGAATTGGTCAAATTCTTGTTGGGTTGTGTATTGTTATTGTTGGGTCTAGTCTGGTGAAGTCTGAGTAACCCGCATTTGTGCTAAATGACGTATATTGCTCGATGATCGAGCCTTTGACGTCATTCTTAAGGGCTAAAGTTATCAAATGGCTAAATTTGGCCAAACTGGGAGAAGTTTAAGTATCCCAGGGGCATGGGTGTAATGGGTCCAAGTCTAATTGAACTAGTGTGTGGTTTGATTTTGTTTTCGGGGGCTGCGGGGTTGAATTTGGAAAATAGGGTGGAAAGTAGGCACGTTGGGCAGTTTGGCGAGCTGGGTCAAGCTCACTGTACCACTCGATAGTTCGCCAAATCCCCCTCGATCGCCTTTAAATTCATGCTTTCATTGGGTTTGGCTCTATAACGTTTGGCAAGAATCCTAATTTTGCCGAGTGCACTTGACGACTCGCCGATCGTCTTTCTTGATCGCCGTTTCTGCGCCCCTAACCCTTAAAATGCTTTGTAACTTTCCGTGGGCTAGTCCATGCTCGCCGAATGTTGTCAACAATTCACCGAAAGGCCCATTCCATCGCCGACATGCCATTTTTTAGAGAAATTTTTTAGCCAATCCTTTCGGCGAGCCCGATCTGGCTCGCCAAAGCGACTTTGTGACTTGTTGACCAGTTCGGCGAGTCTGTCTGAAATTATTTTCTGCAATTTTTCTTGAAGTATTCCTAACTCTTTTTGATGTTTTTGTAGAAATTGCTAGACCAAAAGTGGCTGGTAGAGATGCCGCCCTGCAAAAGGGCTAAAAGAGTCGCACTGAATGAGGATGGAGTTGCATCCTGATCAACGACATTCAAACTTCCTATCATAGGTGGGAAGGGAAAGGAAAAAGGAAAGGGCAAAATGCCTGCACCCACGTCACCAGAGGTCAGCTCCGACAGTGACGGAATCTATGCCACTCACCTCACCACTTCTGAGAGTGAGGGTGAGCACCAGGACCATCACACTGCCATTTCTGAGCCTGAAGATGAGATTCAGTTAGCCCAACAAGCAGAGCTGAGATCTAAGAGGCTAAATGATCTACTCGACCTCGAGGCGTACTCGACCTCTAATACAAGCCTCTTAGCATTCATTCATTGCATAGACACCAAAACCATAAGGAATTAAAAACTTTCTTCACTCACGAAGATACTTTCAATAAATAGCAAGCGGAAGACTTTCTAGACTTTATACAATATGTCTCAAAACCATCTAATACCTATATATAACATTGGGACTAAGCCCACTCAAAACTTAAGCAAATACTAGAGAGACATAAAAAGAACATGTTGGTTATTGCCCTCGAATCTATGAGGACTCACCAAGTCTTCATCTTCAACTCTTAAAAACCTATCAAGTAGTCATGACATATCACCATCTCCAAATCCCTACACTTTAGTCAAAAAGCAAAAGAAAGGGGTTAGCACAATTAAGTACTAAGTATGGAGACCATGCAGCAAAATATGCACAACGGACATTTACAAGAAAGGTATGCTTTCATGTCCTTTGATAAAACCTTTTCTTTTGCAAGTATAAGAGACATAATACAAGTCAACATTAACATATTAGACCATAGCCAACCATACATATACTTAATATAAATCCATATACAACTCATGCTTAACTTTAGAAGGACACATGTCATTTCATTACCATAGGACCTCTACCTAATATAACCTTAAGACACACTTGAGTGAGACAAGAAGTGACGGCCACAAATCCTCTTCAAGCCCACTTAAGTGTTCTCCTAGTTTACCTTAGATAAGGACTTTATAGGCAAGCTGCATAATCATACCCGATAGATAGCATATTAATGAGAGGATATGTATTATGATGCTTACATAAAATAAATCATATTTAGTGGGTCATAGTACATGTGTGGTGAGTGACCATCAATATAGTATTTCCAAGGCCTACCCACCCCCTTGGAGGCGAATGAGGTACAAACCCCTCAATGTGGTTGCCCGGGCCTACCACCCCCGAGCTAGGACCAAGGTACAAACCCTCGATATGGTTATACGGGCCTACTACCCCCGTACTAGGCAACCAAGGTACCAACCCCTCGATATGGTTATACGGGCCTACTACCCCCGTACTGAGCAGCAAGGTACCTACCCCTCGTTATGGTTATGCGGGCCTACTACCCCCCGTTCTAGGCAACCAAGGTACCACCCCCTCGATAAGGTTATACGGGCCTTCTACCCCCCGTACTACGCAACCATGGTACCAACCCCTCGATACGGTTATACGGGCCTACTACCCCCGTACTAGGCTTGGTCGACTCACAACACTTATATAGAAGATCATATACATGTGTCCATTTCATCATCATTTCAATAATTATATAGCTATTCGATTCATAGGGCGTACATTGGACCTTCCATTTCCTAAGGATTCTATAAATGGGCATTTTATCAAACACATGATGGGCTATTGTTCATGTAAATGAAATCATGTACTTCAAGAGTACTAAGTCCCAACCAATTTCGAAATACATATATAAATCAGCCCACCAACAACA
Source organism: Solanum commersonii (assembly GCA_029007595.1). Lineage (NCBI taxonomy): Eukaryota > Viridiplantae > Streptophyta > Magnoliopsida > Solanales > Solanaceae > Solanum > Solanum commersonii. The sequence goes on along the minus strand of JAJTWQ010000055.1, from coordinate 3,729,945 downwards.
TACATATATATATCAACCTTCATAATTTGATCATGGAAGCATAGAAAACCATAAACATCACATAATAATTCCATTTCATGATAATATGCAAAATAGACCATAATAGGATCATCACAAGATCACATAAACTCATTCACATCATACCTTCACATATAGCTTCATATAGGACTTTACATCTAGCCTCATATGTGTATAATAATACAACAATATAATAACATTCACCTAATGCCCTTCATGGCCTCAATTCACAACAATACAACAAATAACCACCTCCACCAAAAGGTGGATCAAAATAATTAATAACAATATTATTAATACTAAAGATCAAGCCATCTCACCATCCTTTTCAAAGGCCATAAACCCACAATACTCAATTCCATAAATTATACAATATTTATCAAGTTTGATCAACTTACCCTCTTTCCATGGCTATCTTCATCATCCTCATCTTCCAACAATTTAACAATACAATAACAATGATAATAACAACAATCAACTATACAAGCTAAGCTAAACAATATCCAATAACCAACATAAAGTCTAAATCCCAATTTATGACCATTCAAGGCTACTACCTCACATTATACCATTCAATAACAATTTCTAGCAACTCAACATAGCTAGATCATATAAGAACAACCCACATCAACCACTCAATAATCCTACATCAATTACTCAAAATCATTAAACTCACTTTAGGCTAAATTTAAAGAATTTGAGAGACATGGAGTTCACAAAATTTCTTTCTTAAAACCATAAATAATCATTAATAACCACATGAAACATCATTTGAAATTATTTAATGCAGAACCCATGCTTAGAATTCGAAATAGGATTTTTGTGTATTTGAAAAACCTTGAAAACCTTTTGATTGGGCTCCTTGAAAGAAAGAATAATCAAGGATAAAGGATCCCCATACCTTTATCTTCAAAGACAAACGAAATTGGTGAAGAAATCAATAGCCACCATCCACCTAGCTCCATCTTTCACCTTGAGTTTCCTTGGGGTTTTGAGAGAGTTTTGAGAGAGGGAAATGTTTTTAGGGATGGGAATGAATTAATGGTATCTAGGAAATAATATATACCCTTTGGAAAAAATTCGTCAACACTTAGAAAAAAAAGGGGCTGGGTGAACGGTAAATGAGCGATAAATCGACTCTTGGAAATTGCCTTTTCTGCCGGACAGACTTTACACGAAAATGGGCATAACTTCTTCGTCGAACTCCGAATGAGGTGAAACAGAAGTGCGTTAGGCCAGCTAACTCAAGGGCTTTCCATGGATATATTATTAGCCACAAATAATTTGTGTGCTAGGAGATATGACCCTCCAAAGTAGACCCTCGAAAAGGCTTCACTTGAAAATTTTGGATTTTGATACGGTTGCTCTAAAATTTGGGTTAGACTCATTTCCACTCAATTTGACCCCCTGAATAAGAATACAAGTAATTTCCGAAATGATGTACGGATTTTGAGATATATGGAAATTACAATTTATAGGTGTTTTTAAAGCATTTTCGGACATTTTTGGGGTCGTTTCAATATCTCCCCCTTGGGAACATTAAGTCCCGAATGTTAAAGAAACATACATGAGAGACACAAACATGGCAAATTCAGCCCACATAGGGATGCAACAATGCACTTACACCTCATTTCAAAAACCTCAACATAATTGTAAAACACAGACCAATTGTCAACTTAAACATGAATGTATGCAATGACATTATCATGTTTAGTGATGTTCAAGGATAAACTACCTTCTCTAATCATAACACACAACATCAACATTTCTCATGTTCATAGGAGGAACTACCTTCCCCTAGTCATTACATAGTCCATACATCATTAAGCACATATGCAAGTTTCCATGTTCAATAGCACTCTTTCAAGGAGGAACTTCTCAACTCCTTACTAAGACATGCTCATACCTTATTTTCATGAAGTACAATTGATCACTTATAACCAATGCACTACAACATGAGGAAAACAACTCATACAACTCATCTTTCTTCAAAAACACAAGTTTTTTTTTATGGAAATGCAAACCTCATTAATTCACATAAAGCATGGGAGGAACTACCTCCTCTACTCTTTAGGAAAGTTTCCACCACATAAGGAGCTAACATTCCATTTCATAAGAACACATTCAAGCATGTTCATTTAATTCACATCATCAAGTCAAGTATGCCATATTACACACAATGCACAACTTAGGAGAAAAAATCTCCATTTAAAACACACATCATACTACATGAGAGAATAGGACTACTTCTCAGACTCAATATGCATGCAACTTAGACATATTCATTTCATTGGAGGAATTTCCTGCTCCAACTCAAATCATGCTTATGATATCAACTTCGGCTAATTATGCAATTACTTCTTATAAGCACATTTAAATAATTCACCTCATCAATAAGCTGGTCTACTTTCTCTATTTCACTATCATAATGAGGGGCATGAAACATGAAAACTCATTTTCTCATTTAACAAAATTCATTTAAAACATGCATGACATAGGAGACCATGGAAAAACTCCTTTTCACATAAGACTCCAAAACATGAACCAAGCTTCTAGGAACTCTTTGTTTTAGGCTTGAGTAAGCACATATAGAAGTAGGTAAGGATATCAACACTTCTCTACAACTTCACTACTCATCGTACCATCCCCCACTTAAGGGTAAACCCAACTAAGGTCAACCTTAACATCTCATAAAAATCTCAATGAAAATACCATCAATCTTACCAAAACCATTCTTACCCAACTCTTTAATTCACTAAACCTCTTGTAATGAAAACATCCTTCAAGCCTAACTCATAAACATCAACCACACTTGAAGACCTTATCATCTATTACATATTTCCCCACTTAGGAGAAACTCTTACTAGTTCTTTCAAATTCACCTCCTTCCATCCTTAGGTCGGATCAAAACAACACTAGGCTTTTATACTCATTACACCTAGCATTTCTAAATCACCACACATTTCACAAATTCCCTCAACACAACACAAAACTCTCTCATGGCTGAGCCGGATACTCCCGACAAAACGCAGCAAAAGGAATCCCATTCATACTAAGTCATCACCACAATCTTTCTCACACCTACTAAGTCACCAAGTCATAGTTGGCATCACAACTAACATTCTCTCCCTCAATCCTTGCAACATTAAAAGTTCCTCAAAGGTTACACCCAAATGACCATCACATATGAAAAAAAAAAAAGGAAAGACATTATAGAGAGAAACTCCATGGCACGACTAAAAGAATGAATGAAGTGAAACTTTCTTAGCACTTGATAGCCTCATATTCATAATGTGGCGCGCTTCATTATGAACAAGACTCTACTAGATGTGGTTTGAGACAACCTAAGACCATCCCGGAAACTTATGCTCTGATACCAAGTTTGTCACGACCCGGGAGCACCCCCTAGTCGTAACCGGCGTCCTCGACCTCGAGAGGTCCTAATCCAGAACCTCTTAGCATTCATTCATTGCATAGACACCAAAACCATAAGGAATTAAAAACTTTCTTCACTAACGAAGATACTTTCAATATATAGCAAGCGGAAGACTTTCTTAACTTTATACAATTTGTCTCAAAACCATCTAATACATAAATATAACATTGCGTATTAGCCCACTCAAGACTTAAGCAAATACTAGAGACATAAAAGAACATGTTGGTTGTGCCTCGAATCTATGAGGACTCACCAAGTCTTCATCTTGAACTCTTAAAAACCTATCAAGTAGTCATGACATATCACCATCTCCAAATCCCTACACTTTAGTCAAAAAGCAAAAGAAAGGGGTTAGCACAATTAAGTACTAAGTATGGAGACCATGCAAGAAAATATGCACAACGGACATTTACAAGAAAGGTATGCTTTCATGTCCTTTGATAAAACCTTTCCTTTGCAAGTATAAGAGACATAATACAAGTCAACATTAACATATTAGACCATAGCCAACCATACATATACTTAATATAAATCCATATACAACTCATGCTTAACTTTAGAAGGACACATGTCATTTCATTACCATAAGACCTCTACCTAATATAACCTTAAGACACACTTGAGTGAGACAAAAGTGACCGCCCACACAATCCTCTTCAAGCACACTTAAGTGTTCCCCAAGATTACCTTAGATAAGGACTTTATAGGCAAAGTGCATAATCATACCCGATAGATAGCATATTAATGAGAGGATATATAATGATGCTTACATAAAATAAATCATATTTAATGGGGCATAGTAAATGTGATTTGCACTACCACCCCCCGAGCTAGGGACCAAGGTACAAACCCCTCGGGGTGGTTATACGGGCCTCTATGCCACTCACCTCACCACTTCGAGAGCTCACAACACTTATAGAAAAATCATATACATGTGTCCATTTCATCATCATTTCAATAATTATATAGCTATTCGATTCATAGGACGTACATTGGACGTTCTCTATAAATGGGCATTTTATCAAACACATGATGGGCTATTGTTCATGTAAATGAAATCATGTACTTCAAGAGTACTAAGTCAATCCAATTTCGAAATACATATAAATCAGCCCACCAACAACATACATATATATATCAACCTTCATAATTTGATCATGGAAGCATGAAAACCGTAGATAATATGCAAAATAGACCATAATAGGATCATCACAAGGTGAGCACTAAGAGATCAAGCCATCTCACCATCCTTTTCAAAGGCCATAAGCCACCATCACACCGCCATTTCGAGCAACTCAACATAGCTAAGATCATATAAAGAACAACCCGCATCAACCACTCAATAATCTACATCAAGATCATTTGAGATTCTCCTTGAAGAATAATCAAGTTAGCCCAACAAGCAGAGCTGAGATCTAAGAGGCTAAATGATCTATCTATGATCAGGACTCCCCCGACCACTACTTCTCTTCCTGCTCTAGCATAGGCTGTGGTCCTAGCACTACCGGTACGGGTCCTTCCCCACGGTCTATGAACAGATTGAAGACTGAGGGGCTATGAACCATTATAGAGGAGAAGCGATTGTCGACTGATGGCATCATAGACAGGTTTCCAGAGATCATGAGCTGCCTGAGGTCGCACAACTTCCAGCCATTCACCAATCCCCATGGCCCATACATTCCAAGTTGTGTCAGAGAATTCTACAGTGCCTACGGAACCCTGGAGCCACAAAGGAAGAAGCCGACCGCCATATTCAAACCGGTTGACTATGTGGTTGTCATAGGTAGAAAGGTGAAATATGATAGTGATATTATCAATGCAGTTCTAAAGTGATCGAATGATATTGAGGATGACTGCCAACATATGATCAGGATAAAAAAGTTGGAGAACGTGAAAAAGTGGTTGACTCCTCTGATTCATACGGTACTCCTAAGTGGCTTGAGGTTGGAGCACCCATTTAGAAGAAGGACCTCAACATCACAGCTAGGTTCTAGTTTGGCTTTATCAGTAGTACTCTCATGCCATCCCAGAACGAGTCAATTCTCCGCCACGCCAAACAGCCTGTTTTGGTTGCATTATTAATGGGACGAGGCTAAATTTGGGGATGCTCATTGTCCAGGAGAAGCTTATGAGGGCGAAACAGAGATAAACTTTCCTTCCATTCCTGGTATTGATTACCGAGTTATGCAGACATGTTCGAGTACCTAGAGATGAGAAGAAGGATGTGGAAGTTATTCCCACATCTTCTACTTAATTCGGAGGATTGAGGCGGAGTACATGAATGATGTGGCGGAGAAGAAGGCATCCTCGATGGATTCCTCCCCGATTGCTGATGTTTAGACACTACCTGCAGAGGGAGCATTGCCTTTTCCGCCCCCTGGGCCTTCAGGTACATCTAGCACTACTCTTTGTACTATGCCGACTTTCTCCACTGCCCCGTTGCCTCCTAAATATGGTGTTGCTGATGTCGTCTCTCGGCCTTCACTCACCTATGCTGTATTACTACGGATGGGCCAGCTAGCCCATTCTGCCGATAAACTTGCCTCTAGGCTTGAGGCTACTATTTCTGGCATGATCGGGAGGGCCCTTGCTGATGCTATTACACCATTGAGCTCTACTAATGATGCCCTTGCGGCACATATAGTGGTGTATGAGAAAGGCCAAGGGGCCAGTGATGAGGTGACGACTCTAAAGGTCGTCATTGCTAAGTTAAGGAGAGATGTGGACCAGCTGAAGTCCACCGACATATCGATGCTTTTCGGGATAGTAGAGATCCCTGATGTGCCAGTTGATCCTGACATGCCTCCGGCTACCACCAAAGATGATGTTCGAGCTGAGGAGGTAGCTGATCCCGAGTTTGAGGCTGAGACGGATGAGGAGATACTTAGGGTTGCTGATGAGGCTTCTTACGAGGGCCTTACAGAGACTGCGGAGGTCATGGTAGATGCAACTATGCATACTTCTTTGGCAGACACACCCTTGGCTGACCCTAGTGGAGTTAGCAGTGTTGATGTTACAGCGGGCATTGATGCCCCGATAGATGGAGCGACTGTGTAGACAAGACTTCTCTTTACCTCCCTCTATGTCAACTTTATTTACTTTATGGATATTTTGTTTTTTTATGCATTTGAGGACAATTGGCTTTTTATGTGTTGTGGGGGTGAGGTACTTCCGTACCAACCTCTTGTGATTATGATTTTTGTATATATATTGGGTTTTGTATTGAAATTGATGTTTTTAATACTGTTTTTATGGATGCTTGAGCTTGTGGCTCCTTATTTTAATTGCAAATGGTTTTTTGGGCCCTTCCAAAAAATTTTGCCACCTCTTGTGTATTTAATTATGGCTGTTCTTGTGCAAATTTGAGTGTTAGTTGTGATCAATAACGATTACTTGAATAGTGCTCTCAATTGAACAAACATGAATGTGCGGCTACGATGAGGCCAAATGAAGTTGCATAGGCAATATGTGAACTCTTTGCATCTTGTTGTGACTAGCCTATTATCAAATTGAGTCTCTTGTAATGAACATTGCACACTAGAGAAAGTGTGGAGGCTTGCTTGACATTGGTGTCAATGCCTTGTGTGATGAGCTTACCATGAACCATGTGTGATGACACCTAGAATTTGCCTCGTTGGTCTTGTTGACTAAGTGATGCAAGCTCTTGAAATGATCTTAGGCAACGATTTTAAAAAGTGAAACAATTTGACATTATACCTCTTTTGTGGCCAACCTTGTGAGTGTGTGAACTATGCTGAACCCCTTTGAGCCTTCTCTTTTTTCTTGGAAGAAACTTGATGCAAATGAGGCCTCTCTTTATCCCTTAACCCATAATTTCCTGAATTGTGGTTTGTTTGAATAGCTAACTTAGGCCAAAAGCCTAAGTTGGGGGTGTGGTGGAAAGAGAAGGTAAATCAAGAAATGCAAAATAATCACCCTTGATCCATGGTTTTGAGAATGATGGAACCCCTCCATACAAAAAAAAAGAGAAAAAGAAAAGGTGAATGATAAAAAAAAAGAAAAGAAAATGAACGAAAAAGTTTTGAAATAAAGTTGTGAAAGTGCAAAAGCAAATGGGGTGTCCGGTATTCCATGGAAAGTTAATAATGGGGTGAATTGTGAGCTTGAATGAGAATGATGAAGAAAAGGAAAGGAAGTGTTGTTCACACCACATTTTACGAGAATAATAGCCATTGAGCCTAAATGACCATACATTTACACTCGGTCTCATTACAAGTGCCTTGAAAAGTCCTTTTTGATCTTGAAGTGAGCTGAAACAAATGTTGGCTGGAAAATAAGGGCAAGCCTATGGGTGAAGTCATGCATGTGTTCATCTTTTTAAGTGTGAGAGTTGTTTTTGATCTCGAAACTATAAATTGTTGAACCATTGTGTGTGAATATGGAATCATCTTTGTGTGAGGGCATTTGAGTACCTTTGTTGAGCTTGAACTTTCATTAGAAGCAAGTATTGTGAACTTGAGAATCTTTGATAGTGGTGAGTCATAACTTGAACCTTTGAGTGCACAATTGATCCTTGCATGAGTAAGTTTAGTCTTGTTGTGTGCATCATGATTAAATTTTGTGTAGCACTGTTTGAGACATCCTTTTTGAACTGCTGAACTTGAGTTTTTACTTGAGGACAAACAAAAGTTTAAATTTGGGGTGTTGATGCGTCCAAGTTTTGGACTCATTTAAGGCTTTATTTGTATAGGGTTAGTGTCTGCAAATGTTCATTTTGTGCCAATAACTGATGTAAAGTCCTTGATTTTCAGGATTATGGATTAAGGAGCAAAGCATGGACACTAAGTTGCAAAAGGAATAATGCGAGCTGAAAGAAGGAAGAAAAGAGAGCCTGGTGATCACCAAGTCCATTTGGAAACTCGCTAAGTGGCCTCAATGACCGCCTAAAGTTCCTGTGTGCCAAGCCCCGAAGGAGAAAATCAAGTTGGCGAGAGAAAGTAGCAGTCGGCGGATCGCCGAGTGGTTCCGCGATGCAGTGTTAGATCACCTAAAGTTACAGACCTGGAGAATGTTGAAGGCCAAGGTAAGAAGGCGATGGAATAGACCAAAAGGCGGATCGCCGAGTTGATCAGCGAGCCCGACTTACTGTGCCGAATAGCCCTTCGCAACATATTTTTGGCAACTATAAATACATTTTCAAACATTAAGTTATATATCAATTTTTATTCTGAAAAATCTTTAGAATTAATTTCGAGTTGGAACTCTAAGTTTTGAAAAAAGTTTCTCTAGCTATGAAGAATTGAATATTTTCCTTTTGAGAAATTGAAAGTAGGTCTTAGTGATTCTTCAATTTGGACCTTTGTAAAGATAAAATTAATCGTACCCAGTTGATGGAAACCAAATTTGGTAATGAGTTTTATCTTTTTATGATGTCTAACTAAAATCTCAATTCTTAGGGTGTGATTATGGGCTGATTTACCTATCAGGTGTTGTTAATTTTTAGTGTAATTGCTGTTTAGAAGTGAATTCAATAATTTATTGTGGGTTAATTTAGGAGGTGCAGTTGCAAATGTGATTCCACCTTTATGTTCTTGGCTTGCTCGATAGAGAGGTTTTACAACTAAGGTTCTTGATTGATGGTCAATGGGTATTGGGTTGACTTGGGTTCATCTCGAGAGAGTGAATCCCAACCCTTTTCCACACATTCAGCTCGAGAGAGTGAATGGACTAAGGTGTGGGCTGTTCTTATTTTGCTTGCTTGTTGATGTTCGAGAGAAATTAACTTGATTCGGGGTAAATTGTGTGAGAAAAAGTTTACCCCCTCTATAGTCTAGCTTACTCACTGATTTTGAGATGTTTTCTAATAGTTGCAACTACCCATTTGTCTATAATAGCCTGTAATCGAATCACATCCCAATCACCCATCTCCCTATTGTTATTTCGTATTATTTGTTGTTGGTGTAGTTGATAATTGAAACCAAAACCACCTTTATTTGACATTTATTACACTCCTGATTTGAATTACATTTTTATTCGGTAATGTCTATTCATATGACTGATTAGAACAAATTCGTACTTACCTACTAAATCTTAAACATGTACTGCTTCCTGTGGGATTCAACCCTAACTTATTTAGTTGGGTTATTGTACTGATTAACAACCATTGACGCTTAGAATTGGATGAAGTGTCTTTGAAACGTTATTATTCAGGAGGCAACCCAATCATTAGTTGTTTTGAATAATGTGTGCTGAATGTGTAGGTGTGGGTGATTCTGCGATGCAATGACTCCTTCTGCGATCCGCTGAGTGGGTTCAGCGATCTCAATTTTGCTCGCCTTTGTGGCGTCAACAGTGGGCTGAGGTGCTAGAATATTGGCGAAACATATTCACCACTTGTCGATACGCCAAGATGAATTGGCGAACCCGACTTTCTCCTTTGCCCCTCCCCCAAAGGGTCGGAGTCTTGGAACTTTAGGGGAGGTCCTACTTCCACTTGGCGAGACGCCGATGTTATTCGTTGGTCTATTCTCTATTCGCCTTCTTACCCCAAGGTGGAGTGGTTACATGTTGAAAATTTGGCGAGTTGCATGCAACTTGGCGATTCGCTGATTGATTTTGTGAGCGCCACAAGAATTCGCCTAATGGAGCCTAGGGAAGATTTCTTTTCACCCTACTTTGTTTGTTTGAGTGCCAGTACTTTATCTTTATCTTTTTGTCATTTTTAGTTTATCTTGTGTAGTGTTTGTTCTCTACTAACATTAAGGACAATGTTGGATTCTTTTTGTGGGGGTGGTAGGAGTCTGTTATTCTTCTATCAAAAGTGCTCTGAATTGATCGAAATGAATGTGCGGCTACGATAAGGCAAATGAAGTTACATAGACATTATGTGAACTTTCAGCATCTCGTTGTGACTAGCCAATTGTCAAAAGAGTCTCTTGTGAAGAACATTGCACACTAGCTAAAAAGTGTGGAGTCTTGTTAGATATTGGTACCAATGCCTTGAGTGATGAGAGTACTTTGAACATTATGTGTGATGACACTTAGAATTTGCCCCGTTGGTCCGGTTGACTAAGTGATGCAATCACTTGAAATGATCTTAGGCAAAAATTTGAAAGAGTGAAACAATTTGAAAATATACTTGTCAGATGTGTGAACATTGCTTGAACCCTATTGAGCCTTATCCTTTTCTTGAATAAACTTGAACAATTGTGATCCTTTTTTATCCATTTACCCATAACTTTCATGACGTGTGGTTTATTGGATAGCCAACTTAGGCCGAAAGCCTAAGTTGGCAGTGTGGTGAAAAGGGAAGGAAAATCAAGAAGTGTGAGAAATAATCACCCCCCTTGAGTAATGGTTTTGAAAAAGATGGAACCTTTCCATGCAAAAAAAAAAGAATGAAAAAGGTTGTGAGATAAAGTAATGGAAGTTGAATAATGGGGTGGATTGTGAGCATGAGGTAAATGTTAAAGAAAAGGAGAAAAAGTGATGTTCATACCACAGTTCATGAAGGTAGAAGCCACTAAGCCTAAATGAACATACCTTGACACTCAGCCCCGTTACAAGTCATGAAAAGACCTTCGTGATCTTGAGTGAGCTGAAACAAATATCGATTGGAAAATAAGGAAAACCTATGGGTGAAGTCATGCATGTGTTCATCTTTGTGAGTGTGGGCATTGTATATGATTTCAGAACATTAAATTGTTGAGACGTTGTGTGTGACTATGGAATCAACTTTATTGAGAGGGCATCTGAGTACCTGTGTTGAGCTTGAACTTGCATTTTAAGCAAGTATGGTGAACTTGAGTATCTTTGATAATGGTAAGTCACAACTTGAATCTTTAAGTGCACAATTGATCATTGCATGTGTAAGTTGAACCTTGTTGTGTGCATTCATGTTGAGTCTTATGCAGCACTATTTGAGGCATCCTTTTTGAACTACTAATCTTGAGTTTTACTTGAGGACAAGAAAAAGTTTAAGTTAGGGGTGTTGATGAGTCTTAGATTTGGACTCATTAGGGGGTTTGTTTTGACAGTTTGACTGTCCTAAACTGTTAATTTATGCTATGAACTGATGTATAAATCTTGACTTTTAGGTATGTGGATTGAGGAGCAAAGCAAGGACACTAACAGGCAAAAAGGGCAAAACAAGCTAAAGAAGGGAAGAAAAGCAAACCTGATGATTGCCAAGAGCACTCGGCGAATTGCTGAGTTGCCCCTAGCCCGCCTAATTTTACAGTGCACCGTGCCTGAAACGAGAGGAATTTGGGTGAACGGTACTCCATATCGGCGAATCGCCAAACCGATTGGCGAAACAAGACTGCACCGCCGAATGCACTGAACGATACAAAGATGAAGTTGAATTGGCAAGCCAAAGGACTAAAGGGCAGATCGCAAAAGGTATTGACTATCCCGATGTAGACCGTCTAAAATTACAGTGCATGATGGCTGACAGCTTGAAGAAAGAGGAGATGGACAAGGATGATCGGCGAGTCGCCGAAGCCCGATTTTCTCCGCCGATCAACCCCAAAAAGCCACATCTCATATCTATATAAATTGATTTTTGGAAGAGAGAGAAGGCATCCGGTCATTGTGGAACGAAATAGAGAGAACAGAAACACTATTCTTATTGATTTTAAGCAGTTTTTTGCAAGAAATTTCAATTGGGTGTTGTACTAGAAAATATATTATTCATCTTAGAACTTTGATTTTCAATACCCAGCTATGGAGCATGTATTAGGTATTGAATTTCTTTCTTTTATGATGATTAGCTAAAACCCCAATCTTGGGGGTTTGACAGTGTGATTAATTGCTGATTTTGGCTTGATGGGTGTTCATTGTTATCAATTTTAGTGCTAATTCGAAGTGGGTCTGACTTCTCGTTGTGGTTTAACTACTCTATTGTATGTTTATTTCAATATAATTTAGTGTTTAATGCTTTCTTGAGAAAGAAATGTAAAGCTAAAGTGATAAGTTGGCACTCATAGTTAGTGGGTCATGATGGATTCAACTCGAGAGAGTGAATCCCAAGACTCATTCTATGTATCCAGCTTGAGAGAGTAGATGTAGTTAGGTTGTGGGCTAGTCTTTATGTTTAGCACATTCAGGTTCGAGAGAACTCAATTGAAATGAGATAGTTATTCGAGAGAAAAGTACCTCATCTAAAGTTCATCTTACCCATGAAGAGTTAGCACTTTTGGTTAGCAATTTGCACCCATTAAGTTGAGTTTTGCAATTGGTTGGTCAATCCCCCAAGTATCTTTCTTCTATTTGATTGTTCCTAGTTAATTGTTGAGATTGATTTCTGATCTAAAAACCCCTTACCCTGACATTGACATCACCCTTCAAATTTTATTAATAGTTTCCAAAAGCCTTTATTCCTTTAGCTACAAAAATTACTACTGTAACTTCATAATTGAATTCAAAATAAAACTACTCTTTATGGGATCGACCCCAACTCTTTTGTTGGGTTTATACTGCTTAACGATCATCTACACCTAGTATCGGATAAGGTATAGTTGATACGCTAATCACCGCGTGATCTTACCAGTACACTGTGGTTTGTGTACTGATACTACACTTTCTCATTCTTTGTTGAGTACAGGGCATCTTCAGGCGGCTATTGATAGACCTCAGCTAGGAGAACAGTGATCGAGACCGGATACAAGGGTGCACCTGTTCTTTCTGGCTGCCATGGATCCATCCTTAGTTTAGTCCACTCTTTTCGGACTTAGACTATTTATATTTTTAGACATTGCTTATGTTTAGTTTTGGGTTGTACCCATTCTCTTAGACTTGTTGGTTAGTAGTTTTGGTACAATGACTTTCGGGTTCTAGGGGTTGAACTTCCATATTAGTTATGTTTCGTTGTTTTAGTTGAACTCTTGGAGTTTATGGGAACTCCATTTTTATTGTCATTTAAACCTTCTTCCGTATCTGAAATGCTTAGTTTTTTGTTAAGTTGCTTAATTGGGTTGTAGTGATGGTTGTTCCATCGGAGGGTTAGGGTGGGTGTCAATCACGACGGTTGGGGTCGTGACAAAGTTGGTATCAAAGCCCTATGTTCGTTGATCTCATTGTACCAAAATAAGTCTACTAGAGTCTTGCAGAACGGTACGGAGATGTCTGTACTTTTCTTCGAGAGACTATAGGACTTTAGGAAATCTCTCTGTCTTCTTCTCCTTCGTGCTATGACTTGATTCCAATTGGTATCTAGTGATCCAAATTAGTATCTAATCTCTTCCACTCTTTTGTCCGCGGATTGTTAACATGCGTTACAATGGAGTCAGGCCTGTAGTTCCCATCATTGAGCCAGGTGAGGAGCCCGTAGCAAGATGTCGCGGTCGAGGCAGGGGTAGAGGGAGAGCAATTGTTAAGGATCATCAACAGACACTTCATTGAGACACCCACCTTGGCAGCCTTGGACGGTCATCCACATGCCCTAAACGGGTCGTGGACGCCTAAATAGACCATCTAAGGTGCCGTAAAGGGTCCATGGTCCATTTTGGGTTCTTGGACTTGCCTGTTACCCCTCTTTAGTCCTTTTCAAAGTCTGAGGTGTTACACAGATGATTCAAATTTTTAAGAGTAAAATTGTGAGGTGTTATAAAATGATTTAGGTCTTAACTTAGAAATTTTCAGGGTGTTACAGTTTTGTACTATTTCCAATAGTTCGAAGGTGTTTTAGGTCCTTTTCCATTTTTTTAAAAAAAATTGGAACTCTTAAGATTAAGTATTTCATTCGACGTAAATTTTATATACTGGGTTTCAAAAGATATTCTTACCTTGAATCTTACAAATGTGACATCAATGTTCAATAAACCCTTAGGGGTTGTTTGGTTATTGGTTAGAGTTATGCATATAATAGTTATGCAGGGTTTAATTATGTTGGGTTGAGTTATGCAGGCATTAGTTATGTAGGTTGTCACGCCTCGAGTCTACCCCCTGGACGTGGCTAGCACTCAACAACCATTGTTGGTCCCCAAGCAAACCCTTGGCTCAACTCATTACTCAGCGGAAGACTTACTCAAATGAAATAGGAACCTAAAAGTGCATAATCAAACTCAACATATCTCAGTTATGAATTTCTCAATATTTAACTGGAAATACTCAGTAAAACATAAATACTGACTCAAGGTTTTTAAAAATCAACAAGGAACAATGAAAGACTCCTCATACTACTTTCATTTACGAAGCCTCTATATACTATGATAGATGTCGGAACAAGACCCACAACATCTTAACACAACTGAAATGTAAATATGGAACCCTTTAGAAAGCAAGAAGGCTCCCCAAAGCTAGTTGGAGTGCAAATGGTATAAACGGAGCGCCTGTTGATGACCCTTGTAACATCTCGCAATTTGAAATAACTAGGAAGAAGCTTATAATTGGAAATAGTCATTTTTGAAAAGAATGAAAATCTGGAAATTAGTTTAAGTTAGGAAAAGTTGGGTTTTGGTCAACTTCAAACGACCATAACTCCTATCTCAGGATGAGTTAGGTGTACTTCCAAATATGGTTTGAAAGCACTTGGAATGATCTTCCCAACGCCGCCGAGTTTGCGCGATTCCGAGTTTGTATGAGTAATTTATGCCCTTTGGAAGTTGGGCTGTTGGATTAAGAAAAGTCTAATCCGGATTTTGGAAGGGTAATTTAATATTTTCCTTACCTAATTATTCTAATTCGTTTTTAGGAGTTGAATTGGGGTAAAAGTCAGATTTTAGTCAGTTTAGAAAAGTGAATTTTATGCTAGGGCTTGGAAAAGAAGAGAAAAGAGGAGAAAGGAGAAGAACGTTCAAGATTCGTCGATTTCATCAAGGATAACTAATGGATTTCGTCGGGGGTGATCCCTAAAAGGTATGTGAGATCACATAGTGCTGGGTTAGTTTACCCACACGCCAATCATGATTCAATTTCAGCGAAATTATTAGATTGGAAAGTAAATCCTTGAGTTCTGGATGAAATTCGTTTGAATTCTTGTGGGTTGTGTTGTTGGAGTTTTCTTGAGATTGATTCATGTTGTTAGTTTGTTTTTTGAGTAGAATCTGATGTATATTGAGGGTACAAATGATTCTAAGTGTTTGGGAAAAGAACCATTGAAGTATAGACGGTTTAGAGATGAAAAACGAGCAAGAAAAAATGGGAATTTTTTAGGCAAGGGCTTGGGGCACCGCGCCTCTCAGAGCTCCCCACTTCAAGCTATTCAGAGTCTAAAGTTTGGGCTCTAGGGTGATGCACCAGCCAAAGCGCTACAACTTCAGTCCTGAAGTTTGTGCTCTGGCGCCCCGTGCCTCTCAGAGCGCCAAGGTTGTCATTTCTTCCCCAATCTCTCGTACTAGTTCCTTAGCAATGTACCTATGTTTTCTAGTTGATTCCAACACTCTAAGGTACATCTAAACATCATGAAATCATCAATAAACATGATATAATGAACCTTGAATCCATAATCCATAATCCAATTCAAGGAAAGTTAGGATCAAAGTCAATAGAAGTTAAGAGTTAAGTCTAGAAGTTAAAAAGCAAGTCAAAGCAAAGTTTGTAAAGTTTTCAAAAGTCTTTAACGAATGTTTTAACTTTGTTTTAAGACTTACATTTTCAAGTTAAGCAAAGAGTAAAGAGTTGAGTTCATTTCTCAAAAAATTATAAGGGAACTAAGTATTCCTCAAGAGTTTATAAATGTTTTCACATTTGAGCAGGAAAAGGGAACATCGTTTCCAATAGAGCTTTTAAGCTAAGTTTTGAGTAATTATCTCAAACCAAAGAAAGAAGTTTGTTTTAAAGACATATGAGCCAAGTATATTTTGGCAGTAGTATTGAGTATCGATATGGGGATGCGAGTTCATATTAAATCAAGTCTCTATAAACCATGTAGCCATCATGGGTAGTAAATGATCATACTTTTTAGATGACTCCTTAAGGTGCTTTTAGCATAGACTAGTGGATCCACTAAGTTAAGCGTTCTATATGACGGCAAAGTATAGGACAGTTCTGGTAGCGTGGGCAAGACGTTGTATCACCACTTAGGCTCATAGTGGTGGTTGTCGGTTAGAGAAACTCCTATAGAAACTATATTACTTTATTATATGGGTAAAGTTGAGTTTGTTATTGCATTTTCTTTAATGAACTAAGTTGCTTTTATTGTTTTACAAATTTTTTCATATATTGCATGTGTTTCATTGTTTTATTTTGAGTTAAGTATTCATGAGTTGAGAAGAGCCAAGGTAAGTGTTTCTTTCAGATTCCTTTCAGGCTTAAGTTGTGTTTAGCATTCCAAGTCGCATACTCGTACATTCAATGTACTGATGCCAATTGGCTTGCATCGTCTTATGATGCAGACACAGGTAACTAGGATCAGCATCCAGCGCCTCCTTAATCAGGTTCAGCACTCAGAGTCAGTTGGTGAGCCTCTTTGTTTTCGGAGGGCTCTTTTTTACATTGCTTTCTAGTTTTGAGTTATTAGGATGATCGGGGGTCCTGTCCCGACATCCCTTTTTATTTTAGAGGCTTCATAGACAATTAGTAGTTCAGTGTCTTACTCTATCATTCAAATATTGTTTAAAGACTTCATTTGCAGTTTTGGCTAAGTTTTATATCTCCTTAAAGTTATGTTTTGAGATTATCTTGTTAAGTTAAGTCTTCCACTGAGTTAATTAAGCCAGGCCAAGGGTTCACTTGGGGCCAACAATGGTTCTGGAGTGCCAGCCACGTCCAGGGTGTAAGCTCGAGGCGTGACAAACTTGGTATCAGAGCACATAGTTCAAGAGTCTTACGGAGTCTATGAAGCCGTGTATGTAGACTCCTAGTTATCAGTGTGAAGCTCACCACATCCATAATTAGGAGGCTGCAACACTTATGAAAATTTCTCACTTCTTTCACACTCTTTTCATGCGTTAGAGTTTGATCTCTAAAAAGTTTACTTCTAATCCGTGCTTGCGCGTGCTTTCAGATAATCATGCCTTCATGAAGAGCTGTTAGAGGTTGCCCTACTAGAAGAAATATTGAGGAACAAGAGTTACCAAATGCGCCTGACGTGCAACCTCAAGGGGAAGTCACTAATGCTGAATTTAGAGAAGCAATTAGGATGCTGAGTCAAGCTGTGACTAACTAGGTTGGGCAGCAAAGAGGAGCTCGACAAAAAGGGGCTGACACTTTAAGGATTCGTGAGTTCTTGAGGATGAATCCTCCAAGCTTCACTGGTTTGAGCACTACTGAGGATCCAAATAACTTTATTGAGGAGCTGAAGAAGGTATTTGATGTTATGCATGTGGCCGATACTAAGCGAGTTGAACTAGCTGCATATCAATTGAAGAATGTTGCTTGAACTTGGTTTGACCAGTGGAAGGGGGGTAGAGCTGAGGATACACCACCTGCAAGTTGGGCTTGTTTTGAGGAGGATTAATTGGGGCATTTCTTCCCCCGCGAACTTAAAGAGGCTAAGGTACGAGAATTCCTCACACTTAAGCAGGATTCTTTGAGTGTTCATGAGTATGGGTTGAAATTCATCCAACTGTCCCGTTATGCTCCTGAGATAGTTGCGGATATGAGAAGTAGGATGAGTTTGTTTGTTGCTGGGTTGTCCCGTCTATCGAGCAAAGAGGGCAGGGATTCTACGTTAATTGGGGACATGGACATATCAAGGTTGATGGCCTATGTGTAGCAGGTTGAGGAAGAGAAACTCAGGGATAGGGAGGAATTCATAAACAAGAAGCCTAAAATAGGAAATGAGTCCGAGCAGCAGAAAAGTAATGTGAAACGTTCATCCTTTCAACAGAAGCAAAAGGGACCTGCTCTATCATCTGCTAGTGCACCTGTACCTAGAAACAAAGGTGAGAATAATGGCCAAAATTTGTAGAACTTCAAAGCTAGACCTGCACAGTCTCAAGGTAGTGTAGCACAAGGAGGTAATTGGGCTCCTGCATGTGATAGGTGTGGTAGAACCCACCCAGGTAAGTGTCGTGATGGCTAGACAGGTTGCTTCAAATGTGGACAAGAGGGTCACTTCATGAAAGAGTGCCCTAAGAACAAGCAAGGTAGTGGAAATTAGGGCAATAAAGCCCAATCTTCATCAGTTGCTCCACCAGACAGGGCTGTACCTAGAGGAGCTACTTTCGATATCGGCGGAGGAGCAAACCATCTTTATGCTACCACTAGTCACTAAGAGCAAGAAAATTCTCCAGATGTTGTCACTGGTATGATCCAAGTCTTTGACTTTACTGTTTATGCTTTGCTAGACCCAAGAGCGAGTTTATCTTTTGTAACTCCATATGTTGCTATGAATTTTGATGTTATTCTTGAGCAACTTAGTGAACCATTCAGTGTTTCTACACCTATTAGTGAGTCTATTATAGCAGAGAGAGTCTATCGTAATTGTCCCATTTTCGTCAATCACAAGAGTACCTGGCAGATTTAATTGAGTTAGACATGGTAGATTTTGATGTTATTCTTGGTATGGTCAGGCTTCATGCCTGTTATGTCTCAGTTGATTGTAGAAATCGAGTTGTCAAGTTCTAGTTTCCAAATGAGCCAGTCTTAGAGTGGAAAAGTAGTTCAACAGTGCCTAAGGGTCGTTTCATTTCGTACCTTGAGGCGATAAAGTTAGTTTCTAAGGGTTGTATCTATCACTTAGTCTAAGTTATTGACTCTAGTGTTAAGATACCTCCCATTCAGTCAGTTCCTATAGTAAAAGAGTTTCCAGAAGTCTTTCCTAATGGTCTACCCGGAGTCCTTCCTGAGAGAGAGATAGACTTCGATATAGATATTCTTCCAGATACTCATCATATCTCTATTCCGCCATATAGAATAGCACCAGCAGAGTTGAAAGATCTTAAAAAGCAGTTGAAAGATTAGCTAGATAAAGGTTTCATTCGACCAAGTGTTTCATCTTGGGGTACTCCGATCTTGTTTGTGAGAGAGAATGATGGTTCCCTTAGGATGTGTATAAATTATCGTCAGTTGAACAAGGTTACCATCAAGAACAAATATCCTCTTCCAAGAATTGATGATTTATTCGATCAACTTCAGGGTGCTTCTTATTTTTCTAAGATAAATCTCAAATCTAGCTATCATTAGTTGAAAGTAAGGGAATGTGATATTCCAAAGACAATATTCAAGACCCGTTATGGTCATTGAGTGTCTGTTCATGCCATTTGGTTTGACCAATGCACCTGCAACATTCATGGTCCTTATGAATAGAGTATTCAAACCTTATTTAGATATGTTTGTTATCATCTTCATTGATGACATACTAATCTATTCAATGAATGAATAAGATCATGCTAGTCACCTCAGAATAGTTCTTCAGACTTTGAAAGATAAGGAGTTATATGCTAAGTTCTCTATATGTGAGTTTTGGCTTGAGTCTGTGGAATTCTTAGGTCACATTGTGTTTGGAGAGGGAATTAAAGCTAATACTCAAAAAATTGAGGTAGTACGAAATTGGCATAGACCCACATTTCCAACTGATATTAGGAGTTTCTTAGGTTTGGCTAGCTATTATAGAAGGTTTGTAGAAGGGTTCTCATCCATTTCATCTCCTTTGACCAAGTTGACTAAGAAAATAGTGAAATTTCAATGGTCTGAAACATGTGAGAAAAGCTTTCAGGAATTGAAAAAGAGGTTGACTACTGCCCCAGTTTTAACCTTACCAGAAGGAATTCAAGGTTTTGTGGTGTATTGTGATGCATCTAGAGTTGGTTTGGGTTGTGTGTTAATGCAGAATTACAAAGTTATAGCTTATGCCTCCAAACAGTTGAAGGTTCATGAGAAGAATTATCCAACCCATGACTTAGAGTTGGTTGCTATAGTATTTTCTTTGAAGATATGACGTCATTATTTGTATGGTGTTCATACTGATGTATTTACTGATCACAAGAGTCTTCAGTAAGTGTTTACTCAGAAAGAGCTAAATCTTAGACAAAGGAGGTGGTTAGAATTACTCAAGAATTATGACATAAGTATTCTTTATCACCCAGGTAAGACTAATGTTGTTGTTAATGGCTTTAGCAGGTTGTCTATGGGTAATGATATACCGTGAGTTTACGGTATTTCTAATACATTTCACTTACAAGTTGTGTGTGTCTAGGGCCTTTTTGTATTGGTTTTTATGTGTTTTTATCATATTTTGCAGGAAAAATGTTCAGGCGCGAAAGTAAAGAGACAACTAAAAGAAATGCAGAAAAGGGCATCTACAGAGGTGATCTATGGACCGTAGGTCCATTGACGCTCCGTAGATGGTGGTCGTAGATCAGCAGGCAAGGCATGGAATGCAAATCAGGGAAATCTGACCAAGTGTGAAACCATGGTGACCATTGACGGTCCGTAGATTGATCTACGGACCGTACTGTTGATCCGTAGATTGATATTGCGAGGGTTCTAGTACCTAATTTTTGAAGATTCTAAGTATGGAACCACGGAGAGGGATTGACGGATCGTAGATCAATCTACGGTCCGTACTGCAGTTTCGCCATTTGCTTCAGAGAAGCTGGTTTTTGTAAGCTGAAATATTTTCAAAGTTCTGGCTGACAGAAGGGACTCACGGACCGTGGATTCATTGACGGTCCGTAAGTCAGTCTCGTGGAATGAAGACGCGTGTTTGAACAAACTTTCCTTATTTTGTTTCCCTTTTAATTTAGGACTTGTTTTCTATAAATAGGGTATGTAAACCTCATTTTTGGGGGTTGGATTTTAATACTTTTGTTCTAGTTCTTGACTTGGGAGATTAACTTGCAACTTTAGCAATTATTAATTTGCTAAGATCGTTTTGAAGATTTTGGAGTTGCAATTCAAGTTGAATTTCTGGGTTTATTATTCTTCTTACGTAAGTTCATAATTTGTTCATCTAAAACAATGAATTGTGTTCATATGATTATGGGTAACTAAACTCCATAACTAGGGTTGTGGGAACCATGAGGAATTAACAAAGTATGAATAGTAAATTCTTGAATAGTGTTGTGCATGCATTGATAATTCTTTCGTTTTGAAGTCTTTTTAGCGGTTGCAAACGTTAAAAATCGCCTTGTTGCTACTTGCCGAACCAAGGAGGTAATCAACAAGAAAAGAATTATCGACATAGATTTAGTGTGATACTATCTAATAGGCTAAGTGTCGATTGGTGTGAAGTAATAACTAAGCCAAACATCGATGTGATGTCTAATATGAGGTAAATGTAAGGGTTAGTAAATTATACACATGTAGTCGGACTAAGGTGCGGGGTGAAATTCTCTAGATGCCGGACCAAGGATTTAGATATACCTAACTTATCACTTTGCATGTAGTACACTAGGAAAGGATTGCTATTACTAGGATTACTGCGTTATGAGCTTGTGGGGAACACGTATACCCTAGTTACTTCTCTCATCTTGATAACAACCAAAATTGACTTTTGATTACTGATTACTTATTGAATTCTTACAATTTGTTTCACAAAAAAAACCCCATTTAATTATTTGTTTCTGGAAGTAATTTGACTAATTGAATATAATTGTTGGTTAAAGTAAAGTCTAAACTATTTTCCTTGTGGGATCGATCCTAACCTACAAGTTGGGTTCTTTACTTGATAACGATCGCTTATGCTTCTTTAGAGAGGTGTAATTTGAGTGTATCAGGTAGTACTGTCTATGTTGAGGAGGAAAAGAGAGAGTTAGCGAAAGATGTGCATAGCCTTGCACGCTTAGGAGTTCGACTAATGGATTCCACAGAAAGAGGAATAGTGGTGATGAATGGGGCTGAATCTTCATTAGTGTCAGAGTGAAATAAAAGCAAGACCAACATCCCATTTTGCTTGAATTGAAGGCAAATGTTCATAAGCAAAAAGTATTAGTTTTTGAACAAGGGGGAGATGGTGTGTTAAGATATCAAGGAAGATTATATATACCTATGATGGATGGACTCCAAGAGAGGATCATGGAGGAAGCTCATAGCTCCAGATATTCCATTCATTTGGGTTCCACTAATATGTATCGTGACTTGAGAGAGGTGTATTGGTGGAATAGCATGAATAAGGGCATTGCAAAATTTGTTGCTAAATGTCCAAATTGCCAACAAGTTAAAGTAGAGCACCAAAGGCCCTGTGGGTTGGCTCAGAATATAGAACTTTTGGAATGGAAGTCGGAGATGATTAATATGGATTTCATCACAAGTTTACCAAGGTCTCGCAGGCAGCATGATTCTATTTGGGTGATTGTCGCTAGAATGACAAAATCAACCCACTTTTTGCCGGTAAAGACTACCCACTCAGCAGAAGATTATGCTAAGCTTTATATTCAAGAGGTGGTAAGACTTCATAGGGTTATGGTAGCCATTATTTCAGATAGGGGTGCACAATTTACTGCACAGTTTTGGAAGTCATTCCAAAAAGGCTTGGGTTCAGAGGTGAACTTAAGTACCACATTTCATTCTCAGACTGATGGGCAAGCAGAGCGCACCATTCAGATCTTAGAGGATATGTTGAGGGCGTGCGTGATCGATTTCAAAGGCAATTGGGATGATCACCTACCTCTCGTTGAGTTTTCCTACAACAACAGTTACCACTCTAGCATCCAAATGACTCCTTATGAAGCTCTTTATGGGAGGAGATGCAGATCCCCTATTGGATGGTTTGAAGTTAGTGAAACTGGGTTGATAGGACCAGATTTAGTGCATCAAGCGTTGGAGAAGGTGAAAGTGATTCAAGAGATGTTTTAGATGGCACAGAGTCGTCAGAAATCCTACACTGATGTTAGGATAAGAGAGTTAGAGTTTGAAGTAGATGATTGGGTGTATCTAAAAGTTTCACCCATAAAGGGTGTTATGAGATTTGGTAAGAAGGGTAAGCTTAGTCCCCAATATATTGGACCTTACCAAATATCCAAGAGGATTGGGAAAGTAGCTTGAGTTGGAGCTACCATAAGAGTTAGTCGCGGTTCATTCGGTGTTTCACATCTCTATGTTGAAAAAGTGCATGGGCGATCCGTAATTGATCATACCAACTGAAGATATTGGGATCAAGGATAGCCTATCTTATGAAGAGACTCCAGTTCAGATTCTAGATCGCCAAGTTCGCAAGTTGAGGACTCAGGAAGTAGCATCAGTCAAAGTCCTTTGGAGGAACCAATTTATTAAGGGAGCTACTTGGGAAGTTGAAGAGGATATGAAGAACATATATCCACATCTTTTTGAGTTCGAAGAAAATGCAGACCAAGGTACTAATTCTCTCCTTAGTACTCTTTAAATTATGAGTAAGCGTGTTGTTTGTTTGCAATTGCTTGTTGGGTGTTTGAACTTGATGTTACCACCCTTAGCCTAGTAAGGGTAATCTCATTCGAGGACAAATGTTCCCAAGGGTGAGATATTGTAACATCTCACAATTTGAAATAATTAAGAAGAAGCTTATAATTGGAAATAGTCATTTTTGGAAAGAATGAAAATCTGGAAATTTGTTTAAGTTAGGAAAAGTTGAGTTTTGGTCAACTTCAAATGGCAATAACTCCTAGATCAGGATTAGTTAGGTGTGCTTCTAGATATGTTGGAAAGCTATTGGAATGATCTTTCCAACGCTGCTGATTTTGCGCGATTCTGAGTTTGTATGAGTAAGTTATGCCCTTGGGAAGTTGGGCTATTGGATTAAGGAAAGTCTAATTCGGATTTTGGAAGGGTAATTTAGTCTTTTCCTTACCTAATTATTCTAATTCGTTTTTAGGAGTTGAATTGGGGTAAAATTCAAATTTTAGTCAGTTTAGAAAAGTGAATTTTACGCTAGGGCTTGGAGAAGAGGAAAAAAGAGGAGAAAGGAGAAGAACATTCAAGATTCGTCAATTTCGTCAAGGATAACTTGTGGATTTTGTTGGGGGTGATCCCTAAAAGGTATGTGAGATCACATAGTGTTGGGTTAGTTCACCCATGCTCCAATCATGATTCAATTTCAGCAAAATTATTAGATTGGAAAGTAAAACCTTGAGTTCTTGATGAAACTCATTTGAATTCTTGTAAGTTGTGTTGTTGGAGTTTTCTTGAGATTGATTCATTTTGTTAGTTGTGTTTTTCGAGTAGAATCTGATGTATATTGAGTGTACAAATGATTCTAAGTGTTTGGGGGAAAGAACCATTGAAGTTTAGAGGGTTTAGAGATGAAAAACGAGCAAGAAAAATTAGAAATTTTCTGGGCAAGGGATTGAGGCACCGCGCCTCTCAGAGCGCCTCACTTCAGAGTTTGAAGTTTGGGCTCTGGGGTGGCGCACCAGCCAAAGCGCCACAACTTTAGTTCTGAATTTTGTGCTCTGGCGCCCCGCGCCTCTCAGAGCGCCAAGGTTGTCAGTTCTTCCCATTTCTTCCCTAATCTTTCGTACTAGTTCTTTAGCAATGTACCTATGTTTACTATTTGATTCCAAACACTCTAAGGTACATCTAAACATCATGAAATAATCAATAAACATGAGAATATGAACCTTGAATCCATAATCTAATTCAAGGAAAGTTAGGATCAAAGTCAAGAGAAGTTAAGAGTCAAGTTTAGAAGTTAAGAAGCAAGTCAAAACAAAGTTTGTAAAGGTTTCAAAAGTCTTTAACGAATGTTGTAACTTTGTTTTAAGACTTAAGTTTTCAATTTAAGAAAAGAGTAAAGAGTTGAGTTCATTTCTCAAAAAGTTATAAGGGAACTAAGTATTCCTAAAGAGTTTAGAAATGTTTTCGCATTTGAGCAAGAAAAGGGAACATCATTTCCAAGAGAGCTTTTAAGCTAAGTTTTGAGTAATTATCTCAAACCAAAGAAAGAAGTTTTAAAAAAAAATATATGAGCTAAGTATATTTTGGGAGTAGTATTGAGCATCGATATGGGGATGCGAGTTCATATTAACTCAAGTCTCCATAAACCATGTAGCCATCATGGGTAGTAAATGATCATACTTTATAGATGACTCTTTAAGATGCTTTTAGCATAGACTAGTGGATCCACTAAGTTAAGTGTTCTATATGACGGTAAAGTATAAGACAGTTCTGGCAGCGTGGGCAAGATGTTGTATCACCAATTAGGCTCATAGTGGTGGTTGTCGGTTAGAGAAACTCCCACAGAAACTGTATTATTATATGTGTAAAGTTGAGTTTGTTATTGCATTTTATTTAACGAACTAAGTTGTTTTTATTGTTTTACAAAGCTTTTCATATATTGCATGTGTTTCATTGCTTTATTTTGAGTTAAGTATTCATGTGTTGAGAAGAGCCAAGGTAAGTGTTTCTTTTAGATTCCTTTCAAGGTTAAGTTGTGTTTAGCATTCAAACTCGCATACTTATACATTCAATGTACTGATGCTAGTTGGCCTGCATCGTCTTATGATATAGACACAAATAACTAGGATCAGCATCCAACGCCTCGTTGATCAGGTTCAACACTCAGAGTTAGTTGGTGAGCTTTCTTGCTTCCGAAGGGCTCCTTTTTACATTACTTTCTAGTTTTCAGTCGTTAGGATGATCGGGCGTCCTATACCGACATCCCTCTTTGTTTTAGAGGCTTCATAGATAGTTAGTAGTTTAGTTGTCTTTACTCTATCATTCAGATGTTGTTTAAAGACTTCATTTGCCATTTTGGCTAAGTTTTATATCTCCTTAAAGTTATGTTTTGAGATTATCTTGTTAAGTTAAGTCTTCCGCTGAGTTAAGTAAGCCAGGCCAAGGGTTCGCTTGGGACCAGCAATGGTTCTTGAGTGCCAGCCACGTCCGGGGTGTAGGCTCGGGGCATGAAAACCCTGAACACATGTATCTGCATCATGAAAAGCTGCAGGTTTAATGTCATCAGTACATTGAATGTACAAGCATGTAAGGAGAAAAACTGAAAGATGTAGATAACTAAACTGATACTCTGGGAAGACATACTCACCTCATCTCAACTCAAATTTGAAAGCAACAATAAAAGATGTAATATATAAAGTTTTTAAAACAGTAGGTAAGACTCAATAATGTCTAAAATACAGTAGCATACTCTTTACTCTTATTTGGAAGATTCTCTAACCGACAACCATCACTATGAGCTACATGATGATACAATGTCTCACCCACGTTGCCAGAACTATCCTAAACCTTGCCGGGTATAGAAAACCTCAATTAAGTGGATCCACTAAGCTATGCTTAAAAGCAATAAGGAATCATCTAAAAAGTATGACCCTTTACCCATGTTGGCATATATGGTTTATGAGGATTTTGAGTTGTTTGAACTCATCTCCATGTCGGTACTCAATACTACTCCCAATAATATATAACTCATGTTCAAATGTTTAAAAACATAACTCTTTCTCAATTTGAGGTAATTACTCAAAAGATCCTCTGAAAGAGGTAATACTCTGAAACTCTTCTGAACTTGTAAACTCATTTAGAAATCAGTGTTTCTCTCTTTTAAATGTAAAATTATTACATACTTGAAAAAACTTAGTTCCCTTATACTAATGTTGAAACATGAAACTCAACTCTCCTTATTCTCATACTCATATACTCAAGACATAGTTCAAATCTTTAGTTAGTTGCAAAAGGATTCTCCATTTTGACTCAAAAAGGACCTCTTGAACTTTTCTTTTAACTTTACTTAAATTTGAAATGTAAATCAAGAGATGTGATCAGGATATGCATGATCTCTCAAGGATTAATAAAGACTTTAAGAGTGAATGTCGAGGAGAGAACATAGGTACAATTCGAGGGAACACACATGGAAAAAAGGATGAAAGGGTAAGGGATCTGGCGACCCTAGCGCATTGAATGGCACGGGGCACCAACCCCAAAATTACTGACCAGTGATTGGGGACCACTGAGTGGCACACTGTGCCAGACCCCAAACTACTGGGTAGTAGTTCTGGCGCTATAGTGGGGCGCCGCCCCATGCCTCTGCCCATAATTTTGACGAATTTTCTTGCTCAATTTCAAGTCCTAACCTATCTAGAATCAAATGTTTTCCTCCCAACTCGTTTTGATTCATAAACCCAACACCAAATCAATGAAATCCCACACAAAATCAATCTAAAACAACACTCATTCTCAAGACGCTCACCTCAAGAACTCAAAAAACCTCCATTGTTAAAGAATGAGGTTACAACTCAAGAACTTCTCAAGAAACTCAATCAATCAACTTCAAGAACGAATTCATGGATGAAATTACATGATTGGCGTGAGGGAGAACAAACCCAACACTATGAAAACTTACATACCTTAAAGAACACTTATTCTTGGCAAAATCCTTGGCTTGTTGAACGAATGCTTGGAACCTTGAACTTTTCTCCTCTTGAAACTTCTCTCTAAAAATCCTAAGTGCTTAGGAATGAATAAATATGATCTCAATCAGTGTAGACGCCTATTTGAGTGAGAAAAATGTTTAGGCCTAGTGGGGGGTAATTAAAAGACCAAAATATCCTTCCTTAAAACGGATGAAATGCCTAAACTAGAGAGGCTGCACTCAAATAGGCATAACTCCTTCATCCGATCTCGGAATTTAGCAATCTCGGAGGCATTGGAAAGAGGACTCAAAGACCTTTGATTTAAAACCTCATGGGCCAGCTAAATCCTTATGTGCTAAAAGTTATGGTTGTTTAAAGTTGACCCAAAACTGACAATTGAAGGGTAACTTGTACGAACTTCTAGTTAGCTCTTTCAAGGTACGAGGTGTTACATAGGTATTATTCAGATGTGTAGAGATTACAATGTGAATCATTAACTATTGAATATTGAATTTGTTGTAAATTAATATATATTATTTACAAATAAATAAGTAAGAAAATAGTATAAATTCTCCATCTGTTTGAATAAAAAGTAAAGAAAAAAATTCCCCCTCTATACTTAACTAGGACTTCTGTTTTTTTCTTTTTGCTAGTTTATTAATGTTTATAGCTTATAAAAATAAAATATCATTAATATATTTCAAGTACTTTATAATATCCTATTTTATATAATGTAAATATTCCATCAATATGTTGTATATATATTTTTAATATACCAAATATATGAATTATGTAAAAATTCACGCCCTAACAAAATAATAAAACATGTTAATTAAATATGTGGAATATATTTAATAATATATAACATTAATATATGATTAGCATATGCGCCGTCAAAATATATACAATCTAATTTGTAAATATTAATAAAACATTTACATTTGGATTTCAAATGAAAAAACAAAAGGTTTTTCGTGTATAAAAAAATAAGAAAAAAAATGTTTAAAAAACAGTATAGTTAGGTAAAGTTCTCGATAAAAAAAAGATTCAAAAATAAATCTATAGGAATAAATGTGTAATTTACTATTTTAATACATGTATAGCTAATAACTGCATAACTTATTCCATCTTCTACCCTGTATAACTTATACATAGATTTTCTCATAACTTATGTTGATATTAATTATGTAGAACTACAAAAAATACAACCAAACACCGTATAAAATTAATAGTACATAAATAACTTTTATGCAACATATAGAATCCTACTAAACAAACATGGTATAAGTTATATTGACTTTTCTACCTAATACAATATACATGAATAAAATGTACCTTATACGGTAACCAAACGACCCCATAATTAATTCCTTCCCTTTCTCATACCATGGGCTTCAGTTTGTTCATAATTAGTTTAATTAATCTACAATTATTTTGAAGATATTTGCAAATAGTTTTTCTACCTTCATAAGATTGGAATATGATTTTCATATGTCGGTTAATTTTGATAATTATGCTCCCCTTTTAATTAAAGACACTGGATATCTCGAAAAAAGCTTAATTAAAAGCAATATACTGGTTGATTTTTAGTCAATTGAACGACGATATGGAAAACCAGACAACATATACAAAAACAAGAACAATTGAAGAAGTAATAATAAGACATATGTCCATACAAAAATAATCAAAGATTAAGTAGTCCTGTGTATATGATGTTGACTATAAGGTTAACTCCAAATTATTTTCCTTAGAAGAAGAAGAATAAGAAATCCCAGAAACTGGCTTTGTAGCAGCAGTACTAGCTGATGTTGAGGCATAATCATGATGATAATATGGATACATGTAAACCCAATTAAGAGGCAAAACTCTTTTTATCATGTAATAATTTGGAACAACACTTGACACATTATTATGATTTTCTTGGACACTTTCTTGATTATTTCCTAGTGGAACAATAGCATGATCATGTGTTTCCTCTAATTGATCGGGACGAAGGTCGAAAACACTTGATTTCTTGCGATATTTCCTCTCATTAGTATCCAATAATCTCATAAAGTACTTCTGAGCATGACTAGCAACCTGTGTTGATGTTCTACTAGGCACGAAATCCTTAGCAATCTTAGCCCAATTACCTTTTCCATGAAAATCCAATCCCTTCAAGAATGCTATCTGTTCATCCTCCGTCCATGGATTTCCTTTCTTGATTCTTCTCTCCATGCTATCTTTTTTAGGCATCGCACCACCAGCAGTAGCAGTAATCTCCACACCAAACAATTTAATACTTTTGCCTTTCTCACTGCAGGTTCTTTGATTATGCCCATTCCCACCACACACCGTACAATTCCTTTCCATTGTACTATTTTTTTTTTCTCTTAAGAGACTAATTTGATTAAATCAAGAACTATAGTGTATATATATAAGGAGTAAAGTTTCCTTTTTTATTCAATGTAAAAGAAAACCCTGTCTTTTTCACCTTTATGGTAAATAATACTAGTAATAGTAATAATGTTATAACATCTTATTTTATTTATATTTTTGAAGCATATTATGTACTATCGATTAATCCATATAGAACTTTAAAATAATATGTATTAGATTGAAATAAGGAAAAAAATTTACTACTACTATTTTACAGATCTTTATTTTACCATCTTATGATATGATTAAGGCTTTGCTCCATCGAGATCTTTGTTATATATTCATGTAACAACAAAATATTTTATTTTTATACGATACTAAAGTTACTTTGCATTTATTACAGCCTAGAGAAATAAAGGAAAGTGTGTCTTTGGACCAAGGAAAATATTTTGAGTTATTTATTGGAAGGAGGTTAAGGATTATAATTGTACCAATTATAATTTACCTTCTTTTTTACTTTGTTTTAATATCTCAATACATGATAATCAAGAACACGGTTAAGGTAACTTTTTCCTCAAAGATTTGATCTGAAAGTAGTTCTGAAAAATTGATCAATAGATCTTGTTTATTGTAGAGGATTTTATTTGTAATAGTTGACCGACCTTATATGTATATCTATAGGATTCAAGTTATCAATATATATTTAACGTAAAAGGGTAAAAAAATGTTCTTAACTCATATGAAATTAAATAAAAATGTCCTTAATTAATATATTGATTTAAAAATGTCCTCATTGTTACTTTAATATAGGTCGAAAATCCATTTTCCTAATAAATATATTAATATTTTTTTTAAAACTTATTTTATACATAGTAAATAATATTATCGTACTATTATTATGGCTGAACAGAACGATAGTACCTGGTCCCTGTGACTAGGGTGGGACACTACTAGAAGGATAGGTTGATTGTTGATAAAATTATGGCCTAACATCACCTCGATGATCTCTACAAAATCCGGTAGATCTAGCCTTCTTATGTTGCTCTCTATCTCGATTTTGATTATCCTCAATCTGATGAGCAAGGTTCTCCACTTTCTGGGCGATAGCTTGCATCAAAGAAATATCCATATCCCCTACAAGGATATTGCTACTATGCAGTTTCTAATCAAATGTGACTCAAGGCCATCCACATACCGATGAACTCTAGCTTTTATCATACTGAAAATATCAGGAACATACCTCGCCAATGAGATGAATTTGAAATTGTACTCTCTAACACTCATATTGCTCTACTTGAGGGCTAAAAGCTGATCAAGTCTAGCCTCGTGAACCTCTCATGGAAGATAGTGAGCTAAAAAGGCCTTTGAAAAATCCTCTCATTTAGCTGGAGGTGCATTCGATCCCCTAGACCTCTCCCAAGCCTCGAACCACAAAATGGCAGCATCTCGGAACCTAAAGGATGCCAACTCTACTAACTCCACGTCTGAGGCATGCATAACTTAAAGAACCATGTAAAGATGATCAATAAACTTCTGAGGGTCCTTATTCGGGTTAGAACCCGTGAATATAGGAGGACTCAAACTAATAAACTCGCGGGCCCTAGATATCTCTGAGCCACCTAGTCTATCACTTGTTGATGCCCTTATTTGTTGTTGTTGTGTGGACACCATCTAGGTAAATAGCCAAACCACACTTCTTACATCTTGGTTCTCTGTATCTAGTGGAAGATCTGCGGGTTCTGGATTGCCTCCAACTCTCTAAGGTATATAGGGGCAGGTGGGGACAGGGAGTATTGGATCCCCTCTTCTCTCCCCAAGTGCCGGTCAGAGGTGGAGTCAGTATTAGGAGTTTGGGGGGTTCTATATTTCCTTCCCTTTCCTTACCATTTAGTTATCAATCAATTTTGTTAGGGGTTCACAAGTTATTACGTAATTTTCTAGTATAAATATAAGGTCTACGGAATAGCTATTGGGTTAGTCCGAACCCACGAACCCCCACCTAGCTTTGCCCCTGGTGCTGGTAGATTAGTAGGAGTCGTAGGAAAATGATCCCTTCTGATCTCCTAGGTGCGGGTCGAGTAGGGTCCATTGGGGTGGGTGACTTATTCTAGACCTTAAGTCATCTATATGGTTGGGGAGTGCACAACCAGTACTTTCTCCTGCATCTACATCGGATTGCCGATTAGCGGCAGTCAATCTAGTGCAAACATCATTGAAAACATATGTAAAGCACGAGCTAGACTTGAATACCTAAGATTTAGCTCAATTGCACGATTTCTAAAAATGAAGAACGGTAACTATCCTTAAATTCCATGTAGCCTCTTGGTTATAAGTTGATGCACAACACACTTATAAGCAAGACTTTACTAGACACGACTTGTTAACTCCCTGGAACTCGATGCGCTCTAATGCCAAGTTTGTCACGCCCCAAATCTAAGGAGGTGAAATAGGCACACCGTGCCTCACCTGACCGAGCATATCAGACATAACTCATATAATTATACTCCTAAACTACTTGGGCTAATAAGACCAACATATAAACACTTATGCCCAAGCGATAAAGAAAGATGAAAGGGCCAACAAGATCTCTTTATGGGGCAATCTGCCCAAAAATCAACCCAACAAGAATATAAACATAAGGCTGACAAGGCCAAAAGAAGGAATGTAACCTAATAGTAAGGCTGACAAGGCCAAAACAAGGAATGTAACCTAACAGTAAGGCCGACATGGCTATGCAAAACATACAAACCTAAACCAGAGGTCCACAAGCCTCTAAAAGTGTCTTATGTATCATATAGTTGGTACAAGGCCCCGATCTACCTATTAAAATGTAAATATGAACTACAACTTCAAGCAATAAACTCAGGAGCTTCAGGAGAAGTAGAGCTTACCACCAAAATGCAAAATGCGACATTCACCTATTAGAGGGGTCTATTGAAACCTCTACTTGAACCTGCAAGGCCACAACATGAAATGCAGAGCCTCCGATAATGGGGTGTCAGTACAAACAACATGTACCAGTATGTAAGGCATTAATAAAAATATGAAAGACAATATAGTTATAAAGGAACTTGAGGACCTCATTAGGCATATAACTTGCACTCAACTCTCTAAACATTATATACATAACAAGTTGAAATTTATAGCATAAATGTCTCTCTATCATATGAGTATCGTCATGGGCTCAAAGGATTCAGTGTAATAAATGGGGCATCATCAAGAGCCCATTATAATATGACAAATGGGCATCGTACTTTATACTCTTTATCTCTAGAAGGGTATTAATTTTGAAAGATGTATTTTATACTCTTTCCATGAGAACAAAATGATGTCTAGTTTTCTTCTTAATAAAGAAAGCTTCAAACTGATTATTGAATCTGATCAATATGTAACTGTGAAAAAGAGTATTTTTGTGGGAAAGAAGTATGCTTGTGATGAGATGTTCAAGTTGAATGTTGAAACGAATAAAATTTCTACTTATGTTTACATGCTCTCTTATACTAATTTTTGGCATGCTCGTTTATTATATTAATAACACTTATGTTGGAATCATAAGTAGGTTAAGATTAATCTCAGTGATTAAAAATATTTTAAGAAGTGTGAGGCTTGTAGTAAAGATAACATCACCGAAAGGCCTCATTTTCAAGTGAAAAGAAAAACTAGTTTATTGGAATTAGTTTACATTGATATTTGTGAACTTGGCGATGGAATTTTAACTCGCAGAGGAAATCTATATTTTATCACTTTCATTGAGAGTCATATGGGCCGTAGAAAGGAAGTTGTACGATCATGTGTAAGTTTTTGAATTTTCAAGTCCCAGTAAGTTGACCTATGAGTGAACAAGATGAGTCGTAGTATGCTCTAAGGGTCGTAGATGGTTCCAGACTTAGTGTAACTTTTGGGCTTGAACTTGGGTTCTATAAGTTAGCTCTACAAGCTATAGAAAACTAGACGGATCGTAGGAAGATCTCGTGTTTAGGCCCATGGATTTTTGGTGATAGGATTCCAGAATTGTTTTTGTCAAAAAATTTCATGGACGTCCGTTACGACCTTAGTAATGGCGTCATTTGGTGCTGAGGGGCAAACAATCACATTTTCAAGTTCAAACGATCCCCAAAGCAGGAAAAACCAGATTTTACCAATTTTGTGTGCTATAGTCCATGGATTTTTGGTGATACAAGATTTTGGAAAAAAAAATTCAAAATTTTTCATGGACGTTCATTACAACCTTACTAATGGCATCAGTTGGTCTCGAGGGTGAAACAGACGCATTTTCAAGTTCAAACGATCCCCAAAGAAGAAAAACCAGATCTTACCGATTTTCGTGTGCTATAGTCCATGGATTTTTGGTTATAGGATTCTAAATTTTTTTTGCCGAAACTTTTCATGGACGTCCGTTACGACCTTATTAATGTCATCAGTTGGTCCCGAGGGGAAAATGGGTGCATTTTCAAGTTCAACATGCCCCAAAGCAGGAAAAACCAGATTTTATCGATTTTTGTTTGCTATATTCCATGAATTTTCGGTGATACAGGATTCTAGAATTTTTTTTGCCAAAAATTTTCATGGACGTCCGTTATAACCTTATTTATGGTGTTAGTTGGTCCCAAGAAATAAACATGCGCATTTTCAAGTTCAAACGAGCTCCAGTGGTATTACTTCTCGATCCAATTTATTCGGCCTTTTCCTTGGGATTGGTTCTTGTTTGTACATCGTTATTCTATATTCTATCTAACACTTTTTTTGTAGCTGCTGCACAACTACTTATTTACGTAGGAGCTATAAATGTTTTAATCATTTTTGTTGTGATGTTCATGAATGGCTCAGAATATTACAAGGATTTTCATCTTTGGACCGTAGGAGATGGAATTACTTCGATGGTTTGCATAAGTCTTTGAATTTCACTAATTACTACTATTTCAGATACGTCATGGTACGTGATTATTTGGACTACGAGATCAAACAAGATTATAGAAGGAAAAACTAGATTCTACCAATTTTCGTATGCTATAGTCCATGGATTTTTAGTGATAGGATTTCGAATTTTTTTTTGCCGAATTTTTCATGAACGTCCGTTATGACCTTATTAATGGTTTCAGTTGGTCTCGAGGGGAAAACTGGTGTATTTTAATGTTCAAACGAGCCCCAAGGTACGAAAAAACCAGATCTTACTGAATTTCATATACTATAGTCCATGGATTTTTGGTGATAGGATTCCAAAATTTCTTTTTGCCGAAAATATTCATGGATGTCTGTTATGACTTTATTAATGGCATCAGTTGGTCCCGATTGAGAGTCAAACAAGTGCATTTTCAAGTTCAAACGACCCCAAAGCAAGAAAACATGATTTTACCGATTTTCGTGTGTTAAAGTCCATGGATTTTTCGTGATACAGGATTCAAGAATTTTTGTTGCCAAAATTTTCATGCACGTCTGTTACGACCTTATTAATGGCTCAGTTGGTCCCAAGGGGTAAACGGGCGCGTTTCAAGTTCAAACGATCCCCAAAGCAAGAAAAACTAGATTTTATCGATTTTCGTGTGCTATGCATGATTTTTGATGATACAAGATTTTAGAAT
The DNA here is from genome assembly GCA_029007595.1 of Solanum commersonii. Classification (NCBI taxonomy): domain Eukaryota; kingdom Viridiplantae; phylum Streptophyta; class Magnoliopsida; order Solanales; family Solanaceae; genus Solanum; species Solanum commersonii. Next base: position 3,694,429 of record JAJTWQ010000055.1, on the reverse strand, counting down.
TTTTTTTGCCAAAAGTTTAATGGGACGTCTGTTATGACCTTATTAATGGCGTCAGATGGTACTATGGGAAACATGCACATTTTCAAGTTTAAACGAGCCCCAAAGTAGGAAAAACCAGATTTTACCGATTTTTGTATGCTATGACCATGGATTTTTGTTGATACAGGATTCTAGAATTTTTAATGCCAAAATTTTTTATGAACGTTTGTTACAACCTTATTAATGGCGTCAGTTGTTCCCGAGGGGAAAATGAGTGCATATTTAAATTCAAACGAGCCCCAAAGTAGGAAAAATTAGATTTTATCGATTTTCGTGTGCTATTGTCCATGGACTTTTGGTGATACAAGATACTGAAGTTTTTTTGTCGAAATTTGTCACAGATGTCTGTTAAGATCTTATTAATGGCGTCAGTTGGTCCCAAGGAGAATATGGGGGCATTTTGAAGTTCAAACGAGCCCTAAAGTAGGAAAAATTAGATTTTACCGATTTTTGTGTGTTAGTCCATTGACTTTTTGTGATATAGGATCCCATAAAAAAAAAATTCCAAAAAATTTCATTGACATCCATTAAGACCCTATTAATGGCATCAGTTGGTCTCGAGGGGAAAACGGGAACATTTTAGAGTTCAAACGAGCCCCAACACAAGAAAAGCCAGATTTTAGTAATTTTCGTGTGTTATAGTCCATGGATTTTGGTGATATAGGATTCCCAATTTTGTTTTGCTAAAATTTTTCATAGACGTTTGGTACGATTAATGGCGTCAGTTGGTCTCGAGGGGCAATCCGGTGCATTTTCAATCTTAAACGTTCCCCAAAGGAGGAAAATCCATATTTTATCAATTTTTGTGTGCTATAGTCAATGTCTTTTTGGACCTACAGGATTCCAGAATTTTTTTTCGCAAAAATTTTCATAGATGTCTGTTAGAACCTTATTAATGGCGTTAGTTGGTCCCGAAGGGCAAACATGTACATTTCCATGTTCAAACGAGCCCCAAAGCAGGAAAAACCCGATTTTACCAATTTTTATGTGCTATAGTCCATGGATTTTTGGTGATACAAGATTCCAAAATTTTTTTGCTGAAATTTTTCATGGATGTCCATTACGACCTTATTAATGGCGTCAGTTTGTCTCAAGGGGCAAACGGGCGCATATTCAATTTCAAACGAGCCCCAAAACAATAACACCATGTTTTACTGATTTTCTTGTGCTATATTCCATGTCTTTTTTGTGATACAGGATTCCAGAATTATTTTTGCTGAAATTTTTTATGGACATCCGTTAGGACCTTATTAATGCTGTTAGATGGTCCTGATGGTCAAACAGACACATTTTCAAGTTCAAACAAGCCCAAAGCAGGAAAACCTAGATTTTACCAAATTTCGTATGCTAAAAGTCCATTGAATTTTGGTGATACAAGATTCTGAAAAAAAATTGCCAAAAATTTTCATGGACGTCCGTTACAACCTTATTACTGGTGTTAATTAGTTTTGATGGGCAAACGGGCGCATTTTCAAGTTAAAACGATCCCCAAAGAAGGAAAAACCAAATTTTACCAAATTTACTCTACTATAGTCCATGGATATTTGGTGATAATATTCTAGAATTGTTTTGCCAAAAATTTTCATAGACGTCCGTTACGACTTTATTAATGGCGTCAGTTGGTCCTAAGGGAAAAATGAGCGCATTTTCAACTTCAAACGAGCCCCAAAGTAGAAAAAATTAGATTTTACCAATTTTCGTGTACTATAGTCAATGGACTTTTTGTGATAGGATTTTAGAATTTTTTTTGCCAAAATTTTTCTTGGACATCTGTTACTACCTTAGTAATGGTGTCAGTTTGTCGCGAGGAGAAAACGGGCTCATTTTCAAGTTCAAATGAGCACAAAAGTAGGACAAACTAGATTTTACCATTTTCGTGTTCTTTGTCCATGGATTTTTTGTGATACAAGATTCTAGAATTTTTTTTCTGAAATTTTTCATGGATGTCTGTTACAACCTTATTAATGGTGTTAGGTAGTCCCGAGGGGTAAACATGTGAAATTCAAGTTCAAGCGATCCCCAAAGCTGGAAAAACCAGACTTTACCGATTTTCCTATGCTAAAGTCCATGGATTTTTGGTGATACTAAATTCTGGAATTTTATTTGCTGAAATTTTTCATGGTCGTCTGTCCCGACCTTATTAATGGCATCATTTGGACCCGTGGGGAAAACGGCAGAATTTTCTAGTTTAAACAAGCCCAAAATAAAGAAAAACCAGAGTTTATCGATTTTCGTATGCTGTAGTCCATATATTTTTGGTGATAAAGGATTCCAAAATTGTTTTTGCCAAAATATTTCATGGACATCTATTACAACCTTATTATTGGTGTCAGTTGATGTCGAGGGGAAAACAAGTCCATTTTCAAATTTAAATGTGCCCCAAAGCAGGAAAAATCATATTTTACTCATTTTCGTGTGCTATAGTCCATGTCTTTTTGGTGATACAAGATTTTAGAATTTTTTTTTGCCAAAATATTTATGGACGTCTGTTAGAACCTTATTAATGGCATCATTTGGTCTCAAAGGGCAAACGGGTGCATTTTCAATTTCAAACGAGTCCCAAAGCAGGAAAAGTTATATTTTACCGATTTTTGTGTGCTATAAGTTCATGTCTTTTTGTTGATACAGGATTCTAGAATTTGTTTTCGCCAAAAATTTCATAGGCATCTATTAGAACCTTATTAATGGCGTCAGTTGGTCCCAAGGGGAAAACGGGTGCATTTTCAAGTTCAAACGAGCTCCAAAGCAAAAAAAACTCGAGTTTACTGATTTTTGTGTAGTCCATTGATTTTTTGTGATACAAGATTCCAGAATTTTTTTGGGTGAATTTTTTCATGAACGTTTGTTACGACCTTATTAATGACGTCAGTTGGTATCGAGAGGCATACAGGTGCATATTCAAGTTCAAACGATCCCCAAAGTAGGAAAAACCATATTTTACTGATTTGGTTTTGCTATATTCCATGTCTTTTTGGTGATACAGGATTCCAAAAAAAAATTGCCAAAATTTTTTATGGACATCCATTAGAATCTTATTAATGGCATTAGTTGACCCCGAGGGGCAATCGGGCGCATTTTCAAGTTCAAACAAGCTCCAAAGTAGGGATAATAAGATTTTACTGATTTTCGTGTGCTATAGTCCATGAATTTTTTGTGATACAAGATTATAAAATTTTTCATGGACGTCTGTTACAACCTTATTAATGGCGTTAATTAGTCCTAAAGGGCAAACAAGCTCATTTTCAAGTTAAAACGAACCTGAAGCAGAAAAAACCAGATTATACCAATTTTCGTGCGCTATAGTCCATGAATTTGTTGTGATAAGATTTCATAATTATTTTTGCAAAAAATTTTCATGGACCTCCCTTATGACTTTATTAATGGCATTAGTTGGTACTGAGGGGAAAACGAGACCATTTTCAAGTTCAAACGAACCCCAAATCCAAAAAAATAAGATTTTATCAATTTTCGTGTGCTATAATCTATGTATTTTTTTGTGATACATGATTTTTTTTTAAAAATTTCCTAAATTTTTCATGGACGTCCATTACAACTTTATTAGTGGCGTTAGTTGATCTCGAGGGGTAAACTGACGCATTTTCAAATTCAAATAATCCCCCAAAGGAAGAAAAACCTTATTTTACTAATATTCGTGTACGATAGTCTATAGATTTTCAGTGATAGGATTCTCAATTTATTTTTTCCAAATTTTTTAATGGACCTCTGTTATGACCTTATAAATGACGTTAGTTGGTCCCGGGGGAAAAAACATGCGCATTTTCTAGTTCAAACGAGCCCCAAAGCAGGAAAGACTAGATTTTTCCAATTTTTATGCGCATAGTTCATGGATTTTTGGTGTCATAGGACTTCGCAATTTTTTTTGCCAAAAATTTTCATAGACGTTTGTTACGACCTTATTAATGGCGTCAGTTTGTCCTAAAGGGCAAACGAGCGTATTTTCAAGTTCAAACGAGTCCAAAATGTAGGAAAAACCAATTTTTTTCAATTTTCGTATATTATAGTACATGGAGTTTTGGTGATAAGATTCTAGAATTTTTTTATCAAAATTTTTCTTGGACGTCTATTACGACCTTATTAATGGGGTCAATTTGTCCCGAGTAGCAAACGGTCGCATTTTTAAGTTCAAACGAGCCCCAAAGTCGGAAAAACTAGATTTTAATAATTTTTGTATGCTAAAGTCCATGGATTTTTAGTGATACAAGATTCCAAAACAAATTTCTGAATTTTTTCATTGTCGTCCATACGACCTTATTAATGGTGTCAGTTGGTTAAGAGGGGAAAACAGCCGCATTTTCTAGTTTAAATGAGTCCCAAAACAGGAAAAAATAGATTTTTATCAATTTTCGTATGCTATAGTCCATGGATTTTTGGTGATAAAGGATTCCAGAATTATTTTTGCCAAACATTTTCTTGGACGTCTGTTAGAACCTTATTAATGGCGTTAGTTGGTCTCGAGGGGTAAACGGATGCATTTTCAAGTTCAAATGTGCCCCAAAGCAGGAAAAATCCAATTTTACCAATTTTCGTGTGCTATAGTACATTGATTTTCTGTGATACAAAATTCCATAATTTTTTTTAGTGAAATTTTTCATGGATGTCCGTTATGACCTTGGTAATGGCGTCAGTTGTTCTCAATTGGCATTCGGGTGCATATTCAAGTTCAAACGTGCCCCAAAGTAGGAAATACCATATTTTTACTGATTTTTTTGTGCTATATCCATATCTTTTTGTTGATACAGGATACCTGAAATTTTTTTGCCAAAATTTTTCATAGTCATTCATTAGAACCTCATTAATGGCGTTAGTTGGTCCCGAGGGGCAATCGGGCACATTTTCAAGTTCAAACAAGCCTCAAAGCAGGAAAAACAAGATTTTACCAATTTTCGTGTGCTATAGTCCATGGATTTTTTGTGATACAAGATTATGAAATAGTTTATGCCAAAATTGTGCATGGACGTCCGTTACAACCTTATTAATGGCGTTAGTTAGTCCTGAGGGACAAACAAAGTCATTTTCAAGTTCAAACGAGCCCCAAAGCAGGAAAAACTAGATTTTTCCAATTTTCGTATATTAGTCCAAGGATTTTTGGTGATAGAATTTTTTCATGGGTGTCTGTTATGACCTTATTAATGGCGTTAGTTGGTCCCGAGAAGCAAACGGACGCATTTTTAAGTTCAAATGATCTCCAAAGTAGAAAAATCTAGATTTTAACGATTTTCGTGTGCTAAAGTCCATGGATTTTTGGTGATACAAGATTCCAGAATTTTTTTCTTAAATTATTCATGGTCATTCGTACGACCTTATTAATGGCGTCAGTTGGTCCCGAGGGGAAAATGGTTGCACTTTCTAGTTTAAACGAGCCCCAAAGCAGGAAAAATTAGATTTTATCAATTTTGTGTGCTATAGTCTATGGATTTTTGGTGATAAAGGATTCCATAAATTTTTTTGCCAAAATTTTTCATGGACGTTTGTTACAACCTTATTAATGGTGTTAGTTGGTCCCGAGGGCCAAACATGTGCATTTTCAAGTTCAAACGGGCCCCAAAACATGAAAAACCAGATTTTACCAATTTTCATGTTCTATAGTCTATGGATTTTTGGTGATATAATTCATGAATTGTTTTTGTCGAAATTTTTTATAGACGTCCATTACGATCTTATTAATGGCGTCAGTTGGTCTCAAGGGGAAAACGGGTGCATTTCCAACTTCAAACGAGCTTTAAAGCAGGAAAAACCAGATTTTACCTATTTTTATGTGCTATAGTCCATGAATTTTTTGTGATACAATTCCACAATTTTCTTTGTGGAATTTTTTCAATGACATTTGTTACAACCTTATTAATGGCATCAGTTGGTCCCGAGGTGCAAACATGTGCATTTTCAAGTTCAAATGAGCCCTAAGAAATGAAAAACCTAATTTTACCGATTTTCATGTTATAGTCCATGGATTTTTGGTAAAAGGATTTCGAAATTCTTTTTGTCAAATTTTTTCATGGATGACTGATACAACCTTATTAATGGCGTTAGTTGGTCTCAAGGGGTAAATGAGCAAATTTTCAACTTTAAACGATCCAAAGAAGGAAAAACCAAATTTTTATTGATTTTTGCGTGCTGTAGTCCATGTATTTTTGGTGATAGGATTTCGAAATATTTTTTACCAAAATTTTCATGGACATCCATTATGACCTTATGAATGGCATTAGTTTTTTCGAGGGGCGAACAAGCAGATTTTCAAGTTCAAACGAGCTCAAAGTAGGAAAAAATAGATTTTACTAATTTTCATGTGCTATAGTCATGGATTTGTGGTGATACGATTTCAGAATTTTTTTGTCAAATTTTTTTATGGACGTCTATTACGATCTTATTAATGGCATTAGTTGGTCTTGAAAGGAAAACGGGCGCATTTTCAAGTTTAAACGAGCCCTAATGTAGAAAAATATAGATTTTACCAATTTTCATGTGCTATAGTCAATGAATTTTTGGTAATACATGATTTTGGAATTTTTTTTTGCCAAAATTATTGATGGACATCCATCACAACCTTATTAATAGCGTCAGTTGGCCCAGAGAGACAAATAGGTGCATTTTCAAGTTCAAACGTGCCCCAAAGTCGAAGAAACCAAATTTTACAAATTTTTGTGTGCATAGTCCATGGATTTTTGGTGATAGCATTTTGGAGTGTTTTTGCCAAAATTTTTAATGGACATCTGTTACGACCTTATTAATGGCGTCATGCTGTCTCGAGGGGAAAACATGCACTTTTTAAAGTTCAAACAAGCCCTAAAGCAGAAAAACCTAGATTTTACCGATTTTTGTGTGCTATAGTCCACAGATTTTTAGTGATACAAAATTCCAAATTTTTTTTTACTATAATATTCCATGGACGTTTGTTACAGCCTTATTAATGACATTTGTTGGTCCCTAGAAAAAACAGAGTCTAAAGCAGGAAAAATTAGATTTTACCGATTTTCGTGTGCTATTGTCCATGAATTTTTTGTGATATAGGATTGAGGAATTTTTTTTGCCGAAACTTTTCATGGACATCCGGTACAACCTTATTAATGACGTCAGTTGGTCGCGAGGGGTAAATGGGAGCATTTTCATGTTCAAACAAGTCCCAAAGAAGGAAAAATAAGTTTTTACTAATTTTCGTGTGTAGTCCATTGATTTTTGGTGATACACGATTCCAAAATATTTTTTGCTGAAATTTTTCACGAACGTCCGTTACAATCTTATTAATGACGTCAGTTGATCCTGAAAGGCAAATTGACACATTTTCAAGTTCAAACGAGCTCCAAAATAAGAAAAACCAGATTTTACTAATTTTTGTGTGTTTAGTCCATGGAATTTTGGTGACAAGATTCTAAAATTTATTTTTCCGAAAGTTTTCATGGATGTCCACTACGACCTTATTAATAGCGTAAGGTGGTCTCGAGAAGCAAATACACCCATTTTCAAGTTCAAACGAACCCCAAAGACAGAAAAATCAAATTTTATCGATTTTCATGTGCTATAGTCCATGAATTTTTGGTGATTCAGGATTCCAATTTTTTTTTTTGCCAAAATTTTGACGTCTGTTACAACCTTATTAATGACTTCAGTTGGTCCCGAGGAGAAAATGGGGACATTTTCAAGTTTAAACGAGCCTCAAAATAGGAAAAACTAGATTTTTCTAATTTTTGTATGCTACTGTCCATGGATTTTTGGTGATAGGATTCATGAATTTGTTTTGCCTAAATTTTTCATGGACATCCGTTACACCTATTAATGGCGTCAAAAGGTTTCGAGGGGCAAACAAGCGCATTTTAAAGTTCAAACGATCCCTAAAATAGGAAAAACTATATTTTTCTGATTTTCATGTGCTATATAGATTTATGGTGATACAAAATTCCAGAATATTTTTGCCAAAATTTCTCATGTACATCCGTTACGACTTTATTAATGGCATTAGTTTTTCCCCAGGGGAAAACAAGCGCATTTTCAAGTTTATACGAGCCCCTAAGTAGGAAAAACCATATTTTACCAATGTTTGTGTGCTATAGTCCATGGATTTTTGGTGATAGGATTTTGAAATATTTTTTGCCAAAATTTTTCATGGACGTCTGTTACAACCTTATTAATGGCGTCAGTTGGTCTCGAGGGGAAAATGGACGCATTTTCAAGATCAAATGATCTCCGAAGCATGAAAAAGTAGATTTTATCAATTTTTGTGTGCGATAGCCCATTGACTTTTGTTGATACAGGAATTTAGAATTTTTGTTGTCGAAATTTTTCAGAGACGTCCGTTACGACCTTATTAATGGCCTTAGTTGGTCCCGGGGGGTAGATGTACCGTGAAATATCAGCATATTTGATGCTCAAAACTGAGGATTAATAATATAATCAAGGGTAATTTTGTAAGCTTTGATGTGTTTATTGAATGTGTAGACAGATTCTTGCCCATGTGGGAAAACTGGAAAAATAAGCAGAAGATAAAGGGAATCAAGTGAAGACCACGAGCACCTTGATGGGTCGTGGTCATTGTCACGAACCGTGGTGCCAGTCGTGGTGAATTTCCAGTAGGAAGGCTTGGACGAGTTGAAATAGGATTGGTCCAAGTAAAGATCACGGCCAACCTCATAGACCGTGGTCCTCATAATGGTTCGTGGTTATGATCATGAAGGTGAGCCAGTGTGTGGGTCTTGGGAAAATAGAGTACAAGAGCAACCAATGAAAGATTACGGAAGGCCTCATGGGCCGTGGTCTTCATAACGACTCGTGGTGGTGGTCGTAAAGATGACCCAGTGCTTAGGCCTCGAGGAGCATAAATGGGAAGTGACCAAGTAAAGACCACGGACACCCAGACGGATCGTGGTCCCTATGACGGTCTGTAGAGTTGCCTGTGGTACCTACCCAGTGTGTTGACTTTGAAGATCCAAGTTGCAGAAGTGCCAAGTATTGACCACGAAGGGCTTCCTGGGTCGTGAAGCCCTTGACTGATCGTCAAAGTGTCTGTGAAGTGCCCAATAGTTCAGTCCTACTTCGAGTAGGACTCTTTTTAAAACACTTTATTTGAATTAATTAGGTTGTATTTAGTTTTGTTCTCGTCTTATCTGTAACGAAGAACAAGTTTTCAATTATTTTTATAATTTGGTTTGGAATATTAACATCAAATTAAGTTTGGAAGTTGAATTTCCGGTTCTTGAATTATCAAAGTGCGTATCGATTTGCTTATTTTCATAAGTATTTTTATTATCGTGTTTTCATTATATCCTTCTGTATGTTTATGTGAAATCATGAGTGGCTAAATACCACAACTGGGATTGTGGGATCTATGACGTAAATCTAAGTGTAATTTCGTGAAATGAGTGAAAGGCAATTTACATTTGCAAAGTATAATTTAGCTTCGTTATTCATGTATTCTAATGAGTGCACGCATTAGGGTGAGCCTGTATCTATCATTTGTTCGAAAAGTTAAATTAAGCTAAAGAAATGGAGTCAAAGTTTGAGTTCGAGAGAAAAGAACTTTAACACTATTGTAAGCGAAGGTAAAATGTGTAACACTCTGGGACCGAGAGGACTTGAGTGAAAATTATCTGATTAGACTGAGAAGTATTAGATATATTTAGCTTGCCTGTATTTTGTAGAGATAAATTGCATGAAACTCAACTTCGAAAGAACATTAGATGCAACGTTATGGGGAACTCAATCCTAGTTTCATTTAATTAATGAAACAACTTTAGAACTGATATTCTGTCAATTGCTACATTAGATCTTAGTTAACAACCTTGGTTACTAGAGCTTTATAGCTAAACCCAATTTTACTTTCCGTAACTGTTTCCTTAGGAAATAATAACGACATTTGAGTAAAATGCGACAGTGAAATCATTTTTATAAAGAAATTCTATGTGGGATCGACCTCAACTCTCGTTGAGTTCTATAAATTGACTTTGACCGTTTATACCTCTTAATTGAAGTGTAGATTTGGACGCAAGTTTTGGCGCCGCTACTGGGGAATCTCAATTCGAAAGTGTTTTCCTAACTTTTATTCGATGTGTAGTTATATTTCCTAATTTTACGTCTTGTTCTTTTGTCTATTTCAGGTGAGTTCGACTGCGTATGCCAAATACTAGAAGTAAGGGAGCCATATTGATCTCATACGACCAAGAACTTCAGAAGACAATCCGCAAAATGGTGAATGCACAAGAACTTGAGGCACAGAGACAGAGATTTTGATTGGAAGCTGAACCGTTGTAAGAGGTATTCAACCAAATGCTGCGAACAACCCGCCTAGGGTGGTGGACGAAAACATAGCAATGGATGTAATCTTTCCTCCCAACCGCCCACCAATAGCTCCAAGGGGTAGAGCACAACATCCAGCTCACATGATGTATAAAGAGGATGACTTAGACTTGGGTGAACCTGGAGCCACTGGAGCGATAGTGTTACCTGCACTGCCTCTAGGTATTAAATTCACAATCACCAGCACTATGATTCAGCTGCTGAATCTGAAAGGTATGTTCACGGGTGAAGCTGGTGATGATGTTAATCAACATCTGATGAATTTTGTGGCGATATGCAAATCGCAAGAAATCCCTGGGGTTAGCCAGACATCAATGAGACTGAGACTATTCCCATTGTTACTTACTGGAGAGGCAACTAATTGGTTGAATGAGATGTCTGATGACTCAATCAGGACTTGGACTGAACTGAAGAAAGCTTTCCTAGAACAATTCTTTCCAGAATCAAAAGAGTTGCATATGAAAGATGAGATAAGTGTCCATAATCAACTACTAGGAAAAGCAATGCATGACACCTGGTGGAGATTGAGCCAAAAGTTGAAGAAGTGTCCAACCCATGGTCTCACTGAGAGACATCTAAAATAGGTATTTTATAGATCTTTAAATGATGTTACTAAACCTGTTGCTGATGCAGTGTGTGGAGGATCATTTATGAGGAAGCCATTCTCAGAGAGCATGCAACTGATGGATGAGGTGTCAAAAAATAACAGGGCATGGTACACCAAGGATGCAAAAGTAGGAGATTTTGGGTACACATTTGAACTTTCAGCTGAACAAAGGAAAAGAGAAGAAGAAAAGGATCAAGACATGACACACATGAGGACCCAAATAGATCTACTTACGGAGCATATTGTCTAAAAGTTTGAAAGGTAAATGATGTGAGACAACCAAACAGGTATGAAGATTAGGATATCGATCTAGATGAGGAGGCTAATTACCTGGGAAACCAAGGAGGTTTTTGAAATTATAAGTCGGGAAACCAAAGTTACAATTCTGGAAATGTAAGTCGGAACTACTCAAGGGAATGACAGTATGATAGGCCATCAAACAAAAAGGAGGGAAACTAGCAGAACAGAGATGGGTACAGAAATGATCGAAGTGGTGTGTATGTACCCCCAGGTAATAGAGATTGGGCAAGTTATACTTCCAGCGGGTCTAAGCTGGAAGACATGTTAGCCAAGGTGCTCCAAAAAGTTAAATCAACTGATGCAGGGATGAAGGACATGAAAGGTGATTTCTCCAGTATGAGTCAATTGGTAGACTCTCACACCACCTCTTTCAAGAAAATTGAGCAGCAGTTGGGGCAACTTTCATCCTCATTAAATCAGAGGAAGAATGGGTCACTACCAAGTGACACGATCCAAAACCCTAAGAATGACGGGAGTTGTATGGCTATTGCCACCAGGAGTGATAAGATTTTTATTGACCCAATTTCTGCAGGGATTAAACATGAGCAAGTGTTGGAGCAAGCTAGAAGAGAGGTGGATGAAGCTGAACAAGTAGATGACTTGGAGGATGCTCAACCAAAAGAAAAACCAGTAAGAGCAAAAGAAAAAGAGGTTGAGGGAACTTTGCCTTTACAACAGATCCCAAGACCACCTCCTCCTTTCCCTCAAAGTCTTAAAAAGAAAGCCGAAGAGGGGAAATTTATGAATTTCATCACCATGCTACGACAACTATTAGTAAACATCCCACTGGTGGAAGCACTAGAGAAAATGCCAGGATATGCCAAGTTCATAAAAGACTTGGTCACAAAGAAAAAAGTTGTATATATTGATTTAATCGACAATGTTCATCACTACAGTGCTATTGCTACCAGATCGCTGGTACAGAAAAAGGAGGATTCTGGTGCATTCACCATATCGTGCACCATCAGATTAATCGAATTCGCGAAGGCCTTGTGTGACTTAGGGGCCAGTATAAAATTGATGTCGTTGGCCATCTACAAGCTACTGGGTAGGATTTCCAAAACCCACAACCATGAGGTTAATGATGGCAGATAAGTCAATGAAGCGACTTGTGGTCATCCTATATGATGTGCTCGTAAAGGTGGACACGTTCATCTTTCCGATAGATTTCGTGATCTTGGATTGCAAAGTGGATTTGAGGTTCCCATTAATTTGAGAAAACCATTTATGGCCATAGGGCGAGCATTGGTAGATGTTGAGCAAGGAGAACTAAAATTCAGACTCAACAAAGAAGAGGTAAAGTTTAATATTTCCAGGTCCATGAAGCAGCCACATGACATAAATGTGGTGTCAGCAATAGAGGTTTTTGATGAAGAAGAAATGGGAGCAACCATTGAAGAGAGACTGGTTGCTGAAACCTTAGCTACATTGCTGATGAATTTTGAAGATGATTTCCGGTCTGATTATGTAGAGACCGTGAATGCTTTGCAGGTTATGAGAGCACACTCTTATGCTCCAAAGAAATTGGACCTGGATTTGAAAAACAGGCCAAGTCCTCCGGCAAAACCATCCAATGAGGAGCCATCTGTGCTAAAACTGAAATAGTTACCCAGTCACCTGAGGTATGTATTTTTGGGAGCTAACAACACTTTACCTGTGGTTTTGGCTATATATTTGAATGATGAATAGGTTAAAGTTATGATCAAAGTGTTGATAAGGTACAAAAAGGCCATTGGGTGGACCATTGCTGACATCATCGGGATACCTCCAGTTATATGCACCCATAAGATTCAACTTGAAGAGGACTACACAAGCATTGAACACCAGCGGAGGTTAAACCCACCTATGCAAGAGGTGGTAAAAAGGAGATCATCAAGTGGTTAGATGTTCGGGTGGTGTACTCCATTTCTGATAGTTACTGGGTCAACCTAGTGCAATGTGTTCCCAAAAGGGTGATATGACTGTGGTTGTGAATGCAAAGAATGAGTTGGTCCCACAAAGACTAGTCACTAGATGGCGAGTGTGCATGGACAACAAAAAGCTGAATAAGTGGACCTTGAAGGATCACTTCACGATGCCTTTCGTGGACCAGCTGCTTGACAAGTTGGTTGGAAAAGGGTGGTACTCTTCTTAGATGGATACTCTAGCTACAACCACATATCGATTGCTCATGAAGATCGGGAAAAGAACACCTTTACATGTCCTTATGGGACCTTTGAATTTAAACGCATGCCATTTGGAATATGTAACGCACTAGCAACTTTCCAAGATGTGTATGATGTCTATCTTCTCGGACATGGTGGAGGATACTTTGGAGGTCTTCATGGATGATTTTTCAGTGGTAGGTGACACCTTTGATGACTGTTTGCTTAATCTTAGCAGGGCCCTACAAAGATACGAGGAGGCCAACCTAGTGCTGAATTGGGAGAAGTGCCATTTCAATGTCAAGGAAGGCATAGTCCTTGGGCACAGGGTATCACAAAAGGGGATAGAGGTCGACAAGGCCAAAATTGAGGTGATTGAAAAGTTACCTCTGTCGATCTGTGTGAAGGGTGTTCGAATCTTCTTAGGACATGCCGGACGTTTCATCAAGAACTTCTCTAAAATTGCACACCCAATGTGCAAGCTTTTGGAGAAAGAGGTGAAAATTGTTTTTGATGAGGCATGTCTCAGAGCCTTTGAATGCCTAAAAGAGAAGCTGAATTCTGCACCAGTGATTATTGGCCCAGATTGGGCTGAGCCATTTGAGGTAATAGTGGTACTGCTTTAGGAGTTGTGTTGGGGCAGAAGCGCAACAAGATGTTTCATCCGATTTACTATGCTAGTAAGTCACTGAATGGAGCATAGCGAAACTACACAGTTACTAAACAGAACTACTAGCGATGGTGTATGCTTTTGAGAAATTCAGAGTTTACGTGCGGGGTACTAGAGTGATAGTCCATACGAATCATGCAGCTCTGAGATACCTCATGACAAAGAAAGATGCCAAGCCAAGGTTGATCAGATGGGTGTTACTTCTTCAGGAGTTTGATTTTGAGGTTAATGATAGGAAAGGTTGTGAGAACCAGGTGGCTGATCACCTGTCGAGGTTGGAGGCTGAAAAAAAAGAGGAACACGAGCTCAAAATAAATGATTCGTTCCCGGATGAGCATGTATTAGCCACTACTCTTGATCTTATTCCTTGGTTTTCTGATTTTATTAACTTTTTTGTTAGTGATTTGATGCCTAAGGTGCTAACATTTTAGCAAAGGAAGAGGTTCCTGCATGATATGGGTAAGTATTTTTCGGATAAACCTTATCTGTACAGGGTATGTGCTGATAACATCATCAGGCGATGTATTCCTGAAGCTGAGATATTGAATATTCTAGAAGCCTATCACTCCCCTTCGGTAGGTGGTCATCATATAGGTACTTGGACAGCCCACATGATACTTCAATGTGGGTACTACTAGCCCACAATTCATCAAGATGCGATAGACATAGTAAGGAGTTGTGATGTGTGCTAGCGGCAAAGAACCATCTCTTGGCGCCATGAGTTACCCATGGCACCTATCCTCGAGGTGGAGCTGTTTGATGTATGGGGAGTCAATTTTATGGGCCCATTTGTGATCTCATATAGGCAGGATTACATATTGGTGGCAGTGGACTATGTTTCCAAATGGGTTGAGGAAGTTGCTTTGCCTGAGAATGATGGCAAGAGTGTTGCTGGTTTTTTGAAGAAGAATATATTCTCAAGGTTCGGCACACCCAGAGCTATCATCAGTGATGGCGATTCTCATTTCTACAACAAGGTATTCAGTGCACTTCTGACCGAATATGGGGTTAAACAACACTAGGTTTCAACACCTTATCACCCACAGATTATTGGCCAAGTAGAGGTGTCCAATAAAGAAATAAAGGCGATCTTGGCAAAAATAGTGAATGCCAACAGGACAGATTGGGCACAAAATTTAGATGATGCTCTTTAGGCATATTAGACAACTTTCAAGACGCCTATTGGTATGTCTACATATCAATTGATATTTGGAAAGGTATTTCATTTGCCGGTGGAGCTTGAGCATAAAGCACACTGGGCTTTGAAGTAACTGAACCTTTGTTGGAGTGAAACTGCAAACTGAGACTGGATCAGATCAATGAGATGGATGAGTTCCGGTTGAGAGCATATGAGAGGTCAGCACTGTACAAGGAGAGGATGAAACTATATCATGATAAATATATTGAGAAGAGAACCTTTACTCCTGGTGACTTGGTGTTACTTTTCAACTCCAGACTTCGTCTGTTTCTAGGAAAATTGAGATCCAAATGGTCTGGACCTTTTAAGGTTATTCAGGAATTCCAATCGGGTGCTATTGAGCTTGAAAATGACAAAGGCGAGAGGTTCAAAGCCAATGGTCAGCGAATCAAGGCATACTTGGGTATTCCAGAAGATGCGAAAATTGTGGAGGAATGTAGAGTTGATAAAGTTTGAGTAATCAAGTAACCTGCGTCGCGCCGTAACGTTAAATTGTGTGCTGCTTGGGAGGCAACCCAATATGTAAATGTAATAGGTATTTTCCTCTTTCCTTATTTTTCTTTGTTTTTTATAGAGTCATTGTGTGTTGATGTGTGCAAGAGAGACTAGGGTAAATAATTGCAGGAACTGGGTGCAGACAACTCTTCACAAGTAGCCTCACAGACTGTGGTGCCCTTCACGAGCAACTTCACGGTCTGTCAATCTCATCACCAACCTAAGGGAGATACTCAAAATTGCAAGAAAAAGGTTCACAGAAGGGTTCACGGTCCGTCAAGATTTGTATGGACCGTCTAGTCTCTCATGAACCATAGGTAAGTACTTTGCCTTCAGTCATGTTCACGGACATTTCCACGAACCGTGATGCCTTTCATAGGAAACTTCACGGTCCATCGTCCACAACCCAGTCTTACTAATACCTGACCTGACCCGCGCTGACCAAAAAATTAAATGAATCGTATATGTGATTCCTAAGCGCCAAAGGTTAGGGTTTTCCTCTTATTCTCTCTTCTATAACGGTTCTTAAAGAGTTTAAAATGGTTCTCATAATCCATCAATCCTTAATTCATCAAAGAATCGAAGCCCTACTCCTAAGTTGTCAAGAACTTCAAGCCGAGTTCACTGATTCTACTTTTTTAGTGAAATTCTCTTCTAATCTCCAAGTATGTCACTTCATAACTAGTTATAAGTTTGATCTTGTCTAAAAACAAATTAGATTTACTTTGATTTAGTTGAAATTAGCATGATCATGTGATAAATAATATGGGTTGATGTTAAATTGTTGTGGGTTAGTTTGCATTATGTAAAATTGATAATTTTTGTGTGGGTATGATTAGGGTATATGTGTATTGAATGAATATTGTTCTTGTTGGATTTGTGCATGTTGAAATTAAGTGGTGTTAGTAGGCATGTTGTGAACCTGTGTTAAAAATGGGGGTACCATATCCTTTAAGTGAAGTTGGGGGAAACAATGACTGATTGGTTGTCCAAGTGTAAGACCACGATAGGCTTCACGGATCGTGGAAGGGACTACTAACCGTGAAACCACTCGTGGACCACACTTGGGCATTTCATATCATCACTGGTTATGTTCACGGGCAGTATTATAGACTGTGGTTTACTCCACGGGCCGTGCAACCGCCCGTGAACAATACTTGGTCAAGCCACTGTTGCACACTGATTCTGTGATAAATCTATGAGGGGTTTTACGGACTGTGGTACCTACCACGGCCAGTGTGAGCTCCCGTACAGTTTACTTTTATTTTGTAAAGTTTACTTTTTGTACTTTTATTTCTATTTTGTCTTTTGATTCTATGGCCCTTCCTAATGATAGATTGGGTAACGACATTCTTAAGGCAAGGCGTCATGATGAAATTACACAAAGGAAGTCTGAGTACTTGCTAGTGTATCATTTTACTGATTTATGTACTAATGAGTGTTGTGTTTCTCAGGTACTATGCCTCCTCGACGAAAGAACACAACCAAACATTCCTCCCCTACTGTGTCTCAATCGAAAGGCCATAATGCTTTCGAGACTAGTAGTTCGGAGATACAAATAAATGTTACACCTGACGATTATCCACTTTAGGCAACTAGATCCAGAGCAGTGAGGGCTATCCTCCAGGATACTCCTCCCCAGTCTGAACAGGGAGGTAGTAGATTCGCTAGCGAAGAGGAATCGGGAAGCAAATTTGATGCTGCTTTGGGAAGCCAGTCTGATGATGGTTCGAGGGGCAATGCAAAGTCTGAAAGTGGCTCTTAGGAAGATGCAAACACCTCTCCACCTGCAGTAAATACAGAAGCTAAAACTGGAGTACGGGAGGAGGTAGATGTTGTAGATGAAGATATAGAGATCATTACTGATGATACCATGGTCCAGTATGTTCACATCCATGAACATGATCCTACAGCAAGACAACAGCTGATTGACTGTTTTCGTTCCATGTGGACTGTGAATCGGTCCAAAGAATTTTTTAACAATGGTATTGTGACCAAGATTGACAGCTTCAAGAGGCGAGTAAACGTGCCTGGAACTAGAGTGGTGGTAGCTGATATCAAAGCATTCCACAACATTTATCAGACATTTCAGTTTCATCAGTTTGATTGGATGAACAACACACCGGGAGAGTATTCTAGCCACCCGACCAGAGAATTTTATGTGTCTTATGCAACCACATTGATGAACATTGTTGCAGACACTGAGACAACTAAAAGGAGACAGAAAGACATGGCCATTACCTGGGGTCCACTCAACTCAATTATGGTTTGGGGCACATCGATAGACATCTTTGAGGCTACTATCAACAGGATGTTGCATGGCCTGGAATATATTGCACCAACTTCAATTAGCCTTTTTGAGGGTAAACATCATGTTGTCACCAGTGACACTGAGATGGTGGTTCAGAGTTCTCGTGAGCGAGTCTTGCGTTGATTGCAAGGAAAATTGACATAGATGGGGAAAATGCAGTTTGGATCACAACAACGCCAACACTCACTACAAAAGCTTCACTATTTTTTCCAGCCAAGATTTGGTGGGTTGTTGTCCGTGCACAATTGAGACCAATAGCTAATGATAAGACCTTGTCTCCTTCACTGGCTTCTTTGTTAGTGTGCCTAATGGTTGGTTACCCAGTAAATGTGGGGCGGATTATAGAGACCGAGATGAGAGACATGGCACTGAATAAGAGAGCTGGACTTTCATTTCCCTGTATGATAGGGAAATTATGTCGACAAGCGAAGATTCCCCCAAACAGGATGGTTGACAGATGGGGTGAAACATTTAAACTCACCCAAGTTTCTAAAATCAAAGATGTCGCGAACGATCTCTTTGGTGCGAAATCTATAGCTGTAGGTACTTTGGCTATTGTTCCTCACGTACCAATTGACATCCCACATGCGGATAGAGGTCCAGAACAGGTGGAGTCATCACAACCTTCCACAGAGGCACCACCACCACCAGCTTCGCCCTCACAGGCTCCAGGTACCTATGTCACTATTCCTATGCTTTTCCTTGAGAAATTGGTTGCAGATCAGCGCCAAACCAATAGTTGACCAGATTGTAAATCAAATCCTCAGCTAATAGAGAGAGATGTGTTAGCTACGAAGAAAGATATTAAAACTAAGATGTGGAAGGAGCTAGCTGTCTTAAAAGATAAGATGGATGGTTTAGAGATCCTTGTCTAAGATCAATTCTAGGTTGCCGGTTCAATAGATACTGAAGAGTTCAAATCACAATTGACCGAGATATGAACTCAAGTTGCTAAACTGGCTGAAAAGACAGTGCAGGTGCCCACTCCGGTCATGCTAGATTCTTTGATGTAGTTGCTTAGTCAGGCGCCCTCCACTCAATCACTTGATGATTTATAGGGTGAACTACCCAAGGGTAAAGCCGGCAAGAGGAAACACAAAGCGTGAGAATCTGATGAGAAACTACCTGCTGACCTATCTAGAGAGGAAAGAAGGCAACAAAAGAAAGCTCGCAGGGCATCAAAGAAGAAAGATCGAGAAAAAGAAGCACTTGAGCAACAACAGAGAGATGCAATGATAATTGGAGCTTCTGGTAACGGAGCACCTGCCCCGGTGATAAGGGTGCGCTGAGTTTTGAGAGTGCACCCGTTGATAAGGGTGCCAATGCTGATCTGGATACCAGCACCTAGAGCGCCGTAGGTATGGCCCCTCTTCATAGCCCTGTTTTGAATTTCTTCATTGACTTTGAGGGCAAAGTCTTTTTTGTTTGGAGAGGGGGTGGTGAGTAACCTGCCATTCGAGTTGTTAGGATGAATATGAAGCCTCTTTTGAAAATATTATTCTACAAAAGAATTATAGTGCTTCAATTACCTTTGACAATCTTTACACAATGTCAAAGTTCATTCCATAGAGGCACCTATTGCAGGCATAAAATCACAATCTTTAAGTCATCTGTCTTTTTTTTTTTCCAATTAGAATTAGACATACCACTTAGTATTTAAAATAGTAACTATAAAGACAAATTTTTTTCTACAATTTGTTTCTATTTAACAATGAAATTTGTAGAAAACCAAAAATAACACTGACTTATTAGGTGAAGTTTTATATTCATCAAACAAGTTGCATTAACAACCACAAAAGTTTTTAGTCTACAAAAATCAGACACAATCAAATTTCACACGGAGTATAAAGCTACAAAAGTTGATTTTAGTATCCAAACAAAATAAAACATATTCTTAGTTTATCACATATATATGCTTTTACTATAACATTTTGACATACTATCTTATCAAACAAACGTATGCATATCTCATTCTGCAAACTAAAGAATTTTAAAGGCAACACTATTTTCCCAGAAAAATTCATTCAAAAAACATATGATTTGCCCATCTTTTTCCAATGACACACATGGTAAATATCAAAAGAGTTAACTTTTAGAAACTACTTTCCTCTTTAGATAAATAATAAGAAGGTTACCTAGTGTAATCTTTAACTGAAATACCATCGATTCTTCTGGTACATTCTCACTTCGACCTTGCTAAACAAGGCATCAAATTTTGGAGAAGTGGTGCATTAATCTTCTACTTCCATGATATGTTTCCCTCAATCAGTAGAATGCAAGAAATAGCAATAGTATAACAATTTCCTTAAGATTGTTGTTCACCATGAATTCTTAAGATATTTAGAACAAAAACTTTGAAGAACTTAATAAGAAACAACAAAGTTTAAAGTGTATTTTCAAAACTAGAAAATTGAAACCATTAGAGAAAATAGAATCAGAAACATATTAGAAATAACATACAAAATATTTTTCTCAAAGAAAAAAAATCGAGCCAACCGAATACACATTGTCCCCTTAAGGAAATTATTCCGCTCAAGTACCCAAAGTTAATGGAATATATCCTCCCAGGATAGAAGGATCTTACTCACCGGTGTATCAGTACCTATAACCACGGTGTCAGGGAACCACTCAACGGCAGTAAACTACACTTAGAATACTAGATTTATTAGTAGTAGAAGAAGTCCAGAAAATTGGTTATTTTAAAATGAGAGAAAACCCTTCTATTTATAGACAACAAAGGGTCGTGTGAACAAATGCTTATTGTGCCTTATCGAAAATATCACAAACATTTGAAAAGTTACAATTCTTCGGAAAGGTCACAACCTTTCCTAAAAAGTCACAACTCTTCATAAAAGTCGTAATTTTTCATTAAATTCACAACACTTCATAAAAGTCGCAACTCTTCATTTTCCATTCACACCTTTTAAAATCCTAACACAACATTGGCAGGAAGTTGGACAAGGCAAGTAAATGGTTTCTTATGGCAAAAAATATTGTTTAGTGATCGGGTCGTTGGGCGGGTTTGGGGAGGAGGAGAGGGTGGAGGAGATGGAAAACTCGCTGGTTGTGTAGGATAGGTTGTAGAAGCAGGTGACAAAATTTGTGTTTTGCTTCGGCGCTGGTAGGTGATAAGATTAGGGGTTGTGTTATGGGATTGTTGCAAAGAAGCAGGGGAAAGTGAATTTCCTGAACTTGATGGATGCACATGATTCTGGTCGGTGGAGACGGACTCACAAGGTTGGCCACCGATTGAAATGTCTCAAACAAAAAGAGGAAAAGGAAGTGGTGAAATAATAAGTGAAAGAGTTTGAGTTTGAGAATCTATAGGTGTGTCAAGAACTTCCCACAAAAGCGTAAAAGATTTATTTTTAAGATGTGAGAATATTGTGTGAAAAGGAAAAATACTTTCAAAAAGATTTACATCACGTGAGAAGAACAATTTAGAGTTAATGGGATCAAACCATTGGTGTGCATACTGAACTTGTGAGAATCCTAGAGAAACACATAGAGTGGACCTAGGCTCAAGCTTATGGTTGGTGTAAGGCTTAAGCCATGGGTAACATAGACAACCAAAAGTTCTAAGGGAGTCATATTTGGGTGCAACACCAAACAATTTTTCATATGGAGATGTATTGTTTAAAAGTTGGGTGGGCAATCGATAACTAAGATAAGCTACATGTTGACAAGAAAAAAACCAAAAACTTGAAGAGAGGGATGCCTTGTGTAAAAGTGTTATGGCAGTTTCAACAATGTGTCGATGACGACGCTCAACTATAGCCACTCTTTGAGGTGTATGAGGAGGTGATACAAGGTGTTAAAGTCCATTTAAAGTGACATGTAGATCAAAACCTTTATATTCACCTCCTCCATCAATATACAGAGAGACATGTTTTTACTTAAAATATTTTTCCACTAAGGGATGAAACATAGAAAAAGTGTCTCGAACCTCATGTTTATTTTTAAAAGTGTACAACCAAATATACTTGGTGTACTGATTAATGAACACACAATAATATAGTTTTTTTATAAATGGAAAGGATAGGCGATGGATCCCACAAGTCACTAAAAAGTAGTTGTAGTGGAGCAGTACTAATTAGATATAAGCAATTGAATGGAAAACAATGAACTTTATTTGAATAACAAGAATTACAGAAAGTAAACTTATTTGGGGATGAAGCTGGAAGAGAAAATCTATTCAAAACAAAATTCAAGATTCTTGAATGGGGATGGCCAAGGCAATAGTGCCAGACTTGGCGAGGAACCGTTGTAGTGGCAACTTGAACAATAGGTTTATTAACAGTGAAATTGGGCCATTCATAGAGTCCAATCCTATTCTGATCTGATACTAGTGACGCCCACGTTTTCAAGTCCTTCACAAAGAAAGAAAATAGGAAAATTCAATGGATGTTAGTTTATCTTGACAAAATTTTGATACATAAATAATGTTTTGTTTCATAGCAGGTGCACACAAAGTATCAGTTAGTCTAAAAGCATTATTTCATGCAACTAATTCAGTAGAACCATGATGAGTAACTGAAATTGTTTTACCGTCGCCCATAACTATGCCTTTTGAACCATGATATTCATCCAGATTGGTAGACTCTTTTATGAAATGATGAGTAGCACCGGAGTCAACAATCCATTGATTTTCTGCAACTTTGTTACCTGAAAGAAAATTGTCCTTTGCCTCTAAATGATTATGAGAATGTGACTGACAAACATTAGCAGTATGACTCTGTTTATTGCATAATTGATAGTGAATAGGGTTATTGATGTAACGCCCTTGCGCAGGAGAAGTTGTACGATTGCTGGAACGCCACTGTGAGGTGTTGTTAGGTCGATGAGCAGTGCGATTGTTGGAATTGATGGATCTATTGCGAGTTACCATAGAAGCAGGTATGACACTAGTTTCTTTCTTCACTTCCTCATGTCTGAGAAAGAGCTTATAATCAATTAGTTTTGCATACAACTCATGATAAGAAAAGATAGAGTCTCTTGCTCGAATTGCAGTGGAAATCTCATAAAAATCAGACCCAAGACCACTCAGAATTTTCACAACTAGCTCATCATTGGTGATTGTAGCTCCAGCATTAGCGAGTTCATTGTAGAGAGAGCACACTTGATGGAGATAATCGGCTACTGGATGGGAGTCCTTTGATAGATGCGCGAGCTGGTCATGAAGGCTAAATATTTGTGTTTGGGACCTGTTGGCATAAGCAAGATGTAGAGTCCCAAGAAAGTTGAGAAGAAGAGGAAGCAACTACAGTTGTAGCTATTGTCAGATCGACAGAAGCCATGATAGCATTCTGGATCAATTGATCTTAGTGGAACCAAAGGCTATAGCTGGGTTCGCGACTTATCCATTGTTTTGTGTATAGTTGTGGAAGGATCTGGGGAAAAGCCATCAAGATGGCCAAATAGATTGTGCCCGTTCATGAGCATGGACATTCGGGACTTCCAAGTAGAAGATTGTGGCTGCCAACGAGCTTTATCGGTAGCTAGGACACAAGATTAAACTGACCAACAACGTTAGAGTTGCTGCTAGTGGTGGAATCCACATTCTGAATGTTTTCAGGCATGTTAAGAGAGAGTTTGCAATGGTAGTCAGAGGATAAAAAAATCTCGGAAGAGTTAAGATGAGAGCATTGAAACCATATAATGACTTGAGCAAGATGAAGCAAACGATTACTTTATTAATCAATTATAAATAGAACTATATACGTAAAAAAAATAACAGAGTCCCTCCTATGGTGGAAACTATCCAGAAATAAAGGAAAATAAAATATTAGATTCCTAGAGTAGTGGAAACACAATAACTAACAATACAGTAAAATAATCTACCTATACAATAGTAACTATAAGAATTAAGGAGTAAATAATGTTCTAATAATATACATCCTCATTATATATAAGGTTGTTAAGGAAAGATATTTCTATAGGTAAATATCCATGAAAAATGATATTTACTAGCTAGCTTGAAAGATATAGGTGGCTTTGATAAGTTGATAGTATAAATGTTTTTTTACCAGTGTACTCTTTTTGTCACAATTAATCTTTCATTTTTTTTATTTAAGAGATTCACACTAGGTGAACTGATCTTGCGCATATTTATATGCTTAATTACTATTATTTGCCCACATGTACCTCGTATTTTGGGAGTATTCTTTATACTATTTGTTATGTTGTGATTGATATTGTGATAATTGCACTCTTAGATATGTGAATAGCCTATGCAGGAATTTTCAAAGGGAAATTGAGCACATGAGATTCAGAGTAGAAAATAAAAGCATGGATGCACCTCCAAGGAGCATGCATGGGATGAAATTGTCACTATTTTGAGGCTACTGATTTCGACGAGAGCGCCACTATTGGGTATTTGATGAGTCTCCGGCTATCTGGGAACTCCATTGTTGGCTACCTTGTGAGGTATTACTTGGCTGTTTTCAGTTGATGTTATTTCTTGAAGGTGCTTAATTGTTTCTTTGAGCAGTTGGAGCACTAATTAGTGGTGTTAGTTTGGCTTCTTCATGCTTAAGAAAGATCTCATGGTCAAGAAATTTCTCATAAAGTTCTTCATTAGGTGATCATTGTTTCATGCGACCGAATAACTGCAGAGATAGTGTTATAGTCGGGTCCAAGGCCTAGGAGGATTCTCATATTAAGTTGCAAATCAGTGATTGGTTCTCCACCAATTGCATGTTCATCAGCAATTGAATGTAGTATCAGGCCTAGAATCTTTGGTAATATGAGCTAGTTGATCTTGGAGACTGATAATTCTTGTATGTGATTTATTGGTGAAGGTAGTGTGTAGGGGTTCCCAAGCTTTGTGTGCCGATGTGACTGTTGCAACAGTTGATGTAAGTGTAGGTTCCACCGATGCTAAGATGGTGTTTTGGACAAGCTGATCTTGTCGAAACCAGTTCATATAAGGTGGATTCAGAGTGGTTTCATTGTTTCCTGTAAGTGATATTAGAGGATCAATAGTTGTGCCATCAAAATGACCGAAAAGGTTATGTCCGTGCATAAGCAACGACACCTGTGCCTTCCAGGTGGTGAAGTTATGGCTGCCGACAAGTTTGATGGGTAATTAAAAGGCAGGGTTAAATTAAACGATGGCAATGTTGTTGGTTGTGGTATATGCATTAACAACAGTGGTATTGGGGGCCATTTTTGTGTGAGGCAGCAACTAGGATTAGAGGGAAAAAAATTGGGATCATACTCGTGTGAGCTTTTAGAGCCATGATACCATAAAACAACTTATACGACTAGACTGAGAATGAGAAGTATTTTGCATTATTCATAAGCTGATGAAAAATATATATGAGTGTTGATTCAATAATGAGTCCAAGGGATAGAACAACTAATCCTAGTTGTACAAGAAGATAAAATCACTTTATATCTCTTTTACATTGAAGGTTAACAATTAAGAAAAATGTGGAAATTATATATTCTAAAATTATTTTGTATTTACTGTTTGTCTTTATTATACAAAATGATGCTTTTAAACTAATGTACTAAATTGGCCCTTAACATGATAATAATATTTGAAGTTAATCATTACAAAGTAGTAATATTTCAAATGCTTGAGGGTAAGTTCTAGCAAAATCTTGTTGGATATGCCTTTCCATAATAAGTTTCATCTTGTTGGATATGTCTTCCGATAAAATCATGTCGCATTAGGTCTATATGAAATTCTGGTTGAGCTCTTTCAAATGTCAAAGAATTCTTTTAACTCTTCTATACTCAATTATGAAAAGAAATTATCATCTCTACTATATGTATCAGTATTAACACCATGATGACTCATAAATTGATGTTGATCATGCTGTTTGATCCTGAGTTATCTAGGCATTCGTTGGCTCTGTATCATTCTGTTGTGGTAATAACTCGTGTGCACTACCTTGAGTCATCGAGAAATAACTTGGCTCTACAACACTTTGTTGTGGAAACAACCTATCTCCACCATTTGTGTCAGTATTAACACCTTGATGACCTATAAGTGATGTTGATCATAACGTTGATCCTGAATCATCAAGGCATCCATTGGTTCTACATCATTTTGTTGTGGAAACAACTCGTGTGCATTACTTGTATTAATATTAACACCTTGATGACTCATCAACTGATATTGATCATAAGGTTGATCCTGAATGAATGCACTCCTCTATGCAAATAACTCATCTAAACTACATATATCAGTATGACCACCTTGATGACTCATAAATTGATGTTGATCATGATGCTGATCCTGAATCATCAAGGCATCAGTTGGATCTACATCATTCTGTTGTCGAAATAACCCATGTGCACTACTTGTATTAATATTAACATCTTGAAGACTCATAAACTAATGTTGGTTATGATGCCAATATTGAGTCATCGAGAAATCACATGGCTCTACAACACTTTGTTGTGAAAACAACCTATCACCGCTACCTGTATCAGTATTAACACCTTGATGATTCATAAACTGATGTTGGTCATGATTCATCAAGAAATCGCTTGGCTTTACAACACTCCATTGTGCAAACAACTTATCTCCACCACCTGTATTAATATTCATCTCTTGATGACTCTTAAATTGATGTTTATTTTGAATCATCAAGGAATCAGTTGGTTGTACAAGACTCCATTGTTCGAACAACTTATCTTCACCATTTGTATTAATATTCACACCTTCACAAGGTTGGGCTAAGGATGTATATATACCACCACTCATATAATTCACTTGTGAAAATATAGCGGGTATGTTATGTTAATGTTGATTACTTGTAAATTGTTGTTGATGAAGATGACCCTCCATATATATGTTATAAATTAGGGTTTATAAACCAAAATTACTTGAGAGAACAAAAAGGGTTTCATATGAAGGGGGGATGGAAAATAATTGTTGGTGCGAAATGTGAATATAATGTATGAATTTGTATGGAAAAGTAATATATCTATGTGTTTATATACACACATCAGGGGCTCTACCCTTTTGTACTATGTTTCAAGATTTGAAAAAGATAAATGAAAGACTAGAATATTGTAAATTATTTTCCATATTTGATTCGTTTTATGGATCTTAGTTTGACCAAATACAAAGTTAATTAGTAAGAATTATTTTAAAACTTTTTAACTAATAAAAAATACACATAGACCGATTTTTTTTTTTTAATGATACTGATGATATTGAAATTAAATGTTTTTCTATATCAATAACAAAAGATAACAAATCTTTTCACTATCACTAATGTTTTTCCTTTAAGGTATTAGTCTTCTCCAATCAGATATCTCAAAGTGGAAATTTATTTATTATCTTTCTTTATTAGGCAGTGCTTTTCCCAAATGGATCCTGCGCCGCGTAAATTCAAATTAGTCATGTTTGTATTTGTACTTGCTAATTGAGATCCATATTTGTTCTTAATACGTCATGCTGACGAAAGATATGTGTACGGGGTGAGTCAGCGAGCACTTGTTCATTCCTTTAAATGCTTTTTGGACAGTACGCATGCAGTAACTGTGTGTGTTACTTAGAAGCAACAAAATAAAAGTAGGAACAAGGCATAATAATCTCCCTTGAATTTTCACAATATTATTAATTATACATTTAAATTATGGAAATTTCATATTATCCCTCTGAATTTAAGTTTTATGTATTAATTACACTTCTAAACTATATAAGGGTGCTATTACCCACTAAAGTTAATTATTCCATATCATTTAAACCCCTAAATTATTTTTGTCCAATTTGTTTTGTTGTCTAATTGTAGTTTTTACTCCAGTTTTATATACCAAATAAATTAAAGGAACTTGTACAAAGTATCAATAGCTTTACAAGTACATGACAATATCGTAAATAAAGAAAATATGTGCAAATTATCAAGAATAATTTTTAAATATCAAAATGAGTGCAAAAGTATACTTAGCAATTTAAACACAACAAGAAGAACAATTTTGACATTTATTTTAAGAGGGTAGTAGGACCTCAGATAGTTTAGGGGTATAAATAATATAGAAAAATTAAGTTAAAAAATAAGAGGACCGACAATATTTAGATACTTATTAATTATGAGATTGGAGAACCAACTTAATTTGTGACTATTGTGACGAAATATTACTTATTGCCTTAAAAAATAATTTTGCTAAAGGGTTTAGAATGTGGGTCAAAGGAACTAGCTAAGAAGCCCGAACTGTTGTGTGTGTTTTAGCTAGGTATTAGGGCATTATAAAACTTTGACGGACTGTCATACCACCTACGGGCTGTAGATGGTGTCGTTGGTCTTGACACTAGGTTTGAGAAAACTGAAATTTTCCAGCCTTTTTGAATATGAGGTGTTACAGTCAATTGGTCTAATGGGGAAAACGGGCGCATTTTCAAGTTCAAACGAGCCCTAAAGAAGAAATAACTAGATTTTACCTATTTTTGTGTGTTATAGTCCATTGATTTTGGTGATACAAGATTTCAGAATTTTTTTGCTGAAATATTTCATGGACGTCCATTACAACCTGATTAATGGCGTCAGTTAGTCCCGAGGGGTAAACATGCTCTTTTTCAAGTTCAAACAAGCCCCAAATCAAGAAAAACCAGATTTTATTGATTTTCGTGTGCTATAGTCCAGCTTGGTTAAGAAGACTATACTTCATGTTTCTCTCTCAGCGCCCGTTAAGAAAGGCTAGTTAACGTGCACTCATCGGCAATGGGAAGAACACGGAAGAACAAAACTCAGATGGGGGAAAACAACATGATCAAAGAAGTTGTACATGCCAGTCAATCAAAAATAAAATCGCCAATTTTGGGAGGGATTGGAGGAACCAATGGAATAGTAACACCGGTAAACTCACAGTTGATGGTGCAGAAGATGAAGATAAGGCGGGGGTCAGGGCCGTCAGGAACAAGAACAAAGGATGAGGAATTCCCAAAAGTTGGGGATCTGAACTCATATCTAACCCTGACTGAGGCCAAAGGTATGGAAGCAGCAAGGCAAAACGAACAAGGGGTACCAGGGAGGAAGACTTGGAAAGGCTACTTCAAGTTGCAAATCTAGGAGTAAGAGGAATGGAATTGAACTATGTGCCACCAGTGATTTAAGAAGGGAAACTAGTGGTGAAGCTAAGTGAGGAAGATAAAGAAATCGGGAATGAAATATGGAGTAATGCTATCATACTCTATGTGATAGGTAATACACCATCCATTGGAGCCATCATGAGATTCATTACAACAGAGTGGAACTTTGTGGCGAAACCCAAGGTATACATGCATAATGATGGTTTCTTTGTTGTGAAGTTGAATTGTAGTGAAGATAAGGAATCCATTTTAGTAGAAGTCCATACATGTTTAGTAATCGTCCTATCATATTGAAAAGTTAGACTGCAAATTTTGATTTTAATAAGGAAGTATTGAGAACGATTCCACTTTGGGTGCAATTCCCAATTCTGTCGTTGCATTACTGGGGGTTGGCTGCGTTAAGTAAGATTGGGAGTGCACTAGGGAAGCCTATGTACGCGGATGAATGTACTTCACGACTTGGGAGAATATCCTATGCTAGGGTACTCACAGAAATGGATGTTACTAAACCACTACCAAGACATGTAGAATTTTTTTTATCCAAATGGTGGTAGGATGCAACAGAAGGTGCAATACGACTGGGAGCCAATATATTGTTATACGTGTTATATTGTTGGACATAGTTGTACTGAGCCCAATAAAAAAGAATAGAGGAATAAGGAGGGATATAAACAACAGATTAGGAATAAAATCAGGCAACAATGGAAGCCTATGGAAACTACAGGTGGCTAGGTGTAAAAGAACCAGAACATGCATGAGGAGGGATGGCACACAATGAAATGGAAATCAGCAACCAAACACATCCATACTGATGAAGAGATGGGACGACAAGTTAGAACAAGGAACAACTTCAATACACTGGAGGAAGGTGAGTATCTAAATGTGGGTGAAATAGTCCAGGGTAGTGAAGATAGAAGGGGTGGTACTAATAGGCAAGTCCCACAACCAAACACTGGATGAATATAATAGCATGGAATGTGAGGGGACTCAATAAAGTGTATAAACACAAGGAGCTTAAGGTGTTTTTACAAGAAAATAAAGTAGAAGTAATAGCTATTATAGAAACTAGAGTTAAAGAGAATAATGCAGCTCAAGTTGTGATGAAGATAGCAATGAATTGGATATGGCACAATAATTATGTAGAGGACCCGGGGGGGGATTTTGGATACTATGGAATCCAAAGATGGTGGAGTTTCAATTAAGGGGCAGACACAAGCAAGTGATTCATGGAACAGTAAAGGTGAGAGGTAGTGACATGATTTTTTATCTTAGCATGGTTTATGGTCTACATACATGTCTGGATAGAAGGGAAATATGGAATGAGTTGACTCAATACAATATGAGGTGCAGACAACCTTGGTTAGTAATGGGGGATTTCAACTCTATTTTGCATGTTGAGGACAGAGTAGTGGGCTCACAAGTTCAGGAGGCAGAACTCAAGGATTTTAAACAATGTTTTCTGGATACTGGGTTAATAGAATTAAAGACTTTGGGTAGGAACTATACTTGGACAAATGGGCATACTTATAGTTATGTAGATAAAGCGTTGGTTAATGCTATGTGGGTGCAATCATGGACACATTTATAGTGCAGCATCCTTGATCCTAAATTTTAAGACCAAGTCCTATGTGTGTAACAATAAAAGCAGGGGAAAATACTGGACCTAAACCTTTCAGATTTTTCAACTATTTGGCTGATCACCCAAAATTCATGCAAGCAGTCGAGAACAATTGGAAATCACAAAGACATGCTAGCACTATGAATGAGGTTTGGAGGAAAATAAAAAGGTTAAAATTTACTATGAGGGGGTTGAGTAATCATGATTTTCAAGGGATTCAATCCAGAGTAACTATGGTTAGGACTCAATTGAAGGAGTTACAGGAACAAATGAGGTATGTTCAACATGATAAACTAGTGGAGCAATACCAGATGGAAAAGAGCCTTAGAACACAATTGGAAAAGTGGAGGAATATAAAAGAGAGTGCAACCAAATAGAAAGCAAGGGTGTTGTGGTTAAAGGAAGGTGATTCAAATACCACATATTTGCATGCATGCATGAAGAACAGACAAGCACAAAATCATATCATAAGATTGACAGATGCAACTGGAACAGTAATACAAGATGCCAAAGGTATACAAGAGGAGATATTGAATTTTTACAGAGGTCTTTTGGGTACAGCAGCAAAGCAACTAACCCCTGCCCAACCTCATATTATGGAACTGGGACCAGTCTTAAACAGAGAACACCAATTAGTTTTGATTGCCAAAGTTACAACAGAAGATGTGAATAATGCTTTGTTGACTATTCAGGATAATAAAGCCCCAGGAGATAATGGTTTTAATGCTCTATTTTATAAGAAAACATGGCCTATAATGGGCAAGGAGATCACTCAAATTGTGCTACAATTCTTTGATACTAGAGTGATGTGTGAAGCCATAAACTATGCTCTTATCACTTTGATTCCAAAGACTAAGCATCTTCAATCAGTGAAAGAGTATAGGCCAATATCATGCTGCACTATTCTGTACAAGATTATTTCCAAGATTTTAACCAAAAGAATGCAATCTGTGATGGACACATTGATAGATCCTAACCAAGCAGCATTTGTACCAGGAAGAGTGATAGTGGATAACATTTCACTTAGTCATGAACTGGTGAAAGGATATGGCAGGAAAGGTATATCTCCTAGAAGCATGATGAAGATTGACATGCAGAAGGCTTATGATTCTGTAGAATGGCCCTTTGTTGAGCAAATTCTGAGATTATTAAATTTTCCAACTAAGTTTATTAATTGGATTATGTCTTGCCTCACAACTGTGTCTTATTCCATATTGATCAATGGTGTGCCTGATACTCCTTTTAAGGCAAAGAAAGGTTTAAGGTAAGGGGATCTTGTATCCCCATATTTGTTTGTGCTGAGTATGAAGTATCTAAGTAGACTAATGAAGAACTTGAAATGGATCAGGGATTTCAAATATCATCCCAAATGCTCAAAGGTGAACATAGTTCAGTTGGCATTTGATGATGATCTCTTACTATTTAGTAGAGATGATGCCAAATTTGTCCAAGTGTTGTTTGATACATTCCAGGAATTCTCAAAGGCTTCAGGATTGATAGCAAATACCATCAAAAGTTCCATATACTTTGGAGGGGTAAGAAATACTGAACAGGATCAAATAATGGCTTACACAGGATTCACTAGAGGGGGGATGCCTTTTAGATATCTTGGGGTACCTCGTAGTACTAAAAGACTATCTATTGCTCAATGTGAACCATTGTTGGAAAAGATGCTAGGACGGATTTCTTTATGGACATCAAAGTTTCTATCCTATGCTGGTAGAGCTTAATTAATAGGGAGTGTACTCATATCAATGCAAACATATTGGTCACAAATCTTCATCTTACCAAAGAAGATATCACAATTGATAGAACAGATGTGTAAAAGATTTTTGTGGACTGGAAAGACAGAAGTAACATAGAAAGCATTAGTAGCCTGGAGTAGACTATGCCAGCCTCAATCAGCAGGTGGGATGAATTTGATTGATCTGGAAGTATGGAACAAAGCTGCAATTAGCAAGTTGTATGGAATATGTGTACAAAGAAGGATAGACTATGGATCAGTGGGTCCATGCTTATTATGTAAAAGATAAAAGTATCTGGGATATAGAACCAAACCAAGGATCTTGGGTGATATAGAAGATATTCAAGGCAAAGAATTGTTTCATAGAGGCTGGTATACCTTTGGAGACAGTACATACAATGCCCAGATTGACCATTAAAAGCATATATAAGAAACTAAAGGGACAATTTGAAAAGGTTAGCTGGAAAAGAGTGATATGTGGTAATCACGGGGAACCTAAATAGATATTTATATTGAGATTAGTGGCATTGGGAAAAATTTACACTTGTGCAGGATAGACTAGCCAAATGGGGGATGGACATAAACTTAAACTGCCAATTGTTTAATACTCAACTAGAGTCTATTCAGCACCTATTCTTTGGGTGCAATTACACTGGACAATTATAGGCTAGGCTACTCAAATGGAAGCAGATTCAACGGCCATGTATGGAGTGGGATGGGGAACTAAAATGGGCAGAGAAGTAGCAGGGCTGAGGTCTACAAGATAGTACTAGTTGCAACAATTTGTTTCATCTGGAAGGAGAGGAACCAACAAGTATTTCAACAGAAGAGAAGAAGTTGCGATGACATTCTGAAACACATTGCTCAAGAAGTCTACTTCAGGGCCTATCTAAAACCACAAAATAGGCTATTTATTCAACTGTTTAGAGGTTATCCATAGTCTAGAGTGGTAGAGAGTTAGATGCAACGAGAATCAAGTGTTGGGTATGTCCAGGACTGTATGTCTTTTATTGTTACTTGAGCTTTATTTCTTACTTGGTAATAAATACTTTTATTTACCAAAAAAAATGGTATTACTTGGTTGTGAGGGAAAACGGGTGCATTTTCAAGTTCAAATGAGCCTCAAAGAAGGAAAACCCAGATTATACTGATTTCCATGTTCTATAGTCAATGGTTTTTTGGTGAGAAGATTCCAGAATGTTTTTTGCCAAAAATTTTCATAGACGTCCATTACGACCTTATTAATGGCTTCAGTTGGTCTCAAGGGGAAAACGAGTGTAATTTCAAATTCAAACGAGCCCCAAAATAGGAAAAACCAGATTTTATCGATTTTCATAGGCTTATAGTCCATAGATTTTTTGGTGATACAGGATTCCAGAATTTTTTTTACCAAAATTTTTCATGGATGTCTGTTATGACCTTATTAATGGCATTAGTTGGTCCCTCGGGACAAACGAGCACATTTTCAAGTTCAAACGAGCCTTAAAGCTCGAAGAACATGATTTTACCAATTTTTGTGTACTATATAGTCCATGGATTTTTGGTGGTAGAGGATTTTGGATTTTTATTTTACCGAAATTTTTCATGGACTTCCGTTATAACCTTATTAATGGTGTAAGCTGGTCACGAGGGGAAAACTGGAGCATTTTCAAGTTCAAACGAGACCCAAAGCAGGAAAAACAAGATTTTACCAATTTTCGTGTGCTATAGTCAATAGATTTTTGGTGATAGAATTCGGTAAAAAAATTTGCCAAATTTTTTTATGGACATCTGTTAAGACCTTATTAATGGCATCAATTAGTCTCGAGGGGGAAACTGACGCATTTTCAAGTTGAAACAAGCCCTAAAGCAGGAACAACTAGATTTTACTGATTTTTCTACGCTATAATCCATGGATTTTTGGTGATACAGGATTCCAAAAATTTTTTTAGCCGAATTTCTTCATGAATTCCTTTATAACCTTATTAATGGCGTCAGTTGGTCTCGAGGGGAAAAGAGACACATTTTCAAGTTAAAATGAGCCCTAAAGCAGGAAAAACCAAATTTTACCGATTTTCGTGTTCTAAATTCATGGATTTTTGGTGTACAAGATTTCAGAATTTTTTTACCAAAAATTTTCATGGACGTCTGTTACAAACTTACTAATGGCGTCAGTTGGTCACGAGGGGCAAACGGCGAATTTTTAAGTTCAAACAAGCCCCAAAGCAGGAAAAACTAGATTTTACCTATTTTCATGTCCTATAGTTCATGTATTTTTGGTGATATGATTTTGGAATATTTTAGCCAAAATTTTCATGGACGTCCGTTATGACCTTATTAATGGCGTCAGTTGAATCCGCAGAGCAAATAGGCGCATTTTCAAGTTCAAACAATCTTCAAAGCATGAAAAACTAGATTCTACCAATTTTCGTGTGCTATAAGTCCATGGATTTTTGGTGATACAAGATTCTTGATTTTTTTTGCCAAAATTTTTCATGGACGTTCGTTACAACCTAATTAATGGCGTCAGTTGGTTACCAAGGGAAAACAGGCACATTTTCAAGTTCAAAGGAACCACAAAGCAGGAAAAACCAGATTTTACTGATTTTCTTCTGCTATAGTCCGTGAATTTTTGGTGATAAGATTTTGAAATTTTTGTTTGCCAAAATATTTCATAGACGTCTGTTACGACCTGATTAATGCCGTCAGCTGGTCCTGAGGGCTAAACATGCGCAATTTCAAGTTCAAACGAGGCTTAAAGTTGGAAAAACTTTTTTTTATCGATTTTCGTGTGCTATGATCCATGGATTTTTGGTGAGACAAGATTCCAGATTTTTTTTGTCAAATTTTTTCATGGACGTCCATTACAACCTTATTAATGACGTCAGTTGGTCCCAAGGGGCAAACTGGCACATTTTCATGGTTAAACAAGCCCCACAGAAAGGGAAAACCCGATTTTGCTAATTCTCGTGTGTAGTCCATGGATTTTTGGTGACACAGGATTTTGAAAAAAATTTAGCCAAAATTTATCATGGACGTCTGTTACAACCTTATTAGTGGCGTGAGTTGGTCACGAGGGGTAAACGAATACATTTTCTAGTTCAAACGAGCTCCAAAGCAGGAAAAACCATACTTTACTGATTTTCGTGTGCTATGCTCTAGTCCATGGATTTCTAGTGATAGGATTCCAAAAAACAAAATTGCCAAAAATTTTCATGTACGTCTGTTACGACCTTATGAATAGCCAGTGGGTTTCGAGAAGCAAAGGTCGCATTTTGAAGTTCAAACGATCCCCAAAGCAGGAAAAACCAGATCTTACTAATTTTCATATGCTATAGTCCATGGATTTTTCGTGATACAAAATTCCAAAAAAAAAAATCCAAAATTTTTCATGGACTTCTGTTACAACCTTATTAATGGCATCAGTTGGTCTCGCAAGGGAAACAATACATTTTCAAGTTCAAACGGGCCCTAAATCAAGAAGAAATTAAATTTATCGATTTTCGTATGCTATATAGTCCTTGTATTTTTGGTGAAAAAAAATTCTAGATATTTGTTTGCCAAAAATTTTCATGGACGTCAGGTACAGCCTTATTTATGGCATTAATTGGTCCCGGGGAGCAAATAGGCACATTTTCAAGTTTAAACGATCCCCAAAACAAAAAAAATAATCATATTTTACTTATTTTCATGTTTTATAGTCCATAGATTTTTGGTAATACAGGATTCGAGAAATTTTTTTGCCGCAATTTTTTAAGGACATCCGTTGCAACCTTATTAATGGCGTCAATTGGTCCCGGAGGGCAAACGGGCGCATTTTCAAGTTCAAACAAGCCCCAAAGTAGAAAAAACAAGAGTTTACTGATTTTCATGTGCTATAGTCCATGGATTTTTGGTGATAAAAGATTCTAGATTTTTTTCTGCCAAAACTTTTCACGTATGTCTGTTACAACCTTATTAATGGCGTCAGTTGGTCCCGAAAGGCAAACAGAGGCATTTTATATTTCAAATGAGCCCCAAAGCAGGAAAAACTAAATTTTACCAATTTTCATGTGATATAGCCCATGGATTTTTGGTGATACAAGATTCCAAATGGGCATATTTTCAAGTTCAAACGAGCCCCACTGCACGAAAAAATAGATTTTACCAATTTTTGTGTTCTATAGTCCACTGATATTTGCTGATACATGATTTCAGAATTTCTTTTGACAAAAATTTTCATGGACGTCCGTTACAACCTTATTAATTGTGTTAGTTGGTCCCGAGTGGCAATCGGGTGAAGTTTCAAGTTAGAAACGAGCTCCAAAGTAGGAAAAGACTGATTTTAACGATTTTCATGTGCTATAAACCATGGAGTTTTGGTGATACAAGATTCCAAAAAAAAATTGCCAAAATATTTCATGGGCGTCTATTACAACCTTATTAATAGCGTCAGTTGGTCCCGATGGTGCAATCAGGTGCATTTTCAAGTTCAAACCTGCCCCAATGTTGGGAAAATCATATTTTACTGATTTTCATGTGCTATAGTCCATAGATTTTTTGTGATAGGATTTTGCAATTTCTTTTGTCGAAGTTTTTCATGAACATCCGTTATAACCTTATTAATGGCATAAGTTGGTCCTGAGCTGAAAACGTAAGCATTTTGAAGTTCAAATGATTTCCAAAGTAGGAAAAACCAATTTTTTACTGATTTTGTGTGTTATAGACCATGAATTTTTGGTGATACGGGATTCTGGAAATTGTTTTGCCACAATTTTTTATGGACATTTATTACAACCTTATTAATGATGACAATTGGTCCCGAAAGGGCAAACGGAGGCATTTTGGAGTTCAAACGAGTCCCTAAGCAGGAAAAACTAAATTTTACCGATTTTCATATGCTATAGTCCGTGGATTTTTGGTGATAGGATTGCAAAAAAAAATTGCTAAATTTTTTCATAGACATCCTTCACGACCTTATTAATGGCATCAATTGGTTTTGAGGGGAAAACAGATGCTTTTTCAAGTTCAAACGAGCCCCAAAGCAGGAAAAACTAGATTTCACAAATTTTTGTGTGCTATAGTCCAAGAATTTTTGGGATACATGATTCTAATTTTTTTTTACCAAATTCTTTCATAGACGTCCATTACTACCTTAATAATTGCGTCAATTGATCCCAAGGGGAAAACAAGAGCATTTTCAAGTTCAAACGAGTCCCAAAGAAGAAAAAACTAGGTTTTACCAATTTTTTGTGCTATATGTCCATGAATTTTTGGTCATAGGATTTTTGGTGAGGGGATTCCATAATATTTTTATCAAAATTTTTCATGGACGTCCATTACGACCATATTAAGGGTGTCAGTTGGTCATGAGGGGAAAACAGGAGCATTTTCAAGTTTAAACGACCCCTAAACCAAGAAAAACTTGATTTTACCAATTTTTGTGTGCTATAGTCCATTGATTTTTGGTGATTAGGATTCCATATTTTGTTTTTGCTGCAATACTTCATGGACGTCCGTTACAACCTTATTAATGGTGTCAGTTGGTCGCAAGGGGTAAAAAGGCGCATTTTAAAGTTGAAACGAGCCCCAAAGCTAGAAAAAAAAGATTTTACCAATTTTCGTGTGATATAGTCCATGGATATTTTTTTGCTGAAATTTTTCATGGACGTCTATTACAACCTTATTAATAGCCTTAGTTGGTCTCGAGGGGAAAACAAGCGCATTTTCATGTTCAAATGAGTTCCAAAGCAAGAAAAAACAAATTTTACCAATTTTTGTGTGCTCTAGTCAATGGATATTTGGTGATACAAGATTTCCAGAATTTTTTTGCCAAAACTTTTTATGGACGTCCATTACGATCTTATTAATGGTGTCAGTTGGTCCCGCGGGGGAAACATGTGCATTTTCAAGTTCAAACGAGCCCTAAAGCAAGAAAACACCAAGTTTTATCGATTTTTGTGTGCTATAGTCCTTGAATTTTTGGTAATACAAAATTCCAAAAATTATTTTGCAAATTTTTTTCATTGATGTCCGTTACGACCTTATTAATGGCGTCAATTAGTCTCGAGGGGCAGACATGCGGAGCCTCAAAGCAGGAAAAACCAAATTTTGCCGATTTTTGTGTGCTTATAGTCCATGGATTTTTTGTGATACAGGATTCCAGAATTTTTTTTGCCGAAATTTTTCATGGACATCTGTTACAATCTTATTAATGGCGTCAGTTGGTCTCGAAGGGTAAACGGGCGCATTTTCAAGTTCAAACGAGCCTCAAAGCAAGAAAAATAAGATTTTACTAATTTTTGTATGCTATAGTCCATGGATTTTTGTTGATGTAGGATTCCAAAAAAAAATTGCCAAAATTTTCATTTACGTCCATTACAACCTTATTAATGGTGTCAGTTTGACCCGCAGGGCAAACATGCGTATTTTAAAGTTCAAACGAGCCCTAAAGCAGAAAAAGTCAAATTTTACCAATTTTTGTGTGTTATACTCCGTGAATTTCTAGTAATATCGGATTCCAAAATTTTTTAGTGAATTTTTTCATGGATGTCTGTTACAACCTCTTTAATGGCGTCAGTTGGTGCCGACAGGCAAATAGGAGCATTTTATAGTTCAGACGAGCCCCACTGCAAGAAAAAGATAGATTTTATCGATTTTTGTGCTTTATAGTCCATGAATTTTTGGTGAAATAGGATTTTCGAATTTTATTTGTCGAAATTTTTCACGGACTTTAGTTACGACCTTATTAATGTCGTCGGTTGGTCTTGAGAGGCAAACAAATGCATTTTCAAGTTCAAACGAGCTCCAAAGCAAGAAAAACTAGATTTTATCGATTTTCGTGTGGTATAGTCCATGGATTTTTTGTGATACAGAATTTTGAACTTTTTTTTGCCGAAATTTTTCATGGACGTCCGTTACGACTTTATTAGTGGCGTCATTTGGTCCCGAGTTGCAAATGAGTGCATTCTCAAGTCCAAACGAGCCTCACTGAAGGAAAAATAAGATTTTTTTTTATTTTCGTGTGCTATAGTCTATGGATTTTCAGTGATACAGGATTCCAGAGTTTTATTTGGTGAAAGTTTTCATAGACGTACAATATGACCTTATTAATGGCATCAAGTTGGCCCGAGGGGAAAACATGTACATTTAAAATTCAAACGAGCCCCAAGGCAGGGAAAACCAAATTTTACCAATTTTTTATGCTATATGTCCATGGATTTTTGGTGATACAGGTTTCCTGAATTTGTTTGCCGAATTTTTTTCATTGTCGTCCATTACAACCTTATTAATTGCGTCAGTTAGTCCCGAGGGGAAAAAAGACGCATTTTCAAGTTCAAACGAGCCCAAAAGCAGGAAAAACCAAAGTTTACCTATTTTTGTGTGCTATAATTTGGTGATAGGATTCTGGAATTTTTTTTGACGAAATTTATTATGGACGTTCATTATGACCTTAATAGAGGTGTCACTTGGCCCGAGGGGCAATCGAGCACATTTTCAAGTCCAAATGAGCCTCAATGCAAGAAAAACCAGATTTCATCGATTTGCGTGTGCGATAATCCATGGATTTTTGGTTATATATGGTTTTGGAATTTTTTTTTGCCAAAATTTTTCTTGAACGTCTGTTATAACCTAATAAATGGCTTCAAGTTGTCCCGGTGGCAAACGAGCGCATTTTAGAGTTCAAACGTCCCCCAAATCATGAATAACCATATTTTACCAATTTCCGTGTACTATAGTTCATAGATTTTTAGTGATAGGAATCCAGAATATTTTTTCCAAAATTTTTCATGGACGTCCGTTATGAATTTATTAATAGCATCAGTTCATCCCGAGGCGCAAACGGATGTATTTTCAAATTCTAACGATCCCTAATGCAGAATAAAATAGATTTTATCAATTTTTGTGGGCTATAGTCCATGGTTTTTTGTTGAGGGATTCCATATTTTTTTAATTGAAATTTTGCATGGACGTCCGTTACGACCATATTAATGGCATCAGTTCGTCTCGAGGGGCAAACGAGTGCATTTTCAAGTTAAAATGAGCCCCAAAGCTGGAAAAAAAATTCTCGATTTTTGTGTGCTATAGTTCATGGATATTTGGTAATAGGATTCTAGAATTTTTTTTTGCTGAAATTTTTCATTGATGTCTGTTACGACCTTATTAATGGCCTTAGTTGGTCTCGAGGGGAAAACGGGCGTATTTTCATATCCAAATGATTTCCAAAACAGGAAAAACTATATTTTACCGATTTCCGTATGCTATATCAATGGATATTTGGTGATACAGCATTCCAAAAAATTTTTGCCAAAACTTATCATGGACATCCGTTACGATCTTATTAATGGCATTAATTGGTCCCGCGGGGCAAACATGTGCATTTTCAAGTTCAAAGGAGCTCCAAAATAAGAAAAAACCAAGTATTACCGATTTTCGTGAGCTATATAGGCCTTGTATTTTTGGTCATACAAAATTCCAGAAATTATTTTGCCAAAATTTTTCATGCTTCAGTTACAATCTTATTAATGGCATCAGTTGGTCCCGAGGGGAAAGCAGGTACATTTTCAAGTTCAAACGAGCCCTAAAGCAAGAAAAATCATATTTTACCAATTTTTACGTGCTATAGTCCATTGATTTTTGGTGATACAGGATTCCAGAATTCTTTTGCCAATATTTTTCATGAACGTCTGTTACAGCCTTATTAATTGCATCAATTGGTTCCGAAGGGCAAACCGGCACATTTTGAAGTTCAAACAAGCCTCAAAGCAGGAAAAACAAGATTTAACTATTTTTCGTTTGTTATAGTCCATGTATATTTGGTGATGCAGCATTCCAAAATTTGTTTTTGCCAAAAAATTTCATTTGCATCCATTACAACCTTGTTAATGACGTCAGTTTGTCCTGGAGAGCAAAAAAGGCGCATTTTAAAGTTCAAACAAGCCCTAAAGCAGGAAAAAC
This sequence comes from Solanum commersonii, assembly GCA_029007595.1. Taxonomy (NCBI): domain Eukaryota; kingdom Viridiplantae; phylum Streptophyta; class Magnoliopsida; order Solanales; family Solanaceae; genus Solanum; species Solanum commersonii. The sequence continues at coordinate 3,653,035 of JAJTWQ010000055.1, read as the reverse complement.
CAAATTTTACCAATTTTCGTGTGCTATAATTCATGAATTTCTGGTAATATCGGATTCCAGAATTTTTTTTGCGAAATATTTCATCGATGTTTGTTACAACCTTATTAATGGGGTCAGTTGGTCACGAGAGGCAAGCAGATGCATTTTCAAGTTCAAATGAGCCCCAGTGCAGGAAAAAACACATCTTATCGTTTTTTGTATTCTATAGTCCATGGAGTTTTGGTGACACAGGATTTTAGAATTTTATTTGTTGAAATTTTTTATAGACTTTAGTTACGACCTTATAAATGGCGTCGGTTGGTCTCGTGAGGCAAACGGGGCGCATTTTCAAGTTCAAATGAGTTCCAAAGAAGGAAAAACAAGATTTTACCAATTTTCGTGTGTTATAGTCCATGGATATTTGGTGATAGGATTCCAGAATTTCTTTTGCCGAAATTTTTCATGGACGTTCCTTACGACCTTATTAATGGGGTCAGTTGGTCTCGAGGAAAAATGGGCGCATTTTCAAGTTCAAACGAGCCCCAAAGCAGGAAAAACCAAATTTTACCAATTTTCATGTGCTATAATCAATGAATTTTTTTTGTGATACAAGATACTGGAATTTTTTTTGCCAAAATTTTTCATGGACATCTGATACGACTGTATTAATGGCGTCATTTGGTATCGAGCTGCAAACGGGTGCATTTTCAAGTCCAAACGTCCCCCAAAGAAAGAAAAATAAGATTTTACCAATTTTCGTGTGCTATAGTCTATGAATTTTTGGTGATACAGGATTCCAGAGTTTTTTTTGGCTAAATTTTTCATGGACGTTCAATACGACCTTATTAATGTCGTCAAGTATTCGAGGGGCAAACAAGCGCATTTTAAAGTTCAAACGATTCCCAAAGCAGGAAAACAAGATTTTACCGATTTTTGTGGGTTGTATAGTCCATGGTTTTTTGGTCAAACAAGTTTCTGGAAATATGTTTGCCGAAATTTTTAATGAAGGTTTATTACAACCTTATTAATGGCGTCAGCTGGTCCCGAAAGGCAATCAGTGTTTACTGATTTTCGTGTGCTATAGTCCATGGACATTTGGTGATAAAATCTATAATTTTTTTTTGCCAAAATTTTTCACGGATGTTTCTTACGACCTTATTAATGGCGTCAATTGGTCCCGAAGGGCAAACTGACGCATTTTCAAGTTCGTTACGACCTTATTTATGGTGTCAGTTGGTCCCGAAGGGAAAAGGTGCACATTTGCAAGTTCAAACGAGCTACAAAGTAAAAGTAGGTTTTATCGATTTTCGTGGGCTATAGTCCATGAATTTTTGTTGATACAGGATTCTAGAGTTTTTTTTACCAAATTTTTTCATGGGCGTCCAGTACGACCATATTAATGACGTCAGTTGGTCCAGAAGGGGCAAACAAGCGCATTTTAAAGTTCATTACGACCTTATTTATGGCGTTAGTTGGTCCCGAAGGGAAAAGGTGCGCATTTTCAAGTTCAAACAATCCCCAAAGTAAAAAAGACCAAATATTACCAATCTTTGTGTGCTACAGTCCATGAATTTTTTGTGGTAGGATTATGAAATTCTTTTTGCCAAAAAATTTCATGGACGTCTATCACGATCTTATTAATGGCATCAGTTGGTCCCGAGGATAAAACAGGTGCATTTTCAAGTTCTACTGAGCCCCAAAGCAGGAAAAACCAAAATTTACCAATTTTCATGTGTTATAGTCCATGGATTTTTTGTGATACAAGATTCCAGAATTTTTTTCCCAAAATTTTTCATGGACATCTGTTACGACCTTATTAATGGCGTCATTTCGTCACGACTTATACGGGCATATTTTCAACTCCAAATGAGTCCCAAAGAAGGAAAAATAAGATTTTACCGATTTTCATGTGCTATAGTCTATGGATTTTTGGTGATACAAGATTTCAAAAATTAAATTGCCAAATTTTTTCATGGATGTCCGTTACAACCTTATTAATTGGGTCAGTTGGTCCCGAAGGGCAAACAGGAACATTTTCAAGTTAAAAATGATCCCCAAAGAAGGAAAAAACAGATTTTACTGATTTTTGTATGCTATAGACCATGGATTTTTTGTGATACAGGATTCCAAAATTTTATTTTGCCAAAAATTTAAATGGATGTCCGTTAAAACCTTATTAATGACGTTAGTTGGTCCTGAGGTGGAAACAAGCACATTTCAAGTTCAAACGAGCTCCAAAGCAGTTATAACCAAATTTTACCGATTTTTGTGTGAAATAGTCCATGGATTTTTGGTGATACAGGATTTTGAAATTATTTTTTTCAAATTTTTTCATGGATGTCCGTTACGACCTTATGAATGGCATCATTTGGTTTTGAGGGGAAAATGGGCACATTTTCAAGTTCAAACGAGCACCAAAGCCGAAAAAACAAGATTTTACCTATTTTTGTGTGCTTTAGTCTATGGATTTTTGGTGATACAGGATTCTGGAATTGTTTTTGTCAAAATTTTCATGGACGTCCGTTACAACCTTACTAATGGTGTTAGTTGGTCCCGAGGGGCAAACAGGGGCATTTTCAAAATCAAATGATCCCCAAAGCAGGATAAACCAGATTTTACTGATTTTTATGTGATATTGTCCATGGATTTTTGTTGATAGGATTATGGAATTTTCTTTGCCAAAAATTTTCATGGACATCTGTTACGACCTTATCGATGGCGTCAGTTGGTCTCGAGGGTAAACGGGTGCATTTTCAAGTTCAAATGATCCCAAAAGCAGGAAAAACTAGAATTTATCGAATTTCATGTACTATAGTCCATGGATCTTTAGTGATAAAGGTTTCCAAAAAAAAATTTGCTGAAATTTTTCATTAACATTTGTTACGACCTTTTTAATGGCATTAGTTGGTGCCGAGGGGTAAACAGGAGCATTTTCAAGTTCAAACGAGCCCCAAAGTAGGAAAAACCAAATTTTACTTATTTTCGTGTGCTATAGTCCATGATTATTGGTGATACAGGTTTCCATAATTTTTTTGCCAAAATTTTTCATGGACGTCTGTTACAACTTTATTAATGGTGTCAATTGGTTCCGAGGGGCAAACGGGTACATTTTCAAGTTCAAATGAGCCTCAAAGCATGTGCTATAGTCCATGAATTTTTGATGATAAGATTTTGGAATTTTTTTATTCCGAAATTTTTTATGAACGTCCGTTACGACCTTATTAATGGCGTCAGTTAGTCCCGAGGGGTAAACGGACGCATTTTCAAGTTCAAACGAGCCCCAAAGCAAGAAAAACTAGATTTTACCAATTTTTGTGTGCTAGTCTATGGATTTTTAGTGATACGGGATTTCAAAATTTGTTTTGCCAACATTTTTCATAGACATCTCTTACGACCTTATTAATGGCGTCAGTTGGTCCCGAGGGGCAAACGAGCATATTTTCAACTTCAAACGAGCCCCAAATCATGTCTCGGTGTAGATATTATTATTCTGTTAGTATAGGTTTCATAGATCTATGGTTAGTTGGATTTGATTTTCTAATTAAGTGTCAAATTGGTTTTTCTCTTTTGAATTTCCTTGAAGGTTGATTAGAATAGGCCTTACTTTTAACATTGGTATTTAAAATTGATATTTAATATGAAATATCTAGATTAAGTAGGTTGGTTGGTACTCTCGCGCTTATGGGGCTTTCGAGTGCCATGTCGTATCTAGAGGCGCATCTAGGATTTTGAGATGATGGGTGCACTGTTATAAAAGGTTGATCTATGATATAAATTTGATCGGTTCGACATTTAGAAAGAAAATTAAAACACAATAAATATAAAATTCAAATTTCTAGTCATAATTGCATTATGTGATACTTCAAGTGTGGGTTCACACATCTATATTTCAATATTTTTTCTAAAATATAACACTAATATATATGATCTCGGGAAGGGATCATGGGTTCACGTGAACCCGGTGACCCCCTTAGATACGCCTCTGGTCGTGTCTAGGATGAGGTCTCAAGGCATGACAAATACTCAAGAGAATATTTGAACAAAAAACTTAATAATGATTATTATCTAACTTAAGCACTAAAATAAATTGAAATTAATTACAATCTTCGTCGCTAAATAGGTCAAACCTAACATAGTCTTCTAATAATTTATCACTAATTCTTTCCTAAAAGAATGAAGGACAAGAAAAATTTTGAATCATCAAGAAATCACTTGGCTCTAAAGAACTCTAAACAACTTATCTCTGCCACTTGTATCAGTATTAACACTTTTATGAGTCATAACCTGATGTTGGTCATGAATCATACATTAAGAAATTTCTTGGCTGCACAACACTCCATTGTGCAAATAACTAATAATCACCACCACCAATAGCAATATTACCATCTTGATGACTCATAAACTGATGATCATGAATTATCAAGAAATCACTTGGCTGTACAAAAATCCATTGTCCAAACAACTTATCTCCATCATTTCTATCAATATTCAAACCTTGAAGACTTATTAATTGTGTTTCAGAAATTACCCCCCCCCCCTTCCTTCACGATGTATGTATAAGGATGTACACATACCACCACCCATCTACTTTACTTGTGGGAATATATCGGGTATATATATTGTGTCGTTGTTGATGACTTGTTAGTTGATGTTGATGAAGATGAACCTCCATTTGTTACAAATTAGGCCATAAATTTATAAACAAAATATAATTTATGAGAGAAGAAAAAAGGTTTTATATTAAGGGGGAAGAAGATCTTTATAGTATTTTTTTCTAGAATAATTCTCAAAGATCCATAGATAATAACAGTGAAACATTAAGTAACAACTCCTTCTTTAAGTACTTTCCTTTTAAGTACTGTCAAAATATAACTGGAAGAAGAAATGAAAGTCGTTACAAACATAAATGGAATATAACAAGTACAAAGACGATATGAGATATAATTTCTAGATGGACTAAGGGCAAGCGAGATAAAGAAAGCAGTTGGTCCTAAGTGTAAAACCTTGTCGTGGGTGAAAACTTTTAGTATTGGACTTTATTGACTTTGATGCCTTGCAGTCTTCTTTACGAAGATAGAAAATGCACTTAAAATTCATATTCACCACATGCATTAATATTAACACCTTGATGACTCATAAACTAATGTTGATCGTGATGTTTATTCTTAATCATCAAGAAATCGCTTGTCTCTACAATATTCCATTATGTAAACAACTTATCTCCGTCACCTATATCAATATTCACACCTTGATGACATATAAATTATCTATTAGAAAAAGTCAACCTTCCTTCACAAGGTAGGGATATGGTTGTATTGTACATATCTATGCGCTTATATATATGTGTAAAAGGGTGCTTGCCTTTTGTACTTCGTTTCAAGATGTGATAAAGATAAATGAAATACTAGCATACTACTCAGCAAGTATGAGAATCGATCTTTATTGTGCTTAATTCTAGTTAATTTTTAGGTGAATATATATAAGGTATAAATATTATAATAGACAAAGTGATTTTGTCACTGCTAGTGTCACGCCACTATTTGTGCCACTAATAGCTTAAAACTACTAATGATGATCACTAAGTTTTAAAGCAATGAAGGATAAGTAAAATCTGGATATTATATATTCAAAAATAATATTGTATTCACTGTTTACCTTTATAATACAATGATGCTTTTAACTTATGTGCTAAATTGGTCCCTTAACATGACAATAATACTTGAATTTGATCATTACAAAATGGTAATATTTTAAATGCTAGAGGGTAAGTTCTAAAAAAATCTTTTTGGATATGCCTTCACATAACTAGTTTCATCTTGTTGGATATGTATGTCTTCCGATAAAGTCATGTCACATTTGGTCTACATGAAATTCTGGTCGAGCTCCCTCAAATATCAAAGAATTCTTTTATCTCTTCTATACTCCATTCTGAGAAGAAATTATCATCTCCACTATATGTAGCAGTAATAACACCTTGATGACTCATAAATTGATGTTGATCATAACGCTGATCCTGAATCATCAAGGCATCCATTGGCTTTATATCATTCTGTTGTGGAAAAAAACCCATGTGCACTACCTTGAGTCATCGAGAAATAACTTGTCTCTACAACACTTTGTTGTGGAAACAATCGATCTCTACCATTTGTGTCATTATTAACACCTTGATGACTCATAAGCTGATGTTTATCATAACGTTGATCTTGAATCATCAATGCATTTGTTGGCTCTATATTATTTTGTTGTGGAAATAACTCATGTACATTACTTGTATTAATATTTACACCTTGATGACTCATCAACTGATGTTGATCATAAAATTGATCCTGAATGAATGCACTCCACTGTCCAAATAACTCATCTAAACTACATATATCAGTATGACCACCTTGATGATTAATAAATTGATGTTGATCTTGATAATGATCCTGAATCATCAAGGCATCAATTGGATCTACATCATTCTGTTGTGGAAATAACTTATTTGCACTACTTGTATTAATATTAACATCTTGATGACTCATAAACTGATGTTGGTTATGATGCCAATCTTGAATCATCGAGAAATCATTTGGCTCTACAACACTTTGTTGTGCAAACAACCTATCTCCACCACCTCTATCAGTATTAACACCGCCACATGTATCAGTATTAACACCTTGATGATTCATAAACTGATGTTGGTCATGATTCATCAAGAAATCGCTTGGCTTTACAACACTCTATTGTTCAAACAACTTATCTCCACCACATGTATCAATATTCACATCTGGATGACTCTTCAACTGATGTTGATCTTGAATCATCAAGGAATCAGTTGGTTGTATAAGACTCCATTGTTCGAAAAACTTATCTCCACCATTTGTATTAATATTCTTACCTTCACAAGGTTGGGCTAAGGATGTATACATACCACCACTCATATAATTCACTTGTGAAAATATACCGGGTATGTTATGTTGTTGTTGATTACTTGTAAATTGTTGTTGATGAAGATGACCCTCCATATGTTGCAAATTAGGATTTATAAACCAAAAATACTTGAGAGAAGAAAAAGGATTTTATAAGAAGGTGGAAAGAAAATAATAGTTGGTGCGAAATGTGAATATATTGTATGAATTTGTAAGGTAAAGTAATATATCTCTGTGATTATATACACGATGTCCTTTTGTATTTTGTTTCAAGATTTGGAAAAGATAAATGAAAGACTAGCATATTGTAAATTATTTTCCCTATTTGTTTTATTTTATGGATCTTAATTTGACCAAATACAAAGTTAATTAGTAAGAATGATTTTAAAACTTTGTAACTAATAAAAATTATGTATAGACCAAATTTTTATTTAAATTTTCGTCTTAAACATGATACTTATGATATTGAAATTAAATATTTTTCTATATCAATAATAAAAGATAACAATTTTTTCACTGTTATTAATGTTTTTCCTTTAAGGGATTAGTCTACTCAAATTGAATATCTTAAAGTGGTAATTTATTTATTATCTTTCTTTATTAGGCAGTGCTTCTCCCGAATGGATCCTGCGCAGGTAAATTCAATTTAGCCATATTTGTATTTGTACTTGCTAATTGAGATCCATATTTGTTCATATTACGTCATGCTGACGAAAGATATGTGTACGAGGTGAGTCAGTGACCACTTGTTCAGTCCTTTAAATGCTTTATGGATAGTACGTATGCAGTAACTGTGTGTACTACTTAGAAGCTGCAAAATAAAACTAGGAATAAGGCATAATAATCTCTCTTGAATTTTCACAAAATTATTAATTATACATTTAAATTATGGAAATGTCATATTATCCCTTTGAATTTAAGTTTTACGTATTATTTACACTTCTAAACGTTATGAGGGTGCTATTACCTACTTAACTTAATTATTTCATACTATTTAAACCCCTGAATTATTTTGGTCCAATTTGTTTTGTTGTCTAATTGTAGTTTTTTTCTCCAATTTTACATACCAAATAAATTAAAGAAACTTGTGCAAAGTATCAATAACTTTACAAGTACATGACAATTTTGTAAATAAAGAAATCATGTGCAAATTATCGAGAATAATTTTTAAATATCAAAACGAGTCATGTAGAAAAATGAGTGCAAAAGTATACTTAACAGTTTAAACACAATAACACGTATAATTTTGACAATTATGTTAAGAAGGTAATAGGACCCTCAAATAGTTTAGGGATATAAATAATATAGAAAAGTTAAGTTAAAAAATAATAGGACCCTCACATAATTTGTGTGTATCTGACAATTTTTGTCATAATCAACAGGGGATGGGAGGGATTTGTATGTCTTGTCCCATAAAAGTACGTTGAGAATTAATAACGATATCATAATATGAAATTATTTATTTAAGTTATATATATAATGACTTGAGCAAGATGAAGCAAATGATTACTTTATTAATAAATTTTAAACTGAAAAATATGCATATACAAAATAACAGAGTCCCTCCTACAGTGGATACTACCCAGAGATCAGGGAAAATAAAATATTAGGCTCATAAAATAACTAGGAATATGCTTGAATGAAAGGAGCTTATCGTTAACCTATTGGCGAACATAGCAGAAGTAAACAATGATATGCATATGCTTCATGCAGCTATGCAGATTATTGTTCGCACATAAGTAGGTGACACAAAGGTTGTCACAGAAAATGGTAGGTGGTGTGAGAATTTTGACATGGAGTTCCTTGAGAAGATATTTCACCTAAGTGGTCTCATTAACTGCACTAGTAACAACTCAGTACGCAGCTTCAGTGGATGAGCAGGCAATGGTACGTTGTTTTTTTATGACCAACTAATTGGAGTAAGCCCAAGAAAAACAATATAACCTGTGGTGGAACTACGATCAGAGAGGTTTTCAGCCCAGTTAGTATCAGAGAGGTTTCCAACCTAATCAGCATCAGAAAACACAGAGAGGTCAAGACTACTACTTGGAGTAATTTTAATGCCATAATTAGCAGTGCTTTTCAGATATCAAATGAGGCATTTAACAGCCCTCAGTACGCTTCAAATGGGGCATGCATAAATTGAGAGAATTTATTCACTGAGTAATAAACATCAAACCTAGTAATATACAAGTATTGTAAATTTCTGATGACCTTTCTATATTCAGTAGCATCATGTGATGAAGTACCATTCTTTAGCATAAGACTTTCAGAAGAGCTCATGGGTGTGGAAACACCATTACAATCTTGCATCAAAAGTCATGGAGAAGATCTGAGACATATTTTGCTTGTGACAACATACGTCCTTTGTTATCTCGATGAACCTCAACTCCAACAAAGTAGGATAGAGAAAGTAGGATAGTGGGCTAAGATCTTTAAAGGAAAATGGGAAGACAAAAAAGAGATAACCTAATGAACTAGTGAAGAACAGTTTCCTGTAAGGATGATGTCGTCAACATAGACTAAAATATACACAACACCATATGAGTCATTGCGAAAAAAGAGAGAAGGATCAGAGTGAGACTTAATGAATTCCAAACAGAAAATATAGGATGTCAGTTCACTGTACCAAGCACGAGGCGCTTGCTTGAGACTATAAGTAGCCTTACGCAAATGACAAACATGTGAGGGATGAGATGCATTCTCAAATCCAGGTGGTTGTTTCATGAAAACCTCTTCTGAAAATGTATCTTCAAAAAAAACATTGTTGATGTCCAATTGATGTAAAACCCAACTGTGCCGAATTGCAAGTGTAAGAACAATATGAATGGTCGTTCGCTTGACAACCGGACTAGATGTGCAATGGTAGTCAAGACCTGGATAATGAGTGAACCCTTTAGCAACCAACCGAGCTTTGTACCTGTCAACAAAACCATTAACTTTCTTTTTTATCCTATAAATTTACTTACAATCAACAACATTCTTATTAGAATCTTTAGGAATCAATTCCCATGTTTGATTCTAAAATAACGCATCAAATTAAGCTTTCATAGCTGACCTCCACTTTGAGTGCTTAAGAGCCTGCTTGAAGGTATGAGGGGCAACATGTTGTTCATCCTTTCTTCCTAAGATACTTAGAATAAAATCTATGAAGAACTTTGTAAGAAACAACAAAGTTTAAAGTGTATTCTCAAAAATAGAAAATTAAAACTAGTAGAGAAAACATAATAAAAAAAAATAGATTAGAAACAATATACAAAATATTTTTCTCAAAGAAGAAAATCGAGCCCACTGAAAGCACAGTGTCCCCTTAAGGAAATTATTCCCCTCAAGTACCCGAGGTTAATGGAATATATCCTCCAGGATAGAACTGTTAGCATGATTGGAAAGATTCTAAATATATGTACATATCTATGTTATAACTCTAAATATTTGTGTAATGATGATAGGAAATAGCATAAGATTAATGTAGCATATTTTCAGAGATATTACAATTAGGAATAGCATATATTTAGGTATATATAGAATATTTTTAGGCATGTAAATCAGAATTCTTTCTATTTAATGGAAGAACTCTCATTTAAGAGCACTCATTCAGCAAAATTGACATGGTATTAGAGCCTTTTTCAGTGCTTTGATCTTAGTGTCTTTCATTTGTGGTTTCTTTCAAAAAAAAAAAATTTGAAAGTTTTGGTTCTGCTTACTATTTTTTAGTCAACAGTAAGTCCTAAGTATATTGGATGTTTAGGCATCTTGGAATCTTAGTCTTGGTCATTCTGGTTATTTTGTATCATTGCATTTCTATCTTCTTTAGCTTGTTAAGAACATGGTGTCATATCAGTTTGAGTCCTTCCATGTTCGTTTCACAGGAAAAAATTACTCTACCTGGGAATTTAAATTCATACTATTTGTCACCGGAAAAGAATTATGGGGACATATAAATGGAAGCAATCCTACTCCTACCGATCCTACAAAGCTCGGTCAATGGAAGGTTAAAGATGCTCGGGTGATGACATGGATTTTAGGGTCAATTGACCCTCTTATTGTTCTTAATCTCAGGCCATACAAGACTGCAAAGGTCATGTGGGATTATTTACGAAAGGTTTACAACCAAGACCATAGCGCAAGGCGCTTTCAGTTAGAGCATGAAATTGCTATGTATTCTCAAAGAGATCTCTCTGTTCAAGATTATTTCTCCGAATTTCAGAATTTATGGGATGAATTTATCAATAATGTTTATGCTAAAATACCTTCTGAATCTATCTCTATCATTCAAGGAGTTCATGAACAAAGCAAGCGAGATCACTTTTTGATGAAATTACGATCTGATTTTGAAAGTGTTAGCTCCAACTTGATGAGTAGTGCTCCATCTCCCTTGTTGGATGTTTGTTTTAGGGAATTACTTCATGAAGAGCAGCGTCTCTTCACACAAAATGTTTTTCATCAAGGAAATGTTGTCACTGGCGCATTTGCAGCTCAAGGGAAAGGAAAGGGCATGGATATGGCTAGAACTCAAAGCTACAGTTACAAAAAATATGGTCATATTGTTAGCAATTGTGTCAAGAAGTCTGTAATTATTGTAAACAACAAGGGCACATTACCAAAGAGTGTTCCACACGTCCTCAAAATTATAGGGCAAATGTTTTTCACGTTGGGATAAATGGCTCAACTACAAATAACTCATTTTCAGTAGGACAAGTTCTTACTCCTGAAATGGTACAACAAATGATCTTGTCATCATTTTCAGCTTTGAGGCTGCAAGGTAATGAGGTAATATCTAAATTTTGGCTTGTTGATTCTGGCGCTTCCAATCATATGACCAACTCAACTAATATACTCAAAAACATTCGTGAGTATACTGGTCCAACACAAATTAAGGTTGCCAATGGTAGTAATTTACCCATTACCAAGGTTGGGGATATTACTAAAACTTTCAAGAATGTTTTTGTATCACCAAAGCTCTCCACTAGTCTTATTTCAGTTGGCCAATTGGTAGATAACAATTGTGATGTGATTTTTTCTCGTAATGGTTGCCTTGTGCAGGATCAGGTATCGGGGACGATAATTGCGAAAGGGCCTAAAGTTGGAAGATTGTTTCCTATACACTTTTCTATTCCTCGTGTTCTAGCTTTTGCTTCTACCACTACTAAGAATGAGGTTTGGCATAAACGTCTAGGACATCCAAATTCTATTGTGTTGTCTCATTTGTCCAATTTTGGTTTATTGGGAAATAAAAATTAATTTTCAGTTGCTTCCTTTGATTGTTCTACTTGTAAATTAGGCAAAAGTAAAACTCTTCCTTTTCCTAATTTTGGTAGTCGTGCTGCAAAATGTTTTTATGTCATTCATACTGATGTTTGGGACATTTCACCAGTTATTTCTCATGTTCATTTCAATTATTTTGTGACATTTATAAATGACTATAGTCGGTTTACATGGGTGTATTTTCTTCGCATCTAAATCTGAAGTGTTTTCCATACTCAAGAAATTTTTGGCTTACGTTGATACTCAATTTTCCACATGCATCAAAATATTAAGATCTAATTCTGGTGGAGAATATATGTCTGATGAATTCAATATTTTTTTGCGTGAGAAAGGAATTATATCACAACGCTCTTGCCCATATACGCCACAATAAAATGGGGTTGCTGAGAGTAAAAATTGGCATCTTTTAGATGTCACTCGCACTTTATTGATTTAGTCTTGTGTTCCATCTAAATATTGGGTTGAAGCTTTGTCTACTGCTGTCTATTTGATTAATAGACTTCCATTTAAAGTGTTAAATCTTGAGTCTCCATATTATCGTCTTTTTCATAAGCATCCCAGCTATCATAGTTTTCATACATTTGGTTGTGTTTGTTTTGTGCACCTGCCTCCTTTTCAACGCAATAAACTCTCTGTTCAGTCTATTAAATGTACTTTTATGGGCTATAGTACTTCACAAAAAGGTTTTATTTGCTATGATCCAAGTTCTAACAAATTTTGTGTTTCTAGAAATGTTATTTTCTTTGAGAATCAATATTTCTTTCTTACTCATGTTGAGTCATCTTCATTTTCTCCTCTTCGTAAACGACGTCGGCCAACTTTACCCCATCCCGAAATAGATCCGCCACTTGAGACTGCTCTACAATCAGAATCTGAGATTTCTTCAAGGTCTACTCCTATTAAGCCTCCTTGGCGATATACTAGAGTGTCTCAAAATCCTAAACGGTATGGTTTTTCTCCTACTTTATCCACCATCTCTATTCTAACACGTTACTCACAAGCCTCCAAGATTGAATGTAAATGGGACATTGTTCCTTTTCCTCCAAATGTCCGTCCAATTGGATGTAAATGGGTTTATTCAATTAAATTTCACTCTGATGGAACTCTTGATCACTACAAAGCTTGATTGGTGGTCCTTGGCAACAAACAGGAGTATGGTGTAAGCTATGAGGAGACTTTTGCACCTGTAGAAAAAATCACTACGGTGCAAACTATTATTGTCATTGCTGCATCACAAAATTGGCCTCTTCATCAAATGGATATCAAAAATGCTTTTCTTCATCGTGATCTCAAAGAAGAAATTCATATGAAACACCCACCTGGTTTGTTCTCATCACCTACATCAGATGTATGCAAGTTGAAGCGGTCTCTATATGGATTAAAACAAGCTCCAAGAGCTTGGTTTGACAAGTTTTGGTCTACTTTGCTTCAATTCTCTTTTGAGCAAAGAAAATATGATTTGTCTTTGTTTCTTCGAAAAACATCTACATGATGTGTTCTTATTTTGGTGTATGTAGATGAGATTATTATCACAGGAATTGATTTTTCACTAATCACTAGCCTCCAACAGCAGCTTAAGGATTCTTGTCATATGAAGATCTTGGTACTCTTACATACTTTTTGGGGTTAGAAGTTCATTATAATTCTTTAGGTGTGTTCTTGAACCAACAGAAATATACTCAGGACTTGATTGTTTTGGCTAGTCTTCAAGAATCTTTCTCTGTAAATACTCCATTGGAATTGAATGTAAAGTACTATCGTGCGGAAGGAGATCTTCTTCCTGATCCAACTTTGTCTCGGTAATTAGTTGGGAGCCTAAATTATCTTACTATTACTCGGCCTGATATCTCTTTTGCAGTTCAACAAGTGAGTCAATTTATGCAGGCTCCACACCATCTACATTTGGTGGCTGTCCGTCGCATCATTCGATATCTCTTAGGAACATATACTCGTGGATTATTCTTTCCTAATGGTTCTGACATTTAGCTTAATGCATTCAGTGGTTCTGATTGGGCTGGATGTTTTGATACTCGTTGCTCCGTCACGGGTTGGTGCATGTTTCTTAGAGATTCCTTGATATCTTGGAAGAGTAAGAAACAAGACCGTGTATTGAAATCTTCCATTGAATCTAAATATTGAGCAATGTCTATTGCTTGCTCTGAGATTGTTTGGCTTCGTGGTTTACTTGCAGAAATTGGATTTCCTCAATCTAATCCCAATCCTCTCCATGCTGACAACACAAGTGTTATTCAGATTGCTACTAATCCAGTTTATCATGAAAGGACCAAACACATTGAAGTGGACTATCATTATATCAGAGAAGTTGTAGATAAGAGAGTCATTACTCTTCCACATGTATCCAGTGATCTTCAAATAGCTGATGTGTTTACAAAGTCTATGGCATGACAACGTCATCAGTTTCTGGTAGGCAAATTGATGCTTTTTGATCCACCAGCATCAATTTGAGGGGGATGTTAGCATGATTGGACATATTCTAAATATTTGTACATATCTAGGTTATAACTCTAAATATTTGTGTAATGATGATAGGAAATAGCATAGATTAATGTAGCATATTTTCAAAGATATTACAATTAGGAATAGCATATATTTAGGGATATATAGCAGATTTTTAGGTATGTAGATCAAAATTCTTTCTATTTAATGGAAGAACTCTCATTTGAGAGAACTCATTCAACAAAATTGAAAAGAACGATCTTACTCATCGGTGTATCAATACCTATAACCACGGTGTCAATGAACCACTTAACGGAAGTAAAGTACACTTAGAATACTAGATTTAGCAGTAGTAGAAGAAGTCCAGAAAAATGGTTGTTTTAAAATGCGAGGAAATCACTCTATTTATAGACAACAAAGGATAGTGTGAACAAATACTAATTATGCCTTATTGGAAAGGTCATAAGTCTTTGAAAAGTTACAACCCTTCGAAATGGTCACAACCTTTCCTAAAAGTCATAACATTTCATAAAAGTCACAACTCTTCAGAAAAGTCGCAACTTCTCATTAAAGTCACAATGCTTCATAAAAGTCTCAACTCTTCATTTTCTATTCACACCTTTTAAAACCCAACAATCCCCCGCATGAATGGGGAATGACTTTAAGACTTTGCAAGCAAGAATTAATTGCATCTAGATAAGTAGGTTTCCCTTTGAACTTTCCGTAGTGAAAATATGTCGGATATACTCGGTCAGTCGGTAGATTTGATGTCTTTGAACCGTCAAGATTTGGTGTATACCTAGACAACCACATGTCACATAATCAACCCATTACTGTTTATGATTCTTACGATTTTGTTTGTTTCAGCCATTAATACCTCCTAGTTTTATAACTATATAGAGAATAGACATTTTACAATGATTCTCTCTGAAGTGGCTTATACTTCACACTCATATAGGTGATTTCTAACACGTATTATCGTGTAGATACACTATTTGGTCAAATCTGCTAAACTTAGCAAATCATTAAAAACTTTAAGCTTTATGAACTCATTAACAAGCCTTAATGTTTTATCCTTGTTCCTGAGCATTGTCTTCATCATGAGAATGGATTATTTGGTTGACAATGTCGAACCGTCAGTCACAACTTTGTTTATTCCTTGAGCCTAGCTCTTGGGATCTCCAGTCTGCTAGGTAGAGTTACCGCCATGATGATTTGTCCTAAGTCGTAAACCCATTCCCTTAGATAATATTTTAACTCTCTCTCTTGTTAGTCCTTTTGTAAGTGGATCCGACACATTATCCATTGAGTTTACATAGTCAATTGTGATAATTCCACTAGAGAATAGTATTCTAACGGTATTATGTCTACGTCTTATATGAAGAGACATTTTGTCATACATCATGCTTCATGCCCTACCTATTGCATCTTGATTATCAAAGTGTATTCATACTGATGCCAAAGGTTCGGGCCAAAAGAGAATATCTATCAAGAAATTTTGGATTCTTTCAACTTATTCACCGGCCTTATCTAGAGCGACAAGCTCAGAGATCACTGTAGAGCTAGTGATACATGTCTGTTTGGAAGATTTCCAAGACCGCTCCTCCACTAAGAGTAAATACATATCCATTCATGGATTTTACTTTATTTGATTCGGTGATCCAATTTGCATCACTATATCCTTTCAGTACTGATGGATATTTGTTATAATGTAAGACATAGTTTTGAATATGTTTTTAATACCCCAAAACTCTTTTCATTATCATCCAATGAGTTCGATTGAGATTACTCGTGAACCGAAACAAATTATTAATAGCACATGTTATATCTGATCATGTACACTTCCTGATATACATCATACTTCCCAATACTCTAGCATAATCCAATTGTGAGTCACTTTTGCCTCCATTCTTTTGCAGTGCAAAGCTCACATTTATTAGAGTCTTGACAATATTAAAATCTAAATATTTGAACTAGTCAAGTACTTTTCAATGTAATGAGACCGTGACAATGCTAAACATTATGGAGTTCTAAGGGTTGTTATACCTAAGATCTCATCAGCAACTCTAAGATCTTTCATATCAAAGTTGCTTTCTAGCATATGTTTAGTAGTCTTTATGTCAATGATGTCTCTACTGATGATCAACATGTCACCAATATACAATCAAACAATGACTTTGTGTTTTTAATGTAAACACATTTATCACTTCCATCATTCTTAAATCTATTTGCCAAAATGGTTTGGTCAAATTTCTTGTGTCATTGTTTGGGTGCTTGTTTTAGTCCATAAAGTGACTTAATAAGTTCACACACTTTATTTTCTTTACCAGTAACTAAAAAATCCTCGGGCAGTTCCATATAAATTTCTTCCTCTAATTCTCCATTTAAGAATGTTGTTTTCACATTGTTTTGATGATTTTGGAGGTTATATACCACATCTAAAGCAATTAGCATCCGAATGAATATAATTCTAGTTACTGACGAGTATGTGTCGAAAAAATAAGACCTTATTTTTGTCTTAAACCTTTCACAAAAAGTCTTTCTTTGTATTTGTCGACAATTCCACTGACATTCATTTTCCTTGTGAAGATTCACTTTGAACCCTAAGGTTTATTTCCTGTAGGAAGATCAATAAACTTCCAATGCGATTACTCAAGATGAGTCCACAAAAGATGTAGGAAATGTTACAAAATCAGATCCTAGGAAAGTAGATGTCCTTTGACATTTACTACGCCTCTAAATCTCTTTATTAAGTACATTCTCCTTTTGTTCTTTCCAGGGTCTTTTAGACCCTCACTAGATTACTTAAGTTTAATTTTACAGTCCACAGTCTTAGGTCCTTTTTTTATCCTTTTAGGAATAGGAACTTATACTTTGGCCAGACCCCTCACACTTTGAAATATTTCAAGTTGAATTTTCCTCCTTTTCATTTCTCATATGGAATAGATTGTGTCCTGAACAAAAAAAACTTTTTATTGCTTTCTTTCTGAAAAAACAAAACTTTGTGTTGTTTCCTTTTTGCTGTAAGGATTTCTCCACACAAGTTTTGTGGTAAGCTTGAACTTATAAGTAGTGTAGCCATCATTTCCATCGAAGTTTGTTTTTCTATTCAATTATGCAATTCCATTAGATTGAGGTGAATAGGGAATTTCCAAACATACTTATGCAAAAGGAGACCTATACTCTCCATCCCTATCACTTTATATATTTTTCCCAACTGATTTTCAACTTCAATATTATATTTCCTTAACGTTTGTATTGTTTCATCCTTGCCATTTAGCAAATAGACATAACCGTATCTAATGCAATTGTCAATAAAAGTTATAAGATACTTTTTCCCACCACGAGATGGTTTTGAAATGTCAGTGTAAATCAACTCTAAGGGATTAGAATTTCTTTCAACAGATTTATAAAAATGTTTAGCATACTTATATTCAACACAAACTTGACATTTTTATTTATTGCACTCAAAGTTAGACAACCCTTTTAAGTTGATCAGTTTTCCTTGCAAGGTTTTGTAAGTGACATGTCCCAAGAGTTCATGTCACAAACAGTTTGACTCAAGAAAGTAAGAACAAATAAAAATATTGAATTTGAAAAGCTCTCAGTGAGGTAGCTTTTTCTCACAAATATGTTGTTCCTACTTATTACAATTTTGTGTGTTACAAACATTGTTTAGAGTCAGCACCTTGTCAAATGTTCTTTTCATAAGGACCTATCCATAACTTTCAATTTGATTGTTACAGAACTACCCATGACCATTGTTTCATCAGGTCCAATAAAGACAATATAATCCAAATTCTTCTTTTACAAAATACGACAAATGTTTATTCACCAATATTCATGTCTATAAAATAGTTATATTTTAATAGACATGTCTTTTCATGAAAAATCACAACATTTTAAGTGATACTCTTTCATAAAAGAACACAATTATTTTGAACAACTATACATACATACATACATACATATATATATATTTATATTTATATTTATATTTATATTTTTTATTTTTATTTTTTTCAAACTAGTCATACCATATACTAGCAAAAGAGAAACTCAACGACCACAATATCAAATATACTCCAAGAATTTTGTGGGTCTAACATAATACAAAAGTATCATTGAATTTTATATCTTATGCTATAAATTTAAATTAGACCCCAAGTCTAATTTTTATCTTTATCATAAGCAAAGAACTCTCAAAAATAATTTTTGAGTGTTTAAAAATAGTTTTTCCACATATTTTTTCTCATACTATCTAAATGTCATTGAAAATATGAAGCTTCTTTTGAAAATATTATTCTACAAAAGAATTATAGTGCTTCAATTCTCTTTGACAATCTTTACACAATGTCAAAGTTCATTCCATAGAGGCACCTATTGCAGGCACAAAATCACAACCTTTAAGTCCATTGTCTTTTTTTTTCTCTATTACAATTAGACATACCACTTAGTATTTAAAATAGTAACTATAAAGAAAAATTGCTTTTGTACAACTTGTTTCTACTTAACAACGAAGTTTGTACAAAACCAAAAACAACACTTACTTATTAGGTGAAGTTTTATATTCGTCAAACAAGTTACATTAACAACCATAAAAAAATTTAGTCCACAAAAATCAGACACAATCAAATTTCACACGGAGTATAAAACTACAGAAGTATTTTTTTTTAGTATCCAAACAGAATAAAACATATTCTTAGTTTATCACATAAATATGCTTTTATTTTCAAATAGCCTTCCAACTATAACATTTTGATATACTATCTTATCAAACTAAAATATGCATATATCATTCTGCAAACTTAAGAATTTTAAAGGCAACACTATTTGCCCAGAAAAATTCATTCAAAAAACATATGATTTGTAGATCTTTTTCCAAAGACACACATGATAAATATCAAAAGAGTTAACTTTTAGAAACTATTTTCCTCCTTAGATAAATAATAAGAAGGTTACCTGGTGTAATCTTTAACTGAAATACCACCGATTCTTCTGGTGCATTCTCACTTCGACCTTCCTAAACAAGGAACCGAATTTTAGAGAAGTAGTGCATTAATCTTCTACCTCCATGATATGTTTCCCTTAATTAGTAGAATGCAAGAAATACCAATAGTATCACAATTTCCTTAAGATTATTGCTCATCATGTATTTCTAAGATACTTAGAACAAAAACTTTCAAGAACTTAATAAGAAACAACAAATTTTAAAGTGTATTTTCAAAACTAGAAAATTAAAACCAGTAGAGAAAATAGAATCAGAAACAGATTAGAAACAATATACAAAATATTTTTTCAAAGAAAGAAAATTGAGCCAACTGAATGCATAGTGTCCCCTTAAGGAAATTATTCCCCTAAAGTACCCGAGGTTAATGGAATATATCATCCTAGGATAGAACGATCTTACTCACCGGTGTATCGATACCTATAACCACGGTCTCAGCGAACCACTCAATGGCAGTACAGTACCCTTGGAATACTAGATTTATTAGTAGTAGAAGAAGTCCAGAAAATTAGTTATTTTAAAATAAGAGGAAAACCCTCTATTTATAGATAACAAAGGGTAGTGTGAACAAATGCTTATTGTGCCTTATCGAAAATGTCACAAACCTATGAAAAGTTACAATCTTTCGTAAAGGTCACAACCTTTCCTAAAAGTCACAACTTTTCATAAAAGTCACAATACTTCATAAAAGTCGCAAATTTTTAGTAAATTCACAACTCTTCATAAAAATCGCAACTCTTCATTTTCGACTCACACCTTTTAAAACCCCAACACAAGATTGGCAGGAACTTGGACAAGGAAAGCAAATGGTTTCTTATGGAAAAAAATATTGTTTTGTGATCGGGTCATTGGGCGGGTTTGGGGAGGAGGAGGGGGTGGAGGAGGTGGAAAGCTCGCTGGTTGTGTAGGATAGATTGTAGAAGCAGGTAACAAAATTTGTGTCTTTTTTCGGCGCTGGTAGGTGATAAGATTAGGGGTTGTATTATGGGGTTGTTGCAAAGAAGTAGGGGAAAGTGAATTACCTGAACTTGAGGGATGTGAATGATTCTAGTCGGTGGAAACGGACTCACAAGTTTGGCCACCTATAGAAATGTCTTGACCAGGAAGAGGAGAAGGAAGTGGTGAAATAACAGGTGAAACAGTTTGAGTTTGAGAATCTGTAGCTGTGTAAACAACTTCCCACGCAAGCGTAAAAGATTAATTTTTAAGATTTGAGAATACTGTGTGAAAGGGAAAAATACTTTCAAAAAACTTGACATCATGTGAGATGAACAATTTAGAGTTAATGGGATCAAAACATTGGTGTGCATACTGAACTTGTGAGAATCCTAGATAGACACATAGAGTGGACCTAGGCTCAAGCTTATGGTTAGTGTAAGGCTTAAGCCATAAGTAGCATAGACAACCAAAAGTCATAAGGGAGTCATAGTTGGGTGCAACATGAAACAATTTTTCATATGGATATATGTTGCTTAAAAGTTGGGTGGACAATCAATTACTAAGATAAGCTGCATGTTGACGAGCAAATGACCAAAAACTTGAATAGAAGGATGTCGTGTGTAAAAGTGTTTTGGCAATTTCAACAATGTGCTGAGAATGACGCTCAACTATATACACTCTTTGAGGTGTATGAGGAGGTGATGCAAGGTGTTCAAGTCCATTTAAAGTGAGATATGGATCCAAACCTTTATATTCACCTCCTACATCAATATACAAAGAGACAAGTTTTTGCTTAAAATATTTTTTCACTAAGTGATGAAACTTAGAAAAAATGTCTCGAACCTCATGTTTGTTTTTAAAAATGTACAACCAAATATACTTGGTGTACTGATCAATGAAAACACAATAATGTCATTTTTTATCAATGGAAAGGACAGGCGATGGACCCCACAAGTCACTAAAAAGTAGTTGTAGTGGAGCAGTACTAATTAGAGATAAGCAATTGAATGGAAAACAATGAACTTTATTTGAACAACAAGAATTACAGAAAGTAAACTTATTTTGGGAAGAAACTGGAAGAGAAAATTTATCCAAAACAAAATTCAAGATTATTGAATGGGGATGGCCAAGGCAACAGTGCCAGACTTGGCGAGGAACCGTTGTTGTGGCAACTTGAACAATAGGTTTATTAACAGTGAAATTGTGCCATTCATAGAGTCCAATCCTATTCCGATCTTACACCAGTGATGCCTGCATTTTCAAGTCCTTCACAAAGAAAGAAAATGGGAAAAATTCAATAGATGTCAGTTCATCTGGACAAAATTTTGATACAAAAATAATGTTTTTTTATAGCAATTGCACACAAAGTATCAATTAGTATAAAAGCATTATTTGATGCAACTAATTGAGTAGAATTAACCATGATGAGTAATTGAAATTCTTTTATCGTCGCCCATAGCTATTGTCACGACCCGAGCCTACACCTTGGACGTGGCCGGCACTCGAGAACCATTGTTGGTCCCCAAGCGAACCCTCATCCTAGCTGACTTCAAGTGGAAGACTAACTCAAGCATACAAAGCTTAAAACTAAATAAATATTCATGAAACTTAAATAAAAAACTTTAACTCAAAAGAAAACTTCGAATAAAATAAATTATTAAACTCTTCATAAAATAGGCAACTTAAGTCTTTAAAACATTTAATAAAATAAATGAATAATATAGACTTATCAACTATACTGACTATCTATGAAGCCTCTAACTGATAAAGATGGAAGTTGGGATAAGACCCATAACATCCTAACAACTGACATAACTGAAAGGTAAATGAAATCCTCCGGAAGCAAGAAGGGTCACCATAGCTAACTTGAACTTTCGAATGTATCAACGAAGCTCCTATTGAAGATCTTGAATACATGTGTCTGCATCATAAGAAAATGCAGGCCAAATGGCTTAGTACGTGGAATGTACGAGCATGTAAGGGGAATTCTAAAGCATAACATAAGCTTGAAACTTGATAAAAAGGAAACATACTTACCTCTTCTCAAACTTACTCAGCTCAAGGAATACTCAGGGATACTCAAAACTACTCAAACTTACTCAACTCAGAAGTACTCAAGGATAAGATACCCAACTCATAGATTAGATACTCGACTTCAAAGATATGATACTCCACTCAAAGATATGATACTCGACTTGAAATACTCAACTCTGGATACTCAACTCATGAATACTTAACTAAACTCATTTCATTAGAAAGCAGTTTAAAACAAGACCAATATAAAGAAAAGGAAAATTGTTTAAAACATGAATTCAACTCATAATCATAAATTCATAAAAGATACCATGCTCCCTCTCAAATTCTACTTGTGCAATGCATGAATGAAGTCTCATACCCCCATTCATACTAAGCAGAACCCCTTGAGGAACCATGCAATTACTGTTGTGGGAGTTTCTCTAACCGACAACCATCATTTAAGAACTATACTAATGATACAGTGTTTTACCTCACGCTGCCGAGGCCCATCCTATACCTTGGCGTGATATAAGAAGCTAACTCACTAAGTGGATCCACTAGTCTATGCAAAAAAGATGCATCTAAAAAGTATGACCCTTTTCTACCCAACCCATGATGGCTACATGGTTTATGGAGACTTGAGTTAATATGAACTCGCATCCCCATATCGGTGCTCAATACTACTCCCAAAAATATGCTTAGTTCATATGTTTTAAAAAAACAACTTCTCCTGTGGTTTGAGATTAGTGCTCAAAAACTTAGCTCAAAGGCTATCTTGGAAATCTCAGTTTCCCTGCTTGCTTCATTTAGAAAGCTATTTCTCTTTTCTAAAAACTAGCCTGAAGGCTCTTTGAAATTCTCAGTTTCTGTTCTTATTTAAATGTGAAAACATTTAAAAACTTCTTTGGGAATACTTAGTTCCCTAATAGCTTTTGAGAAATAAACTCAACTCTTTACTCTTTGCTTAACTTGAAACTTTCAGTCTTAAAATGAAGTTAAAAACATTTTTGAAAGACATTTGAAAAGCTTTAAGAACTTATCTTGACTTCGATCTTAACTGCTCTTGACTTGACCCTTAACTGATCCTTGAATTGAATTATGGATTCAAGGATTAAGATTTATGATTGGAAGGATCTCATGTTGTTTAGGAATGATTTTAAATAGCTAAACATGAGAAACGACCAAAAATCCAGTCTATAAGTTGTGGAAACATAGCTACTATTTATCCTAATTTAGCGTAGGATACGGGGCCCCTGAAAACGGTCTTTTAACCAATGCTCACCCGCGCCAACCCGGTAGCTAGGGGTGATCGAGCTAATGGCGGAGGGGCAATTCAGGGCAAGCGGGGCCTTAGTATCCTATATATGATATTTAGCGATGAAAAAGGTTCTATATTAATCAATATTTGAAGGTGGGTTCGCGATGCGGAGATAATTTTAAATTTTGGTATCGAAAACGGCTTTAGAGGCAGAACACTATGTGTCAGCTCCGCGATGCGAAACAGAAATTCCCAAAACTAGGAACCTGCCCCGCGATGCGCAACCAACGTCAAATTTCTACCGACGAAATTTCTTCTTCGTTTTCTAACCCCAATTCACCTAAATTCGATTCTTTTTCTCAATCTCTCTTTAGATATAGATACCCAGCACATGTACACTAGAATCTAACTCTAACCCCTCTCTAAATCGACACATTAACCTCAAGAATACTCAATCTTAGCCCAATTCAAGAACGAAAGCAAATTCATGAATACATAACAAGAGCATCAAAGCTTCAACTTTTAGAACGAATTTAAAGCTGCAATTAACATGATTGGCGTGTGACTGAACAAACCCAACACTATGGAAGCTTACATACCTGAAAGAACCATCTTCTTGCAGCACTTGAAGGAAAATCTTGAGAGATGAACCCTAGCCTCAGTGTTTCTTGAATTTCTTAAGCGTAGAATATTTGGAGTGGATGAGAGGGTTTTGATTTGTGAAAATTGATTTTCTATTCGATTAGGGAAATTTAAATGACCTCCTAAGGGTTTTTAGGACCAAAATACCCCTAAAGAAATAATTAAAATGAGCTGGGAGTCAGAAAGATCTTTCACCAAGCAGAGAAGTCTGTGTTGGCTCCGTGTTGCGGAGCTATCGCAGAGCTAATGCCAGATTTACGCGACGTTAGTAAATCAGTCATAATTTTTTACTCAGAGCTCAGAATTGAGCAAACTCGGTGGCGTTAGAAAGATAACTCAAAGGGATTTAGTTTAATATCTTTTAGATCACCTAACTCATCTTGTACTAGGATTTATGGTCATTTGAAGTTGACCCAAAAAATAAGAAAAACTAGGAATGACTTGGATGCTTTTCTCTTTGGTTCTTCTTGGAACTCAAGGTGCTACATCTAGTGACCTTTAACACTTAAGAAATTTTAAATTTCTTGGTAAAAATCTCACTCACTACGAAGAACAGTTCGAGTCTTAGCTGAAAATTTTTCTGGGGTGTTACAGCTATGCTTTCTGAACCATGATATTCATCCAGATTGGTAGACTCTTTTATGATATGATGAGTAGTACCGGAGTCAACAATCCATTGATTTTCTGCAACTTGGTTACCTGAAATAAAATTGGCCTTTGCCTCTAAATGATTATGAGACTGTGACTGACAAACATTAGCAGTATGACTCTGTTTATTTCATAAATGACAGTGAATAGGGTTATTGATGTAACGTCATTACGCAGGATCAGTTGTACGATTGCTGGAACGCCACTGTGAGGTGTTGTTGGGTCGACGAGCAGTGCGGTTGTTGGAACTAATGAATCTATTATGAGTTACCATAGTAGCAATTATGGCACTAGTTTCTTTCTTCACTTCCTCATGTCTGAGAAAGAGCTCATAATCAATTAGTTTTGCATACGACTCATCACAAGAAATAATAGAATCTCTTGCTCGAATTGCAGTGGAAATCTCACAAAAATCGGACCCAACTTAGAATTTTCACAACCAGCTCATCGTTGGTGATTGTAGCTCCAGCAATAGCGAGTTCATTGTAGAGAGAGCGCACTTGATGGATATAATCGACTACTAGACGGGAGTCATTTGATAGATGCGTGAGCTGGTCACGAAGGATAAATATTTGTGTTTGGGAATTGTTGGCATAAGCAAGATGCAAAGTCCCAAGCAAGTCGAACAGAAGAGGAAGAAACTACAGTTGCAGTGATTGTCTGATCGACAAAAGCAATGATGGCATTCTGGATCAATTGATATTGACGAAACCAAAGGATATAGCAGGGTTTGCAACCTCTCTATTGTTTTGTGTGATAGTTGTGGAAGGAGTTAAGGAAGTGCCATCAAGATGGCCAAACAAATTGTACCCGCGCATGAGCATGGAAACTCGGGACTTCCAAGTAGAATATTGTGGCTTACAACAAACTTTATCGGTAGCTGGGAAACAAGATTAAACTGATCAACAACGTTAGAGTTGCTGCTAGTAGTGGAGTCCACACTCTGGACCTTCTCAAGCATGTTAAGAGAGTGTTTGCGGTGGTAATCAAAGGATCAAAAAAAAATCTAGGATGAGTTAAGACGAGAGCTCTGAAACCATATAATGACTTGAGCAAGATGAAGCAAACGATTAATTTATTAATCAATTATAAACTGAAACATATACGTAAAAAAATAACAGAGACCCTCCTACGGTGGATCCTATCCAAAGATCAAGGAAAATAAAATATTAGGTTCCTAGAGTAGTGGAAACAGAATAACTAACAATACAGTAAAATAATCTACATATACAACAGTAACTATAAGAATTAAGGAGTTATAAATAATATTCTAATAATATACATCCTCATTATATATAAGGTTGTTAAGGAAAGATATTTCTATAGGTTGGTGACTTTGATAAGTTGATAGTATAAATCTTTTTTACCAATGTGCTCCTTTTGTCGCAATTAATGTGGCATTTTTTGCTTTGTGAGATTCAAACTAGGTGAACTGATCTTGCGCATATTTATATGCTTAATTACTATTATTTGCCCACATGTTCCTTATGTTTTGAGAGTATTCTTTATACTATTTGTTACGTTGTGATTGCACTCTAAAACATGTGAATAGCCTATGCAGGAATTTTTGAAGGGAAATTGAGGGCATGAGATTTAGAATAGAGAAGAAAAGCATGGGCTTTCTAGGAACTCCATTGTTGGCTAACTTGTGAGGTATTACTTGCCTGTTTTCGGTTGATGTTATTTCTTGAAGGTGCTTGGTTGTTTCTTTGAGCAATTGGAGCACTAATCAGTAGTGTTCGTTTGGCTTCTTCATCCTTAAGAAAGATCTCATAGTCAAGCAGTTTCTAATAAATTTATTCATTAGGTGATCATTATTTCATGCAACCGAATGGCTGCAGAGAGAGTGTTATAGTCGGGTCCAAGGCCTTGGAAGATTCTCTCATTAAGTTGCACATCAGTGATTGGTGCTCCACCAATTGCAAGTTCATCAGCAATTGAATGTAGCATCAGGCCTAGAATCTTTGGTAATACGAGCTATTTGATCTTAGAGACTGATAATTCTTGTACGTGATTTATTGGGGAAGGTAGTGTGCAAAGATTCCTAAGCTTTGTGTGTCGATGTGACTGTTGCAACAGTTGATGCAAGTATAGGTTCCACCGATGCTAAGATGGTGTTTTGGACAAGCTGATCTTGTCGAAACCAGTTCATATAAGGTGGATTCAGAGTGGTTTCATTGTTTCGTGTAAGTGAGATTGGAGGATCAACAGTTGTGCCATCAAGATGACCGAAAAGGTTATGTCTGTGCATAAGCAACAACACTTGTGCCTTACAGGTGATGAAGTTATGGCTGCCAGCAAGTTTGATGGATAATTGAAAGGCAGGGTTAAATCGCATGATGACAATGTTGTTGGTTGTGGTATATGCATTAACAACAGTGGTATTGGGGGCCATTTTTGTGTGAGGCAGCAGCTAGGATTAGAGGGGAAAAAATTGGGATCATATCCGTGTGAGCTTTTAGAGCACTGATACCATAAAACAACTTATTCAACTAGACTAAGAATAAGAAGTAATCTGCATTATTCATAAGCTGATGAAGAATATATTTAAGTGTTGATACAATAATGAGTCCTAAAGGGATACAACAAGTAATCATAGTTGTACAAGAAGATAAAATCATGTTATATCTCTTTCACAATGAAGATTAAGAATTAAGAAAAATATGGAAATTATATATTCAGAAATAATTTTGTATTTACTGTTTGTCTTTATTATACAATGATGCTTTAAAACTTATGTGCTAAATGGGCCCTTAACGTGAATACTTGAAGTTAATCATTACAAAGTAGTAATATTTCAAACGCTTGAGAGTAGGTTCTAGCAAATTCTTGTTGGATATCCCTTTCTATAATAAGTTTCATCTTGTTGGATATGGCTTCCAATAAAATCAAGTCGCATCAGGTCTACATGAAATTCTGGTCGAGCTCCCTCAAATATCAAAGAATTATTTTAACTCTTCTATACTCAATTCTGAAAAGAAATTATCATCTCCACTATATGTATCAGTATTAACACCTTCATGACTCATAAATTGATGTTGATCATGCTGCTAATCCTGAGTCATCAAGGCATCCGTTGGCTATGTATCATTCTGTTGTGGTAATAACTCATGTGCACTACCTTGATTCATTGGCTCTACAACACTTTGTCGTAGAACCAATCTATCTCCGCCATTTGTGTCATTAACACCTTGATGACTCATCAACTGTTGTTGATCCTGAATGAATGCACTCCATTGTGCAAATAACTCATCTAAACTACATATATCAGTATGACCACCTTGATGACTCATAAATTGATGTTGATCATGATGCTGATCCTGAATCATCAAGGCATCGGTTGGATCTACATTATTTTGTTGTGGAAATAACTCATGTGCAGTACTTGTATTATTATTAACATCTTGATGACTCATAAACTGATGTTGGTTATGATGCCAATCTTGAGTCATCGAGAAATCACATGGCTCTACAACTCTTTGTTGTGCAAACAACCTATCTCCGCCACTTGATCAATATTAACACCTTTCATAATATCAGGCTGGTCATGATTCATCAAGAAATCTCTTGGCTTTACAAAACTCCATTGTGCAACCAACTTATCTCCACCACCTATATCAATATTCACATCTTGATGACTCTTAAATTGATGTTGATCTTGAATCATCAAAGAATCAGTTGGTTGTACAGGACTCCATTGTTTGAACAACTTATCTCCACCATTTGTATTAATATTCACACCTTCACAAGGTTGGGCAAGGATGTATACATACCACCACTCATATAATTCACTTGTGAAAATAGACCAGGTATGTTATGTTGTTGTTGATTACTTGTCATTTTTTGTTGATGAAGATGACCCTCCATATGTTACAAATTAGGATTTATAAACCAAAAATACTTGAGATAAGAAAAGGGTTTGTGGGGAAGGAAAATAATAAATGTGAATATAATTTATGAATTTGTATGGAAAAGTAATATATCTATGTGCTTATATACACGTATCAGGGGCTCTATCCGTTTGCACTTTGTTTCAAGATTTGAAAAAGATAAATCAAAGACTAGCATATTGTAAATTATTTTCCATATTTGTTTCATTTTATGGATCTTTGTTTGACCAGATACAAAGTAAATTAGTAAGAATAATTTTAAAACTTTATAACTAATAAAACAATATGCATAGACCGAATTTTTATTTAATTTTTTTGCCTTAAATATGATACTTATATTATTAAAATTAAAAAAAATTCTATATCAATAATAAAAGATAACAAATATTTTCACTATCATTAATGTTTTTCCTTTAAGGGATTAGTCTTCTCCAATCAGATATCTCAAATGGAAATTTATT
Source organism: Solanum commersonii (assembly GCA_029007595.1). NCBI lineage: Eukaryota > Viridiplantae > Streptophyta > Magnoliopsida > Solanales > Solanaceae > Solanum > Solanum commersonii. The sequence continues at coordinate 3,623,561 of JAJTWQ010000055.1, read as the reverse complement.
TATTATCTTTCTTTATTTGGCAGCGCTTCTCCCGAATGGATCCTGCGCAGGGTAAATTCAAATTAGTCATGTTTGTATTTGTACTCGCTAATTGAGATCCATATTTGTTCTTATTACGTCATGCTGATGAAAGATATGTGTACATCGTGAGTCAGCGACCACTTGTTCATTCCTTTAAATGATTTTTGGATAGTACGTATGCAGTAACTATGTGTACTACTTAGAAGCTACAAACTAAAAGTAGGAATAAGGCATAATAATCTCCCTTGAATTTTCACAAAATTATTAATTATACATTTAAATTATGGAAATGTCATATTATCCCTTTGAATTTAAGTTTTATGTATTATTAACACTTCTAAACTATATGAGGGTGCTATTACCCACTAACATAATTATTCCATATCATTTAAACCCCTGAATTATTTTGGTCCAATTTGTTTTGTTGTCTCATTGTAGTTTTTGCTCCAATTTTATATACCAAATAAATTAAAGGAACTTGTGCAAAGTATCAATAGCTTTACAAGTACATGACAATTTCGTAAAACATAAATTATCAAGAATAATTTTTAAATATCAAAATGATTCATGTAATCTCATAAATACAAATATGAATGCAAAAGTGTACTTAACAATTCAAACACCACAAGAACTACAATTTTGACAATTATTTTAAGAGGGTAGTAGGACCCTCAGATAGTTTAGGGGTATAAATAATATAGAAAAACTAAGTTAAAAAATAATAGGAATGACAATATTTATATATTTATTAATTGTGAGATTGGAGACCCAACTTAATTTGGGACTATTGTGACAAAATATTACTTATTACCTTATAAATAATTTTGTTAAAGGGTTTAGAATGTGGGTCAAAGGAACAAGTTGAGAAGCCTAAATTGTTGTGTGTGTTTTAGCTAGGTATTAGGGCATTATAAAACTTCGACAGACCGCCGTTCAACCTACGGGTTGGGGATGGTGTCGTTGGTCATGGACGGCCGCTACAACCTTATTAATGGCGTCATTTGGTCCCGAGGGATAAATAGGCACATTTTCAAATTCAAACGAGCCCCAAAGTGGGAAAAACTAGATTTTACTGATTTTCGTGTGCTATAGTCAATGAATTTTTGGTTATAGGATTCTGGAATTATTTTTGCCAAAATATTTCATGGACGTCTGTTACGACCTTATTAATGGCGTCAGTTGGTCCCGAGGGGAAAAGGGCATATTTTTAAGTTCAAACGATCCCAAAAGCAGGAAAAACTAGATTTTACCAATTTTCATATGCTATAATCCATGGATCATTGGTGATAAAGAAATCTAAAAAAAATTTGCTAAATTTTTTCAGGGACGTCAGTTACGGCCTTATTAATGGCGTCAGTTGGTCTCGAGGGGCAAACAGAAGCATTTTCAATTCAAACGAGCCCCAAAGCAGGAAAACAAAATTTTACCGATTTTCGTGTGCTATAGTCCTTGAATTTTTAGTGAAACGAGATTCTAGAATTCTTTTTACCGAAATTTTTCATGGACATCCGTTAAAACCTTATTAATGGCGTTTGTTGGTCTCGAGGGACAAACAGGCACATTTTCAAGTTCAAACAAGCCCAAAGCAGAAAAAACCAATTTTTTCCAATTTTCGTGTTCTATAGTCCATGGAGTGTTGGTGATACAGGATTCCAAAAAAAATTTGGCGAAAGTATTTATGGACGTTTGTTACGACTTTATAATGGTGTCATTTGGTACTGAGTTGCAAATTGGCGCCTTTTCAAGTCCAAACAAGCCCTAAAGAAGGAAAAACAGGATTTTACCGATTTTTGTGTGCTATAGTCCATGGATTTTCAGTGATACAGGACTCCAGAATTTTTTTTGCTGAAATTTTTCATGGATGTTCGTTACAACTTTATTAATTGCATCAGTTGATCTCGAGGGGAAAACAGATGCATTTTCAAGTTAGAAACGAGCCCCCAAAGCAAGAAAACTAAGATTTTACCTATTTTGTGTGCTATAGTCCATGAATTTTTGATGATACAAGATTCTAGAATTCATTTTTGTTAAAAAAATTCATGGACGTCTGTTACAACCTTATTAATGGCGTCAGTTGACCCGAGGGGCAAATGGGTGCATTTTCAAGTTCAAACGAGCCCCAAAGTAGGAAAACCCATATTTTACTGATTTTCGTGTGCTACAGTTCATAGATTTTTGGTGATAGGATTTTGGAATTTCTTTTGTCGAAATTTTTCATGAACATCCATTACGACTTTATTAATGGCGTCAGTTGGTCCCGAGGTGAAAACGGGCATATTTTCAAGTTCAAGCAAACCCCAAAGTAGGAAAAACTAGATTTTACCGATTTTTGTGTACTATAGTCCATGAATTTTTGGTGATACAGTATTCTGGAAATTTTTTTGTCAAAATATTTTATGGATATTTGTTACAACCTTATTAATGGCGACAGTAGGTCCCAAAGGGGCAAACAAACGCATTTTCAAGTTCAAACGAGCCCAAAGCAAGAAAAACTAGACTTCACCGATTTTCATGTGCTATATTCCGTGAATTTTTTGAGATAGATTAAAAAAAAATTACCAAAATTTTTCACGGATGTCCTTTACGACCTTTTAATGGCGTCAGTTGGTTTCAAGGGGAAAACAGACGCATTTTCAAGGTCAAACGAGCCCCAATCTGGAAAAACCAGGTTTTACCAATTTCGTGTGCATAGTCCATGGATTTTTGATGATACAAGATTCCAGAATATTTTTACCAAAAGTTTTCATAGACATCCATTACAACCTTATTAATGGCGACAATTGGTCCAGAGGGTCAAACGGGTGCATTGTCAAGTTCAAACAAGTCCCAAAGCTGGAAAAACCAGATTTTACCAAATTTAGTGTGTTATAGTCCATGGATTTTTGGTGATAGGATTTTGGAGTTTTATTTGCCAAAATTTTTCATGGGCATCCGTTACAACCTTATTAATGGAGTCAATTGGTCCCGAGGGGCAAACAGACGCATTTTCAAGTTGAAACGATCCCCAAAGTTGGAAAAACTAGATTTTACCAATTTTTGTGTGTTATATATAGTCCATTGATTTTTGATGATACAAGTTTCCTGAATATTTTTGCCAAATTTTTTCATGAAAATCCATTACAACCTTATTAATGGCGTCAGTTGGTCTAAAGGGGCTAACGGGCGCATTTTCAAGTTCAAACAAGCCCCAAAGCAGGAAAAACGAGATTTTACCTATTTTTGTGTGCTATAGTCCATGGATTTTTGGTGATATAGGTTTCCTGAATTTTTTTGCCAAAATTTTTCATGGACATCTGTTACATCCTTAATAATGGCGTTAGTTGCTCCCGAGAGGCAAACTGGAAAATTTTCAACTTCAAATGAGCCCCAAAGCAGAAAAACCCAATTTTTACTGATTTTCATGTGCTATAGTCCATAGATTTTTTGTTATATGATTTTGGAATTTTTTTTTTGCCGAAACTTTTCATAAACGTCCGTTACGACCTTATTAATGGTGTCAATTAGTCTCGAGGGGTAAACATGCATTTTCAAGTTCAAATGAGCCCCAAAGCAAGAAAACCCAAATTTTACAAATTTTCGTGTGTTAGTCCACGGATTTTTAGTGATACGGGATTCCAAAAAAAAATTTGCCGAAATTTTGCATAGACGTCTTTTACGACTTTATTAATGGCGTTAGTTGGTCCCGAGGGGTAAACAGACATATTTTCAACTTCAAACGAGCCCCAAAGCATGTCTCGATGTAGATATTGTTTTTCTGTTAGTATAGGTTTCGTAGACCTATGGTTTGTTAGATTTGATTTGCTAATTAAGTGTCGAATTGGTTTTTCTCTTTTGAATTTTCTTGAAGGTTGGTTAGAATAGCCCTTACTTTCAACATTGGTATTTAAAATTGATATTTAATATGAATTATCTAGATTAAGTAGGTTGGTTGGTACTCTCGCGGTTATGGGGCTTTCGAGTGCCATGTCGCGTCTAGGGTGGAGTCTCATGGCGTGACAAACACTCAAGAGAATATTTGAACAAAAAACTTAATAAATCTTATTATCTAGCTTAAGAACTAAAATAAATTGAAATTAATTACAAACTTCGTTGCTAAATAGGTCAAACCTAACATAGTCTTCTAATAATTTATCACTAATTCTTTCCTAAAGGAATGAAGGACAAGAAAAATCTTGAATCATCAAGAAATCACTTGGCTCTAAAGCACTGTAATGTGGAAACAACTTATCTCCGCCACTTGTATCAGTATTAACACCTTGATGAGTCATAAACTGATGTTGGCCATGAATCATACATCAAGAAATTTACTGGTTGTACAACACACCATTGTGCAAATAACAAATTAATCACCACCACCAATAGAAATACTCCCATCTTGATGACTCATAAACTAAATTATCAAGAAATCACTAGACTGTACAAAACTCCATTGTCCAAACAACTTATCTCCATCATTTGTATCAATATTCAAACCTTGAAGACTTATTAATTGTCTTTCAGAATTACCCCCCCCCCCCACACCTTCCTTCACAATTTATGTATAAGGATGTATACATACCACCACCCATGTACTTTACTTGTGTGAATATATCAGGTATATATATTGTGTCGTTGTTGATGACTTGTTAATTGATGTTGATGAAGATGAACCTCCATTTGTTACAAATTAGACCATAAATTTATAAACAAAATATACTTTATGAGAGAAGAAAAAAGGTTTTATATTAAGGGGGAAGAAAATTTTAGAGTATTTTTTTCTAGAATAATTCTCAAAGATCCATAGATAATAAGAGTGAAGCATTAAGTAACAACTCCTTCTTTAAGTACTTTTGTTTTAAGTATTGTCAAAATATAACTAGAAGAAGAAATGAAAGTCGTTACAAACACAAATGGAATATAACAAGTACAAAGATGACAAGAAATATAATTCTTAGACGGACTAAGGGCAAGCGAGATAAAGAAAGAAGTTGGTCCTATGTGTTAAACCTTGTCGTGGGTGAAAACATTTAGTATTGAACTTTATCGACTTTGATGCCTTGGAGTCTTCTTTACGAAGATAGAAAATGCACTTAAAATTCATATTCAGCACATGTATTAATATTAACACCTTGATGACTCATAAACTGAGGTTGATCGTGATGTTGATCCTTAATCATCAAGAAATCGCTTGGCTCTACAACACTCCATTGTGTAAACAACTTATCTCCATTACCTATATCAATATTCACACCTTAATGACATATAAACTATCTATTAGAAAAAGTCAACCTTCCTTCACAAGGTATGGATACGGCAGTATTGTACATACCTATGTGCTTATATATATGTGTTAAAGGGTGCTCGCCTTTTGTACTTTGTTTCAAGATGTGAGAAAGATAAATGAAATACTAGCATACTACTTACCAAGTATGAAAATCAATATTTATTGTGCTTAATTCTAGTTATTCTTTAGGTGAATATATATGAGGTATAAATATTATAATAGACATAGTGATTTTGTCATTGCTAGTGTCACGCCACTGTTTGTGCCACTAATAGCTTAAAACTAAAGAGTGTGCAGAAGATGGGACAATTATCGTTGTTATTGATCATATAGCTCTTTATATAGAAGCTGTACAAGTCCTAGAAATACTAATGACTATTAAACAAAGCCTAAATAGAAGGAAAGAGTTACAACAGATTCCTAAAGATAAGCAACAATAAAAATAAAATTCTACAACACTAAGGACTCTTCTAGTCATCCGTTATTACGCCCCCGCAAGTTGGTGGTGTCAACAACACCCAACTTGGAAAAATGCTTGACAAAAGAAGCTCTTGGAAGTGGTTTTGTAAGTATATCTGCCATTTGATCAGCCGAGTGAAGGTGTTGAACTGCGATATGCTTGTTTTGAACTTGCTCACGAACAAAGTGAAAATCAATAGCAATATGCTTCATCCGACTATGGAACACCGGGTTGGCACAAATGTATGTGGTGCTGACATTGTCACAAAATATCCGAGGAGTAGTGGAAATACAAAATCGAAGCTCATAGAGTAAACTTGTTAGCCAATTTGTCTCAGAAACAGTAGCTGCAACAACCCAATATTCTGCTTCTGTGGAGGAGCAGGAGACAGATCTTTGCTTTTTAGAGGACCATGATATCGAAGAGCTGCCAAGGTAAACATCATATCCTGTGGTGGAGGTTCGATCTAGAGGATCTCCAGCCCAGTCAGAATCTGAGTAGGCAAGAAGACGGTGATCATGTTCTTTCGCAATTCGGAGGCCAAACGAAGATGTTTGGTAAAGATATCGAAGGAGACGCTTCATGGCTATCCAATGTGATATTAAGGGCTGGTGCATGGACTATGAGAGTTTGCTAACTGCAAATGCTATGTCTGGACGTGTAAAGGAAAGATAATGAAGTTTACCGATTATCCTCCTATAAAGAGAGTCATCAACTAGAGATCTCCAAATAGACTCCGGAAAACAACAGTAGAAGCCATTGGTGTTGGAACACCTTTGCAATTGTGCACAATAACTTCCTGCAGCAGATCAGTAATGTATCTCTGTTGACACAACAAAAGACCACCAGGATAAGGTAAGACTTCAACTCCAAGAAAATAATGAAGTGGACCAAGATCCGTCAGTGAGAACCGGGTTGCAAGATTATCAATAATGTTTTGAACACCACGAATCTGATTACCCGTAACAATTATGTCATCAACATAGACTAGAACATAAACAGTAAGCTCAAAATTATGCAGGATGAACAATGAAGAATCGATTGGGATTTAATAAATCCCAAAGTAAGCAAGTAATTTTTGAGTTCAGTGTACCAGGCCCTAGGAGCCTGCTTGAGGCCATATATAGCTTTTTGCAGCTTGCAAACATGCGTCGGATGTGTAGAAGCTTCAAAACCAGGTGGTTGGCGCATATAGACTTCCTCATCAAGACGACCTTGCAGGAAGGCATTATTGATTTCAAGTTGACGAATGGGCCAGCTTTTGCCGTGTTGCAATTGCAAGCACAAGTCGAGCAATTGCGAGGCTTTACCACAGGACTAAAAGTACATTGAAAATCAAGTCCAGGTCATTGTGTGAACCCTTTAGCAACCAGGCGAGCTTTGTACCTGTCAACAGAACCATCAAGATGATATTTAACCCGGAAAAGCCACTTACAATCCACCACATTTTTTAAAGGATCACATGGTACTGATTCCCATGTCTGGTTTCGAACTAAGGCATCAAATTCATTTTTCATAGCTTCACACCAGTGTGGGACTCGTTGAGCTTGCTTAAAGGTTCTAGGTAGGGAAGAAGTGGTTTGAACAACAGTGTGTAATTGTTTAGGCTTAAGGCTATTGGTCTTAGACCGAGTAATAATGTGATGAGTGGGCGTCGCTGTAGAGGTAGAGTCAACAAGGGAAGGTTGTATGGCCATGAGAGGTGGGACAAGTGACGAGGAAGAGGGTTGTACCACGGGGTTCTGGGTCAAAGGTCCAGTGGACTTATTTCGGCGTTGGTAAGTGATAATTGTGGATTGCGGCTGAGCATTTAACTCGGGAAAAGAATGAACTGGTGAGGCTGAAACATTTGGTTGTGGTAAACTGTGGCTAGAGACTGAATTTTGTATGGTGAGGGGAGGGGGTAGCGTAGGCGTTGGAGAAGGAGAAGTACCACTTAAGGGAGAAATTGAATTACCTGAGACAGTTGAACCTGTTGGAGCAGAGGATATGGGTGAATGCGTGTCCACGGCTTGCTGCACAATCTGTGTAGGTAGCTCACAAGAAGCATGTGAACTTTGAGTATTATTTTGTGGTTGTTGGTCAGTTGAACAGATTTCCCAAGAGACATTTTTATTTTGTGTGTTTTTCAAATGGGAAAAAATATTTTCAAATGGAAGCTGATTTTCCAAAAATAAGACGTCACGTGATAAATATATTTTGGAAGTTAAAGGATCAAAACATTGATGACAGTAATGTTTATTTGAAAATCCTAAATAAACACATGGTGTCGAACGGGGCTCTAATTTGTTTTTTGGCATATGGTTTGAGCCATGGATAACATAGGCAACCAAATACTTTAATGGAGTCATACTTGGGCATAATTTGAAATATAATTTCAAAGGGGCTCTTATTCTGCAGATTGGGAGTAGTTAGCCTGTTTATAAGATAAACAGCTTGTTGACAGGCAAAACTCCAAAAGTATGAGGGTAAAGATGCTTGGTGGAGCAAGGTTCTAGCGGTTTCAATGACATGTCGGTGTCGTCTTTCTACTAGAGCAACTCGTTGTGGAGTATATGGGGGTGACACTAAGTGTTCTATGCCATGTGTTTTGAGATAGGACTGTAAACTTTGAAATTCACCACCACCATCAGTGTAAAAAGATTGAATTTTGGTGTTAAACCTCCGTTCAAGCAATGGATGCAAATTTTGAAAAACTTCCACAGTTTCATTTTTTGATTTTAAAGTGAACAACCACATGTATTTTGAAAATTGATCAACAAATAACACATAGTATCTCTTTCTATCAATTGACAAAACTAGAGATGGACCCCATAGATCGCTAAAAAGGATTTGAAGGGGCTTATTACTTTGCAATGAATTCTCTGAGAAAGTCAACTTGTGCATTTTATTAGAATAGCAAGAATTACAAGTGGAACTAGCTTTCGAATCTAAAACATGAAGGGATAAATTATTCAAGATAGTATTTAAAACGCAACGATTAGGATGACCTAAACGTCGATGCCACAGGTGAATTGGAACAGCCACATTGCTTTGAGGAGAACGATGTGTACAGACCGGTGGCCACTCATACAACCCATCTTTATTTTGCCTGCGAACTAGAGGCGCCCTCGTACTCAGATCCTTCATAAGATAATGGGAAGGAAAAAATTCAATAGAGGAATAATTATCACGACCAAACTGTGAAACAGAAATAAGATTAGTTTTTATGAGAGGAGAGCATAAGGTATTGAGAAGTTTGAAATGATGATTTGATGCACTTATGTTAGCATTACCAGTATGGGATATTGGAATGGTGTTATCGTTGCCCATAGTGATCTTTTCGGTGCCTTGGTAGTCATGAACAGTTTCTAGGCTTTGAGCATCAGAGGCAATATGATGAGTGGCTCCACTATCCACGATCCAAGGGGTCTTTGAGAAGGAAAACGAGCAGCAAAGTTTGCCCGAGCTTGCAGATGGTTATGGGATTGAGATCTGCAGACTCTAGCAGAATGACCTGCACGATCACATAATTGGCAGCGAATATTCTTGTCAAAGGACTGCTATTGGTTGTTTCTTTGTGGGCGCAATGGTTGTGCCTGCCATTGCTGATTGTTGGGAGGAGCATTCGTACCGGGACGACGATTGCGGGAGTAATTATTGTTACCCTGGCGAGGAGGAGTTGAGCTTGTCTTTTGTGCTATAGCAGCAGTGATAGGAGTTGATAGCGACTTCTTGTCGTCCTCATACATTACGAAAAGCTCATGATCGAGAAGCTTTTCGTAAAGCTCTTCATAGGAAATAGTTGAATCTCGAGCACGAATGGCAGCAGAGAGTTCTCAAAATTCAGGTCCTAGTCCACTGAGAATTTTAACAATGAGTTCCGAATTTGATACAGGCGCACCAACAGTTGCAAGCTCATCACAAAGTGACCGAACCTGATGAAGATAATCTGTGATGGGACGAGAGTCTTTAGTGAGGCAAGCCAATCAGTCTCGCAAGATGAAAATTCTTGTTTGGGATTTGTTCGCATATGTAGTGTGTAAAGCATCCTAGGCAGCTTTGGCGGAGACTGCAACAGCAACATTGGGGGCCAGTGGAGGACCAACGGAGGCTAAGATAGCATTTTGAATAAACTGATCTTGGCGATACCAAGAAACGAACTCAGGGTTATCAACATCTAGATTGTTTTGTGAGATGGTGCAAGTGGGGGCAGGGATGGAGCCATCGAGATGCCCATAGAGATTGTGACTACGCATAAGCATTGCAACTTGAGCTTTCCATAGGGAGAAATTGTGACTGCCGGTTAATTTGATGGGCAGTTGAGTCATATGATTGAATTGGACAATAGTAATGGAGTTATTGACTCCATCAGCATTGGTCACAGAAGTATTAGGGGCCATTTGGACGAGTTAGCAGAGAGAAGAAAAAAAATTCAGAAGAAAAGGATCAACTCGTGGGAGTTTAGAAGTGCTTTGATACCATAAAGAGAGTGCATAAGATGGGAGAATTATCGTTGTTATTAATCATATAACTCTTTATATAGAAGCTGTACAAGTCCTAGAAATACTAATGACTATTAAACAAAGCCTAAATAGAAGGAAAGAGTTACAACAGATTCCTAAAGATAAGGAACAACAAAAATAAAATTCTACAACACTAAGGACTCTTCTAGTCATCCGTTATTAAAAACTACTGATGATGATCACTAAGTTTTAAAGCAATGATGGATAAGTAAAATATACATATTATATATTCAAAAATAATATTGTATTCACGGTTTGCCTTTATTCTACAATGATGCTTTTAACTTATGTGCTAAAGTGGTCTCTTCACGTGACAATAATACTTGAATTTGATCGTTACAAATGGTAATATTTTAACTGCTAGAGGGTAAGTTCTAAAAACATCTTGTTGGATATGCCTTCCCCTAACTAGTTTCATCTTGTTGGCTATGTATGTATTTCGATAAAATCATGTCGCATTTGGTCTACATGAAATTTTGGTCGAGCTCCCTCAAATATCAAAGAATTCTTTTATCTCTTCTATACTCCATTTCGAGAAGAGATTATCATCTCCACTATATGTATCAGTATTAACACCTTAATGACTCATAAATTGATGTTGATCATGACGATGATCCTGAATCATCAAGGCATCCGTTGGCTCTATATCATTCTGTTTTGGAAGAAACTCTTGTGCACTACCTTGAGTCATCGAGAAATAACTTGGCTCTACAACACTTCGTTGTGGAAACAACCTATCTCCACCATTTGTGTCATTATTAACACCTTGATAACTCATAAGCTAATGTTTATAATAACGTCGATCCTGAATCATCAAGGCATTCGTTGGCTCTATATCATTCTGTTGTGGAAATAACTCATGTAGATTACTTGTATTAATATTTACACCTTGATGACTCATCAACTGATATTGATCATAAGGTTGATCCTGAATGAACTCCATTGTGCAAATAACTCATCTAAACTACATATATCAGTATGACCACCTTGATGATTCATAAATTGATGTTGATCATGATGATGATCCTGAATCATCAAGGCATCAATTGGATCTACATCATTCTGTTGTGGAAATAACTCATGTGCACTACTTGTATTAATATTAACATCTTGTTGACTCATAAACTGATGTTGATTATGATGCCAATCTTGAGTCATCGAGAAATCACATGGTTCTACAACACTTTGTTGTGTAAACAACCTATCTCTGCCACCTCTATCAGTACTAACACCACCACCTGTATCAGAATTAACACCTTGATGATTCATAAACTGATGTTGGTCATGATTCATCAAAAAATTGCTTGGCTTTACAACACTCCATTGTGCAAACAACTTATCTCCACCACCTGTATCAATATTCACATCTTGATGACTCTTAAACTGATGTTGATCTTGAATCATCATGGAATCAGTTTGTTGTACAAGACTCCATTGTTCGAATAACTTATCTCCACCATTTGTATTAATATTCTTACCTTCACAAGGTTGGGCTAAAGATGTATACATACCACCACTCATATAATTCACTTGTGAAAATATACCGGGTATGTTATGTTGTTGTTGATTACTTGTAAATTGTTGTTGATGAACATGACCCTCCATATGTTACAAATTAGGATTTATAAACCAAAAATACTTGAGAGTAAAAGAAATGTTTTTTATGAAGGGTGGAAGGAAAATTATAGTTGGTGCGAAATGTGAATATAATGTATGAATTTGTAAAGAAAAGTAATATATCTTTGTGCTTATACACGCATCTGGGGCTATATCCTTTTGAACTTTGTTTCAAGATTTGAAAGAATGATAAATGAAAGACTAGCATAGTGTAAATTATTTTCCATAATTGTTTCATTTTATGGATCTTAGTTTGACCAAATACAAAGATAATTAGTAAGAATGATTTTAAAACTTTGTAACTAATAAAAATTATGCATAGACCGATATTTTGTTTAAATTTTTGTCTTAAACATGATACTTATGATATTGAAATTAAATATTTTTCTATATCAATAATAAAAGATAACATTTTTTTTCACTGTCATTAATGTTTTTCCTTTAAGGGATTAGTCTACTCCAATCAAATATCTGAAAGTGGAAATTTATTTATTTTCTTTATTAGGTTGCGCTTCTCCCGAATGGATCCTGCGCAGGTAAATTCAAATTAGTCATGTTTGTATTTGTACTTGATAATTGATATCCATATTTGTTCATGTTACGTCATGCTGACGAAAGATATGTGTACAAGGTGAGTCAGTGACCACTTGTTCATTCCTTTAAATGCTTTTTGGATAGTACATATGCAGTAACTGTGTGTACTACTTAGTAGCTGCAAAATAAAACTAGGAATAAGGCATAATAATCTCTCTTATATTTTCACAAAATTATTAATTATACATTTAAATTATGGAAATGTCATATTATCCCTTTGAATTTAAGTTTTACGTATTATTTACACTTCTAAACTATATGAGGGTGCTATTACCCACTTAACTAAATTATTTCATATTATTTAAACCCCTGAATTATTTTGGTCCAATTTGTTTTGATATCTAACTGTAGTTTGTAATCCTGTTTTACATACCAAATAAATTAAAGAAAGTTGTGCAAAGTATCAATAACTTTACAAGTACATGACAATTTCATGAATAAAGAAAACATGTGCAAATTATCAAAAATAATTTTTAAATATCAAAACGAGTCATGTAGAAAAATGAGTGCAAAAGTATACTTTACAGTTTAAACACAACCACACATGCAATTTTGACAATTATGTTAAGAGGGTAATAGGACCCTCAAATAGTTTAGGGGTATAAATAATATAGAAAAGTTAAGTTAAAAAATAATAGGACCCTTACATAAGTTGTGTGTATCTGACAATTTTTGTCATAATCAATAGGGGAGGGGGGGGGGGGGGGGGGGGTTCTATGTCTTGTCCCATAAAGTACGTTAAGAATTAATAACGATATCATAATATGAAATTATTAATGTAAGTTATATATATCATGACTTGAGCAAGATGAAGCAAATGATTACTTTATTAATCAATTTAAAATTGAACTATATACATAAACAAAATAACAGAATCCCTTCTACGGTGGATACTACCCAGAGATCAGGGAAAATAAAATATTAGACTCATAAAATAGTGGAAACAAAATAACTAATAATACTGTAAAATAATCTACCTATACAATAGTAACTATAAGAATTAAGGAGTTATAAATAATGTCTAATACACCCCCCTCAAGCTAGATGGTGCGGAACAACACCTATCTTGGACAAATGGCAATGAAATGAGGTTCTTGGAAGCGGTTTGGTGAGCGAACCAGCCAGCTGGTCAGAACTAGAAATATGCTTGAATGTAAGGAGCTTATCGTTAACCTATTGGCGAACATAGCGGAAGTAAACAAAGATATGCATATACTTCATGCAGCTATGCAAATTGTTGTTTGCACATAAGTAGGTGACACCAAGATTGTCACAGAAAATGGTAGGTGGTGTGAGAATTTTGACATGGAGTTCCTTGAGAAGATATTTCACCCAAGTGGTCTCAATACGCTGCTTCAGTGGACGAGCAGGCAATGGTACGTTATTTTTTTATGACCAACTAACTGGAGTAAGCCCAAGAAAAACAATATAACCTGTGGTGGAACTATGATCAGAGAGGTTTTTAGCCAAGTCAGCATCAGAGAGGTTTCCAACCCAGTCAACATCAGAAAACACAGAGAGGTCAAGACTACTGCTTGGAGTAATTCTAATGCCATAATTAGTAGTGCTTTTGAGATATCAAATGAGGCTTTTAACAGCCCTCCAGTGAGCTTCAGATGGGGCATGCATAAATTGAGACAATTTATTCACCGAGTAAGAAACATCAGGCCTAGTAAAATACAAGTATTGCAAATTTCTGATGACCTTTCTTTATTCAGTAGCATTATGTAATGGAGTAACATCATTTAGCATAATACTTTCAGAAAAGCTCATGGGTGTGGAAACACCATTACAGTCTTGCATCAAAACTCATGGAGAAGATCTGAGACATACCTTGCTTGTGACAAAAGAATTCCTTTGCTATCCCAATGAACCTCAACTCTAAGAAAGTAGGATAGTGGGCCAAGATCTTTAAGGGGAAAATGGGAAGACAAAGAAGAGATAACCTGATGAACTAGTGAAGAACTGTTTCCTATAAGGATGATGTCGTCAATATAGACTAAAATATACACAACATCGTATCAGTCATTGTGAACAAAGAGAGAAGGAATAGAGTGAGACTTAATGAATCCCAAATAGAAAAGATAGGATGTCAGTTCATTGTACTAATCACGAGGCACTTGCTTGAGACCATAAATAACCTTACGTAAATGACAAACATGTGAGGGATGAGATGCATTCTCAAATCCAGGTGGTTGTTTCATGAAAACCTCTTCTTCAAGTGTGTCTTTGAGAAAAACATTGTTGATGTCCAGTTGATGTAAAACCCAATTATGCCAAATTGCAAGTGTAAGAACAATATAAGTGGTCATTCACTTGACAACCGGACTAGATGTGCAATGGTAGTCAAGACCTGGATACTGAGTGAACCCTTTAGCAACCAACCGAGCTTTATACCTGTCAACAGAACCATCAACTTTTTTTATCCTGTAAATTTACTTTCAATCAAGAACATTCTTATTAGAATCTTTAGGAAGCAATTCCCATGTTTGATTCTGAAATAACGCATCAAATTCAACATTCATAGCTGACCTCTACTTTGAGTGCTTAAGAGCCTGCTTGAAGGTATGAGGGGAAAGATGTTGTTCATCCTTTCTTTCTGAGATACTAAGAACAAAATCTTTGAAGAACTTTGTTCGAAACAACAAAGTTTAAAGTGTATTATCAAAATTAGAAATTAAAACTAGTAGAGAAAACAAAATCAAAACAGATTAGAAACAATATACAAAATATTTTTCTCAAAGAAGAAAATCGAGCCCACTAAAAGCACAGTGTCCCCTTAAGGAAATTATTCCCCTCAAGTACCCGAGGTTAATGGAATATATCCTCCAGGATAGAACGATCTTACTCACCGATGTATCGGTACCTATAACCATGGTGTCAGCGAACCACTCAACGGAAGTAAAGTACACTTAGAATACTAGATTTAGTAGCAATAGAAGAAGTCCAGAAAATTGGTCGTTTTAAAATGCGAGGAAATCCCTCTATTTATAGACAACAAAGGGTAGTGTGAATAGATACTTATTATGCCTTATTTGAAAGGTCACAACTCTTTGAAAAGTTACAACCCTTTGGAAAGGTCAGTACCTTTCCTAAAAGTCACAACATTTCATAAAAGTCACAATTCTTCATAAAAGTCACAACTCTTCGAAAAAGTCGCAACTTTTCATTACAGTCACAATACTTCAAAAAAGTCTCAACTCTTCATTTTCTATTCACACCTTTTAAAAACCCAACAATCCCTCGCATGAATGGGGAATGACTCTAAGACAAAGAAACGGACAAGTGTGTATACTTTACAAGTAAGAATTAATTGCATTTGGATAAGTAGGTTTCCCTTTGAACTTTCCGTAGTGAACATATGTCGGATATTCTCGGTCAGTCGATAGATTTGATATCTTTGAACCGTCAAGTTTTGGTGTATACCTAGACAACCACATGTCACACAATCAACCCCCTTTACTCTCTATGATTCTTATTGTTGTGTTCATTTCAGCCATTAACACCTCCTGGTTTTATGAGTGTATAGAGAATAGACATTTTACAATGATTCTCTTTTAAGCGGCTTCTGCTTCACACTCATATAGGTGATTTCTAACACATGTTATCATGTAGATACACTATTTGGTCAAATCTGCTAAACTTAGCAAATCATTAAAAACTTTAAGCTTTATTAACTCGTTACCAAGCCTTAATGTTTTATCCTTGTTATTGAGCATTGCCTTCATCATAAGAATAGATTGAGTAGGTTGACAATGTCGAACCGTCAGTCACAACTTTATTTTCTCCTTGAACCTAGCTCTTGGGATCTCTAGTCTACTAGGTAGACTTACCTCCATGATGACTTGTCCTAAGTCATAAACCCATTCACTTAGATGATATTTTAACTCTCTCTCTCTCTCTCTCTAGTTAGGCCTTTTGTAAGTGGATCCAACACATTATCATTTGACTTTACATAGTCAATTGTGATAATTCCACTAGAGAATAGTATTCTAACGGTATTATGTCTACGCCTTATATGAAGAAACATTATGTTATACATCATGTTTCATGCCCTACCCATTGCATCTTGACTATCAAAGTGTATGCATACTGATGCCAAAGGTTCGGGCCAAAAGAGAATATCTATCAAGAATTTCTGGAGTCTTTCAACTTATTCACCGGCCTTATCTAGAGCGACAAGCTCAGAGATCAATGTAGAGCTAGTGATGCATGTATGTTTGGAATATTTCCAAGACCGCTCCTCCACCAAGAGTAAATACATATCCACTCATGGATTTTACTTCATTTGATCCGGTGATCCAATTTGCATCACTATATCCTTTCACTACTAATGGATATTTGTTATAATGCAAGACATAGTTTTGAGTATGTTTTTAATACCCCAAAACTCTTTTCATTGTCAACCAATGAGTTCGATTAAGATTAGTCGTGAACCGACTCAAATTATGAATAGCATATGCTATATCTGATAGTGTACACTACCTGATATACATCATACTTCCCATACTCTAGCATAATCCAATTGTGAATCACTTTCGCCTTCATTCTTTTGAAGTGCAAAGCTCACATTTATTGGAGTCTTGACAATATTAAAATCTAAATATTTGAACTAGTCAAGTACCTTTTCAATGTAATGAGACCGTGACAATGCTAAACATTATGGAGTTCTAAGGGTTCTTATACCTCAGATCGCATCAGCAACTCCAAAATCTTTCATATCAAAGTTTCTTTCTAGCATATGTTTAGTAGTCTTTAGGTCAATAATGTCTCTACTGATGATCAAACATGCCACCAATATACAAGCAAACAATGACTTTCTGATTTTAATGTAAACACATTTATCACTTCCGTCATTCTTAAATTCATTTACCTACATGGTTTGGTTAAATTTCTTGTGTCATTGTTTGGGTTCATGTTTTAGTCCATAAAGTGATTTAATAAGTTCACACACTTTCTTTTCTTTACCAATAACTACAAAAACCTTGGGCTATTTCATGTAAATTTCTTCCTCCAATTCTCTATTTAAGAAAGTTGTTTTCACATTGATTTGATGAATTTGGAGGTCATATACCGCAACTAATGTAATTAGCATCCAAATGAATGTAATTCTAGCTACTAACGAGTATGTGTCAAAAAAAATAAGACCTTATTTTTATCTAAAACCTTTGACAGAAAGTCTTACTTTGTATTTGTCAACAATTCCACCGACTTTCATTTTCCTTGTGAAAATTCACGTTGAACCCTAAGGTTTATTTCCGGGAGGAAGACTAGTAAACTTCTAATGTGATTCCTCAAGATGAGTCCACAAAAGATGTAGGAAATGTTACAAAATCATATCCGAGG
Organism: Solanum commersonii; assembly: GCA_029007595.1. Classification (NCBI taxonomy): domain Eukaryota; kingdom Viridiplantae; phylum Streptophyta; class Magnoliopsida; order Solanales; family Solanaceae; genus Solanum; species Solanum commersonii. The sequence goes on along the minus strand of JAJTWQ010000055.1, from coordinate 3,605,755 downwards.
AAAGTAGATGTCATTTGAACTTTACTACGGCTCTGAATCTCTTTATTAAGTATATTCTCCTTTTGTTCTTTCCAAGGTCTTTTAGACCCTTCACTGGACTACTCAAGTCTAATTTTATAGTCCATAGTCTTAGGTCCTTTTTGATCCTTTTAAGAATAGGAACTTAGACTTTGGCTAGACACCCTACACTTTGAAATATTTCAAATTGAATTTTATTCCTTTTCATTTCTCATATGGAATAGATCGTGTCCTGAACAAACAAAACTTTTTATTGCTTTCTTTCTGAAAGACAAAATTTTTTGTTGTTTCCTTTTGTTGTAAGGATAGCTTCTCCACACAAGTTTTGTGGTAAGCCTGAACTTATAAGTAGTGTAGCCATCATTTCCTTCAAAGTTCCTTTTCTTTTCAATTATGCAATTCCATTAGATTGAGGTGAATAAGGAATTTCCAAATATATTTATGCAAAAGGAGACTTATACTCTCTATCCTTATCACTTTCTATATTTTTCCCAACTGATTTTCAACTTCAATATTATATTTCCTTAACGTTTCTATTATTTCATCCTTACCATTCAACAAATAGACATAACCGTATCTAATGTAATTGTCAATAAATCAACTCTAAGGGATTAGAATTTCTTTCAACAGATTTATAAGAATGCTTAACATACTTAGATTCAACAAAAACTTGACATTTTTATTTATTGCACTCAAATTTAGACAAAACTTTTAAGTTGATTAGTCTTCCTTGCAAGGTTTTGTAAGTAACATGTCCCAAATGTTCATGTCACAAACAGTTTGACCCAAGCAAGTAAGAACAAATAAAAATATTAAGTTTGGAAAGCTCTTAGTGAGGCCGCTTTTTCTCACAAATATTTTGTTCCTACTTATAACAATTTTGTGTGTTACAAACATTGTTTAGAGTCAGCACCTTGTCAAATGTCCTTTCCAGAAGGATCTTTCTATAACTTCCAATTTGATTTTTACAGAACTACCCATGAACACTGTTTCATCGGGTCCAATAAAGACAATATAATCCAAATGCTACTTTTACAAAATACGACAAATGACTATTCACCAATATTCATGTCTATAAAATAGTTATATTTTAATAGACATATCTTTTCATGAAAAATAAAAACATTTTAAGTGATACTCTTTCATAAAAGAACACAATTACTTTGAACAAGTATACATACATACATATATATATATATATATATATATATATATATAGAGAGAGAGAGAGAGAGAGAGAGAGATAGATAGATAGTTTCATACTAGTCATACCATATAATAGTAACAGAGACACTTAACGACCACAATATCAAATATATTTCAAGAACTTTGTGGGTTTAACATAGTACAAAAGTATCATTGCATTTCATATCTTGTGCTATAAATTTAAATTAGATCCTAAGTCTAAGGAAATAACTGGGTGCAACACCAAACAATTTTTCATATGGACATGTATTGTTTAAAAGTTGTCTGGTCAATCGATTACTAAGATAAGTTGCATGTTGACAAGCAAACAACCAAAAACTTGAAGAGAGGGATGCCTTGTGTAAAAGTGTTTTGGCAGTTTCAACAATGTACCGACGATGACGCTTAGCTATAGACACTCTTTGAGGTGTATGAGGAGGTGATACAAGGTGTTCAGGTCCATTTAAAGTGAAATATGAATCAAAACCTTTATATTTACCTCCGCCATCAATATACAAAGAGACAAATTTTTGCTTAAAATATTTTTTCACTAAGGGATGAAACTTAGAAAAAATGTCTCAAACCTCATGTTTGTTTTAAAAGTGTACAACCAAATATACTTGGTGTACTGATCAATGAACACACAATAATGTCATTTTTTTAATCAATTTTAAGGACAGACGATGGACCCCACAAGTCACTAAAATGTAGTTGTAGTGGAGCAGTACTAATTAGATATAAGCAATTGAATCGAAAACAATGAACTTTATTTGAACAACAAGAATTACAAAAAGTAAACTTATTTGGGGATGAAACTGGAAAAGAAGATTTATTCTAAGCAAAATTCAAGATTCTTGAATGGGGATGGCCAAGGCAATAGTGCCAAATTGGCAAGGAACCGTTGTAGTGGCAACTTGAACAATAGGTTTATTAACAATGAAATTGGGCCATTTTAGAGTCCAATCATATTCCAATCTGAGACCAGCTATGCCCGCATTTTCAAGTCCCTCACAAAGAAAGAAAACAGGAAAAATTCAATGGATGTTAGTTTATCTTGACAAAATTTTGATACAAAAATAATGTTTTGTTTGATAGAAGGTGCACACAGTATCAGTTAGTCTAAAAACATTATTTGATGCAACAAATTCAGTAGAACCATGATGAGTAATTAAAAAAAATTTACCATCACCCATAGTTATGCCTTCTGAACCATGATATTCATCCAGATTGGTAGACTCTTTTATGCCATGATGAGTAGCACCGGAGTCAACACTCCGTTGAATTTCTGCAACTTGGTTACCTGAAAGAAAATTGGCATTTGCCTCTAAATGATTATGAGGCTGTAACTGACAAACATTAGCAGTATTACTCTGTTTATTGCATAACTGGCAGTGAACATGGTTATTGATGTAACGCCCTTGCGCAGGAGCAGTTGTACGATTGCTGGAATGCCACTATGAGGTGTTGTTGGGTCGACGAGTTGTGCGGTTGTTGGAATTGATGGATTTGTTGTGAGTTACCATAGCAGCAGTTATGGCACTAGTTTCTTTCTTCTCTTCTTCATGTCTGAGAAAGATCTCATAATCAATTAGTTTTGCATACAACCCATCATAAGAAACGATAGAATCTCTTGCTCGCATTGTAGTGGAAATCTCAAAAAAATCGGACCAAAGACCACTCAGAATTTTCACAACCAGCTCATCGTTGGTGATTGTAGCTCCAGCAGTAGCAAGCTCATTGAAATTAATTTTTTTTCTATATCAATAATAAAAGATAACAAATCTTTTCACTATCATTAATGTTTTTCTTTTAAGGGATTAGTCTTCTCCAATCAGATATCTCAAAGTGGAAATTTATTATCTTTCTTTATTAGGCAACGCTTCTCCCGAATGGATCATGCACAGCGTAAATTCAAATTAGTCATGTTTGTATTTGTACTTGCTAATTGAGATCCATATTTGTTCTTATTACGTCATGCTGACGAAAGATATGTGTACAGGGTGAGTCATTGACCACTTGTTCATTCCTTTAAATGCTTTTTGGATAGTATGTATGCAGTAACTGTGTGTACTACTTAGAAGCTACAAAATAAAAGTAGGAACAAGACATAGTAATCTCTCTTGAATTTTCATAATATTATTAATTATACATTTAAATTATGGAAATTTCATATTATCCCTTTAAATTTAAGTTTTATGTATTACTTACACTTCTAAACTATATGAGGGTGCTACCCACTAAAGTTAATTATTCCATATCATTTAAACCCCTGAATTATTTTTGTCCAATTTGTTTTGTTGTCTAATTGTATATTTTGCTCCAGCTTTGTATACCAAATAAATTAAAGGAACTTGTACAAAGTATCAATAGCTTTACAAGTACATGACAATTTTGTAAATAAAGAAAACATGTGCAAATTATCAAGAATAATTTTTAAATATCAAATTGATTCATGTAGTTTCATAAATATAAAAATGAGTGCAAAAGTGTACTTAACAGTTTAAACACAACAAGAAGTACAATTTCGACAATTATTTTAAGAGGGTAGTAGGACCCTCAGATAGTTTAGGGGTATAAATAATATAGAAAAATTAAGTTAAAAAATAATATGACTGACAATATTTATATACTTATTAATTGTGAGATTGGAGACCCAACTTAATTTGGGACTATTGTGACAAAATATTACTTATTACCTTAAAAAATAATTTTGTTAAAGGGTTTAGAATGTGGGTCAAAGGAACTAGCTGAGAAGCCCAAATTGTTGTGCGTGTTTTAGCTAGATATTAGGGCATTATAAAACTTCTTGTTTTGATCATGAAAATTTGATTTTATCTTAACTCACGGGTGACTTAAATTCAAAGTCAGAGGAGTAGAAAGGTTTTGCATTCAATAGTATTCACGTATGATATGAACTGCCCTATAATTACATTTCTTAAATTTTACTAAAAAACATACCATTATTAAATTGATATTGATAAGTGCCAAGAATTATTATGGAAATTACTGATTGTGACAAGTAATAATGATGGCTATAGGCTTGGTATAGAATAACTTTTATGCGATTATAAACTCAAGATAATGTGTCGGTACGATTTGAATATCGATACTTTGACTTCTTACTTGATTTTTGTATCAAATTTACTTTAATTTGTACTCCCTCTATCCCTAATTACTTATCCACTTTTGAATTGACACATCTATTAAGAAAATAATTATTAACATAGTAAATTTATCATTTTACTCCTATTAATTATGAATTAGATGAATTAAAAATTTAAGATTTTTAAGAAATTCTACCTTTTACAAAGTAATTAATTGAGGATATAATAGGTAAAATTATTTTGTGCTTTCCTGATTTTTCAAAATGGACAAGTAATTAGGAACAACTATAAAAATAAAAGTGGACAAGTAATTAGAGACAGAGAAATATATTTTTAGGAGCATTAATTCGGGACAAGAGTATTTATTCAATGGGTATGATATTCACTAATTAAATACGCTGATGACATGGATGCTTAGTGGCATTTACGTTGTCATCAAAATTTTATCAGATTTAAAACTAGAGTCTACAATATAAGTTTGATTTACCATCAAACTCCAAGGCCCATTAGAATTACTTGGAGGAGAAACTAAGCAACTGCCCCACAAATACAAATTAATTACAAATATATATCCCTCACATTGATGCCCCTAAATAATTAGAATAGATGTTCCAAGTGATAATTCCGCTTAACTGATATTAAATCAATATATATATATATACTCTATTGGTATCAATAAGGTTTTTTGTTCAGTAATTACTCATTATTCAATGATACTATAAATATATATATATATATATATATATATATATATGTGTGGGGGGGTGGGGGGGTTACACTGTACAGCCATGGCTTGTTGCTGTTCCTTCAGATTCTCCTACCATATTTGACAAGATCATTAACAAGGAAATCCCAGCAGATATTATATTTGAGGATGGCAAGGTTTTAGCTTTCAGAGACATAAATCCCCAAGCTCCTGTGCACATTCTGCTTATTCCCAAGGTCCAGGATGGCTTAACCGGACTTTCCAAGGCTGAAGAAAAGAACTGTGATGCTCTTGGTCGACTTCTCTACACAACAAAGCTTGTAACCAAACAGGAAGGTCTTCTAGAGAATGGATTCAGACTCGTGATCAACGATGGGCCTAATGGATGCCAATCTGTTTACCATCGATCTTCACCTTCACCTTCTCGGGGGACGACAGATGAACTGGCCACCTGGCTAAAAAAACGTCGAGACGAATTCCAGAGTTCATCCTATCATATATATGTGCTAAAAAAACCTTATCATCTATGTGTAGCATTTGAAGAATCAAGCTAGAAACTTGTGCTATGCTCCAAAAGAGACAAATAAGACTACTGTTGACAATTATGTTAGAGATAACACATTTAAACTATCATTTTTTTTTAGTTTCATACCTAAACTATTGAGAGTAGGGGTATTCACGGTTTAGATAAAAACCGATCCAAACCTCAAAACCAAACCAAACCAATAAAATAAAACCGATTTTATTTGGGTTTGATTTGGTTTGGTTTTAGATTTTTGAAAACCGATAGTATTTGGTTTGGTTATAGTTTTATTCGAAAAAAAGCAAAGAAATAACCGAACCGAACCGATGAATTATATACATATATTTTGTTAATATACATACTTAATACATTGTTTTTATAAACAATTTTAAAGATCTTATATATGTTTTCATTAAAATTTCCTTATACTTTACTTATTAAAAGCGAGAATGCCCAAGGTGAAAATATTTATCTTATTAATTTCATGTATATGAGTGTCTATGACAATTCTTTGTGGGACTGAAAATATTATTATCTCTTCCTTCTAGGACAATATAGAGAATTTAAAGCTTTATTGATAGTAAATTCAGTGATTGAAAGTTCAGTAATTTAAGTCATTCTAACTATTTTTTGTTTTGAATGAATTGTTGTCACTTTTTTCACATTTTTGAATGAATTGTTTCTTTTATTTTTGTGTATGATTAATAACTGAATAACCGAACCAAACCAAACCGAAACCGATAATCACCAAACCGATAAATATATATTATATTTGGTTTGGTTTGGTTTTGATAATTTTAAAATCGATTAAGTTGGGTTGATTTTGGTTTTGACCAATAACCAATCCAAACCGAGAGTATGAATTTCATACCTAAACTATCATTTGTTTAGTTTGAGAAACACACCTCAGTGGTGCGTGTAATGCACTCTCTCTTTTATTTGAAAAAGCCTTTACACATGGCATTCCACAAGGATGAAATATTCCACCTTGACAAAAATTAAATAATAAACTATTAATATTAATTAAAAAATTAAAGATTAAAGTATTACTATTCATAAAAAAATAATTTTTTTAAAGAATAAAATTTAAATTTTTTTTAACCCCACTCCACCAGATCCTCCACGTATTCCTCCTCCCCCCCCCCCCCCCCCGTCCTTCCAAAATAAAAAAACCACCCACTCATACCCCCCCCCCCTCCTCAAAATTTTTTTGCTATTATTTTATTTTTAAAATAAAATAAAATTCTACCCCATCCTATTTAACCCTCCGCTCCTAATTTTATTTTATTTTTGCATTTTTCTCATTTTGTGTTAGATATGTACGTACATATATTTTTAGAAAATAAAATAAAATAATAACTAAATTCGTATTTGAGGGGGGGGGGGGGGGACATAAAGTAAAAAAAATTAAATACTTTTATAAAGAAATTTAAACAATAAAAACCTTTAAAAAATGGCCAGGGTGGGGTGAGGAGGGGCGGGGGGCGGTGAGAGGAAGTGATGGAGTGGGATAAGAAAAATATTTTACATTTTATTTTATAAAAGAAATATTATTTTTTTGTAATAATTTTTTAAGTTTAAATTTTAACTAATACTAATATTTTATATTATTTTTGTCAAGGTTGAATGTTTTGTCCATGTGGAGCAAAAAATAAAAGAGAGTGTGTATTACACACATTATGATGAGAGTGGTATAAAAGAGAGAGATGTGTTTCTCAAACTAAAATGTGATAGTTTAGGTATGAAACTCACACTCTCAATAGTTTAGCTATGAAACTAAAAAAAAGGTATAGTTTAGGTGTGCTTTTTATACTTATCTCATTATGTTATTTATCATTTATCACTACGAGAGATTCTCTGCAAAAAAAATAAATGTGTCTTGTATCGTTAAGGTTTCTTATTCACACTCTACTTATTAGTCAATGATACTATAAGAGTATATAAAAATATTATCAAATGGTATCTCTAATAAAGGATAAAAAATGAATAAAAATAATAAATGAGAAAAGAAAAAAAGAGAAAATAAAAATAATAAATGAGAAAAGAAAAAATTAGAAAATAAAAATAATAAATGAGAAAAAACAAAAGTAATGAACAAAAAGTAATTTATTTTATTTTATTAAAAAGGTAAAAATATAAAAGAGAAAAAAAGGAGAACATGAAAAACTAATAAAAAAGAAAATAAAAAGAAAGAAGTGATAAAAATGTTACCAAATGGTATCACTAATAAAAGATAATATGAAAAAAAAAAATGAGAAAAGAATAAAAGAGAAAATAAAAATAGTAAATAAGAAAAGAACAAAAGTAATTTAATTTATTTTCTTAAAAAGGTGAAAGTATAGAAAGAGAGAAAAAAAATTAAAAAGAAGATAAAATAACAAAAAAAAAGTAGAAATAATAAATATATCACCAATTGGTATAAGGATAAAATAAAATAAAAGAATTAAAAAATATATTAAAAAAGAATAACTAAGAAAATAAAAATAATAAATAAGAAAAGAGTAAAAAAGAAAATAAAAATAATAAATGAGAAAGAACAAAAGAAAATAATGATAGGACAAAAACAATGAATGAGAAAAAAGAACAAAAATAATTAAGGAAAAAATAGCTAACTGGTCAAAATCTCTAACATAATTATTAAAATCATCTACACCTTAAAATAATTATTAAAAATGTCAATATGTCAATATTTTGGAAAATAAAGTGTATCATAATATAATTCATTTACCTTCCATTTATTTCTCAAATTGGGCCCACTTTTTGACTCCATTACCGGTGAAAGGAAAGAAAAAGACCTCATTACCCATTTTTATCTCTCTAATTTTTTTTACCCAAATTTTGTCCTTTCTCTTTCACTCTCTCACGATATCTTCCATTATTTCATCTTCTCAAATAACTTAAATCTTGCCTTTTTTAAATCGAAATTCCTCCATTTTTCTAAGAAATATCATAAATCATTCAAAAAAAATTCAACCTTTTATACAGGTAAATACATTATCGTGAAGTATCTTTTTAGATTTTCAGTACTACTAAAAAATGTAGGTTGTGCAGTTAAAATGGTTGTAGAGAACAGATCTAAGCATCAACATGATCATATCCGCATGTAAAATCTTCCCCAAGTTCGAAATAGCAACATCATCGAGAAAAGGAAAATTATAGATACTTCGTCTACCACCAGCGAAGTCAAAAACCTTGATGAAGATCAAATTGAGGAAGAACAACTTCCTGAACATTAAACTTGTGTTTGTATTCATTCTAGTTTTCATGTTGTATTTTGTATAATGAAACTTATATTTCTTTATTAGTTTGTATTCATTCCAATGTGTATGTCAAATTGATCTGTAGTTCTTTAAGAACCATAGTTGTATCCATTTATTTCTTTCACAATGTTATTGTATTTTCTTAGAATCCGGTATCCTTTCTTAAATTGTATTCATTCCAATATGTATTATATGTGTATTTGTATTCATTATGGTTTTCATGTTTGTGTTTATATAATGACATTTGTATGTCTTTATTAGTCTGTATTCATTCCAATAGGTATGACAAATGGATTTGTAGTTACTTAATTAAGAGGCATATTTGTATCCATTTACTTATGTAAACTCGTGTTCATTCAGAAAGAATACAACATTGATTTGTATATTTTTCAAAAATGTATTTTATTTCTTAAAATTCCAACAAACTTTGTATTTTAGTAATCAAAACATACAAATTTATAATCACAGTTACAATCAAAAATTGTATTTTAAAAAAAATTGTATTTCATGACAAAAATGATTTCTATCTGTTATATATTACAAAAATATATTATATCCAATGTCTAAGTTATAAAACATCAATTCAATAGGATTCCAAATTATTCTATATACCAAGCATCCAACATACAAAAAATCAAAACTATACAATCATTCACTGTTTGTACTCCAAACAAATTACAAAGTAAAAATGTATTTTGAACTTAATTGTATTATAAATGGTATTAGCTTGAATATACAATTTGTATCACATCATCTAAATTGTATTTAGGTGCAAATGTGTATTCGAAACAAATAAGAAATACAAATTATGTATTAAAAAGCATACAAACAGATAAACATACAAATTTTGATCTTTTAATTATTGTATCAAAATCAAAATGTATTCAGAATAAATTTTGAATGGTTGTATCCAAAACACTTTGAATTCGAAATAAAATTTTCAAAGAAATACCTCACAAATGGATTTTGGAAAGCAGTGGCGCGCACATCCAACAACCTTGGTGTTGTTCAGCACTAATTCAATAGCTTGTAGCCCAACATCAATTTGTATGCTTATCTATTTGTATCGATCTCTTTGTTTGGGTAAAAACCTTGATCAATTGTCTTGCCTTCTACGGAGAAGGAGGGTCATCAATGGAGAATTGAAAGTCGTTAATGGAGGATGAGGAAGACGAGAGAATTTGTCGCCTATTTTAGTCTCTTAATCTGTATCAATCACCTTTTTTCGAGCAAAAACCCTGATCAATTGTCTTGCCTTCTATGAAGAAGGAGGATCATCAATGGAGAATTGAAAGTCGTTAATGGAGGATGAGGAAGACGAGAGAATTCTTCGCCTATTTTAGTCTCCTAATCTGTAAAGTAAATAATTAAATGTTTTCAGCACTATTTACCTAATTTGAAAGATTATCTCCCTTGATTTTCTCTAATTTGTTATTTCTTAGTTGTTTTCTATTAAGTTAAATTTAAAAGAAAAAATACATAAATCAGGCATATAACAAATTAAAAATATTGACATTTTTAATAAATATTGAAAGTGTGGCTAATAGGTCCTATTAAATGTTAAAATATAGTTGTTTTGTAAATTTTCCCAATACTCCCTCCATTCCATATTAGTTGAATTTTTGAGGAATTTTTCATTTTTCAAATTAACTTAATTGTTCAGTTTTCAAGACTACTTTTAGGGTGTTCTTCCAATTTTACCCTCCATTAATAGTTAGTATTGGAATTAATAATTAATTAATATTTAGTTATTTTAATCATAAATTTGACAATAATTAATAAGGGTAAAAATGGAAAACTATGTTCAATTTATGTTTTACTCTACTTTTCTTAAAAGTTGTGAAACACCTCAAAAATTCAATTAATATGGAATGGAGGGAGTAATTAATAATAGGAAAAAAACTTGGACTGAGGTGAATTGGGCCTAAATTTAAAAAGGTTGGGACGAAAATAGGCCTAAATTTAAAGAGGATGGGAGGGAAACTATGCCTAAATTAAAGGAGGGCATGAGTTGTAATTTATTTTGAGGGAATGAGTATTTGCTAAATTAGTTTGCATTGGACTATGAAATTGTAATATTTTATATTTTTGTGGCCCATTTTTATAGTTTTCCTTTCTTGGAGGCTACTCTATACTAAATCTTAGTCCACAGTGTGGACTCTACACTAAAGCATAGTCCGCAGTGGACTCCACACATATAAAAAGAGATACACTATCTCATAAATTCTTGAGATATTCTCAGATCAAGACATCAATTATTGCTTTTCTCAAAGCCTACATGACAATTATATATAACGCTAGAAGGTCCAACTCATTCTACGTTCATGAAATACACTACTAATGATCCTCGAAACACGAAATTTATTTAAGAAAAAGGAATTAAGGGATAGATAGAATTGCCTCACAAATATTCGTTAATAAATTTTTTATTTCATCATATTTTATTTGTGCTTACAAACAATGTTCGTTACTTCAAAAATTTGTTGCAAACACCAATTTTTAGATGAAATATAATTTGAACTTTTAAGAATATTTTTGTGCTAGCTTTCAATGCTTGTGTGTATGATACGCCTGAAACCGATAGTTTACTACTGTACTATTTGGTAAAATTTGTAGGAAAAACAGATTTTCTAATTTAAAAATAATTTAAATTTAGCACACCTAATTTTTCGAACATGATTTATTTAAATCAGTGTATTATAGTTCATCAGAATATAAGCCTACGAATGTACTTGTTAGGAAGTTCAAAGAATTATATTTATTCTTATTATAATAAGGTAAGAAAAAATTTCTCTATTGTATAAAGGTAGACTTAAAGTCCAGCAGAATAACTATTTTGTTGCAGTTGAATTGCTGTTTAATTAGTAAAAATATCCCGCTAAAACACAGATAATGTGCTTAGGGGTATTTACGATTCAAATTAAAAAGTTGATTAAATAAATCGATTTTATTTGGTTTTATATTTATAAAAATAAATAATATTTAATTTGATTTTAGCTTTGTTAAAAAAATTGAAGAAATAACAAACAGATAAATTATGTACATATTTTTAAAAAATTATATACCCATACTATATTTGTTTTTTATGAACAATTTTAAGTATCATATACATGTTTTCATTGAAATTTATATAAAATATAAAAAAAAGTCAAAACAAAAAGTTAGCAAAAAGTGCCGTTTCGGGGATGGATACACATAAATAAACTATTTGATAATTTCTTACACTTTCCGTATTAATTATTTTTTATCACTAAACTATTTGACAATTTTTTAGACTTTCGTGTTTTGCTTTTAAACTTTCTGTATTAATTCTTTTTTATCAAACAAAAAAAAAGGAAAAGAAAAGTAAATGTTTTTCTGATCAAAATCCAACTACAGCTGGAACTGAAAACAAATCCACTATATATACACCTCTATGTCCTATTCGAAAACATCATCTCTGAATGGTGAAAAAACAGAAGCTGGAAAACTCTCAGGTATTTTTTTTTATATATATAATAATAATTAGGACTTTTAAAATATTTCAAGTCTGGTCTTTATTTTTTGACTAATTATTATTATTAAGTGTTTAAAAATTTGTTGGAGCAAAAGATGGCGGGTGTGGATGCTGCAAAGAGTAAAGAGGAGAAGATGAAGATAATTTTCGACAAGTTCGACATTAACAAAGATTTACATTTAGGGATAACGGAGTTGTTAGGATGGATCATGGCAGTTGAACCCACATTAAGTAACAATTTGCAAAGGCTTCCATTTTTCCTTCAAATATTATTGGGTAACCCCTCTTTCCTAGCTGGTTCAAAAGGGCTATCCTATTATGGGTTCACTCACATATACGAAGAAGGTCATCGTAACCTTGATCATGACTTCAATACCATTAATATTCAGCCCCCAATTCAACAGGTATGTACCTTGCATATGTTTCATAATGTGTCCTATTTTTATACATTCGGATAGACTGAATTATTTGCTGTTAAATATGGACTTTTTCATTGTTACATGATGATGGATGGTGTAAATTTTGTAAACAATCCTTTGTAGCATCTATGAGAATAGAATGGAATAGGATTTATTAGTAATGCGTGGATTATGTTTAATCCACAATTTGATATATTAGGGACATGAGTTCAAAATAACAACACCATGATTTGGTGAAAATCCTATGAAACATGGCTAATACATGTATTATTTTCTCCGACCAAAAACACCCCTCAATGTATTCTACCTATTGTAGCATATAATTAATCTATCAAATTATCAATGTATGTATTGTTACAGTGGCCTCTTGGATTTATTTCTCAACGGCAATAGGAAATCACAAAGATTTGTGATATAAGTACATTCAATAATTTTGCAGGTGGTATCTTTACAAGCAGGCCCAGCAGTAGGACAGGGACATGCCATTCGAGGTGTTTTACAACAACAACAACAACACGAACAACAACACCAACCCCAGCAACAACAACAAGGACGTAGTTTGATGCTTCAATCACAGCTAGTACAACAACAACACGAACAACTACAACAACACCAACACCAACAACAACAACAAGGACGTAGTTTAATGCTTCAATCACAACTAGTACAACAACAACAACGTAGTTTGATGCGTCAATCACAACTACTACAACAACAAGCACAACAACATGCAAGTCTAGCGACAACCACTTACTCAAACAATTCTACTTTTTCAAACAACAATCTCATCAACAACATTCATTACAGAAATACAACACAAGAAGTGGTACAAATATATCTTTTGCCTTTAATACTATATGAGAACATTTGACAATGTTGCTTTTTAGGCCCATCATCTGCACTCAAATCGCGTACTGTATTTTAACAAACTCCAACTTATCTTTTACAGAATTTTTGATATTATACTTTTTCAACTTTTTCTTGTTTTAGATTACAATTTTTTATTTTATTTTTATGAATCTTGTACAGAGTGGAGGGATCAGCTCTGCTGGGCAGGTGTATAATATCGGGATCACAGCACAACAACAAATGGTACAAATACTTCATCTGCCCTTAATATTATTCGAAAATATATACTAATGTTGCTTTTTAGGCCATCATCTAGACTCAAATCACAAAGTCTTTTAACAAACTACAATCTTAATAATCTTTAATCTTTCTTGGAACTGTTATACATTTTGTCTTCCCTTTTCCAACTTTTTCTTGCATTAGGTTACAAAGTTTATTTGTTTATAAAATTCTTGTAGGGAGGAAGGATCAGCTCTGCTGCGCAAGTGAATTGTTATGCAAACGCGACGCAACAAGTGGTACAAATACCTCATCTACCTTTAATACATTTCGAGAACATTTATTAATGTTGTTATTTTTGCCTCTAGACTCAAATCACATTTTACCAAATTCCCATCTTAAATAATCTTTAATATTTGCTAGAATTGTTGTTTTATATTGTTTTTCTTTTTCCAACTTTTCTTGTTTTAGGTTACAAAGTTTATTTGTTTGTAAAATTCTTGTAGGGAGGAGGGATCAGCTTTGCTGCGCAAGTGAATAGTAATGGAAACACAACGCAACAAGTGATACAAATATCTCATCTACCTTTAATACACTCTGAGAACATTTATTAGTGTTGTTATTTAGCCGATCATCTAGGCTCAAATCACATTTTACCAAACTCCGATCTTAAATAATCTTTAGTCTTTGCTAAAACTGTTGTTTTATATTGTTTTTCTTTTTCCAACTTTTCTTGTTTTAGGTTACAAAGTTTATTTGTTTATAAAATTCTTGTAGGGAGGAGGGATCATCTCTGCTGCGCAAGTGAATAGTTATGGAAACACGATGCAACAAGTGGTACAAATACCTCATCTACCTTTGATTGTACTCTCCGAGAACATTTATTAATATTGCTTTTTAGCCATAATCTAGACTCAAATCACAAATTATTTTACCAAGCTCCAATCTCAAACAATCTTTAATCTTTGCTAGAATTGTTATTTTATTTTTCTTTTTCCAACTTTTCTTGTTTTATGTTACAAAGTTTATTTGGTTTTTTTTTTTAAAATTGTATGGAGGATTGTTTAACTCTGCTGTACAGGCAAATAGTAATGGAAACTCAGCGCAACAAGTGGTACAAATACCTCATCTACCTTTAATACTTGCCGAGAACATTTAGTAATGTTGCTTTTTAGGCCATCATTTAAACTCAAATCACAAATTATTTTATCAAACTCCAATCTCAAATAATCTTTAATCTTATCTAGAATTGTCATGTTATTTTGTTTTCCATTTTTCAACTTTTCTTGTTTAGGTTACAAAGTTTATTTGTTTTTAAAAAAATTGTAGGGAGGAGAGCTCAACTCTGCTGCTCAGGTGAACAATAACGTAAACTCAGCACAGCAAGAGGTACAAATACATTTTCTGCCTTTAACTATGCGAGAACATTTAAAACTGTTGCCTGTTAGGCCATCATCTAGACTCAAATCACAAAGTATTTTTCCGAACTCCAATCTTAAAAAATCTTTAATCTTCATTTACATGAAAGCAGTGGATTTTTGTTGTTACATAGATAAAATCAAGTAACTATACTTTAATCTAATGCATTTTTCAGAGCAGTTGGTGTACCGAAAGTGCATAAAAGCTCTTTCACTCTACTTAATACTAAACTGAGACTTTAAGTTCTTTATATATACTAATATTTTTACCGTCCTTCACAACTACCAGAATGCTGTAAAAGACGGCAAGTCAAAAGTAAAGTACAATGGATCTCATCCTGAATTGGCTGCTAGGCTTCAAAAGGAAATATTGGACACAAATCCAGGGGTTAAATGGGATGATGTTGCCGGACTAAGTGAGGCAAAGAGGATTCTACAGGAAACAGTGGTACTCCCACTGTTGATGCCCGAGTATTTCCAGGTATTGCAGATAGTTGATTCTGAACATTAGCATACTAATGAATGATGGGTGGGTGCATATTTGGTACGAGAAAAGTTATATTTCATGAAAAAAAATTCATCATTTTATGGTGTCCAAAAAGTGAATTACCTCAGATATTTATTAGTCACGTAACATGTTGTATTATTGAATGTTACTTGCAGGGAATCAGGAGACCTTGGAGAGGAGTTCTTATGTTTGGTCCTCCTGGCACAGGGAAAACACTCTTGGCCAAAGCTGTTGCTACAGAGTGTGGGACGACATTTATGAATATTTCCTGTAGTTCATTGTGTGGAAAATGGTATGGAGAGAGTGAACGATTGACACGGTGCTTATTTGAGCTTGCCCGTGCTCATGCTCCAACTATAATTTTCATTGATGAGATTGATTCTCTTTGCAGTACCAGAGGGTAAAATAATAATCTCGCTTCTTTCTAAATTGATTTGATATAAGCTGAGTATTTTTCTCATTACTAAGCTTTGAAGATATTTCTCAGGTCTGCTACAGAGCATGAAACATCCCGAAGGTTAAAGTCTGAACTTCTAGTTCAGATCGATGGATTAAACAACTCTAATAGTACATCAGGTAAAATGGTGACATTTTTGGCAGCAACAAATTTCCCTGGGAATATTGACGAGGCACTAAGGTAAATAAGTGACACTTTTGACGAGGCAACAATTTTGGTTCTGTTACTTTTCATTTGCGTTCTGTTTAATCGGTGATTCACTGTGCTACTGTAGGAGGCGGCTAGAAAAGCGGATTTACATCCCACTTCCTGATTTTGAAAACCGTAAGGAGCTTATAAGGATAAACTTAAAATCAATCGAGGTAAGCTTTCATTGTTTCAGCTAGTTTTTTCTTGTCTGTTCTTCTGTTATATTATCATCATAACCTCAAAAGAACTGCTCGATAATCAAAGTCAATCACTGAACGGAAAATTTTGTTGATTCAAAAATTCAATGGCAGTTGGCTCCTGGGGTGGATATTGAGCAAGTGGCACAAAAAACAGAAGGCTACAGTGGAGATGATCTAACAAACATCTGCAGAGACGCTTCCTTTAATGGCATGAGGCGGAAGATAGCAGGGAAACCCATAGACGAGATCAAGAACATAATGAAGTCAGAAATGCTGAAAATTCCAGTTACAATGGAAGACTTCCTAGAAGCTGTAGATAAAATAAAGCCCACAGTTTCTTCAGGGGACATTCAACGACATGAGAAATGGTATTCAGAGTTTGGATCATCATAGAAATATCAAGTAAATGCAAGTTCAAAAGTGCTGCTTTTTTTGACGAATTTGCATTGCGAAGATCAAATTGATCGTTGTGGACAAACATCACTGTTATAGCGTCGGATATTTTAGGAACTATTTTCGTTAGATGATCTAATGTTGATGATACTACTACTGATATATGGGCTCTTCCATGGCAGATTTCAATGGATATATAGCTCAAATCTTCTAAATGGTTTCAAATTTTTAGATATGTTCCCCTTTTCATGTTTTGATTTTTTTGATATATTATTCACTCGAGTGAATTCAAATTCACTGAAAATATTCAATTCAGGAAACTTACTGGTGGAAATTTTCTGGCTTTCTTTTTTGTCAGACATTTATTATTTTCTGATTTTTTTTTCCAGCAATTTTTGCTCTCTTATACAAGAATAAGAAAGTAGGGAATTAAAGAAGACCGGAAATGAAAAAGTGCCCGATGACGAATATGAATAAAAACAATAAGTGATAATTGAGTTATTTCGGATAAAATATTTTGATTGAATCAATATTTTGGTAATTTTATTTTGGGTGAAATGTTTTTGATGAAATGGACATTTTGCTATGTTTTTCTTTCCTTCTTATTTGGTAATAAAAACACATTAAAATAACTCATTGGGAGGGAATAAAGTAGGGATTAGGGGTGTGTTTGGTATGGAGGAAAACATTCATACCAAACACACCCTAGATTACAATTGGATATAAATTTTTTAAAGAAACTTATTTCCTTCTAATAAATGAACTATATGTATATTTTATGTTTTGGGAAGTCATGATGTAGATTATACAAGTAATTTGGGATATTAATTTATGCATCTAATAAATTAATAATTTCTTCAGCTCATGCAACTATCAACCTTTCTGATTAAATTGTTCATTATTCTTCTGATTATCGAGTCTGAATTGAATATTGATATGCAATAAGTGGTGTCTTGGTAAAATATTACAAAATAGATAAATAAAGAGAGATTTTTTTATTTTATTTTTTAAAATGAGACTAAATGGGCAGGACGGGGAAGCGCTTGCTAGAGCGAGGTGGGATAAGACAAATATACAAGAAATGCTAACTACTCGGTCCCATTATACGTGACACCCTTTCCTTTTTAGTCCATCCCTAAAAAAGTCACCTTACTATAATTAGAAATAATTTAACTTTAGAATTCTTTTTAACCCTCAATGAAATGATTTCCAGCCACACAAATATCTAAGAATTGTTTCAGACCATAAGTTTAAAAAATCTTCCCTTTTATTTTCAACACTGTGCCACGTCAAAGGGTGCTACATAAAAATGGGACGGAGGGAATAGGATAGGATCAGGGGCGGAGCTACCCTTGCCCGAGGGGTGTCAAGCGACACCCCTTCATCGGAAATTAACTTTGTATAGGTAAGTCAAATTCTGATTTTATACCTATATATATTAGAATTGACACTCTTGAACCAAGTTGAAGTGTTGGTTTAGCGGTTCAGGGGCTACAAAGTTCCGCCTTGTCATTGACCTAGGCGTTGGGAGTTCGAACCTTGCTGAAGCCTATTTGTTTTAAAGGCTTTTATCATTTTTTTTTAAAACTTTTTAGATAACTTGTGTGCATACTACTTTATATTTTGACACCCCTCAATCTAAATCCTGGCTCCGCCACTGGATAGGATAGATCAAGCCTTTCTCTATCACACTCCACCCTATCTTGCCCTAATTTGTATTCCTAGGGAGACTTGCATAGAAAACAAAATTTCTACACATGGCGACTCTAAAGCCTTGAGAAAAAAGTAGGAGCGTGTGTGTTTGGTATGAAGGAAAATGTTTTCTTGCAAAACAAGTTTATTTCTAACTTATATTCTCATGTTTGATAGGTGAGTGAAAAAAAAAATTACGGAATTTTTTTTCTAGTGTTTGGTTGGTGAATGAAAAATATTTCTTAGAAAAAATCTTCTTTTCTTTTGGCTAAAGAGTAGAAATGATTTTTTAGAAAAATAGTTTTTGACATGAAAACCAACCTCGATAATCTTCAAGACCCAATACTAACGATCAATTCGGGATCCGACACCAACCCTTGACCCGTAAGCTGACCCCAACTCCCGATTTGGGACCTGCCATTTAAACTAGGAACTGACCCCCGACATTCAACCCTGGACCTAACCCCAACTCTTGACTCGAAACCTGACCCCAACTCCTGACTCAAAATTAAACCTGACCCCAACTCCTAATCCGGGATCCAACATTCTAATCGGGACCTAATCTTGACCCTGACAACACCTAATGCATGAATACTATAAAACTTAGCCTAACTTTGCACTAAGACCCAATTCTTCCTTCAATATTTAAATAACACTTGTGAAGTCAATTTGTCAATTATCTTTTTGCTCTGTGAGTGCTCGCCTTGCTCTGAGTGATTATACTTCTAATTAAGCACAAATTTTCAAAGAGTTGTTCTTCAATTCAAACTCCACATCAAATCAAACTTACTCTACTTAGAGTTCTAATTCAAGTGAAACTCCTTGCTTCTTCAATGTTTTAGTCGAACTCCAACTCTTCAATTCAACACATGTTTGTTTCTTAAAGATTATCAGAAGTAGTTGCCATCTATTCTTTGATTATTACACAATTGTCTTTATTCGTTTGTGATTTTGCTATGTATTTATCTCCTTCACATAGAGTATTTGTAAACCAGCTTGACGTACATGTTTCATATCACTTTGTCAATCATTCAAACTGTGTAGAACCTAATAAATTTTCCTGTTTGATGATCACAAATCTCATCTTGGTGCATTCAATCATTTTTACCTGGAGGCACTAAAGTATGAAACAGTTGAATGAAACAAGTTAGTCTGAGTTATAAACACTGCACAACTATATCTTCCCTTTTTTGACATCATCAAAAAGTTGTATCAATGCTTTAACAGACTAGCCAAAGCAATAAGTTAGACAATTTATAGTCACAAGGGGTATCACCACGACAATCAGATAAAAACTTCATGCATGTAATTACAAAAGCAAGAATATGAGTCATTAAAGCAGTAGCAAACTGTTCCATTTTATCTGCAAAAAGTGTTTTACAAAATATCTAAGCTAGTACTGAATAGAGCAAAAGGAACTAAGAATTATAAAATATTCCATGAGAGTGAGGTCTAGGTAATATGCCCTAGTTCGCCTCTCCTTCCGAGGTGTAATCATCTCGTGAACCAAATCGAAATACAGCCTGTTCAAGGTAGACACTTCTCTCTTAGCTTAATCACACGACCGTGCTGAGTGAGGGAAGGACGACCAAGGAATTTCCTAAAGATGTCAAGAGCAGAGGCCATATTGTCCAATGGTGGCCACTCAAACTTTACATAATGATCCCATCCTTCATTAAGAACATGTAGAATTCTGGATATATCCTCAGTAACTAGGTGTATAGAAATACCTTGTACAGAAGTAGAAAAGAGCAACCCATATTTCATCTCCATTGGCATAAAAATCAATGACCTCGGGTCTCCTAAACATTTTATGAAACATTTCCTTGAAGAAATAGTTCAGTCTAGTCCTTCATCTCCAACTTAACTAGCAAAATAACCATTTTAGGGCCACCAAAACCCGTTACAATCCTTCCTTGAACAATAGAGCTTAGGGATGGCAATGGGGCGATGCGGGGGCGAGGCGGGTTGAGCTTAACCCGCAAAATTTTTAATCCGCCCTGCCCCCGCATAACATTTTTTTTCATTTTCAACCCGCCCCGCACAATTTTTTTAATATTTTTTTTCTAGTTAAGTTTGATCTAAAAATAAAATTCATAAAAATAAATTTATTTTTTTCATTAAGTTGTATTAATTTAATAGAATAATGACTTAAAATTTTATTTTTTAGAGGTCAATTGGGAAACATGTAAAAAATTTAATTATTTTTTATTTGAATCATTTCCATTTACTATCTTGAATATTTTAGTAGCTTTAAAGATTTTATCTTAATAAATAATGCTCTATCACTTTTATAACATATAAAAAATTAAAATTAAGTTTAAATCCACATAAAATCACATATAACCGCAGCCCGCCCCGCCCCGCATTAGTTTTTTAAAAACCCACTTCAACCCGCCTTGCACAACCTTAAGCCCACCCCGCATAGCCTTAAAACCGCTCCACCACGCATCTGCCCTGCCCCATTGCCAGGGAAGGACCCATGTGGTATCCAGGGGGTTCACCCGAACCCTCGGCAAAAATTTATATGGTATATATAAGGTAAATTTGTTAATAATCTGTGTTATAAAACCAAAATTACTGATTTCAATAAACTTTGCAGAAACACGAAGTAACCAAAGTTTAATAAACAGTAAGAATAGATGAACATAAATTAATTAACAAAACTAAAATCTGTAAAAAACGTACCACAATATGGAAAAACAGAATCAGGAAAAAGATCCAGCCCATTGAATGCACAGTGTCCCCTTAAGGAAATTATTCCCCTCTAGTATCCGAGGTTTGATTTGGAATATGTCCTCCCAGGATAGAATGATCTCAATCACCAGTGTATTGATACCCAAAACTCTGGTGTCAGCGAACCACTCAACAGCAATAAAGTACACGAAGAAATTTTGTTCAGAAGAAGAAGAAGAAATCAGAAAATTCGTAGGGATTAAGTCTGAGGAATCAATGTATTTATAGGCAAGAGGAACTGGTTCCGAAAGGTTGCAATCCTTTTAGAATCCACACGACCATTCATGAAAGTTTGCAACCTTTCAAACGGTCATGACTGTTTCTGAAAGTTGCAACCTTTCAGAACAGTCAGTTCCAACAGCGGGATCCGAGTTAGGTCGGGTCAATTAACTAATTAAAACATTGGCCATTTAATTTAATTAATTGAATAAAATAATTAAAACAAACTTTGTCCAAAAATTAATCTCTCGATCATTTTTTCGAATCCGAACCGACTGAGCGACGACGACGACGACGACGACGCAAGGGGGGTCCCTCTTTCCAACCCTTTTAACAATTAATAGGAGTGTTTTTATATTAAAACTCTCCTATTTTTCTTTCCACCACCGATGAGGAACAAATGTCTTTTCAATAAAGCATAAGAGGACTTTTCAAGTTTTCAACTTTTTCAAGTTCCTCTTTCATCTTCCCTCTATTTCCCATTAACTCTTGTTACATACCCAACAAAATTTTCTATATTTCTGTAGATATATATATTTTGAACCCTCTCAATAACAAAGAGAAACTGATGGTGCAGTGACAAGTACCCCCAAAATTAAGTTGTACGTCACTGGTTCAAATCCCAGTGAAAGTGTGGTTTGGATGGAGAGGGGACAGTTTTCTTGGATGCTGGCTTAGATGGAGGATGTTCCCTATATGAACAATAAGAGGAAGGCTTAGTAATGGAACACTTAATCACCTTAGAGCACTGTTAAGTGGATATTTTTACCAACTTATCTTATCTTTTAACCTTATGTTTTTGGCTTGTTTAGGTGAAAATCGGTGCATTTGATGTGATTTTCTTCATGTTCGTAGTAAAATGAAGTGAAGAATTGATTTTGAAGATAATTGAAGAAACCAAGTGAAAACAAGGAAAAACACTGAAATTTAGAACTCGCAGGTGATTGCTCATCTTGATCACGTGGTCAACGTACAACGATTACGATCAACTAAAAACTTGACCTTTACGATCACGTGGTCAACGCACCGCAATTACGGTCAACTAAAAACTTGACCTTTACGATCACGTGGTCAGTAATCGTGATCATGAGCTACAGAAAAGTGACCCATCTCAATCGCATGGGTAAAATGTTGCGAACGCGAAGACCATAAACTGCCGGGCGTTGGGCAGAACTGGAAATTCACCATTTTAATCTCTAATTCCATTTTTACACTCATGTATAGCTATTGTGCAGATTATTATTGATCGTACCCAGATTTTGGAGTTGTTAGCTTGGGGCTATATGCTTGGATAACAAGTTTCCACACAATTCACCTATTGGATTGGATATTGAATACTCCATTGTAATAATTTTCACTCTTTCTCCATTTTCTTGTTTTGTATTGCTAGAATTGTAGGTATAATTGTTCATTAGAGAATTTGGGTTTTGTTTATGTTGATTGACATATTTAGCTTTTGTAATTGATTGAATGTTTCTCATTTATGAAATGGGTATTTGATTATCTAATCATTTTCATGTTTAATTACTTTCCTAATGGATTTGATCACTCTTTGGACTTGCCTATTTACTTTGATTGAGCAAGGAAGAGTTAATTGAGGTTGGGAATTATTTACTGGTATATAATTTTAGGTGTAATGACCCATACATCATATGATAGCTAGAGATAGTGAATCCATGCAATGCATAGAATTGGACTAATTGTGATTGATACTTAACTAGGTTCGGGAGAACTAGGTAAGATTTTGCTTACATTCGAGAGAAGTGTTAGCATGAGTTCGGAAAAATAGTTAATAGGTAGATTTGTTTCTAATTATTGAAGAATATCTTATTGATTGTGTAATATATCATTTGGGATTGTAGTAGCATATTCTTTAGGATTGTAAATATCTTCCCATATATTTGTAATTCTATATAATGTATAGTTGATACACAATGAAAGTATCTTTTTCACCTATTTTGAGTTGGTATCAGAGCAAAATTTCTTTTCTCTATCTTAGTCTATAATTCTACCATGGGTGATTCCTCTAAAAATACAAACACCATTCTAGAACCTATAGCCATTCCTTTTGGTGTAAAACTCAATGGAAAGAATTATTCTCTTTGGTCTCAAGTTGTTGAGATGTTTGTTGCAAGTCGTGGAAAAATGAGATACTTATCAGGAATAATTAAAGAGCCTCTCGCTACTGATGCCACTTATGAAAAGTGGAGTATGGATAATGCTATTGTTAAAAGTTGGCTTGTCGGTGACATGGAACCTGACATTATGTGCTTATTTGTATGTCTTCCAACGGCCAAGAGTATTTGGGACACCGTGTCTCAAACATATTATGAAGGGGCTGATCGATCAGTTATTTACGATCTCTCTTGTCAAGCAATGCATATGAAACAAGAAAGGAAAACAGTTTCTACATACTTTGCAGATTTGTGCAAAATATGGCAGGAACTGGATCATCGTAAGTCCATCTCTTTCACACAACCTGATGTTGTCCAGGCTCGACAGAAGGAAATTGAAGAAGAGCGTGTGTATTTCTTTCTGGCTGGTTTGGATGATATTTATGATCGTGTCTGAAGCGATATTCTTCGCGCAAACCCTTTTCCCAATCCAGAATTGGCTTTTGCTATGGTTCGAAGTGAAGAACAATGGAGGAATGCAATGCTAAATAATAATACAAATTCCAGCATGGCTATGGCAGCAAAGGTTTCTTTTGTCCAAAATCGAGATTACCATTCGAAAGCTCATAGCAATGGTGAAAAAGGTTGTACTCACTGCGGTAATCCCAAACATGCAGTTGAGAATTGTTTTAAGTTACATGGATATCCGGATTGGTGGGATGGTTTAAATGAAAAAAAGTCCAGGGAACAGAAAAATCGAAAGGATGGTGATAAAAATGATGGGAAAGTTGTTGTTATGGTTTCAACTAGCACATCACTGCCAACTACTGGAACAGCTTTGGCTGCAACTGAAATTGGTGATTCTGATTTAGCGATACCTAGACACTCATCAGGTAATATTGGATCAAATTTGATTAAAATAGATTCTGATAAAGACACTGGATGTGTTATTGATTCCGGAGCTACTGATCATATGACATGTGATCAGTCCTTGCTACAAGCTCCTACTAAATCACATCGTTCACATGTGTCCAACGCAAATGGTGTATCATCCCCAGTTACTAGTACTGGAACTGTCGTTCTGACTCCCTCTTTGTCTTTAGAGCATACATTATTTGTTCCTTCACTATCCAATAATCTGTAATCTGTTATCTGTGTCTCAAGTAACTCAACAATTAAATTGTCTAGTATTAATGTATCCTCATTTCTGCATTTTTCAGGACCTCAACAACAAGGAGATTATTGGGCGTGGTACTAAAAGAGGGGGGCTCTATTATGTGGATGATGTATGTCGTGGTATTGCTCTAACCAGTTAAAGTTCATTTTCTACTAAAGAACACCAAATATGGATGTGGCATCGAAGATTTGGTCATGCTTCTTTTGGATACATTAAACACTTATTCCCAACTTTGTTCTCAGAGTGTGATTTCTCTAATTTTCATTGTGCTGTTTGTGTATTAGCTAAAAGTCATCGTACTACTTATCCTTTGAGTACTAGTAAGGTGACTGAGCCATTTGCATTGATTCACTCTGATGTGTGGGGTCCCTCTCCAGTTTCTAGTTCATCTGGCTATCGTTGGTTTGTAATCTTTGCTGATGATTTTAGTCGTATGACATGGATTTATCTACTAAAGAATAAAAGTGATGTTTCTGAATGCTTCCGCTCATTTCATAAGATGATTCAAACCCAATTTTCAGCCAAAATAAAAGTCCTTAGGTCAGATAATGGTGGAGAATATGTTAATCAAGTGTTGCAGTCGTATCTCCAAAAGCATGGCATCATCCAGGAAACTACATGCACTTTTACACCTCAGCAAAATGGCATAGCAGAGAGGAAAAATCGCCATATATTGGAAGTTACGCGTGCATGCTTGATTAGTTCTCATATGTAACCTTCATCTTGGGAGGATGCTATTTTGTATGCTGTTTATTTAATAAATCGTGTACCAAGTAGTGTTCTCAATTTTAAGACTCCTTTAAATCACCTCTCCAATTTTGTTAACCTCTCATCTACCTTAAAATTGGAACCTCGAGTTTTTGGTTGTATTGTTTTTGTTCACCTTCCTAAACACAAACGTACGAAGCTTGATCCATGTGCATTACGGTGTGTCTTTGTTGGGTTTTTGCCTCATAAAAAGGGATACAAATGTTATCATCCCCCTACCAAAAGATTGTATGTTACTATGGATGTTACTTTTTCTGAGACCGAGATGTATTTCTCTCCGGAGTTGTCCAATTTTTCTCTTCAGGGGGAGAATAAGGTTGAAGAGAAAAATTGGATAGTGTTACTACCTGATAATAGTGGTACAACTCCAGACCAAGGCATTCTCAATCAAACAGTGCAACAAGAAAGTGAAGAATCCCCCTCTCCAGTATCGTTAGTACCCACCAATAATGTTCCTTCTGATGATGTTCCTGAGGTATGTGTTATTTATGAGGAAACTAATATTAATAATTTAATTGATAACACTAGATCAGTGGTTTCTAGTGATGATAACAGGAATAGGTATCAGTTACCTCCGCGTATCAATCGAGGAAAAGCACCAGCAAGATACTCCTCTGATAATCCAAAGGAAGTCAAATATCCTATTGCTCATTATGTTTCCAGTGGACACTTACCAAGCTCTAT
The DNA here is from genome assembly GCA_029007595.1 of Solanum commersonii. Classification (NCBI taxonomy): domain Eukaryota; kingdom Viridiplantae; phylum Streptophyta; class Magnoliopsida; order Solanales; family Solanaceae; genus Solanum; species Solanum commersonii. The sequence goes on along the minus strand of JAJTWQ010000055.1, from coordinate 3,579,421 downwards.
TCGAAGCTTTGTGAATCAGATGTCATCGGTTATTATTCCTACCATATTTGAAGAAGCATTGGATGATCCTAAATGGGCAGAATCCATGAATGAGGAGATGAGAGCACTAGAGAAAAACCATACATGGGATATTGTGTCGTTACCAAAGGGGAAGAAACCAGTTGGATGCAGATGGGTTTTTTCGGTGAAACACAATCCGGATGGTTCAATTGATCGATTCAAAGCAAAACTAGTTGCTCGTGGCTTTACACAAACCTATGGTGTTGACTATCAGGAGACTTTTGCTCCTGTGGCAAAGCTAAGTACTGTTCGTGTTCTATTATCAATAGCTGCTAATCTTGACTGGCCTCTACAACAATATGATGTGAAGAATGCTTTTTTGCACGGAGAATTATTTGAAGAAATATATATGAGCATACCTCCTGGTTACAATACCTCTGGAAATACAGATTTAGTGTGCAGGCTAAAAAAGGCATTGTATGGTCTGAAACAATCGCCTAGGGCATGGTTAGGAAGGTTCCGACTAACAATGAAGAAATATGATTACACTCAGAGCAACGTAGATCATTCCTTATTTTTGAAAAGACAAAATGGTAAGATAACTGTTCTTATCATTTATGTTGATGACATGATTGTTACTGGTGATGATGTTGATGAGATGACTAAATTGAAGACTTACTTGTCCTCTGAATTTGATATGAAAGATCTAGGAGGATTAAAGTATTTCTTGGGTATTGAAGTTATTAGGTCCACACAAGGAATATTTTTGTCTCAATGCAAATATGTTCTTGATTTGTTAAAGGAGACGGGTATGTTAGGTTGTCAACCTATTGATTCATCGATTGAACAAAATCATAACTTGGAGGAACTTCCTGATCAAGTTCCTACTAACAAAGCGAGATATCAAAGATTAGTGGGACGCTTGATATACTTATCACATACCCGACCAGATATTGCTTATGCGGTTAGTGTGGTAAGTTGCTTTATTCATAATCCAAGTGAAGTTCATATGAATGCAGTCATTAGAGTCTTGCGATACTTGAAGTCAGCACCAGGAAGAGGCCTCATGTTCTCTAAGAATCACCATACAAAAATTATGGGTTATTGTGATTCAGATTGGGGTGCCAAAGGTGAATGACGACGCTCAACAATGGGGTATTTCACTTTTGTTGGAGGTAACCTGGTTACTTGGAAAAGTAAAAAACAAAAGGTTGTCTCATTGTCTAGTGCAAAAGCTGAATACAGAGCAATGGTTAAAGGTATCCAAGAATTACTATGGTTGAAATGACTTATGGGGGAGTTCGGTTTTTCACTCGATCAACCTATGAAGTTATTTTGCGACAACCAATCTGCTATTAAAATTGCAGAAAACCCAATTCAACATGATCGTACTAAGCATGTGGAGATTGATCATAATTTCATCTATGAGAAGTTTGAGGATAAGACAATTGAAGTTTCATATGTACAGACCTTAGAGCGGTGAGGCGATGTTCTAACTAAAGCTATATCCAGAAAAGTTTTTAATAACTCACTTGTCAAGATGGGCATACATGATATCTATGCTCCATCTTGAGGGGGAGTATTAGCATGAGTTAGGAAAAATAGTTAATAGGTAGATTTGTTTCTAATTATTGAAGATCAATTAGAATATCTTATTGATTGTGTAATATATCATTTGGGATTGTAGTAGCATTTTCTTTGGGATTGTAAATATCTTCCCATATATTTGTAATTCTATATAATGTATAGTTGATACACAATGAAAGTATCTTTTTCACCTATTTTGAGAGAAGTAGGTGAATCATTGAGGTTCCAATGCATATATGATTTTACCCATGAGTGAGTTTGCATAAGATTAATGTGCAATGGATCATGTTGATGCCAATTAACTTCCCATTTATTAATTCCCTTCGATTCCTTACTTGTAAAGACTTTTGCCTCTGTCCGTGATTGTCACTAAAATCATCTTCATATTATAATTTTGTATTTTTCATTTGGGTTCGAATTTGTATCTTATAATTCTTTATCTCTTCAATCGCCAACATTTTGTTCCTTGTAGGATTCCACCACGACCTCATACATTGGGTTATTGTTAGTGATCGTTTACTCATTGATTCATATGATGAGTAATTGAGCGCTATCAAAATGGCACCATTACCAAGGAACAATAAGGCGTATTTAATTTTTTTAAAATTTAGAGTGTACTTGTTTCTATCCAAATTGTAATATTTGTTTTTGACTTTTATTTTGTTTTAGTTCCATGGCTTCTTATGATTAAAAAAAAATGCTTGGTGTTTGCAATCCCTATGTTGATGACCCATGCCTTGTTATGGAGGCCTTCATGTTGGAGAAAGTTATGTGGATATCTCTTTAGATGAGGTGGTGTGTGAAGAAATGGGTGTGGTGAGTCAAATTTGCTCATGTTTTTGGCCCAAAAGCTTGAACGCGGTAAGAGGCTACAACACCTAATGTTCCAAATGATGGATGATTTCCGCAGCTTGCACCTAACTCGGAGCTCTGAAATGATCCAACTTGAGTTTGAAATTGCAACTTTGAAGACCAATGCGAGAACAAGAATTGGAGTATGTAATGCTACTTGTCAAGTGGTCAAAACTAGCAAAGTGGAGTTTGAGTCTCAAGAAAAAGGATTGTGATAAACATGGAAGAAATCTTGGGTACTTGCAAGAAAACCAAGACAATAAAAATTCAAGATGCCGATATCAAAGAAATGATACTAAAGTTGCATGAAAAGTCAAAAATATCGTTTATGGCAACTTTGGTTCATTTGGAAGTGAGCATGTCACTCACTTGAAGGTCAAGAATTATGAAGTTCAATGTTTGAAAGACCTAGTGATCCTCTCACTCTTGCCCAATGCTCCTCAAAGAAAGAACAATGTGAAGTTGGGTAAGAAACTCAAATCTTTGAAATGGAGATATCGAGTGAGACTCTTGATGCTCTCATGTTGTCCCATGCATTTCAATGAAGCATTGATTTGAAGTTGGGGAGAAGGTTCACCGCCTCGAAGTGGAAACATAAATGGTGATGTACGCAGCGTCACGCCGCGATGTTAAATTGTGCGCTTGATGGGAGGCAACCCATTGGTTTCCAAAGAATTTGATTCTTGAGTTTAATTTTGAGTTTTTGATTTTTAGATTAGATTAGATTTTTATTTTTGACTAATCCTCCTAGGTTCAATGCTTTTGGTGGTCGTTTGGACATGTTTGGAATAAAAAATTTGATTGGGATTGAAGTTTGGAGTTGTAATGCCTTCAAAATTAGACTTGGAATAGTTTTTGGGCACTTAGGCTCGCTAAAATTAGTTGGGCGGGTCACTGAATGCGAATGGGCCCTGCTAGTGCCAAAAAGATTAGAGAATTTCTGCAGGTCTGGAAACAATTCCTTCATTGTGATCGTGAGAGCCGCTGGCCGCGATTGTGAAGCACAAAAATATGGAGCGCGGCGATCGCGTGAGCCACCAACCACAATCGTGAAGGGTTAAAAAGTGATCTATCGTGATTGCGATGAGCGGCTCGCGACCACAATGATCCGTGTTTAGTTAAAAAGGCTAAAAAAAAAATCAAGTCATTTCAGTTCTTCAAAAAGTCCTAACCATTCCCCAATATTCCCCCCTCTAAAAATCAAAGTTCTTTTGATCATTTTAAGCAAGAACTCTCCTTCAAGTGTCTTTCCCTCAAGGTATGTCTTGTTTTCACCCTCTGTTGTTATCTTTTGAAGTTGGTAAGTAGAACAAAGCTTGTGTTGATTCTCGCCCATAAATTTTGAGCATGAATTAGTGTTGAAATTGGAATTCATCAATTCTTTTATTGATTTTTTTTTATTTGGAGTGTTAATTGAAAAAAGTTGGGCAAAGGGGTGTTTAGTTTTGTTACACCCCACACTTTAAGTTTAAGTTGTAGTTGCAAGTTGAGGTGTTATGGCTGAGTAAATGAGCATTTACTGTTTCGAATTAAGTTAGAAATCAGCTTGAGAAACAAGACAAATAGGCAGCGCCATCGGCTATTAAGCTCCCTTAGGGGAAATCTCGTCTTTTCCTTTTTCCTTAACCCTAAATGATTAAAAACCCCTCCTTTCAATCTGATTTCATACGCTATTTAATCATTCAACATTCCTCTCTTCTTCTCCAAAACAGGCGCAAAAAATCAAAGAGATGGCTCAAAGACTCAAGCCTAATATTCCCTCAGTTTTGATCACTAGTTCTCCAAACATTTGAGGTATGTAGAACTACTTTTCTCATCTATTGCTTCAAGTTTTATTCCCCTTCAATTTGAATTACTCTCAAGAGGTCAAGGGTTGAAGGAATTCCCCGTCTTTATCAGTTAATTACGTTCTTTTTCACAAGTTGTTGGAAATATGGAAACACCTCACCAGTTCAGGAATATTCGATAAGTGTTGTGAATTACATAAATTCTGTAAATCTCTACCAAATTTGTGATTTATGGAGTCTATAAAGTTTGTAAGTCATCTGTTATAAACAGTTTGGAATTTGGCAACAACTACAGTATATTCTGTTGGAATTTTCAACGATCTGGGATCTAGTTAGAGAATGGACTGTTTTGCTTATGATCTTTGTGATTGGTTTTCTGCTGAATATCTTGTGAACTATAGTATTTGAATCTAAATTGCTTGCCAAGGAATTACGCTGAAAATTCCAACTACTTGATATGAACGACGAACCTTGCTAAAACCATCTCAATTTGCTTCTTAGTTTCATAAAGTGTTAATGTAGCTGGGACATGAGATATTGAAGTAGTGTATCAAGATTCTACTATTTTGATTCTCCAAAAATGATAATTAACTACAAGGAAAAGGGACAAATATAACCCAAACTATCGTAAATGGTATGCAAATACCCTCCGTCATACTTTTCGTTCATTAGTGCCCCTGCCGTCTAAAAAACACTGCGCATTTTCCCCTCACTCTAACGGAAGACTTATTAGGTACACATGACACAATTCTATGGCTCAACCTTGTTTGATCAATTAATTAACCCAAAATTCAAATACCCACACATTACCCATTTAACCTACCCGATACACCCATTACCCACATAAATAACCTATCTAAAAAACTAAAGAAAATTCCCCTTCTCTCAAATCTTTGGTTCATCTCACAAACTAAAACCCTAGGTCATCAGAGATTCTTCCTTGTTTCCATCGTCTATTCGTCATTTCTATCGTCTGTTTGTCGTCTTTTCTTTGTGGATTCTTCATCGATTTGTCGTCTCCCTCAAATTAGACCTAAAACCATGTCGGAAAGTAATTGTGATTCAATTAGTAACTCCATGATGATGACTTGTTTTTGTGGTGAAATGACTCATTATTTCACTTCAAGGACTCCATTGAACCCCGGTAGAAGAGTTTATAGATGTTACAAATCTAAGGTACGTTTTTCACTAAATGTAAATTTGTAGGATTTCTGCTTGTATTTCATATGATTATGAGTTCTTCTCTATCTTTCTCGATTAGCTTGAAAATTGTAGATTTTGGAGGTGGGAAGATAGTTCTCCAGGAAATTCTTCCGTTGAAGTAAATTTACTGAAGTCTAAATTGGAAGTTGCTATGTTGAAAATGGAGAATTTGAAAGAGTCGTTGAATGCAGTTAAGATTGAAAAAGACAACTTAAAGAAAAAATTGGAGAATTTAGAGAGTTTAAACTACTTTGAGGTGAGCAAATCAAGAAATTTGGAAGCAAAAGTGTCGAAGTTGAAGATGTTGTGTATATTGTCATTTACTGTGTTTGTGGTATTTGTTGTTGCGATTTTCAAGTGATTTAGATGTTTTGTAAGCATAAGGAAAATATGTTCTTGAATGTAATTTTCAAGTCTTCCTTTGTATTAGAGAATCTTATCTTTTGAATTGTGTTAGTGTATATTTTTCCTTTTTCCCTTTGTGATTTAGATGTTCCTTAAGCACAAGGAAGATGTGTCTTGAATGTAAGTTTCAAGTGTTGGTTATTTTCAAGTGTTCATTTGTTTTAGATAATCTTGTCTTTTGAATTGTGTTAGTGTATATTTGTGATTTAGATGTTGTGTAAGCATATTTGTGTATGTTCTTCAATGTAATTTTCAAGTGTCAGTTATTGTCAACCATCTTTTGAATCAATATTTGTCAATTAACACTATTGTATTAGAGAATGTTATCATTTGTATTAGCATTAATAGGTTCACAAGTTAATGTAACTATCATATTACTGCCAGTTAATATGCTCACAAGTGAATGTAACTATTTTATTAGAGTTAGTTAATCCTGCACAAACACTACATGACTTTCACAAAGGCTAAATAAAGTCACTATTAAGCTTGCACAAAGGTTAAACAACAACACTATTAAACTTGCACAAGGACACCATACATAACATTTAAACGCTGGTTATATAATAGCAAATGTCACTTACAAAATACAAACTATTAAACTTGTTATACTTCACTTAGTTTAGTTGATACACTCAGCCTATACAATACAGTAGTACCAAAACAGATTACCAGTTAGTCTAGCAAAAACACAAGCTTAACCTTAGCATCATTTAAGGCACCAACCTATATAAAATAGTAGTACCAAAACATAAACTACCAGTTAGTATAGAAAAATTACAAGTTTAGCCTTAACATCATTAAAGGCACCAACATATACAAAATAGTAGTACCAACACAATATCATCATCCCCTTCTTGGCCTCAACTTTTAATCATATGTGCTTGTAGTTGGTTTGTAGTAATTGCATCCTTTCCATTCCAAGTTAAGCCATTTGGTGCTATGGGAAGATTTGTAGGTTCACTAACACCAGATTTGTCACCTCTGAAGCCTATTACTCTACTTCCAATTAGTTCTTGTGGGTTCTTCCTATTTCTCGATCTTGTTAAATAAGTTTCTTCTGAAATTGTTCTTGGCCTTAGCCTAGGGTCTTCATCATCATCCTTAGCTACTGGAACATAGCTGCTAGAAGCAACATGAAATTCAGACTGATTTTCTTGTGTTGGTTGTGGGGCAATTGATGTCTTCCTCAAAAGCTTTCTCTTCATCAATTAAACCTCTCCTAGGCTGCCTCTTCTTTCCCTTACCAGTTTATTTTCCTTGCTTAGCAGATTGCTTCCCCTGCTTCTTAGTAGCTTGCATCCCCTGTTTTACATGATTTATTCATAATAGAATACAAATAATTAAATAATAGGATTGGATAATGATTTTTTGTAATTAAGATCGAATAAAAATTATCTTTTGACATCCTCTTGAATTATGGGTTTGTTCTCCACAAGTACTACATGTGATCACTTTTACTTTTCTTGTTTGCTTCCATACTCCTTGCCTCTTAACTGCTTCATTCTTTTCTCTTTCCATCATAAGCTTAGGTCTACCAACAAGCTTGACCAATTTTGGGGTTCAATGGCATGCAAAGGATCACATTTTCAGAATTGTTCTTCCCTAACAAGTTGTAACTTGTGTTTGTAAACTGCCAAGGCTGCCTCCTTTCTATAATATGAATCAATTTCATTCTTAGGTATCATTTTCTTGTGATCCATGGTCTTAATTTTATGTGGACATGGAATTCCAGTGAGATCCCATGTTCTGCATGTACATTTTTTTCTCCCTTAAATTGACTATGTGTCTACTTGCACCTTCAGTGACCTCATAGCCATTATCCCCATTGCCACTCACCTTACGAACTTTGGATATCTTCAAATACTAAATAAACAACAAATCATTTTTGGGACTAAACCATCATCTTTCCACTTCCTCACAACAACCTCTTTTGCTGCCAACCTCTCCATTATTTTGACCCTGATGTCTTCCAACATTCCAATAATTGGTTTGCATCTAGCTTCAAGTATCCAAGTATTGAAGGACTCCGTAAAGTTATTAGCCACAACCTATTTTTGCACACTGAATCTAAATAGGATCTGCACCATGTTTTGGGAGGGTACTTGTTTATTAAATCATGTCCAACCTCTTCATCAACTTCCTTGATCTCTTAAAGTTGGTCCTCAAACTCCTCTAAAAATGAGGACCATGCAGCCTACCATAACAACTTCTTCAACTAACCTTTACCCCATCTTTTGCACCAATTTGACTCAATATGTTTTGCACAATATCTTTGATGTGCTTCAGGTAAAACTGTCCTTATTGCATCAAGAAGCCCCTAAGTATCAAATAAAAATAACTAAATTAATAAAAGAATAGTATTAAACAAAGGTAAATAAATTTCAACTTGGTAGTATAATATTATCTTCTGCATATCTGATATGAATGTCAGTCTTTCATGAAATTCAAGTGAATGCTGCAAATGTTGCATGAACCATGTCCAAGTCCTTTTAATTTCTGTATCTACTACAACCTAGCTAGATGGTAAAAAGAGTTATTACTGTCTTGACCAACAACAATCAATACATGTCCCTTAGCTTTTCCTTTAAGATGTGTACCATCTAACCCAATAAATGGTCTTAACCTAGACTTAGAACCCAACTTCATTGCCTTGAAGCATATGTACATCCTAAGAAATTTTCTCTTATCATTAGATAGTGCCTATTTAGACAAATCTATCACAATGTCAGACCCTGGATTACAACTTCTCAATTCAGTAGCATAACCTCCAGTGTGTTGTAAGAGTCTACAAAGCTACTATCTATAGTCTCTAGTATCTCTCTTTTGGCTCTCTTGCACTTTGCTTCACTTACATTTAAATCAAACACTCTATGTAAGTCAACCTTCATTTCTTTGACCTTGTACTTAGGGTCACTTTGCAATTTATCCGTAAAATACTGAGCTATTATTGAGTAATTCACTAAAGAGTTGTCATATGCTATTCCACACTCTATATGATCTACTAGTGTTTTCACACTAACACCATGAGTGTTTAGATCCCTAGAAATCAGACATAAAAATGGACAACCTTCAGCACCACATTTATATCTCAATCTCTTTTATCACTCTTTACCAAAACCAGTTCTACCTTCTTAGCCATAGCATAAAGTTTGTAGAATTGTTTTGCTTCAACTATGTCCTTGAAATCCATACCTTTAACAATCTCCTTATAATCTTGCAAACTATTAGTTATATTCCTCTTTTTTTTAGTAGCTAAAATTTCCAATTCATCAGTATCATTGAACAACTAAACACCATTCCATTATCACTGCCACTTTCACTACAATCTGTGCCTTTATTAACAATTGGTAAAAGTAAAAATGATTCATCATGCATGACAATATCAGGTGCTTCAACAAATAATTCACAGTCATCAGTAGCAAAAAAAAAGAATGGATTTATAATCACTATAGATAAGAGATGATAAGGTCCTAACTCCGTCATCACCTACTATTCAAAATATTCCCAGAAAAATCCTCGTGTCACCAATTCAAATCTAGTTCTTGGCACATGATTAATTTGTATGGGAGAGGGAGAAAGTACAATAAGTTGTTGCACACCAACAAAACCTAACTTATCTGTACTCATTAACTAAGTGAAAAAAAATAGATATAAGATCAGGATCATACCCTCTCCAATATAAACCCATCTTTTATCGTAATGTGATTTTGGACTGGTAAGCCACTCACCACCATGATGGAAGTATAAGGTAACTTCAACCATGTTAATGACCTACAGAGATTTAGTAAATAACATAATTCAGTCAGATTAGTAAGTCACGTAAGAAAGTTACATTAGGAAATAAGTAAGTTAGTTAGTTAGTTAGTTATTAAGTCATGTAAGTCAGTCACATAAGTCAGTTAGCTAGTAAGTAACATAAGTCAGTCACATTAGTAAGTTACATAAGTAAGTTACATTAGGAAATAAGTAAGTTAGTTAGTTATTAAGTCACATAAGTCAGTTAGCTAGTAAGTAACATAAGTCAGTCACATAAGTTACATTAGGAAATAAGTAAGTAAGTTAGTTATTAAGTCACATAAGTCAGTTAGTTAGTAACTAACATAAGTCAGTCACATAAGTAAGTTAGTTAGTTATTAAGTCACATAAGTCAGTTAGCTAGTAACTAACATAAGTTAGTCACATTAGTAAGTCACATATGTAAGTTAGTTAGTTAGTAAGTCACATTAGTAAGCTAAGTGAATTATTTAAGTCTTAAAGCATAAGGTTAGTTAGTAAGTTAGTAAGTCACATTACATTAGCAGGCATAAGTAAGTCTTAAAAAAATTTAACAAGTCACATTACATTAGTTAGTAGTCACATTAGAAATAAAGGAGAAAAAATAAAAAGTGACAGTCAATAACAAACAAGGTAAATTTAACAGAAAATCCAAGTGAATTATTTAAGTCTTAAAGCATAAGGTTAGTTAGTAAGTACTCACATTAGTAAGTTAGTAAGTCTGTTGGTGTTAACAGCTAAAGAAAAACATACGACAAAAGAATAAAAAGATTATTATTAAGTTGAAAGAAAAAAATTTTAAATAGAAGGAACTCCCAACAATCTGCAGTAAATAATGTAGTAACTGAAAAACAGAATCTTCCTAATAACTAGGCACTAAGTCTACCAACAACTCTATGTGCCTAAAGACTGGGAAACTCACAGCTAGAGCTGTCAAAATGGGCTTGGCCCGCTAGGCCGGCCCAATACAACCCTTGAATAAGATGGGGTTGTGCTCAATTTTTTCAGCCCATTTAGGAACGAGGCTTTTTAGTCCAACCTCATTTGTCCCGCTGTCCTCGTATGCCCAACCCGCAAGCCTCAGAGGCCAGCTCGCGGGCTGTAAATTTTAAAAATATTTATTATATATAGTTTAAGTAGTGTTTTACTTGTTAAGATTTTATTAATAAATAATTTTAAAATACCAATATAAAATCAAGACTATATTTTTTACATATCTTTTACATTTTAGGGTCATTAGCCCACTAAACTTTCTTATTAGCCCAAGTCCATTATAACTAAGAATCTTTGACCTCATTTATTTTTGTTTTTATGCCTAACTTTTCACTTCTCCTTTATTGTATTATTTATGAAAATAGTGATCATGTAATGTTTTTGCTCAGATGAAACTTATGAATGTTGTATCTTGGCTATTATGTATTTATTTTGTAAATATTCACTAAAGTATGTGTAATTTATCAATGTTTGTATTCTTTCTAAGAGGAAAATGTTATCCGTTTTTTGGTTGAAGGGCCAACCCGTCCCAACCCGTGGCCAACTTAGGGCTGGGTTGGGCTGCTATTTTAAAGGCCCTTTAATTAAAGGGGCCAGCCCGTCCCAACCCATTTAACTCTCTAGCCCATTAGGGTTGGGTTGGGTTGGGTTGGGCCAGCCCATTTTGACAGCTCTACTCACAACTGAAAGACTAAAACATAAAATATCTATCTTCTGAAAACATAAAACACATCAGCAGCCATGTCATTATGCTAACTCAACATCAATTAACATCTCATAAGGCAGATTTCAACACTCTTGCTTGCATCAATAGCTGCAAATTCCAAGTTCCTTTATCAAGAACTTAAATTTGCTTACCGGAAGAGCTTTTGTAAAAATATCAGCCAACTGCTCTTCCATTCTGCAATATACCAAATTCACTAAACCATCCTCTTGAACTTCTCTAAGAAAATATAGCTTCACATTGAAATACTTGGTCTTTTTATGAAAAACTGGACTGTGAGAAATAACAATGGTAGCTTGGTTGTCCACAAATATATTAGTACTTTCCTTCATCTCTAACCCAAAATCGCAAATGATTTTCTTTATCCATAAAGCTTGATTGACAGCAGTTGTAGCAGCAATGAATTCTTCCTCTGCAGTTGATTGAGCAATAATCTCTTGTTTTATCGAACACCAAGAAAAGCATCCAGCGCCAAAAATAAAACAGTACCCTGAAGTGCTTTTCATATCTTCAGCAGAATCACCCCAATCATTGTCAGAAAATCCTTGAAGTTTAACATTCTTGTATTTGATAAATTTGAATCCATAGTCCTTTGTGCCTTTGATGTATCTGAGTACTCTTTTTGCAGCTTGCATATGCAATTCACTAGGAGAATTCAAGAATCGGGATAATACACTTACAACATACAATATATATGGCCTTGTTGTTGTAAGATACATAAAACATCTTATCAAGCTTCTGTAGCTTCCTTCTTGTACTGTTCAACACCATCATCCATCATTAACTTCTCCTTTTGATTCATAGGCGTACTCATACTTTTGCAATCGTCCATTCTAAATTTCCTCAGAATTTCTTATGCATACTTCTTCTGACAAATGAATATTTGATCTTGGATTTGTTTAACCTCCATTCCAAGAAAGAAAGCCATCTCTCCGAGATTCGTCATTTCAAAGACTGTCATCATCTCCTTTTTTCATCAACACATAAAGAAATTATACTAATGTCTGAGTTAACATGCTTTATGTAAAGAGTTGATTCACTTAGGCTCTTTTGAAAACCTAAGTCAGAAAGATGATCATTGATTCTAGTGTACCAAGCCCTTGGAGCTTGTTTTAACCCATAGAGGGTCTTTTTCAGCAAGTAGACTTTGTCTTCCTATCCTTCTGCAACAAATCCTTCAGGCTGCTCAACATAGATTTCTTCTTGCAAGAAACCATTCAAAAAGGTTGATTTAGCATCCAGTTGGTAGATTTTCCAGCCCTTTTATGTTGCAATTGCCAAAAGAAGCCTGATTGTGTCAAGTCTTGCGACTAGTGCAAATGTTTTAGAAAAATCTACACCAAAAATATGAGCATAACCACAAGCCTAGCTTTGTGTTTGTTCACCAAACCATATACATTTAGCTTAGTTCTGTAAACCCATTTAACACCAATAACCTTTTTGTTTGGAGGCCTTTCTACCAGCTTCCATGTGTCATTTTTCTCGATCATAGTTAGCTCCTCCTACATTGTGACTATCCATTTCTTGTCACTTTGAGATTCTTCATATTCAGCAGGTTCAAATACGACTACATTGCATCTTTGATAGATATATGAGAGTGATCCAGTTCCTCAAATGGGAGGATTATTAACTCGTTCCTCAAAATTGTGCAACTCATTAGCTTCTCTTTCTTGATTTTCTCCATCCCAATCCTATTGCTTTTGTTCTACAAATTCCACATCTCTACTCACCAATTTTTTTCTAGTTTGTGGTTGGAAATTCTGTAAGCTTTTGACTGCAAGCTATAGCCAATGAAAATTCCTGGTTCTGCCTTCTTGTCAAGTTTATCCCTTTTCGGCTAAGGTGTGAGAGAAAAAACATAAGCAACCAAAAATCTTGAGATTCTTTAGTAAAGGTTTGCACCCATGCCAAGCTTCAAAAGGTGTTTGACCATTCACTACCTTTGTAGGTAGCCTATTCAACAAAAATACAACAGTATTGGCTGCCTTTGCCCAAAACTTTTTAGGAAGCTCTTTCTCGTGCAACATACACCTTGACATCTCTATGATGGTCGTATTCTTCCTTTCACTTACTTTATTTTGTTGGGGAGTATATGGAGTAGTAAGTTGATACTCTATTCCAGCAACTTCACAAAAGTTTTTGAACTGATCAGAAGTGTACTCAGTCCCATTATCTGATCTAAGCACTTGTAGTTTGCAGCCACTTTGATTTTCTACCAAGGCTTTGAATTTCCAAAAAACTTCAGCAACCTCCGATTTGAATCTTAAGAAGTATATCCAACACATCCTTGTTTGATCATCAATAAAAATTCTGAAATACCTTCTTCCTTTCAATGATGGAGTTCTTTGGGGGCCTCCAAGATCTGTATGAATCAGCTGCAATTTTTGAGTTGCTCTCCAAGTTGATTTTGGGAATGGCAATCTTGTCTGCTTACCAAATTGACATGCCTCACAACTTGGGAGTTCCTCTTCAAGTGGAGGTAAACCTTTTGCCAACCTTTTTTTCTGCATACACAAAAACGCCCTATGGTTTTAGTAACCCAACTGTTTGTGCCAAGTTTTTGCAACACTGGACTGACTTGGAAAATCTATTTGTTCTTCCTCCATTGGATTCAAAGAAAAGCTTTTACTTTGCATTTTAATTCTAAATAGTTCCTGACCAGTTGGATCAATGATCAGACACGCCTTATCTTCAAAAAAATAATTTGAACCCATTTTCAAGTAGATGTCCAACACTTCATAAATTCTGATCAAGTTCAGGAACAAACAAAACTTCAGAAATAAGTTTTATACATGTATAACTCTCAATAGCTACAGTCCCCTTTCCTTTTGCAGGGAGGTATTCTCCATTTCCAATCCTAACTCTTGATGTTGTTGTTCTATCAAGCCTTTTGAAAAGCTTTTCATGACTAGTCATGTGGTGTGTATAACCACTATCAATAAGCCAACTGTAACTTGAAATACTAGATGCAAAACATGATGCAACAAATAGTTGTTCTTCCTCATGTTGATTTGCAACTTGAGCTTCTCCTTGTTGTTGCTGTCCTTTTTCCTTGCAGATAATCTCAGCATGCTCAAGTTTTTGACATTTTTGGCATCTCATAACCGGTTTTCTCTAGCATTTGAAGTGAGGATGATTCTTCCTTCCACAATATTGACACAGAGGGAATTTTTCTCCTCTGTTGCTGCCTGAATTGTGGCTACTTGCATTATCAGGAAGCTTATTGCCCAACATTCTTACCTTGATCACAATGCTAAGAAGTCTATCTGAGTATTCTTTGACAGTTTCAGAATCTTTCATTCTTTGTATCTCAAATTCTCTAATGAGATTCATAACTTTCATACATTTGATTCGAGCATCTCCTTGGTATTCTTTTTTTAGAAAATCCCAGATTGCTTTTGTCGATTCCAAAGTCATGATTCTAGAAAAAATCATAGGTGAAAATGCAGCATATAAGCAAGATTTCTCCTTTGATTCTTCTCTTCCTGTCCTTGTGAAGCTTGATCTAAGCCATTGTTAGATTTCTTGGTAAAATAGGAATTTCGTAATCCTCCTCTACTGCTTCCCAGAGATCACATGCCTCTATGTGAGTTTGCATCTTGATAGCTCATACCTCGTAGTTCTCTCCATCAAACACTAGTGGAGAAATAACATAAGAACCAGAAGAGTGTTCTGAATCCATGTGTTCCGATGGCTTTTCAAGGCAACATGTAGGGACTTTGTTGATGGTTTACTCAGACTACACTCACAATTCACTCACAGGTCCATTAAGAAGAGGGCCCTGATACCAATTTGTTTGTGTTAACAGCTAAAGAAAAATATACGACAAAAGAAGTAAAAGAGATATACTATTAAGTTGAAAGAAGAAATATTTAAATAGAAGGAACTCCTAACAATCTGCAGTAAATAATGCAATAATTGAAAAACAGAATCTTCATAATAGCTAGACACTAAGTCTACCAACAACTCTACATGCCTAAATACTAGGAAACTCACAACTGGAAGACTAAAACAGAAAATATCTATCTTCTGAAAACAGAAAACACATCAGCAACCATATTATTATGCCAACTCAACATCAATTAACAGCTCATGAGGAAGATTTTAACAAAGTCACATTACATTAGTTAAGTTAGTAAGTACTCACATTAGTAAGCATAAGTCACATTACATTGGTTAAGTTAGTAAGTACTCACATTAATAAGTATAAGTCACATTACATTAGTTAGTACTCACATTATGAATAAAGAAGAACAAAATTTAAAAGTGACAGTCAAACAAGGAAGGTTTAAGTCTGTTAAGTATTTGAGCTAATTACACAATACTAATTCACATATGAACTAAGTAAAATAATAGTAAACAAGTGGTCCCTGTTAAGTATTTGAGCTAATTAGATAATACTAATTAAAATTAAGATAGGTAATTAAGATAAAACAAGTGGTCCTACCTAACTGTACAGAATGTAAATAATATCAACTATCAATTTTATACTTGTCTAGTTCTTATGGACCTACCAAACTGTATAGAATAAATAGTCATAAAGAAAGGGAATAAAGACATAAAGAAAGGGAACAAAGAAAAGGATGAAGACAATCGACAAAAGTAGAAGATAAAAAATCCATAAATCACATAAAACGACACTACAAAAGCAATACATCTGAAACACACAAAAAAAAAACACTTCTTTAACATAAAGTTGCACAAACCCTAACAAATCTTCATAAAATGACACTAAAGTAAAACCCAAGAAAATGAAAGAACGACCATAGTAAACCCCAACAAGTCACTATAAAAGCAGATTCTAGATAAAAATTAAAGATACCAGTGAAAATCGAAACTCAACAACACCTTTCTTACACACTACGAATGCCAATACAAGAAAAAATTAAATACAAACAAGATCTATGAGATGAATGAAGTGAAAGTGTGAGTACCTATGATCGGATCAGAGTGAATCCACCAAGAATCAACAGAGTTGAATGAGTAGTTTGAACTAGGGTTTTAGTACGTGAGATGAACGAAAGATTTGAGAGGAGGAAATTTTTCTTTAGGTTATTAGATAGGTTATTTATGTGGGTATTGGGTGTATCGGGTGGGTTAAACGGGTAATGGGTGGGTATTTGAATTTTGGGTTAATTAATTGGTCAAACCAGGTTGAGCCGTAGGATTGCGCCACGTGTACCAAAGAAGTCTTCCGTTAGAGTGAGGGGCAAATGTGCACTGATTTTTGGATGACAAGGGCACTAATAAATGAAAAGTATGACGGAGGGTATTTATATATCATTTATGATAGTTTAGGGGTATATTTGTCCTTTTTCCCTTAACTATATTAGATCATGAATTATGAGTGAACTCTTCGATATGAGCCCTAAAGTGGCAAAACTATGACACGAGCCTATTAAAACTAAAGCATGAATATGAACCGATAAGGCTATAAATTTGGGTAAATAACTAGTTATATAATTATTTTACAGTATGAGCTTAAGGGAGTTAGTTGGTTGACCAAGAAGGCATAAGTTTAAATGACCAGTACTCGAAACTACATTTGTCGGAGTAGATAGAGATCTTTCCGCAAGTCGGATAACTCTTTTTTCTTCATGTGTCCCGAAAAGGGATAATTATGGATCCTTGCTAGAATATAATCTCATGTCATGTCCTATGCCCGGAAAGGTATAGGATGGCTTAGCTGATCGGGCCGAGATCAGACTGCATGCGCTCACATGGTGGTTTAGGTCGGTTCACTACTTTCTCCCATAAATAACTAAAATATTTAACTCACTTTACGTTGAAAAATACGACTTCATCTTGTGCTATTGTATTTTATTGCTTTACTGGTTCCCCTTTTGTGGTTTTGCAAACCAATACATTCCATGTATTGATCGTCTTTCGCGCTACATCATTTTATGTTGTTGGTTCAGGTTCTCAGGTCTGTGACCAGGCACATCACTAGGATCCCTCTCTTCTGCTATTGGTAAGCCTCATTTCCACCTGGGGCAAGTTAGACGTATTAGTTTTTTTTATGTTTATTTCAGTATTAAGGGTATACAAGGGCCTTGTCCCGGCAGATTTCTATCATTTAGTAGAGGATTCATAAATTATTTCAGAGGTCATACAAATTGATCTTGGTTTCTAGAATATGGGTTTATAACTTTCAGTTTAATACATTTATGTAATCTTAATGTATTGTGATGAAAACTTTCCTCCTTTAAGGAATCGTGTTTAACTTCATATTGTTTTCCACTTTGTTCAGTTATTATAGTTTCATGCTCATATGATATGCCAGAACGTACGCTCGTACTAGCAATAGTGTCGGGTTCCGGCCATCTCCAGAGTGTAGGCTCGGGATGTGACAATATTTGTTTACTTTAGCATATCAAGAGAAAGACATTTTAAAAAAAAAATTATACTTAACATTGAATAATTGTTTTCCCAAATCACTCATTAGTCCATTAAAACTGTGTATTAATTAATACAGATATTATAGTAAAATATTCACGTTATTTATGTTTTCTTAAAAAGAGTAGAAAGTTTATGAGGGATAATTAAAAGCATTGGAGGAAGTATATCATTAAATTAGATTATTTTTTTTTGTTTAAATTAGATTTTCATGGTTATAAATTAAAAAGACTAGTGATTTAATAAACAACAAAAAAATCATCTTGAAATTAAAATCAGTACATGACAAAGATGACAAAACACTGCATGAATTTTGACTGCCTCGCTAACTATTCTAACACACTCACATTAATAGCACTCTCTTGACAAATCAAATAAGTGAATCAAAGTAATTATTACTAATAGTGAGACATGAAAAATGTGAAGTAGTGAGGTCACATGAAACGTATGACTAAACATTCACGTGGATAGTAAGTGTATTATTCATGCGTATCTATTATAAAAGTCTCAAACTTTAAGAAAACACTCAATCCTCAAAATCATGACAACTTCTCCTCCCAAATATTTACAAGAGGATAACCTAAGTGAAGAGTGTAAGAAATTGCTCTCCATCCTGCCAAAAGATAAAGGATGGGTTGGATCATATGTCTACAATTATCAAGGTTTTTGGACACCACCAAGATTTCTTCAAGGTGTGATTGCATTTCAACAACAATTTCAAGCTGAAGATAGTGATATCATTCTTGTTACAACTCCAAAATCAGGAACTACTTGGTTAAAATCACTTTTATTTGCTCTGGTAAATCGAGTGAAACATTCTATTTTTGAACTTAATCACCCTTTAATTGTCAATAACCCTCATTTTCTTGTTCCATTCTTGGAGCATACACTCTATATTGATGGTCGAGTCCCTGATTTTTCAACCTTCACTTCACCTAGACTCTTGGCAACTCATGTGCCCTTTGCTTCATTGCCACAATCAGTCCAGGATTCAAAAACCAAACTTGTTTACTTATGTAGGAATCCTAGGGACACTTTTATTTCTATGTGGCATTTCACAAACAATTTAATACTTCATCACAACGATACCAATTCCATTGAAGAAATGTTTGATCTTTTCTGTGAAGGGGTGAGCCTTTATGGTCCATTTTGGAATCACGTGTTAGATTATTGGAAACAAAGCATAGAAAATCCTACCAAAATATTTTTCTTAATGTATGAAGAAATTAAAAAGAAACCAAAAACTCACCTTAAACGCTTGGCTGAATTCTTGGAATGTCCAATTTCCATAGAGGAAGAAAATTGTGGAGTGGTGGATGAGATATTAAAAATGTGTAGCTTTGAGAATTTGAGCAATTTGGAAGTGAATACAAATGGAAAGTTTTCAACTGGAGAGGCATATAATTTGTTCTTTCGTAGAGGAGAAATTGGAGATTGGAAGAATTATTTTACTATAGCGATGAGTGATAAACTCAATCATATCATAGAAGAAAAGTTTCAAGGATCTGGATTAAATTTTTCATATGTTTGATTAGACATTAATATGTTATAATGGCGTTTGAATGCAATTATTTATTTTGAAAATCAATGTTGAAGTAGTTGTGTTTGAGAGTAATGTAACAAGAACAGACAACAAAAATTCTATTGTCGTAATACTATTTTGATTGTTCATTACTCAAATTTATTGCAAATTTAGTATTAAATTCATATTTCTTTATTATTTTTTTTCACCGGAAGTCATGCTTTTTCTAGTACTACAATGGTGTCAATGAGGTTGGAGGCATTTGGTTTTTATTTTGAGATTATGTAACTCCAAAATGCCTAATAAAAAATCTAGGGCTCAAACATTGAATAATTGATCAAAATGATTTAGAGTGAAATACTAATGGAAGAGTGGTTTTTCTATGACAAAAAAATTATGACTTTATTACATAATTTTTAATAATTGAATGACTATTCGAGTAACAAAATCATTGTAGGTATTCGTATGTGTGATGATCATTACAATTTATGATAGTAGATTATGACAATAATAATAAAATAATGACAATTATCATCATCATTAGATTTGTCTCACAATTCTCTCTCATTTTCTTTTATCTTGGCTGACAAAATGTGTTTCTTTGTTCCTAATATTTTTTCAAATTTCATTTTCACGTCTATTGGACCACTAATTATTACTATTATATTACTCTCGTTTTTCCAGATCATAATGTGATATCATTTGATTAAGTATAGATTTTTTTTAAGAAAAAAGAAATTTGAAAGCTTAAAACAAATTATAAATCTGTATAAAATTACATATCGTCTCTTTTAAGGATAAATGGAAAAGTTTAAAATTAAATTTATTCTTTCAGATATAAAAGCATCATTCTGTTTCTTAGATAGACCAATGTATACCAATCGTGTTGGCTGTCCAGGATAAATGGACTCATAGTCCATATTTTGGGGTCATCTTAATTGCCCCTTTTTAGTGAAAATTACAATAATATACTACTTAAGACTTTAATTAACAATATATACACATACTTCTATTTAATTACAAATATAGTTTTAAAATTACATAGCAGATTAATTAATTTTCTAATTTAAGTTAATTATTTATTTTTGATTTTCTTCTCTCCTACCTTTTGGATTATGTGCCTCTTTTTGTGGGGATGATAATTATGGTATAAAATTTTGTCAATTTTTATCTCTCTTAGTACAGTTTAAACTATACATGTTTCTTAGTATCTTTTATTCTCTCATCTTTTACATTAAACGTTTAAATTTTATCAGATTTTATTTTCTTCCCTTTTGATAAAATCCATATAACAGTAAAACTTTTTATGTTACCAACAAGTTGCCCATAATTACTCCCTATGTGGTTTATAGTTTCTAGGTAATTAACTTTTTCTCTTCCCTTCCATCAAACTAATTCTTCACGTTTCATCATCTTCCATCCAAATTGCCTCTTGCACCAGAACCTGAAATCAAGTTCATACATTTCACCAATCTTTTCACCATTTTGTTCACCATTGTTAACCCCCTTTATTGAGTTTCACCATTGTTAACCCCTTTCTTGAGTTCGATGGATAGAACGCCGCGGAAAAGTCCTAGATTTAATAAATCAGTTGTAGTGGTTGATAGTCCACCCATTATATGTTCAAGACCTTCCTTTGAGTTGAATGTGTTCGCTCAATCGCCTGTCAACAAAGGTATAAAGGACGACAACAAAGTCGTTAAAGGATTCAATGAATATGTCGTTATTAATTATTCCTCAACCAGCAAGGTTCAACAAAAAAATGAATTATATTGTTAAAAACAATAGGAAGGGTCAGAGAAAGTGGTTGAAGGGTCTAGTTTGAAAAACTATCATCGAATAGTTTTATTATATTTGTTATAACTGACAGTTATATGGTCAAATTGTTGTGTTTTATATTGGTGGTAAACTATTCATATTGTCATAATGTTGTGTTTTATATTGGTGGTAAACTACCGTTTTGTGTTATTTTTTATATCATTTTAGTTGGTATTCACGATCAGCGTGCCTTTGTGTTGTTGTCACTTGTTATAACTGATAGTTATATTGTCAAAATGTTTGTGTTTTATTTTGATGGTAAACTATCTTTTCGTTAAGTTACTTAGTTGCCTACAGATCATATATACTAAGAATATAAAGATTCACGTAAGAAAACAGATCGTAAAGCAATTAAACTCTTTGACCCAACTTCTTTCAATAGTAACGTAAGGATAAGAATACACAGGAGATTTAGATGCCGCAATTTTGATAGTATCATAAGGATAGGATTACACACCAACCTTTCAACGATAATTACACCAATATTATGTAATAGACATTAACTTTATAATACTATTCCGATATTATAGAAATCACAGTTTTCTATTATTAAAATTTACAAATATTCATAACCATATATGTAAATACATTTGTGCATAAAAGACATGTTAATATCAAAAACTCGCAAGCAGGAATGTTATGTTATTCAATACACCAATAATATGATTCATCCAACCAACATAAAACTAAAAGTTTCAACTACATTAAGTTTCAAGTAAAATTTAAAGGGATAAGATACAAGTACCCCCTAGACTATGACCGATATCTCAGAGACACACCTAAACTTAACTAGGGTCATATTATCCCCCTTAACTAATTTCAAATGGAATAAATACACCACAAACGCTGACATGACATAGAGAGTGTGCACATTCTCTTGAAGGCAAGTGATGAGTGCACGAATTGGACATATGTTATTTTTTGATTGATAACTTTATAATTAGTTAGTACACATATTTATTGATATTAAAACTTATATATATATATATATATATATATATATATATATATATTTGTTCGCAAATTTCTATGCTAAGAGTTCATTTATGTATTTTTGACTTACCTTTTTGTCAATTTTTTCTGTTTTTCTATTAAGTTTATAATCCTTCCAGGAATATCTTCCTTAACTGATACAATTTCTATTTCATAGACAGGGTGTGCGGAGTTTCATTCAAATGCATAATTATGCAATGTATGAGGTATTTTTGTCTAAAATTACCTTAGCAGTTTTATATTCAAAATATTCTTGAATTCTATGCATTTTCATTTCATGTATAGCTACTATGAGCTTAGTAGATCTTAAGCTAGAATGCAAATATGCTTGTTCCATCTCTGGAATTGCTTTATCAAAATGATGTAATGCTATGCGATGCTTCCACGCTCTTCTTCTTACAAGATGTAAATGATATTAAATATCTTTCAACATTTTTGTATGCTACAAGCAAGCATGTATAGTAGACATATATTGTTTAAACATGTTACTGTTTAGATTCAATCAATATATTTGATTTCCCTGTAGGTACTAAGTATTCTTTCTATGTTTGAATATATTATAAAATATGAATATAATTTGTTTTTGAAAATAATGACTATGAAATAAAGAGTTTTTCGTGTATACCTTTCTCCTTTTTATTTTGTGAACAATCATTATCACCACTGCAACAGTTCCCCTTCAGGCTATGAACAATTTTTTCGCCTCTACGATTTCAGTCTCACGGCTACTTCCTAATTGTTCCTCCTTAGGGCTGAAGATCACAACTTTCTTTTCAGACTATTCTTAAAATTTAGAGAAGAGAAGTATATAAACCAAACTGTTTATTTTATAATATTATTCTCACATACAAACCATACATATTTTACATATATCTAAAACATATTAAGAAACACTTTTCCCTGGCAGGAGAAGTTTCTACTCACTCTTAGAGGTACCTAACATTTTCTCTAATGGGTATTTCAAAGAAGATGTAGTCTGCCTCTTACTGTGTCTTTCTTCTCCTTTTATAGATCAAAGGAGGGACTAATTACAAATTTTGTTTTTGTAGGGACTTCCCTAAGTTATTACATAATTTGTTCTCTAGTCCTTCTTTGACGGTCTTTTTTGAAATGGCAGACAAGATAAAATTCCTTTTGATAGGGCGCCATGTGCTTGTCCTTTTCTTCTTTTTACGAGATAAGATTCTCGTTTTGTCGCTTTCTTTATGACGTAAGTGCTTACGTCGCTTGCTTTGTCTTCTCCTGACTGTCTACATCTGCTTTTCTGCTGATGCTGAGATTATTTTGAGATTTTTATTCGTCTTTATTTATTGAATGTTTATGATCAAGAAACTTACATGCAAGTTTTCATGTTTCTTCTGAGGCTTCCATTCTGTGAAGCTCGATGTCAAGGATTTTTTCCTTTAGTGTTTTGGATTTGGATTTTCCCTTTGTCATCAAAACCCAATCTTGATCATGGTCTAAGACTCTGAAGTCTTCATTATAAAAACGTTTAAGAATAAAGAATAATGCCTTAATTCCTAATGCTCTTCTGGTTTGTATCCACTTTTTGTTTAAATGTGGAAGTTTTTTATCAACTTCAGTGGCTTTGACATTAAATTTTAATTTTTCCACTGTTATGTAATTGATTGTTGGGAAATATACTTGCAAGTCCTTGCTTTCCATTGAAATGCTAAAGAATCAGCAATAAATACCATCTCCTTGTGCATAATTTTTTACTGAACTTATCAGTTGTAGTGGTAATTTGGACAATTCTTGTAAATCTGGCTTGGCATAAACCCGATCTAAGTAACCAAATTCGAATAATTGAGCCGTAAAGTCCGGTGATCCGTTTGGGAATATAGAGATTTGTGGAAACAAGCTGGTTGTTCCTAGAACTCCATATGTTTCTCCACTTTCTTTTGGGAGATTATAGATATATCTTATGAATGCAAGATATTCTTCTTCTTTAGGATGTTGCTTTCCAACCTGAAAAGATGAAAAAAC
The DNA here is from genome assembly GCA_029007595.1 of Solanum commersonii. Classification (NCBI taxonomy): domain Eukaryota; kingdom Viridiplantae; phylum Streptophyta; class Magnoliopsida; order Solanales; family Solanaceae; genus Solanum; species Solanum commersonii. Next base: position 3,555,381 of record JAJTWQ010000055.1, on the reverse strand, counting down.
TTTTTTTCCTGAAGGAACTCTGTTAGTGCTACTTTCTGATTTCCCAGAGATAATTTTTTCAGTTTTCACTGAAGATGTGCTTTTTTCCTCTTTCAAAGAAGTAGCATCTTTTTCATTTACTCGCCTTTTTCCTTCATCCTTAGACTTAGGATTCGGCATAACTGTGCTTACCGTCGAGATGTTTTTGGCACTATGTGCTAGTGGGACATCTCCTGCGACTTTGTTGGGAGTGATAATCCCTTTTGGATTTGAATTCCTTTTTGGACAAGTATCCAAATGTTCACACAAGAGTAAAAGTTCACTCATGTTTTCTTCTTGTTTAGTACTGAGTTGGTTCATCTCGTATTGCATCATTCTTGCTTGTTCTGACAAGCTTGCTAATTCATCTCGTATTTTAAATAATTTGTGTCTTTTGTCATTTATGGACTGTTCCACATTTAACCAGGATTTGTGTCTGATTGTCCATATTAGACGTTTCTTGATAAGAAATCTGCAAGAGAATTGTCAATTCCTTTAATATATTCAACTTTAAATGAATAAAATGACAATAGAACCTGCCATCGATGTAATCTCCTGTACTGAGGCTCAGAAGAAAGTTTGTTAAATATTAATCCTAACACTTGAGTATTGTCAATTCTGATGATGAATTGTTTAGGTAAAAGAAAAGTAGAAAATTTTCTTATTCCCCTAACAATAGCCAATAATTCTTTTTCATTTGTCGAGTACCTGACTTCCGCTTCATTAAACGTTCTGCTGGTATACCTGCAGATTTCGTTTAAGTCTGTTTGTAATAAGTCTCCCCAATGATAATCGGAGGCATCTGTTTGTAGGATTAGATTATCCTTTTCGTCTGGTAATCTAAGTTTTGGTAATTTTGAACATTCTTCTTTTAATTTTTTAACACATTGAGTGTGTTCCTCAGTCCATCCTTGTCGATTGGATTTTCTTATCAATTTTTGCAGTATATTCCTTTTCTTTGCTTAGTCGGGAATAAACTCTCATGCATAATTAAGACATCCTAGAAATCTTTGTATTTCCTGCTTAGTTGTTAATTTATCAGGAAATTCTTCAATCTTCTTAGAGATGCGAGTTTGGAGTTCAATTCCATTTTTTGAAATAATCATTCCTAAGAATTCTATTTTATTTCTATTTATTTCTGCATTTTTCTGGCTTAGAATAATTCCATTTTTTAAACATATTTCTGAAAATTCTTTCAAATGTGTTAGGTGTTCTTGATATGTCTTAGAACATATTAGTATGTCGTCTATATAGACTATTAAAAATTCCTTTTCGGAAAATATCTTATCCATTTTTCTTTGAAAAATTTGTGGGGCATTTTTCAATCCGAACGGCATTACTATCCATTCATAGTGGCCGTTGGGCGTGCTAAATGATGTTAACGGAATGGATTCTTCTGCCAATTTTATCTGCCAAAATCCACTTTTACAGTCGAATTTTGAAAAATAAGTTTTACCCTTTGCAAAGTTTATGAGATCATTTTTATTTGGGATAAAGTTTCCGTCAAATAAGAAATTTTAATTTAGCTCTTTGTAGTTGATAACCATTCGAGCTTTTCCTCTTTTTATCTCAACATGGTTTCTTACCATAAATGCTGGACTACTATGAGGACTTTTACTCATCCTAATCAATTTTAGGTTGATTAATTCTTTGAGTTGTATTTCAAACTCATTTTTATCATCTTCGTTATATAGCATGGGTTTTACTCTAATGATGATGCTAGGAGTTGCCCTTTCTTGATTTCGTTCCCATTTTTCTAATGGATTTTCACCGTAAGATTTTTGTAGATTTTCTTTAATCCGTTCAAGATTAAGACATTTACAAGAGATTTTTCTTAGATTTTCTAAGTATTTTCTCTTATATTTTACATTATCATTTTCAAGACTATAAGGATTTTGTTTTCTTGGGACTTTGATAAAGTGTCCGCAAGGGGTTTTAAGGCTTATCATATAAAATGTTTGATGATAATCCTGAAATTGTTAGAGAAAATTATTGCCCAATAATAAATCAGTTTCCAATTTATTATAGGCAAAGAATTTGTTTATAGAAACAATTTTTTACCCTAAAATTATCTCTACCTTTTCCTTTGACTGTGATAGTCGTTCTTTATTACATGTAATTCCAATCATTGATATATTATTTATATTGATATCCCAATCTTTTATTAAAAGGGATTTTGCTAGACTAGCTTCGGATCCATTGTCAATTTGACAACATGTTGTTATTTTAGTATCATAGAAGGCTATTTCTATGAAAACTAATACCTTAAAAGATGTTTCTTTAGGCATATTTTGGTATGAAACAAGTTTCATTTTTGTAACTTATTTCTATTGCATTTTTCCCTATACTATAGTCTTCTAGACTATTAAGGAACAAGTTTCCTAAGATTAGATTATGATCACTTTCGTGATTTGTAATATAACAGGGGACTGCTATTCTTATTGTATCTAATTGTATTGGTACATCTACCATATTTTGACAACTATAGTTATTACCTTCAAAAGTTTTGTATGTATATGGGGTACCTTCATATATTGGTAATCCATCCAATAAAATACTTTTAATATGGTTTGCAGTTGCACCCGTTTGTAACAAGATTTCTTGTTTTTTCCATTCAGTTCCATTATAGATTCTCCCTGCAATGCTGGCAATGTTAGAGATTTCAAGAGCTCTTTTAGAGTATTTATGAGAAATACTTTTCCTTATAGAATTTCTTTCATATTCTAATGAAAGTCTCGGATTGCTACCGAAACTTCATATTTCTTGTGTTTTTCCAAAACAAATTTCATATTCTTCTGGAATTTTTGCTTGTTGAATTTATGCTTCAACAATTCATTACTAAAAAATTGTCAAAAAACGACGGCCAAAAGCGACAGACTGCATCACTTTTTTGGTCAAAATCGACGAAAAAGCGACGTAGTCAACTCCGTCGCTTTTTAACCCAACGCTTTACAAAAAGCGACGGACAACGTCCATTTTTTACTATTTTTTTTGAATATTTCAACAAAACAACGGACTCCGTCGCTTTATTTTAATTTTAATTTTTTTTATTTCTAAAAGGCGACGCAATCCGTCGCTTTTCTGGAAACTTTATTTTTGAAAATCCCAGAGAAGCGACGGACTAAACCACGCTGTCCGTCACTTTTTCTGCAATATATTTGACAGCAGCAGCTGGCAGTTTGCTGCCCACCTGCAAATGCAATCCAATTCAATTCTACACAATTCAGCCCAATCAAATACACACAATTATAAACAATCTAAACAAAACATAAAACAACAAACTTAAAATAACATTCAAAAGTATCTAAATCATAAATTAAAGACTTATAAAGTCTTTCAAAATTTGTTTCAAAATTTCAAAAAGTTCATAAATGTCCAGAGATCTAAACTAGGGAGTGAGATCTACATAATCATCCTCATCACTCTTATCGTCGGTCTCTTCGGGAGCCGAAGTAGTAGGTCGACGAGCGAGGTTCATCACTTGTTCTTTGATTTGCTGAACGGTCTCACTCATGCTTTCTTGTTCAGTTGCTCTTCTCCGCTCTAACTCTGCTAGTGTCGCTGTAAGTTTAGCTATTTGTTCCGACATAGCAGTAATCTGAACACCATCAAGTGTCTCGGCTTGACGTGATGATCCAATACCTTCTAAGCCTGATTGAAGTCGTTTAACATCGTTTCGAGAGCCTAGACCATAGCATCTACCCTTATTTGTCCCCCCTACCACTTTTTCTTTCCAAATCTGGGTGGACAGTTTAGGTGTCAATTGGACCGAACTATCTAGATTCTAAGCGACATACTGATGAAAGTCATTCTAATTATTAAATATAAAAATTGACATCAATATATATACATACCATAAGTATATTTACTATTACTATATATTATTCATATTAAATAACTTACAAAAGTTTGTTCGACCCTTTCCTCCACCCACACATTCGGATCTGACTCATTTTCTTTCTTCCTGACATGAGTCTTCTTGAAAACCTCTGGTTCAATGGGAGTGCGTCCCAATTCTGTTTCCTATAAATAAAAACTGAAATTTATAACAATATATATGAATCAACTAATTATTTATCTAAAAGTTTGAATTAGAACTTACTATCTCTCGTGCAATTGTTCCAATCGTATTTGCACCTCCAATGTGCAACGAGCCACCCTTAAGACTGCATCTAGCCATTTTGGCTTGATCTGATATTGCCTTAAACTTGTCTGTGTTCCAATACTGACCCAATTCATCAAAAACATGAGGCAACATCCAATCGGGACGTTCACCACTATCCCGAACTTTCTTTAGCCAGCTAGACAGTCTGGCGGATGCCTTCCTCTCAAATGTGGTCCCAATGACCAAATTGTACCTCGACTCCCAAGTACACATAGTCTAAACAAATTTGAATGACGTTAATTATATCGATAGTAATAAAAAGTAAAGTATACTAAACTTAACTAAAAAATATATACCTTAAAGTTATTAAACATCGCCTGGTGTATATTGTTTGGAATCTCGCTCCAAGAGTGATAAGCCTGTGTATAGAGTCTTCTAACATCGTCTTTTAAATCCCGAGCAACATCCTTTGCAGGATGCCACCTGCAAAACACATAATAAATATGTTAAGTTCAAATTCTAAGTTCAAGTTCAAATTCTAAGTTCAAGTTCAAATTCTAAGTTCAAGTTCAAGTTCTAATTTCAAGTTCACGTTCAAATTTTAAGTTTAACTTCAAGTTCAAGTTCTAATTTCAAATTCAAGTTCTAATTTCAAGTTCAAGTTCAAATTCTAAGTTCAAGTTCAATTTCTAAGTTCATGACATTCAAACATTCATCATCTAAATTCATGACATTCAAATATTCATCATCTACTCATAACACTTCAATTACTAATTTCTAACTTAAAATTATTAACACTTTACTTACTAGTCCTAAAATCAAATCCAAAAAAATCCCAATTCAACCTCAAATTACATATTCTCAAGTTTAAACTAGTCCTAGAATACAAAAATGCTAATTCTTCACTAACTAACAATGCCCAATTTTTTTTTAAAAACCCTAAAATAAAAATCTTCAATTATCTATACCTAACTAACAATAATCAAATCAAATTAACAATTGAATAACACAACCCAACAAACAAAACCAATAATATACTAACAAACAATCAATTATAATCACTAGAATTGAAAAAAAAACACTAAAATTTAACCCTACCTGCAGCGACGGCGACCGGCTAAGGCGACAGGCCATGGGGAAGGGCAGCACTGGGAGAGGACGACGATCGACGATGGCGACCGGGAGGGAGATCAATACATACATACATATATATATATATATATATATATATATATATATATATATATAGAGAGAGAGAGAGAGAGAGAGAGAGAGAGAAGGGAGAGAATAAGAGTGAAGAGAGAGAGAGAGGAAAATAAGAAAATGACAATATGTCTTTTAGATATTTAATAAAAAGCGACGGACAGCGTCTCTAAGTCCGTCGCTTTTTTAAATATAGTTGACCAACATTTTGACCAAAAAGCGATGGACTAAGAGACAATGTCTGTCTCTTTTTAAAAATAGTTAACTAGATATTTTGACCAAAAAGTGACGGACTAAGAGATGTCATCCGTCGCTTTTTTAAAAACTAATTAATAAAATAAAATAAATTAAAAATGACGGACAATGTGATTATTTTTTAATTTATATATAATTATTTTTAATAAAAAGCGACGGATAGCGTCTCTATATATATTAAATAAATAATTATATATATATATATAGTGCAAAAATCCACGAAAAAAGTGACGGACTAAGAGATGCCGTCTGTCGCTTTTTTAAAATAATTTAAAAAATAATTATTTTTATTAAAAAGTGACAGACAGTGTGGCAAAAGGCGTCGCTTTTTGGAGCGACGCCGTCCATCGTTTTTAAACAGTTTTTTAGTAGTGATTCTTGCTATTTTGGCACATTCTTGATCTATTTCAATCATTTCTTTATGTTTGTATATACTACCATAGTTAGAATTTGTAACCGTATATAGAGCCTGATAATAGATGCTAATAATATGATTACCTGGTTTAAATAAGTCTTTTCTTTTGACCTGAAAATGCAAGCTTAAGGCATCATTAAAATCTGCATCCTTGAGTGAAATACAATATTTTGGATAGTATGTAAATGGGAGTTTGGTATGAGCCAAGTTACCTCAACTATACCAAGATTTCCTTCTCTGTTATTGATAAATCTTTCATCTGAAAGATTAATGACAATAGGGCAATTTATGCCTTCTTTAAAAGTCAATTTGACTAGGATTTGAACACCTCCCAAATGGACATAATTCATTTTCTTTCTTTTCTTTTCAGGAATTTTCCTAAGGATTTGTTCAATCATTGATTTTGTCAAAATATTTATTTATGTCTTCCTGTAGTTTGGGTAATTTCTATTACCTTTTCTACTTCCTGGTATTCATGATATGATATTTTGTTTCTTGCAAACATTCTTTGCATTTTGTTAAATGTGTTATCTCCTGTTTTGAGATTTAATTGTAATCCTTGGATTTTCTTTAATAACTCTCCATTGAAAGTTGCCTTTAGGGCGTAACCCCTTTGATCTTCTTCAGCTTCTAGGATTTGAACTGAATTGTCTTCTTCTTTTTGTATTTCCTTATTCATTTATTCAAATTCTTTTGAGCTGGTTGAATATTTTTCATATAACCCTTCGTAGAAGTCATCACATTTTATTGATTTTACCGATTCTAAATTGGACTCAATTTCTGTTCTATCTACTTTTGAAATTCTTACCTTTTTCTTGTTACATTCGTAACTTTTATGACCTTCTTCTCCACAGTTATAGCATTTGCATTTTTCTGCGGGCTTTGTTCTTTTAAAGTTATTTTTCTTTCTATAATACCATTTGTTAGGTATATAGTTTTGTTTTGATATATTTTTTTGTTTGATTAGGCTTTTCTTGAGCTTCTTTCTTTTTTTATATGATTGATTATTGCATCCCCATTGAGTTGCTGCATTTGTATCCAAACAATAAATTTGGGTATTAATTCTTTTGGCTTTTCTTTGTATATTATGAACCATACAAAGTTGTCCAAGCCTATTACTTAGAAAAGATATTCTTTGTCCAAGAGTATCTCCTTCTATTTTTTCCTTTGCATATTCTTCTCTAAAATATTTGGCCCAAAAGCCTGGTAATTTTTTATAGTATTTTTCAAGATATGGTTGCATTTCTTTGCTACTATCAAATATTTTACAGTAATATTCTTCGAATTTACAAGTGCATTCTTGAATATAACTCATTTTGCAAATTTGTAATTTTTCTAGTTGCTCTTTTGCTAATGTTCTTACTTTCTCTCTATTTTGCGAAGTACTTCCTTTGCCTCCTAAGAATTCATTTGCTATGAATTGTACTAAGTTTTTTATTCCTTCTTGAAGGGATTATTTAAACCCTTCGAGGATGTTGCTTTTGATAATACCTTTTGCATCATCTGACAATCTCGTGTACGAGTTGCTTACCTTTCCTGTGAAAGTGTTTATCATGATAATATATTTTTCTTCATCTGTATAATTTAATCCTTTTCCTAGTAAGAAGAAAAGAAATATGTTCTGATACCATATATCCAGATTTATTTCTGGTTCTCTTTTACAATTTAGATCCAAAAATTGGGTTGTTCCTACATCTCCTGTTGGGAGTCTGTTGGGCATGTATTTAGATTTATTATTATTATGATATTGACTCATGAAGTCTTTATTCTTTTTTGCCTTAGGTGTAAAATTTCTTTCCATATCTGCTTGTTGCGAGATTTCTTCTTTTATGGAATTTGATCCATCCCCTAGTTTGAATTTTCCTTGGGGTCCTCCTGTATCTCCTTTGTTCATTAGAACTTTTAATTTTTGATCTGAAATATCAAGTGTAACTCCCCTCAAAATGAAGTAGGATAAAGTAGAGCCTCACATGGGTTTTATGCATTTATAACTTGTTAAAATAATGAAGAATCGCCTTTTTAGTCAGTTTTAAAGAGTTTGGAAGTCAAACGTTAAGGGACGACCAAGACGTTTGAAAACTAGTCTTTTATGTGTTGGTGTGTTCTAGTATGTTGTTCATGTTTTTATGTGTTGTTTGGAGTCTAAAATCAGTACTGGAGGTGACCCTAGTGTCTTAATAAATGTTTTTAGGGTCAAAACATTCGGGTACGACTCCCCGAGACCACCCTAAGGGTCCTCGAGGAGGACCCCAACCCTTGGCCAAGCAAGCTGCCAAGGCAGCTTGAAGTTGTTCATCGAGGGAGTGGCTCCGCATCGGGGACCTGCTCCACCAATGGCCAAAAAGTGGCTCCACGTCACAGAGACACTGCGGACTCTACTGTCTCAAAATTTAATTTTTAGAAACTTATGGGAACACCCTCGCGTCGCGGACTTTTTTCCCAACGAAATCTACGAAAATAAAACTCAAGTTTTGACTTGTTTAAAAAGGTCCAACTAAGTGAGGGGTAGTTTGGGTACTTTGGGTTATTATTATTTTAAGTGTTTTTAAGTATTTTAAAGGTATTAAAACATTTAAGAGGTGTTTTTGAATTCATTCTTCCAAAATCAAAACCCCAAAGTTCTTTCTCTCTCTAAAGTTCTCTCAAGTTCAAGGAAGAAGAAGGTGGAGAGCTAGGGTTTCAAATTGAGGGTTCCTTCCACCAAATTTCGTTGGGATTCTTCAAGTGAGGTATGGTGGCTCTTCATCTAGGACTCATCTTCATCCTAGAGTCAATTTCAAAGGATTTTACAATCTTTTCAAAAAGTGACTAAAAACTTGTTTGTGAATTCTATCAAGGGTTCTTGCATGAAAATGATTTGAAACATTGGGATATGGGTTAATAGATGTCTGTTTGTGGTTTTTGAATGAAATACTCCATGAACCCTTGTCTTCTACAAAACCCTAAAATTTGCTATGAAGTGGGTCTGTTTCTATAAATTCAAAGTTGATGGAATTATGTGTAAAGTGAATTGTATTGATATATCTTGTGTTTTTTAATGTTTATTTATGATTAATTGTTGATAATGGATGAATTAAGAGTGGTAAGCCTTATGGGTGAAGTATTGGTGATTTTGGCTATGGCTTTGGATTATGGTAAGAAAGCTTGAACTCTTTTTATTGAATTGATTGTTGTTGGTAGGTTGAATCCACCTTTGGTGGAAGTGTTATATCTTATTATTGTGTGGTATTATTGTGAATTTTAGCCATGAAGGCATTGCTGAAGTTGATGTATAATGTTGTAATTGTATTATTATGAATTGAGTCCATGAAGGGCATTATATGAGTGTTATTATATTGTTGTGTTATTATACATATATGAGGCTATTTGTAAAGTCCTATATGAAGCTATATGTAAAGTTTGTGTGAAGATGTTCTAATGGTATTAATGTGATATTGTATAAAGTGTTATTATGCTAATGTGAAAGCATGTTTCTCCTGAAATGGTGATATGTGTTGATGATGGACTATGATGAGTCTTTATAAGATGATGTTGTAGCTCCTATGCTAGACTTGAGTAACTTGTCTTGTGTCATGGAAGCTTGATTATATATATGAATGTTTGGTTGGGATATGACTTAGTAATGGAGCTCTTCCTATAAATGCTAAAAAAGGAATTCTAGGCCAAGACTTGAATTGGTAGACTTAAACATAATGCCTTTTCATGAGTCTAGCTTTCCTAAGTAAATATACAACCTTGAAGGATGGGCCTTAGGGTGATGTTCCCTTCTTGAGTGAAATGATAGACTTAGAGATGGATGGAGCCGGAACGACATGAAAATCCTTATCTAAGAAAGTCAAATGAGCTATCCTTATGAACCTAGATTGGCTATGACTAAGAAATGAGGCCTTTCTTGGGAAGAGGTACTATGAGTTGGTTGAACTAGAAAAGGAACCCTCTCTAGTACATATGTGATTGAATACTCTATGGAAACCAAGGCTAAGCACCGAAATGGATGTGGTTAGGATGGTGGCCTAGTTGAGCATGAGATTAGGCACAATGAACATCCTTGGACATCTCTTAAACCATGTGCCAACATGGATTGCTTTTAGTTCTACCCTTGGAAAGTAGAACAATCTCCACGGAGTAGGATAGACTCCGGATTCCATACCTTGCTAGTATGGTCTATGTCGGTTAAGGCTTATTTCCATCATATGGGATGTGCACTCTAGTATTGGATAGGTTCTACAACGTGTAGGTAGTTGTATGGGATGCTATCTACACATGGCACGAGTAGGCTTAAAAGATACTAAAGTGAGTTCCCTAAGCCTTAGGGCTATTATGTGATTGTCCCCTATATGCTTGTGTGTCTCTTAGATGGTTTTATAAAGAATGTTGACTTAGTATGTTATAATGTAATGATAAAACCCTTGTCTATGGTAACTCTTAGGAACTCTTAGGTGTATATGAAGAGGTTGTATGGTACACTTGTGCTAATTGAGTTGTAAATGATGTGAATATGGTCTTATTTGTGAATGGTGACTTGAAATGTAGGTTTATGCTTGTGGTTGTAAAGGTTAATTAAAGAAGGTCTTAAAAGCATACATTCCTTGTAAATGTCCGTTGTGCATGTTTTCTTGCATGGTCATTATACTTAGTACTTATTGTACTAATTCCATATTTCTCTATTGTACAAGTGTAGGTGGTGGAAAGTGAGGAGATCTTTTGAGGAAGCTTGGGATATTGACTCTTCTCAAGAAGCTTGGTATGTCCTCATATATTCGAGGACATAGTTGTTACCTTTCTAGTATTTCCACTTAGACATTGTATAAGACATATTTTTGTTGTAAAAGGGCAGTATCCCTAAGATGTTCTATTCGTGTCTAAGATGGTACATGAGACTTAGAAATTCTACTTCTTTACATTTGAAACATTTTATGAGTATTATGGATTTGTTTTAATAAGTGTTTTTATTCCTTACGATTTTTATTACCGAATGCGATGAATGAATGCTAAGGCTTGTATAAGACCTCCGAGAGGTCGAATACACATGTAATGGCTAGGGGTGCTCTCGGGTCGTTACATCAAGGTCTTCCAACGCATAAACTAGTTCGTCTAGTTCATACATTTTCATTTTTTTCAGGGTTTTGTCCTATCTCTATTAGTTCTTTTTCTGTTTTTGTTTCTAGAATCATAGACTGTTCCAATTCTTCATTTTGCTTTTTGAAAAAGTCATGGATGAGTTTTTCATCAAGACTTCCTTTTTTATATGAACCTTTGTTCGCAAATTTATCTGCTAAGAGTTTATTTATGTATTTTTGACTTACCTTTTTGTCAAATTTGTCTATTTTTTCTATTAAGTTTGTAATCCTTCCAGGAATATTTTCCTTAAGTGATACAATTTCTATTTCTATTAGCTTTAGTCTTAAAGCTATTTGTTTATGACTCTCTACGAGGTCATTTAATAAATCTATAACTTCTTTTAAGCTCATTTTAATCCGATAGATAATAATCAGATGTATCCATGTAATTCCCTACAATTTCTTCATAACTGAATATTATAAATTCCATTGGAAATTCATCTTCGTACATATCATGAATGATAAGTTCTATGATTTTTTCTTTTAGATCTTTATAATTCTTTCAGATGTGATAGGTGTTCTTGATATGTCTTAGAACATATTAGTATCCATTCATAGTGGCCGTTGGGCGTGCTAAATGTTGTTAACGAAATGGATTCTTCTGTCAATTTTATCTGCCAAAATCCACTTTTACAATCGAATTTTGAAAAATAAGTTTTACCTTTTGCAAGGTTTATGAGATTATTTTTATTTGGGATAAAGTATCCGTCAAATATATATTTAATTATCTTTTCACTTTTAGTTTATTTTTAAAAAAATTGTGTGTATTTTTTAAAAAATAATAATTTAAAAGTGTCCTTTAGTTTTAACGTTTTAATTTTTGTATGTTTTATTTGATTTTCTTCACTTATTTTGCTATCCCTTCAAAATTAAGTACTTATTTTAAATACAAGACATTTGAAATCAAATCAAAACGAAAGACAAAGAAAATAAAATCAATAGAAAAATAAAAGAGAAAAAACAATGAATGTAGGTAAAAAAAATATTTCGATACACGGTAAAAAATGTGTATTAACTTAATTTAAATACAAGATAAAGAAAATAAGAATTATTTTTAAAAAAAATTAATTTTAAATTAAATTTTATTTATTTTTTTATTAAAAAGTAAAAAAAAAAATTACACACGTGGCGGGCGAGTGTGTACAAACACAACCAACTTGGGTGGTTGAAGGTGCCACATCAGCACAAATGATGCACAAAAATACGAAAAAAATAAGTTTGGGGGGGGGGGGAATAGGACCTTAGTTAAGTTAAGGTGTATCTCTGAGATTTCGGTCATAGTCTAGGGGGGTACTTATGCCTTATCCCAATATTTAAATAAAAGTAACACACTACTGTTAAGCCTGGTCCGTAAATTTGGGGCAAGTATTCTTGTTATGCCTAGGTGTACCACATTTACTACAAGTTACTTTACTTCTCTTGTATTTTCCTTCATTGCCCTTCTTACGATTATTATTTGGTGGCCTGCCCGGTTGCTTTCTTGCAATTGATGGTAACATTACCTCTTCCAAAACATGTGATGGAATATCCCAAGTGCTTTCGCAAGGCAATGGTTCAATTGGGATTGCATAAGTATCTTGATAATTCTTGTTACTATAATAAGTTGAACAGTAATCTTCACCATATATACTTGTTCCTATATCTGATAGCAGCAACTGCATGACTACAAGGAATCTCATATCGTTATTGACAACAACAACAACAACAATAATATACATGTTATGAATTTTTTGTAGGAATACGAAAAAGATTTTTAAATATTTATTTTATTTGATAAAATTTATTTCATAAATACTATTTTTTATTTAAAAAAATAAAAATTAAATATATTATATAAATATTACTACTTACTAATTTTTAAATTTCACGTCAAATAAATATTGTTCTTAAGGGTTCACTCAATTTTTTAAATTATATATAATTTCTATTTACAATAAACATTTTTTTACAATTTTTTTTTAAATTAGGAAGTCTTAATTAATTAATGAGTTACTAATTTATATTAATTTTATTTTTTAGAATGACTAATTTTATCAACTAAGCTAGTATTGCAAAATTATTATTTTTAATTTAATAAATTATGGCTATTTAATAAAGAAAAGGTTATAATTTAAATAAATTTAATTTGAACAAAACTTGACAATCCAAGTCTATTTGATTTAGCCAATCCATGTATGCCACGTAGGAAGCACATGGATTGTATGTTTTTCCAGTTTAAATCTTGGCCATCCAATTTAATCCAACGACATCTTTTTAATATATAATCATTATCAATATATATATATATATTAAATTTTTTTATTTTTTAACCCGTTATTTTATTAACCATCCGATCAAACGATCGGACGGCCGAAATTAAGCCAAGACTTTTCAACGTAGACTCTACCCTCACCGCCCTATACTTTGTTTCCCAGAAGTCACATTCGCCCCTAGCTAGTCATCCATCTTCCTCGACATTTTTTTTACTTTTCCAGCGAAAGGACGCATCAGTTTTCTTCCTCTGCTTCCCCCAGAACGTCCTCTCCCATCACCGCCCCACGTGATCCCCCATCTCCCTGTTAGAAGAACGGCTCTGGGCCGCTGGAAAAACACCTTATCAGTCACTCAGTCCTCTCAAATCGATATGGAAAGATCGATTCTTGGGATATTTTTTGCCCCCTTCATCATTAGTCCTTCCATTTTGGCTTTCCAAGAATTCAAAAAATTGAACTCTTGAAGCCAATAGAGGTTACGACTTGGCTGTAAAAGGAGCCATTTCGGCTCCTTCTGAAAACAGAGGAAATCACCCAAAAAAAATAGGGAGGGATGAGTAAGAACCATTGAAGAATCATCCGAGGGAGCAAAAAAATCCAATAATCAACTGAGAATCACAAAATAGGTCTATTTAGTTTCTTTTACTTCTCTGCTTCTCGTTTGGCTTCGATTTTGAGTTGAGGTCGGACTCTTTTGACATCAAAGTGCTAGTTTGCTGCTCAACACAAGGTAATCTTCTTCCTTTTTTCGCTTCTCTGTTACTTAATTTACAGAAAAACATTTTATATTTTAGTTGTTGTAAGTTTTGTTTATAATTTTTTTTTTCTTGGTGAACCTTATTTTCATATGTTAGTCATCCTATATAGCTCAAAACATGCTTAAATTTTATTGTGTTAGTAGGTTAGAATTTTTGTTTGCTTAATCAATCAACATTCATCTATTGTGTAATCTCGTTTCTAAGGATGAATTTCCCCTTTATATAATTGCTTCATCTTTGAGATGAGCTAGTGTTTTGAGATTGGTTGATGTGTATTTTACCTTGCTTAAACGTTCTATTGGAAAGTTATGTTAATCGAACATGTATTTCCTGTTTGTATTCCTGTCGATTTGAACTATATAAAAACTGATCGTTTGCATATTCATGATCTGTGTTGATATTTCTTTGTTTAAACCTGCTTCCAGAAAAGGTTCTAAAGAGTGAATGTTCTGCAGCTGGTCTCTTTCTATCAAGAATGATAGTATGTCCTCTGTTGTTATACATCTTACATCTGTCCAGTTGAGCATATGTTGAGTGTGTTTCATCGTTAGCCTCGTTCTGTTTTGACATATCCTTCAAGTCTTGTCGTTTTAACGAGACTACCCTTTTTTTTCTTCTCCATAATCCTAAGGCATTTAGTTCATCTTGACCTAACTTATTACATAAGTATAAAAAATGGCATTTCCGTTAAGTTGCGAAACCTCTTTTTTACTAGTATTGATCTTGCCGAACTAGGCGTGTCTTATCTAAGTTGGTTGACCTATCTCTTTGACACCAATTGACACTATGTGTTTTTGATCATTTTTATTTCTTTGTTCTTCTTTATTATAGTTAGTAATCCTCTTATTTTAGCGTTATTGTTAAGATTCATAAAGGATTAGATGTTCGTAATTATGAGCTCATTGGAAGTTTACTTCAGTATTTACTAAGGGACCTTTTGGCCATGCGATATTGTATCATGATAAGGAATAATGAGATGAAAGTGAAGTTTTGTTTGGACATGCGATATGGAATTATATTTACTATTATTACTATCTCTATTTTTATAAATCACATATTGCTAAAATATTTTAATCTCTTAATATGTTATTTTCAAGATTTTAGATATGTCAACGGGTTAAAAATACAAGATACATACATATATATGTCATTCACATAAAGGTATGAATTTTATATTATTTTTACATAACCTATTATTTTTATCTACTATCCCTTTTATAAATGTTACTTATTTTTTTTATATATAATTTATAGATTCCTACACTTTAACATACACATTATTTTACTACATGTTTACACCTGGTTACTATCTCGTTTTATTTTTATTTTCTTTCACGTCTTAATTCTATATATAAATAAAATGACAAATTTTCATATCTTTAAAATCAACATTTATTTTGGATACATTTATATAGGACACATCTATATTTTCATCATATTAAATTACCATATATTTAAGCATAATTATTTATTTTACTATATGATAAACAAACTACTATTGATTTTTATTTAATAGACGTATATATGTCGTGCCTTGTATTTTACTTTTTTTAAACTAACGAGATTTACTTATCATTGATTTTAAAAGAAAATAAATAAAAAAGTCTTCTTATTTATATTTTCCTAAATTGAATTTAAGGACTATTTTCAGATAGGCTCTAAGGAATGCTTAACACCTTTCCCTCAAGTAACCAAATCCCTTACTCAGAATCTCACAGGTTTTGCAAATGAAAACAGAGTTTGCATTCACATATTAAAAATGGTTTTCCCAATATTTTTCTTAAAATTTAGGAGGTAACTCTAACACAAAACAAATAATTTTCCAAATATCAGAGTGACAACCATATTATGTTGTGAATTGTTTCGGCTGGTTCGAAATAGGGTGCAACAACTTGGCAACTCTGCTCGGGACTTACTTAGGTTTTAACATTAAAAAACTTAATTTAGGAATAATATTTGTGATTACTTGTTTATTTCTTCTTGTTTGCTTTAACGAATTGATATATTGGTTTGACTGAAAGGTTGCAAGTGAAATTCAAGCTTGTGTTCCTTATTTGTTTTAAAACACTACTTGTTATTGCTTTCCCTATCATTTGCATATTCTATCGAGTCTTTGGCCGTACACAAACACACACTGAATACGCGAGGGGTGCTTTTGCACTCCTTCGAAACTCCCGTTGGATTCCTTAGTTTCAGAGTTGGTGCAATTAAGATAGTGCGTGCACCTTTTTGCAATTACTCAGTCTCATTCTCAGTCATCTAGGGGAAAATCCAACTCTAGAAATAGGTCATGTTGCATAGCCATAGGCAAGACAATATAAGGTATTGTCATTGCGTTTAGGAAACCACCCAGATGTCAAAGAGTTTCTTCTTTAAAACTCGACGACATACACTTTGTGTGAAATTGATATAAATTATCCAAATTAAAACACTTTACGGATTTGGAGCAAATAAACTCATCATTCCCTTTACTCTTTCTTTCAGATGCAAATCAACCAAAACCTTCCTAATATCAGGATGATTACTAAGGTCCCTCGAACTATAAAAAAGTGGTGGGGAAACATCCGAGTGGCATATGAAAATGAGATTATGCCACACTTAGGGTCATTAACTGATCTACTGAATGTGGAGGCAAACAAGTCACTCATTACTCTAATGATTTAATTTTGGCAACTGCAACAATGACTTTCTAGTTCGCAGATTTTGAAATCACACCAACACTGGAAGAGATAAGTCAAATTGTTGATTTATCGTTGGCTGGAAGGGCATCTTTAGCCCAGCGCACTACATAATGAATCGGATTTCTCCAGTCTTTGGGTTTGAGGGTAGGCCCATGTTTGCGAAGAGCTGACGAGGGATGGGTCAAATTGGAATATCTATTTAAAAGGTTCGATCATCGAGATAGCAATATAAGTTCCAGTAAGAATTCTTCATCTCTAGGGTAGTTTGGGAAAGACACATGCCTATTGTTTTTGTGATGGCCTTTTTGGGTATTATGATCTTCCCAAAGAAAAAAGGTTGTGTCGACATCAACATACTGCCTATGGTCATCTTTATGTTTAGGGGCCTGTTAGAGTGACCATCGTACCCATGATCTTGGAAGAAATATTTCGATCATTATCCCTCTGCTCTAGAGGATATGATCACTTTAAGGGAAGCAACATATTGCTACAAATGAGCGTTGGAACACTTTTATCAAAGACAAGCAGAAAATTGCACTGAAGCAGACTTAAACAACAAAATTAGGAGTCATGCGATGAGATTGAGCACGTGGGATGCCCCAAATAATGAAGAAGGTTGGTGTCTTTTCCTGACCCACCTCACAGGGAACCGTATTCAATGGCGACTACCATGGGTCCATTGCCGAGCTTGTTGCGAGCTAACTAGGCGTATTTCATTAGTTGATTGGGTTGGAAGGCTTCCATCCTTACGCACCTCTAAGAGTCCTCCGACAGTTTGGGATTACCCAACGCATTCCTCTATGGTCAAATATAGCATTGATAGAGGTCGATTATGAAGGAAGAATCCCGTCGAAAGGATCATTGCTTTGGTACAAGGATGGTGCAGTATTCTTGACTTAGACATGGGGGTTGAGTCGTGGTGCACGCCTGAATATTATACTTGGTTTATGATGGGAGGAATTCTCGCTAGACCTAGCTATGAGGGAATCTTGGGGTTCACAAACACTCAAAGATCAAATCAAATTGGCATGGAGCTATTAAACCTCATGCACATCACTACAACCATGTATCATCAGGTGACCCCACAGTCTATCGACCATCTCATACAGGCAATTGATGATGAACCAAATGAAGAGATGGAGAAAGACCCAGAAGAGGATCCTAAAGAGCCAATTGAGGAGATGGAAGGGGATTCAGAAGGATATTCAGAGCATGACCATAACTTGTATGACCCTAGAGATGGAGGAGTGATGCATATGGAGGATGAAGCTATCCCAACAATAGAAGACGCTCACTCAAAATATGGTTCCATAGGGTTTGATGAAAGGGAAGATTCAAACAACTGGAATAGAAGATCGACGAATCCCAGAGTACCACCCAGAGCCATTTTATGATGGGGACGATGACGGTGACAATGCCCCAACCTGTCCGTAGGTTTTTTTTCTTTTTTGAGATCTCTCCTCAAAGTGTCGTATGGCCTATTCCTCTTGTATGCCTTATGGCCACCAGTACTTTCATTTCTTCGACTTCTGATCGCATACTTCATTATAATAGCCAGACTACCTTATGAATGAAATTATGTTTGCTCCAAATCTAAAATGTGTTTAAATGGATAATTTATTATCAAACTAATTGAAACGTAGGCCAACCTCAGGCAAAAAGAGGTTCCTTATTAGGACACATTTTAAATGCCGCCAAATTGGCGTATATGTGTTAAACTTACATATTTGTTACATCTTTCAATATTTTCCAAACTAACATAGTTTCCTCTTTTCTTTGTTTTCTTTTTTTTTTCATCATTTATCCCCAAAAGTACGTTGATTTGTGTCGACTTACAAACTGGCTTACTCACGATACAACCTTCGATCCAAAGGAAAAATGACCAATAAAGATGAGTTCAATGTTGTTGCAAACATAATGGTACCTATTGAGAACCCCGAAATTTCTCGAAGCATGACAGACATCCAAAATGAAGAGAAAATGGCTCGCATGGAACAAGAACTCAACATCTTGAGGGAAGAACTACGCCAAGTGCGACACTTGGCCAAATTGTCGGCCACCATTTTCCCTACTTTCAAGACGCTTATCTACTTCGCAAAGGTTGACTTGCCTTTTGCCACTTACCAAATTAGCTAGAACTAACGCAACACGCTCCCGCACACGATCAAGTTCCATCAGCTTCTCCAACCGCAGTCAGGACCGTTCCTGACCTTTCCAATAGCGACCCTACTATACCTACAATGCAAAAGATACTTGGGGCACATGTCGCCGCTCCCTACAAGCCACATGTTCCACCTATATATGCCACCGGAGCTCCTACCTTCACAACGCTAGCTGTGATTAATGTCCCGTATGAGGTCGATCAATATGCAGAAACGGAGAAAGATGCCCAGCTGAAAGAAGATGCATCAATAAATGCCCAATTTCATGGTTTGAAAAAAACGTTGAAAAGCTTACAACTCGCTAGAGGAACAGAGAGTTTGGATTATGATGACTTGTGCATCCATCCAGACATTGACATGTCGGTAGGGTACAAACCACCGAAGTTTGACATGTTTGATGGAAAGGGTGACCCTCACGCACATTTAAAGGCATATTGTGACAGGTTAGTCAATGTAGGGATAAATAAGAAGATGAGGATGAAATTGTTCATCCGGAGTTTGTCTGGAAAAACATCAATCTGGTATACCCGCCAAGACCCTCGCAAATGGCGTAACTGGCAGGAAATGGTTGAAGACTTCACTACTCATTTCAGATTCAATACTGAAATTACAGCTGAAAAATTCTCATTGGCCAACATACAGAAGAAGTAATCAGAGAATTTTTAGGAATACACACGACATTAGAGAACTGAAGCCGTAAGGGTGCAACCACCACTAGATGAGAGTGAGCTCTCTGAATACTTTATTCGAGCTCAAGAAGGTGTCTACTTTGACAAGATGATGTCAATGATGGCCCAAAAGTTTGCAGAATTGGTCAAGATTGACAAGATGATATCAATGATGGCTCTCGGAATACTTTATTGGGAAGACCATGGGTTCACATAGCGAGAGCGGTACCTTCCACTCTTCATCAATGTGTAAAGTTTGAGTGGGGTCGCACAGAATTTACCATCCACGGGGAGCTCAGCCACCCCATCCTTTTTGTTACACTACTAAAAAATAGCGTTTAGCGACGGAAATTAGCAACAAACACTATTCTGTCACTATATAACAACGGATTTGCAACAAAATTACCATTTTGTTGCAAAATTGACAAATAATTTTTTGAGTAATAATATAGTGATGGATTGGCAATGGAATATTTATTATGTCGCAAATATTAGCTTAAAATTTTGGTGCCTAATTTTTCCTAGGGATTTAGTAACAAAGTACGGGTGACAAATTTAATAAATATTGGGCAACAGAATTAGTGACGGAAAAAAGGTTGCTAAACTTTTTAATATATTTTTATAAAATTTATATTATATAGCAACGAAAAAACCCGTCATTATAATTTTTTATAAATAAATACATTAATTTGAAAGCGACGAATGTTAGAATCCGTCAGTAAATCCGTTGCAAATTTTTTTAAAGTTGTATTATATTCTAGGGCACAAATTTATTTCCACATTTTCAAGCTCTCGCTCCAAAGAAGCCTCTCTCAAGCTCCATCTCCATTGAAGTTTTCCAAGTCTCGCTGCAAGCTCTATTGAAGTTCTCCATCTCCTTTCCAAGTCTCCACTGCTAGCTTTCCAAGTCTCCACTGTAAGCTCAATCTCTCATCTCGATTTCAATTTCGCTTAGCTCTCCATCTCAATAGGGTTGTGGTATTTTCAAAATGGGTAGTTTCAACTCTTCTTTTTGCAAGATAAGAACCCCAACTCGTTCCTGCATTTGGATGTTAGATTCACTGGATTTGGGTATGAATGGCTTCAGTTGACAAAAGCATTGTTTTCCACTTCAACTCGTCTTCTGAAAATAGAGGATTTTAGTGTTTTGGGTGTATGAAAATATGCTATTTTAACTCTTAAATCTTTCCATTTCATTTACCTTGATTACTTGAAGTAGGATTGGGATTTTCTCAAAATAGGGGTTTTAAAAATTTAAGTGTTCCGAAAATAGGGTTTTTTTTCTAGAAATTATGTTTTCTGGAAATAGGGGTTAGGGTTCAAGCAAGCATTTGGATTTCAATGTTGAAATGGTCATTGACTTTGGGTTCCACAATTGTCAATGAGAGTAGAAATTAATTCTTGCTGCCTCAATGGTACCTTGTCAGTTTTAAACAAAACAATTATTCCCTCAGTCCCAAAAAGAATGTCACATTTCCTAATATGGTAAGTATTTAAATGTATACTTCCTCTTTTACCCTTGTTGGTCCCACTTAATCTTAAAATAATACTTCAATACATTTATGAGGAGAGAGAAAAGTGAGTCTACTTTTTAAAGGGTAATTTGGTAAACATTTCAAAGTCTTCATTTATTTCTTAAACTCCATGCCCGATCAAATGTTGCCACATAAATTAGGACGGAGGGAGTATTTTTTATATTGGCTCACCTAATTAGATGGGATTCATGAATATAATTGTTTTCTAAAGTCTGAGCTACTCTATTGCCCAGAAATTGGCTTACTGATACACTTTTGGCAAGAGTACCTTCAAGATCTCTGTAGTAATTGCTTTCTTTGTTTCCATCCTAAATAATATGGGGGAATGTCATGAGGTTAATAAAGAGAAGGAAATTATATTAGTACGACGTACCTATTGAGAATAGTTTTAGTACGACATACTTGTTGAGAGTTACCTTGAATCTTCTGAACTTTCAAGTATTTCTCTGATTGAAGAGATTGAGTAATTATCTCATGCTGATGCTTGCTGAAGTTCTCTTCCTCTGCCTGTTTTTTCAGAAAACAAAACAAAAATATGATTCATTGCTTACTGTATTAAGTGTTTAGTTTTTATTTATATTGTTATTGTTCCATGCTCTTGCTAATAACCAAGGTAATGAAATGTTAAAATGTTGCAGGCCCCTGCTATTATAACATCATCATCAGGGTCTGGTTGATATTCACTTGAAGTAAGCCTCATTCTTCATTTCTATCTCTGATTTAGCTCAAGATTTAAGTTCCGAGGTATTTTGTTTACTCAATCTAACTATGATGAAGCTTGTTGCCATTATCTTGAGACTATTCGAGTTAGAGCTTTTTTTTAAGAGATTAGTGGAAAGTTTGGAGAATTCTTATTCTATTGTTGTGGGTGTTTCTGTGATTTGTTCTTTCTGGAGGAATACATTCTAAATTTTAACTTGTTTGTTGATTTTATTTGCTAGAAAAATGCATTCTAGACTTTAACGTTTTCTTTGGTTTTATTTGCTAGAGGAATTGTTGTACTTATAAAGGAAAGTCATGTGATTTTCTTAAAAATTGTCTTTTTGAAATAAAGATTCTTTCCAACTGCTTGTTCAGTAGATTAAATTATTAACCAAATCAAATCAATGCACCTACATAGTCAACAAGAACCTCTAAGATTAAATTTATTAGCTAACTGCTTTTTCAATAGAAAGTTTTTCATGTAATGTGCTTCTGTTTGTTGCTGATGAAATGTAGTATTGGCTCCAAATTCTTTTCTTGCTCTAGTTTTTCACACACTGGAAAGAGTTGTTTGTACTGTAAATTAACTGTAATGCTTCAATCCCTTTTGTTTGTCATCAATTTTGTGAGATTAATATAGTAATTAGATAGTTTCAATAAGTTCACTGTAACTAGAATGTTTCAGTAAGTTGATTTGAATTAGAATGCTTTCATTGTTCTACTAGTTGACTAAAATTAGAATGTTCTAGCAACTGTTTTGTAAGTTGATTATAATTAATAATTGCATTAATAGTTCGTAAGTTTTTTTAAAGTCAGCATAGTGAAGAACTTTAGAAATTGTTCTTGTTTTGCCAATATGCATGTTTTGTTTGAATTTGATGAATATGAACGAGAGTATCAGCCCAACCATCTCTGAGACACCTCCAGCTACATCAAATCAGAGTAACCTAATAGGTCAGGGTTTTTCTACTCAAAGCAACTCAACAGGTTATACCAATACAGTTGCTGAATGTGAATCCAACAGTAGCCATACAAGGACCCTTGTCTTTCTAACTTCTGCAGGGATAGTCCATTCTTTTGATTTTATTCCTAAACTTGTTTCTACTTACTACATTGAACAAATGGAAGATATCTAGATTGGATTTCACTATCATATTACCAACTTCTGGTCCTTTAAGCATAATATTTAATCTAGAGAACATGACCTCATGTCTGTTGAATGTGCTAAAAAAATAATTATTTTTCTATTTTACTACATGTATATTTTGTTTATACAGGCTGGAACCTTCTCAAATATGCTCTAGTTTCATATCCAAGTCTTTCAAAAGTGATGTTGATCCCAATGGAATCAATTGGAAAGGTGTCTTAACTGATGTAAGAAATGGTTATTTTGGAGAATTCAAGATATAACTTTTCGTCGTAAGTGAGTTTAGCAAGTGTATTCACATATATAAATAGGACATTAATGTATTACTTTCAAAACTTATTTCAGAAAAAAAATTTACTGGGATGTTTCCATTAGTGAAAACGAAGTGAAAAGACACTGGATGGTTAAGACAGCACTGAAATACAGGAATTTCATTTCTAAAATAAGAAAGGAAGGAGTTAGGCCAGGTTATGTACCAGAAAATGTGTGGGAAAGATGGATGCAACTTTAGGGAAGTGAAAAGTGTATAAAAAAGTTAGAAATTAATTCGAAAAATCATCGTGGCGGCCATGAAACTATTGTTGGGACTCACACAGGCGGCTCTATTTCAATTGGAGAACATCGCAGGAAACTTGTGAGTATATATATTTTACAAACTCTATAACTAACATATTATATTGTATGATATATATAACGTGATTTCTTTTGTATAGGCTATTGAAAAAGGTCGAGATCCAACACCAATTGAATTACATTTGCATGTTCATACACATGGTCATGATGGAAAATCATTTGTTGGTGAGCGTTGTCAAATTGTCCATGTAAGTCTAAAACTTGGAGTTGTTTCAGTTCTTTCCTACTGTAGTTTCTGGTGCAATTTTAGTCCTGTTTTAAAGTGTATCTGTTGCTGCTGTTTGGTATAATTCTGGTCATGTTTTGAGACTTTTCGATGAAATTTTAGTGTTGTTTTGATGTGATTCTAGTGTCGTTTTTGTGTGACTCTAGTGCAGTTGTTTTTGGTGCAATTATAGTTCTGTTTTGGAGAGAATCTACTGCTACTATTTTGGTGTAATTCGATTGTTGTTTTGAGGCTTTCTCGGTGCAATTTTAGTGTTGTTTTGGTGTGATTCTAGTGTTGTTTTACTGTGACTCTAATGCAATTGTTTTTGGTGCAACTCTAGTCTTGTTTTAGTGAGATTCCGTTGCTGCTGTTTCAGTGTAATTCATGTGCTGTTTGAGGCTTTTCTGGGGCAATTTTAGTGTTGTTTTGGTGCGATTCTAATGTCATTTTAGTGTGAATCTAGTGCAGTTGTTTTCATGTAATTTTGATGTTGGTTGGGTAATTTTTGAGTGTTTTTTATGCTGTTTGGGTAATAGAAATTAGTTAGTTTTGAAGTTATGTGTGAGTTCAAGTATAATCTTTATTCTACCATTTAAACGAGTTCAAAATTGTAGGTCTAAGTTAATTACTACAACTTATAAACAACACTTCATAGACTAGCTAATATAAGTTGCACTGTCCTTCTTTCATTGCATTTTCCTTGCAACAATTATCTACTAATACAATGTACTAGAGTATTATATGCATATGGAAGATAACTGACTAATCAGGGAAATTACAGTACAAAGGCCAATGATAGTGGACTATAATTTATTTTAGTTTAATTAATTATATTGCTTTAATGATGTAATACATATCAATGAGGACAAAGAAGTGGGGCCAGTTGCAAAAAGATTCGTACCAACGTTGGAGTGATGCCTTTTGTTTTATGTTTCATATTATACAAGGAAAATGCATAGTCAGTTATCTTTCTGCAACAACACAGTTCTTTCCTGGGAAAACAAAACACATGTCCTTTAAGCTTAAAAGCTTATGTATCTTTCTGCATTTTCCTTCAAAATTTGCTTTGTTCCCTTTCTTTAATGCTTTCTCATTTTCTCTATTTATTATAGGAAAAATATGAAATATTACGGGAAAACACAATGTTTCAAACTGATATTGATCAACGTGAAGCATATTACCAAGCTGCGGGGGGAGAAAAGAAAAGAAGAATATACGGTCTTGGATCTGAAGCAAAAAATTACTATGGGCAGAATCTTTGTGGCTCATCATCATTACCACCTCCATTTTCTCAATCAACATCGATAACAACTATGGACGAGTTTGTAAATCAAATGATGCCTGCACTAACTAGTCATCTTGTTCCTATTATTGTTGAGCAGGTGCAAGCATCGATTACTCCATCCGGGAATCCATCGATTGTGACACCTATAGTGCCTCCTGCTACTAATGTGGACGAGGTTGATCCCACAATTTCAAGTGACGATCGTATCCCTTAGTGTTGACACCCAATTTTGGACATCCACAATATAGATTAATCATCGAGCTTCTTCAATTTTAAACGATTTAAAATAATTAGTTTATAATATATATATATATATATAGTTTGCAAGCTATTTTAAATAGTTTGTCACTTTTTATAATTTTTAGATAATATATATGTTTAGCATAAATATGTATATAATTACCATATTTTATGAATATTTAAAAATCGTCTCAAAAAGAGTGCGCTTTAATTAAATATTCAATTAAATTAATTTGGTTTAAAGTATACTTATAAGTTATTTAGTTTAACTATTCTTATTTTATGAAAATTGCATTTTTATTAATTTACGTTCTTTAAGTTTTAGTTGTAGTTTAAGTTAATTAGTTTATAACCAAATTAATTATTTTATTTCATTAACATTAAGAAGCTCGTTAATTAATTTATATCAATTCATCTTATTTAGTTTTAGCCAAATTCACCAATTAAACTCAATTTGGCTAACTTCTTAATTCACATTGGCCATAATTATAATTCTTGTGGCCATTTTTTGCATGACCAAGAAGTTGGGCCATTAACCAATTTTTAGCAAACATTAACAATACAATACATACATATACCAACCGACCCATTCCAATAAAATAATAACAACCACAACACACACCAAACCGGTCCCATCCCCTCTTCCCTTCTAATTTCAACAATAGTAGCAGCAGTCCATAATGTCAACAGCAGCTATACGCAGCAGCCCTGCTGCCTCGGATTTTCTGGGATTTTGGAGAAAATTTCATACCAAACCCAGTTACTCCCTGTTGGCCTTGAAAAGGAGCAAGAAATTTGAATTTGAAATGGGAAATTTCACCCAATTTCCCCCCTAATTTCCATCTATATATTTAGCTCTTATTATTCACTGTAAAGGGGGGAGAAATTTTTTATTCGAAAATATATATTTTAAGAGTTAGTTAAGTGTAGAGAGGAAGAAACATATCTAAACCAAAAATCTTTGAAGCTGTTCGGATCAATTTTGGCTCTCGCTCGTTTTTGTTTTGCCCATTCGAGTTTTCTCTGAGTCGTGTTTCAGTGTGAAGGTTGTTCTCCTGCTCGTTCCCGTTTCCAGTCGCTGCTCCAAAAAAGGTAAATGTCCTTTTAATCTTAATTTCTTGTTAGTTAATGTTGTGTTTGTGCTTGTTAGTTAATGTTATTAGTTACTGTTGTGATTATACTTGTTTGTTAATGTTGTTAGTTATTGTTGTGTTTGTGCTTGTTAGTTAATGTTATTAGTTACTGTTGTGATTATACTTGTTAGTTAATGTTGTTAGTTATAGTTGTGTTTATACTTGTTAGTTAATATTGTTAGTTATTGTTGTGTCTATGAATATAATGGAATTTTCAACCTCCTCTTATGAGTTTTCTATCGATTTTATCCCTTTCCAAATGCCCTTTGTTTGTCTCACCTGTTATTCTTCTTGTTGATGTGGGATAATAGGAGTTCTTGGTCCTAGCTTGCTTCTGTTCAATATGAATCTGTGTTATTGCTTAATATTTGACGTCTTATCCTTTATTCTTTCACCTCGAGTTGAATGAATGAATTAACATATAAACATTTCGAGTTCATGTGCCGCATCTACTACTATTTTTTTTTTGTTCTTATATTGTGTTTGTCACTACTCGTTTTGATTCCTTTTATTTGGTTGCTTTGTTGAGTCTAATTCGGAGTGTAGGCTTTGTTTCCGTTTTCTCAGATGGCATTTGCTCCGTTTTTGTTTTCCTTTTCTCCATTCAAGTTCGCCGCCTCTGTTTGTGTTTACTATTTTCCAATATTCAATTTAGTCACTAGTGCCTTAATCCTTTAGATCTGTTTTTATCTCAATTAGTTCTAGTAAATATTTTGTTTTGAATATTAAGTCCTTCAAACATTTGTTCATACTTGTGCTTCTTATGAGTTTTTTTTTTTTTTTTTTGAAATCAGGAAATATTGTATTTATCATGTTATTTAAAAGATGTTTTATTTAAGTGCGTGAATAATTCCCTTCCGTTTCAATTCTCTATTTGATTAAGTATGAGATGTGCATTAATTTGTCAAAATGGAATTATTGGAAGGAGTATATGTATCACCTGGTGAGCATTAATGATGTTTCTGGTGCCTATATGTTCTCTGTCTACACTTGTAGTAATTTTTAAATGTCTTGGATGAGTTATATCACAATTATCTCTAGTTGAATGCATAATTATATATATATGAATTGTTCAAAATCCCTCACTAATTCCTTTTCCCTTTACTTTAAATACATGTGACACCAACTCGAGTCCCTCCTGGACTTCATCTTTCTTCCCTTCACATTTCAAGAGGGCCATAAAGGCCCAAGATTCGTTTGTTGAGTCGGCCTCATTTTGTTCGAGCTACTAGAAAATCAAATTACAGGTCCCGAAAAGTCGAAAATGGGTTGTATATATGTTGTATACCACGGTATACGCTGATATGCAGGCCCAAAATGCAAAAATACAGAGATAAGGCGAAATACAGGTGTTCGGAAGAAAGGGATACATGAAAAGAGCTAATATATACGCTCATATACATTGATATACATCCAGTGTATATGCAAAATGGGAATTGAATTAAGGCTTAAAAATATAGCGAAATTGGCCCAAGAAGGGGCTCAATTTCATTATCTCTTTTACTCTTCTAATGATTTGATTATATATTGACTAATCTTATTTAACTCTAACTTTAAATAACTTAATTAGATCCCCCAAAAGATGAATCATTTTCTTTGTGATTGGTTTATTTTAATACGTTTCACTTGTTGTGTTCACTTATTTTATTAATCAAATATTGGTCGAATTTTATATTTTAATTAAGTTAAATTTTTGTTCTTAAAAAGATGTGTTTTAAGGCTGCTTCCCTTGATCACATCTTATTTTTTAAAATTGTTTTAAGTTAAAGTATTTTTCTCAAATAAACTTTTAAAAAAAAATGTTAGTCAAAACCTTTTTCAATTAATAAATAAATACTTACTTAGTCATCTACTCAAAAGGTTAGTCAAAACTTTTATTCTTCAATTAATTTAAAATAATTTTCATGCTTTAATGTATTAAATTGGTTTAAATTATTTTAAAACGAATTAAACAAATTCTAATTAGTCTAGTTTTATTAATATTCTAATCACTTGCAATTTAATTCAAATGTTTCATTTTTGGGTCCCTTTCTCTAAAAATAAAATAAAAAAATGCGTCTTTATTTAGGTATATTCTCAAAGTTAATCAAATATATTGTAAGTTATTATATGTTTATGCTAAATCATTATTTTTTTTCTAGAAATAGTCAAATATATTTTAGTCAAGTCGCAAGTCAACCGCAAGTTAGCGGACACTTCGAATGCTTAAACCCTTCTCGAAGTGTAAATTGAATCCTGAACCCTCTTTGGTATTTTCAAATGATTTTTTTTATTTAAATCCTTGAAAATTATAAGTTTTCTTAATTTTTTTTTAAAAAATTAAGTGGCGACTCTTTTCTAAGTATTTTTCTTAAAAAGTTTTATACTTAGAACATTTCAAAAAGTGATTTTTTTAATACAGTAAAATTACGACACAACACTTAGTCTCCCACAACTTTAGTTTTTTGTAATGTCATACTTTTTGGAAACTACAAATTGTATAGTAACGTTTTGATGAACGTAGGTTTATTTAAGAGTACTTGATAGTTTTCTTTGGATATTTTTAACCAAAAATATGTGGTTTTGGAGTTTTCTATTTATATATTATGAATCGTCTATGAGTATTATATTATATGAATGTTTGTTATTTTCAGAGTATTTAATAATTTAAATTTAATTTATTTCAGCAGTGCATATTTAAAATAACCAAGTCAAATAATTTTAGAAGAATAATTTTTAGCAACAAATTTAGCGACTATTTAGTCGTTGCTATGAAAAGAATGTTGGCGACGGATTAACAATGGATTATTAAAGGCCTAATATGTTGTAACAGAATATGTTGCGACAGATATTTCGTTGCAAATTTATCCAAAATGACGAAATGAATTATGAAATTAGCAACAAATACTATATAAATATAATGACGAATCAGTCCGTCGCTAACAAGTGGCAACGAATATCTTTCATCACTTCACATCGCTAAACTTGTGACGGAACTCATTTTTTTGTCTTAGAATTATGAAATTAGCAACAAAATTATATAAATATAATGACGACTAAGTCCGTTGCTAACATATGGCGATGAAAATGTTTCTTCACTATGACGTCGCTACACTTGTGACGGAACTCATTTTTTTGTCACTAAGAGCTTACTAACGAGCGTAATAGCAACAGTCAATCATCCGTTGCTAATTTGTCACTAATCATGATTAGTGGCGAATTTTCATTGGATAGTGACGGATTGTGTCCGTCGGTAAACACTATTTTTTTTCTAGTGTTAATTCTATACCAGTCACTAATGAGTTAGACCGAGCCACTTTTCACACTTTGGAAATCATGCAAGATGTAAGGGTCAATGAGAAAGCAGAGCTAGATGATACAAAATTGTCAAGTGCAGCAAAAATGGTTGCGTCAAAGATGTTGAAGTATGGGTACCAGCCAAAGAGTGGACTTGGACCCAAGTCCAATGACATAGTTGAGCCAATCCAGCTGAAGCATCAGAGAAGCAACAATGAACTCGGATATAAGCCTGCCTTGGGAAGAGATCACCAAGGGGCAAGCGATACAATATTCATACCAGAAAAGGCTTTGATTCCAGATCAAGCTGGCGTTGATAACATCATAGAAGGATTAGGCAATCTGTTCGTGGCCATGGCTGGAGAAGAGGAAGAGATAAATCTCAACAAATTGACCATTTGTGATGTCGAACCCAGGGAAATCTTGCAGAACTGGACCATCAGTCCATCCCTATTTCAATCAGAGTCCTGCTAGTGTGGAAGAGTAGTTTTAATTTTAAAATTTGCATGATCGAATTGAGGCTTGAATCATGCCTAATATTTTGGTGCTTGCCTCTTCTAAAAGCTAGAATGCTTTGAAATAAAAGGTCTTTGTTTTTCTTTAAAAAAAAAGATTCTCGTTGTTTTAAATATCTATTTATTTTTACTTAACTTTTGCACTTTTCAGCACTTATATTAATAAAAATCCTTGTTCAATGGTTATGACATGTAACAAATCCACCGAGCAAGGTGAAAGTGATGAACAAGATCACGAAGAGTACGATGAAAGCATGATGCCTGAAAATCTACCACATGAGATCGAGCATGTTGAAAGTCAGAAGAAACCCAATATGGATGAAATAGAGGTTGTCAACTTAGGAGATGAGGAGCTCGTGAAGAAAACACTAGTCAACATACATTTGGAGGCAGAAAGAAAGTGAGAGTTAATAGAGTTGCCTAAGCAGTACATTGACATATTTTCTTGGTCTTATGATGACATGCATGGATTAAGCACTGATATTGTCTAGCAAAAACTACCAACTGATCCCACGTGTCTACTAGTTAAACAAAAGACATGAAAAATCAAGCCAGATTTGAGTTTGAGGATCAAGGAGTAGCAATCTTAGCACAAATGTACGGCAGAGTGGGCACAAAGCCGATCAATTCAGACGCCATCAAGAAGTACTACATCTGAAGACCTCAATATTAACGTTTATTTTTGGTACTTGTTTCATTTTCAATGTAACAGAACTGCATCTAGACCTGACTTCCCACAGTGGGGCACGTAGGCAACCCACATCGGATCCAGTCTCCCTTAGAAAACCCAAAAATCATCATTTCCATGTATTTAGAACTATGCTTGACCTGAATTCCCTCGGTGGGATACGTAGGCAATCCTTGTTGGATTTGGTCCCTTGCATTTCATATTTTTCACTTTCCGTTTGTATCTAAACTAAGTCATGACCTAATTCCGCTTGGATACGTAGGCAACTTGAGTCAGGTCCGGTCATTGCATTACATATTCTTACTTTTCCCTTGCATATTTTTTTTCTTCCCTGATGTAATCTGAACTACGTCCTAACCTGATTCCACTTGGATACGTAGGTAGCCTGAGTCAGGCTTGGTCATCGCATTACTTATTCTTACTTTTCCCTTGCATATTTTTCACTTTTCTATTGTATTTGAACTACGTCCTAAATTGATTCTTCTTGGATATGTAGGCAGCCTAAGTCAGGCCCGGTCATTGCATCACATGTTTCTTACTCATTCCATTTCATATTTTTCACTATCCTATTTGTAATTGAACTAAGTTACGACCTGATTCCATTTGGATACGTAGGCAGCTTGAGTCAAGCTCAGTCATTACATTACATACTTCTATTTCTCCCACTTGTATTTGAACTACGTTATGATCTGATTCCTATTTTGGGGATACGTAGGCAGCCTGAGTCAGGCTCGATCGATTCTCTACATAGTTTCCATTTTTTTTCTTACCCTTAGGAAACACTTCCTCATAGTTAGCGTAACCTCAGAATTTGAAGAATCTAGATCGTCGCAATGTCTGCAAAAGAGCTAGGAAGCTTCACTAAGAGGCTAAAAGAGAGAAGACTGTGTTGGATATAATCAACAAAATGGAAAGCTCAATGGACTTCAAAATGTCATAATCTAAAAACGTTGGAGAATTAATATATATATATATATATATATATATATATATATATATATATATATATATATATAATATACGTAGTATACTTATTTTCAAGAAAAAACAAGCTAATTCTTTTCAAAAATATTTTTTCTACTCTTCCACCTACCTAGTCTCTAGGTTAAGAAAGTACATACGGGCCAAGAAGACGTCGAAGGATTCCAATGACGAGGCTTCAGTCCGCAAGTCGATACGAATCAACACCCCCTCCCAAACTAAAAATTTTCTTTGAGTGCAGGAACACAGGAATCAAGAAAATAACATCAAGTTTTGGGGCATGACCAGAAACGTCATTCGACTTCTCACAATCATGAGCCAAAATACTTTTTCCTTACTTTATTTCCCCGAAGTACTTCAACTTGCATCTTATGTCTAAGAATATTTCATTTAAATATTTGAAGGTACGCTCAAGATCCGGATCAAATGCTGAAGAAAAGAGGATCCTCATAGGAAAATAGGATAGTCAGCTTTCTTTCAAAATAACTCCACCAACTGGAGCTTGTAATCTAACCTCATCAACAACTCTGCCAATCGGAAACCACCGTCTAACAGCGTCGAACTCCACAAGTGTAGGGTTTTACATAGCAAATGTCACTCAAACTCCACCAATTGGAGGTTGTACATAGCAAACATCGTCAAACTCCGCCAACCGGAGGCTGTACATAGCAAATATCACTCAAACTCCATCAACCGGAGGCTGTACATAGCAAAATTCATCAAACTCCGCCAACCAGAGGTCGTACATAGCAAACATTGACTGAACTCCACCAATCGGAGCCTGTATATAAGCAAAAGAAGCAACCCTCCGCCAATCGAAGACTAACATCGTAGCGACGTCATCGAAGCTCCACCGACCGGGGGCATGCTAGGATAGTGACACTATCATACGCCAATAATCAAATGTTACATTACAAGCTTTACACAATCGGGTTTCTACATTGCAACAGCTCCGCCAGTCGAGGGCCTCTACATTACAAGTTACTTTACCTACATCACATTCACAACACAAAAAAGGGACATCAACAATCGTTTGGACATTTACACTCTACTCTTTACATTACTGTTTCAATTAAAAAAAAATTATTTTTGAACCACAACATGTACTTTGCGCGCTTTTGCATGTTTTGCAGGACAACGCATTACAACGAGGAACTCCCTCTAAGCAGTAAACTAGGGCAAGTTAGTGCAATATCAAGCATCACTAGCTATGTCAAGGATTCACTTTCAAAACTCAACTTGACTCAATTTTTAAAAGTTCAGGTTTATATCTTACTTATAACTCTTTCATGTCTCAGTTCATTATAGCTCGACACTGGGGCAATATTTTTGAAAATTCATCCCTCTACCATAAGTCTTCAATATAAATTGATACAAAACATTTCTCATTCAAGTTTCTTTAGAACTATATCTCGTCCCTCTATTCGTGCTAATCTCTTCATACCTCACCACCAAAAGATTTTAGTATTACCATAATTCGATATTGGGGCAAATTTTAATAAAATTTGTTATGTTCCTACACTCTCGAACTACATATCGCTTGATTTCTCATAAAGCCTGAGATATGTAGGCAACTCAGAAGCCAGAGTTCGGACATAACTCCATAAACATTTCTTGCCAAATTGTTGCTCAAAGTATATTTTGGTGGTCGCCTAAATTGGATCGTGTCAATGTTTCTTTGTCCACGTCTTCTCTGCTCTCCTCCATGGACAAAGAAAGGGGCAAGCCGTTGACACGCAATTTTGGCTCCCCACATTTGTTTAACTAGAGTTTTAATAATAATAATAATAATAATAATAATAATATATATATATATATATATATATATATGTTATGAAATTTTTGTAGGAATGCGAAAAAGATTTTTAATTATTTCTTTTATTTGATAAAATTTATTTCATAAATACTATTTTTTATTTTTAAAAAATTTAAAAATATTATATAAATATTACTACTTACTCATTTTTAAATTTCACGTCAAATAAATATTGTTCTTAAGGGTTAACTCGATTTTTCTAATTATATATAATTTCTATTTACAATAAACATTTTTTTACAATTTTTTTTAAAATTAGGAAGGCCTAATTAATTAATGAGTTACTAGTTTATATTAATTTTATTTTTTAGAATAACTAATTTTATCAACTAAGCTAGTCTTGCAAAATTATTATTTTTAATTTAATATATTATGGCTTTTTAATAAAGAAAAGGTTATAATTTAAATAAATTCATTTGAACAAAACTTGGCAATCCAAGTCTTTTTGATTCAGCCAATCTGCCTGTGCCACGTAGCAAGCACATGGATTGTGTTTTTTTTTTTAGTTTAAATCTTGACCATCCAACCTAATCCAACGGCTTTAATTAATTCATCTTTTTAATATATAATTATTATCAATATATATATATATATATATATATAAATTAATTCATCTTTATTTTATTAACCGTCCGATCAAACGATCGGATGGCTGAAATTAAACCAAGACTTTTCAACATAGACTCTACCACCACCGCCCTATACTCTATTTCCCAGAAGTCACGTTCGCCCCTAGGCCTCCATCTTCCTCGACATTTTTTTTTTACTTTTTTAGCGAAAGGACGCATCAGTTTTATTCATCTGATTCCCCCAGAACGTCCTCTCCCATCACCGCCCCATGTGATCCCCCATCTCCCTGTCAGAAGAACGGCTCTGGGCCGCCGGAAAAATGCCTTATCAGTCAATCAATCCTCTCAAATTGACCTGGAAAGGTCGATTCATGAGAGATTTTTCATCCCCTTCATCATTAGTTCTTCCGTTTTGGCTTTCCAAGAATTCAAAATTTTGAATTCTTGAGGCCAATAGAGGTTATGACTTGGCTATAAAAGGAGCCATTTGGGTTCCTTTTGAAAACAGAGAGGAAATCATCCAAAAAAAACAGGGAGGGACGAGTAAGAACCATCGAAGAATCATCCGAGGAATGAGCAAGAAAATCCAATAATCAACTAAGAATCACAAAATAGGTCTGTTTAGTTTCTTTTACTTCTCTGCTTCTCGTTTGGCTTCAAGTTTGAGTTGAGGTCGGACTCTTTTGACGTCAAAGTGCTAGTTTGCTGCTCAACACAAGGTAATCTTCTTCCTTTTTTCGCTTCTCTGTTACTTAATTTACAGAAAAACATTTTTTGTTCTGGTTGCTGTAAGTTTTGTTTATAAATTATTTTTTCAATGTGAACCTCCTTTTCATATGTTAGTCGTCCTATATAGCTCAAAATATGCTTAAATTTTATTGTGTTAGTAGGTTAGAATTTTCGTTTGCTTAATCAATCAAGATTCGTCTATTGTGTAATCTCGCTTCTAAGGACGAATTTCCCCTTTATATAATTGCTTCATCTTTGAGATGAGCTTATGTTTTGAGATTGGTTGATGTGTATTTTTACCTTGCTTAAACGTTCTATTGGAAAGTTATGTTAATCGAACGTGTATTTCCTGTTTGTATTCCCGTCGATTTGAACTATATAAAAACTGATCGTTTTCATCTTCATGATCTGTGTTGACATTTCTTTGTTTAAACCTGCTTCCAAAAATGGTTCTATAGAGTGAATGTTCTGCAGCTGGTCTCTTTCTAACAAGAATGATAGTATGTCCTCTGTTGTTATACATCTTACATCTGTCCGGTCGAGCATATGTTGAGTGTGTTTCATCCTTAGCCTCGTTCTGTTTTGATATATCCTTCAAGTCTTGTCGTTTTAACGAGATTACCCTTTTTTTTTCTTCTCCATAATCCTAAGGAATTTAGTTCGTCTTGACATAACTTATTACATAAGTATAAAAATTGGCATTTCCGTTAAGTTGCGAAACCTCTCCTTTACTGGTATTGATCTTGCCGAACTAGGCGTGTCTTATCTAAGTTGGTCGACCTATCTCTTTGACACCAGCTGACGCTATGTGTTTTTGATCATTTTTATTTCTTTGTTCTTCTTTATTATAGTTAGTAATCCTCTTATTTTAGCGTTATTGTTAAGATTTGTAAAGGATTAGATGTCCGTAATTATGAGCTCATTGGAAGTTTGCTTCAATATTTACTAAGAGTAGTGTGTGATTCTTTTGTTTATTTTTGGTAATTGCCGGTTGATTTTCTCATTTTATACATGACATGATTCGATGCCAATGGCTATTTTTGTTCGGAAAGTGACAAGGTTCTAATTCTAAGATTGTTTCTTCTTTTTAAATACATTGGTCATTTTCAGTAACGGTATGTGGTTTGACATGGCTGTTGCATTCGGGTAAATAGTGTGACTATTTTATTTTGCAAGTTTTAGCCGTCTGGTTATTGACAGTCCTTATTTGAATAATCGGCGTCCCCTTTACTGTTTCTTTCTTTGTTCCTTTGGAAAATTTAAGTTTATTAGTTTACTTTGTCCCCCACATTTGTTGAGTGTTGTAATAGGACTCATATATACTTGATTCCATTCATAATATATAGATTAAGTTCACCATCTAAGGTTCCAATCATTATCCAAAACGTAAATGACTAACTCATATCGGATTAGTTAGGATCTTTGTTTAATTTCCGAAAATGATAAAGTATTTGTATCATTATGTTCATTGATTTAACTTGAGGTTGTGCTAATTTTTATCTTATTTTTTTGCACATGTACACTTGGGAGAGCACTTGGAGTTGTGACATAACTCCATCTTTGTCCAAATCAGAGAAGCGCCTACGTTATTGCTTGTGTCTAGCAGCCTTCATCGCATCAATAGTGTCCAACGTTTCCTTCTTGCTTCAAAGTTTTCATGTTCTTTATATCATATATGTGTTATTATCTTTTGGCTAACATTTTAACCATGAGTATTTCCTTTATATTTATGCTATGCTTTTATTTTGTTTGGGTTTGTACGAATCAACTAAAAACGGTGGTAAGACGTAGTTGTCCACCTCGCTTCCCTCTAGATATTGGGTTTATTATAGTTATTTAGTTTAGAATGAAATTTTTTCAACTAAGTTTTATTTGTTACTTGACACATTTTGGTGGTTATGAAAATATATCTCTTTTTTAAAGAAGTTTAACTTGGAAATAATGTTTTCGAATGTCATGAATCTATTTTCAGATTTTTCTCTTTTAAACAAGTGTTTAAAGTGTCACTTTTCGTAGCCTAAAGTGTAGATTTTGGTGGTTCTAAGTGCACATTTTTAAAGTTGGAAAAAGTGCAGATTTTGAGGTTAAAGATTTCACTCTTTTGAGGGCTTAAAGGTGTGGTATATTAAGTGCCAAAATGCAGCGTTTTGAGCCCCAAAGATGCAGAATTTTGAACTTTAAGAGTGTAAAATTTGAGTGAAAAATGCAGTTTTTTTTAATCTCAAAACGTGCCCCTTTTTTGTGAACTTTGAAATGCAGATTTTGGTAAGAATGCAAACTTGGAGAGCTAAACCCTCTCCTTTTAACACTTTTTACATTGCAGATTTTTTTTTTAAGTATAAAAATGTGGTTTTCTTTTAACTTAAAAAATGCTACTTTTCAAAGACCTAGAGTGCAGAATCTTAGTGCGAAAGTAAAAAAAGAGTGCATGTTTGAAATATACATATGTATATAAAACGCTATACTTTGATATTTGAAAGGTGCATTAGTTTGGGGGTCCAAAAGTGTTCTAGGAAGAAGTGCACTATTTTAAGAAGGCAAAACAAATATTATAGGTTTGTTAGAATTATTGTTAAACGGCTTAAGTTATTTGTTCCGAGAAGGACCAAATATTTAATAGCTATACTTATCAACACTCACTTAGGCCTTTATGTTAAGAAAAGCTTATCATTTAAAATTTCCAAATAAATTTGAAACTAGTTTAAAGGCTAAATCAATTACCTTTAGAAATTACTTATGGCCAAGACATTTACCTTTAGGCATACATATTTTTCCTAAACTAAGTAGGAAAGTAGGCATATATATTTAACAAAATAAATGTAACTATAGAATAAAATAGTTAGGCCTACTTTATATTATTTTGACATCAGCCCTTTATGAAGAAATTATATTAACTATTATTACTATCTCTATTTTATAAATCACATATTGCTAAAATATTTTAATCTCTTAATATGCTATTTTCAAGATTTTAGATATGTCAACGGGTTAAAAATACAAGGTACATACATATATATATGTCATTCACACAAAGGTATGAATTTTATATTATTTTTACATAACCTATTATGTTTATTTACTATCCCTTTTACAAATGTTACTTTTTTTTTATATAATTTATAAATCCCTACACTTAACATACACATTATTTTACTACATGTTTACACCCGGTTACTAACTCATTTTATTTTTATTTTCTTTCATGTCTTAATTCTATATATAAATAAGATGACAAATTTTCATATCTTTAAACTCAACATTTATTTTGGATATATTTATATTGGACACATCTATATTTTCAACATATAAAATTGTCATATATTTAAGCATATTTATTTATTTTACCATATGATAAACATACTACTATTGATTTTATTTAATAGACGTATATATGTCGTACCGTGTATTTTACTTTTTTAAAACTAACGAGATTTACTTATCATTGATTTTAAAAGAAAATAAATAAACAAGTTTTCCTATTTATATTTTCCAAAATTGAGTTTAAGGACTATCCTCGGATAGACTCTGAGGGATGCTTAACACCTTCCCCTCGAGTAACCAAAACCCTTACTCAGAATCTCACTGGTTTTGCAAATGAAAACAGAGTTTGCATCTACATATTAAAAAATGGTTTTCCTAATATTTTCCTTAAAATTTAGGAGACTCTAACACAAAACAAATAATTTTCCAAAAATCAGAGTGGCAGCCATATTATGTTGTGAACTGTTTCGAAATAGGGTGCAATAGTTATGAATCTTCATTGGTGGAGATGGACCAATAACGACATACTTGAGTTCTAAATGAAAAATGGTCGTGTCCACACCCAATATGGAAGATATAGTAATAGTTAAGCCTTCGTATTTGATGTTTGCATCATACAACAGCCCTTCAATATTGTAATTCACGTAATTATTTGTGTTAGAGTTCAACTTATTAATCAATTTCCAAAATAAGCAGAATGGTGTTCCCTCTGTAATTAAATTACACTGTTTGGTATACAGAATGCCTATATATATACCCAACGTTATACCAAAAAATATTCACTAAATATGACGTTTAACAAACGTATTTAAATATACCATTAATTTCAACAAATCATTTACCAAAAAAAAAAAAAACACTTAAGTTGCTTTTTCTATACGACCTAACATATAACACTCCACTAAAAATAAACTATGACTTTTGGTATTTATAAAAACATAATACAGAATACCAATTACACGACATAATCTACATACACCCTATTCACTATCAATTAAGCCTAATAGCCTACCACAAAAAATTTAAAAAAATTATTTTTTATTCAAGAATTAAAAAAAGAATTTTTTTTTCACCAAACCATTTACCAATGCAGAATCACACAGTATGAATTTTATCCTAAACCATAAAACCATACAAATTAAACCAACGACTAAATACCAATCATAGCACTGATGTGCTGCTTATTAACAATGTCATTTACTATAAATTAAATCACTCAATATACCCAAATTCAATCTATAAAAATGATTTATAAACGACCTTATACAGATTGTAGGACAAAAACAAATTCCCAACATAATAAATTATAAGATAACGATCATAAAAAAAAATCCAAATATAATAAATAAAACAATTAAAATTATCACGAAAAAAAAACTCCAATTCAATCGTGATTTTGTTCAAATACCTAAAACGTCCCATCATCCGTTGTGTTGAATTAGAATTGAAAAATTGCTGGTATCCATGTTTGAACAGTCGATCAGAAATAGTAGAAAGAGAGTTTTATTCTTGTTGAAAACCCTTTTTTTTATGAGAGAGATTATATAACAAATCTGAGTAAATCATGGAAGCTAAAAGAATAGGAGATAATCATGGAATATGAGAAAATTGTGCTTAGTTGATATTTCGTTACAACATCAATAATTTGGCATATTGACTCTGAAATTTTGTGTTACATTCTTGCATTCATTTTTTTCCTGCTTTGCACACATTAAATCAGCTTGCATCTACTCCTGATTCTCTACCTTGCAAAGGTCTGTGTGTTGTTGTTGCCTAAAACTTGATTGAAATGAAAGTGTTCTCTAATTATTTTTGCTCCTTGTTTATTTTCTGTAATCTTCTTATGCTTTTAGTCGAGCCTGTAATTCTTTTTGGTAAATAAATTAAATGATTTTAATTTTATTCAAATTGACTAAAATATGTACCTGATTAATGAAAATTTCAGGTGAATCAAGCAATAGTATCATCATGAAAGTTCACATAACAGCATTCAACCGCATTGTGAGCCTCAATCACAATTAGCTACATATCACTCCTTCACAGGTTTGGAAAACGTTTAGTTTCCAGTTGTATGTGAATCCTTGCAGCATGTTTTCAGTGATAGTGATACGGCCAAATACTTTTGGAAATTCCCTTGGAATTAATCACCGAGGGGGAGATGTTCATAGAATTTTTAGTACTTGGTGGAACTTAAGCACCACCAACAATTTACAGAGTATGATGCAACAAATTACCCCTATTTGCATTTCTTGGGAAATCTGGAAAAGCTGGACAGCTTGTAAATAAGACGATCATAAAAAATTTGTGACTTCAAGGAGGTGCATATATCCTGTGGAATATCAAGGCAGCCATTTCCACTGCCTTTCCAAACAGTGACACTACAGGTACATGGGCTGAACTTTGTGCAAGAATTGAAAGGTACAAACTATTGTCGGTGGATGAAACCCGAGTAGGTAAGATCAAAGACAACACAGATGGGAGCTTCATCCATGAAAAATCTAGAGCTGGCATAGGAGGGATCATTAAGGATGCTACTGGTAACCTTATCATGGCATTCTGAGTCTGCTCAATGCAAGACCAGCAATCAAGCTGAATCTATGACAGCATTACATGTTACCAGATGGTGCAAGCAAGCGGAAAGGCTTGTTCTGGACCACGCCACTAGATTGAGACCGTCACCTTCATATTTGAGTAAGGAATGAATATCGGGCCCTATTGACGTTCAACCGACGATCGGGCCTAGTGGTGCTTGCGGCTTTTCCTATTTCGGCTTGGGCTATAACGAATATGACTTGGAACTTGATTCTATGTTAGTGGCCAACATGATCAAAGACAAGGATACCAAAAACTTGAAGCTGAAAGGAATCATTCAAGACATTGATCGGGCCTAGGGGTGTGCTTTCGGTTTTTCAGCTTGATTTTGTGCTATTCGGCTTGGGTTTTCGGTTTTTTGTTTTGAAGAAGTGTAATCCAATTCGAACCAAAATAAATTTGGTTCAGTTTGGCTTTTCTCTTTTCAATTTGGTTATGCAATAATTAGAAACATAATCAAAGTTTTATTTGCAATTTGAATATATATATATATATATATATATATATATATATATATATATATAAATATATATATATATAATCCAAAACCAAACAAAGTAAACTATTAATCCAAACAAAAAAACCAAAAAATTAATCCAAATTAGAATTCGGTTTAATTTGATTTGATTTTTTGGTTTAATCCAAATAGTGCACGCCCTAATAACGCCATGAATGGGGCAAAAGTAAATATTTCCCACTGCTATAGAGAAGCCAACCAAATAGTTGACTTCTTTGCTAAACAGGCCTCCTCAAGTGGAAGTGGTACCTTCTATTATTATTTTCATCAATTTCCTAAAGTGGTGAATACTATTTCTACTAGATAAGTGGCAACTTCCTAGCATAAAGAGAAGATATGACAAATGTAATTTTTTTTGTTAGTTAAACCATTGTAATTTATAGTATGAAAGTCTATGTCATCTTAGTCTTTCTGTAGATTGTTTAGTTTATCCTCGTTTTCTAACAGAGGTTAGGTCCATGTCCCCCTCTCCTTTTGTAACTTTTTTGGATGTTATAGACATGATGGTTAAGGTGGTGACTTAAATTTCTTTTTTTTTTTGAAAAAAAGAAGCTACATATCACTTAAGATAAACAAACAGCACAAATCTATACTTTCCAAGAAATGCCAAAAAGGTAATCATCATAATACTTTAATGTCATATGGACAAAGGTTAACATTTCATGACCTAATTATCAGAGAAGAGTGTAGCTTGTAGATCTGCCCATCTTCACGGGGGGGAAGCCAATGAAGAAACTCCAAAACATGTATACAAGGCAACACGATAAAAAGCTTCACGATAATCCAAACAACCATAACATTTGGCATGTCATAATGGTAAGATAACAGGAACAAATAGTTATTAGTTACATAGACAAGTTCAAGTTTTTCATCAACAGTAACCAAAAAGCTTTTTTATGCTAACATTTCTGGTAAACTGAACAGAAATCTTACTTTTTTGAAGTCTACTTGCAATCTAATCATAGAAAGCTCACTCCTGAATAAACATAATTATAGAATTGGTAGAGGATCTTGGGAAACATATCAGTTTATCAGCAAGTTGAAACAAATATTTGGACCCGCAACTGCTCTCCGACTTTGTTCTCTTTGATATGATGACAAACTTCTTCAAAACCTTTGCATTTGTTAACAGAAATTCTGAAAGTTTGTAAAGCTTGTCCAAGCCCCACTTCGTATGATCATTCAAGTATGTCCTAAAGGGGATGACAATCTTAACATTCTTGAGGTTGGGAAACTCGAAGCTTGATATCCTATTCTGCAAATCAATGGATTCTCCTTTGGCCAAATATCTTAACTCAGATTGGCAGCGGTTACCCATAAACTGGAGACAGAATACAATCAGGATAAAATGCACGTGAGCCTAATATAATTGCAGAAAACTGACAAAAATGATTTCATTGAGTAGAAAGTTCTGATAGAAACGAGAAAATATTGAAATCAACGAATATTAATGGTACTTTCCAATTGGGAAATCATTCAAATGATTGTTCCTATGATAAACATTCATGGTATAGCTCAAAATATTGACATGCTAACTGTAGTAAAGTCTATGTTGAGTGTCTCCACATACAGCAAGGCTCGCAAAAGGCCAACTACCCCAAACAAATTAAGCTTATCCAGATCCACTCCTCTAGCATTAGATATTTGCATTTCATTTCGGGAATCTGTACTCCTTCGAGTTGCAACATGTACATGACCTGCAGCAGTAATCCCAATGTAACTAGTAAGGAACGGAGAAAGCAACATCAACAAAAATAAATTACTCCACCGAAGAGAGGCAGTGTTCTGAAAAATCAAACCATAAAACATTTTTTTACACCACTCTGCTTGTATATTTATCCAAAAAATAAAACCATCTGTTAGATTATGTGGCCTTTAACATTACTATTATGTAATAGAAAGAGTCTCATATGTACTGCATTTTTCATCCCTTTTATGTTAGAGCTCATTTGGAGTAACTAATTGACAATTACTTCTATTGGTCACACCTATAACCAATAAATCCTTATTCTACCTCTTTATGCCTAGTAACTTATGTAACCTCTAAGGCAATCATCTACCAAATTTTCTACCCCATATTCTTCCTATTCATTACAAAGAAGAATTCCTCACCTATAAATAGTGGTGGTCTTACATTATATTGTGTACGACAAGAAAAATACAGAGTGAGTAAAAGTTAGCAGAAAAGACAGTTTTATTCTATGTTGCTCGGACTCTTTCAAAATGTCGACGGGTGCGTGTCGGATCCTCTAAAAATAGTGTATTTTCGAAGGATCCGACATTGGTGCGGCATCATTTTTGGAGAGTCTGGGCAACTTAGGTTTTATTTAGTTGAAGAAAGATGTTCTTTTGGTAGAGCTTTAGAGTAAACACTTATCCAAAGTTTGTTGAGTTACACATTGTGGTTAAGTT
The DNA here is from genome assembly GCA_029007595.1 of Solanum commersonii. Taxonomy (NCBI): domain Eukaryota; kingdom Viridiplantae; phylum Streptophyta; class Magnoliopsida; order Solanales; family Solanaceae; genus Solanum; species Solanum commersonii. Next base: position 3,511,505 of record JAJTWQ010000055.1, on the reverse strand, counting down.
ATTTTATCGTGGAGGGGACACGTCAAGAATATTACTACTGGAGTGCTAAAAAATTTTGTTGTTGTGGACTTGAATTTTATTTTCTTCATTTTTATTTTCAATTGTAATTGTAACTTCACCAACAGTTTAAGGAGACTCAATGACAACAGTTTAAGAATTCGTGGATGTCAAGATGGGAGATCTTACCATCCATTTCAGTTCAATGGTACTCATTTCAAGAGAAGGAATGGTAAGTACTTTTTACATAAGTATTCTCGATATTTCTTGTGTTAACTGAGAAGAATCCTAATAAAGAAGATTGTACCTTCATGAATGATGATGAACTTATTTCTTTTCAAAAGAAAGTGGAAAAGTATGATAATGATTCCTACAAGTGTCGATATTATCTTCTTAATTGTCTATCTAGTAATTTTTATAATTATTATGATATAACTTGCTCTAATGCAAACAAATTTTGAAAGTATTGTAGAGTAAGTATTATACCGACTAGGATGGAGCCAAAAGAAATGATGCTACTAGGTTTTTTCATTTCCAAATGGTGGACAAAATATCAGTGGTAGACTAAGCTCAAGACTTTATAATGATTGTGGGAGAGATCAGATCCAAGGAGATAAAAATTAGAGAGAATCTTATTGTTTGTGGCATATTATATAAGTTTCCACCTTCTTGGAAGGAATTTATAAAAACATGTGCCACATACAAAAGAAAACCTCACTTAAGATGTTGATAATACAAATCCACATTGAAGAGGAGGCAAGAGGCCAAGATTTGAGTGCATTTTTCTTGTAATGATTTATGAAGGTTGAGTCTAAAAAATCTTAATGAAAATATGTAGCTCGTATGAATGGGATGTTAAACTTACAGCAACACTCTCGACAGATTTCACCTATTGAGTGGGAAAATAGGGTGTCCTATGAGAATTGAGTTTATTCTCAAAATTACTTAATGAATATTGGGATAACACAAGAACGTAATGTGTTGGATATTAAAGCTCATGTCAACACCTTGATTATTATGGATGCAGTCCTAGTGGCAAATGAAGTTGTAGGCTCAAGAATGAAGTAGAAGAAAGCATGAATATTGTAAGCTTGACATTGAAAAAGCTTATGACCATGTTAACTGGGGATACTTGCAGAATGTTCTGGAAAAGATGGGATTTGGGCTGAAGTGGATCAAGTGGATAAAATTTTGTATATCTTGAGTGAAATTCTCCGTTTTGATTAATGGTGCACTATCAGGATTCTTTGGAGCTCAAAGGGGCCTCAGGCAGGGGGATCCTCTGTCCCCTTTCCTGTTTGTGCTAGTGATGGAGGGACTTAACAACATGATCAAAACAGCTAACACAAATGGCTGGTTGAGAGGGTTTGATGTGTCCAACGATGGAAAGGAAAGTTTAGAGGTGACTCATTTGCAATATGCAGATGACACACTCATCTTTTGTGGGGTAGAAGAACAACTCAGATATCCAAGAGTAATATTGGTCTTGTTTGAAGGAATTTTTGGGTTGCATATTAATTGGAGAAAGAGTTTTCTTTATCCCATTAATGAAGTACATAACATGGAGGCACTAAACATAATCCTAGGTGGACAAGTTAGGGCTCTCCCAACTACATACCTTGGGATGCCATTGGGTGCTAAATCAATGTCTAAAGAGATCTGGAGCAGTGTAATAGAAAAGTGTGAGAAGAAGCTGGCTAGATGGAAGGGGCAATACTTGTCTCTTGGAGAAAGAGTTTCTCTAATTAACTCAGTCCTAGATGTTGTGCCTACATACATGATGTCTTTATTTCCCATTCCAGTAGGGGTCACAGACAGATTGGACAGAATCAGAAGGAAGTTCCTATGGCAGGGAAACAAGGACAGGAAAGGTTACAATCTAGTAAAGTGGAATGATCTGATAATAGAAAAAAAGTATGGGGGTTTGGTTATTAAAAATCTGCAGAATCATAGCAAGGCCCTCAGAATGAAATGGTTGTGGAAATATGCTAACGACGACAAACATCTGTTATGGAGAAAAGTCATCAAAGCCAAGTATGAAGAAGAAAATAGGTGGATGACAAAGGAAGTATTTTCCCCATATGGAGTGAATATGTGGAGATCTATAAGGGCCTTGTGGGATGATTTCAAGATCAAAACCAAGGATAAGGTTAGAAATGGGGAAAAGACAAGCTTCTGGGGAGATGACTGGCATGAGATGGGGATTCTGAGGAATATCTACCCAGATATCCACAACTTAATGTTAAATCGAAGAAAGAACAATTGCAGGGAATGTGGACACCTGATGGGTGGGAAATCGGTTTCAGAAGACAAGTAAATGACTGGGAAATCACAAGAGTTGCAGATTTCCTTAACACTATTGGCCATTTTAAAGGAACACAAGAAGGGGAAGATGAGCTTTGGTGGCAGGGCAGTGACAGAGGAACCTTCAAGGTAGGCAAAGCATACATATGGTTGAATAGTCACAATCAACAGAATGTTCACTGGCCCTGGAAAACTATATGGAAAGAGAATATACCCTACAAGGTATTATGTTTTATTTGGCTCCTATCTAAGGAAGTTGTCCTTACACAAGACAATCTGATGAAAAAGGGGATAATTTTATGTCCAAGATGCATTTTTTTGCGGAGAACAAGCAAAAACTGTTCAACATTTGTTCCTTCACTGCAAGATCACATGTCAGCTTTGGAGGCTATTCATAAACCTTAAAGGTTTCTCCTGGACTATGCCAGGAAAGGTTACAGAGGCCCTTCAAAGTTGGGAAGAAGTTGGGGTTACGGCAAGAAGCGGATGTAGATGGAGAATCATACCGGCCCGAGATATGGTGGACAATGCTGAAGGAGAGAAATTCTAGGTGTTTTGAGAACATAGAAAATAGTATAGAACAGATCAAATTGAATTGTATCTTGATTCTATGTTTTTGGTGTAATTAGATTCGGTCTAATGATCCTGTATCTATTATTGATGTGTTAGATTCATTATAGTGGAATCATAGGATCTGGATTTACTTGTAAATATGGCCCTAGTACAGCCCATGTACTGATTTGTTTCTATCAATAGACACAAAGTTACCAGTTTCAAAAAAAAAAAAAAAAATACAACAAGCCTTTCAAATTTAGTCTCTTCATTTTTAAGGAACTAATTTCCAAGCGACTAAAGCCCCCAACCATATCAACTTCCATAGTTTCTAAAGCAGGACAACCAAACAATAATTTCACAATGTCGTCATCGGATAACACCACACACTCCAACTTTATATTCTTTAGAGACATCCACTTAATGACTGCTCCATAATCAAAGCAATAAAATGTCAAATGTAATGTTACCAACGACGAGCAATAGTAGAAAGATTCAGGCAATGTGCAATCATTACTATTGGAACTTGAGCGGTATACAAAATCTTCCACATTTTTTTCAACAGCAATACTAAGCCATCTGCTAACATGTGATTTGTATGGATGCAGGTAACTGCAGTCAATCTCTAATCTTTTTATTTTGGAAGAAAGGGAACGAGCTAATACATAGTCTACAAAGGATACAAAGTCTTTTGTTTTCGGATAATTTTTACGAGTGAAATTGAAGCTATGAACTTAAGGCCAAACAGAGCACCACCTCTTTGAGAGAATAAAGGTTGTGAATGCCTCCTATGTCGGCAAAACGGAGAGAATTTGAACAAGAAGTGAGCCTGGAAACTTACTAATTCGATCTAGGGCTTCCGTCACTCCCACTTCTCGTTTCTCCAACAACGAAATTCTCAAATTGCTAATACTTCTGAGTTCATAATTTTCGCTAGAAGCCATGATTCTTGGTCTAAAAGAATCAAATGCAATGTTTGCCTGGTTAAATCATTACACGGGGATACCAAGAATTTATTACGAGGTTACCCATAATTTATTATGAGATTATCGAGAATTTATTATGAGATTATCAAGAATTTATTATGAGGTTGCCCAGAATCCCAAGAAAAATTAACTTCTTGTTTATTTCACTAATTGTAAATTAATAATGCTAAAATGAATCTAAAACAAATGAAAAATAACAAAATTCTATATAATAATGTTTATTCAGAAGGGGAGCCTTAAAGCAATGGTTTTGAACCATGGAAGCAGTCATTAATGCTTGCATTGGGGTGTGTTGTCTACATCATACCATCCACTTGGGTTGCGGCTCTTCCCCGAACTAATGTATTTCTTTTACATAATGTTGATTCTGCACTATGAAAGAAAAGGAAACATATCAAATAACTAGTTTTATTTTTCATTTACACATACAATCTCCTAATGTAATTCAAGAAGTAAATCTCAACAATTCCAATTTTATAAAACATTATAAGACGAGTTTACACCTCTAATTGGTCATATTTATTGTTACCTTTTTACCTTAACTGACTTAATTGAAGTTGTCGAACTAATTACTTCCCTTTTCCGACAACATATTTATCACTTCTATTGTTACTTTCAAATTTTCTTTAAGTAATATAGACAATTGTATGCAAAACAAAATTCATAGTGCATGCATTATAACTCACATAATATTATGTTTCCTAACACACTTTAGAGCTATAATTAAATTATTCCATAAAAATAGACATGCCTTTTATAAATTCCATCTGAAATACACAAAGTATGATTAGCACATTATTCATTTCAATATTAATCCTTAGATTGACAACATTGGATGGCTTAACCATTCTTAAATCTTATTTCTCATGCCTTGCTTAAATGCCGCTAAGATAAATTTTGACTTTTAACTTTTAATTGCATTATTAATATTTACTACGATGATTTTTACCTTATCATTACTGGAGTCCAGAGGATCTATCAAAATTCTCTCTATCTTTATAAGGTAGGGATAAGATTTTCTACACACCACCTTCCCCCAGTGGCGAGCCACCCTATTATGAGGGGGGTCATCCGACCCCCCTTCGGCGGAAAATTATATGGTTTATACATGGTTAAAATAATTTTTTAGGTATATATAGTAGATGTTGAACCCCCTTCGGCTATTTCGTGTGTATATTTTTTTAAATTTTGAACCCCCTTATTGAAAATTCTGGCTCCGCCACTGCCTTCCCCAGACCCCACTTGTGAAATTACATTAGATATGTTGTGTTATGATTTTCTAGGTTAAACGACAAAATAGCCCCCATTGTTTGAAGAAATAGTAAAGGCATTTAAGAAAATAAGAAAATGGGTAGGATGCTAACCTTATACTCTTTAGCAAAACATATTAAAGTACATTTGCATTCTCCTTCATAAACAACTTCTCAAGAAGGAGAACGGGGTAAAAAATGTCCAAAATAGTCCCTTTTTGTTTAAAATTATTTTTGTTACAACAGGTTTACTAGGACAATCAGTTTTGAATTGAAATTTAAGTTTAATTAGATAAGTTTAATTGAGATAATTAAGGATCTTAAATGTTTATTTTACAGATTTTCTGCTTTTAAGTTGACTATTTAAAACCTTTTATGCTTAATAACTTGAAAAGTTTCTCAGTGTCTATGAGATGAAGATCAACAAGACATTCTTACAAAGTAAACCAATTCTTTATTCAATAATAGGAAAAATTCTAGGTATTTTTCCAAAAGAACAATTTTAGGCCAGATTAAAACTTCTTACTTGTCTGGCTCAAGGATTGTTAAGGAGCTAGGGGACATCTCACTATCTATTTATATGACAAGGTGATAAATATCTTGGTGAAGAATACTGCAGTTCCCAATATTTCTTAGGCCTTGAGTACTGATTTCAACATAACTAAATGAAGAGTTATGTTCTAACTGATTTTCTAGTTAGAAGAGTTGGTGAGTCCTCATGTTCTGAGGACCATGTCACTTTTACCTTACTTTCTTATGTTCTAGTTTCAGACATTGTACGTGGTGTACGGGTAACGTCCCGACCACTTCTTGATGTATTAGAATGGCTTGTCAAGACTACATTTAGACTTCTGCTTGTTTGTCAAACTCTTCTATTGATATGAGATTTTCTTACTTTTGTCTATTATGTTGTGTTGTATGTATGTCAAGTTGCTTGTGTAGGGCATCTCAGGGTCTTATACACCATGTCACATCTATGGTGTACCTCGGGTTGTGACAAGATCGAAATCACTATAGCAGGGTAAGCTTCCGCTATAGCAGGCTGGGCCACTTTAGTGGGCTGGACAGCTACCGCGAGCTGAATTGGGTTTTAACTTTTAATGCAGAAACAGCCCCAAAACCCCTAATTTTTGAACTGTGTTCTTGAACTTGGGAGGGACGATTTTGGGCAGTTTGCACCTGTTTTCCCATGGAATTCATCGGTAAAGGTAAGAATTTGGCTCCCCAACCTTATACATTAATTCTTAAGCCTTAGAATCTAGGTTATTTCCCTTGAGAGAGGTTTTGACATGATTCCATAGTGGGAAAGAGCCCTAAGTTGGGGAGGATGATCATATTTTGGCCGTGGTTAGGATTTGTTAATAATATAGGTAAATTAATAGGCCATTAGTGATTAATTGTTGTTTTGTTTGTTTTAGACCAAGAACAAGCCAAGACACTTCGCATGGAGAAAACATGGGTTAAGTGGAATTTTCAAGAGGCTTGATTCGAGGTTGGTGATGGTTGTATATTTCTGGTTTATGTATGCATGAATGTCTATTGCTTTGTAGTATCATTGGTGCAATGCATGGTAGGGAGGCATATGAAATGACATCATGTAGGTACTCTCATGCAATGAACTTGTTATTGTGACTTGTGGTCTTCAAGTGGTACTGCTCATCGTGCTATGTGATTGTGCATGATTGTTTGTGATTGTTGGTTGGCTCGGGTACCACGTTGGTACACTAACTATGAATGGCTCGGTTACCACGCCAGTACACTAACTATGAATGGCTAGGGTACCACACCGGTACACTAATAGTTTGGGTTTGGATTCCGTGAGAGGACCAGGTATGTGATTTGGTTCCATGAGAGGACCATACATTTGCATTTGTGATCATGTGGGACATGCTTCATGCATTGGTTGATCCAGGTATTGTTTTTTCATGACATGTGACTGAGAGTCTTTGTGGTTGATAATTGTTAATATGTGCATTGTTCTGTGTTCCTGCTTTGTGGTGAACTGTTTACATTCATATCTTGGATTGGTCGTGTGATCCTACCAGTATATTGTGGTTTGTGTATTGATGTTGCACTTGTTCTTTTCTTTGTTAAGTACAAAGCATCTTCCCGCAGCTGATCCAAGACCTTAGTTGAGAGATGCCTTATTCAAAATCCAAGGGTGAGCTACATCTTTCGAGCTACCATGGGTTCTTCTGTTTCTCTTGTCCATCTTTTCGAACACAGACATTAGTCTTTAGCTTTATGATTAGTTTCGGGGTTGCATCCCCATTTTGACTGTTTAGAGTTATGGTTATGATGAAATTCAGTTCTTAGGGATTTATTTCCGCATAAATGATTTGGACTATTGGGTTGAGTTTATGGGACTCAATCCTTTAGTTTTCTCAACTGTTTTCTTACTTTTATATGATAAACTTAGTTTTGTTTAAATGGTTTCGGGTTAGTAGTTGGTTCTCCCACCAGGTGGTTTAGTGTGGGTGTCACTCACGATGGTCGGGGTCATGACAGTAGCATTGAAGGACTTCTCAAAAAGCTCATTCTGATGGAGATTTTGAACAGTTGAAATTATATCTTCTCTAAGAAATCCCCAACACTCTTTAAAGAAACCCATTATGAAGCCATCAGGGCCAGGTGCCTTGTCCACCACACACATACTAATAATTTGGAAGACCTCTGCCACTGAAAAGGGTCTTTACAACCATTCACTTTCTTCATCATTGACTTTAGGACAATCTGGGAATTCAAAAGAGGGCCTCCAAGATCCTGTTTCCAAGTATAGTCTCATATACAAATCCACCATAGTTCTTTTAATCTCAGGCATTTGTACCACAACTTCATCCTCAACTTTCAATCTGTCAATGGTATTGTACCTCTTATGAGAAATGGCAATTCTCTGGAAAAATTTAGTGTTTTTACCCCCTGTTGAAGCCACAAAACTCTAGACTTCTGTCTTCAGCTTGTCTCTTCATTTTTTGCCAAATCCTCCAGTTCGACCATAATCGTTGCCCTGATAATCAGCTCATCTACAATTGGTCGCTAGAATAGTTAATGAACCTACCGATCTTGTCTGCGGCTATTAAATTCCATCCAGCATTGAAAGTAATTTCTGGAATAATTAGAACAGCCCTCCTCCTAACCCCGAATATTGATAATGCTGATATAACACAGCCAAAGTTATTTAAGTTCCTTGCACAAAAAGTTTCAGAGAAACTCTCTTTTTTCCCACCTTCTAACACCATTTCCTCTGAACTTAGATGCCTCTCAAAGAATCTGACAATCCATTCCAGGGTCTTCCTTTTCAGAGATATCCTTCTAAAGAAATTGCTACCTCTCTCAGTCCACTCAAACCATGAATCTAACGATGTTATAAGACTTAAAACCAACCGGAAAATGTGACTATCCATATGAACAAAAGTTGACGGAATAAAGGAGAATAAAATTTCCGGTGATCAGAAGGACCACCGGAATCCAGACTCTGATTCAAAAAGTAACCTTTAGTACATTACCTCGATACTAGTGCCTGGGAGCATTCTGGTAAACTTAGACACTCCAATTTCGATAGGATAAATTATTTTAAAATACATAAATCAAATTGAAGTCAAACTTCAGTTACTTTAATACAAATAATAGGGTAGAGGAGGCTGCTTTGACGGTCCCAGATTCCACAGTTTTACATCAACAAGGGTAGTAACTGAAGTGAATTCTTTAAGGAATTCTCGATACTGAGAGAACTCTGCAAACTCATCTGCCGAAACCAGAATTGTCTTGCCCTTCTGATTGTAGTCATATTTCCTCCTTTCTAATTGCTTACAGGTATAATTCAAATCCCCAAAACATCAATATAGGAGAAGCAAACAAACACAACCAAATATTTGAAATGCAGTTCTTTAATGTCACAATAAAGAACTTAAGAATAGTCAATCAGAAAGTTGACAGCCAACTCACCCAACAAAATAATTGTAACTGAGAGTCAAATATGAACGAAGAAGCTACGAGGGAGAACAAAGGAACCAGCAATGAAGAACAAGCACCCACAAAACAATATAAATTGGATATTGAACAGAAGTTAGTAGTAGTAGAAGCACCAAATAGAAAACAGATTTGAATGCGGAAACTACAGGAAAAATAAAATGAACCTGGAAGTGAAGAAAATCTCTCAAAGTAGTGTTATAACACTGGATAAAATTTGGGGTATGTGGGAACTGACAATCTGATGCTGGAAATCCATCCCCAAATGAGTCTGCCAGAGCATACATCGACGCGTGACGGACAGGCAAGAGAATTAGGTGGCTCGTAAAGGCCACTCGCTTCACACCAGTAGTCGAAGAAAGCTTGTCTGGTCAGAAAGGATGATCTGACTCCTATGGTGGTGGTGACACAAATAACCAATTTGAAATCCAAGCCTCTTCCTACAAGACAACAAAACAAGATCAAGCTTGCTTTTCGAAATAGAGCCAAAACAAGATCAGAGAGAGTCTATAGGCTTTGATACCATGTAATCAAATGGAAGTCAATGTATTATACTTATTCCAACACGTAAGCATTAGGAAAGAAAATAAAGATGAATTCCTACAAATCTGCTACCTAATTATGCCTATGTACATTACAAAGAATGCAGTATGAATACATTTTGTAACTAAATAAACAGGGAATAGAAGGGGTATGTTCTTCAAGGACATGGGATCCGTTTTTGTTACTGAAAATTAAAAGTACTCCATTCTTGTAGACTTTAAGGACTATTGCTCTAGGTTCTATATAAGGGACCATTTTAAGTAAACTCGCAAAGATAAGGAACTATTTGGGGATTTTTCTTAAAAAGAAGAGAGGAAGTTACCATTAACAGAAGCAAAGATTATGTTGAATGTCTCCACATGAGGCAAGACTCGCAAAAGGCCAGTGACACCAAACAAAATAAGCATATCCATGCAAATCCTCAATCTTTAGATATATGCACTTCATTTCGAGAATCTGCACTCCTCTTGAATTGCAACATGCACATGACCTATTGCAGTAATACCTATGAAACTAGTAAGGAATGGAACGAAGTATAATCAAACCCAAGCCACATATTATGACAGATGTATATAATTGTTATCTTTATATAAAGTCATTAAAATTAGTGTAGTAAGAATTTTACCTCTATTCTCTCGGACTGTTGATAAGCCGAAGTAAGGAAGTAAGAAAACGAAAGATCATATCCACCAATACTATCGCACAAGCTACAACTAAAATCAAAGAATTAAGAACCACCACAAAAAAATCAAAATAATAATAAAATAACAAAAGATTAAGGAAAGTTAAGAGAACAAGAATGTTTTAGAAGAATACGCAACTGTCACCATGCTTAAAATTAAAACTTCATCACAAAGAAGTATTCAAAGTCGATTATCTATAGATGTATTTCCAACTTCTCGTGAGATGAAAAATTATGAAAGGAATGAAAGAAAATCAAATTTAAAAATTATCAAATAAACTGAACGCAACGATTCACATCTATAAAAGAACTAATATCAGAAAATCATGAATAGGAAGAAAGAAAACTCGAATGAAAGCAATTATCGTGTAAAAATTGTGAAAAAAAGATTCATTAATTGATACGTGGTTTACTATGCAGATGCTATAAGATGAGAAAACAAGGTTGGTCGATAGGATAGGTAAGATAGGCCTACAAGGCAGTTTAGTTTAGGAGATGTGTATATTTACATAGGCTAAAAGTATAAATGCCCTTGATGTGCATTTTATCATCAATAAGTGCTCATGACAAACTTGAAATCTTCATTCACCTTTCTATATAACAGAAATTAAATTAAATGTGGAATTCATCTAATTCCATTTTTCTTGATATATATATATATATATGTTAAAAAGGAACCCCAGAAGGTTAACACTACAGTGAACATAGAAGGACGTGAAAGTTAATACTAAAGGAACACAGGAAGCTTTGAAAGTGAACATATAAAAAATAATCTTAATATGCCGTAACTTTGTACATCTATCCATATATCACATTAGTTAATATTTGCATTACATGTTCAAGAATTATGTAACATTTTCCACTATGTAACTTATCAACAACAAAAAAAAATAGTTCAAGAATATGATCACATCTATCATATAGACACACAACTGGAAAGAGATCGACAAAAGAATGAAGCCTGATTTTCTGCAGCTTATGGAGAGAATATCACTAAGCTAGATAGACAAATTATCTAATATCAAACTATCAAAATTTTGTGGGAAAACAATAAGAATATCATGTATAGGTGTTTCAATCTTAAATTTTGGAATCTTTTCCATGTAAGACTGTTTTGATTGTTGTTAGGTGTATTCTATTCCCGTAAACATTAGTGTAGAACATAAGCAACACCGAAAACTTTCCACACTTATGATTGGACCTTAGCACCTATGGACAATCTGAAATCACCTAGTATGGACCTATTATACATGTACTAGATCATGCATAAGTAATACCATGTTTGGTAGTTGTTTAGGATTATGTATAAAATTAATACAATGTTTGGTTTGCAATTTAGAAACTTGCATAACTAATAAATGTACAAGTTATGAGGTAACCTATGTATAATTCTATGCAGGATATATAGAAGATGGAACAACTAATACATGAACAGCTAAACATTGCTCTGTATAAAATAATACATAAATTTCCTGATAATTAATCCATGTATTACTAATACTTGTATAACACTAGCTAGCTACCAAACAACCCCTAAAGGTGTCTTGTGTACTAGATAACCTTAACCATAATATTACATGGACTTGAGAGTTTGAAACTAGATTTTGAAGTTAATGTAAGTTTGTTTCGATGATTGTATACATTCAAAATCTCAAATACTTGTGACGAAAATCTTCAAGGAAGAATAAAATTTCACTTTTCCGCCCATGATAGGGTAACCTGTAGACGTACAAGGATTCAATTTGAAACATAACTTAGCCTCGAAATAAGAATAAAAATTAACATATGTAATAATAAAATCACATCTTTCTGTAAAGATAGAAATACATTATATGTTTCATATTGTAAGATTCTCATAGGCACCTGATGTGTACCGTGCCCTTTTTTTATTTTTTTGATAACTGAGAAATCCGCCTGTGACCCGCCGCCCTTTGGATCAATCACAGTCTTCTAAACTCGGTGGATAATGGGTCTGCCCCTCTATCCTTCTCAACTTCAATACCAAGCTTCACTTTGCATGGTGTGGGGCTTGAACCTGTGACCTAAGTCACAAATCCTCAACCTTTTGCCACTCGAGCTAGTCCTTGGGGGCAATGTACCGTGCTCTTTTGATTAGCCTACTTACTCTTACACTACAGTCATGTTAAACAATTCAGAACAATGCATAACCTAACTATGAATTTAACAACTTAGTCATTGTATATTAGCACGATTCTTTTTGTTGTACATACTAGTTGAACTTTTTCTTTTATTAACATAGAAACATTATAGTGTTAACAATCTATACCCAAACATAATTTGAAAGAAAGAGAAATATCAATTCCCTGGACATTGGGGATCATAAGTGCAGATGAAAAACAATATGCATTTTTGGCATAAGACACTTAGTCATGCTTCATGTTATGTTTTCTCTTTCATTGTTACACATGTTAAAATCAATTCAAATACCAACAATCACTTTTATCTAACAGCACTGAAGCTGGCCAATACTATAGCCAAACTCTCATGGATAGGTTTTTTCTGAGTAAAAAAATGTAGCATCAACATCAAAAAATTCGATCTCACCAAACATGCATTCTCAAATGACACAAACTTAAGCAGCAACGAAACCAGAGGTAAGTATAAGATATCAACCTATGCAAGAACAGTGAGGAATCCCGTAATCCAACTTCTAGATGCATTTTCAGACTCAGTCCTTTGATATGACGCTAGAAAAGGCACAACTCCTCTCAACAAAAGTGTGCAGACACTACTCATCCCCTGCAAATAGGACAAGTCAGACATATTTGTTTTCTCCTCATCTTTAGTATTTCCTCTTAATATGACATACTTGTTTGAAATTCCACTAAAGTAGAATATCGACACGCATGGTAATTTATAATATCACTGACACATAAGCCAGATACTTCCCGATAGCATGCAGAAGAATGTGTCGTGTCTACTGAGCAAAGGCAGGTGAATTTCCCCTTCATTGTAGCCTGATTTATACTAAGTCTAAAGTCCGCCTAAAAAAGGAAACAACTAAATGAAATTTACGTCTTATATAGCACTCTAGCTCTTCAATGATTTTGGACAATAATAGCTATAACATTTAGTTTTCCAACACACAGACACGTGTGTTCACGAGTGTGTACACGCACGTAGAGATAGAGCCTTCACTTCAATAGATTAGTATCAAAGTCTAGAAATGAACATAGTAGAAAAAATGAGAAACAACACAAATCTTTGAGTTGTTTATTTGCGAAATAAAAACAGAAAAAAATCATCTTACTTATCGTGCGACATATGTAATCATGGTATTTTAATTTCATCTTTATACTGGGAAGTGAACCAGCAATCTAAGTTGCTCGGACTTGGGTACGGGTGTTCTAGAGGTCGGACCCTTCATGATCTAATTTTTAAGATGTGGAGATATGGATCCATGTATGGATACAAGTGCGGGGATTCACCTAAAAAATAATAATAATAGCTAAAAATAGAGTTATTAAACCTAAATTATCAGATATTATGTGGAGAACTTGGGGAGAATCCTAGAAGGAGATTAAAGGAAAAGGAGTGACATAGATATTTCTATATAAAAGGTATTTCATTTTCTTCAATTTCACCATAGCTTTTGTATTGACTACAGAAATCATTAAAACTGTCCAAACTTTTCCCATCGATTTTGGTCAAAGTACCCAAAATCGATTGACCAAATCGGACACGGATCCCACACCCATGTTGTGTCGACACGAGTGTGGCACCAAAAGTGAAAAGTCTAAGCAACTAAGCCAGTAATTGCAAAAGGCATTTCAGGCAATAAAAGAATTGAAATAAAGCGTGAATAGTCTCAAGGGTTGAGAAACAATGAAGTTCCATTTTCCTAATAATATGTTGTATTAACTTGTTAGTAGTTCAATGACTCTATTTAAAAAAGATGTGTTGTATGTAAAGCTGAGAGATAATTGATCACAGTTAGGCAAAAGGGTCCAGTCATAATGTTCAAGAGTGATATCGCAAAGCATTAAATTTAAAAGGTAACTTGAGCGTGTGTGTGTATATATATATATATATATATATATATAAAAAGAATAATTTAGAGTGCGAGCTTATGAAGTGATTCATACAACTTTGGCAGGTTTGTTGCTCTGTATTGATATGGTAATTATTTGAGAAAAGGTTGAATAAGATACTGATGATATGAGGCTACGGAAACTGCCTTTGGAGCAATTACGTGTCACCATATCCCCAAAACTTAAGTAATTTGTTGCCAACAGATTCTTCGAAAGCACAGCCCAAAAAAATGAATGCTTAGCTTGTACGCCATACGCTATTTGAAGCCTAACATCATTTTCCATCAGACGAATTCTCAGCTCTTCCCTTTTGCTTCAGTTCATTAACAGAGCTCCATGCTTCTCTGCCAGACACTTCTTCACATCACAATACATACCCACCTAGAGGCTGACAATTAATATCACATAGATGAAGTCCATAAAAAGAGTAAACATCTCTAGTACTTTGTAATGCAGAGACTCAAAATTGCAAAAGGAGAAAAGAGTGAGCATAAAACATACCTCCCCGGATCATCTAAATGAAGATCCAACAAAAACGACAATGAGATTTTAAAATATGATATTGACACAAATCTAATTTTGTTGCTCTAACAGGGAAAACCTAAATCATAGAAAATGAATTCAATTGAGTCCCCTTCTTTGAAAATTACATTGTGCACGTAGAGCAAACATTCTTTAACTTCAATGATAAGGGGGAAAGCAAGCACGCCCTAATCTTTAAAAAGACAAGTATACCTATAAATTTTACAGTGAGGGAAATGTTTTGTTTTGTAAGGTCAATATGGAATAGAAGAAAATAGCTACATTGGAAAGAAAAATCTAGTAATTTGAAGATGAGTTACTTCTTTCACACACAAAAAAATCCATTGTGCAAGAAGAGATAAAAGCACATGATTTATCAAACTAAGAATAAAAGTAGAGAATCATGTAACTAATTTTCTACTGCAAAGACTAAGAAGGAATTTCTTCTTACAAAAAGTAGTATTAAAGCTTCTCTTTATACTAATAGAAACATAGGGTATGAATTATGATTTTTCCTCCTCGAGAGAAGATCACCAAGAATAAGTTTCTCACTTATTAAATATGTATAGATTATAGCAGTGTACACCTCTATCTCTTTTCTGAACTTGGTATTGAAATCTTATATAAAAGTGTACTCCTGATTTCCCTTCTCTGTGTGTGTAAATTGAGTCTAGCATATCAATAATAGTGACAGTGTCATTAGAGTATAATGATTACACCAAAAGACTATAAGTAAAATGCAGATTAGTTTAACTTTCTGCACATTGTTCCCTATGCTCTCAACTATGGATGAAAAAAATATAAGAAGAAACATACTAGTAGAAAGTTAAGAAAAATTAGAAGAAAATTGAATAAATTATATTCAGAATATAAACAACTTAATATCACAAAAACTGATAATGACAAATTAGATTAGTTAATAGATAATATATCTAAAATAGAATATAAATATATTCAATATCTAAAGATACAATGAATAACGAGAATAACGAATATAGACAAAAACTTACTGAAATAATTATAGCAAAAAGACAAAAATTAAGACATAGGCAAAATAGACTTAACAATAATATATTTGCAGGAATTTGTAAAAAATCTATAATAGCACAGAGAAAGACTATTTTATATCTACAGATATAGATAGAAAGTTTAGAATATAAACTTCAACACAATCTATAAATGAATAAGGAAGAATATGCCATAAACGAAAAAATATATGAAAACTATGACAGATTAAAAATAAAGATAATATTTTCTAATCTACGAAAAAAATACAAAAAAATAGGTGGCAATCTAAGTTTAATGTTGAAAAAAGAAACGATAAAACTAGAAGATAGTTTAACTGTTATGATAAGAATAACAAAAGAAAATGAAGAAGTAGATAGAAAAACGGAAATTGAAAAAATAAAACAAGCAAAAAAGGAAGTACAACAATTAGAAGAAGTAAAAAATACTAAAATAATAGAACTAGAAAAAGAACTAGCAATATTAAAAGAAATGTATGAAATTAAACAAAAACAAAAAGAACAAAAAATAAAATTAGCAAATGAGATAAATAAATTTAAAGAAAAATTGCAATTAGAAGATGAATTAGAAGAAAAAGAAGAAAATAACCAAGATTATCTACCTGAAATAAGAATTGATGAAATAAATGACAATGATCTAGATGAACAACATTCGAAAACAAGCGAAACATATACGGAACTTTTAGCAAGTATAGATAATACAAAGAATTTAGAAGTAAATACAAGAGACGTAAACATGGATGAAAAACCTAGTACATCAGGAATAAAAAACCCAAAAAATTTAAAATATTATAATGCAAAACTATGAACAATATGATAGAGAAAAAACTATATGGGATAAAAGATTAAATAAAAAATGGACGCCAAAACCAATAACTGAACAACATGATTTTTAAGATTTAGACTGTGTAGTAGGTATAAATAAAACAATCCAATTATGGATAGGATATATATCAAAACAATTAATAGATAACAAAATAGGAATGACAAAAACATCAGGATATATAGAAAGAATACTTATAGGAACAGTAAAATTATGGCTACAAAATTTATCAGATGAAACTTTAAAAACTCTAAGAAGTAATAAAAAATCTAATGGTGAATTAGCTACTACAACTATGAAAATATTATATAAGTACGAAGTAGCTATACGAAATGAATTTAGTAGTATGACAACAGAAGTAGAAGAACAAAATAAAGAAAAAATCATAAATCGAAATCTAATAACAAAATTAGCAATATGCAATAT
Organism: Solanum commersonii; assembly: GCA_029007595.1. Taxonomy (NCBI): domain Eukaryota; kingdom Viridiplantae; phylum Streptophyta; class Magnoliopsida; order Solanales; family Solanaceae; genus Solanum; species Solanum commersonii. The sequence goes on along the minus strand of JAJTWQ010000055.1, from coordinate 3,494,374 downwards.
GTGTTATATAGATGAATATACATGTGTATTTAGAGAATATTATTATAAAGGAACATATAGCACAAAAGAAAGTAAGGAAATAAGAAAATTACATTTTACAAAATTACCAGAACCTTTTAATTCAAAAGTAATAAAAAGTTGGAATGAAGCAGGATTAACAGATACCTTAGGAGCTAGAATGAAATTCTTACAACGATGGTTTATAGAACTATGTGAAAAAACATAAAGAAGAAATAAAACTGGAAAAAATATTAGTAAAAAACTTGGCATGTTGCAAAAACAAAACAACAACTCAATTTGGTTGTACGGATAGATATTATAAAAATAGAAAGAAATATAATAAAAAATATAGATCAAAATATAAATATAAAAAACCAAGAAGAAGATACTATGTAAAAAACTACAAAACCAAAAAATCATATAGACCAAAAAGAAAACTAACGGAATGCACTTGTTATAATTGTGAAAAATTAGGTCATATAGCTAGAGATTGTAAATTACCTAAAAATTCAAAGAACAAACAAATATCAGAAATAATAATAGACGATGAAAAATATACGCAAATAGAGTATGTAGATTATGAATTAGAAAGTGAAGATAGTATTTATGAATTATCAGAAAACGAAGAAAATAATCCAGTAATAGAATCAGATAATGAATACGATATCAATGACTGAAACAGATATACAAATAATAACTAAAGAAAAATATCAAGATGAAGAATCGGCAAAACAAAAAATAATATTTTATAATAATATATTTGAACAAATAAAAAGAAAGGAATTATACCTAATCGTAGAAAAAATATTCGAAATACCAACAATGAGAAATTGGTTTAAACAACAAAAAGAAAAATATTATGTAGTAAGTCAAAGAGAACATATTATAGATTGCAAATACACCAAAGAAAAGGCTAAAATATCAATAATAAACAAATGAATAATCAATAAAGAAATATAAGATATTAAGGCTAAAAATTCAATTAAATATGTACATTTAGGAGGAACAGAAATATTAATAAAAGCATGTTTTAGAGAAGGAATAGATACACCCATAGAAATATATTTAGCAGATGATAGGATAATGCAACCTATAGAAAAAAGTATATAATAAGTGCAGTAAAAGGCAACCTCATATACCAAAAATTTAAATTTATAATAAGTGTTAACTACTCAGTAGCAATAAATGACAGAAACATAGATAAATCACTAGTTTTATATTGGAAAATGTCAGGGATAGAACTAGCCACGGAAAGTAAAATATTTACAGCTAGATGTAAAAACTTATATGTTTTAACAACAAAACATAAAATAACAACAAAAATTAAAATTAAAATAGAAAATCCTTTTGAAAGAATAGTTACAGTTATAGATAATAATGATTATAGTTATAATGAAATTGATATATAAAAAGATTTAGAAATAGTAAAAGAAAGACTAAGTACATCAAAAAGAATAAACAATGAGATACCCCAAATATCATCAAAAATGAGTACTTCAAGATGAATAGATAAAACTCCACAAAAATCAATGGAAGAAGAAATAAAACCACATCATTACTACATAACGGGAGTAATGGAACAACGAAAATATTAATAAATAAAGGACAAGAAAAAACTATATTACAAGAGAATTAGTGACGGAAGATGAAATAATAACTACTGAACAATTATGCCCCGAACTACCAAAAGCATTAATGTATACCAAAGAAACTACAGAAAATGAAATAATCATTGGAGGAGTACCAATAGTAATAAAATTTAAAATATATCAAGGAGATGAAAATATCACTTTAGGAATAAAATGGCTAGAACAAGTAAAACCATATAATCTAGAAGACAAACAGTTGACAATAAATTATGAAAATAAAAGAATAATAATAAAAAGAACTTTAGTATGATAAAAATATGAAAATATATATACTTGCAAAGATAATAATAAAGGGATATTACAACAAATATTATACATCAATGATAGATACGGGAGCAGAAGCTAATATATGTAAATACAATTGTTTACCAGAAGATAAGTGAGAAAAGTTAAAAACATCGATAGTAGTAACAAGATTTAATAATTAAGGAAGCATAATCACATATAAGGCAAAATATATATATAAAAAAATACAAATATGAGATAAGATATTAACTATAGAGAAAATATATAACTTTGAATTGACTACAAAAGATATGGATTAGGAATGTCATTTTTAGAAAATTATACCCACATATAATAACAAAAACACACTGGTGGTTCACAACACCGTGTAAACAAAAAATAGGAGCAAAAAGAGTAAATAACAAAAAACGAAAAACAACAGAATGGATAAAATGAAGTGAAAAAATTACACAAAAATTAGAAAATATAAAAAAAAAAGACCCTAAGATAAAATTAATTATATTCTTTATAGATAAAGTAAAAATAATCCAAGATAAGTTAGAATTATTATATAGTGAAGATCCTTTACAAGGATGGGAGAAACATAAAACAAAAGTAAAAATTGAATTAATTGATAATAATAGTATAATAACCCAAAAACCATTAAAGTATAATTTTAATGATTTAACTGAATTCAAGATACATATAAATGAATTACTAGAAAAATGATATATACAAGAAAGTAATAGTAAGCATACAAGCCCAGCATTTATTGTAAATAAACATAGTGAACAAAAAAGAGGAAAAAGTAGAATGGTTATTGATTATAGAAATTTAAATGCAAAAATTAAAAAATATAATTATTCAATACCAAATAAAATATTAAAAATAAGACAACTACAAGGATATAATTACTTTAGTAAATTTAACTGCAAATCAGGATTTTAACACTTAAAATTAGAAGAAGAATCTAAAAAACTTACAGCATCTACAGTACCACAATGATTTTATGAATGGAATGTATTACCATTTAGATATAAAAATGCCGCAGGTAGATATCAACACTTTATAGATAACTTCTTTAAACAACTAGAAAATTGTGTAGTATATATTGATGATATATTACTATATTCTAAAACCCAAGATGAACACATAAGATTATTAGAAAAATTCATATATATTATAGAATATTCAGGCATAAGCCTAAGTAAAAAGAAAGCAGACATAATGAAAAGCCAAATAGAATTCCTAGGAATACAAATAGATAAAAATGGAATAAAAATGCAAACGCATATAATATAAAAAATAATTAACTCAAATGAACAGCTAGATACAAAAAAGAAATTACAATCATTCTTAGGTCTAGTAAATCAAGTCAGAGAATACATACCAAAATTAGCAAAAAATTTAAAACTATTACAGCAAAAATTAAAGAAAGATGTAGAATACTAGTTTGATAAAAAAGACCAAACACAAATACAAAAAGTAAAATTATTATGTAAAACCCTACCTAAACTATATTTTTCGGATGAAAACAAAAAATTTACTTATATAGTAGAATCAAACGCCAGTGAAAAAAGTTATGGAGGAATCTTAAAATACGAGTATAATGGAGAAAAAATAAAACATCATTATAGATATTATTCAGGAACATTTACTAATACATAAATAAAATGGGAAATAAGTAAATGGTTTTTCAAACATTTTATTTAGATTAGTGCTTGTATATTGTTTCCTAACTGCTTTGCTTGTACCTGCAGCTGCATTGAAACAATCATTATGGATTTTTTGGAGTATCCCAACGTCTCCTTCTAGCTCTAGATGTTTAGTGTCTTCCGATTGACATATCTCTGCATGTTTATTGTCATGCGACTGACTTATAGCTTTAGACTTTAGTTTTTGTATCTCATTGTCCATACTATCCACTTTGGTACAAAGTGTAGTAATGACTTTGAGTATATCGTCAATTGTATTTTCTTTCTCAGTTTGAGTAGCTTTGTCTTGATAAGTAATCTGCAATAACATTCTTATCAGTTTTTATTACTCCAATAGTAAATGTAAAATTTAATATATTTAATACCAATCTCCTTATTTCTTTTGTTGTTACTGATTCTTGTATTTTTCTTGTTAGCCACCATTTTACTTGTGTGTTATCTGCCCTTATAATAAATTTATTATATACAATATATCGTTCAAATGATAATAAACATTTATATACTGAGTATAATTCTTTCCTGTTTATTTCCCATTTTATTTCTGTATTAGTAAGTGTTCCTGAATAATATCTACAATAATATTCTATTTTTTTTCCATTATACTCGTATTTTAAGATTCCTCCATAACTTTTTTCACTGGCGTCTGATTCTACTATATAAGTAAATTTTTTGTTTTCATCCGAAAAATATAGTTTAGGTAGGTTTTTACATAATAATTTTACTTTTTGTATTTGTGTTTGGTCTTTTTTATCAAACTAGTATTCTACATCTTTCTTTAATTTTTGCTGTAATGATTTTAAATTTTCTGTTAATTTTGGTATGTATTATCTGACTTGATTTACTAGACCTAAGAATGATTGTAATTTCTTTTTTGTATCTAGCTGTTCATTTGAGTTAATTATTTTTTGTATTATATGCATTTGCATTTTTATTCCATTTTTATCTATTTGTATTCCTAGGAATTCTATTTGGCTTTTCATTATGTCTGCTTTCTTTTTACTTAGGCTTATGCCTGAATATTCTATAATATATATGAATTTTTCTAATAATCTTATGTGTTCATCTTGGGTTTTAGAATATAGTAATATATCATCAATATATACTACACAATTTTCTAGTTGTTTAAAGAAGTTATCTATAAAGTGTTGATATCTACCTGCGGCATTTTTATATCTAAATGGTAATACATTCCATTCATAAAATCATTGTGGTACTGTAGATGCTGTAAGTTTTTTAGATTCTTCTTCTAATTTTAAGTGTTAAAATCCTGATTTGCAGTTAAATTTACTAAAGTAATTATATCTTTGTATTTGTCTTATTTTTAATATTTTATTTGGTATTGGATAATTATATGTTTTAATTTTTGCATTTAAATTTCTATAATCAATAACCATTCTACTTTTTCCTCTTTTTTGTTTACTATGTTATTTACAATAAATGTTGGGCTTGTATGCTTACTATTACTTTCTTGTATATATCATTTTTCTAGTAATTCATTTATATGTATCTTGAATTCGGTTAAATCATTAAAATTATACTTTAATGGTTTTTGGGTTATTATACTATTATTATCAATTAACTCAATTTTTACTTTTGTTTTATGTTTCTCCCATCCTTGTAAAGGATCTTCACTATATAATAATTCTAACTTATCTTGGATTATTTTTACTTTATCTATAGAGAATATAATTAATTTTATCTTAGGGTCTTCTTCTTTTATATTTTCTAATTTTTGTGTAATTTTTTCACTTCATTTTATCCATTCTGTTGTTTTTCGTTTTTTGTTATTTACTCTTTTTGCTCCTATTTTTTATTTACACGGTGCTGTGAACCACCAGTGTGTTTTTGTTATTATATGTGGGTATAATTTTCTAAAAATGATATTCCTAATCCATATCTTTTGTAGTCAATTCAAAGTTATATATTTCCTCTATAGTTAATATCTTATCTCATATTTGTATTTTTTTATATATATATTTTGTCTTATATGTGATCATGCTTCCTTCATTATTAAATCTTGTTACTACTATCAATGTTTTTAACTTTTCTCACTTATCTTCTGGTAAACAATTGTATTTATATATATTAGCTTCTGCTCCCGTATCTATCATTAGTGTATAATATCTGTTGTAATATTCCTCTATTATTATCTTTGCAAGTATATATATTTTCATATTTTTATCATACTAAAGTTCTTTTTATTATTATTCTTTTATTTTCATAATTTATTGTCAATTGTTTGTCTTCTAGATTATATGGTTTTACTTGTTCTAACCATTTTATTCCTAAAGTGATATTTTCATCTCCTTGATATATTTTAAATTTTATTACTATTGGTACTCCTGCAATGATTATTTCCTTTTCTGTAATTTCTTCGGTATACATTAATGTTTTTGGTAGTTTGGGGCATAATTGTTCAGTAGTTATTATTTCATCTTCCGTCACTAATTCTCTTGTAATATAGTTTTGTTCTTGTCCTGTATTTATTAATATTAAATATTTTCGTTGTTCCATTACTCCCGTTATGTAGTAATGATGTGGTTTTATTTCTTCTTCCATTGATTTTTGTGGAGTTTTATCTATTCTTCTTGAGGTACTCATTTTTTATGATATTTGGAGTATCTCATTGTTTATTATTTTTTATGTACTTAATCTTTCTTTTACTATTTCTAAATCTTCTTATATATCAATTTCATTATAACTATAATCATTATTATCTATGACTGTAATTATCCTTTCAAAAGGATTTTTTATTTTTATTTTATTTATTTATTTTTTGCTGTATTTTATGTTTTGTTGTTAAAACATACTCCCTCTGTTTCAAAAAGAATGGTATTGTTTGATTTGACACGGAGTTTAAGAAATTAAAGAAGACTTTTGAATCTTGTGGTCCTAAACTAAAGTTATGTCAAATGTACAAAATTGCCCTTAATCTTGTGGTCTTAAACATGCCACGTGAAAAACTAAAAGTAAAATGTTACTAAAAAAGGAAAGAGGTCATTTTTTTGAAACTGACTAAAAAGGAAAGGAGGTCATTCTTTGTGAAACGGAGGGAGTATAAGTTTTTACATCTAGCTGTAAATATTTTACTTCCCGAGGCTAGTTCTTTCCCTGACATTTTCCAATATAATACTAGTGATTTATCTATATTTCTGTCATTTATTGCTACTGAGTAGTTATCACTTATTATAAATTTAAATTTTTAGTATATGAGGTTACCTTTTACTGCACTTATTATACTTTTTTCTATAGAATGTATGATCATACCATCTGCTAAGTATGCTAAGTATATTTTTATGGGTGTATCTATTCCTTCTCTAAAACATGTTTTTATTAATATTTTCGTTCCTCTTAAATGTACATATTTAATTGAATTTTTAGCCTTAATATCTTGTATTTCTTTATTTATTATTTATTTTTTATTATTATTTCTGATATTTGTTTTTTCTTTGGATTTTTAGGTAATTTACAATCTTTGGCTATGTGTCCTAATTTTCCACAATTATAACAAGTACATTCCGTTAATTTTCTCTTTGGTTTTTTGATTTTGTAGTTTTTTACATAGTATCTTCTTCTTGGTTTTTTATATTTATATTTTGAGTTGTATTTTTATTATATTTCTTTCTATTTTTATAATACCTATCCGTACAACCAAATTGAGATGTTATTTTATTTTTGCAACATGCCAAGTTTTTTACTAATATTTTTTTCATTTTTATTTCTTCTTTATGTTTTTCACATAGTTCTATAAATCATCGTTGTAAAAATTTCATTCTAGCTCCTAAGGTATCTGTTAATCCTGCTTCATTCCAACTTTTTATTACTTTTGAATTAAAGGTAATTTTGTAAAATATAATTTTCTTATTTCCTTACTTTCTTCTGTGTTATATGTTCCTTTATAACAATATTTTCTAAATGCACATGTATATTCATCTATATAACACATATTGCATATTGCTAATTTTGTCATTAGATTTCGATTTATGATTTTTTCTTTATTTTGTTCTTCTACTTATGTTGTCATACTACTAAATTCATTTCGTATAGCTACTTCATACTTATATAATATTTCCATAGTTGTAGTAGCTAATTCACCATTAGATTTTTTATTACTTCTTAGAGTTTTTAAAGTTTCATCTGATAAATTTTGTAGCCATAATTTTACCGTTCCTATAAGTGTTCTTTCTATATATCCTGGTGTTTCTGTCAATCCTATTTTGTTATCTATTAATTGGTTTGATATATATCATATCCATAATTGAATTGTTTTATTTATATCTACTACACGGTCTAAATCTAAAAAATCATGTTGTTCAGTTATTGATTTTGACGTCCATGTTTTATTTAATCTTTTATCCCATATAGTTTTTTCTCTATCATATTGTTTATAGTTTGCATTATAATATTTTAAATTTTTTGGGTTTTTTATTCCTGATGTACTAGGTTTTTCATCCATGTTTACGCCTCTTGTATTTACTTCTAAATTTTTTGTATTATCTATGTTTGCTAAAAGTTTCGTATATGTTTCGCTTGTTTTCGAATGTTGTTCATCTAGATCATTGTCATTTATTTCATCAATTCTTATTTTAGGTAGATAATCTTGGTTATTTTCTTCTTTTTCTTCTAATTCATCTTCTAATTGCAATTTTTCTTTAAATTTATTTATCTCATTTGCTAATTTTATTTTTTGTTCTTTTTCTTTTTGTTTAATTTCATACATTTCTTTTAATATTGCCAGTTCTTTTTCTAGTTCTATTATTTTAGTATTTTTTACTTCTTCTAATTGTTGTACTTCTTTTTTTGCTTGTTGTTTTATTTTTTCAATTTCTGTTTTTCTATCTATTTCTTCATTTTCTTTTGTTATTCTTATCATAGCTGTTAAACTATCTTCTAGTTTTACCATTTTTTTTTTCTAACATTAAACTTAGATTATCACCTATTTTCTTGTATCTTCTTCCTAGATTATAAAATATTATCTTTATTTTTAATCCGTCATAGTTTTCATATGTTTTTTGATCTATGGCATATTCTTCCTTATTCATTTATAGGTTGTGTTGAAGTTTATATTCTAAACTTTCTATTTGTATTTGTAGATATAAAATAATTTTTCTCTGTGCTATTATAGATTTTCTACAAGTTCCTGCGAATATATTATTGTTAAGTCTACTTTGCCTATGTCCTAATTCTTGTCTTTTCACTATAATTATTTCAGTAAATTTTTGTCTATATTCGTTATTCTCGTTATTCATTGTATTTTTAAATATTGAATATATTTATATTCTATTTTAAATATATTATCTATTAATTGATCTAATTTGTCGTTATCAATTTTTGTGATATTGAGTTGTTTATATTCCGAATATAATTTGTTTAATTTTCTTCTTAATTTTCTTATCTTTCTACTAGTATGTTTCTTCTTATATTTCTTTTCATCCATGGCTAACATCTTGAATTCCTTTCTTTCCAAACAGCCCACCAAATGGACCCCGGAATAACTCTCCATCTACCTTTGTCCTTAGCATCTACACCTTCTTCCTCCCAGCATAGTAATGCCTCAGCCACCTTCCTAGGCATAGTCCAGGAAATGCCTCTGAGACTTAGGAATATTCTCCATAGATGATGGGTGTACTTGCAATGTAAAAATAGATGGTTAACAGTCTCACAGATGTTTCACCACATAGGAAACACCTGAAACACAAGGTTATCCCCCTCTTCATAACACTATCCTGTGTAAGGACTGCTTCCTTAGCCATCACTACAAGAAATCTGACATATTGTGGCGCCAAAAGTCATTGCTAAACACATATAATGGCGACCTTATGGCCGTGGCAAGTACTTCCATAACTAAAAGTTATTAGTGACGACAATTGATGTCGCCACAAAAAGTGCATATATAGTGGCGACATAATCGCCTCTAAAGGTAAGCAAATATCTGTAGGAGGATGACATTTAAAGACGACTTGTTTCCACCACTATAACTATTATAGTTTTAGTGGCAAGTAACTTCGCCACAATAACTGAATATTAGAGGCGACTAGTTTCTGCCACTATAACTATTATTGTTTTAGTGGCAAGTAACTTTGCCACAATAACTGAATATTAGTGACGACCTTAGTCGCCACAAATACCCTTTTTGTTTTGAAAAAAAATATGATGCCACAATATTTTTAATTATACTTGCACAATTGTATTACACAAGTCAACAACCTATTGAAAATAAAAGTGACAACTAGAGAAATTTCCCAAACAATGATACTGGAAACTTTCATAACTCATAGCATAGAGTAATTGTGCATACACATGAAAAGCACATTGAACATAAAAAAAACGTTCCTTGTCTAAAATAAATTCCACCTTGAATGTAAGTAACAATGTAATGACCCTCCAGGTCATTTCTGTGTATTGCCTTCTGTATGTCGTTTAGAGCGTTCCTATAGCGACCCCAAGTCATTTATGACTTGCTGGGACTGACAGTTCGGTCACCTGGTCGTTCGTTTGGTCTTGGTGCGAGTTTTTGTGTTTTGGAGCTTATGAACCTTGAACGATCATTTTCGATCAAAAGTTCAAGAAGATGACATCGGAATCCAATTCTGACGATTCCATCGGCTCCGAAAGGGTCATTTTAGGCTAGTAACATGATCGTCATGACTCCCGAGATTTTCAGTGTGAGTCGGTGCAATTAGGCGTTTTAGCCTTTGAATTTTGGCTTAAGTTAGACTTTGGTCAACATTCTGAGTAAACGCGCTCGGATGAGAATTTCGTTAGCGTGGTTAGCTCCGGAATGTCGAGTTTGGTTTAGATTGACCCTTCTTTTGTGTCTGGAGGTTTTAGATATCTTTCCAAGCCCTTTTGTGGATTTTGACTTAAAAGGGCTTCTGGAAGTGGGACCCTCTTCTTATCGAAATGACCTCTGATGGAAATTTCAACTGCGCCGTTGAGTCTAGAATATCGAATTTAGTAGGGTAGCATATCTGTTTTATTTTTATCGGGTACCGAACGAATTCCAAGCACCCCATCGGAGACTTTGAAATTTGGCCAAAGCTGAGATCTGGTGCAGCCTTATAGCGACCAGAGTTTGGGCCTTTAACGACCAGCTATTGGGTTTTAGCGACCGGTTTCGTCCTTTTTAAAACCCAAACTCAGCATTATTCCTCATTTTAAAAGTGCAATAGCTTGAGCTATACAGGTCCGATCTGGGCGATTCAAAAGGCAAACTTGTGAGATTTTTCGAGGACAACGTGTTGGTGAGCTCGGATAGTGATTTGGAGTCCCCGTTTGAGGTAATTTTCGAAAAAAAACTGCTGCCGCAACCTTTTTTTGAGCCTGATTTTGGAAATTTTTGAGACTTGTTTTCTCAGCCATTTTAGGTCCGATTCCGGTGATTTTTTAGGCTATCTTGAGTGGTTTTTCGAGGAGAACATTGTGGTGTTGTCAGATTTTACTGTAGACCGCCCGTTTTTGGTAAAAATGTTGAATTAGCTGCTGTCCCATATCTAATTTTTTGAGAAAATTTGGGTTTTTAGTTGCTTGTTGATATTGTGTTGTTCCCGAGCCCCGAATTGTGTCCCATTATGGGACATGAGCTGGGGGAACTGGTTAGGACCCACTTTTGGGGTTAATTTTGGAATTTCCTGTGCGGGTCCCACGATTCCCGTTTTGACTCCAAAATTGACCCGTCTCTGTTTGTTGTGATTTTGGTGTCTAAACGACCGTATTAACGTTGTGACTCTATTTTTGATAGCGGGGAAGCGTTTAGAGGACGTTCGAAAAGGGAAAGCTCCGGAGAAGTGATTTTGGAGCGCGTGTGATCGGCTTTAAGGTAGGCTACGGTTTCCCTCTCTTAGATTGAGCTCGAGAATGTGAATGCATGTTGATTAGTTGGGATTTGGGTTGGGTAGCTATTGAATCCTGCGTAGGTGTTAAGAAATCATGTTTTCGGCCTATTTCGAGAATTATTGGGTAACTGTGAGCATGTTTTGTGTTACAAATTGTACCCCTTGGCTATGTGGAGTACTTTTATGCTAGATTTCTATTTATTTGAAGCATGTTGGGCCTTAGTTTAGGTTTGACTAGGGCTTGCCTTAGAAATATATGATTCGGATCCGATAGGCCTTAGTTTTGCCCCGACGTCGCTCGGCCGGCTTAGATCCCTGTAGACTGGTGTAGCAGACTTGAGTCTGATAGTTTGGGCCTTCGTTAGGTGATACTCTTTCTCCGACTTTAGTTATCCTTATTTTTCCCCGATGTTACGGCTTCACGAGTTACATCGGCAACACTAATTCTACTTCGCGGTTGAATTTAATTTTCGATTTGGTTCCAAGGACTTATATCGATTAGCTATGTGTGGACGGCATTCCACGGACATTTATGAGTGTGGATTGATTAAGACTCTTTCAACAGCTACATTGGCACCTTTATAGAGCATCCGGTTTAAGGTTCGGCCTCTATTGCCCAAATACTTATATAGAGCATCCGGTTTAAGGTCCGGCCTCTATTGCTCAGACACCTATATAGAGCATCCGGTTAGAGTTCCGGCCTCTTATACTTGTTACTTGTGATTGGTTACTTGGGTACTTCTGCTGAGCATCCGGTTCGAGGTCCGGCCTCAGTGCTGTCAGATTCTACTAATTAGGGTTGAGGTTCTGGTTTGATGTTCTTCGTTCTTGGGTTCTTATATGCAATTCTCTTTAGTTATAGTTATTCTGTGTACTCGTCGGGCTTATGGGGGTCCGTTCGGGTTTTTATTTAACTTGCGCACGAGTGTACCTTCTGGGCTTATGGGGGTCCAGTTAGGTGTAGTTAGCTTATAAATTACTTTAGTTAGTTCTTTGTACACTTGTGTGCATTCCATTATTACTTAGATTTCCGCTCTTGACCTCGGTTTGTATTATTTCTTCTTTTCATATTGCCTATACTTTTCAAGTTCAGTCGACCTATGATGCCTACTGGGTACCTGTTGTTTTGGTACTCATGCTACGCTCTGCATCTATTTTGTGATGCAGGTCCGGGCACTAGTAGTCAGCATTGATTGAGCTTGGAGCAGTCTGATCCGGAGACGGGAGTGAGCACACGGCGTGTTGCACTAGTTCCGTCTCCATCTGTATTTATAGACTTGTCTTTTACCTCTCGAGACAGTCCGGTCTCTCGTTGTCCACTTTTGGGACTTGTACTCATTTTGTTAGTAGCTCTGTACTAGTGACTTCCAGGTTCTGGGAGGGATCTTTATTCGTATATATGTTTTTGGTTTGCTTCCGCCTGGTTATATTGTTATTTGTCTACTCTTGTTTAGTTTCTACCCTCAAACCCATTACTTGTTGTTCTGGGTTACGGGTTGGCTTACCTACTGGTGGGTTATAGTAGGTGCCATCATGACTTGAGAAATCGGGTCGTGACAAACAACCTCTTAGCCCCTCAGCAAGTGTTACTCCTTTATATTGTTCCATAGAAAGGTGCATCATTATTTTTTAGGCATACTTCGAACAGAACAGCTACTACCTACCAAAAAAAATCAAGAACTACTATCAGACCATTCTATTAGAAAATGAACAACATATCTCCCACCATTCAAGGTACACCTGCCACTGTTTTCAACAACATTGCACGACAATCATATTTTTTCTACGACACAAATCAGAGATTACAATCGATAGCGACAAGAAGGTATTTGATATAAAAGCAACTCAAGGATTAATGTTGTAGTGTCTGTGAAGCAATAGCTGATATAATATGTGAATCACTTCTCCTATACAAATCAAATTATATGTTCATCCTAGTATACTAAGCACAGATCTTAAAAAAGTGTCAAAGGTTTACATATGCAAAAAAACTGATATTGCCGAATGAAGAATTATCATAATGGAATTCTCATCTTAACATTAAATGATACAAAACTAGTTCTTGATTTCAAGAGGAAATTTTTTTTTGAACGACCCAATTTAAACAAAAGAAACAGATTGTTTTGCCTACTTAAAAATATCAAATTCAATTCCAAAAACATGCTAAACAAGACCTAGTCTTTATGTTGAAACCTCTTAGAAGATTAATATAAGATATAGACAAATTAATGATGTCCTCTATTCCTTCCTTTGTCTCATGATGGATTATTCTCATTTCAACAATAAGATAAGCTACATATTAACATATTTTTCATTTAAACAAACTCAAAAAATGATGTAATTACAATAGCTACAGCTACAAGAATATGAGTGATCACCAATGACTATCAAGCTAAACATTGACAATGACACTTATTTAAAACAAAAACAAAGATACGTGGAAACGAAATTAAAACAACATAAGCATTTGAAATAGATTTTACAAATGGTGAAAGCTTTAACAAACAGTCAGCCATAATACTCAACTTTATGAGAGTAAAATACAAGCACAAGTAAAACTTTTATGTTTTAAAAATCAGAATTCAGATTTTATAAGAAAGAAAAACTGCAATAATTTTTTTAACGACAAGTTGGTCTTCTTAAGAACTAGAAGAACAATGTTTTAGAAGTGAGAAATTTCAGATTTAAGAACAATTAAATCAACTTCATTTTAAAAACATCTTGAATAAATTTCCAAACTACCTTGTTAAATAAAGGGGAGAAACTGAACGTAGAACTAAACATCTCAAAAGAAAATAAAATTACAAACGAGAAACAAATTTGAGTTTGAAAAAGAAGAAAGCAGGTTTGAAAATCATTTAAGAGGCTAAAATTGTCTCAAAATTAACCCAATATATGAGTTGAATACATGACTTAGGAAGAATCTTATATTTTAAAGAAAAATGAATTTTAAAGGGACAAACACCTATTTGTAGCCTCACAACTTTAAATACCAAACATGTTGAACCTTTAAGTATTAACCAACCAGTCAATATCATGAACATTACTCAACAACAATGACTTAATATTTAATCTAAATTCAGAACGGAAAGTGACAATTTGATCATACTTAGCTCTATTTTCGATTAAAGAAGGCAAGACATAAAGTTTTCATTTCTTAAAAATTATTTTGTTTGACCTACAACTACTGCTAACATAGGAATTAACAATAGGCTAAATAAAGGAAAACAAAGGGAGAACATATTAATAGCTAACCTCATGCTTTCATAAAAAGGAAAATTGGTTATATAACTCAAACAAGATTATAATTAAGTTAATCTACATGAAATAGAAACTGATTAGAAATGAACATAATAACACTAAAATAGGGGTAACATTACTTATGTAACTCAAACAACGACTAAACTAAACTAAAGTACGCTAATTTAAACACACATATAATACGTAGAACTAAAACTACTAAGACAAGATGCAAATTACACCTAAACAGAAGTGAAACCATGCAAACATGAAACTTAAACTATTCTAATACTGAAATATAAACAAACAATATATAAGTAAACAAATTGAAAAGGGAATAAGATTACCTCTCTAGGGCACCGAATTGAGACACCGAGCTTGATGATCATCCCCACAGCAAATCACGAATTGTATACATGAAAGAAAATTAAAGAAATAGTGCAAGATTTTTAGGTCAGACAATTTTTTATGCCCACTCTGTAATAGCATTGTTCTTGACCTTAATGAAAATAATACGCAATTCTAGGATTCGAATAAAAAACAATCAATTTGGGGCAGATTTGGACTTATAAATCCGTTCAGAAAAACTCTTCCAGTAGAAGTTTTGTACGAAAAAAATCAAAATGAAGTGTTTAAAAGGTAAAAACGAAAGTGAAGAAATACCATTTTGAGATCGTCCGTCGAAACAAGCTTTTGGACAACCAAAGTTCGCAAGATGCGTATGAAGAAATACAACTTTTGACAAGTCCTTCATCGTACTAGGTGAGTTTTCATTGGGTTTTCCCAGATCTGGATGGTAACACGGATAGGATTTCAAAGCAGACGGCGTCATCGAGAGTGAAATTGGGGCTGCTTTGTTTGCTAATGGTGTGGAAATGAAGAAGTACAAAGGGTTTGGAGGTTTAAAGGCTTATGTTTGGGTCGGGTATTTTAGAAGTGATTGTGGGAGTTGAGAAATTGTGGCATTATAATATAACATCTAAAATGTGGCCAAATAAATACGATTTTGCAATGAAAAGGAGATAATTAGTTAATTAAGCTTTAACATTTAATAGAGTAAAATAACTATATACAAAAATAGATTAATTATAGTTATTAAATCATAAATGACCTTTATTTTGACAAAATAAAATACATGCTTGACTAATTTTTAAAATTTTTTTGAAGTAAATTAATTTTCAAAATTAATAATAATAATAATAATATATATATATATATATATATATATATATATATAAAGTAACTTGGCTTTTCGTAAATATTTGTTTCACCTTTATGAGATCAAAGAAACTTCACTAATTAATTAAATGAGAACGAAAATAATAAATAATAGGTGTGATCAATAAAGGGTATTTTTATTATCATCATTGAAATTTACTTTTATATATATTTCAAAACTTAATAAAAGATGTTGTTAAACTAATTATTTGTGTAGTACGTAGAGTAAATATTATTGGACATGTCAAATTACTCCATGTACTTGTGAATACTTATTTTAAAGATGTGATTAGATTTATGTAATAATAAATATTTATTTATCACAAATACATCTTTATAACTATTAATAAAAAAACAAAATTACATATAAAACATCTTTAAAATTTTAATAAGAATTGATCTATATACTAATTAGACTAAATATCAAAGAAAATAATTAGTTGCTATTGCAAAAAAGACGCTTTTAGTGGCAACCAAAAACTTGTTGCAAGAGATAACTTTTCGTCACCACAAATATGTTTTCTTCCATGATTCAATAGAAAAAAATAGAACATTTTGTAACGATCTAACCAAAGTCGCCACTATATGTCTTATTTATAGTAGCAACTAAACGGGTCGCCCCTAAAACTTTAAGCTTTTGTGGCAACCATAAGAGGTCGCCACAAAAACCTTATATTTTGTTGCAACTAAATGTGTCGCCACAAAAGGTCGTCACAGAAAATGATGTTTCTTGTAGTGCATTGACCAGACAGAGAAGGAAACTTTGTGAGGGATTTTACACTTCTATATCTGCTTCCAAGGCCAACTTGAGCATTGTTGATCTGTCTGATCTATCAACTTGTAGGCTTTGTTGACTTTTAACACTCCCTTGTCATCTCCTGTCCACCACAATTTATCCTCTTATGTGGTTGTCTGTAGTCCAGCGAAAGTGTCCACAGTGTTTAAAAATTCAGTTCACTATTTCCCAATCATTAAGGTTTCTTCTGAATGTGAAATTACATCCTTGTGGTGACCATGGATCTGCTATAGTGCACTATTGAAACATGATTAGGTTGTAGATGTCTGGAAAGAGATCTTCCATGTTGCCTTTCTCATGCCAAATGTCCTTCCAAAATTTGGTCTTACGTTAATAAGGGTTAGTCGGTAAGTACTGAGACTTCCACTTGGCCAATTTCTTCTCACGTGTTTATGGACTTGGATTGGCCATCAAAGGCATTTCCAAGTATATAGTAGGCAGAACTCTTATTTCACCACCTAGAATTGATGTTAAACAACTCATGTTGTTTACTGCATTTATAGGATACATTACACTCTTCCTCCAATTGACATGCAAACCAGATATACCTTCAAATAAGACCAAAATCACTTTTAGATACTTCAGTTATTCCCCCTCAGTATCATAGAAAATCAGGGTATCATCTGCATATTGCAAGTGTGTCACTTCTAGTCTCTCAACACCTTCTCCGACCACATCAAACCCCTTAACCACCCTCTCAAGTTAGCAATTTTTATCATGTTGTTTAAACCCTCCATAGTGATCACAAACAAAAAAGGTGACAAGGGAGCACCTTGTCTGAGACCTCTTTCGGTTTGAAAGAAACCTGCAGGGTTACCATTGATGAGTATTGAGAATCTAATAGTTGATATGCAAAACTTTATCCACTTCAACCATTTCTGCCCAAAACCCATCAGATTCAACATCTTCACTAAGTATTTCCAATTAACATAGTCATAAGCTTTCTCTATATCCAACTTACATAGGACACCTGGCTTCTTTTGGTTATTTCTAGAGTCAACAGCTTCATTTGCAATCAAAACTGCATCCATTATTTGTCTCCTTTTAACAAAATCCATTTGTTGTGAGTCTACCAACTTGTCCACCACCCTTTTCAGCCATTCAGACACAACTTTGGAGATAAGTTTGTAGATGCTACCAATTAGACTAATAGGCCTGAAGTTCCTCAACTCCTTGGCACCTTTCTTTTTGGGTATAAGAGCTATAAAAATTTCATTAAAACTCTTCTCAAAAACTTCAGGTTCATAGAAGTTTTGAAAGGTGTCCATATTCCTTGCTTTACCACATCCCAACATTTAATTAAAAAAAACCATAGTAAAACCACCTAGACCTGCTGCTTTGTCAACTGCACACAACTTCAAACATCTAAGCACTTCACTTTCCTCAAAGTTGCTTTGCATATCCTGATTATCTTCTTCTCTTAGGAAAGGACATTGCACATTTATGTACTCAGGTCTCCACTGAGATGATTCCTTATACAACATTTTATAACATTCAACAATTTCCCCTTTAATTCAGCTTGGCTCTTGCTTCAATTCTCCCTGTATCATGAGCTGATCAATGTTGCTATATCTCCTATGTGCATTTGCTATCTTGTGAAAGAATTTAGTATTCTTATCACCTTCTTCAGCCATAGAGCCCTTGATTTTTGTCTCCGGTAGATCTCCTCCTTTTTTATCAACTCTTCATATTTCAACATCAATTTAGATTTTTTGGCATACTCCTCATTAGTAAGGATTCTGTCTTCCCTCTACAGTGTATACCTCTATCTGTCTCTACATATTCATATAATAGCAAAACAGTGTGGTACTTGTATAACAATACGCCATTTAACAGACTTGCTGGAACCTTTCAACTGGGGAATTTCATCAAACATATTAGTTGCGCTAAAATTCTTCAAATATATTGATTTTTCAATTGCTTCAAGCGTACTTTCACATAGTTTTAGGTGCATCAATTCTTAAACTTAGTTAGGATAGACGAAACAAAGTATTGTGCAATTTGTTAGATTGGAGGAGACATCCAATTAACACAAAACTAAAAGGGACACTGACATAGAATTTGCAATACTTCTTATGGGCTTGTACCTAAGTATCTAAATTCAGAAAAATTATTGATAAGCACACAGAAAAGCAATAGTAAACAACACAAATAGCTTGCACATTGAACCATGAACAAAATGGTACGGAAGTTCATTAATTAAAGAAAGATTGTTTTAGAACCTCCACAACGCAAATAGCTCGCACATTCAACCATGAATTCCTTAAGATTAGAGGAAAACTGATGTAGAGAGAGCATGACGAAATATTTCACTCTATTTTTTTTTTATGAGAATGGGAGGAAGTGTTAATTTTTTTTTACCGAATCGCAAAAATCAAAAATAAATTAATTGACAAAAGAAAGATTGCTGTAGAAATGAAGAAGAAATAGAAAGGAACCTGCCATACCCGGATGAGGAGATGAAGAGATCAGTTGATATGTTCTAGGAATGGTTGCTGCTTTTTTTTTTTTCTTTTTTTTTGGGTTTGATATGGTAAAGAAAACCGATTGTTAGAGCTTTTAACAATATGATTAGGACAATTACTATTTTGGCCTTACATATTGATAGATTTATATATATATATATATATATATATATATAATATGGGTAAAATTTACCCGCACCGGGTGTTTACACCAAGCCATTACAGTATACACATGTGCAATGTGCGCAAAAAATTTTGTCAATGAAAATCATAAAAGTTATTGCTATTTTATTTGCTTGAAAATATTAATTTTCTACACCTTAAATTAGATTATTTGTGTTACTGCAATAAAAATTTGAGTTTGTTGATAAATTCATAAAATTACTTATCAAGATAATAGAAAACGTTCATCCAAATTTTCGAACAGAAAGATTTATTCTCTAAATATTAAGTATTTACAAATCCTCTCCCTAATTTATAAAATACTAAATTAACAAGAAGGAGATAGACAGAGAAAATGAATAAATGTACTATAGCAATATTTTTTTTCACACCTTTATTTTAAGAGTTAAGATTAAAAACACACCTAAATTATTCTAGTTTTTTGAGTTTCATTCTTGAACTATTGAGAATGTAAGTTTCCTACCTAAACTATCATCCAATGGTTAGGGAAACACACCTCGATTAATTTCTAATGATGTATATGCACCCTCTTTTTTGTTTAAAAAGTCTTCCACATGGCACTCCACGTGAAAAAATAATTTCACCATGACAAATCTAAATAAATTAATATTAGGTTAAAGGTTAAAACTATCACCGTATAAATTAATTTACTTCAATCGTAACATCCACCATCTTCTTCTCCGTCTTCTTAGCCGCAATCTCGTCTCTGGCATGGCGTCAATATCTCCACTTAGAAAGGAGAGAGTTTAGGGTTTTAAAGAAATTAATTAAAAATATATTTAAAAATTTAATGTGTCAGCAAATAGAATCATTTATGTGTTGGATGAATATTTTATGGACAAACGCACCTAGAAGCATTTTCGGAAAAACCTTTAGTCTAGTCAACATCTAGGTGTGTTCTGCTAATTATTGGGTAGAAACTCACATTCTCCACAGTTTAAGTATGAAACTTTATAGAGTGAGATGGATTTGTAGGAAAAAATAAGAAAAGGATTGGAAAATTTTCTGCATGTCTATTGATTCTCCCCAGAATGATGTACATATGCAATTAAAAATAAATAAAAAAACTTTCTAACTCTATAACAAACACACAGTTGTCATATACATGATTGGTTGTGGTGTCATACACATAATTGGCTATGGTATAACTGACTTATTCTTTTTACAATGTAGAAAAAGATAAAATAGGAAATCTAAGTACTACGTTTCTTAGGTATTATTTCTGGAGACTTATTTCAAAGTGGTTCAGGTTGCTCAGTTGGACTGAAAATTCTTGTGTGGTTCGAAAGATAGAGAGTTGATGAGGAGTTCGGGTGAACTCATTCTTCATGAAAGAACTAAACTGTGAATTGATAGACTTATTTCAAAGTCATCTCCCTAACTTTGATTTGATATAGATGAGAAAGTCATCTCCCTAAATGACATGATCCAAAGTACATCCTAGGTGTAACATGGTGTATAGGCCCCCGAGAGGCCCTACACAAGCCACTTAGCATACATCATACAAGATAATAGAATAAAGAATTCAAAATCGTAATCTTATATCATAAAAAAGCTTTGGCAAAGTGAAAGTCTAACACAAGTCTCAATAAGTCATCTAACATTAAAAGAAGTGGTTGGGATGTAACTCATGCACCACGTAAACTTCCGAAAACTAATGAAAGACATGAACAAGTAAATGTATCTCGGTCCTCGGAACATGAGGACTCACCAAACTCTTGAAATCCGGAAGAAATCAACTAGCCACGAGAGTGAGAGGTAGGAGTGTCGGACCCTACATTAATGAAACAATGTAGACACAAGTATGCATTAGTACATGGAATGTACTAAGTATGGGGCAATATGCATAAAATAGGCATGACGTAAATAGCTTGAACATGTAATGCATGACCAATAATTGAACATTTAAAAGCTTAGAGAAGCAATGACATATAAATCATGAAATATAGTCAATGCATTTAAAATAAGATACATAAGAAAAGCTTTGAAGAAACATAGTCATTTTGTGGGATATTAACTTTAACCGACAATACGACCATGAGAGTTATATCATGGAATCCGATATATCCCTCATACCAAAAGAATGAGATTCTACTTGCCAAGGTAAAATCCGTACATATCATATTTTGCTAAAGTGAAATTCTACTTGCCAAGGTAAAATCCGTACATATCATATTTTGCTAAAGTGAATCCACTAGCTAGGTCAATTAAGACAATCATACGGAAGCACATAGTTTTGGGACTAGAGGTTGCTACTAGAGACTACCCTATTTGAGCCTCCACTTTAAAGCCATCTCGGTGCTAAATCCAAATCCCAACGAAATAAATAAAGGTCAAATATCAATATAACATAGGAAAGGCAATGATCAATACCAATCCACATTGTTTAGATCAAAACATAGAATAGCTCCTTAAACACAATTCAACATGGATGAGAAAACCTTTCACCAATGTGAATTCATATGTGAGAAATACCTTTCACAATCATGATCATATTCGTATGTGAGAATACATTTAACAAAAACATTGATACTTTCATTTAAAAGCACCCTATCATTATAAACATCATTTTCATAAGACATGCATAATTCTCACATATGGATTCACATTGGTTGAACAAGATGTATTTCACTATTCATTAATAGTAAGGAATGATACCAACATATTGAATTTTGGGTTAGCTTCAAACAATCTTGGTCAGCTATATTGCTCAGACTCTTCAAAAATGTCAAAGGGTGTGTGAGATTCTTCAAAAAGTAGTGTATTTTTGAAGAATCCAATACAAATACGGCATCCAAAGTGAAGAATTTGCAAGTGAAGAGTACTTTGCTGTTTTTTTTGTTACAGCTTCTATAATTTGTTAGTCCTTGACATAATGACTCTGAAATTTTGTGTTACATTCTTGTGTTCATTTTTTCTCTGATTTGCACACATAAATCAGCTTGCCTATACTCTTGATCCACTACCCTGAAAAGTTCAGGTAAAATCATGGCTACAAATCACTTTGAGATGAACAAACCGTACTAATCTCTTCCTTCCAAGAAATGCCAAAAAGGTAACCATGCATCATAATTCTTTAATGTCATATGGACAAAGGTTGCACACCATAACATTCATGACCCTAATTATCGGAGGGGACAAAGGAATAAAATGATTTTACAGAGGAAAGTTCTGATAGAAACGAGAAAATATCGAAATCAACGAATATTAGAGGTACTTTCCATTTGGGAAATCATTCAAATGGTTGTTCCTATGATAAAAATTCAGGGTATAGGTAACCCAAGCAGAGATTGAAAACACAACAATTGAAGTATTAAGTGTCGCTTTACAGTGACAAGAGAGAAGTTGCTCAATCTATTAACTGTCGCAGTATATTTATTCTAATTTCTCGACATGTGTGTTGCACGTGTGCCTCTAGTAAATAGTACATACGATTTAAGTTATATTAAAACATGTAATGAATAACCAAAAAAGTACAAGATAAGATTCAGGCAATGTGCAACCGTTACTATTGGAACTTGAGCGCTATACAAAATCTTCCACATTTTTTTCAACAGCAAAACTATTATCGGCTAACATATTATTTGTATGGATACAGATAACTGCTCAATCTCTAATATTTTTATTTTGAAAGAAAGGGAACGCGCTAATACATAGTCTACAAAGGATACAATTTTTTTTTTTGTTTTCAAATAATTCTTACAAGTGAAATTGAAGCTATCAACATAAGGTCACACATATCACTACCTCTTTGAGAGAATAGAGGTTGTGAATGCCTCATGTGTCGGTAGAACGGAGAGAATTTGAACAAGAAGTCAGTCTGACAACTTACTAATTCAATCTAGGGTTTCTGTCACTCCCACTTCTTGTTAACAACGAAATTGGCAAATTGTTGCTACTTCCAAATTCATCATTGTCGTTGGAAGCCATGATTCTATGTCTAAAAGAATCAAATGCACTTTGTTTGTATTGGAGTACAAGCTAATCAACACAGAAATTTGGAAGAAAGAAATTCCAGAGAAAAGAGAAGCTTCGGAGAAGTCGAAGATGTTGTCCCAAAATCAATTGTTTGATAACCATCTTGCACAAACACATGGAACACCGAGGACCATTGATCAAAGATGTACTGGGCACAATCTTCACCGTCCAGCTGTCCCTATTTCCAGCTGTAGCAATGCTCATGATCAGCACACAAAAGAATATACCTAGTACAAATTGCTATTCCTAGACTAGTAATAATAGGACAAGTGTAAATACTACTTTTCCTTTATTTTTATTCATTATCTACATAGAGATGTATAAATAGGAGTAATGTACAGATGAAAACAACAAGAAAACTTTCTTCTCAAGTTTCTATCTTCCATTTTCTAATAGTTTGCCTTGTTAAATCATTGCACGAGGATACCAAGAATTTATTATGAGGTTATCCAGAATTTTTATGAGGTTACCTAGAATCCCAAGAAAAATTGACTTCATAATTATTTCATTAATTGCAAAGTAATAATGCTAAAATGAATCTAAAACAAATGAAAAATAACGAAATGCTATTTTATTTACATATACTAGTTTCTCGACACGTGGTCTCATGCAACTAGTACATATAATATAAATCATATTAAAAATTCATTGTAATGAATAATAGAATAAAGTGAAAATAGTAGAAAACATTAAACGTTTATGGAGTAAGGGAGTCCCTTTCAAGATTAACTTCTTTTTATGAAGATTGTGGAAATTTAAGCTTCCTATTGATGATATTCTTCAAAGGTGTGGTAACAATTTGGTGTCAAGGTGTAGATGTTGTGAGTCACCACATATAGAAACCTCTCAACATCTATTTATTACTAGTGAGTTTGCTCAAAAGACATGGAAATACTTTGCTATTGGTTCTGGAGTAGAGGGTCCATTTGTGCAATGACATCAAACTATTCAAAAATGGTGGAATATTGAGAGTCCTAGCAGGATTAAACCAATTTTGCAAGCTATTCCTGGTATGATATGCTGGCAGTTATGGAAAAGAAGAAATAAGGTGAATTATGGAGGCACTATGACTTCGAGGAGAGTGATATATGAGATCTCTAGAAACACTCATCTTTTAACCCTGATTTTGTATCCATGGATGACGAACATCCCACAAGAAAGGCCCCTTTTGATGGATTTTCTTCAAAAATACAAATTTGTGATAAGATCGATACCTGTAAGTTAGAAACTACCTAATCAAGGTTGGTTCAAATGTAATTCAGATGGTGCTTCTAAAGGAAACCCTGGTTCAAGTTCTATAGCATTTTGTATCAGAAATGATGAAGGGATATTCAATATGCTCTATGTAGAAGGATGGCAAACTCTACTAGTCTATTTGCTGAGGCTACGACTTTGAAGGAAGGGTGTGAGCTATGTGTCGAAAGACTATATCTACCAGTAATATTGGAAATAGCTTCTTTGGCCCTAATAAAAATATTAAGGGGAGATTGGGATTGCCCCTGGAGTATTGTGATGATTATAAGGAGGATAACAGAGCTGATTGAAGGAGGTCTCATACAGCTTCAGCACACACAGAGAAGGCAACAACGCTGCAGATTTTTTAGCTAACTGGTATTTTAGTTTTGCAGGGACAAAATGCTTTGATTCATTTGCAACATTACCAAGGAAGGATAAAGGCATAATTATTTTAGACAAACAACAAGTTCCATATATGAGAATCAAAAGACTTAAAAGACAAGCATTAGATGAAATGAGACAGGATTTATAGTTTAGATACTATAATATTGTTTAACAAAAGAGACAAGCAAGATGAAAAATAAACAATTAACACAACAACAGCTTACTGGCAGTACATTTCAGACCAATTTGGAGATTTGTACAATGGGGTAAGTACAAGTCAATGATACATTTGTTTGGAATCTATTAAGGTGGTATCAATCTCACTGGAGGTTCATTCCTTTGTAGAAATTAAACGAAAGTATTAGGATGCGTACCTTACAAATACTCAAAAGATACTCAAACCTGTTAGATCTAATTTCACTTGATTTGTGAAAGAAAAGTCACAAGCTTGGAGTGAGCTCCATTGAGATTTAAATACATAGCACCTGGTAAGAGTTTAAAGGTGTCTTGAAATGTATTTGGCTCAAAGCTTCATATTTTTTACTCAAATTAGGTGAAAAAGATGACATAGCAAAGCTATAAACACAAGTTGGAAGGTAACTTATGGTGGTCCTCTTACCTGAGACGAGGATTCCGGCAAGCAGCTAAAGAAGAAGAGTGATTGACGCAGCAAGAGATTGCCTCACTTTCCTTTATGAGAATGACAAATTTTTATTCTTTCCTTTGCTCTTTTAAGTTAGATTTCTTAATTGTGTTTTAATTGTTTTGGTCTTTCTGTTGGAGAAAATGACATAAATGGTCCCTAAACTATCACAGTAGGTCTAAAATAGTCCCTTCACTATACACTTAACGGATATGGTCCTTTAACTATCCACTCTTTTGTCAAGTTTGGTCTATATCACTTTTATAAAAACTGTTAACAAACACCGTTAACATACATTATAATTCAATCTGTCTCCTTTCTTTTTTACACCTGTTTTTCTCCATTACCTCATTGTTTCCTCACTTTCTTCTTTCAATTCTTCTCCATTGACTTTCTTTTTTGTCATTTCTTTTGTCCATTATCTCACTATTTCCTCACTTTTTTTTCAATTCTTTTCTTCGTTGTCTTATTGTAATTATGTTGTTGGTCATTATTTCATGCGAGTTAAAGCAAAATGCAAAGTAACGAACACAATTGAGAAAATATTGTGAGCAAAAAATATGATTCTATTTTCATGTTAATAATCAGTCATTACAACAATAAACTGCATAAAATTGCAGAAAAATTCAAAAATCAGCAACTAAATTGAACTATAGTGCTTTGTTTTCAACAATTTTTGTGCCGAAAATAGCGTAAACTACAACAAAAAATAGCAAGTATCAAACTTTGATCGAATTGCAGCACCAAAACACCCAAAAAATTAGCAGAAAATTGCAAAATCAACACCAAACTATACATAACACATCACTAGACAGCAGCATCAAACCACCAAAAAATCAGCACCAAACTGCTGCATCAGACTACCAAAAATCAGCACCAAACTGCACAAAACACAGCTCCAAAAACGTCACCAAACTACACGAAATCAGCTCCAAAAACGTCATCAAACTGAGCAAAAAACAGCACCAAACTGCTGCACAGACAACAACACCCAACCACCAAAAATCAGCACCAAACTGCACAAAAACTAGCATAGAAATTGCGCCAAACTACACAAAAACTGCACCAAAAAACATCACCAAGCTACCCTAAACTGCACAAAAATAACACCAAAAAAAATACAATGACCAGCTAAAGAAAATAACATAAAACAACAAATAAACAACTAATCACATAAAATTATCACTCAAATGTAAATTTGCACCATAAATCAAATTTCGCCAAACTACATCAATCACGAGAGCACGTCACTTTGTTGAGTTGAAATTAGTTAGACTCTCTGCTGCTCTTCTAACATGTGAAATATAATGAATTAATGGAAATGTTTACACAAATTTAATACAATAAAATAAGTGAAATACGCTATAGATAACAAAAAAAGTACTGGTAGTTTTGTAAGAGCACATGATGATTTATCCCTATTTGCTTTCATAATACATTTTTAATTCTGGGGTAAATATCATCAGAACTCCACTTGGCAGATTTATGCCTATTTGCTTGCATTCTTGTCATGAGCATATACCGAATTTTCTCCAGAAGAGTGATAATAGGCTTATCTCTTGCATCCAATATCATGCTATTAAAACATTCACATATGTTATTCACTAAGGTATCACATTTTACATCTTCGGAGAAGTGTGATTTAGACCATTCATTAGGTGACTTATCTCTCAACCAAATAGCAGCTTCGGGATCCAAATTAAATATTTCATCCATGCGTTCATCAAACCACCTTACTGTTGTCGCACTAGTAGCTTTCCAAAGTGCATTTCTTAGTGTGTTACCACCAAATCCGGCCCTTTTGAAATTACTATGCAAGTGTCTAACACAAAATCTATGAGCGACAAAAGGTAATATATTATTAAATGCTTCTATCAGACCTTTTTGCTTGTTTGACATGAAGGTCCAGTGAGCTCCGTCGATCTCCAAGTCAAGCTTTAGATGATCCAAAAACCATGTCCATGACTCACGATTTTCATTCTCCATAACTGCATATGATATTGCATAGATATTGTTATTAGGATCAAGCCCAACAGTAGTTAACAATTGAGTCCCATACATTGGACCCTTGAGCCAACAACCATCCACTCCTACTATCTTTCTACACCACTCTTGAATATTTCCTTGCAAACACTAAAACAAATGTAGAATTTCTGAAATCTTTCAGGCTTGCAGGGTTCTTCATTTTCAACCAACTTCATATAAACAGAAGTATTTGGATTTGTCCTCACTATTTCATTGCAATAGTTCCACAACAACTTGAATTGATTAGAGATATCTCCATCGATCATTGCAATTGCCTTCATTTTTGCCCTTCTACATTTAGATAATGTCACATGTGCTCTTAACTGAATACTAACATGATCTCTGAATTTAGAGATCTTCCAATTCCTGTTTGTTTTTATGGCATCAAGATATTTTCTAGCAATGAACAATGATGTGATGGTTTTGTTAACATGGTTCCAATTTTTGCACTTGTGGGTCGGATTGTATGCCTTTACTTGAAAAACACAATCTCTCTACATTTTAGAAGCCATAATCTCCCAATCACAATCTAGATGCTTCGCACAAACTGCTCGTATCCTTTCCTTATCATTCTTGCGTCATTTTATATACTTTCCTTGACTGACTTCATGAGTTATCATAGCATTCTTGAACTCTTTTTTACTTTTAAATATAAATTCAAGTGCTAGGATAGGATACAACCCATCTGTATTTGGGTTGAACACAGTAAAGTTCATACCATCTGAATTAGAATCACTTTCTAGGCTCTTAAACCCTTCAGAGTTAACACAATCAGAATCTCCATCTTTATGAGCCATCTTTTTTCTCACTTTTTGCTAACTTCATATTCACGTGTCCCATTTTCACTCCTTTCTAAAATATCATGTTCATCTGACAAATCATTATCCGAGTCTTCAAAATCATCATCACTTGAAGAATATTCAGCTTTTCCCTCTTTTCTATTTTGTTGTACATTGTTGTTGATATCCATTCCAATATAGGAATCTAAATTTTCAAAGTAAACCTCAATTACTCTATCTCGAGGGATGTTTCTGAATACTAAATTAGCTTCAAAATCAGTTGAAACAAGCCTCATTTTTTCACCGAGTCTACCATACTTGTGCCAAAATGCGACTGGCTCATTATCATATCCACATATCTCAGCCATATTCTTAAATTAAGATAACTTTATTTCTAAAACATCAACATGGTCAATGAACTAGACACGACCCCCAAAATAATGTTTTCTAGGCTGGTGCTTCATAAAACCATCGTGGGGTTACTTTGATACTGATGTTTAAGGCATCGTGTATAGAATCTGTAAACGAAAATATTTTTTTTAAATTGATATTTTCTTTTGTACAACAAAACCTCACACAAATAAAGACTTGAACTCTAGAAAACTTACCATACGAAGGAGTTGTACCACCTTCTGGTCGCAGAATCATTGTCTTGAGCTTTCAATAATGGTCAAATATGATGAAATGAATCTAGGGTTTTCTTGACTATACCGTCTCACAATGAAAAAAAGAGGAGGGAAAAAGAAAATCAAGAGAGAGTATTGGATGACGACGTTTGTTAACGGTGGGTATAAAAAGTGGATAAAAATCAAGCTTGACAAAAGGGTGGATAGTTAAAGGACCATATATGTTAAGTGTATAGTTAAGGGACTATTTTAGACCTACTGTGATAGTTTAGGGACCATGTATGTCATTTTCTCCTTTCTGTTGAATGGCTGGTTGATCCAGACCATATCACGGGAGGTGTATTTTTTTTTTAATAAAATGGGCCTTTTTGGTCTTCTCTTTAAAAAAAGAGAGAATAAAGTGAAAACGTACAAGTTGAAATGGATGAATAACCAGCTTATTCGAATGACTTCTTTGTTGAACAATAGATGATTAAATATTATTTGAAACTGCAAAATTGAAAAACTAAATTTAGCTAGGTAGGTAAAATGTATAATGAATTATATTTTGAGCAACATATAATATATTCATATATTACATGATACTCTTTCATAAATGATGTTCTTGATGTGTATTCCACTTTGTTATTTTGATTATGGGTTTTAACAGTTAGAATAGTTTCATTTATCCACTTATAATTCTATAATTAGGAAAACAATTATTAGCATAAATCACCAAAATATTGTATATAAATACATGTTCTTTTCATTTATCCACCTTTTTTACCAATTCAGCAAATTTAAGCCATAAAAAATTAAAGTTTCAAATAACTTCAAGCTAAAGAAAGACTCAAAGCTAATGGTAAGGACATGACATATAAGATGACCGAAATTCAATTTCTAAAACTTTTATATCAATATATCAGCTTAATTTTTACTCCTTAACATGAATATAAAAACATTGATAATATATAAAACTTAAAACTCATAAAATCATATATATATATATATTAGTTTCTTAATATGTGTGTTGCACGTGTGCCTCATAAATTTTTTATAGATCCGTTAGAACGATAAATTGTATAAAAATATACGTGTAGTAAGTAATAAAATCCAAAAATTACATATTAATCTTTAAAAGTTTGATAAGAAACACCAAATGAGTGCCGTATTTTAATTTAAAATAAATTTCTTTTAAGGAACCATTAAAGTCACAAATGACAAATTTGAGCCGAAATGAAATTACAGACTTTCTACAATTTGAAATTCATTAAAGAAGTATAATAGAGATAAAAACACAAAAATAAATAGAGAAGAAATAAACGAAGGGTCTTTCTAAATCAAATTCAACATTCCATAGCTAACTGTACTGGCAAAATTCTCATCCAAGCTCATTTACTCAGAATGCTGACTAAAGTCAAACTTAGGTCTTAACTTGAAAGTTAAAACGTCTAATCGCATAGACTCACACCAAAAGCCTCGGGAATTGTGTTGACTATGCTACTATCCTAAAATGACCCTTTTAGAGCTGATGGAATCATAAAATCGGATTCTAAGGTCATCATCTTAAACTTCTAATAAAAAATGATTGTTCAAGGTTCAAAAGCTTCAACACTCTAAAACTTGCGTAAAAACTAAATAAGCGACCAGGTAACCGAACTATTAGTCCTAACAAGCCATAAATGACTTGGGGTTACTAGGCATAAACACAGAATTAACCTGGAGGTCATTACATTCAATCCCATTTAAAAATCTGCAAAGGTAGTTACATGCAGTTACAAAAACAGATACATCTGCCATGTGTCTAACAAATGTCATGGCCAGGTTTATTTGCAAAGGTAGTTACATACAGTTACAAAAACAGTTACATCTGCCATGTGTCTAACACATGTCATGGCCAGGTTTAAACTAACTCTCAACAACAATATTCTAACAACTATTATAATTTTGAATTCAAATACATCAACCCATGTGCCTAGCACATGCTATCTATTTGCCTTATGTCACGCCTCGAGGCTACCCCTTTGACGTAACGCTGGACCTAGGATCATAAGTGATCTCAAGCTAACCTTGAGTTTGGCATATCATAAGCATAATAAAAATAACTAAGTAAAGCATGAACTATGCGGAAGCTAAATCAATAAATATCTGGTGTAGGGACAAACCCAAATAGTCTGAATATATAAAATATACTAAGAGCTGAGTGATAACTAACAACCACTTAACAACTCAAGCTGAATCTATTACTATGTCTGAAAAACCTCTACATGAGTTGAGTTGCTGGGACATGGCCCCAGCTACTAGGGCTGGCAGGGGGATCGGTCGGCCCGCCCCGGCCCGCGATCGGTTCGAGAACCGGCTTGCCGGACCCGATCCCATTAGGTTTCGCGGGTTTGGGGGGATGCGGGATAAGGGACCGGTCAGGGGCCGATTCACCCCCTGGGCCCGGTCGACCCGGTCCCGGCCCGGATGAACCGATCGGTTCGCAGGATCCCCTATTTTTTTTATTTTTTTTTAAATTTATATCCGTTGGGCAATGGCTAGTGGGCCCCACCCAACGGATTTATTTGTAGTTTTTGCCCTTCCCCAACACTCCCTACCACCCCTACTTTTAATACTTTACTTTAAACCTTCAAGTTATCATAAATACACTTTAACCCACTTTTAATATTATAAATACCCCTCTATCCCTTATTATTTTCTTACAAAATTATATATTCTCTCATCTATTTTTTATATCTCTCAAGTGTCAATCTTTTATTCCATTTAAGTCTCATGTTATATCATAATACATATATTTCAATTCTAAGTTTTCATATTATATATCATAATATATAATATTCTCATATTTGCTACCAAAAATTGGAGTTCCAAATTTCAAGTTACAACAAACTACAAGCTTCAAGAATCGGTTATAACGTCTGCTATTAATGCAGACGTTTGGTACATTCGTTTCATAATATTTATATTTTATTTTTTGTCATTAATTTTTGTGTTATTATTATTTTTATATTATACTTTACATATAATTAAATATGAGTTCTAACAAAAAAAATACCAGTAAAGGAAAAGAGAAAGAACCAAGTGGCATTAGTAGATTATTTAATTTTACTAAAAAAAGTAGTAAGGAAAAAAATAAAAATAAATGTGGTGGTACTTCTAGAGTTAGATTTAATACAAATGATTCTACTTATGTTGATGATACTTCTTATGATATTGATTCAAATGCTCAACTCGATCGTGAACTTTTACGACAAATTTATGGTGATATTAATCTTTATCTTGATGAAAATTTAGGTGAATAAGTAGAAGTTGTGTCACGACCCAAGCCTAGGGCCTAGACGTGACATGGCGAATGGGGAACCCGAAGGAACCCCAAACAAGCCTCTCAAACTTGTCATCACACTTCATCGGTCGCGGAAGTATATTTAACATTAAATAACGGGAAATAGGGACTAAGGGCAACCATTTCAAAATAACATCATAGAATAAGAGTCAAGCTCATTTACAAAATACTTGTCCAACGTACACCTCTACATACATAGATAGGACGGGGGCCATGACATATTACCGGCTCCCCTCATAGTCAAAATACAATGACAAGCTAAAGTCTCAAAACATAAGAGTAAGAAACATAACGTAGCCCTCGAATCATTGAGGACTCACCAACAATCTCGGATAAGCACCGTACTAGCCACGTGAATGGAGAGAAGGATCAAGATTAGCTCCGGTCCCTACATGGTGACATCATGTAGGCAAAATATGCGTTAGTACTTTGGAATGTACTAAGTATGCGGGTGCAATGCAACAATAGACAAGAACGCAATCGAAATGCAAGAGATAGTTCCATAGGCATAATAGATGATAATATGAGGATGCATGATCAAAGTGAAGTCAAAACATGTTTAAGTAAAACTATACTAATAGTAGATATCATATGTGTGTGCATAATCCGATCAATCTGTAACCCCAACTTAGGATGGGGGATGTCGTTCACACCCGGACACCTTGGTGGCAAGGTATAAACCCCTCACATGGTTGATGTTGGTCACACCCCAAGCATCCTAGGTGGCGAGATATAAATCTCTCACATGGTTGATGTTGGTTACACCCCAAACATCCTAGGTGGCGAGATATAAACCTCTCACATGGTTGATGTTGGTCACACCCCAAGCATCCTAGGTGGCGAGATATAAACCTCTCACATGGTTGATGTTGGTCACACCCCAAACATCCTAGGTGGTGAGATATAAACCTCTCACATGGTTGTCCGGTTCTTTTCCCCCGGACCGGGCATGGTCATGCAACACTTTATATAGAAAATTCACCTTAGGCTCTAATGCAATCTCATGTATGGAATGAACATATACATAAGCTTAGTTTGTCATCAACACATTTCTGGAATGCCATACATCTCATAACTCAAGCCCTAAAGCATCAATTCATCAATTCTCCATAATTGGACATTTTGTCAAACACCTTGAAGGCATGTAATGGGATCAAAGAGCATGGAAAATAGGGTAGTAATTATGCAGCCAAACCAGTGAACAACCTACAACAACACATTTTAACACCCACAAGACCACATGAAAAATCTCCACATCCATTCCGAATTTAGATTCAAGTTCTAGAGTCACAACATGCTCAAAACAATCACTCTTCATGTTTAAAATTCACTTGTGCAGGAAATTTATACAAGGAACAAGACTAATTTATGAACCAGGAATTAAATCATGAATTAAACCATGAATTAGTGAGTAGAATAGAGACTAGGCACTATGGGTGGAAGAACCCATGAGTTCAACACCACATACCTTGAGTTTTTATGAAGGCCTTGAGAGTGTCTTCAATGGAAGCTTGGAACTTGGGAGCAAGAGTCTCTTCAATCTTGATGAAGGTTTTGGATTAGGGTTCTTGAGAGAACTTTGAGAGAAAATGTGTCTAAGTGTGGGAGAGGTGTTTTGGGAAATGTTTTAGAGATGGGAATTGAGTTAATGTTATATAGGAAATAACATATGCCCTTTGGAAAAAAAAACGGAACAAACACTTAGAAAAAAAAGTGAGGCGGGTGAACAGTAACTTTGGTTACTGGAAATTGCATTTTCTGCCCGGACAGATTTTACAAAAATGGGCATAACTTCTTCGTCCGAACTCCGAATGAGGTGAAACGAAGTGCGTTGGGTAGCTAACTCAAAGGGATTTCCATGGATATATTATTTCCACCAAAATTATTTGTGTGCTAGGAGATATGACCCTCCAAAGTAGACCCTCGAAAAAGGCTTCACTTGAAAATTTCGGATTTCGATACGGTTGCTCTAAAATTTGGATGAGACCCATTTCCCACTCAATTTGACCCCCTAAACAAGAATATGAAGTCGTATTTTCGAAAAACGAAACGGATTCTTAGATATAGCTAAAACAAGTTTCCGGTAACTTCCGAAGCATATTTTTAGGAACTTTTTGGGTCGTTTCAAGTTGGTTCGGGAGAAGATGAATTAGAAGATACACCTACTAGTCCGGTAATAAATGTTCCAAATGAAACTACAAATTCAACGGAGCAAAATTCTGGACGCCCACCCCTTATACCTCCTACGAGGGAGAAGGTGAAGTATCAACGCCCTAAAACTTCTGTTGTGTGGCAATTTATGACTTTAGATAAGAAAAATTCTATTGCTATTTGTAATAAATGTAAGCAACCTTTTAAAGATAAACAAGGTGGATGTCAAGGTGGGACGGGGGGCTTAAATAGACATTTGTTATCTTGTGTGCCGATTCAATATAAAGAAGCTAAATCATTAGCCGATAGAAAAAAAGGAATTCAAGTTAATGATTTTGATATTAATGTTAATGAATCGGTAGGGGCTTCTAACATGGTTCAAGGAACATTAGATCATTCTAACCCCGGTGGTTCACTAACACAACGTAAATATAATAAGGAAAGAGATCGCAAAAATTTAGCTAAAATGGTTTCTGTTTGTGGTTTACCTTATAGTTTTCCTTCACATCTCGATTTTATTGAATATATTCAACAAACTTATAATCCTAATTATAGAGGTTTTTCAAGAAATACTATTAAATCTGATGTTTTTGTATATCAAGGTAAACGTTGTCAATATCTTCGTTGTTTATTTAGCATATTAGATTGTAGAGTGTCTATAACTTCGGACATGGGTCGTAGTGTTAATGGACGTTATTATTTAACTGTTACAGCACATTGAATTGATCATAACTGGAATTTGCAAAAAAGAATCCTAAGTTATAAAGAATGTATAGAGAAAAAAATTGGTGCATATTTAGCTTCAAATATTTTGAGTGTTATAGATTATTGCATGCTTATAGATAAAGTAATGTCTGTCGCATTAGATAATGCATCTAATAATGTAAACGCTGCTAGTATGTTCAAAATTAGATTATGTCCAATTGATGTTAATTCTTTTCATGTTAGATGTGTTGCACATGTATTAAATTTAGTTGTACAAGATGGTATTTCATTATTTGAATGTGGTTGTATGAAAATTGAATATGTTGTTGCTTGGATTTTTTATGCTAATAGAGCTGCTAGAATTAGGGAATTTAATGAGCGTTGTGTACTATGTGATTTGCCACCAAGAAAAATTCCAAAACATATTAAAACAAGTGGAATTCTTTTTACGAAATGTTTTCAGTTGCTTACGAATATAGAGGACCCATACAAATGGTGTTTAATGCTCATAATGCTGACCCATTAGACAGAATTTGTGAAGAAGATTGGGAAGAAACTAATGAACTATTAGAATTTTTAAGACTTTTTTATGATGCTATAACCATGTTTTCTGAAATTTATTAGCCTACTATTTCATCAGTATTAATAAATATTTGTGCTATTTTAATTCAATTTTCTAAATACAAAAGAATAGAAAAATTTAGAGTTGCAATTGAAGGTATGATTGAAAATTTTAAAAAATATTTTTTCCTATTCCTCAAATTTTTTTAACTGCTACTTTACTTCATCCTGACTATAAATTACAAGGTGTGCAGGGACTTGTTGACACTTTTTATGATACCTTAGAAATTTTACCGGAAATAAATCCAACTTGTGAAATGTGTAAGTGTAGCATAAAAGTAGAAGCAAAAATTTTGTATGAAAAATATAGAACTACAGGAAATACTCAAGAAGTTGCTCAAACTTCTAATCCTCAAAGTAAAGCTCGAATTTCAAGTTATATGCGAGATTTTCTTGGTCTTAATTCTACTAACCGTGATGATTTTGAAGAATATCTTAATTAATCTTTAAAAACATTGGAAGATGAAGATGGTAATGAAGAATTATTAGCATGGTGGAGGAGGCGGAGCGTTGCATTTCCAATTTTGAGCAAAATGGTCTGTGATGTTCTAGCTATTCAAGCTTTATCAGTTGCATCAGAGGCTGCTTTTAGTGCGGCAAGGTTTCAACTTGGCGATCATAGACATTCATTAGCGGAAGACAGTTTGAAAATATCAGTTTTATTTAGAGACTGGGTCAACGCCGAGAAGAGAAATTATAATTTGTCAAAGTTAAGTTCCAAACAAGAAGCTTGGATTAATGCGGTAATTGGATCTAGTGATGATGAATTAGAGTCACAAGAGTTTCTAGCAAGTTTGCCAACACCGGAGGATGTTACCGTCGATATGATGCGACAATTAGAATTAAATTTTAAAGGAGAATACAAATATTAGATTACATCCGAGAACTAATTGAAATAGAACCCTTCCTAGAAGGTGGCTGCGTAAATTAGTTACTCATCTAATATTTGTAGCAAATATTAGTTTTACATATGAGAACTTATTGAAACAGAACCCTTTCTAGAAGGTGGCTGCGTAAATTAGTTACTCCACTAATATTTATAAATTGTAACTTCTAAATTCTAAGTTGCAATTATATTTTATTGAATAAATTTGAAGGCTTTATTAAGGTTTTTTTATATAACTATTGTCTTGCATTTTAATTTTAATATATTCAATTATTCATACATATTTACATATATACTCAACTAACTTTAAAATACTTAATTTAAAAATCAAAATTTCAAGTTTAAATTACTTTAAAATATTTAAAATACAAATTTGAACTTCTCAAATTTGAAATTTGAAAATTGAAAATTGAAGTTTGAAATTTGAAAGTTGAATTTGAAATTTGAAATTTGAAATTTGAAATTTGAAATTTGAAATTTGAAATTTGAAATTGAAATTTGAAGTTTGAAATTGAAATTTGAATTTTGAATTTTGAAACTTAAGCATTATTTATTAGCTAAAAATGTTATTGAAAAAAAATCTAATTTTTGACTCATTAGAAATGTTCTTTTTAGTTCCGACTCTCAC
The DNA here is from genome assembly GCA_029007595.1 of Solanum commersonii. NCBI lineage: Eukaryota > Viridiplantae > Streptophyta > Magnoliopsida > Solanales > Solanaceae > Solanum > Solanum commersonii. The sequence continues at coordinate 3,457,061 of JAJTWQ010000055.1, read as the reverse complement.
TGTCTTATATTAGTGATTAGTCTCCACTTTTTCCTTTATAATATTCCTTAAGATTGGTATGAGAAATTATAGAAGTTATTAATTGTGTGGATAGTATTAAAGTTATTAATTAATTGTGTCTTAATGTTTAATTTAAATGAATTTTTTTAATTAATTGAGTAAAGATTTCTAAGATCATATTTACTTGCACTTAATAATTAATATATATATATATATATATATATATATATTATATTAATTTAAGTTTTAATCGTTAAATGTATTTATTTTAATTTCGTGATATTAATAAATTTGAATGATTAAGACTTAGCAAAATATTATAATATTATTAAAATGTTATTCATTCAAGATAAATAAGTATATAAAAAAATAAAAAATTCCCTGTCCCGTCCCGTCCCCCCAAAACCTGTCCCATCTCGTATATATAGTGGGACGGGATGGGACTTAGTTTTGTCCCCCCAATCCCGGTCCCGGCCAAAATCCCCCCAGCCGCGTCCCCCGTCCCGTCCCGTCCCCCTTCGTCCCGTTCCCTTGCCAGCCCTACCAGCTACTAACAAAAATGAAACGAAAAATAATAACTAAAATGAAAGCATGTTTATTGTCCTCGAAATATGAGGACTCATTACTGAAGCTATTGAATGCAGACCTAGAATTGATATAAGCGTGATATGGATGCTAAAAACATAAACCTACATCATGAAAGGATGTAGCGTAGAGTATGTGTCAGTACATGGAATATACTGAACATGTAGGATATAGATACTAAACTGAACAAATATATATGAGTTGAACAAATCATAACTGGACCCTAGCAAAATTTACAGCAATTCCAGGTGCCATCCACTGCCCGTGGGTTAGACCACGGACCGTAAATGGGTCCGTGGATTGGCCATTCAAAAATGGTCCACGGTGGGAACCATGACTGGACTTACAGACCATTGGTGGGTCCACGGTCCATGGTCCAGGGGTCCGTAGGTCGACCAAAAGTCTCTAACAACCAACCACGAGTGTGCAGGATGGACCATTGATCAGTCCACGGCCCGTCAGTGGTGTGTCATGGGTCACAACTGACAATTTTCTTTCAGGGGCAATTGGGCCTTTTCCTAATTAATTAGTTCATATACTACGTCGTGTTTACCTTTCACTAATACTCCTATATAAGTATTTTCGACCCACAAATTAACCCATTCACTTCATTCTTCCAAATTCACAAAAGAAAACCAAATCTCCTCTCCAAATATTTCTCTCTCTAGAAACTCTAAGAAGAAGAAGAAGATCAACCTAGGGTTTCAAGTCAAGGTCTCAATTCCTCCATTAAAGGATAGCATTTGGATTTAAAGTATGATAGTTTTCATCTATGGATTCCTTCCATCCATGGAGTTTTCAAATTCCTTTATTTCTAAAAGTTGAATTCCCCAATTGAGTTAGGGTTTCCTTAAATTATCACGAGTTTTCTTCAATGTTGATTTAAATGATTGAATTATGATCTCTTATGCATGAATTGATGACATATAATGATTTTATGATGAATTTCCCATGAACCTATGTAATCCCCATGTTTTCAAGTTATGAATCATATGATGTGGGATTTTGATCTTCAAGGAAGAGTTTTATGAAATTAAGCGTGTATTACTAGTTTTACATGAATTTATGATGAAATTCATATCTAACCCATGTTTTCTAAGCATTGATGATTGATAGTGAGTTTTGAGCATCAAGAGGTAAATTATGGACTTATGCATTTTCTTATGAAATCTATGCAAATGTTTTTAAGGGTGCTTTGAGAATAATGTATCAATGATGATGTTGTTGTTGTGTTGTTGAAAGGACATTCTCATAAACACACCTAATCATGATGTGAAAGGTTTAATCACATAGAAACGATTCTTAGGTTGAAAGGCTTTCTCACCTAAATGAGTCAAAAGTAAGAGTTATCCTGATGAACTTGTAACACCTCGCTTTTGGAAAGAACTAGAATTAGAAAGAAGTCTTATTTTTGGAAATAATCAAATCTGGAAAATTGGTTAAGTTATGTTAAGTATGGGTTTTTGGTAAACTTCAAATGACCATAAATCCTACCTCAGGATGAGTTAAGTGTGCTACTAGATACCGCAGGAAATATCTCTGAATTATCTTTCCAACGTCGCCTAGTTTGTGCGATTTCAAGTTCGTATGAGGGAGATATGCCCATTTGAAGTTAGGATGTCTAGATAAGGAAAGTCAAAACCGGATTTTGGGAGGGTACTTTGGTCTTTCCACTACCCTATTATTTAATTTCATTTTTGGTAATTAAGATGGGGTCTATACTGATAGGATTCAGTTTACGCTTTACAAAATAGAGTTAGGGTTTTGAGAGAAGAGAAAAGAAGAGGAGAAAAGAGGAGAAGAAGTAAGGAATCACCAAGATCTTCAAGAATCACTTGTAGATTTCATCAAGGGGTGATCCCTACGAGGTATGTGAGATCACATAGCACTGGGTTAGTTCACTCACAAGCCAATCATGATTCAATTTAGTGTAATTGTGTTTTTGAAAGAAGAGATTATGAGTTCTTGATGAATTTGTTCAAGTTTCTTGTGGATTCTTGTTTGTTGAAGTCATTGAGAAGTTCTTGAGTTTGATTCGTGAATAAGCGTTGTTTTGAGTACATTCTTACATATATTGGTAAGGTATTCAAATCTAAGTGTTTGGGGAAAGAACCAAGAGAATCTAGAGGGTTTAGAGTTGAAAAACGAGCAAGAAAAATTAGGGTTTTCTGGGCAGGGGCCTGGGGTGGCATCCAGAGCGCCCCACTTGGGGCTCTAAAATTTGGGCTCTGGGGCGCTGCGCCAGCTAGAGCACCCCAACCCTGTTTCTGAAATTTTGCCTCTGGCGCCCCACGTCGCTTAAAGGGCCAGGGACGCCAGGTCTTCTACCTTTTCCCACTTCTTTCCGTATGAGTTCCCTAGCAACATACCTAAGATTTCTACACTTTAAGGTACGTCTAAACATCATCAGATCATCCATAAACATGAGATCATAAACTCTGAATCCATAATTCAATTCAAGGAAAGTTAAGGGTCAAGTCAAGAGAAGTTCATAGAGTTTTCCAAAAGTTTTTCACAAACGTTTTAACTTTGTTAAGACTAAAGTTTGGAGTTGAGTAAAGAGTAAATATTGAAATTCATTTCTTCAAAAGTGTATACAGGGACTATGTATTCCCAAAGAGTAAAATATTTTCACGTTTAAACAAGAAATGAAACCTTGATTTCCAAAAGAGCCTTTGAGCTAGTTTTCAAGAAAGAGCAAATGTTTTCACAATTAAGCAAGAGAGGAAACTTTGATTTCCAAGAGGAGCCTTTAAGCTAAGTTTTGAGAAATTATCTTAAACCACAGAAAGAAGTATGTTTTTAAATATAAGAGCAAGTATTACATTTTGGGAGTAGTATTGAGCACCTATATAGGAGAGAGTTCAGACAACTCCCAGGCCCCATAAATCATGTAGCCATCATAGGTAGAAAAGGATCATACTTTTTAGATGATTCCTTAGTGTTTTTAAGCATAGACTAGTGGATTCACTTAGTAGTCAGGTTCTATGCCATTGGCAAGGTATAGGACGGCCCTGACAGCGTGAGGCAAAATGTTGTATCATCACAACAGCTCTTAAGTGATAGTTGTCGATTAGAGAAACTCCCACAATTATTAATTGTATTTTTATATACACAGAGTTATTTGTATTTTCATATACAAACATAGTTTATATTGTATTTTTACATGTATACAGAGTTATTATTGTATTTCTAATTACATAGAGTTGTTATCCATGTTTTAAAAGCTTTTTTTTTTATATTGCATGTACATTATTGCTTTATATTGAAATGAGTTAAGTTGAGCCCAAGTATGTTCTTTTAGTTCCTTTCAAGCTTATGTCTTGTTTTAACATTTCCCCTCGCATGCTCGTACATTCAATGTATTGATGTCAATTGGCTTGCATCTTATTATGATGCAAATACAAGTAACGAGGATCAACATTCAGTGTTTCGTTGATCCAGTTGAGCATGGTGAGCCTCCATGCTTTTTAGAGGATCCCTATTTTACATTGCTTTAGTAGTTTTCAGTTGTTAGGATGATTGGGGGTCTTGTCCCGACATCCATTTCACCTATCAGAGGCTTCATAGATAGACAGTTAGTTAGTTCATTTCTCACTATCTTGTTATTGGCTTATGTTGAATTCTTGAGTTTGCCTTATTGGCCAGTTGAATGTTCCTTTATAACATTCTAGTTTTATTAAATTGATTTATCTTTGTTGAGTAAAGTCTTTCACTGAATAGTAAGTCAGGCCAAGGGTTCACTTGGGGTCAACAATGCTTCTCGAGTGCCAGTCCAGCCCAGGGTGTAGGCTCAGGGTGTGACAAACTTGGTGTCAGAGCACAGAGTTCAAGAGTCCTAGGGAATCTATGAAGTTGTGTCTGTAGAGTCCTAGTTATCAGTCAGAAGCGTGCCACATCTATAATTAGGAGGCTGCAACACTTAGGAATTTTATCACTTCTTTCATACTCACTTCGTGCGATAGAGTTTATCTCTAAGAGTTTCTTCTAACTAGTACTTGCGCGTGTCTTTCAGATCATGCCTTCACGAAGACCTGGCAGAGGTCGTTCGGCTAGAAGAAATATTGAACCACGGGAATAAGGGGTACCTAATGGACCAAAAGTGCAACCCCAAGGAAAGGTCACCAATGCTAAATTTCGTGAAGCTATACGGATGTTAAGTTAAGCTGTGACCAATCAAGTTGGACTGAGAGAGAAATGACATGAAGTGGCTGATACTTCAAGAATTCGTGAGTTCCTAAGGATGAATCCTCCAAGTTGTATAGGTTCAAGTGTCACTGAGGACTCGGAGAGCATTGTTGAAGAGATTTTGAAAGTTTTTCATGAGATAATGCATGTTGCCGATGCTGAGAGAGTACAACTAGCTGTATACCAAATGAAGGGTGTCGCTAGGATATGGTTCGACCAATGGAAGAAGAACCGAGCTGAGGGAGCACCATAAGTTAGTTGGGTTTGTTTTAAGGAGGCCTTTTTGGGGGGTTTCTTTCCCCGAGAACTGAGGGAAGCAAAGGTACGAGAATTTCTTACCCTTAAGCAGGAATCAATGAGTGTTCATGAGTACAGTCTGAAGTTCACACAACATTCCCGCTATGCTCCGGAGATGGTTGCTGACATGAGGAGCATAATGAGTTTGTTCGTTGCTGGGTTGTCTCATCTTTCAAGCAAGAAAGGCAAGGCAGCTATGTTGATAGGGGATATGGACATAGCAAAGCTAATGATCCATGTTCAACAAGTTGAGGAGGACAAACTGAGGGATAGAGAAGATTTTAAGAATAAGAGAGCTAAGACATCAGGGAATGAGTCAGGGCAACAGAAGAGTAATACAAACCGGTCTTCCTTCCAACAGAAACAAAAGGGACCTGCTCCATCATTTGCTAGTGAACTTGTACCAAAGAACAAAAGTGAGTACAATAGTCAGAATTTTAAAGCTAAACTTGCCTATTCTCAAGGTAGTATGGCACAAAGGGGTAGTAAGCTTCCTGCATGTGCTAAGTGTGGTAGGAGTCACTCAGAAATGTGTCATGATTTCTCTACTGGTTACTTCAAGTGTGGTCAGTACGGTCATTTTATGAGAGAGTGTCCTTAGAATAGACAGGGTAATGGTAATGGGGGCAGTAGAGCCCAGTCTTCTTCAGTTGCACCATCAGACAGAGTTGCATCTAGAGGAGCTACTTCAGAGGCAGACGGAGGTGCAAACAGTCTTTATGCTATCACTAGTTGCTTATAGCAAGAGGATTTTCCAGATGTTGTCACTGGTATGATCTAAGTCTTTAATTTCGATGTTATGCTTTGTTAGATCCAGGAGCGAGTTTATCTTTTGTAACTTCATATGTTGCGATGAATTTTGATGTTCTTCATGAGCAACTTCTTGAGCCCTTCAGTGTTTCTACATTTATTGGTGAGTCTATTCTAGCTGAGAGAGTCTATCGTGATTGTATAATTTCCGTCAATCACAAAAGTACCATGGCTAACTTAGTTGAGTCAGATATGGTAGATTTTAATATCATTCTAGGTATGGACTAGCTTCGTGCCTGTTATGCATGATGCATCAATAGATTGTAGAACTCAAGTAGTCACGTTCCATTTTCCAATGAACCAGTTATAAAGTGGAAGAGCAGTTGAGTAGTGCATAAGGGTCATTTTATTTTGTACCTTAAGCCGAGAAAGTTAGTTTCCAAGGGGTGTGTCTATCACTTAGTTTGAGTTAATGACTCTAGTGTTGAGATACCTCATATTCAGTCAGTTCCTGTAGTAAAAGAGTTCCCAAAAGTCTTTCTAAATGATCTTCCCGGAGTCCCTCTTGAGAGAGAGATAGACTTTGGTATAGATATTCTTCCAGATACTTATCCTATATCTATTCCGCCATATAGAATGGAACCAGCAGTGTTGAAAGAGAAGTTGAAAGATCTCCTTGATAAGGGTTTTGTTCGACCAAGTGTCTCACCTTATGACGCTCTGGTCCTATTTGTGAGAAAGAAAGATGGTTCCCTCAGGATGTGTATAGATTATCACCAATTGAACAAGGTTGCCATTAAGAATAAATATCATCTTCCAATAATTGATGATCTTTTTGATCGACTTCAGGGTGCTTCTTGTTTTTCGAAAATAGACCTCAAATCATGCTACCATCAGCTAAGAGTAAGGGAATGTGATATTCCAAAGACAACATTCAAGACCTGTTATGGTCATTATGAGTTTCTGGTCATGTCGTTCGGTTTAACTAATGCACCTGCAACGTTCATGGACCTTATGAATAGAGTATTCAAGCCTTATTTAGATATGTTTGCTATTGTATTCATTGATGACATTCTAATCTATTCAAGGAATTAAGAAGATCATGCTAGTCATCTCATATTAGTTCTCCAAACTCTAAACGACAAGGAGTTGTATGCTAAGTTCTCTAAGTGTGAGTTATGGCTTGAGTCTGTGGCATTCTTAGGCCATATTGTTTCCGGTGATGGAATTAGAGTTGATACTCAGAAAATAGAGGCAGTGCAGAATTGGCCTAGGCCTAAATCTCTAACTGATATTAGGAGTTTCTTGGGGTTGTCTAGATATTATAGAATGTTCGTAGAAGGGTTCTCATCTATTTCATCCTCTTTGACTAAGTTAACTTAGAAAACAATTAAGTTTCAATGGTCTGAAACTTGTGAGAAAATCTTTTCGGAATTGAAAAAAAGGTTGACTACTGTCCAATATTGACCTTACCAGAAGGTACGCAAGGCTTTGTTACATATTGTGATTCGTCTTGAGTTGGTTTGGGTTGTGTGTTAATGCACAATGGCAAAGTTATAACTTATGCCTTCGACGACTGAAAGTTGACAAGAAGAATTACCCAACCCATGATCTAGAGTTGGCTGCCGTAGTTTGTGCTTTAAAAATATGGTGTCATTATCTTTATGGTGTTCATGTGAATGCATTCACTAATCATGAGAGTTTTTAGTATATATGTGTTTAGCTAGAAAGAGCTTAATCTCAAACAACGAAGGTGGTTAGAGCTACTCAAAGATTATGACATGAGTATTCTTTATCACCCAGGTAAGGCTAATGTTGTTACTGATGCCTTGAGTAGATTGTCTATGGGTAGTACCGCCTATTTTGAGGATTATAAGAAAGAGTTAGCAAAAGATGTGCATAGACTTGCACGATTAGGAGTTCGACTAATGGATTCCACAGAAGGAGAAGGGGTGGTGATGAATGGGGTTGAATCATCATTAGTGGCAGAAGTGAAAGAGATACAAGACCAAGATCCTATTTTTCTTAAATTAAAAGCAAATGTTCATAAGCAAAAAGTAATGACTCTTTAACAAAGGGGATATGGTGTTTTGAGGTATCAAGGTAGGTTGTGTGTACCAAGGGTGGATGAACTTTAAGAAAGGATTATGGAGAAAGCTCATAGCTCTAGATATTCCATTCATTCGGGTTCCACAAAAATGTACCGTGACATTGAGAAAAGTCTAGTGGTGGAGTAGCATGTAGAAGGGTATTGCAGAGTTTGGTTCAAAGTTTCTATATTACCAGCAAGTTAAAGTAGAACACCAGGGGGCCGATGGTATGGCCTAGAATATAGAACTTTTGGAATGGATGTGGGAGATGATCAATATGGATTTCATCATAGGTTTACCACGGTCTCACATGCAACATGACTCTATTTGGGTGATTGTTGATAGAATGACTAAATCAGCCCATTTCTTGCCAGTAAAGACTACCCATTCAGCAAAATATTATGCTAAGTTATATATTCAAAAGGTAGTCATACTTCATGGAGTTTCGGTCTCCATTATTTTAGACAGAGGTGCACAATTTATTGCACGGTTTTGGAAGTCATTCCAAAAAGGCTTGGGTTCAAAGGTGAACTTGAGTACTGCTTTTCATCCTCATACAAATGGTCAAGAAGAGTGCACTATTTATACCTTAAAATATATGTTGAGGGCTTGCGTGATTGATTTCAAAGGTAATTGGGATGACTACCTACCTCTCATTGAGTTTTCTTACAATAATAGTTACCATTCTAGCATCCAAATGGCTCCTTATGAAGCTCTTTATGAGAGAAGATTTAGATCTCCTATTGGATGGTTTGAAGTTGGTGAAGCTGTGTTGATACGACCAGACTTAGTTCATCAAGCTATGGAGAAAGTGAAAGTTATTCAAGAGAGGTTGAAAACAGCTCAAAGTCGTCAGAAATCCTATACCAATGTTAGGAGAAAAGACTTAGAGTTTGAAGTAGATGATTGGGTTTACTTGAAAGTTTCACCCATGAAGGGTGTTATGAGATTTGGCAAGAAGGGGAAACTTAGTCCCCAGTGTATTGGTCCTTACAGAATATCCAAGAGGATTGACAATGTAGCTTATGAGTTAGAGCTACCACAAGAGTTAGCATCGGTCCATTCGGTATTCCATATTTCTATGTTGAAGAAGTGCATGGGTGATCTTTCACTTATCATACCTACCAAAGATATTGGTATCAAGGATAACTTATCTTATGAGGAAATTCTTGTTCAGATTCTAGACCGCTAAGTTCGCAAATTGAGGACGAAGGAAGTAGCATCAGTCAAAGTTCTACGGAGAAATCAGTTTGTTGAGGAAGCTACTTGGGAAGCTGAGAAGGATATGAAAAAGATATATCCACATCTCTTTGAGCCAAGAGAAATTCCAGATCAAGGTACTAATTCTCTTCTTAGTACTCTTTAATTGATATTCTTGATGTGTTAGATTTGCTTATTGAGTGTCTAAACTGAATATTTGATGTTACGCCCTTAGCTTACTAAGAGTAATCTCATTCGAGGACGAATGTTCCCAAGGGAGAGATATTGTAACACCTCACTTTTGGAAAGAACTAGAATTAGAAAGAAGTCTTATTTTTGGAAATAATCAAATTTGGAAAATTAGTTAAGTTATGTTAAGTATGGGTTTTTGGTAAACTTCAAACGACCATAACTCCTAGCTCAAGATTATTTAGGTGTGCTACCAGATACCGTAGGAAAGATCTCTGAATTATCTTTCCAACACCACTGAGTTTGCTCGATTTCAAGTATTTATGAAGGAGATATATCCCCATTTGAAGTTGAGTTGTCTAGATAAGGGAAGTCAAAATCGGATTTTGGGAGGGTACTTTGGTCTTTTCACTACCTTATTATTTAATTTCATTTTTGGTAATTAAGATGGGGTCTAAACTGATAGTATTCAGTTTACGCTTTACAAAATAGAGTTGGGGTTTTGAGAGAAAAGAAAATAAGAGCAGAAAAGAGGAGAAGAAGCAAGGAATCGCCAAGATATTCAAGAATTGCTTGTGGATTTCGTCAAGGGGTGATCCCTACGAGGTATGTGAGATCACATAGCTCTGAGTTAGTTCACTCACATGCCAATCATGATTCAATCAGCGTAATTGTGTTTTTGAAAGAAGAGATTATGAGTTCTTGATGAATTTGTTTAAGTTTCTTATGGATTCCTGTTTGTTGAAGTCGTTAAGAATTTCTTGAGTTTGATTCAAGAAATTAAGCATTGTTTTGAGTGGATTCTTACATATATTGGTAAGGTATTCGAATCTAAGTGTTTGAGGAAAGAACCAAGTGAATCTAGAGGGTTTAGAGTTGAAAAACAAGCAAGAAAAATTAGGGTTTTCTTGGCAGAGACCTAGGGCGCCGCCCTAGCCAGAGCGCCCCATTTGGGGCTCTAAAATTTGAGCTCTAGGGCACTGCACCAGCCAGAGCGCCCCAACCCTATTTCTGAAATTTTGCCTCTGGCGCCCCACGTCGCTCAGAGCACCAGGGACGCCAGGTTTTCTACCTTTTCCCACTTCTTTCCGTATGAGTTCCCTAGCAACGTACCTAAGTTTTCTAGTAGATTTCTACACTCTAAGGTATGTCTAAACATCATGAGATCATCCATAAACATGAGATCGTAAACCTTGAATCCATAATTCAATTCAAGGAAAGTTAAGACTCAAGTCAAGAGAAGTTCATAGAGTTTTCCAAAAGCCTTTCACAAATGTTTTAACTTTGTTTTAAAACTTAAGTTTGGAGTCGAGTAAAGAGTAAAGATATATGGGGACTATGTTTTCCCAAAGGGTAAAATGTTTTCACGTTTAAACAATAAAGGAAACCTTGATTTCCAAAAGAGCCTTTGAGCTAGTTTTCAATAAAGAGTAAATGCTTTCACAATTAAGCAAGAGAGGAAACTTTGATTTCCAATAGGAGCCTTTGAGCTAAGTTTTGAGAAATTATCTCAAACCACAGAAAGAAGTGTGTTTTTAAACATAAGAGATAATATTATATTTTGGGAGTAATACTAAGCACCTATATGGGGGAGAGTTCAGACAATCCTAGCCCTCACAGACCATGTAGCCATCATGGGTAGAAAAGGGTCATACTTTTTAGATGATTCCTTAGTGCTTTTTAGCATAGACTAGTAGATCCACTTAGTAGTCAGGTTCTATGCACTTGGCAAGGTATAGGACGGCCCTGGCAGCGTGAGGCAAAACGTTGTATCATCATAATAGCTTTTAAGTGATGTTTGTCGGTTAGAGAAACTCCCACAGTTACTAATTGTATTCTTATATACATAAAGTTATTTGTATTTTCATATATAAACAAAGTTTACATTGTATCTTTGCATACATACAGAGTTATTATTGTATTTTTAAATATGCAGAGTTTTTGTTTATGTTTTAAAAGCTTTTCTTTATATTGCATTTACATTATTGCTTTATATTGAAATGAGTTACGTTGAGTTGAGTTGAGCCTAGGTATGTTCTTTCAGTTTATTTAAAGCTTAAGTCTTGTTTTAGCATTTCCCATCGCATTCTTGTACATTCAATGTACTGATGCCAGTTAGCATGCATCTTATTATGATGCAGATACAAGTAACCAGGATCAGCATCCAACGCTTTGTTGCTCCAGTTGATCATTCAGAGTCCTGTGGTGAGCCTCCTTGCTTTCGGAGGATCCTTGTTTACATTGCTTTAGTAGTTTTCAAGTATTAGGATGATCGGGAGTCTTGTCCCGACATCCATCTCAATTATTAGAGGCTTCATAGATAGACAGCTAGTTAGTTCATTTGTTACTATCTTGTTATTGGCTTATGTTGACTTCTTGAGTTTGCCTTATTGGCTAGTTGAATGTTCATTTATAACATTCTAGTTTTATTAAATTGATTTATCTTTGTTGAGTAAAGTCTTCCGCTGAGTAGTAAGTCAGGCCAAGGGTTCGCTTAGGGTCATCATTGGTTCTCGAGTGCCAGTCTCGCCCAGGTTCTAGGCTCGGGGCGTGACATAACTAGCTTGGACTGGTTGTCTAAGGACACCTTTCCATGAATAGTAAAGTCAAGTAAGAAATGACTATTCCATGGGATTTATGCTTAACATAAAGAGGATATTAATGATGAGATGGAAGCTCTCCCGAGTAGAGGCCGGGTTTCTAGTAGCAATATTCTTATTCCTTAAACTATGTGCCCCATAGGTTGAGTAGCTAGTAGATCCACTTAAGCTAGAAGTTCATGGTTCTACCTTGTCAAGTAGGACAACCCTTTTCGGTGTAGGAGACACCGGGGATCATGTTATAGCTCACATGATCTTTATGTCGGTTAAGGCTAATTCCCTTCAAGTAGTAATGAACTATGGTTACTTCAAGAAGTATCTCACATGAGTTCAAAGGTTTTAAATATGAAGTTAGCTTGCATTGACCATGATGTTATGACTTATGTTTTCTAACTCTTTTATATCATGTTTGGTTTAGTCAATTGTATGTCATGAAATGAAATGCCCTTTTTAGCATGTTTTAAATGTTTATACATGGCTATCACACGTGGTACATTGTTTTGTACTAACACATACTCTTGCCTACATTTCCCCAAATGTAGGGTCTAACAGATAGGGTTCCGAATCTCGTGGCTAATAGTTGAGATTGAGATATTTTCGAGCTTTGGTGAGTCCTTATGCTTTAAGGATGGAGTTTTATTGCTTTTAGTTTCTTTGTATTAGATGGCTATGATGAGACAAATGTACTGGACTTCCGCTTTTCGTCTATAAAATGTTTTGGACTTGAACTATTGTTTTACTCTTATTGTTCTATTTCTTATATTATGCGAACTAAGTGACTTGTATGGAGTCTTTCGAGGTTTCATACGCCATGTTACATCTAGGGGGTGCCCCTGGGTCGTGACAAACTTTATATCAAAGCATAAGGTTTAGAATAGTCCTAAGATGTCTCATAAGCCACGTCTAGTAGATTCTTGTTCATAAATGTGAAGCGCACCACATTTATGAACGAGAGGCTACAAGATGATTAGGAAACTCCACTTCTTTCATTACTTTTAAGTCTTGCGATAGATTTTAACTCTATAAAGTCTCTCTTTTAATCCTTATCCTATGTTCTTCAGGGTATCCATATATGGCTACCTGAAGAGCTTATGCTAGAAGGAATGTGAGGGAGAATGGGGAACAAGAAGCTCCTCCCTAAGCTCTTCAAGTTCCGATCGATCCTTCGGTCGAACAAGTATCCAATACGGAGTTTAGGGTTGGTTTTCAAGTGTTGGCTCAAGCGGCAACGACCCAAGAAAATAGGGAGGTTGTGGTTCCCGTGAACCCAAATGTGGGTACTGTGGCTTCAAGAGTGAGAGACTTCACTAGGATGAATCTTTCGGAGTTTCATGGTTCTAAAGTTGAGAAAGATCCTCAAGAGTTTATTGATGAGGTCTATATGGTTTTGATGATCATGGAAGTTACACATGTGGAAAAAGTGGAATTGGCTGCTTATTAACTAAAAGGTGTGGCTCAAATATAGTATAACCATCGGAAAGAAAGGAGACTGAAATATGCGGTTCCTCTTGATTGGGAGAAGTTTAAAGCTATTTTTCTTGATAGATTCTTTCCCCTTGAGATGAGGCCAAGGTGCTTGAGTTTATTAACCTCCAGAAAGGGAATATGAGTGTGAGGGAGTATGCTCTAAAGTTCACTCAATTGTCGAAATATGCTCCAACAATGGTTGTTGATTCAAGGGCTAGAATGAGTAAGTTCGTTTTGAATGTGTCCGAAATGGTGGTTAAAGAGTGCCGAACCTCCATGCTCATTGATGACATGGACATCTCTTGTTTCATGGTGCATGCACAACATATTGAGGAGGAGAAACTCAAGAAAAATTCTAGAGAGGTAAAAATGGAAATTTCTCACATGCAAGGTCCGATGGACATGATCATCCTAGATTTCGATAAAGGTTCTCCAATCAAGATTCCTCCAATACTCCTCCAAAGTTTAATAAAGATAGGGTGTCTAACCCTAAGACTCAAGTAGGTAATGGTAGTGGATCTTCATTATCTAGGTATAATTGTACTAAGTGTAGAAAGAAGCACGATGGTAAGTGCCTAGCCGGCACAAATGGTTGTTATGGTTTCGGTAAAAGTAGTCACAAAATGGGGGATTGCTTGATGCTTACAGCTAAAGGAAGAGACTCCTAAGCAAAATCGCTTATATGCACTTCAGACTCATGGGGAAAATGAAAGTTCTTCCGATGTGGTTACCAGTACGTTGAAAGTTTTTCAACTTGATGTATATACTTTACTTGATCCCAGTGCTACTTTGTCTTTTATGATGCCATATGTGGCTATGAGGTTTGATGTGCTCCCCGATATGTTGTTAGATCATTTTTCTGTATCTACTCTTGTTGGTTATTCTATTGTGGCTAAGAGGGTCTATAGAAAGTGTTTTTTTTCCTTGTCCCATAGATTTACCCTTGTTGACTTGGTAGAGCTTGATATGTTAGACTTTAATGTAATTCTTGGTATGGATTGGTTGTACTCATGTTATGCTTCTATTGATTGTAGAACTAGTGTAGTCAAGTTTCAGTTTCCCAATGAGCCTATCCTAAAGTTGAAGGGGAGAAATTCTATGCCTAGGGGTCAGTTTGTCTCTTGTATTAAAGCTAGAAAAATGATTTCTAAGGGTTGCATTTTCCATTTAGTAAGGGTTAGGAATGTAGATTCTGAAACCCCTTCTCTTGAGTCGATCCCTGTTGTAAATGAGTTTCTAGATGACTTACTTAGTATTCCTCCTGAGCGGGAAATATACTTCGGTATTGACCTTCTCCCAGATACGCAACCTATCTCTATTCCTCCTTACCGTATGGCTCCGACAAAACTTAAGTAGTTGAAAGAACAGTTGCAAGACTTATTAGATAAGGGTTTCATCCGACCGAGTATCTCTCCATGGGGTGCTCCAATTTTGTTTATTAGGAAAAATGATGGTTCTCTTCGTATGTGTATCGACTATCATCGGTTGAACAAGGTGACTATTAAGAATAAGTGTCCTCTTTCGAGGATAGATGATTTGTTTGACCAACGTCAAGGGGCAAGTTATTTCTCTAAGATTGATCTTCGATCCGGTTATCACCGATTTAGGGTGAGAGGGGATGATATTCCAAAGATGGCTCCTCGAACTCGGTATAGTCATTATGAGTTTTTGGTAATGTTGTTTGGGTTGACTAATGCTCTGGAGACGTTTATTGATATGATAAATAGGGTGTTTAGAAAACACCTTGACATATTTGTGATTGTGTTCATTAATGATATTTTGATCTACTCAAGGAGTGAGGATGAGCATATTGATCATTTGAGGATTGTGTTGCAAGCTCTTAAGGACTAACAAATTTTTGCAAAGTTTAGCAAATGTAAATTTTGGTTAAGGTCCTTAGATTTCCTTGGTCATATTGTTTCAAGTAAGGGTATTGAGGTAGATCCTAAGAAGACGGATGTGGTCAAGAGTTGGCCCATGCCTCTAATTCCTTCAGATATTAGATGTTTCTTGGGTTTAGCCAGTTATTATAGAAGGTTTAAGGTTTGTTGAGGGATTTTCTTTAATTACCTCTCCTTTGACGGCTTTGACTCAAAAGAAGGCCAAATTCATATGGTTCGAATTATATGAAAGAGTTGAAAGATAGACTTACTTCTGCTCTGGTGTTGACCCAACTGAAAGGGACAGATGGCTTTGTGGTTTATTATGATGCCTCAAGAATTGGGTTGGGGGGTATGCTTATGTAAAATGGTAAAGTAATTACATATGCCTCAAGACAACTTAGGATTCATGAAAAAAACTATCCTACCCATGACCTTGAACTAGCGGCGGTTGTTTTTGCCTTAAAGATTTGGAGGCATTATTTGTAGGGTGTGCATGTAGACGCGTTTACTAACCACAAGAGCTTATAATATGTGTTTAATCAGAAATATCTAAATCTTCACCAAAGAAGGTGACTTGAGTTATTGAAAGATTATGACATGAGTGTTCTTTATCACCCGAGTAAAGATAATGTGGTAGCGAATGCTCTTAGTCGATTGTCTATGGGTAGTGTGGCTCATATTGAAGAAGAAAATAAAAAGTTGGTTCGAGATGTTCATAGGTTGGCCCGATTAGGTGTTCAATTGGCAGACTTCACCAAGGGTGGTGTTACAGTTCATAATGGGTCTAAATCATCTTTTGTGGCAAATGTGAAAGCTACACAAGGACTTGTTCCAATTTTGGTCGACTTAAAAGAAGTGGTACTTAAGAAATCCATTGAGGCTTTCTCCTAAGCAAGAGATGGTGTATGTAGATATCAAGGTCATTTGTGTGTTCCAAATGTCGAGAACTTAAGGGATCAAATATTGTCAGAAACCCATAGTTCGTGGTATTCCATTCACCCAGGAGCCACTAAGATGTATCGTGATATACGGGAAGTCTATTGGTGGAATGGGATAAAGAAAGATATTGTGGGATTTGTGGTTGAGTGTCCAAATTGCCAACAAGTGAAGGTTGAGCATCAGAGACCGGGAGATCTATCCCAAGATATTAGCATTACTACTTGGAAGCAGAAGACTTGAATATGAACTTTATAGTTTGTTTGCCTCGTACTTGTCAACAACATGATTCCATTTAGGTGATAGTAGATCAGATGACGAAATCGGCTCATTTTCTTCCCTTCAAGGCTTCCTATTCGACGGAGGACTATGTCAAGATGTATTTGAGAGAAATGGTAAGGTTGCATGGAGTGCCCTTGTCCATTATTTCCGATCGTGGTACCCAATTCACATCTCAGTTTTAGAAGTCATTCCAAAAGGGCCTTGGCACTAAGGTTAAGCTTAGCACAACCTTTCATCCCCAAACCGATGGGCAAGTGGAGCGTACTATCCAAACTTTGGAAGACATGTTAAGCTTAGCACGACCTTTCATCCCCAAATCGATGGGCAAGCGGAGCGTACTATCCAAACTTTGGAAGACATGTTGAGATCTTGTGTGATTAATTTTAAGGTTAATTAGGATGACCATTTACCATTAATTGAGTTTGCATATAACAATAGTTATCACTCAAGTATTGGTATGGCTCCATTTAAGGCTCTTTAAGGTAGGAGGTGTAGATCTCTTATAGGTTGGTTTGAGGTGGGTGAAGTTTCCCTAATAGGTCCCAAGTTGGTACATGAGGCCATAGAGAAAGTTTGACTCATTAGAAAAGGGATGAAAATGGCTCAAAGTCGGTAAAAGTTATATGTCGATGTGCGAAGGAGAGATCTTGAGTTTGATGTTCATGATTGGGTTTACTTGAAAATTTCACCCATGAAGGGTGTAATGAGGTTTGGTAAGAAAGGAAGCTTAGTCCTCGATATGTAGGCCCATATCAGATTTGAGGCGTGTTGGTAAAGTTGCTTATAAGCTAGATTTGCCAAATGAGTTGGCATCAGTACATTCGATTTTCCATGTCTCTATGTTGAAGAAATGTGTTGGTGACCCAACATCTATAGTTTCCTTAGAGGGTTTGGGAGTTGATGAAAATCTTTTTTATGAGGAAGTTCCGATTGAGATTTTAGACCGGCATGTCAAGAAGTTGAGTAATAAAGAAGTTGCTTCTGTGAAAGCATTGTGGAGGAATCACTTAGTTGAGGGTGCTACTTAGAAGGCCGAGGCCGATATGATGTCTCGATATCCTCATCTCTTTCCTTCTACTCCTACTCTATATTGAGGTAATGAGTTCCTCTTGGTTTGTTCTTTATTTTGGAGTCATGTGTTTTAAGTGTTTCCATCATTTCATTATATTATGTATGTTCATGAAAAAACTTGTGTTTTGAAAGAAAATGAGTTTTATGATTGATTTTCCTCATGTTGTTGTGCATTGAGTATAAGTTGCCTATAGACTTCATAAGATGAATTGATGAACATGTTTTAGCTATGCTTTTTTAGAGTAAATTGCATATGAGCTCCATGAGATTGTGTTGAGCATGTTTTTAGCTTGGAGAAAGTAGTTCCTCTTTGAACATGAGTAATTTTGAAATTTCATGCATATTGGGTTGCTAGATGTAGTTCCTACTTCCTTATGATGCATTTGAGTATGTTTAGCTTGGAGTTGATGCTTCCTCTTTATATATGTGCATTGCATGCATGATGGGCTGATAGAGTTAGTTTCACCCCTCTTATGATGTTTTGAGAACATCCTAGCTTGAAGACGATAGTTCCTTTGGTTGTGTGCATTGCATTTTAGGTTGGGTTGTTAGTTCCTCTCCTACTCTTTTAGAACCAGTTTGAATCTCATTCGAGGACGAATGGTCCCAAGGGGGAGATATCGTAACACCCCAAATTCAAAAGAGGAAAGCCTAGCAAAATTTTAGCAGTTCCAAGTACCATCCACGGTAGCCAACCATGGCCCGTGGGTTGGACCACAGATCGTAGGTAGGTCCGTGGATTAGCCATTAAAAGATGGTCCAAGGTAGGAACCACAATTGGACTTACGGACCATCGGTGGGTCCACGGTCCATGGTCTAGGGGTCTGTAGGTCGACCAAAAGTCTCTGACAACCAACCACGAGTGTGCAGGACGGACTGTTGGTCAGTCCACGGTCCATCGGTGGTGTGTCGTGGGTCACAACTGATAGTTTTCTTTTAGGGGCAGTTGGGTCTTTTCCTAATTAATTGGTTCCTATACTACGTCGGTTTACCCTTCATTAAGACCCCTATATAAGTATTTTAACCCCAAATTAACCCATTCACTTCAGTCTTCCAAATTCACAAAAGAAAACCAAATCTCATCTCCAAATATTTCTCTGTCTAGAAACTTGAAGAAGAGGATTCAACCTAGGGTTTCAAGTCAAGGTCCCAATTCATCCATTAAAGGCTTGGATTCAAGGTATGATAGTTTTCGTCCATGGATTCCTTCCATCCATGAAGTTCCCAAATTCCTCTATTTCTAAAGGTAGAATTCCCCAATTGAGTTAGGGTTTTCTTTAATTATCATAGGTTCTCTTCAATGTTGATTTAAATGATTGAATTATGATCTCTTATGCATGAATTGATAAAATATATTGATTTTATGATGAATTCCCATGAACCCATGTAATCCCCATGTTTTCAAGTTATGAATCATATGATGTGGGATTTTGATCTTCAAGGAAGAGTTTTATGAAATTAAGCATGTATTACTAGGTTTACATGAATTTATGATGAAATTCATATCTAACCCATGTTTTCTAAGCATTAATGATTGAAAGTGGGTTTTGAGCCTCAAGAGGTAAATTATGGACTTATGCAATTTCTTATGAAATCTATGCAAATGTTTTGAGGGTGCTTTGAGAGTAAAGTACCAATAATGAAGTTGTTGTGTTGTTGAAAGGACATTCTCATAAATACACTTAATCATGATGTGGAAGGTTTTATCACATAGAAAGGATTTTTAGGTTGAAAGGCTTTCTCACATAAATGAATCAAGAGTAAGAGCTATCCTAATGAACTAGCTTGGCTTGGTTGTCCAAGGGCACCTTTCCATGAATAGTGAAGTCAAGTAAGAAATGACTATTCTGTGGGATTTATGCTTAGCACCGAGAGGATATTGATGATGATATGGAAGGTCTCCCAAGTAGAGGTCGGGTTTCTAGTATCAATCTCCTTATCCCTTAAATTATGTGCCCGCATAGGTTGATTAGCTAGTGGATCCACTTAAGCTAGAAGTTCATGGTTCTACCTTGGAAAGTAGGACAACTATTTTCGGTGTAGGAGACACCGGGGGATCATGTTATAGCTCAGATGATATTTATGTCGGTTAAGGCTAATTCCCCACAAGTAATAATGAACTATGGTTACTTCAAGAAGTATCTTACATGAGTTCAAAGGTTTTAAAGATGAAGTTAGCATGCATTGACCATGATGTTATGACTTATATTTTCTAACTCTTTTATATCATGTTTGGCTTGGTCAATTGCATGTCATGAAATGAAATACCCCTTTTAGCATATTTTAAATGTTTATGAATGGTTATCATACTTGGTATATTAGTTTGTACTAACGCATACTCTTGCCTACATTTTCCTAAATGTAGGGTCCGACAAACAGGGTTCCTAGTCTCGTGGCTAGTAGTTGAGATCGAGATATTTTCGAGCTTTGGTGAGTCCTCATGCTTCGAGGACGGAGTTCTATTGCTTTCAGTTTCTTTCATGTATTTCTCTTTTGGACGTGATGTATGGGCTAGCCTAGTTTCGTTCTATTGTATTAGATGGCTATGATGAGACAAGTGTACTAGACTTCCGCTTTTCGTCTATAAAATGTTTTGGACTTGAACTATTGTTTTACTCTTATTGTTCTATTTCTTATGTTATGAGAACTAAGTGGCTTGTATAGAGTCATTCGCGGTTCTATACGCCATGTTACATCTAAAGGGTACCCTTGGGTCGTGACATGAGCTAAACGCAAGTCTGATGTAAACCCCCCATCGAGAGGACCCAATATACCTTTTTAGGGGTATAGAGGCATGACTGTGGCGTGATCACTAATACTGATGCCCAACAGAGGGAACTTATAATCTTACGTGGGCACGTAGTTTTGGGACTATAAGGGTACGTTGAACCCTAGTCCAACTTGGTGCTAATTCTACTCCCAACTGAATACATATGAAGCTAAAACGCATTGAATACTGACTAGCTCAAAATGCTGACATGCTAGCTGAGAATGCAACATTTATATACTGAGAATATGACATTCGAAATCTGGATTATGATTTTCTATTTAGCTGACCTAGCAAGTATAATTCTTGAACTAAGAGAATTTACACAAACTAGGGTTCTGAGTTTTATACAAGGAATTAAGCAATGTTTCTAAGAAAACATGTTATTTAGACTATGGATTATATAGCAATTGAAATCACAATAACTTCCCAAGATTTTACAAACCTTAGGTCTAGACAAGCTATGTAGAATCAAGGAACTGACTGAATTCTAAGGACCTAGTGGATGAAAGGAACCCACTAGTGAAATTCCACATACCTAGTGACGAAATCTACAGAGAAATTCTTTTGATTTCGGGGGCTGAAACTTGAAGAACACTGTTGCTGGCTCTTGAAAGAAACTGGCGCCTCTTTCTCTTTTTTTTCATTCTAATTTGGATGATTTTTGGAGAATGAGGGTTCTGGGTATGTCTGACTAGGTTATTAGGCTTAGACTGAGTAAAATGATGTAGTTTAGGCATCAAACAACGTAGTTTAAGAGCCCCAATGCATAGGGAAAATACCGAAATGACCCTGACTTAAAAGTTGATGAAGGCCATCCACGAGGCCACTGTAAGACCGTCGATGGGACCACGGCCTGTCAAGTGGGTCGTAGTTCTTGGTTAGTGCCTACTGGTTATAGTACGCCCATCCACGGTCCACTTTCACGGACCGTGTGAAGGACCACGGGCCATGAAGGCCATCGTGGTTCTTCACTTGGGGCCGGGATCTCCTGGGTTAGGTCGACGGGCCAACCCACGGCTCGTCAGTGGGACCACGGCCTGTGGAGTGGGTCGTGGTTCACCACTTGAGCCCTGGTGGCTCTTCCTAATTTCCACGAGCCACCCTTCGGCCCGTGTGGGGATCCACGACACGTGGGGGGGCTCCGTGGTCCACCACTTTTGGATGGGTGTGAACCACGATGAGGGTGATGGGTCGTGGTTCCTTTCACGGCCCGTGAACCCCCTCTGTGGTTCATCAAATTTCTGTTGTTCAGGCTTAGTTAAGTTCTGAGGTGTAACACCTTAGCTGAAATTGCCTATGCCCAACACTTAGAATATTTCAGCCTGCTTCCAACACTTAGTTTTATTTCATCAAATCTGTCAATTCGTACCAACATTTGGAATTGCCTTTGTCTTGCCACCGTCAAGTCCCACAACCTTGGCTTATCAAGCCAATACACTGCCTTGCTGATGCTACTGTTCACACATATGCCCCAAAGGTGCCATACACCTGTCTTTGCCTTTGCACGTCCAAGTTGCCTTGCCAACACCCAAGCATATTGAACACCTTGTTGCACATTAATATTGACATGTGTGTACAACTTATACCATGGATTTCTAGGCATTAGTAATGTAGGGGAATTTAACATAATTTTATACATCCTACCAAACAACCCCTTAATATACGGATCATTAAAAACATAGTAATATATATATATCATACTTTTTTTCCTAGAGGAAAGGATAATAATGGACTTCACTAAAAAATATTTGTAGTGGAATAGTACTAATTAGAGGTGAACTTTCTTTAAATAACAAAAACTACATAAACTATATTTGTTTGTTAATGAAATTGGTAGATAATTATTCAAAACAAAGTTGAAGATTCTTGAATCAAGGAACGGTTGTAGTGGTGAGTTGAACAATAGGCTTATTAATGATAAAGTTGGGTCGTTCATATAGTTTGTTCCTATTATGACCAAATACTAGCAAAGTTTGTATTTTCATGTTTTTACAAAAATAATTTGTTTTTTCATGACAAATTTTATTTAATGAGAAACTTAGTTGAATGATTTTATTGATACAAGAACTTAAGTTGAGTGATTTTATTAATAGGACTTAAGTTGAGTGATTTTATTAATACAAAGACTTAAGTTGAGTGATTTTATTGATATAAAATAAAGTACAACGATTTTTCTAAATAAATTTTCTAAAATTGAGTGTCCATTTGAGATATTAAACCTAGTTACACACTTGGAGGCTACAACCCTTGTTTCTTTGGAGGATGTTTCAGTAACCAACAGATCTCCTGAGGTAAGTGGCCTAATTCCAATGTACTTACAGGTCCAAAACTCGGAGGAATATGGCTCGGTCTCTCTTCACCGCTCCCACTTGAATACTAAGTTTCGATCTTTCAGAAGATCCGTACTCATGTATCAACATTGTATGACTTCCTTACCATTGAATCAAATCCATCCGTGCAGGATGGTGTTTTATCTTTGATTGTGTGTGGGGTGGGTTTTGGGGTACCAAGTGAGGAAGCCAAAGGTGGGAAGACGGAAATTGCATCTACATAAATTTTGGTGGGCAGAGCTACCACAAACACGTGATTTTTGTGAGATTTTCATTGCAACCCGGGCAAGAGATCCCATCATTTCCTGCATAGTTGTATGCAAAAGTGATTTATTATGAGCTTTTTTTTCAAACATGAGTAACTGAAGAAAGAAACAACTTCAATTATTGTTGCTATGGTAACTCATAACAAACCCACCAATTCCAGCAATCACACTCTTGTGAGTTATTATCTGGTCACTCAACTATGAGAAATTATCCAGAAAAGTCATTAAAATTTTATTGTATATCAACAAAATCACTCAATTTAGACTTTTGTATAAAAAAAATCATTCAACTAAATTTAATATTAACTAAATTTTAATATGATAAGTTATTTTTTATTCTCAAAATTAAATGACCTTTGAAGATATTAACTTTTAAATAAATCAAATTTAGTTAATGATAAATTTAGTTGAGTGATTTTTTTTATACAAAACAAAGTTTAAATGACTTTTCTAGATAATTTCTCAAAGTTGAGTGACATTTTGAGATATTAAAGATACACTGCATTGTACTAACCAATCACTAGGACAGCTGCGTTAATGCAACATTTTCACTTTAGTTTCTCCATGAACAAAGGTTATCCAAAGTACCTCTTTCATAAAGCACTTCCATTTTTGTAGATATAAGACCTTGCGAAGTACAAGTAAAAAATGAAAGACAAAACACTAAGTCCAGAAAGAACCCAATAAAAGTAATCAAGATGCGCTCGATTCAAGTTGTCTGAGAACCAACTATCCTGACCGTTTCGGGCAGTGGCTTTTGCAATAAAAGAGATGAGAAAACTGCTCAAGAAGTTTCCGACACCAGCTAAGCTGAGAAACAGAGCAAGACCTACACTTTTCAGCTCTACTGGCACCTGATCATAGAAGAACTCCTGCAGACCAACCAAGGTGAATACCTCGGATATGCCATAGAGTAGATACTGAGGTATTAACCACCAGATACTCATGGGAATAGTTGCCTTTGGATTATCAAGCAGCCCATACTCTAAAGCAGTTTGGAGACGATTCTTCTCAACTATGGCTGCACTTACTATAGCTAGTATGGATATGAAAATTCCCGTTCCAATTCTTTGAAGTATTGTGATGCCCGAAGGTTTCCTAGTTGTAGCTCTTGCTAGAGGAACCAAAATACAGTCATATATAGGAATAAGGAGTACTGTAGAGATGCCAAGAAAACACTGTAACGAAGCAGCTGGTATTTTAAAGTTTGAACCAATAAATCTGTCCATTGTAGTGCCTTGCTTTGTGAACAAAGTGGATGTTTGCGAAGACACAATGGCATAGAGCAAACATGTACTCCAAATTGAGAACAATCTAAGAACAGACTTAGCCCTTCAACCTCATTCAAGCTACAAACACTATCATTGTCCTTGGAACCATCACGTATAAGCAATGCTTTGTCGAGGAACCTGTGATGTATAAAAATGTGTCAATTTTAAACATGTCTCTTGATTGCCATAGACAAAGATCTGAAAGTCATTGTCTATGGAATTTTCAAAATGAGCGATAAATGCAAACTCAACAGTTTTTATTTGATCAAAGAATACAAAACTAGGATATGAACTTACTTGAATTGTTGAGAACCTTCATGCGGTATAGCATGCTGCACTTCTAAGTGCATAGACACTGCTGATGTAGTTCTTTGCCAGTTCCTAGCAGCATTTATAAACACACCACCTATTCTGACATATGCCTTCTTTTCATTAGTAGTTTGGCAGATACGATAGGTGAAGGTACCAAATAAGAAAACAGTAAGTGCAAGAACCATTACAATGCAGGGAATTCCAAATCCAAGCGCCCAGCTAAGGTTCTCTTGGATGTAACTTAGAATTACAACGGCCATCAAACTACCAGCACACAATCCAAAATACCACCAATTAAAAAATGAACTTTTAGCTTTACATTCTTCAGGGTCTTGCGTATCAAATTGGTCAGCTCCAAAAGCTTGTACACAAGGCTTGTGACCTCCCTGTGCAAATGCCACTAAATACAGAGCAAAGAAGAACAATAAAACTTGTAACTCAGGAGGAGAACATGTCTTGATAGTGTCAGGATTTTGGCAGTCAGAGGAGTTGAGAGGAGAGAGAGCTAAAAGGGTCAAGAAGCAAAGTCCCTGCAGTTCAGGAGTATAGAATCCAAATCAGTATCCTACTACCGTTTCCACTGAAAAAGCACCAGCGAATAAAATACTTTTGCGAACGGATAATAGCAAATTCCACATACATGAGGTCAGGAATTTGAAGTCATCATGGATAGATAGCCATACAAAGATCATGCCAATGCCAAGCTTTCTCTACTAAATGCATTCCTCACTCATTCAAGTGGTACCATACTGATCTTATCATTTCTTTCGTCACTCTTATCATGGTTGAAGAACAAGGCTGGGAACCGGGAAAGTGAGGAAGGTTTTGTACAACTTGGCGAAGAAACTGAGAGAGAACATGGAAAGGCTTCAGCCCAGTCACTGAAGATATTCTAACATGTGTAGAGTGATTCAAGAGTTCAAGTTGAAACAACTAGTACACCAATAAATGCAAATTCACAGATCCTTCCAGTCAGAAGTATTGCTGTTTATAACTGTGGATCTTATCACAGTCGAAGCCAAATGCCAATGTGTTCATTAGTGTGTCTCATGTTAGGAGATGCACTTTATTTTGTTTCCAATACATAAATGTGCCTTTAAATTGACCTCATTTCACATTTATGTTGTTCAATTTTGAATGTGCACAAATAAACACTTAAACTTGTATAAAGTTGAACAGTTATTAGACACACAAGTCTTATGTGGCACAATACACGTAGGACACAAATTGTCATGTAAGATGTCATATAGGATGTGTGTTTATTTGTTTCAACTTTATACAAGTTTAAATGTCTACTTGTGCACACTTAAAAGTTGGAGGGCATAAATGTAAAAAATTGGAAGGCATAAATATAAACTGAAGCCAAATTAAAGTAAAGGGCATATAAATGCATTATGCCTAAGTAAACTATAGTAATTAAAAATTGTCATATATAGTAAGTTGTATGATCAGAGGTTACTCCTTTTAAGTGACAATGACTACTCATGAAATTGATAGCTAAGCTAAATCCTTGTAACATACTTGTGGTAGAGTATTAAACATGAGAAAGAAAGTAGAAAAAATCAAACCATGTCAAAGGGAAAAGGAAGTTGAGTAGCTACCAGGACATAGAACAGAGAGGAGATGATAATGGTAGGGTACCGACCCAAAAATGAATCTGCAATAAACGCACCCAGAAGCGGCAAAAGAAAGGCCGTTCCAGCCCAGGCATTTACATTCTCTGCCGCTGTCGCCGTTGACTGTCCAAGTGGTCCCGTCAAGTAGTTTATCAGATTCGAACTTATTCCATAATATGCAAATCTCTCCGCCACTTCCACACCTAAAACTCGAGATGGTAAAATTGCAGGAAAATGTGAGTTACTAGGAATGAGTCCAGTTCATAAATTCATACAAATTTTGATAAAGTGAGTTAGTTACCAATGATGAAGTATGCTGATTTCCATCCACCAGATTTGGATCTGATCACCTGACGACCCTTATAGTCGACGAAGCCTTCAACGACTTCGCCGAGAAATGGTATTTCAGCGTCGGTGGCCATGAAAAGACCACCACAGCACCTCAATTCAAGTCCAACTACCGCTGTCGCTAATTTAGAGCGCTTTCGTACCCAATATGCACACTAAAATTAGAGTAGCTAATACATACACATATTTGATTTACCAATAAATTCATCATTCTTTCTTCGCATTAGCCTATCATAATTGTCAAATCATTTATTTTTAATAATATAAACATGATCCATGAAAAGTTATGACTGTTAATACAATTAATATTAATTTGAAAAAAGAGGAACAAAACAAGAGAAAGATATTATTGATTTGTATAGAGAAAATGGTCAAAAGCCTCCCAAACTATTATCGAATTTTCAATTACATATTTATTCTTCACGAGGATCCTATCACCCCTTGAACCTCTTAAAAGTGAAATATCTACCCCTACAAACTCAAGCCCAAATTTGTATTAGATGGTATTCAACACGCGTTGCCACATAATTTTACCCTTTTTTCATATAAAAAAATTAAATTTTCTTTTATATTTTACTTTTTTTATTTTTTATTTTCATCTTCTCCTTTTCTCTTTCTTTTCCATTCCTCCATTTCTTTTTCTTTGAACCTTCTACAGATTTGACAAGAGGAAATCTCGTTTTCTAAAGCTAGTGACAAACAAAAAACTCTATCACTAAATATTGCTTCTTCTTCCACTATTATAATATTTCTCAAAGATCGATTCTTCAAAGAATCACCGGTAAATGATACTTGCTTGCCGGGACAAAAGTACCAAACTTGCGGAGGGACTAGTATTGATTTAGATTTAACAATGTTGATATGAGAAATTCGATTGATGTTTATAACAATTTCAATAAATGGGTCTTCTTCATTAAAGGGTCTGTTACCCAATGGTGAATTCTTCTCCATTAATTGAATCTATTACTTAGTGAACTCCTCCATTACTAACTAGTCTAAAGTTAGATTCTTTTAACTTTTGATTTTGATTTTGAATTTTATTTTGAGCTACCAACAAATTTTCAAAATGATGAAAAGTGGAGATATGATGAAAAGTATGTGATTTGGTGATGAAAACCTGATGAGAGGTGGTGACCTGGTGGTCGAGGTGAGCCACCGCCAAATGTCTAGTATGGATCTGATGATGAAGATTGAAGGGAAGAGATAAAGAAGATAAAAAATAAATAAAAGGAAACATATTTTTTTTAAAATAGAATATTAATATGAAATAAATTAAATATTTATAAAGTTAATATTTTAACTATCTTTTTATCTCTCACTCTCCCAAAGAGAGTGAACTACACCTTCTTTGCCACATCAGCATTTAGGGAGCAAATAACTTCATTTTAAAATAGTTCAGGGGTGTAATAGGACTCTCGTAAAGTATGAGTGTGTAGTTGGGAATCCGACTATACGTGGGAGGGAGGGTTTGGCCAAGATAATCTACCCGAAATAAGAATTGATGAAATAAACTACGATAATCTAGAACAACATTCGGAAACAAGCGAAACATATACGAAACTTTTAGCAAACATAGATAATACAAAGAATATAGAAATAAATACAAGAGACGTAGACATAGATGAAAAACCTACCACATCAGGAGTAAAAAATCCAAAAAAATTAAATCCAAAATATTATAATAAAAACTATGAACAATATGATAGAGAAAAAACTATATGAGATAAAAGATTAAATAAAAAATGAACGCCAAAACCAATAATTGAACAACATAATTTTCTAGATTTAGATTGTGTAGCAAATATAAATAAAACAATCCAATTATGGATGGGATATATATCAAAACAATTAATAGATAACAAAATAGTAATGATAGAAACACCAGGATATATAAAAAGAACACTTATAGAAACAGTAAAATTATGGCTACAAAATTTATCAGATGAAAGTTTACAAACTCTAAGAAGTAATAAAAAATTTTGATGGTAGAATAGCTACTACAGCTATAGAAATACTATATAAATACGAAATAGCTATAAGAAATGAATTTAGTAGTATGACAACAGAGGTAGAAGAACAAAATAAAGAAAAAATCATAAATCAAAATCTAATGACAAAATTAGCAATATGTAATATGTGTTACATTTATGAATATACATGTGCATTTGGAGAATACTATTATAAAGGAACATATAGCACAGAAGAAAGTAAAGAAATAAGAAAATTATATTTTACAAAATTACCAGAACCTTTTAATTTAAAAATAATAAAAAGTTGGAATGAAGCAGAATTAACAGATACCTTAGGAACTAGAATGAAATTCTTGCAACGATGGTTTATGGAACTATGTGAAAAACATAAAGAAGAAATAAAAATGGAAAAAATATTAGTAAAAAACTTGGCATGTTGCAAAAATAAAACAGCACCTCAATTTGGTTGTATAGATAGGTATTATAAAAATAGAAATAAATATAATAAAAAATATAGATCAAAATATAAATATAAAAAACTAAGAAGAAGATACTATGTAAAAAACTACAAAATCAAAAAACCATATAAACTAAAAAGAAAACTAACGGAATGTACTTGTTATAATTGTGAAAAATTAGGACACATAGCTAGAGATTGTAAATTACCTAAAAATTCAAAGAAAAAACAAATATCAGAAATAATAATAAACGATGAAAAATATACGCCGATAGAATACATAGATTATGAATTAGAAAGTGAAGATAGCATATATGAAATATCAGAAAATGAAATATATAATGATATAGAAATAGAATCAGACAATGAATTCGATAATATAACAAATGACTGAAACAGATATACAACTAATAAATAAAGAAGAACATCAAGACGAAGAATCTTTAGAACAAAAAATAATATTTGATAATAGTATATTTGAACAAATAAAAAGAAAAAAAATAGACCTAAGCGTAGAAACAATATTCGAAATACCAACAATAAGAAACTGGTTTAAACGACAAAAAGAAGAATATTATGTAGTAAGTCAAAAAGAATATATCATAGATTGCAAATACACCAAAGGAAAGGCTAAAATACCAATAATAAACAAACGAATAATAAATAAAGAAATACAAGATATTAAGGCTAAAAATCCAATTAAATATGTACATTTAGGAGGAACGGAAATATTAATAAAAACATGTTTTAGAGAAGAAATAGATACACCCATAGAAATATACTTAGCGGATGATAGAATTATACAACCTATAGAAAAAAGTATAATAAGTGCAGTAAAAGGCAATCTCATATAACAAAAATTTAAATTTATAATAAGTGCTAACTACTCAGTAGCAATAAATAACAGAAACATAGATAAATCACTAGTTTTATATTGGAAAATGTCAGGGATAGAACTAACCCCGGGAAGTAAAATATTTACAGCTAGATGTAAAAACTTATATGTTTTAACAACTAAACATAAAATAACAGCAAAAAAATAAAGTAAATAAAATAAAAATAGAAGATCCCTTCGAAAGGATTATTAGAGTTATAGACAATAATGATTATAGTTATAATGAAATCGATATAGAAGAAGATTTTGAAATAGTAAAAGAAAGACTAAGTACATGAAAAAGAATAAACAATGAAATAACTCAAATATCATCAAAAATGAGTACCTCAAGAAGAATAGATAAAACTCCACAAAAATCAATGGAAGAAGAAATAAAACCACATCATTACTACAAAACGGGAGTAATGGAACAACGGAAATATTTAATATTAATGAACACAGGACTAGAAGAAAACTATATTACAAGAGAATTAATGATGGAAGATGAAATAGTAACTACTGAACAATTATGCCCCGAACTACCAAAAACATTAATGTATACCGAAGAAACTATAGAAAAGGAAATAATCATTGGATGAGTACCAATACTAATAAAATTTAAAATATATCATGAAATGAAAATATCACTTTAGCAATAAAATGGCTAGAACAAATAAAACCATATAATCTAGAAGACAAACAGTTGATAATAAATTATGAAAAATAAAAGAATAACAATAAAAAGAATTTTAGTATGATAAAAATATGAAAATATATATACTTGCAAAGATAATAATAGAGGGATATTACAACAGATATTATACACCAATGATAAATACGGGAGCAGAAGCTAATATATGTAAATACAATTGTTTACCAAAAGATAAGTGGAAAAAATTAAAAACACTAATAGTAGTAACATCATTTAATAATGAAGGAAGCATGATCACAAATAAGACAAAAAATATAAAAATACAAATATGGAATAAGATATTAACTATAGAAGAAATATATAACTTTGAATTGATCACAAAAGATATGCTATTAAGAATGCCATTTTTAGAAAAATTATACTCACATATAATAACAAAAACACACTGGTGGTTCACAACACCATGTAAACAAAAAATAGGAGCAAAAAGAGTAAATAACAAAAAACGAAAAACAACAGAATGGGTAAAAGGAAGTGAAAAAATTACATAAAAATTAGAAAATATAAAAGAGGAAGACCCCAAGATAGAATTAACTATATTCTCTATAGATAAAGTAAAAATAATCCAAGATAAGTTAGAATTATTATATAGTAAAGATCCTTTACAAGGATGGAAAAAACATGAAACAAAAATAAAAATTGAGCTAATTGATAGTAATAGTATAATAACCCAAAAACCATTAAAATATAATTTTAATGATTTAACAGAATTTAAGATACATATAACTGAATTACTAGAAAAAGGGTACATACAAGAAACCAATTGCAAGCATACAAACCCAGCATTTATAGTAAATAAACATAGTGAACAAAAAAGAAGAAAAAGTAGAATGGTTATTGATTATAGAAATTTAAATGCAAAAACTAAAACATATAATTACCCAATACTAAATAAAATATTAAAAATAAGACAAATACAAGGATATAATTACTTTAGTAAATTTGACTGCAAATCAAGATTTTACCACTTAAAATTAGAAGAAGATTCTAAAAAACTTATGACATTTACAGTACCACAAGGATTTACGAATGGAATGTATTACCATTTGGATATAAAAATGTACCAGGTAGATATCAATACTTTATGAATAACTATTTTAAACAACTAGAAAATTGTGTAGTATATATTGATGAAAATATAAAATTATTAGAAAAATTTATACATATTATAGAATATTCAGGCATAAGTCTATGTAAAAAGAAAGCAGACATAATGAAAAAGCAAATAGAATTCTTAGGAATACAAATAGATAAAAATGGAATAAAAATGCAAATACACATAGTACAAAAAATAATTAACTCAAATGAGCAACTAGATACAAAAAAAAAATTACAATCATTTCTAGGACTAGTAAACCAAGTAAGAGAATACATACCAAAATTAGCAGAGAATTTAAAACCATTACAACAAAAATTAAAGAAAGATGTAGAATACCAGTTTGATAAAAAAGACCAAACACAAATACAAAAAATAAAACTATTATGTAAGAACCTATCTAAACTATATTTTCCTGATGAGAACAAAAAATTTACTTATATAATAGAATCAGACGTCAGTGAAAAAAGTTATGGAGGAGTCTTAAAATATAAATATGATAAAGAAGAAATAGAACATCATTGTAGATATTATTATTCAGGAACATTTACCAATACAAAAATAAGATGAGAAATAAATAGGAAAGAATTATATTCAGTGTATAAATGTTTACTATCATTTGAACCATACATTGTATATAACAAATTTATTATAAGAACAAATAACACATAAGTAAAATGGTGACTAACAAGAAAGATACAAGATTCGGTAACTACAAAAGAAATAAGAAGATTGATATTAAATATATTAAATTTTACATTTATAATTGAAGTAATAAAAACTAACAAGAATGTTATTGCAAATTACTTATCAAGACAAAGCTACTCAAACTGACAAAGAAAATACAATGGAAGAGATACTCAAAGCCATTACTACACTTTGCATAAAAGTGGACAGTTTGGACAATGAGATACAAAAGCTAAAGACTAATGAAAATAATCTGAAATCTAAAGCTAGTCAGCAGTATGACTATAAAAATGCGAAGCTAAGTCGACCGGAAGACTCTAAAAATCCAGAAATAAAAGGTGACGTTGGGAAACACCTTAAAACCCATAACATTTGTCTAAATATAGCTGCAGGTACAAGCAAACGAGTTAGTGAAAAACAAAAGAATTCAAACTTAAACCAACTATTCGAAAAACCATTTACCCCGAGGCCAACACCAAAAAACATAATGACTATAGAACCACAAACTTTTACATATGCGGATAGCCTACACCATGACAAAAGAACATATAACCATATTACACGAACCTATATAGAAAACATATACAAAATCCAAACATTTTTAAATCTTAACCCCAGATCTACTACAACCCAAGAACCCAACCAGGATTATTTAACTAAAAAATTACAAGGTTATAATAAATTGATTGCACAACCGAAAACTAACGCCAACTTAGTAAGGACATGTTATAACTATGGACTATTAAATACAGTATATACATATAACGGAGAGGAACTAAGTGGAATACCGGAACTGCATAAAGCATTTATTACATATAAGAGAGTTACTAAGGGAAATTTATTCTAGGTAAAATTTTATACGGCAACAGCAGAGATATTATACGAGGAAATAAAACCTCCAATACAAGTTGTATAGATAGGACTAACAAAAAATATGATAATATCGAAAGATATCGAACAACAACCAGAGATACAAAAAAGTGAGATACCCAATTTTTATGCCAATAAGAGAATAATTGGTATATCAACCATTATACAAGAACTAGCAAATAATTATTTAAACGAAAATGCTATATGGAGCTACTACGCAAGAGATTAGTTAATGATTTATTCCAATTCAAGGGAGCTAAGGAAAGCAGATATGGAAGAAGTCCAAAGATGGATTTTATCATTACTTAAGCCAGAAGAACGACCTACAACATGAGCACTAAAAGTAGGATTTATTTCGGCAGAGTTATTAATCAGATATTGCAAGTTAATTGGACACAAATATCCAGATCACATATGTTCAAAATGCAATGGAGAAGATAATGTGATACCAGATGTCCAGCTAGAATAATCCAAAGGGCAAAAGGAGATAAGCATGGAAAAAGATAAGTATGGAAAAAGATAAAAGAAAAAGAAGTCAAGAAAGCTAAAGTCATCTACGTATTATTGCAAAGATGTAAAAGTCATAATGTTATTTAACTTATTAGAAATAGTAGTAGACATGTGTAAAGTAGGAATAGTAAAAAGATGTAAAGCATCATAAAGTAGATAAGTAGTGTGCTTATTGTATAGTATGGTAGTGTTAATGTCACGACCCGAGAGCATCCCCAAGTCGTAACATGCGTATTCGACCTCTCGGAGGTCGCATACAAGCCCTTAGCATTCATCACATTAGATATGTAAAAATAGTACGGAATTTAAAAACTCTTTAAATAAAATCCCATAAGACTCAAGGTCACTTTTAAAAACATCATTCAAAAGTACACAAGAGGAATACTAAGTCTCTTAGCCATCTTAGACATAAACGTGAAAACATACTAGGGACACGACCCTTTACAATCAAAAGAAGTCTATTAAGTCTATTACAAGAACCTTATCATAAAACTAGAATAGAAAAGTCTTGTCCTTGACATATGAAGACATACCACAAGATCTTGGAAGAACTTCAAGCTCCAAGCTTACTATAGAACCCGCTCACTTTCCGGAACCTACACTTGTAGAAAAATAGAGAAATATGGAATTAGCACAATTAAGTACTAAGTATGATGATCATGCAAGAAAACGTGCACCACGAACATTTACAAGGAATAAAAAATGCTTTTAAGACCTTCTTTAACAAACCTTTACAACCACAAGCATAAACCCACATTTCAAGTCACCATTCACAAATAAGACCATATTCACATCACTTACAACTCAATTAACACAAACGTATAATACTTAAACAAGATAGCAAAGTAATTCCTTCCTTACCATCTAAGTCTCTATCTCAAGTCACCCTAAGCCATATTTAAGTGAATAATGAAGTGACCGCCCATACAATCTCTTCATATACACCTAAGTGTTCCTAAGAGTTACCATAGACAAGGGTTTTTTTTTCATTACATTATAACATACTAAGTCAACATTCTTTATAAAACCATTTAAGAGACACACAAGCATATAGGGGACAATCACATAATAGCCCTAAGGCTTAGGGAACTCACTTTAGCATCTTTTAAGCCTACTCGTGCCATGTGTAGATAGCATCCCATACTACTACCTACATGTTGTAGAACCTATCCAATACTAGAGTGCACATCCCATATGATGGAAATAGGCCTTAACCGACATAGACCACACTAGCAAGGTATGGAATCCGGAGTCTATCCTACTCCATGTGTTCTACTTGCCAAGGGTAGAACTAAAAGTAACCCATGTTGGCACATGGTGTAAGAGATGTCCAAGGATGTTCATTGTGCCTAATCTCATGCTCAACTAGGCCACCATCCTAACCACATCCACTCGGTGCTTACCCTTGGTTTCCATAGAGTATTCAATCAAATATGTACTAGAGAGGGTTCCTTTTCTAGTTCAACCAACTCATAGTACCTCTTCCCAAGAAAGGCCCCATTTCTTAGTCATAGCCAATCTAGGTTCATAGAGATAGCTCATTTGACTTTCTTAGATAAGGATTCTCATGCCATTCCAGCTCCATCCATCTCTAAGTCTATCATTTCACTCAAGAAGGAAACATCACCCTAAGGCCCATCCTTCAAGGTTATACATTTACTTAGGAAAACTAGACTCATGAAAAGGCACTATGCTTAAGTCTACCAATTCAAGTCTTGTCCTAGAATTCCTCTTTTAGCATTTATAAGAAGAGCTCCATTACTAAGTCATAGCCCAACCAAACATTCATATATAAAATCAAGCTTTCATGACACAAGACAAGATACTCAAGTCTAGCATATGAGCTACAACATCATCTTACAAAGACTCATCATAGTCCATCATCACCACATATCATCATTTCAAGAGAAACATGCTTTCTCATTAGCATGCTAACACTTTATACAATATCACATTAATACCATTAGAACATCTTCACATTATATCTTCACACAAACTTTACATATAGCTTCATATGTGTATAATAATACAACACTATAATAGCACTCATATAATGCCCTTCATGGCCTCAATTTACAATAATACGATATTCCTACATTATACAACAACTTCACCAATGCCTTCATGACTACAATTTACAATAATACCACACAAAAATATGATATAACACTTCCACCAAAGGTGGATTCAACCTACCAACAACAATCAATTCAATAAAGAGAGTTCAAGCTTTCTTACCATAATCCAAAGTCATAGCCAAAATCACCAATATTTCACCCATAAGGCTTACCACCCTTATTAACAATTAATCATGAATAAACATTAAACAACTCAAGAGATATCAATACAATTCACTTTACACCTAATTCCATCAACTTTGAATTTATAGAAAAAGACCCACTTCATAAGCAAATTTAGGAGTTTAGGGAAAATCATGGGTTCTTCAAGGAATTCCATATGAAATCATCTTAAAAACACTAATCAAACATTAATTCATCAATATAATGGCTTAGAAAACGTTTTGCCAATGAACCCATGCTTAGATTAGAATTTGAGATTTTTGTTCTTTGAAACATTTTTTTTTAAACTCTTTTGATTGGACTCCTTGAAAAAAAGATTGATCAAGGATCAAGGGTCACCATACCTCTAAGTTGAAAACCCATGAAAATTGAAGAAAGAACTCGAAATCTTCAACCCTAGCTCCAACTTGACCTTGACCTTCAATGGTTTCTAGAGAGAACCCTTTTTTTTTTGTTTGAAAGATGAATTAGAACAATACCTTTTTTTAAAGTTTTAATACCATAAATAGTTATTAGAAATAAAATAAAATATACTCACTTCTTAATTTAACTACATTAATATTTACGAAAACGCCCCTTGCCTACATGGACCTACCAAATAAAACTAAGGCAGAGTCCAATTTTTATTTTGGAAAAAAACTTTCATAACTCCAATTTATGCTTAAACTTTAAAAATTCATACGTTAGGCTCTAGTTTCATCTATCTATTTTTAGGGTCGCTACAGTTAAAAAGTCATATAGTATGGACAAATTAAAAGAGTATGGGCACGTGTAAGTAGTAGGTATGGTAGGTGTAAATAGCACATTATTGTGCATTATTGTAAAGTAATGCATTATTATGCATTACTGTAGAGATAAAATTTGAAAGTGCAGTAGATAGGATTTCCTTTCTATATAAAGGAAGGAACATGTAACATAAAAGGCAGACTGAAATAAACAAAGCATTTTCATAAACACTCTCTCAATATTTAATACTTAAGCTATTCATATTTAATAGATAATGGAACAAACTTCAAACATCATGGATAAGCAAGAGGCAAAGGTATATTGTTCAAAAATTATGCAGAACTAATTTTATATATTCCTGAATATCATATATATGATTGAATAAATTTATGTTAGTTATTATGTATTAGAATTATTTGAATCGTGATTTCTAGTTTATTAGCACACTTTGGAAACAGGGAGAAAACTTCTATACTATGTCATCCTAATGTTGAAACCGGTAGGCGAGGAAAGCCGTTTAGGGGAGTAAACAAAGTTGAGGCGCTGATAAGAAGGAAGTATCCGCTAAAGTACGATGCTAGTAGTGACAGGAGAATATGATAAACAGATAATCTAGTTCATAATGATCTAATATGAATTTAATCAATTATGAATATGATAGGAAGGAATAATTGAAAATAAAAAATCTGCATAGCAACGAACATGACTACTTAGATGCATGATGAAATGATAAAAAACTATGAAACTCTAATCTTATATATACTTAAAGATATAGAAATAATTGAATTAAGAAGAATAATATGGGAAAAAATATTTAATGATAACGAATCAGAAGATATATTAAACCAACAATGGTATGAAATAGACTTACATGATTTAGACCTCGAAAGAATAGAATTGTATGATTTAGAAATAAATTCAGATTAAAATGAACTACGAATATTTACAATATTGGACAGAAGCTATGAAAAATATAAAAAAAAATTAGAACAATTAATGGAAAATAATTTATATATGTACCTAAGAACCCAAGATATGTTATATCTAGAATATATCATAAATAATATTAAAGAGATATCAAGATTAAAACACTTAACAAAAGAATATTATAATAAAATCTTTAAAATGGATTCTTCACCTACCACACTATCAAAAATATGAATTCCTCAACTACCAATTCCTTATATTTATCACCTACCAATAAAATGAATTCCGCACCAAAAAATGGTATCAGAGCTATGGATGAAAAGAAATATAAGAAGAAACATACTAGTAGAAAGATAAGAAAATTAAGAAGAAAATTAAACAAATTATATCCAGAATATAAACAACTCAATATCACAAAAATTGATAACGATAAATTAGATCAATTAATAGATAATATATCTAAAATAGAATATAGATATATTCAATATTTAAATATATAATGAATAACGAGAATAACGAATATAGATAAAAACTTACTGAAATAACTATAGCGAAAAAACAAGAATTAGCACATAGACAAAGTAGACTTAACAGTAATATATTCGCAGGAACTTGTAATAAATCTATAGTAGCACAGAGGAAAACTATTTTATATCTACAGATACAGATAGAAAGTTTAGAATATAAACTTCAACACAATCTATAAATGAATAAAGAAGAATATGTCATAGACGAAAAAATATATGAAAATTATGATAGATTAAAAATAAAGATAATATTTTCTAATCTAGAAAGAAGATACAAAAAAAATAGGTGACAATATAAGTTTAATGTTAAAAAAAGAAACGATAAAACTAGAAGATAGTTTAACTGCTATGATAAGAATAACAAAAGAAAATGAAGAAATAGATAGAAAAACGAAAATTGAAAAAATAAAACAACAAACAAAAAAGGAAGTACAACAATTAGAAGAAGTAAAAAATACTAAAGTAATAGAACTAGAAAAAGAGCTGACAATGTTAAAAGAAATGTATGAAATAAAACAAAAAGAAAAAGAACAAAAAACAAAATTAGCAAATGAGATAAATAAATTTAAAGAGAAATTGCAAATAGAAGATGAATTAGAAGAAAAAGAAGAAAATAACCAAAATAATCTATCCGAAATAAGAATTGATAAAATAAATGACAATGATCTAGATGAACAACATTTGGAAACAAGCGAAACATATATGGAACTTTTAGCAAACATAGATAATACAAAGAATTTAGAAGTAAATACAGGAGACGTAGACATGAATAAAAAACCTAGTACATCAGGAATAAAAAACTCAAAAAATTTAAAATATTATAATGAAAACTATGGACAATATGATAAAGAAAAAATTATATGGGATAAAAGATTGAATAAAAAATGGACACCTAAACCAATAACTGAACAACATGATTTTTTAGATTTAGATTGTGTAGCAGATATAAATAAAACAATCCAATTATGGATAGGATATATATCAAAACAATTAATAGACAACACAATAGGAATGACAGAAACACCAGGATATATGGAAAGAACACTTATAGGAACAGTAAAATTATAGCTACAAAATTTATCAGATAAAAGTTTAAAAACTCTAAGAAGTAATAAAAAATCTAATGGTGAATTAGCTACTACAACTATGGAAATATTACATAACTATGAAATAGCTATAAGAAATGAATTTAGTAGTATGACAACAGAAGTAGAAGAACAAAATAGAGAAAAAATCATAAACCGAAATCTAATGACAAAATTAGCAATATGTAATATGTGTTATATAGATAAATATACATGTGCATTTAGATAATATTATTATAAAGGAACATATAGCACAGAAGAAAGTAAGGAAATAAGAAAGTTATATTTTACAAAATTACCAGAACTTTTTAATTCAAAAGTAATAAAAAGTTGGAATGAAACAGGATTAACAGATTTCTTAGGAGCTAGAATGAAATACTTACAACGATGGTTTATAGAACTATGTGAAAAACATAAAGAAGAAATAAAAATGGAAAAAATACTAATAAAAAATTTAGCATGTTGCAAAAATAAAACAGCACCCCAATTTGGTTGTACGGACAAATACTATAAAAAGATATATAACAAAAAATATAGATCAAAATATAAATATAAAAACCAAGAAGAAGATATTATGTAAAAAAAATTACAAAACCAAAATACCATATAGACCAAAAAGAAGACTAACGAAATGTACTTGTTATAATTGTGGAAATTAGGACATATAACTACAAATTGTAAATTACCTAAAAATACAAAGAAAAAACAAATATCATAAATAATAATAGACAATGAAAAATATATACAAATAGAATACGTAGATTATGAATTAGAAAGTGAAGATTGCATATATGAATTATCAGAAAATGAAATAGACGAAATGGAAAATTATTTATTAATAGAATCAGATAATGAACACTATATAAATGACTGAAACAGATATACAAATAATAACTAAAGAAAAATATCAAGATGAAGAATCAGCAGAACAAAAAATAATATTTGATAATAATATATTTGAACAAATAAAAGGCAAAGAATTAGACCTAAGCGTAGCAAAAATATTCGAAATACCAACAATAAGAAATGGTTTAAACGACAAAAAGAAGAATATTATGTAGTAAGTCAAAGAGAACATATCATATATTGCAAATACACCAAAGGAAAGGCTAAAATACCAATAATAAACAAACGAATAACAAATAAAGAAATACAAGATATTAAGGCTAAAAATTCAATCAAATATGTACATTTAAAAGGAACGAAAATATTAATAAAAGCATGTTTTAGAGAAGGAATAGATACACCCATAGAAATATACTTAACAGATGATAGGATCATACAATCTATAGAAAAAAGTATAATAAGTGCAGTAAAAGGCAACCTTATATACCAAAAATTTAAATTTATAATAAGTGTTAACTACTCAGTAGCAATAAATGACAGAAATATAGATAAATCACTAGTATTATATTGAAGAATGTCATGGATAGAGCTAGCCCCAGGAAGTAAAATATTTACAGCTGGATGTAAAAACTTATATGTTCTAACAACAAAACATAAAATAACAGCAAAAAATAAAACAGATAAAATAAAAATAGAAGATCCCTTTGGAAGGATAGTTACAATCATAGATAATAATGATTATAGTTATAATGAAATTGATAAAGAAGAAGATTTAGAAATAGTAAAAGAAAGACTAAGTACATTGAAAAGAATAAACAATGAGATACCCCAAATATCATAAAAAATGAGTACCTCAAGAGGAATAGATAAAACCCCACAAAAATCAATGGAAGAAGAAATAAAACCACATCATTACTACATAACGGGAGTAATGGAACAACGAAAATATTTGATACTAATAAATACAGGACAAGAAGAAAACTATATTACAAGAGAATTAGTGACGGAAGATGAAATAATAACTATTGAACAATCATACCCCGAACTACCAAAAGCATTAATATATATCGAAGAAACTACGGAAAAGGAAATAATCATTGGAGAAATACCAGTAATAATAAAGTTTAGAGTATATCAAGGAGATGAAAATATCACTTGAGGAATAAAATGGCTAGAACAAGTAAAACCATATAATCTAGACGACAAACAGTAGACAATAAATTATGAAAATAAAAGAGTAATAATAAAAAGAAATTTAGTATGATAAAAATATGAAAATATATATACTTGCAAAGATAATAATAGAGGGATATTACAACAGATATTATACACCAATGATAGATACGGGAGCAGAAGCTAATATATGTAAATACAATTGTTTACCAAAAGATAAGTGGAAAAAATTAAAAACACTAATAGTAGTAACATCATTTAATAATGAAGGAAGCATGATCACAAATAAGACAAAAAATATAAAAATACAAATATGGAATAAGATATTAACTATAGAAGAAATATATAACTTTGAATTGATCACAAAAGATATGCTATTAAGAATGCCATTTTTAGAAAAATTATACCCACATATAATAACAAAAACACACTGGTGGTTCACAACACCATGTAAACAAAAAATAGGAGCAAAAAGAGTAAATAACAAAAAACGAAAAACAACAGAATGGGTAAAAGGAAGTGAAAAAATTACATAAAAATTAGAAAATATAAAAGAGGAAGACCCCAAGATAGAATTAACTATATTCTCTATAGATAAAGTAAAAATAATCCAAGATAAGTTAGAATTATTATATAGTGAAGATCCTTTACAAGGATGGGAAAACCATAAAACAAAAATAAAAATTGAGCTAATCGATAATATTAGTATAATAACCCAAAAATCATTAAAATATAATTTTAATGATCTAACAGAATTTAAGATACATATAAGTGAATTACTAGAAAAAGGGTACATACAAGAAACCAATAGCAAGCATACAAACCCAACATTTATAGTAAATAAACATAGTGAACAAAAAAGAGGAAAAAGTAGAATGGTTATTGGTTACAGAAATTTAAATGCAAAAACTAAAACATATAATTACCCAATATCAAATAAAATATTAAAAATAAGACAAATACAAGGATATAATTACTTTAGTAACTTTGACTACAAATCAGAATTTTACCACTTAAAATTAGAAGAAGAATCTAAAAAACTTACAGCATTTACAGTATCACAAGGATATTATGAATAGAATGTATTACCGTTTGGATATAAAAATGTCCCAGGTAGGTATCAACATTTTATGGATAACTACTTTAAACAACTAGAAAATTGTGTAATATATATTGATGATATATTACTATATTCTAAAATCCAAGATGAACACATAAGATTATTAGAAAAATTCATATATATTATAGAATATTCAGGCATAAGTCTAGGTAAAAAGAAAGCAGACATAATGAAAAGACAAATAGAGTTCCTAGGAATACAAATAGATAAAAATGGAATAAAAATGCAAACGCATATAGTACAAAAAATAATTAACTCAAATGAACAGCTAGATACGAAAAAAAAATTACAATCATTTCTAAGACTAGTAAACCAAGTAAGAGAATACATACCAAAATTAGCAGAGAATTTAAAATCATTACAACAAAAATTAAAGAAAGATGTAGAATACCAGTTTGATAAAAAAGACCAAACACAAATACAAAAAATAAAATTATTATGTAAGAACCTACCTAAACTATATTTTCTGAATGAAAACAAAAAATTTACTTATATAGTAGAATCAGACGCCAGTGAAAAAAGTTATGGAGGAATCTTAAAATACGAGTATGATGGAGAAAAAATAGAACATCATTGTAGATATTATTCAGGAACATTTACTAATACAAAAATAAAATGAAAAATAAACAGGAAAGAATTATATTCAGTATATAAATGTTTATTATCATTTGAACCATATATCGTATATAACAAATTTATTATAAGGACAGATAAAGACAAGTAAAATGGTGTCTAGCAAGAAAAATACAAGATTCAGTAACGACAAAAAAAATAAGGAGATTGGTATTAACTATATTAAATTTTATATTTACTATTGAAGTAATAAAAATTGATAAGAATGTTATTGTAGATTACTTATCAAGACAAAACTAATCAGACTGAGAAAGAAAATACAATTGAAGATATACTCAAAGTCGTTACTATACTTTGTACCAAAGTGGATAGTATGGACAATGAGATACAAAAATTAAAGTCTAAAGCTAGTACAAGTCAGCAACATGACTATAAAAATGCGGAGCTACGTCAATCGAAAGACGAAAAAATTCCAGAGATAAAAGGAGACGTTGGGAAACTCCCTAAAACCCATAACATTTGTTCAATTACAACTGCAGGTACAAGTAGACAAGTTAGTGAAAGACAACACAAGAATATAAATTTGAACAAGTTATTTGAAAAACCATTTACCCCAAAAATATCAAAAAACCTTTTGATCACAGAACCACAAACCTCTACATATGCAGATAGCCTACATCATGACAAAAAAAACATATAACCATATCACACGTTCCTATATAGAGAATATATATAAAATCCAAACTTACCTTAACCTCAACCCAAGATCCACTATAACCAAAAAACCAAACCAAGATTACCTAACCTAAAAATTACAAGGTTATAATAAATTGATTGCACAGCCAAAAACAAATGCAAATTTAGTCAAAACATGTTACAATTATGGATTATTAAATACAGTATATACCTACGATG
Source organism: Solanum commersonii (assembly GCA_029007595.1). NCBI lineage: Eukaryota > Viridiplantae > Streptophyta > Magnoliopsida > Solanales > Solanaceae > Solanum > Solanum commersonii. Next base: position 3,413,242 of record JAJTWQ010000055.1, on the reverse strand, counting down.
GAGAAGAAATAAGTGGAATGCCAGAATTACATAAGACATTTATCACATACAAAAGAGTAACAAAGGAAAACCTATTTTATATAAAATTCTATACAGCACCAGCAGAGATACTATATGAGGAAATAAAACCTCCGATCCAAGTTGTAAAGATAGGTTTGACAAAAGATATGATAATACCAGAAGATATCGGACAACAATTAGAGATACAAAAAATCAAGATACCCAGTTTTTATGCTAATAAGAGAATAATTGGTATATCAACTATCATCCAGGAGTTAGCGAAAATGCTATATGGAGTTATTATTCTAGAGATCAGTTAATGATTTATTCCAATTCAAGAGAGCTAAGAAAAGCAGATATGGATGAAGTCCAGAGATGGATTTTATCATTACTTAAACTAGAAGAACGACCTACAACACGAGCACTAAAGACAGGATTTATTTCAGCAGAGTTATTAACCAGATATTGCAAGTTAATTGGACACAAATATTCAGATCACATATGTTCAAAATGCAATGGAGAAGATAATGTAATCCCTGATGTCCAACTGGAATGATTAAATAAGATAGAGACGGAAGTAGATAAAAAGATAAGGCAAATAATAGATATGGCCAAAAGCAAATAATATAAAAAAGTACCATGTAAATATTATTAGTCTTATTATGTCTTATTGTAAGAAGACAAGTATAAAGTAGAGTGTGCATTATTGTGTAGTATAAATTATGGTAGTGCTAAAAAGTCATATAGTATGGACAAATTAAAAGGGTATGGGCACGTGTTAGTAGTAGGTATGGTAGGTGTAAGTAACACATTATTGTGCATTATTATAAAGTAATGCATTATTATGCATTACTGTAGAGATAAAATTTGAAAGTGCAGTAGATAGGATTTCCTTTTTATAAAAAGGAAGGAACATGTAACAAAAAAGGCAGACTGAAATAAACAAAGCATTTTCATAAACACTCTCTCAATATTTAATACTTAAGCTATTAATATTTAATAGATAATGGAACAAACTTCAGATATCATGGATAAGCAAGAGACAAAGGTATATTGTTCAAAAAATATGCAGAACTAATTTCATATATTTCTGAATATTATATATATGATTGAATAAATTTATGTTAGTTATTATGTATTAGAATGATTTGAATCATGATTTCTAGTTTATTAGCACATTGGAAACAGGGAGAAAACTTCTATACTATGTCATCCTAATATTGAAACCGGTAGGCGAGGAAAGCCGTTTAGGGGAGTAAACAAAGTTGAGGCGCTGATAAGAAGGAAGTATCCGCTAAAAGTACGATGCTAGTAGTGACAGGAGAACATGATAAACAGATAATCTAGTTCATAATGATCTAATATGAATTTAATCAATTATGAATATGATAGGAAGGAATAATTGAAAATAAAAAATCTGCATAGCAACGAACATGACTATTTACATGCATGATGAAATGATAAAAAACTATGAAACTCTAATCTTATATATACTTAAAGATATAAAAATAATTGAATTAAGAAGAATAATATGGGAAAAAATATTTAATGATAATGAATCAGAAGATATATTAAACCAACAATGGTATGAAATAGACTTACATGATTTAGACCTCGAAAGAATAGAATGATATGATTTAGAACTAAATTCAGATAAAAATGAACTAAGAATATTTACAATATTGGACAGAAGCTATGAAAATTATAAAACTTTTAGAACAATTAATGGAAAATAATTTATATATGTACCTAAGAACCCAAGATATGTTATATCTAGAATATATCATAAATAATATTAAAGAGATATCAAGATTAAAACACTTAACAAAAGAATATTATAATAAAATCTTTAAAATGGATTCCTCACCTACCACACTATCACCTACCACACTATCAAAAATATGAATTCCTCAACTACCAATTCCTTATATTTATCACCTACCAATAAAATGAATTCCGCACCGAAAAATGGTATATTTTATTTTATTAGGTTTTGATTTGGGTAAACAATGACAAATGTTTGATATCATGAGTTTGAGCAATTGATACGAGGAATCACGGATTACATATCTTTGGATTTACTTTTTGATAAATTCAATTTAATTTTCTATTTTTGTAGTAGCTTCTTGATTTAGGGATTTGTGTATTTATTCTTGTGCTCTTCACATTGTAGCCATGTCTCCTTAAAATCCAGGTGACTATTTTGCCACCACTATTTGTTCATTTTCAAACTTTTCTAAGTATGCTGCAATTTTAAGATAATTTGTCTTACTCTTCAATTTTTAGATTTGATTTCTTACGTTTGCATCTTCATATGTTATTCCCCTGATTTTCTTTTCTTCTTCATTCTATTTAAATTTTAGATATCATAAAAATGAAACGAGAGAATGAATATTCGTTAAATGGCCGAGTTCAGCATTAAGTCACGACTTTTTTATTGTCTGATTGTTGTTATTAGAACGTATGTCTTAAATTGAGAATTTAGGATATGTTAGTGTAATTAAATTTTAAAGTGAGCCTCTACCTGCAAGTTGATGCACTTTTATTTTCATGCTAGCTTATGAGTCAATAGTCTCCTCATTCTTTGCCACAAAATAATTCCCAACCAACACCAATTTCTTTGCTCAACTTTCCCTTTCCTCTCTCCTTCAAAATTTCTGATATTTGCCGTTGATTCGTTAGTATATCAATCATTTATATTTTTTTAATATCTTTGTTGAATCACTTAATCTTGATCCTGTAATTTTATATTCATTTAATTATGTATTACAACAACACCAAGTCCAAGACAATGGAAGAAAGTTGCCTAGACAATTTTGGTTGAACAAGATATGTTGCACCAACCTGCAAAGACAAAGTTACTTAATAGCATAGTGAGGATAATGGTACAACCGATATGCAACAAGCAACATTATGATTTTAAAAAATGATGTAATTGAGGTTCTGAATTAAATCTTGGAGAGGCGTCATTTGTATGTTATGTATTGAAGATAGTAGTTAAAGTTAGTTAGTCAGATAATTTATTAATTGCAACAAATTGACTAGTTAGTTAGTTAGTATAATCAGTTAGGAAAGTAGTTAGAAGGTCCAAGTAATTTTGTTACTGAAACTTGTATAAATACCGTTCATGATTCATTGTAACAATAACTCTTTTTAATCAATACACATAAATTTCCAATTCTTCTCTCTAGTTTCAATATGGTATCAGAGTTGTGAGTCAATGATTCTTTGATTCAATTCGATCCTAAATATCTCCATTAACGAAGATTTCAGTAACAAAGTTTTTTTTTGGAATGGTGATTAAAGACGACACACTAGTGGTGCTTCCTGTTGCTGTTGCACCACCAGAGACACTCGAGTTGATTGAATCGAAGAGGAATCATCCTCTTTATCGCCATCCATCAAACACTCCTGGATCTGTGTTGACCACACTCCAACTCACTAGTGCAGAAAATTACTCACTATGGAGTAGATCAATGTTGATTAATCTTCAAGCTAAAAGTAAGCTTGGATTTGTCCTTGAAACTTGTCGAAAGCATAATTATTCGCCTGAATTGGAAGAACAGTGGGCAATGTGTTCGTCTTTGCATGGATCATGAACATAGCTTCGAAGGATTTGTTGAGTGGAATCGTGTATCCTTCAGATGATGCGACTGTGTGGAGGGATCTGAAAGAGTGATTCGATAAAGTAGATGGATCTAGGATCTATCAACTTCACAGGGAGATCTGTACCATTCACCAAGGTAATATGACCGTTTCAGTCTATTTTACTAAGTTACGATTATTGTGGGATGAGTTTGATGCCATTGTACCCCCTCCTTCTTGCAACTGTGATAAATATAGGGTTTATGTGGATCACATGCTTTACCTTCGATTGTTTGCCTTTTTAATGGGGTTGAATAAGATGTTTGGTCATGCGCGAAGTCAAATATTAATGATGAACCCCTTGCCTAATATTGGCAAAGCATATGCAATGATACGTGCAAATGAAAGCCAAAGAGTTATCTTAGGGATGCATACATAAGGTAACACAATTGAGGGTACAACTTTATATGAAAACGAAAGTGGTTATAGAAATACATATCGAACAGATGGAGATAAAGGAAAATATGCTGGAAGGGATAATTTCAGTAATAAGAAGAAAGTAGATTGAAATTTGTTCTGTGACCATTGCAAAATGCATGGGCACACCAAGAAAATTTGTTTTAGACTTGTTGGATATCCTGACGATTGGAAATTCAAAAGGAAATCAGACCAAAATGCAGGTCACATGTTCATGAATGCAGCTAGATGAGTTAATTTGAACAGAGAAAAAGGCATAGCCAACAGTGTGCAGATTGATAAGGGTGATCAGGAACTGATACTTTTGGAAAGAACAATGATGGGTATAAGTCTGTATGTGGATCATATGATGTGAGTGATGTCAATTTTGTTTGAAATAACCTGTAGACACTGGCTATGAAATCAACCTACAGTCCAGATCAATATCAGAAGATACTAAAGTTCCTGAATGAAGGAGAGGAAGTTGAAGAAATGATCAACATGGCAAGTAATTTCGGTGATCCTGATGTTTTTCTAGTTTCTAATAGAAAGGAGAACTGTGAAGATGTTATGAATGTTAGTAATGAACCTGCTATGTTTATCAAAAAGGTTCATTGGATAGTTGATTTAGGGGCCATTTTCCACATGACATCCAAACTTGATAATTTGGACAATGTCAATGAACATAGTAAAAATTTAGGTAAGAAGGTACACTTGTCAAATAGCCAAAGGACACTAGTTACTCACTCAGGAAGCTGTGAGATATCAGTTGGTAGCATGCTGGAAAATGTTCTGGTTGTTCCTGATTTTAAGCATGATTTACTCTCAGTATCCCAACTAACAAAGCAGTTACAGTGTTCTGTGCATTTCTTTCCTGAATTCTACATTTTCAGGACCTCTTCAATGGAAAAGTGAAGGGAATTGGTAAAGAGATAGAAGGTTTGCATTACTTTCCTAGTCATTTCTCACATACAAAGACAATTGTTGTTGCTTCTACTGCTACTACTAATGACAAAAGCTTGATGACCAAAGCAAATTCTCACTGCATGCTATGGCATAACAGGATGGGCCATCCTCCATTTAGAGTTTTAAAATAGTTGTCCTTGTTAGATAAAAGTACCAATATAGGAATATGTGATAGTTGCTCAGTTTGTCATTTGGTTAAGCAAACCAGACTTTCATTCCCTACAAGTATCTCTAGAACTAGTGTTATATTTGATCTAATTCATCTTGATGTATGAGGTCCCTATAGAACTGCCACAAATAATGGTTTCAGGTTTTTTCTTACCATTGTAGATGACAATTTATTGGTTTTTTTGTTGAAATTTAAAAGTGGTGTTCTTAATGTCTTGAAATCCTTATTTGCATTAGTTAAAAATCAATTCAGAAGGGTGAGATCAGGTAATGATACTGAGTTTTACAACAAGGATTGTAGCACATTGTTCTCCTCTCTAGGCATCTTCCATGAGAGCAGTTTTCTACACACTCCACGGCAAAATGAAGTGGTGGAGAGGAAGCATAGGCATATACTTGAGGTGGATAGAGCCCTTAGGTTTCAAGGGTCTATCCCTATCAGATTTTGGGGTGAATGTGTATTAGTTGCAGTGTACCTAATCAACAAAAGCAGTTTCCATGTGCGTCAAACACATCTATGATTTTGGAGAAATAACTAGTAAAGGAGTTGGCGTTTCTCATTGTTGGCTAGCCTGGGCTCCACGCCTGATTTTCTCTGAGTGGCGAGAATTCTTTAGTAAAGGCATGTCTTAAGCCCACTTGCGGCTTTCATCGTTGATGAACACCTGCGCTAATAAGACAAAGAAATGGAGAGTCCTTCCAGTGTATTACATTTTCTTCTTATGAAGTTTTCCACAAAATTGCACTAGAATTAGATCACTTAAGGACTATTGGATGTCCCTGCTATGCTACTAAACCTGTGAAGGAGGACAAGTTTTCTTCAAGAGCTAATGTATGTGTAATGATGGGGTACTCACTCACTCAAAAAGAATAGCTATTGTACAATTTGAGCCTCAAAAGATTTATGGTAAGCAGGGATGTAGTCTTCAAGGAAAATAGTTCCCCATTCAGCAAACTACCATCTCATAATGATATGTCATTTTTTATTGGACCTTCACTTAATGATTGTGACACTACAATTAATACACCTTTGGATGATGGGATCCCAAATGTTGAGGAAGCTAATACATAGGTGGTTTTTTAGAAGGAACCAGATACACCAGAGGATACTACAACTGAAGTGATGAATGATAAAGGCCAAGGAGTTGTTGATGCAGATTGTGAAGCTTTAACTGATGCACCTGCCACTGGTAAGCCTAGAACTTCCTCCGGAGCATCTCATCCACCTGTTTGGATGAAGGATTACATCACCAATGTAACTGATTTAATGCATCCGCAATCCTTAGCCAATTATGTGTCTTATGATCATTTATTTTCTTCTTATCAAGCCTATTTGAGTGGTATATCTGCAGAAACTAAACCTAGGACATATGAGGAAGCTGTTAAATACCAGAGATGGGTGGAGGCTATAAAGCAGGAAATTGTTGCATTAGAAGACAATGGTATGGAAAGTCATGGAGTTGCCACCAGGAAAACATACAATAGGGTGCAAGTGGATATTCCAGATATAAAACAAAGTCAATGGATCTATTGACAAGTTCAAAGCTAGGCTTATGGCTAAGGGGTATAGCCAAACAGAAGGAATTGATTATCAAGAGACTTTTTCACCAGTTGTGAAGATGGTCACTGTGAGATCAATTATTGCTATTGCAGCAGCTGAAGGGTGGATGATATATGAAATGCACTACTAAAAACTGCTAAAAAATGACGGACAAAAAAGTGACGGACGGCGTGGCTCAAAAAAGCGACACCATTAAACACATTGTCCGTCGCTTTTCTCGCGAATTTTTGTGCCAAATATATATATATATATAATTAATGATTAATTGATTAAATATTTTTTTAAAGAAGCGACAGACAACATCTCTTAGTCTGTTGCTTTTTGGTCAAAATGACTGGTCAAACATTTAAGGAAAGCGACGGACAACGTCTCTTAGTCCATTGCTTTTTTGGTCAACTATTTTAAAAAAAGCGACAGACAAAGAGATGATGTCCATCGCTTTTCTTAAAATATCTTTGACCCAAATCAGAATTTTCTTATTTTGTTCTCTCTCTTCTCTCTTCTTCTCTCTTCACTCTTATTCTCTCCCTTCTCTCTATATCGATCTGTTGCCGCCGCCCTTGCTTGTTGCCGCTAGTCACCGTCCATCGCCGTCGTCACATCTAGTGCTTCCTACCCGTCACTGCCCTCTCCTATTTGTAAAGGTTAGTGTTTAATTTTAGGTATTTTTTCAATTCTAGTGATTGTAGTTGATTTTTAGTTAGTATATTATTGTTTTAATTTATTGGGCTGTGTTTAATCAATTGTTAATTTGATTTGATTATTGTTAGTTAGGTATAGAGAATTGAAGATTTTTGAATTTAGGTTTTTTTTTTAAATTAGGCATTTTTGATTTGGACATTGTTAGTTAGTGAATGAATTATGATTTTTTTGATTCTAGGACTAGTTTAAACTTCAGAATATGTAATTTGAGGTTGAATTGGGATTTTTTAAAATTTGATTGATTGTTAGTTAGTAAAGTGTTAATTTGAAGTTAGATTAGTAATTGAAGTGGTTTGAGTATTATATAATGACTATTGTTTGAATGTTATGAATATATATTGATGAATGTTTCAATGTCATGAATATATACTGATCGATGAGGCTTTTTTTTTTTAATTAGAACTTGAATATCTATAATTAATTGTTGGATTAGAAGTTTATATATAACTAATTTTATAGATTAGATATGAACTTGAATTTAGAATTTGAACTTGAATATAACTATTGAATTTAATTAGAACTTGAACTAATTGAACTTAGAACTTGAATATAACAAATTATTGGATTTGAACTTTATATATAACTAATAACTTTTATATAGACTTGAATTTAGAACTTGAACTTGAACTTGAATACAACAAATTCTTGGTGACCTTAATTGATTAGAACTTAATAATTAAACATAATTAGAACTTGAACTTAATTTGAAGTTAATTAATTAGAAACTTTGAACTTAATTTAAACTTTGAAGTACTTAAAATATTATTGACCTTAATTAATATATTTGAACTTAATTGGAACTTTGAACTGGGCACATGAGCAAGTACAAGAAATTAGCCCCGCTCCGCTTTCTTAAAGGCAAGGACCACTACGGGAGGTCAAACCAAGGATCTATGGAAGTGGGGGCTCGTCCCTGGTCAATATTGGTAATTTATAATAACTTGAACTTAATTAGAATTAATATAATTAATTATTTGAAATCTTAAACTTAATTAAAATTTATGAATTAATTAAGCTTGCACTAATAAATATAATTATTAAGTAATTAATAATATAAATTAGTTTAATGTAGTAAAATTATTATTAAATTTAATTTATAATATAATTGAATATCTATAATTTTGTAGATGGATCATCGTTTGTGGATGTATACTATGCATTATGAAATCGGTGCTGGTTTGAAACCTGAGTTTATTAACGGTGTTAGAGATTTTATTGAACATACATGAATGACACTTGACATTTTCAAGAATAATGGATTGGTTAGGTGTCCTTGTAGTGCATGTAAGTGCTTAAAATTTTTTGAACCAGATACAGTCATGGTTCATTTGTACCATAATGGATTTAAGCCTAGATATTTTTTATGGATTGATCATAGAGAAAGAGATGAATCGAATGGTATGTTTTATAATTCGATATGTGGATGAATATAATATGCTTGCACCACATGGCCAAATTAGGGTTGAAAATGATAGGGTTCATGAAATGATCAATGATGCTTTCGGGGTTCAAGGTGGGATGGAACCCGAACAATATTTTGATGAAGCTCCTAATGAAGAAGCAAGACGCTTCTATGATCAATTAGAAGGGTCTAGTTGTCCACTATGTGAAAGGAGTCCGCATTCTGCATTGTCAGTTGCGGTTAGATTAATGAATATTAAATCAGATTGAAATGTTCCTAATGCGGCTATGGACTGAATGACTGATTTTTTGGGTGAACTAGTTAATCCGGAGTTTAATATACCTGAAAACTTCTATCAGGAAAAACGTTTTGTTTTCAAGTAAGGTTTGACGTGTGATAGAATTCATTGTTGTGTTAATGGCTGCATGTTGTTTTACAAGACTGATAGTGAATTAGAAAATTGTAAGTTTTGTGGGCATGCTCATTATAAGAGGACTCCTGCTGAAAAGATGGTTCCGGTTAAGGCGATGCATTATCTACCTCTTATTCCTAGGTTGAAGAGGTTGTATGCATCGATCAGGTCTGCCCTACATGTGAGATGGCATCGTGAATATAGAAGGTCGTAGGGTGTCTTGTCTCATCCATATGATGGTGAAGCATAAAAGCATTTTGATAATGTATATCTTGATTTTTCTAGTGAACCAAGAAATGTTAGATTGAGGTTGTGTGCAGATGGCTTCACACCATTTTCTAATGCTACTTTGCCTTATTCTTACTGGCTGGTATTTCTTACTCCGTATAATCTTCCTCCTAAAATGTACACGACCAGTCCATATATCTTTCTAAGTTATGTTATTCTAGGTCTCCGTAATCCAAAAAGTTTGATTGATGTCTATTTACAACCATTGATAGATGAGCTCAATCAATTGTGGTTTGTAGGCGTTTTGACTTATGATATATCAACTATATAGAATTTTGTTATGCGTGCTTCTTTAATGTGGACTATTAATGATTTTCCTACATACGGGATGTTGTCTGGTTGGATGATAGCTGGAAAGATAGCATGTCCGTATTGCATGGAAAATAGTAAGGCATTCACTTTAAAGCATGGTAGAAAAAATACATGGTTTGATTATCAATGCCAGTTCTTGCCAATGGACCATGAGTTTAGAAAGATGAAAAATACATTCAGGAAAAATAAGATTGAAAGTGACCCCCCACCTCCATTACTCATAGGGCATCAAATTTGGGAGAGAGTTTCTTAATTACCTAAAGTTATCGAAGTTGCACCTTCCAAACTTCCTGGATATGGTGTTGAACATAATTGGACCAAACAAAGCATATTTTGGGAGCTGTCGTATTGGAAGGACAATCTGCTACGACATAATCTTGATGTGATGCACATTGAAAAAAATTATTTTGAAAATTTGTTGAACACAGTGATGGATGTTAAGGACAAGACAAAAGACAATCCAAAAGCTATAATGGACATAAATGAATATTGTAGGAGAAGAGAGTTATGACTGTAGGAATTATAAAATGGTAAAATAGTTAAGCCTAAAGCCAGTTTTTCATTCACATTGGATGAGAAACGTGAAATTTATGAGTGGGTTAAAAATTTGAGGATGCCAGAGGGCTATGCTTCGAATTTAGGAAAGCGGTCAGTTATGAATGAAGGAAAATTCATAGGTATGAAAAGTCATGATTGTCATGTATTTATGGAAACTTTAATTCCTATCGCTTTTAGTCATCTACCCGAAAGGATATGGAAACCAATCACAGAGATAGTTTTTTCTATAAAGATTTGTGTTTTGGAAAGTTGTTGGAAAGTAGTTTGGACAGGATGGAAGAAAATATTCATGTTATTACTACTAAGTTGGAGAAGATCTTTCCATGTGGTTTCTTTGACGTGATGGAGCATCTTCCAATTCACCTTGTATAAGAGGCCCGCCTCGGAGGTCCAATTCAAACAAGATGGATGTATCCATTTGAGATGTAACTATCATTGAAATATTCACTAAGTAAAATAGTTAATCATTAAGTTTTTTTTTTCTTCCTTTTTTAACATATATCTATATCTATATTACCTTAAAAACATGAACTCCTAACTTGAATGTTAAATTACTATAATATCCCTAACTTAGGTTGTGACTTTTCCGATGAGTTGTGACTTTTTCGATAAGTTGTGACTTTTTTCAAAGAGTTATGATTTTTCGATGAGTTGTGACTTTTCCAAAGAGTTGTGACTTTTTTAAAGGGTTGTGACTTCTCGAAAAGGTCATGACTTTTCCAAAGGGTTGTGACTTCTCGAAAAAGTCATGACTTTTCAGATAAGACACAAAAAACACTGGTTCATACTATCCTCTGTTGACTATAAATAGTGGAGCTTCCTCTCATTGTTAAACCATAATTTTTTTAATCTTCTACTCTTCTTCTTCTTACATTTTAAAATTTTTGTGTGATTTATTATAGTTGAGTGAGTTCGAAGTTTAGCAGAATATGAGGTACCCCTATTCTGATGAAGTAAATTGTTCTATTCTAAGAGGGTATATTACATAACCTCGAGTAACATGATGTAGTCTAAATTCATTTGTTTTTGTTAACAATTTTTCTTGTGATGTAGATATATGCTTCTGAATATCTTTTTCTAAAATTTAGAGAATTGTCATGATTTGTTTTTTGATGCTCAAGACGAAAGAATGACTTTATTTATCAATGTTACTAATGTGATTTAGATTGTCAGGAACTTTGCTTCAAAATAGTTATTACTATATGAACATTGCCCTTTTGTTTTACTTATTTACTATTTCTTAATATTTCAGTATTTTAGACGAAGAAAAGTTCATATGACTTGTCATAATGCCAGTTGATGTTTCTTTCAATTTAATTTTTATTATTTATTTAATAGCTAATTTTTATGAGATAATTATTTTCATTAATGCAAATATATATTTATATTTCAGTAGGTATTTGTATTTAAATTAAAGTATTATATATGTCACTAATACATTAGCAAGTTAGCAAGATCTACTAACTTCAAAATATATTATTTTGAAATGTTCCGACTTCTTTTTTTTTTAAAAAACTCGTAAGAAAGGTGAAATATATGTGCCCACGTGGACACATTACTATTTATAATGATGCAATATTTATGAGGTCCATGCGAGCACATATATACCTTTAAAATACACTATTAAATAGCGTCGGGGGTAAAAGGTCAATTCCAAAGTTCGATATTGTTACAGCAATTCAATTATTACTAATTATTGCAAACATTTTTCACACTCTTTTACAATCTTAGTTATAATATTATGAATTTTATAGTTATTACATTAATTATTTCTATTTTTCGTCTTTATGTATATTAACTTTTGACCAAATTTTTTTGATATTATTATACCGCCCCTATATATGTGATAACATGGTGTTGTTATTTTTCCTTTGACGAATCATGCTTGGTTGAATAAAATGAAAATCATTTACAAGTGTATGAACTATATCTTTGTTGGGTGTAAGATGAACATGTGATTATATATATGATTTCACATATACAATACATTCTTTAACTTTAATTTTTAATTTTTTTGGATAAAAAAAAAGGAAACCTTTATTAGTTTACTTAGTTGTTCTATTCACATGTTCATATAACATCTAAATAGTTTAACGTGAAATACACGTGTAAAGCACGTCTGGTTAGACGACAAAAAAATTACACAACGAATATCATCTATAAGGTAATACTAGTGAGATACTACAAGTTACATGAGTAAACCTCATCAAATTGAAACAAATATATACATTATTGCATTTAACTAATAAAATTTTTCATTGACCATCTTCGTATGTTCGCGTGAATAAGAGATATATATGACGATTCACATCGAACATTCACAAAAGAATCTATAATATTATTTTGTGCTAAGCTTATTATTCAAATCTTCGCTTAAATAAGCATTACTATTTACTATAACATATATTTTCTGAATTGGTAATCATGTGCAACGCACGTGTCAAAAAACTAGTAGATATATACATGCAGGAAAAATGGCAGTTCTAAGCAAACAATTAAGCAAAGGGGAAAGATCGAATGATCATTTGTTCAAGGTCATATTGGTAGAGAAACTGGTGATTTTTATTCTTATTACTTTGGGACTGATGTGTCATGTAGGCGAAACATGCCCCATCGCAATGATGAAGGTGATATTGATCTTTTATTTCCACCGATATCAATTTTTAATCAAAATGGTCGAGGATCTAAAAAATGTGGAAAGCGAAGCTTCACTAGTATGAAAATGCAATCAGCTGTAACACATATTGTGCTTAATTGTCCAAAGATTCAACCATATCTCAAGTAAGTGTTAAAAATATATTATCAAATTACATACATACTAATAAGTGTTCATTAACTAACGAAATATCTGAATGTACAATGATCAGCTTGTTCGTAAACACATGGGGTAATAAAGCCATCTATACGGAATTTTCCAAATGGCTAACAGAATATGTAAGTACTAAAGCTTACATTCAATTAATAATGTATTCATGTTATACTAAATTATATTATTTTAAACAACAATATATAGGTTTACGATGAATACTCAAATGTCAAACATTTGCAATTAGTGAAAGAAGTTGCACTTGGACCTGAATCTCAAATTCATACAATGAATAAGTATTGTGTCAATGGTTTTAAGTTCCAAACTGAAGAAGTTTCTAGGAATAAGAAAACAAATAATAGCAGAGTCTTCATACAAGGTGATGTTGATGGTACTGACCAAACTATTAAATATTATGGTGTCATTCATGAGATTATTGAAGTAAGATATTTAGGTTGGCCTAAAAAGAAGATCATATTATTTCGGTGTAAGTGGTTTGACCCATCACACAGAGGCACAAAAGTGGACCAACAACATAATATAATTGAAGTTAGACATGCCAGAAAATATAGAAGTTATGATCCTTTCATCATTGCACAAAATGCTAAACAAGTGTATTACGCTCCATATCTATTGCGTAGAGACAAAGTTGATTGGTGGGTTGTTATAAAGACTAAACATGTGGAAAGAATTGAAATTGAAAATGTCTTAGATGTGGCATACCAAAATGAGGTTGCAATTGTTCAGCAACAAGTTGATGTTGAATTGGAAACCACACTAGAACATCCTCAACACATAATAGAAGAAGTATCTGATGATGATATAATGATAAATGTTGAGGAAGAAATAAATGAGGATGGGAAAATGATTCATTTGATAACGAAGAATATGACTATGAAAATGAAACAACTGAGGAGGGAGAATGGAAGAGTGATGGAAATGAAACAAGCGAGGAGGAATAAAAGTAGAATGCTAGACTATATAGCTAGTATATAAGTTATTTATTTCCCTAATACTAATTTTTTTTTCTATATTATCCATGTAAATCTGCATATAGATGTCATCAAGGGATGAGAGTGATAGATCTCACGAGCATCTTGGAGTTAGTCAGCCTAATAAGACTTAAAAAAAGAAGTCTAGGAGACCTATAGATTCTGAGGATATTCCAGGATTTCTTTCTTATGCGCCAAAGTGCATTACTCATGAGACTCATTTATTTGTTGTTCCATTTGGTACGATGGATCCTCGACAATATTATCCTAATTATCGTCGATCAGCCGGTGCTTCCTCTTCTTCACAGTCACTGCCTCCACGGCGCTACGAGTATCTACTTTTATAGACTATTCGTCAAGCACGACTATTATCGGCTGGCCGTACTCCATTTCCCACAGGTACATCTCTTCAACTATTTGCCATGAGTATTAGAGATTCTAGTAGTGAGCAGTCACATGATGTGGCCGGTACACCTTCATTGACTCAGCATTATGTGCATCCTGGTGTATCACCTACACCAGATGAGACGTTTGCTCTAGCACCGGGACAGAGGGACAGGTTTGGCAAAGTCATGATTGAGCAGGATGGGTCATCGTAAATTTGTTTTGTTATCTATTTGTTACTTTATTTTACTTATTTGAGCATCTTTAATATATTATTCATGAACTAATATGTTTATTATGTATTTTGCAGGTGGTATCCTGCAAAGGATGTTGCTCGAGCTTTAAAAGACTATGTGAGAAGGCTTTTTACACAGGCTTATCACTCATGGAGTAAGATCCCAAACATATACATCACACGATGTTTAATGAATTTAAGGTAAATATTTTTTTTAGTTAAGTCTATTAATTTTAGTATCCTTTACTTTTTTTTTAATTATCTAACGTTATTCATTTTTTTCAAACTATGTGTACTTGGGAACCAAGGTTTAATATGGTCATTGCGACCACATTTGAGAGGAGGGCATCCGCGAGACTGTCTAGCTGGCTAAAGAAAGCCCGAGATACTGATCAATGTCCGGGTTGGATGTTGCCTCATGTAATGGATGGATTGCGACAATATTGGAACATAGATAAGTTCAGGCGATGTCCGAAAAAGCCAAAAAGGCTAGAGGCAGTTTTAAGGGTGTCTCATTGCACACTGGAGGTGCAAAGAGCGTTGGAACAATTACAAGAGAGACCGTAAGTGCTAATCAAACTTTTAAATAAATAATTAGTTGATTAATATTGTTATAATATAAATTTCATTTTTATTTGTAGGAAAAATAAATGGGGTGCACTCCCCTTGTACATGAGGTTTTCAAGAAGATTCATGTGAAGAAGAAAGAAAATGAGTCAGATCCAGATGTGTGGGCAGAGGAAAGGACCGAACAAACTTTTGTAAGTTCTTTAATTTAATATGAATAATATATATTAATAGTGAATATATTTATGATATTTATATATATTAATGTTAATTTTTATATTTAATATGCAGAATGAGTTTCATTAGTACGTCAATGAGAATCTAGATAGTTCGGTCCAACTGATACCAGAACTATCTAGCCAAATTTGGACAAAAAAAGTGGTAGGGGGACACACAAGGGTAGAGTCTATGGCATCAATGGAACCCAACCAACAGAAGGTTCATTAACAAGGGTTACCTTAGTGAAAAGGCTATATTACCAGATAATGTGATTACCAATGATAACCCCTTTGAAGCAATTACAGAAGAAAGGGATGATCACATGCTTGTTAATAATACAATAATTACTTCGATTTCTGAAGCACAAGGAATTAATAAGCAAGGCGAAAGATTTGAGAATCAAATGTCCACCAAAGAATGGATATCCAGATCATTCCATAGTCATGGAAAAGAGAAGCGAGCAACACTACCAGCAAGCAGCATAAGCAATACTATAGATGAAAATCCAAGAAAATCAGAGGTAAACAATGGAGGGAAAAAACAAACAGCAAAAGAACATAGTAATGATTCCATCCTTACATCTCGTGCCGACTCGGGGGGTGAACAAAGCCCTGCAAACAATCAACAAAGTGGACAGCACACCCGTTAGAAACAAGCAAGCAGTACGTGCAATCCTGCAGATCAGCAATAATTGGTGGAAAATACAAGAGGAAAATAGTGAACAACAGGAGAATACGAGTTGGGTGGTGAACAACTAAAGAGCCTTGCAAATAATCAGCAAAGTGGTGAGCATTTCCATCAGATACATGCAACAGAAATTATAACTACTAATGCACAAGTTATGGAGATGAAGGAATGGAGGACAAAATACAATAACAATGCTACAGGGGATAATACACTAGCAATAGTGGAAATCCCTTTAGCTAGTGAAGAAGCACTTGCTTGGAGTGAATCTCCTAATGAAGTGCTACATAATATCCTAACTCATAATGTTCAAGAGGATGTGGTTTGTTGGAAGTAGCAGAAGAAGACAACATCACTGACCAACATGAAGAACAAATACATAGAGATGCTGATTTATCTCCAAGAGTTATTAAAAATCATAAATATGAAAGAAAGGGGAAAAAACAAGGAAATGGAGAGGTTCCTCAACCTATTAGATTGCAACCCAAGAGAGGAAAAGGGTCTCAATCAATGAAGAAATGATGAAAGCATTTATATGGAATATTAGATCTGTTAAGTCACAAAAGGCTTTTCAGAGAGTACAGATGTTGAACAAATACCATAAATTTTCTTTCATAGCACTTCTTGAACCTTTTCAACACACTAGACACATAAACAGATACAGAAGTAGACTACAGATGCCTTTAATGTTTCACAACTGTAATGGCAAAATTTGGTTGTTTGTGAACCATGGTTTTATAGCTACTTTGATTAGTGATACTGAGCGAGATTATCCCTGAATTTTTGTAGCCAGACACTTGGTATTTCTTTCTTGGTGACTATTGTTTATGCAAAGTGTGATAAAAATTTGATGATGGACCTGTGGGACGATATTCTTTCTCTGTCTAATGGAATCAGCAGGCCCTGGATCTTAGAAGGAGATTTCAATGTTGTTTCGAATGGTGCAGAAAATTTAGGAGGGATCCCAGTGGTTGCTGCTGATGTTGAAGATTTCAATAATTGTGTTGAAGCCTGTGATGCTTTGCAAATTCAATATAAAGGGATTGTATTCTCATTTAGAAGTGGAACATCTGACTAGAGATAGCTCAGATCATCCCCCCCCCCCTCCCCGCTACTTAGCTATGAGAACAGAAATAGCAGGCTCCAAAGACCTTTCAAGTTCTTAAAGTTTTGGATAGAGTATGAAGATTTCAAAGAAGTGGTTAGGAGGGGTTGGGATTCAAGCTTTACGAATAATCCTTTTCTTGACTATAAAAGGAAGATCAAGCAGGTGAAAAAGGCTCTCACTATATGGAGTAGATAGACATATGGGGATATGTTCCAACAACTACTCATCAGGGAAGAGATAGCCAAGCTGAAAGAGAAACTACTTGAAGAGTTCCCCTCTCAGGAGAATAGAGCAGTCATGCAAAAAGCTAAAGCTGAGCACACCAGATATCTACATTTGGAGGAAAGCTACTGGCAACAAAAAGCTGGATATGATTGGTTTGAAAGTGGAGATAGAAACACTAAATTTTTCTACAGCATAGTGAAAGGGCGAAGAAACAGATTGAAGGTGACAAGAATTCTCAATGAGCAGGGTTGTTGGGTAGAGGAAGAAGACCAAATTGTTAATGAAGCAATTGACTATTATCAGAAACAATTCACTCAAGAGAGGGATGCATCTGATTTTCCACTATTGCATCACATTCCAGAACTAGTTACAGAGGACGACAATGCAGTTTTAGGGGCAATACTAGATGAATCAGAAATAAGGAAGGCAGTCTTCAGCTTAAATGGTGACAGTTCTTGTGGGCCAGATGGATTAACAGGAAGGTTTTTTCACTTTTGCTGGGATATAGTAGGTGTTGATGTGGGTAGAATGGTGGCAAAGTTCTTTGCAGGAAACACCCTCCCAAAGTCTATTACTCATACTAATCTAGTACTCATCCCGAAAAAAGACAATGTGCAGTCTTTTTCAGACCTAAGCCTATTAGCTTGAGTAACTTTGTTAATAAGATTTTATCAAGAATTGTACATAATATATTGGAGAATATTCTTCCCAAATTGATTTCTCCTAACCAGTCTGGTTTTGTCAAAGGGAGAAATATCATTGAGAATGTGCTCTTAACACAAGAGTTGGTTGCTGATATAGGGAAAAGAGGAAAACCTTCTAATGTAATCTTGAAGCTAGATATGGCTAAGGCCTATGACAGAGTATCTTGGTTTTTTCTAATGAAGGTTCTTAGAAAGATGGGTTTCTCTAATGGGGTAGTAGATGTGATTTGGAGATTGATATCTAATAATTACTACTCTATTCTGTTAAATGGCCAATCCGTTGGTTTTTTTCACTCTACTAGGGGGGTTAAACCAGTGTTTTGGGAAGCGAGAAGCGAAAAAAAGCGACAAGGGCTAGCTTCACAAAAGCGAGAAGCAAGAAGCGAAGCGCTTTTTTTTTTTAATAAAGCGATATTTAGTATAAAAATAAAAAAATATTAAATAATTGAATAGAGGTAATATATTCTTAGATTAAAAGTAAATAGATAGTCAATAATACTCATAAGTCATAACATATAAAGCAAAAAATCAAAAACATAATTAAATCACAAAGAATCAAACTCCTATTCTTCAACAAGAGCAGCAAAGGAATTGAAAAAAAACAGAGCAGTAATATTATTTGAAAAAAAAAATAGGTCAGTAATAGAGATTGAAAACAGAGCAGCAAACAGAATTGGAAAAAAAAATATAGCAATAAAAATATAGAAAAACACTCAGCAGCAACAACAAAAAAAAAGTAGCAGATTGCAGCAACTTTGCAGAGAAGAAGAGAAGAAGAGAACTTATAGGCTACAACAGTCGCAAAGAAGAAGAGAAAAAGTCGCGTAAGTATCTTTCAAAAATTTTAAAAAAAACCCTAATTGGCGCTTTTTCATAAAAAGCGCGCTTTATCGCGCTTTCGCTTTTCTTGCACTTCTCACTTCTACAGTAGAAGCGAGCGCCTTTTCAATGTCGCCTCGCTTCAGGAACTAAAAGCGCAGGAGCCGAGCCGAGCCGAGCCTTGCGCTTTTTACAACACTGGGTTAAACAAGGGGATCCCCTTTCCCCTGCTTTATTTATCTTATCTGCTGAAGTTCTAACTAGAGCTCTTAATCATCCTTTTGAAGATGACACCTTTATGGGTTATGGTATGCCTAAGTGGAGCTCAAACCTCAATAACTTAGTATATGCAGATGCCACTATCATTTTTGCCTCATCTAATAAGCACTCTATTGGAAAGATTATGATGATTTTACAGGAGTATGAGCAGGAATCAGGCAAAAGGTGAATAAGGATAAGAGTCTCTTCTATATGCATTAAAATTCTCCTATGGAGGTTGTGCGGCAGATGGAATTGGATACAGGAATGGACAAAGGGTTGTTTCCTCTTAAGTACCTAGGATGTCCTATTACACATTCAAAGAAAAAGAAGGAGCACTATGATGATTTGTTAGACAGAGTAAGGAGTAAACTCCAAGCATGGAAGGGTAGGCTTTTATCATATGGCGGAAAGGAAGTTTTACTAAAATATGTTCTACAGAGCATCCCAATTTATGTTCTTTCAGCTATTGTTCCCCCTAAAAGTGTTTTCAAAGAACTACAAAGATTTTGGCATTCCAAAGAGACAGGAAAGGAGCAAACATTGGTCTGCATGGAATAAGGTTTGTTTACCAAATGATGAAGGGGGTTTAGGGTTCAGATCCTTAAAAAGATGTTTCTCAAGCAATGTACGCTAAGTTGTGGTGGAGGTTCAGGACACAAACTAATTTGTTGTCTAACTATTTATGGAATAAATACTGCAAGAAATAGATTCCTACATTGGTAGCATGGAGAGGTGGATCTCAAGTGTGGAAAGCAATGTTGGAGAATAGGGAAAAAATTGAGTTTTTTTTGTGGTGGGAACCAAGAAGTGGAACCTCAACAGTTTGGTTTGATAACAGGACCAATTCTGGTCTTATATTTCTTCATTCAACAGAGGTACAATCTTGCCACCCTATAAATGATGTTGGTGATTTCTTTAAAGAAGATGGTTGGGATTATGGTGCAATGCAAGATGTAATCCCAGAACATGTCATTGAACATGTTCGAGATACTATGGGATTTGCTCAATTTGAGAATGTAATGGACAAGCCACGGTGGACTAAAAATAGTACTGGCAAATTCACTACTAAGAGTGCTTGGGAAATTTTGAGGCAAAGAGCAGATGTAAATGAAGATCTAAAGGCAATATGGAGTAAAAGATTACCCTTCCAATTCTCTTTTCTTTCTTGGAGAATCTGGTTGGGTAAGGTTCCTGTATCAACTCTTTTGCATTTGTGGAATCCTAATATTTCTGAGGATTGTGGATGTTGTGCTAATCTAGATAGAGAAACAATAGAACATTTATTTCTCAAAGGAGAGATGGCAGATAGAGTGTGGACTCACTACTATAGGGCAACAAGTATTATTGATCAAAGACTTAACTTTAAGTAAAGTGTGAGGATGTGGAGAAATATTAAAGGTAATAGTATGAGTATGCTATGAGAAGTTTTCAAGGTACTTCCTATAATCCTACTCTGGTTTTTGTGGAAAATAAGAAATACAATCCTACATGGTGGCTCATACCATGAAAAGAAGGTGTACTGGGAAGTTAATGACACAATTTTGAAGTTTGTTAAGGTCAGGTTCAATTTGAATATACAGGGGAGAAGATGGATAGATATTATTGATGCTTTGCAGAAAAATAGAACTGCCTCTGTAACCAGAATTGTAAAATGGGTTCCCCCTCCCAATCCTTGGTTTAAAGGTAACACTGATGGTGCCTCAAGAGGGAACCCTGGACCTAGTTCTTTTGTTTTTTGTATTAGAAATTGGGAAGGAGACTTGGTAGTTGCAAAAGGCTCAAGAATGAAGGACACTACCAGCCTTAAAGCAGAAGCTACAACAATAAGAGAGTGCTTACTCTACTGTAAAGACAATGCTATCCAACATATCATTATAGAATCATATTCTTGGATTATGGTGCAAATTCTTCAGGGAAACTGGGAGGTCCCATGGAGTGTGACAATGGAGGTCAACTCTATAAGATCACTATTGTGTAATATATCAGTAAGAGTAATACATTCCTTTAGGGAAGGTAATGCTCTCGCTGATTTTTTTACTAACCTAGTTTTTATTTTGCAAGGGGATTTTCAATTTAATTACTTTGGTGAAATTCCAACAACAGGAAGAAGGTGTACTGACCCTCCTGGTCATTTCAGTGTCTTGCATTCTGTGTATGGTTTAGAGCATTCCTGTACCAACCCCAAGTCATTTATGACTTGTTGGGACTGATAGATCGATCACCTAGTCGTTCCTTTGGTTATGGTGTGAGTTTTAGTGTTTTGGAGCTTATGAACCTTGAATGAACATTTTCGATCAAAAGTTCGAGAAGATGACATCAAAATCCAATTCTGATGATTCCATCAGCTCCGGAGGGTCATTTTAGGCTAGTACCATAGTCGGCATGACTCTCGAGGTTTTTAGTGTGACTCGGTGCGATTAGGTGTTTTAGCCTTTGAAATTTGTCTTAAGGTTGACTTTGGTCAACATTCTTGGAAAATGCAGTCAGATGAAAATTCCATCAGCGCGGTTAGCTCCAGAATGTCAAGTTTAGTCTAGATTGATCTTTCTTTTATGTCTTGAGGTTTTTGATATTTTTCGGAGCTCTTTTGTAGTTTTTGACTTAAAATGACAATTGGAAGTGGGACCAACTTTTTATCGAGATAACCTAGTATGGAAATTTTGACTGCGCCGTTGAGTCTGGATTGTCGAATTTGGTATGATTGCATATCTCGTTTGCGTGCACGAGGTTCCGAATGAGATCGGAGCACCACGTTGGAGTTTTTAGTTGTTGGAAAAATTGCAGAAAATCTGCAATATAATGCAGATTTTCAGCAACATTTCCCAAAACTTCAAACCCTCACATCTCTCTCATCTATCAACTAATTTGAGCGATTCAAAAGGCAAAGTTGTGAGATTTTTTGAGGAAAACACGTTGGTGAGCTCGGATAGTGATTTGGGGTCCCCGTTTGAGGTAATTTTCGTAAAACACCTGCTGCCACGACCCTTTTATGAGCTTGATTTTGTAAGATTTTGAGACTTATTTTCTCAGCCTTTTTAGATCCGATTTTGGTGATTCTTGGGGCTATCTTGAGTGGTTTTTCAAGGAGAGTTGGTGTAGTTAGATTTCGTATTTAACTTTTTGTTGGAGGTAACAAGTTGTGTTTTATCTGCTGTCTTAGCTCAGTTCGAGCTCAATTTTTGGAAAGTTTTAGAAGGTGATTTCTCGATCATTTTAGGTGCGAATCTGGTGATTCAAAAGCCTAGATTGTGGGGTTTTTCATGAGGATCGTCATAGTGTGATTGGTTTCAGCATCTCGACCCTCGTTTCTGGTATTTTCTTGTAAATAGCTGTTGTTATTGTTGTTCAATTTTAGTGTAAATTGGATTTTGGTTACATGTTGATTTTGTGTTGTTCCAGAGCCCCGAATTGTGTCCTATTTTGGGACATGATCTGGGGGAACTAGTTAGGACCCATTTTTGGGGTTAATTCTGGAATTTCCAGCGCGGGTCACTCTTTTCCCTTTTTGATCCCAAAATTGGTCTGTCTCTGTTTGTTGTAATTTTGGTGTCTAAACGACCGTAATAACGTTGTGACTCTATTTTTGATAGCGGGGTAGCGTTTCGAGATTGTTTGGAAAGGGAAAGCTCTGGAAAAGTGATTTTGGAGCGCGTGTAATCGGCCTACAAGTAAGCTACGGTTTTCCTCTTTTAGATTGAACTCGAGAATGTGAATGTATGTTGATTAGTTGGGATTTGGGTTGGGTAGTTATTGAATCATGCATAGGTGTTTAGAAATCATGTTTTTGGCCTATTTCGAGAATTATCGGGTAACTGTGAGCATGCTTTGTGTTATTAGTTGTACCCCTTGGCTATGTGGAGTACTTGTATGCTAGATTACTATTTGTTGAAGCATTTGGGCCTTAGTTTAAGTTTGACTAGGGCTTGCCTTAGAAATACATGATTCGAATTCGATAGGCCTTAGTTTTGTCCCGACGTCACTCGGCCGACTTAGATCCTTGTAGACTGGTGTAGTAGACTTGATCCTGATGGTTTGGGCCTTATCTAGGCGATATGTTTGCTTCGATGATAGTTATCTTTATTTCCCCGATGTTACAGCTTCAAAAGTTACGTCGGCGACGCTAGTTCTGCTTCGCGATTTGAATTTGATTTTTGATTCGATTCCAAGGACTTTCATTGATTGGCTAGGTGTGGATAGCGATCCACGGACATTTATGAACATGGATCTAGTGAAACTCTTTCAGCAGCTATATTGATACTTATATAGAGCATCCGGTATTTTGTACTATTTCAGTCTCCATCTGCATATATAGACTTGTCTTTTACCTTCCGAGACAGTCCAATCTCTATTGTCCACTTTTGAGACTTGTACTCATTTTGTAGTAGCTCTGTACTAGTGACTTCCAGGTTCTGGGAGGGATCTTTATTTATATATATGTTTTTGGTTTACTTTCGCCTGTTTATATTGTTATTTGCCTACTTTTGTTTAATTTCTACCCTCAGACCCATTACTTGTTGTTTCGGGTTACGGGTTGGCTTACATGCTAGTGGGTTATGGTAGGTGCCATCATGACTTGAGAAATCGGGTCGTGACAAGTTGGTATCAGAACCCCAGGTTCATCGGTCTCACATGAACAGAGCTAACGTCTAGTAGAGTCCTGCGGATCGGTGCGGAGACGTCCGTAACTTATCTTCGGGAGGCTACAAAATGTCCTTAGGAAAATTTCCTCTTTTGTTTCGCTTTCATGCAGTGTTTGTCTTACTGGTTTCTTGAAATCTCACTTGTTTCACTCTTTCGGGGGATGGCCCACTCGCAAGGCGGCACCGCCGGGGGTGATGCACCCGGGCCTGCAGACAGAGCCCCAGCTTATGGTAGATGCCGACCTCGATGTCGAGTCAAGGCCGCAGCACCTGCCTGAGATAGGGAGGAGGAGCCTCAGGCAGCATAT
The DNA here is from genome assembly GCA_029007595.1 of Solanum commersonii. Classification (NCBI taxonomy): domain Eukaryota; kingdom Viridiplantae; phylum Streptophyta; class Magnoliopsida; order Solanales; family Solanaceae; genus Solanum; species Solanum commersonii. Next base: position 3,388,880 of record JAJTWQ010000055.1, on the reverse strand, counting down.
GTACCTCTACAGCCGATGGGGCCAGCCCAGCCATCACCTGCACCAGCTACAGCTGCAACTCCTGATTTTCATGCTCTGCTGACTTAGATACTAGCAGCTATTGGGGAGATGCGACAGGCACCAGTCCCAGCAGCACCAGCACCAGCACCAGTCCCAGGAGCACCAGCACCAGCTCCAGCGCCGCAGGGTCAGCCTGCCGCAGCGGCGCCAGAGGTTCAGCCACCACCAGTTCATGTGGCTGTCGTGTAAGACTTAAAGGACGGGGAGATGCCACTGCGCGAGCAGAAGATGCTCGGGGTATTCCAGAGATTGGCACCGCCTATATTCTCAGGGGCTATTGGGGAGGATGCCCACGAGTTCCAGCTCACTTGTCAGGAGCAGCTACAGTCATTAGGCCTCTTGGAGTCGAGAGGAGCCCACTTCACCGCTCATCAGTTTTGTGGGCCAGCCAGGCAGTGGTGGCGCTCGTATCAAGAGTCCAGGCCAGTTGGATCGCCTCATGTATCTTGGAGTGAGTTCTCAGAGGCTTTCTTGGCCCAGTTTATCCCACAGAGTGTTAGGGATAGGCTTCGTGATCAGTTCTCCAGATTGGAGCAGGGTCCTATGACCATCTCAGAGTACGAGACGAGGTTTCATGAGTTATCTCGACATGCTACCATGATCCTACCCACGGAGGAGGAGAGAGTTTGTTGTTTTGTACGTGGGTTGCGGTACCGTCTGAGGGTCGACACGGAGCATTTGGTGTCGGCCGGCCATTCATTTCTTGATATGGTCGACCATGCCCGATCTATAAAGCATATTCATCACGAGGCCCAAGGGGGCAGCGATAATAGGGCACGCTATCAGGGCAGCTACAGCGGGTCCCAGACTAGAGGGAGAGACTTCTATGATAGGCCCCGCTAGAGGTTCCAGCAGGGTCAGTCCAGTCGGCCTGTTCAGGCGGCATTACCTGCTTCTGAGGGAGGCCAGCATCAGCAGAGTGGTCCTAGTATGGGCCAGAGTTCGAGGGGATCAGATTCCCTCCTTCCATACCGCGGTCGAGTTTCTTCAGGGCATTCAGCTTCGGGATATTTTGATTGCGGTACACTTGACCATTGGTCCAGAGGGTGCCCCCAGCGAGGGCGAAGGTCGATTATACCAGCTCCCCTTGTACCTAGACCAGTTTCAGCAGTGCCCTCTCCATTTAGAGCTAGTGGTCAGGGACAGGATCGTCGAGACAGCTGACAAGGTACCAGAGGCGGAGCTCGGAGAGGCATGTTAGGTAGTAGATCAGATGCATCGGGCAGAGGTGCTCAGGGCCATTTCTATGCAGCCCCGGCGAGGGCGGCGGCTGAGGCATCTGGCGATGTCATTACAGGTACACTTTTATTATGCCATCAGCCTGCTACAGTATTGTTTGATCCCGGGTCCACATTCTCGTATGTATCTATTTATTTTGCTCCCCGATTAGGTATGAGGTCTGAGTCTTTGGCAGAGCCGATTCATGTTTCGACCCCGGTGGGTAAGTCCTTAGTAGTGGATCAAGTATTGCGATCTTGCTTAGTGACTATCCAGGGTTATGATACTAGAGTTGATCTTATTTTGCTAGATATGGTTGATTTTGATGTGATTCTGGGCATGAACTGGTTATCCCCTTACCATGCGGTCTTGGATTGCTACGCCAAGACTGTTACCTTAGCGATGCCTGGCATTCCCCCAGTGTTGTGGCAGGGCGCTTATAGTCACACACCGATGGAGATCATCTCTTTTATGCGAGCTAGGCGGTTAGTTGCTTCTGGGTGTTTAGCTTATTTAGCCTATGTACGAGATGTGAGTAGGGAGGGCCCTTCAGTTGACTCAGTTCCTATGGTTAGAGAGTTTGTAGATGTGCTCCCTACAGACCTACCTGGCTTACCCCCTAGATCGGGACATTGATTTTGCCATAGATTTGGAGCCCGATACCCGTCCTATTTCTATTCTGCCTTACCGGATGGCTCCTGCAGAGCTCATAGAGCTCAGTGTGCAGTTAGAGGATCTCTTAGGTAAGGGGTTCATCCGTCCGAGTATGTCACCTTAGGGTGCTTCTGTTCTGTTTGTGAAGAAGAAGGACGGGACTATGAGGATGTGCATTAACTACAGGCAGCTGAACAAGGTGACGATGAAGAACCGTTACCCCATGCCTCGTATTGATGATTTGTTCGATCAATTTCAGGGTGCCGCCTTGTTTTCTAAGATTTATTTTGAGGTCTGGGTACCATCAGCTGAGGATTAGGGCAGCGGACATCCCTAAGACCGCATTTAGGACTCATTAAGACCACTATGAGTTCCTTGTGATGTCTTTTGGGTTGACTAATGCCCCTGCCGCCCTCATAGATTTGATGACACATGTGTTCAGGCCATACCTTAATTTATTTGTCATCATCTTCATTGATGACATACTGGTATACTCGTGGAGCCGGAGTAAGCATGAGCAGCATTTTAGGATAGTGCTCCAGACTTTGAGAGATCAGCGGCTTTATGCCAAGTTCTCAAAGTGCGAGTTTTGGCTTGAGACTGTAGCCTTCTTAGGGCACGTGGTGTCCAAGGAGGATATTAGGGTTGATTCGGCGAAGATTGAGACTATTCGTGATTGGCACAGGCCCACTTCTGTTACTGAGGTTCGTAGCTTCGTTAGGTTAGCGAGTTACTACAGACGCTTTGTTGAGGGTTTTTCTACTATTGTAGCCCCTTTGACTCAATTGACTCGTGTTGATGTTCCCTTTGTTTGGTCAGATGAGTGTGAGGCGAGCTTTTTGAAGCTCAAGAAGTTATTGACCATCGCTCTTATATTGACTCTTCCAGTTGAGGGTGAGGGATTCACGGTTTATTGTGACACATCCGGTGTTGGTTTGGGTTGTGTATTGATGTAGCAGGGTCGGGTTATTGCTTATGCATCGAGGCAGCTTTAGATTCATGAGCGCAACTACCCCACCCATGACTTGGAGTTGGCGGCGGTAGTTTTCGCACTTAAGATTTAGAGGCATTACTTGTCTGGAGTTCGATGTGAGATCTATACCAATCATAGGAGTCTTCAGTACATCATGAGCCAGAGGGATCTGAATTCGAGGCAGCGTCGTTGGATTGAGCTCCTGAAGGACTACGACCTCTCTATTCTCTATCATCCGAGCAAGGCGAATGTGGTAGCAAACGCCTTGAGCCGGAAGGCGGTGAGTATGGGTAGTCTAGCCTTCTTATCTGTTGAGAAGAGACCCTTAGCTTTGGACATTCAGTTTTTAGCTAATAGCATGGTTCGGTTGGATATCTCAGATTCTAGACGCGTTTTGGCCTTTATGGGAGTTCAGTCTTCTTTGCTTGATAGGATCCGTGGTTGCCAGTTTGAGGATGATACCTTGGTGGCCCTTAGAGATCGAGTGTTAGCGGGTGATGGTGGTTAGGCTAGCTTAGATCCTGATGGAGTGTTGAAATTCGCCGGCCGCATCTGTGTTTCGAGAGTTGGAGACTTGATACAGTTGATACTTTCTGAGGCCCATAAGTCTAGATACTATATCCATCCGGGCACAACGTAGATGTATCGTGATTTGAGGCAGCATTACTGGTGGAGTGGCATAAGGAGAGATATTGCTGACTTTGTTTCCCGTTGCTTGTGCTGCCAGCAAGTAAAGGCCGAGCATTTGAGGCCTGGTGGCGAGTTCCAGAGATTACCCATTCCGGAGTGGAAGTGGGAGCGTATCACTATGGACTTCATTGTGGGGTTGCCTCGAACTTCTAGAGATGTTGACAGCATTTGGGTCATCGTGGATCGATTGACCAAGTCAGCACACTTCTTTCCTGTTCATACTACTTTTAGTGTCGAGAGGTTGGCTCGTATCTACATTAGGGAGGTGGTCCGTCTTCATGGCGTGCCTGTTTCTATCATTTCAGACCGGGGTTCACAGTTCACTTCCAGCTTTTGGAGGGCTTTTCAGGAGGAGTTGGGCACCCGTGTCCACCTTAGCACAACTTTTCACCCACAGACGGATGGCCAGTCGGAGCGTACTATTCAGGTCCTTGAGGATATGTTGCGGGCCTATGTTATGGATTTTGGAGGTCAGTGGGACCAATTCTTGCCTTTGACGGAGTTTGCATACAACAATAGCTATCACTCTAGTATTCAGATGGCCCCATTTGAGGCCTTATATGGTAGGCGTTGTCGCTCTCCCATTGGTTGGTTTGAGTCTACAGAACCTAGGCCGCGTGGTACAGATTTGCTTCAGGAGGCCCTAGATCAGGTGAGAGTGATTCAGGATAGGCTCAGGACAGCTCAGAGTAGGCACCAGAGTTATGCGGATCAGAGGCGTCGACCTTTGAGATTCTCTGTTGGTGACCGGGTATTCCTCCGTGTGTCACCCATGAAGGGCGTGATGAGGTTTGGGAGGCGGGGCAAGCTTAGCCCCAGGTACATTGGGCTTTTTGAGATACTCCGGACAGTTGGGGAGGTTGCTTATGAGTTGGCCCTACCCCCAACATTTTCAGCCATCCACCCAGTGTTTCATGTTTCGATGCTACGGCGGTATGTTCCTGATGAGTCCCATGTGCTCCAGTATGATGCAGTCGAGTTGGATGATCGCTTGACATTTGTAGAGGAGCCAGTTATCATTCTAGCCAGAGATGTGAAGATATTGCGCTCGAGAGCCATTCAAAAGGCAAAGTTGTGAGATTTTTTGAGGACAACGCGTTGGTGAGCTCGGATAGTGATTTGGGGTCCCCGTTTGAGGTAATTTTCGTAAAACACCTGCTGCCACGACCCTTTTGTGAGCTTGATTTTGTAAGATTTTGAGACTTGTTTTCTCAACCTTTTTAGATCCGATTTTGGTGATTCTTGGGGCTATCTTGAGTGGTTTTTCAAGGAGGGTTGGCGTAGTTAGATTTCGTATTTAACTTTTTGTTGGAGGTAAAAAGTTGTGTTTTATCTGCTGTCTTAGCTCAGTTCGAGCTCAATTTTTGGAAAGTTTTAGAAGGTGATTTCTTGGTCATTTTAGGTGCGAATGTCGTGATTCAAAAGCCTAGATTGTGGGATTTTTCATGAGGATCATCATGGTGTGATTGGTTTCAGCAACTAGACCCTCGTTTCTGGTATTTTCTTGTAAATAGCTGTTGTTATTGTTGTTCAATTTTAGTGTAAATTGGATTTTGGTTACATGTTGATTTTGTGTTGTTCCAGAGCCCCGAATTGTGTCCTATTTTGGGACATGATCTGGGGGAACTAGTTAGGACCCATTTTTGGGGTTAATTCTGGGCCTTAGTTTAAGTTTGACTAGGGCTTGCCTTAGAAATACATGATTCGAATCCGATAGGCCTTAGTTTTGTCCCGACGTCGCTCGGCCGACTTAGATCCCTGCAGACTGGTGTAGTAGACTTGATCCTGATGGTTTGGGCCTTAGCTAGGCGATATGTTTTCTTCGATAATAGTTATCTTTGTTTCCCCAATGTTACAGCTTCAAAAGTTACGTTGGCGACGCTAGTTCTGCTTCGCGATTTGAATTTGTTTTTCTATTCGATTCCAAGGACTTTCATTGATTGGCTAGGTGTGGACGGTGATCCACGGACATTTATAAACATGGATCCAGTGAAACTCTTTCAGCAGCTATATTGATACTTATATAGAGCATCCGGTTCGAGGTTCGGCCTCTATTTCCCATATATTTGTATAGAGCATCCGGTTCGAGGTTCGGCCTCTATTGCCTAGATTTTTATATATAGCATCCGGTTCGAGGTCCGGCCTCTATTGCCCAGATATTTATATAGAGCATCCGGTTCGAGGTTCGGCCTCTATTGCCCAAATATTTATATAGAGCATCCAGTTCGAGGTCCGGCCTCTATTGCCCAGAAACTTATGTAGAGCATCCGGTTAGAGTTTCGGCCTCTTATACTTGATACTTTTGATTGGTTACTTGGGTACTTCTGGTGAGCATCCGGTTCGAGGTCTGACCTCCGTACTGTCAGATTCTACTAATTGGGGTTGAGGTTTTGGTTTGATGTTCTTCGTTCTTGGTTCTCATACGTAATTCTCTTTAGTTATAGTTATTCTGTGTACTCGTCGGACTTATGGGGGTCCGTTCGGGTTTTTATTAAACTTGTGCACGAGTGTACCTTCTGGCTTTATAGGGGTTCAGATATGTGTAGTTAGCTTATAGATTACTTTAGTTAGTTCTTTGTACACTCGTGTGCATTCTATTGTTATTTAGATTTCCGTTCTTGACCTCTGTTTGTGTTATTCCTGCTTTTCATATTGCCTTTACTTTCCAAGTTCAGTCGGCCTATGATGCCTACTGGGTACCAGTTGTTTTGGTACTCATGCTACGCTCTGCATCTGTTTCGTGATGCAGGTTCAGGCACTAGTAGCCAACGTTGATCGAGCTTAGAGCAGACTAATCCAGAAACGGGGGTGAGCACACGGTATTTTGTACTATTTCAGTCTCCATCTGCATATATAGACTTGTCTTTTACCTTCCGAGACAGTCCAATCTCTGTTGTCCACTTTTGAGACTTGTACTCATTTTGTTGTAGCTCTGTACTAGTGACTTCCAGGTTCTGGGAGGGATCTTTATTTATATATATGTTTTTGGTTTACTTCCGCCTGTTTATATTGTTATTTGCCTACTCTTGTTTAGTTTCTACCCTCAGACCCATTACTTGTTGTTTCGGGTTACGGGTTGGCTTACCTGCTGGTGGGTTATGGTAGGTGCCATCATGACTTGAGAAATCGGGTCGTGACAGAAGGATACTAAATTTAGATAAAGTAGGAACACCACACATCAGAAGATTCAATCAAGGCTCATGATATCAGAATTCAAGGAAGATACAACAATACTTTTGTAACGGGATATCCAAACCAGTAACAGTAGGGTAACTTACTATAGATGTTGGTATCCTGTTTATGGGCATCTACATCTGATAGTTGGTGATCTCAGTGTTTCTGTTAGTAAATCCTGCAACAAAATTCAAATGGCTATCAAACACTCTCCCCTTGATACTTTTTGATCGATTGGTGGTATTAACTTAAAAAGCTCACTCCATTGACTTAAAAATTGATAAAAGAGGAATACAAAGTGGAAACCATTGGACTTACTGGAATGGTTTGAGTGCACAGGGTTCCGTTGTAACATTAGAGTAAGGAGTTACAATAAAGGAAAAGGTGATACCTATTGTTCAGAGTGATTTCATTGGATGCAAACATCTACACCCGGTGAGACCTTGGGGTGTTAATGGTACGAGTATCCAAACAATAGATCCACCAATTCTGATATGTAGCTCTAACTATTAAGACTTGGAAATTGTTGGCATCATAAGGTCAGTTTGTATTGTTTCTAAATCGATTATTTTGATCTGATGGTGGTATTAGCTTCTTAGAAGCTCATTCCATCGATCTAAAGAAAAGAGGAAGAACAATTAAACACTTATCTTAGAGATGGAGCTTTGAGCTGATAGTTGAGGATGATCGAAGCGGAGGAGAATTTGGCAATTTACAGTAGAGCAAATCTTTTGAGGAAAGATGAATCGGTGGAGCTTTCTACCTACTTTCCTAATTATGCAGATTTGTCTCTTTACCTTAATTTTTTGTTTTGCTTAATTATTTTGGGCCAGGTCACTTTTGGGCTTGGTCTGTTGTACCTAGATTTGTTTTTATTTTAATAAAGGGCTTAATGCCTAATTTTAATTTTTTTTTAAAAGGGTAGAGTCTATGGTCGAGGCTCTGGAAACGATGTAAGACGACTCCAGTCAAGCTTACAAGGTATTGGATCGTCACGTCAAGCCGAGGCACTTGACTGTGTTCAGATTGCTGCTATGTCGGCTCAAATAGCACAGCTTACATCGGCACTGGCAGAGTCTGAGAGGAGAAGAGTAGCTGAACAACAAAGCATGAGTGCGACCGTTCAGCAAATCAAAGAACAAGTGCGGAACCTCGCTTATCAACCTACTACATATTCGGCTCTCGAGGACACCGACGACGACAGTGAGGAGGAGGATGATTTCTTAGATGGAACTCCCTAATTTAGGTGTCTTTTATTAACTTTTTGAAATTTTGAAACACATTTTGAATGACTTTATAAGTTTTTGTATTGTGATTTAGATATTTTTTAAGATTGATTTAAGTTTCTTGTTTTATATATTGTGTGTGATGTTTACATTATATTTTGTTTGATTGGGCTGGTTCAATATGAATTGAATTGATTTATATTTGCAGGTGGGCAGCAGAAATTGACAGTTTCTACTGTCAAAAAAATTGCAGAAAAAAGTGACGGACAGGGTGGTTTTGTTCGTCATTTTTTCGCATTATTTTTTTCAAATAAACCCAGAAAAGCGACAGATAGGGTCCTTTAGTCCGTCGCTTTTCTGGGTATTTCAAAAAATTAATTTCCAGAAAAACGATGGATAGTGTCCTTTAGTCCATCGCTTTTCTAGGATTTCAAAATTTAAATTTTCAGAAAAGCGATGGATTGCGTTGCTTTTTGAAAATGAAAAATAAAAATACTGGAAAAAAAAATCATGCAACGACGCTATCCGTCGCTTTTTGAAAAGTGGCGAACATGACTGCGTCGCTTTTCCGTCGATTTTGACCAAAAAAGAGACGCAATCCGTCGCTTTGGCCGTTGATTTTTGACAGTTTTTTAAAAGTGATGGATGTATTCAATGCCTTTTTGCAGGGAGACTTGTTTGAAGAAGTATGTATGGAGTTGCCAAAAGGCTTTACTAGCCAAGGGAGACATAAAGTTTGCAAACTTGTCAAATCACTGTATGGCCTCAAATAGGCTTCTAGGAAATGGAATGCAAAACTAACAGATGATTTGTCATCTTCAGGATACATCCAAAGCCACTCAGACTATTCTTTATTCACCAAAAGGAAGGGTTCAATACTGGTGATTGTGTTAGTATATGTTGATGACTTGTTGATTTATCAGTGGTCCATCCTATCAATTTTTACAGCATTTTTAAGTATAATTTTAATTAGTATCTCTAGTTTTGACTTTTTCTATGCAAATTTATGTATGTGGAATTTGATTTCATAAGAGTAATTTTCTTCCTCATTTATTATTATTATTATTAATATTTGGTATCTTCTACTATATTAGAATAAAATAGTGGAAGATTTGGTATATTATTTTATCTCATCTTCGATATCTTCTATATAGGATAGTAATTTTACCATTTTAATATAAATGATAGAATAAACCCTCACAATTAGCTAATATTTTAAATTAAATGTGAGATAAAAATTAATCTCAAATTAATCTTAAATTTATTATCTCTATCCCACCAACTAAATGACCACCTAAAACATTATTTATTTTTAACTACATCTTTTCCATATAAAAAATTAAAAATATTAAGACATAAGCACAACGAGCTAGTGTAGTACTTCACCCAAGTTATGAAATTTAAAAGATACACACATAAATGATTACATATTCAAGAAAATGCAAAGAGGAGCATAAAATCGTTGGGCAAGTAGACCTCACGTTTTGAAAGAACATAAGGATGACATAATTGTATTAGATATAATTACATAAAAATCAAATTATAATCTACACATATCAAATAAAAAATTTTAATAAATTTATTGATTGACTATTTAAAATTTCATCTAATAGGTAAATATTTAATTTTGCATCTTGTAATTTTCTCACCCATTTTTCTTTCTTATATTTTTTATATGATAAAAAGGTTAAAATAAAATAGATGTATCTAAAAGTTATGTATGTGCAATACAAAATAATTAGATAAATAAATTTCACGACTAAATAAAATGATTGAAAAATTAATCGAAAGAAGAATTAAAAAAGTGAAAGGGAAGAAATACAAAAAAGAAGGGTGAGGAGAAAAGGAGAGGAGAAAGAAATAAATGGAGTTGAGAAAGGTAGGACCCATATATTATTTTATTCAAAAAGTAATTCCTCAAGCCCTAACTCTTGGGCAGCTGTTTGGATTTGACAAGTTATTTCTTGGGCAGAGTTATTTTTTGGATAGTAATTTTTGGGCAGTGTTTCAAAAAATAGAGTAGTTACTTAGAAATTACATTTAGTGATTTAATTTTAGAGGACATTTTGGGTGTAAAAAAAATGAATTTACCGCAACTCCCTTGTCAGCCCCCTCTAATAACAAAAATACCCCCAAAAATAAGATCATGTCAATTCGTGCCAAAATCAATCGTGTCAAATATATTTTTTGTTATTAGAAATAGTTGTAAGTCATTTTCAAACAATGGTAGGACATTCTTTTTTTTTAATAAATAAAAGAAAGAGATATAAAGTTATATATATGACCTATGACATGTTTTTTTTTCTTTTAATCTATTGTATGCATAAAATCATTGAAATAAATCTTGTTTTTAATTAAAAATAACTTACTAGCGATACTTGTCTGTCACAATTTTTCATAAAAACTTAAAGACCCTTTCCTTTTCTTCAAATAATAAAACTTAAATTTACTCACTTCTCCATAAGGAATACTAGTATGGAGGAAAGAAAGGAACTAAACAAAAATAAACTCCCTGATTCAATATTTTAGAAAAAAAACTTCATTACTCTGGATAGAAATTTGTGGAGTAATCAAAAGAACTTTTTCATATCTATACCTAAATCATCTTATCTTTCTTCCAGGTGAGTATCAATTCTTTCATTAATTTCGAATTTTCCTTAGAAGAAATTTATAATAGTAAATATTAAGAGTTTTCACATTGATTTTTTTTTATATTATCAAAAATGATAATGCATGAAAAAATATAAATCAGTGTATAATCTCAAGAAATTATTAAGCAAACATGGAGTAATTAACCTGGCTCAGATACCAATGCAATATTCACGTAGGTACCGTGCAAGATTTATGTACTTTATTGTTGTAGTAGATTAAAATCATGAATCAACAAGTACTGCTCCAAGTTTCTTCTTTGAATCACTAGGAAACAAAGGTTAAGTTTGTCACAAACTAAATGTTTTTTGGTGTTATCGTCAAGTGAAGAAAGATAGTTCATTTTCTAATTTTTTCTATTTCATTTTTTGTCACATTCAGGAAGAAGCATCCCCTTTTAAAGGGTGTGCTTTGATTAATCAGTTAAAAGTTAACAATTTCCTCCATAATTGTTAAATCAAGAAAAAACTATTTTTTCTTATCTTCTTTTTTAGAATAAATGACATTGTCGAATTCGGATCGGATCGATACACATGAGCGAATCACGATCCATAAATTTTGACCTTCAAAATCTAACATAACCCTTCAACCCCATTTTTATGTACCATTTAAACACAAAATACTAATTTTATAAAAATATATATATATTTTTATATGCTCTTCAACTGTAATTTTTCATTCTAAAAATAGACATTAGTTCGTTAATTTTCTAAAAAAATAAAACAAAATTAATGGACGAACATTGATTTTATTTTTAAAATAATAATTTCTTTTAGAGAGTTTCTATGAATTTTGCGTGAAAGATAACCGATGAAAGTGTGTAACACCCCGTATGCTAGAATTACCAAAAATGCAGATTTCAAAAGTTGCAGGTGCAACCCACGGTTGACACCCAGGGCCGTAGGGTGACCTATGGTCCGTCCTAGTGGTTCGTGGTTCACCACCTATAACCCCTCCCTAGACTCAGCCTAGAAAATCTTCTAAGGTATGACCCACGGGCGGATCCACGGACCGTAGGTCAGGCCACAGATCATGGTCTTGGTACGTGGATCGAGGACCCAAAATCTAGTCCCAGAACCCTATTGACAGTTGACCAGCACGAACCATGGGTCAGTCCACCGACCGTCAGTGGCCCCTACAGCTTTTAAGCCAGGGGTGGTTTTGTCTTTTCCCTATGCGTTGGACCCCTATACCACGTCATTTAACCCCTAAACTACGTAGTTTTGGTTAGTTTAAGCCTAACAACTTAATTAGAATCTACCCTAAACAAATCATTCACCAAAATTTAGAAAACTTGGAACAAAATAAAGGAGAAAGTCGAGCAGCCCTAGTTCAAGAACGCAATGAGTCTTCATCAGTTCCAGCCTCGAAATCAAAAGATTTCTCCATGTAATTCGTCACCAGGTATGTGGAATTTCACTAGTGGGTTCCTTTCACCCATTAGGTCCTTAGAATTCAGTCAGATTCTTGATTCCCTTAATATTATCTAGACCTAGTGTTTCTAGCATTTCAGCAAATCACTACGAATTAGTTACTTTAATGTCCTAATCAGATTATCATGATTTTAGTATGGTTTTGCAGAGATACTTTCATAAATTCAAAACCCTATCTATGTAGTTCTTTTAGTTCATGAATTACACATGCTAGGTCAGTATTTCAGATATACATACCTCAGATTTGAATGTTTCATTATCAGTACATTAATGTTACATTTTCAGTTAGCATGTCAATATTTTGAGCTATCTAGTATTATAGAAATTCAGTCATAAATTGTTAATTACATAATCAATTGGGAGAAGCTTAAGGCCGAGTGGACTAGGGTCAATCACCCTCAAGTCCCAGAACTTCGTTCCCCCGTAGGTTGTAAGTCCCCTCTGTGGTCATCATTTTAGTGATCACACCAGTCATGCCTCTATACCTCTGGCAGGATATATTGGGTCCTCTCGATTGGGCATATACATCGTACTCCACATTTAGCTCATGTGATTTTATGTCGGTTATTAGTAGCTCCCTTTCAGTCAAATTCTATTGCATTGACCATGTTATCATTTATAGTCAGATTCCAGTCTCAGCATGTTATAAACTTGGTCATTGCATTCAGTTAGCTCATGTTTAGTAATTTCAGTATAAGAACATGCTTATCTTATATCATTGCCCAGTTATATGTTTTGTTCAGTTATGTTATTATTCAGCTTGACTCAATTATGGATGCTCAGTACCTTTCAAGTACTGACACATACTCTGCACTACATCTTCTCGTGATGTACGTTCAGGTTCTCAGCTTCCAAATCACGCATAGATCGGTTCTCAATCTTCAGCTCAGCAGTATCAATGAAAGTCCTCATTCTCCGAGAACGACATATATGTTTCCTTTTCTTTTAGTCTTAGTTTCAGTTTTGCTAGATTTAGTTGGGAATGTCCCAACACTTCTAGTCAGTTAGAGGCTATTTTTAGACATAGTTAGATTCAGCTTTAGCATTTGAGTTTAACTTTTCAGTTGTTGTTAAACTCTCAGTTTTATATATTCAGATAGTTTATGGGTTTTCCCCATCATTTCAGTTTATCTCATGTCTTATGTTTACACATAATATTTCTTTTAAGTATGCCTATGATATGCCAGCTCAGGATTAGCTTGGGGTCACTCGTGATCCTAGGTCCCGTGTTTGCGTCTTGGGGGTAGCCTTGGGGCGTGACAAACTTGGTATCAAAGCCTTTGGTTTAAGAGTCCTAGGATGACTGAAAAGCCGCGCTAAGTAGAGTCTTTTTCATGGGTGTGAAGTGTACCACATCCAATGAGAAGGAGGCCATGAAGTGTTTAAGGAAAATTTCACTTTCTTGCTAGTCTTATCGTGTGTAAGGTATGATCCCACTTCTCGGTTCTAACTCATTGTTATGCATTTCAAATCATGCCTCCTCGTAGAGATTAAGCAAAGAATGTGAATTCCCACAACGCTAACGCAACTTCTCCAATCCCAGATCAAGAAGTTTCAAATGCAAAATTTTGAAACACCATTCAACTTTTGGCTCATAGTGTGACTAACTAGAACAATCCGCAGGTTCTAACTCCTGCAAATGCTAATGATGGATCAGTGGTAGCTATGGTTCAAGATTTTGTCAGGATGAATCCACCTGAGTTTCTAGGGTTGCAGGTTGGTGAGGACCCATAGAATTTCATCGATGAGGTCAAGAAGATCTTTGAAGTGATGCAGGTAACTCATAATGATATGGTTGAGTTGGCATCTTACCGGCTTAAGGATGTGACTCACATATGGTTCACGCAGTAGAAAGAAAATAGGGATAGGATACGGCTCCTATCACTTGGGAGTGTTTAAGTGAGGCTTTTCTAGACAGGTTCTTCCCACGAGAGTTTAGGGAGGCAAAAGCTCAGGAGTTCATGAATTTGAGGCAAGGTAGCATGTCAGTCCAAGAGTACAGACTAAAGTTCACCAAACTTTCTAGGTATGCTCCTCACATGGTTTCCGATTCCAAGGCTCAAATGAACAAGTTTCTATATGGAGTGTTAGACTTAGTGAAAACGGAGTGTAGAAATGCTATGTTGCTGGAAAATATGAACATCTCTAGGCTCATGACTCATGCTGAGCAGGTTGAGGGAGACAAGCTTAGGGAACAGGCAAAGGAGAACAAAAAGGCTAGGACAAGCAACTATGAGTATTCTCAACAGAAATCGGGTGGTAAAAATTGCTCGTTGGTTCAGCAAAAATCTTTAGCCCCAGCACATTCATCAGCTACTGTTCCACCTTTAGGTTCCGACAGGATCAGAAAGGTAGGGCATCAGGCTCTAAGTCTCAAGTACTAGAACCTACCCAACTTGTCCAAAGTGTGGTAAGAACCATTCGGGCGATGTCTGCAGGAAAGGAAAGATGCTTTGGGTATGGTCAGTCTGGTCACAAGTTGAGAGATTGTCCTTCTTCTAAACAGGGTCAAGGAGGTAATAATGGTAGAGCTCAGTCCATAACTTTAGCAGCACCAGTAGGTCGCCCGACACAGCAGGGTAACTCATCTGGTACAGATGACGGTCAGTGCCAAAATAGGTTGTATTATCTTTGGGTTCGCCAGGATTAGGAAGATTCTCCTGATGTGGTCACTAGTATGTTACGAGTCTTAACCTAGATATTTATGCTTTGTTAGATCCGGCGGATAATCTTTCCTTTGTAACTCCTTATATAGCAGTCAAATTCGATGTTAGTCTAAAAACTCTCTCAGAACCCTTCTCAGTCTCTACTCCAGTTGGTAACCCAATTATAGTTATATAAGTATACAGAAATTGCCCTGTCACAGTGTCTCAGAAAGTCACCTCAGTAGATCTTGTAGAGTTGGAAATGGTAGACTTCAATATCATTCTAGGCATGGATTGATTACATTCCTGTTATGCCTCAGTCCATTGTAGAACTAGGATTGTTCGTTTCCAGTTTCCAGAGAACCAGTCTTAGAATGGAAGGGTAGTAGCTTAGCGCCTATGGGTCAATTCATTTCTTATCTTAAGGCCGTAAATATAATTTTCAAGGGGTATATCTATCATCTAGTTCGAGTTAAGGATTCAAGCTCTGAAACCCCAACTCTTGAGTCAATTCCAGTAGTTAATGAGTTTCCAGAAGATCTTCCTGGAGTTCCTCTCGAAAGGAAAATCAACTTTGGAATTGATCTTCTTCCAAATTCCCAGCCTATTTCTATTCCTCCTTACAGAATGGTTCCAGCTGAACTTAAGGAATTGAAAGAGCAGTTGAAAGACCTTTTAGATAAGGGCTTCATCAGACCCAGTATTTCTCCATGGGTGCACTAGTATTGTTCGTGAAAAAGAAAGATGGTTCTCTCTGAATGTGCATTGACTATCGGCAGTTGAACAAAGTCACAATCAAGAATAAGTAATATATTCCCAGGATTGATGACTTGTTTGACCAACTTCAGTGTCCTAGTCATTTTTCAAAGATAGACCTCAATCCGGCTATCATCAGCTCAAAGTCAAAGTTAGTGACATTCCGAAAACATCCTTCAGAACTCAGAATAGTCATTATGAATTTGTAGTTATGTCATTTGGACTAACCAATGCTCCTGCAGCTTTTATGGATTTGATGAACAAGGTATTCAAGCAGTATTTGGACTTGTTCATTATCGTATTTATTGATGATATCCTCATTTACTCTAGGAATGAGGAAGAACATGCAACTCATTTGAGAGTGGTCCTACAAACTCTCAAAGATCGCCAGTTATTCGCTAAGTTCAGTAAGTGTGTGTTTTGGTTAAAATTTGTTGCTTTCCTTGGGCATATAGTATCTAGCGAAGGGATCCGAGTAGATTCTTAGAAAATAGAAGTGGTGAAACAATGACCCAGACCTACCTCTCCAACCGATATTAGAAGTTTCTTGGGTCTAGCAGGTTATTACAGAAGGTTCGTGGATGGATTTTCATCCATAGCCTCTCCATTGACTAAGTTGACTCAGAAAAAGGTTAAGTTTCAGTGGTCAGATGATTGTGAGAAGAGTTTCGTAGAACTAAAAACTAGGTTGACTACATCTCTTGTTTTGGCTCTACCAGAGGGTTCTGACGATTATGTGATCTATTGTGATGCATCTAGAGTCGGCCTAGGTTGTGTGTTGATGTAGCGAGGTAAGGTTATAGCCTATGCTTCTAGACAGCTTAAGGTGCATGAGAAAAATTATCCGGCTCATGACCTCGAGCTTGCAGCAGTGGTGTTTGCACTTAAGATTTGGAGACATTACTTGTATGGTGTACACGTAGATGTGTTCACAGACCATAAAGCCTTTAATAAATGTTCACCCAGAAAAAGTTGAATCTTTGACAGAGGAGATGGGTTGAATTCCTCAAGGATTATGATATGAGTATGCATTACCATCCTGGTAAGGCCAATGTAGTAGCAAATGGTCTTAGCAGACTATCTATGGGTAGTGTAGCACATGTTGAGAAAAAAAAAGGAAAGAACTAGCAAAGGATGTTCACAGGCTTGCTCGCTTGGAAGTTCGCCTTATGAGCATATGAATTGGTGGTTTAACAGTTCAGAATGGGTCAGAATCTTTATTGGTAGTGGAGGTTGAGGAAAAGCAAGACAGTGATCCGATATTGCTTCAACTAAAGGGTGCAGTTCATTAGTAGAGGGTGGAGGTTTTCTCCCAAGGGGGAGATAGTGTGCTTCGCTATCAGGGTCGATTATGTGTTCCTAAGGTGGGTGAGTTGAGACAGTAGATTCTTGCAGAGCCCATAACTCCAGGTATTTTATTCATCCAGGAGCCACTAAGATGTACCATGATCTGCGAGAAGACTATTGATGTAATGGCATGAAGAGGGATATAGCAGATTTTGTGGCTAAGTGCCCCAATTGCCAGCAAGTGAAGGTAGAACATCAAAAACCAGGGGGTATGACCCAAGAGATTAAAATTCCTACTTGGAAGTGGGAAGTGATCAACATGGACTTCATTACAGGTTTACCTTGTACACGCAAACATCATGACTCCATTTGGGTGATAGTAGACAAAGTTACTAAGTCTGCACGATTTTTGGCTGTCAAGACCACAGATTCGGCAGAGGACTACGCTAAGCTTTACATTAATGAGACAGTCAGGTTGCATGGGGTTCTTTGTCTATCATTTCATATAGAGGTCATCAGTTTACCTTTCATTTCTGGAAGCCATTTCAGAAAGGTCTTGGTACTCAGGTTAATCTTAGCACAACATTTCATCCGTAGATGGATGGTCAGGCCGAGCGTACCATTCAGACCTTAGAGGACATGTTGAGAGCTTGTGTGATAGATTTCAAGGGTAGTTGGGATGATCACCTTTCTCTTATAGAGTTCTCTTACAATAATAGTTACCATTCCAACATTCAGATGGCCCCTTATGAGGGAGGCATTATATGGGCATAGGTGCAGATCTCCAATTGGTTCGTTTGAAGTAGGTGAAGCAGCCTTGATAGGGTCAGATTCAGTTCATGATACTATGGAAAAAGTGTAGCTCATCAGGGATAGAATTAAGACATCCTAGAGTAGCCAAAAGTCCTATGCAGATGTACAGAGAAGGGACTTGGAGTTCCAAATTAATGATTGGGTTTTCATGAAAGTGTCACCTATGAAAGGGGTAATGAGATTTGGCAAGAAAGGAAAGCTCAGTCCTAGATATGTAGGTTACATGATTCTGAAAAGGATTGGTAAAGTGGCTTATGAGTTAGAGCTACCAGCAGAACTAGCAGCAGTGCATCCGATCTTTCACATTTAGTTGTTGAGAAGTGTGTGGGTGATCCAGCATCCATTATACCATTAGAGAGTGTGGCTGTGAAAGATAGTCTCACTTATGAGGATGTGCCAGTTGAGATTCTTGATCGTCAGGTTCGAAGGTTGAGAAACAAAGAAGTCGCTTCAGTTAAGGTTTGGTGGAGGAGTTAGTTGGTAGAGGGAGCTACTTAGGAAGTAGAAGCAGCCATGAAGGCCAAGTACCTTCATCTCTTTCCTTCCAAATCCATTCTAGCTTGAGGTAATAGTTCATTTTCAGTTTTTCAGCCATTCATGCGTAAAATCAGTCTTAGTTTATTTTTCTTTCAGTTAGTCTTGAATTTTCAGCATATTTGAATTCTCTTAGAACTCAAGTTAGTCAGAAATCAGTGGTAGAGCTGCAGCTCTTCCCTTCCACATTCAACTAGTTTAGTCTTTCGAGGACGAACGTTCCCAAGGATGTAACATCCTGTATGCTAGAACTACGAAAAAATGCAGATTTCAGAAGTTGCAGGTGCAACCCACGATTGCCACCCACGGATCGTAGGGTGACCGATGGTACATCCTGGTGGTCCATTGTTCACCACCTATAACCCCTTCCTAGACTCATCCCAGAAAATCTTCTAAGTCATGACCCACGGCTGGACCCACCCACAGACTGTGGATCGAGGCCTAGAATATAGTCCCATAACCCCATCGACGGTTGACCAGCACGGACCGTGGGTCAGTCCACAGACCGTCAGTCAATTCCGTTGGTGGCCCCGACAGCTTTTCAGTCAGGGGTCGTTTGGTCTTTTCCCTATGTGTTGGACCCCTAAACCACGTCGTTTAACCCCTAAACTACGTAGTTTTGGTTAGTTTAAGCCTAGCAACTTAATTAGAATCTACCCTAAGAAAATCATTCACCAAAATTTAGAAAACTTAGAACAAAATAGAGGAGAAAGTCGAGCAGCCGTAGTTCAAGAACGCAGCGAGTCTTCATCGGTTCCAGCCCCGAAATTGAAAGATTTCTCCGTAGAATTGGTCACCAAGTATGTAGGATTTCACTAGTGGGTTCCTTTCACCCATCAGATCCCTAGAATTCAGTCAGATTCTTGATTCCCTTAATATTATCTAGACCTAGTGTTTCTAGAATTTCAGCAGATCATTATGAATTAGTTACTTTAATGTTCCTAATCAGATTATCATGATTTTAGTATAGTTTTGCATAGATTCTTTCATAAATTCAGAACCCTAGATATGTAGTTCTTTTAGTTCATGAATTACACATGCTAGGTCAGATATTTCAGATATACATGCCTCAAATTTGAATACTTCATTATCAGTACATTAATGTTACATTTTCAATTAGCATGTCAATATTTTGAGCTATCTAGTATTACAGAAATTCAGTCATAAATTGTTAATTACATAATCAATTGGGAGAAGCTTAATACCGAGTGGACTAGGGTCAGTCACCCTCAAGTCCTAGAACTACGTGCCTCGTAGGTTGTAAGATCCTTTTGTGGGCATCATTTTAGTAATCACACCAGTCATGTCTCTATACCTCTGGCAAGGTATATTGGGTCCTCTTGATGGAGCGTATACATCAGACTCCACATTTAGCTCATGTATTTTTATGTCGATTAGTAGTAGCTCCCTTTCAGTCAGATTCTATTGCATTGACTATGTTATCAGGTACAGTCAGATTTTAGTCTCAATATGTTATAAACTTAGTTCATTGCATTCAGTTAGCTCATGTTCAATATAGCACATACGTATCTTATATCATTGCCCATTTATATGTTTTGTTTAGTTATGTTATTATTCATCTTTACTCTATCCTGCATTCTCAGAACCTTTCAAGTACTGACGCATACTTTGCGCTACATTTTCTCATGATGTAGGTTCACGTTCTGAGCTTCCAGATCACGCATAGATCGGTCCCTGATCTTCAACTTAGCAGTATCAGTGGTAAGTCCTCATTCTCCGAGGACAACAAGACATGTTTCATTTGCTTTTAGTCTTAATTTCAGTTTTGCTAGATTTAGTTGGGGCCTGTCCCAGTACTTCTAGTCAGTTAGAGGCTATTTTCAAACATAGTTAGATTCAAATTTAGCATTTGAGTTTGACCTTTCAGTTGTTGTTAAACTCCAGTTTTATATATTCACATAGTTTATGGGTTTTCCCCATCATTTCAGTTTATCTCACGTCTTATGCTTTCGCACAGTATTTCTTTTAAGTATGCTTATGATATGCCAGCTCAGGGTTAGCTTGGGGTCACTCCTGATTCTAGGTCACGTGTTTACACCCTAGGGGTAGCTTTGGGGCATGACAAACTGTATTCGTTTTCTTTCTTTAAAAAATCAATGATAACCCAACGAAGTCTATTGAAATTCTGCATTTTTAGCAGTGTTATTAGCAATGAACAAAAGTCTATTTTCTTACTCATATTGAAAATGGTTACCCGTTGTCATGACCAACCTGTTGTGAGAGACACCCACACTACACCCCGGTGGGAGAACCAACTATCTACCAATACCCATTAATTAATCAACTTAAAACAATATTTTTAGATAAGTAAAACAAGATTTTGCATACTATGTCAAAACATTTGCGGAAAACCCCCTTGAACCTGAAAGTCGTGTATCAAAATTGTACATAGTCTAAAATATAAGGATGCAACCCCAAAACATAAGAACTAAGGGGTCGTTTGGTAGTTAGATAGAGTTATGCATATATTATTAATGTGAGTATTACTTATGTAGATATTAGTTATACATGTATTAGTTATGCAAGGTTTAGTTATACATTTATTAGTTATGCAATGTTTAGTTATTCATGTGAAGCTCCAAAACCCGAAAGTGAAGCATCACAAAATACAATGAAATTATTACCTTCCACCAATAATGATAGGATAAGAGCTATAGTCAAGAGTGTCTTTACATATATTTGAGGATTTTTTTGTCTTTACATATATTTGAGGGGTATTTTTATCATTACATATATTAATCCATGATATTTAATCCTATGTGTTACTAATACCACAAAATGGAAGGTATTAGTTATACACCATATAAATATCAAATAAGGTGTATAACTAATACATGTATTAGTTAACATAGGCCCGAAATTTCTATCAAAACATAGTACTAAATAATACCATACATAATACATGAAATATTTCTCCTAATACACTCTACCAAACTATCCCTTAAAGTCTTTGTTAAGTCAAAATCTATATATAATAATAAAGCTGAGTATGAAAACGATGAGGTGGCGTTCTCTAAGAGCTTCAATCCAATTTATCTTTTTTGTGGAGTTTTTGACCTTTTTTTAATTCTAAAATACGAAAAAAAAAAATCACCTACAAATTTAAAGAACATAAAAGATAATCATATTTTATTATATCTTCATCAATAGCCATATTTAATTTATTTTGTCATGAGTTCTATTATTCTCTTTTCCTATAATATTTATTAATTTATCATCAATTATTACAAACCTTTTCATTTGATTTAAAAAGAATTCCAACAAATTATTCACGAAAGTTAAATTTTATGGGTTTTATTTATTTATTTTATAGTCTTTTCCTTTTTTTTGTTCTTTATTTTACTTCTTTTTATTATTTATTCAATTCAAGAAATTTATATCTTTATATAATATAAATTTATTTCTTAATCTTCTTTATTTAATTTTTAAGTTTCACCTCCATAACTTAAATCTATTAAACTTCTATTCTTAATAATATCATTAATTTCATGACTTTTAAGTTTTCATATTCATAAACTCCAACTATTAAATTATAAAATTTAAGATACTTTATGGTATCTCTCCATTTTTATCAATATAAATTCACAAGTTTTTTATTTCATGAAATCCCAACTCAAAATTATTTTTTACATTTCATTGTTCTTTGTAGTATTATTATATTATAAAATTTATGTTTTAACTTTACATTGTGAAGATGACTCTTGTGTTGATTAGTTTGTCAAAGCGGGTGCCGAACAAGAGCTCAAAAAAGTGGGCACTGATTTTGTATTCTTATTTTTATCTATTTTCTTATGATAAGGTCCCAAGGAAGATGCGTTTGTTTGTGTTTTCTCTATGTAACTTCTTTAGTTTTAATTTTTATAATCTTTTATTATTGCAAGTCTGTATTTTTGTTTAGATGCAAATTAGTTATTGCTACTTTGCGTGTAATCATACTGACTACTAACAAAAGTTTAAAAATACTATTGCACAAAGAACTATTTATATTTTCTTTAAAGATTCCTTCATTTTTGTCTATATAAATCCATAATTTTTTTATTTCATGAAATTCTTGCTTGAGATTATACTTTTTATTTCATATTTGAAGTAGTGTTTTTCTTAATTCTTCTTAAAGTCTTTCTCACATAACTGCTAAGATATAAGTTAAAGAGCCAAAGAAGCACCTTAACGTTTCTTATTTCAAGTTAAATAACAGACATTGGAGAAGAGTATTAAGTACTAAATCTACACTACAAAACTACACTACAGCATATTTTTACTTCAATTTAAATTTAGCATAATATACATATGCTCATTTTTACGTTTTAGACATTACAATTTTCATATTTTATCAAATAATTTTTACACTTCTTACGATCTATTTGAGCTATTCATATTATTATCGGTTGAATTTCGTTCTTTTTTATTATTATTAGTTTCACATTATAAACGTATGTTATTAAGTATCTTTTTAAGTATAAATGAAGGAAAAAAATTAAAGT
Source organism: Solanum commersonii (assembly GCA_029007595.1). Lineage (NCBI taxonomy): Eukaryota > Viridiplantae > Streptophyta > Magnoliopsida > Solanales > Solanaceae > Solanum > Solanum commersonii. Next base: position 3,366,266 of record JAJTWQ010000055.1, on the reverse strand, counting down.
ATAAAATTTTAAAAACAGTTCTCTATCTTCAATCTACGATGTTCCAAAAAATAACATATATATATATATATATATATATATATATATATATATATATAAAAGCTAATTAATACATTTGTATTGTGTGTAAATTACACAAAATGATCAACTTTGTTTTTCATTATTTTCCTTCATGTAATAGTATATTTTAGGGAAAAGGGTCTGAAATATATCCGAACTTAGATCGAAATTGCAGTAACGATACCAAACTTTGGAAAGGACCTTTTACCCCCCTACATTATTTAATAGTTTATTGTAAAGGTATATATATATCCACGTGTACATCATAAATATTGCATAATTATAAATAATGGAAAAGGGTCAAAATTGCTCCTAAACTATGTGAAATAGACCACTTATACCCTCAGTTACATTATAGGATAAAAAATGCCCTTGCCGTTATCCTAAGAGACCACAATTATCCTTGAGACTTAACAGAAGTGATTTGGCGACCCACATGGCACTAATTCCGCCACATAGGCTTGTCAACTAGGATACCCACTAAAAATTTTGACCCAATTAATAATTCAACCCTAACCCATTTTTATTAGACCCACCCACTAAATTTAGGGTAATTGTGGTCTCTTAGGATAACGACAGGGGTATTTTTGATCCTAAAATCTAACGGAGGGTATAAGTGGTCTATATCTCATAGTTTAGGGGTAATTTTGACCCTTTTTCGTATAAATAATAACGTGTCCACGTGGACACATATATACCTTTTAAATACACTATTAAATAGTGCAGGGGGTAAAAGGTCCTCAATAAAAGTTTGGTATCGTAACATCAATTTCGGCCAAAGTTGAAGTATTTTTCAAACCTTTTTCCCTATATTTTATTTGTTAGAAATTGGTTCAATGTGAATAATAAGATGAATTCAAATTTGAATTTTTATCTATTTAATTGAACTAAAAATTCTTTTATATTCAAAAAATATGAAACGATTAATTTATACCTTTGATATAATATTTTATCACCGTACTATGCGCAATCAAGTTACCTAGTATGTCACATAAATTAAGATATCATCTTCTTTCAATATGCAACTTAACTTAGGGACCCATTATTTAACAACTTACAAATAATCTTACTTTATTTACATGCTAAAATTTCGTTTCACAAAATTTGGGATAATTTTAAACGATTTAAAAATGTATTTTAATCAATAACTCTTTCTTTTCCTAATACTTAGGCAAATTTAAACTTTCAAAAAAAATTACTCCCTCAATTTCACAAAGAATTGTCTAATTTGACTTGACATGAAGTTTAAAAAATTAAAGAAGACTTTTGAATCTTTAAGTCCTAAATTAAAGTTATGTCAAATGTACAAAATTGTCCTTTAATCTTGTGGCCTTAAACATGCCACATGAAAAACTGAAATTAAAATGTTATAAAAAAAAAAAGAGATAGTTGTTTTTGAAACTGAATAAAAATGAACGGGGTCATTCTTTTTTAAACGAATGGAATAGTTGAAACAACAATTTAAAAAAAAAGATGCAGTTTGACCCTTTTCTATATAATTCCCCCAAAATAAGCTTTTTGATTGAATTCTAAAAAAATTGAATCAAGTGGAGAGTTGAGGGAAGTGAGAATCCCACGGCGAAGGAAGGGATATTTGGATTTGGTAGAAATGGCTCTAAAAAGCATCTCTCTTCCATGGTCTATGGTATCAGATTTTATCTCTTTTGTTCTAAAGCCGATGAATTGGTGGTGCACTTCATGGTGAATTCACTTGGGTTCTCAACAAAAGAAGCCATTTCCACAAGCGCCAAGGTAACTTGTTCGAGACTCCGAAACTATGAGCCTCTTTTGTTACTTGATCTCTTTCACAAAATTGGTTTGAACAAATCACAGATGAAAACACTGGTCTCTTCTTCTCCTAAATTGTTGTTTTGTGATATTGACACAACCCTTAAACCCAAAATTAAGGTTTTACAACCACTTAACTTATCTGGGTCTGACCTTGTTACATTAATTGGAAAAAGCGATTTCTTGAGAAGAGGTTTACATACTTCTATAAAACCTACTCTTGATTATCTGCGGGAGTAATTGGGTACTCATGATGCTGTAGCAATGGTTCTTAAGAAAGAGCCTAGGTTGATTTCACAAAATATCTCTAAAGTATTACCGCCTAATAAAGCACTGTTGCAAAATCTTGGCTTTTCACAAATTGATATTGCTACTTTTTTTCAACGCTATCCTAGATGTCTGCTTCGTAACCCTGTCTGTCTTCAGAGAGTAGTACATCAAGCATAAGAGATTTTTCACATTCCTCGAGGATCACGTATGTTTCTTCATGGCATTGCAGCACTTGTGCCACTTCATGAATCTACATTAGAAAGAAAATTAGATATTTACCGGAGTTTTGGCTGGTCTCATTCTGATATCTGCACAATGGTGAGAAAGCTTCCTTCCTGTTTGACTTCATCAGAGGCTAAGATAAGGATTACATTGAAGTTTTTCATGAACGAATTGGGGTATGAACCTAGTAATCTGGCTTCTCATAAGCCGCTTTTAAAGCACAGTTTGGAGAAGAGGATAATGCCAAGGAATGAAATATTTAAATTCTTAAAGAAAACAAGTTGATAAAACGCAAGCTAAGTCTTTACACTGTCGTGTCATCTTCTGAAGCAATGTTTCAAAAGAAATATGTACTTCTTTTCAGAAAAAAGATGCCTGAGTTGTATGATTTATACATCAAAGTTGCAAGATAAAGAGAAGTTTCTACAGTGGTCGCAAAGCAATGTTTGCTTAAGAGGTTTTTATTCGACTCTTGATAATGTACTTCTTTCATTTTGGTGCTCTATTCAAGCATGTTACTTCATTGTTGATGATACATTATTGAGATGAAAACTAGAGATTGAGGGTAGTCTTCAAATCAACTGATGCTTCTTGTTTAATGATTTTCAAATAAGACTTCATGTGTATGACATTGATCTTTTGAATTTTTATCTCAATCAGGACAGTGTTTGTGGGACAGTATTGCTCGTCTACCTAATCTTGGCTCAAGTTTGTGGGTCGAAAATCTTCATTATAATTTGAAAAACACTTTCTTTCACGCTTGGTCTAGTGTAGGCATGATGCTCTACATGTGACATGTACTTAGTGTTAACAATTTGGAAAGGAGTTAATAGACCTTTGCTTGTTCTCAAGAAAAACAGTATTATCAGAGAAACAGATACAAGTAAATTTAGGATGAATTTATTTTCATGAAAATAATTAGGATGAATTCTATGAATGTGTTGCTTTAGAAAAACAATTTTAGTTGGTCATGTATATGGAATTCGGCATTGGTTGACTCTTTAGTAATGTGCTTTTCCTAGGAGAATGGGGTGGTTCATGGGTGAACCAGTAAGAACCTAAAGTATCATCTGAAGTACTTCATGGAATCAGCGTATATGTTTAAGTGTTCTGGCGTAACTGACCCTTCATCTATATGATATCCACTTTTATTCCTAATTAAAGACTGCTTGGCATTTTTCATCTTTGTAGTCTATGGTGTTCATTGACCTTGAAAAGGCCTATGACAAAGTACCGAGGAATGTACTCTGGGGGTGCTTGGAGGCTAGAGGTGTGCCGATGATTTGTATTAGGGCGATAAAAGACATGTACGGTGGAGCCAAGACTCGGGTTAGAACGGTCGGAGGAGACTCAGAACATTTCCCAGTTGAGATAGGGCTGCATCAGGGATCTGTTCTTAGCCCTTTTCTATTTGCTTTGGTGATGGATGAGTTGACGCGGTCGATTTAGGAGGAGGTCCCATGGTGTATGTTATTTGCAGATGACATAGTACTGATTGATGAAACGCGGGACAGAGTTAATGCGAGGTTGGAGGTGTGGAGACAAGCGTTAGAGTTCAAAGGGTTCAGGTTGAGTAGGACCAAAACAGAATATTTGAGGTGCAATTTCAGTGATGTGGTGGAGGAGGCAGATGTGAGAGTGAGACTTGCTACACAGATCATTCCTAAGAGAGAAAGCTTTAAGTATCTTGGGTCTGTAATCCAAGGAAGTGGTGACATCGATGATGATGTCACACATCGCATTGGGGTTGCTTGGATGAAATGGAGGCTTGCCTCTGGAGTCTTGTGTGATAAGAAAATCCCATCTAGACTTAAAGGTAAGTTCTACAGAGTGGTAGTTAGACCGGCCTTGTTGTATGGAGCGGAGTGTTGGCCGATCAAGAACGCACATGTCCAAAAATGCATGTTGTGGAGATAAGGATGTTGAGATGGATGTGTGGGCACACTAGGAGCGATAAGATTAGGAACGAGGTTATCCTAGAAAAGGTGGGAGTGGCCTCTGTGGTGGACAAGGCGAGGGAAGCGAGCCTGAGATGGTTTGGACATGTGAAGAGACAGGGCGCAGACGCCCCAGTGAGGAGGTGCGAGGGGTAGGTTGTAGAGGGTACGCGGAGGGGTAGAGGTAGGCCTAAGAAGTATTGGGGAGAGGTGATTAGACAGGACTTGGCTCAGCTTCATCTTACCGAGGACATGACTCTAGATAGGAAGGAGTGGAGGTCGCGTATTAAGGTTGTAGGTTAGTAGGGTTAGCGTGTTGTTTTTCCTTGCGAGGGTTTGGGTTGTTAGCGTTTGTAGTAGTCTTAGTCTTGCACGTGTAGTTCTTGTCTGTGATACCTATAGCCTTATGTTGTTTACCGAGCCTCACTTCCCACAGTATTTCATTGATGTTATTGTCTCCTTGGTTGATTATTCACTATCTTTCTTATTGGATGTTATGTTTTATACACTTGTTCCCCTCCCCTTTTACGTGGATGTGATGTACTTGAGCTGAGGGTCTCTCGGAAACAGCCCCTCTACCTCCACGAGGTAGTGGTAAGGTCTGCGTACACTCTACCCTCCCCAGACCCCACCTAGTGGGATTTCACTGGGTATGTTGTTGTTGTTGTTGTAGTCTAGGTCAGTCATGGTAGTGTAGCATGCTAGGCCCTCTGTGCCACAAACCCTGCACAGTGTCTCTATTTTTAATTTTTTTTGGGGGTTAAAACGGTAAGTATTTTATTGCTGTAGCCCAAAGGTTGTGCAATATGTACTGGTATTATGTAGTAAAAAGTTGGTAGCATTCTATCCTTGTAAGACTCTATGAGATCTTTCAATGATTCAACTTCATTTACAATTTCCTTTTTACATAAAAATGTAAAACATGTATACAGTAAACCATAAACTTGCAGGATTGAGATTCCACCATTTGTTTATTCTCCTCTGCTTACATCTCCCCCTCCCCCCTCCCAATTTCAATCGTTTGAGCAGTTCATTGGTGCTCCTAGGAGATGATTTACTGTGTCTAGTATTCCTCCACATAAGGAACATCTGGAAACCCCTTTTCTACAATTATCATGTGTCAAGCATGATTCTTTGGCTCGTAGTCAAGAGAAACATGCAATTTTTGACGGTATATCCACCTTTTATCTCTGTTTCCAGGTAACGAGACTGCTTGTTTGATCATAGGTAAGAGGGGCATAGCAGAACAGAACTATAAAGTGAGCTTTACTTTTCTTTACAGATAACTTAATAATGCTCTTGTACTTTCAAAATTCTGCACTCCTGCCTATTTCCTAGTCATTCAATATTCTTCAAAAGTTGAAGTTCCAGCCATGTCTTTTGTAGGAGCTCAAAGTACTCTCTGATTTATTGTACATTATTGAGTATGTCAGGGAACTGTTCTTTCAAGGGACCATGTCTAATCAATTGTCAGTCCAAAAGGACACCCTCGTACCGTTATCCACTTTAATATGAATATGTGATATAAAAGAGGACCATAGCTCTTCGGTATTCTTCCATATTCCCACCCCATATGAAAAAAGATGATAGATTTGAACACCGAAGCTTTCTTGACATTATTAATTCAGATAATTTTTGTGAATAGTGCTTGTTCTTCTGAATTGTATCTCAATAGCCATTTCATCAGAAGGCTGTTCTTATGCTGCCTCAGAATCCTAATCGCCAATCCTTTTTTCCGGCCTATAGTAATAGAGCTCCATATGACTGAATGAAAATATCTATCCTTGTTGCTTTGCCAGAGAAAGTTTCTTCTTAGTATCTTTTCTCTACACTAGCTGGTAAAGGAATACTGACAATCATATAAGTTGGCAAGATTTAAGGGCAGTATTAATCAAGACCAACCTTCCACCCAACAAGAGATGTTCAATTTTCCATCTTGCAAATCTTTTTTCACATCTTTCTATCACCCCATGCCAATTTTCATACGGCTTGTTCTTTTTACGTGAAGTAGCTACCAACTTGAAATTCTTGTATGGTAGCAAGTGTTGAAACATTGGACATTTGATTCACAGAGAACATATATTCTGTCCCTTCAATTTACTTTTAGGCCAGCCAATTCCTCAAATACAGTTAAAATCAACCTTGCATGCCTTATTTGCTCCACACTAGCATAAAAAACTAGGGTATCATCATGTAAAAAGTATGTAATTCATAGTATTAAAGCCAATGCTTGCCACTTTAAATCCCCTTATCCATCCACTATGACAAATCCTTCCATAATCAGTACAACCAGAAAAACAGATAGAGGGTTATCTAGCCCAAGGCCTATTGTGAAGGAAAGAAGCCCACAAGAAAGCGATTTATCAAAATTTAATATCTGACCGTGCTGGTACAGTAGAACATCCATTTAAGGCATTTCCTACTGAATCACATATCATTTAAAACATTGATTAGGAAATCCCAATTCACATGATCATATGTTTTGATATCCAACTTGCAAATTATTCCAGGTGTCTTGCTTTTTTACTCTGATATCCATGCACTCATTTTTGGGAGCTAGGAAGGATGTAGTCTCAATGGACGAGGTAGACCTAAATTTAAACGAAGGACCTACAATTTCTTAGGATCAGCGGTCATGTATGTTCATCGCCATTTGAAAAGTTCTGGAGTTTAATTCTCCACACAGGCTTCAAGATTTGGTTATAAAAAAATGCATACTTAGCAAAAGATAAAACACAAGGGACGAAAAAGATCTATACAGATAAATACCTTTTAGTTTTAAAAAATATGTTTTAGATGTTCACACTTTTATTATATGTCCAATGCTTCCTAGAGATTTATGCATTTGGAAAATATAGAGAACTAATTCTTTTCATTTGCATTTGCATAATATTGGCATGAGATGAGCCTGAATGGAATATGGTCAGTAAGGATTCATATGGTGGACTCCTACTTGTTTGGGATTGGGGCATCATTGTTATCCATGCACTCATTAGCTATTAGGGCCAGCATCCATGATCAGCCTCCTCGTGATGAATGTCGTCTGGTGTTTGTCAATTAACTTGTGCATCACCCTTTTGATATTCTCACTCAACCAACTTTGCTTAAAAATATTCAGTTTCTTTATTAGAGTAAAATCAGGCCTACCTGCCACCATAAAGGACTACCACCATTCTTTTATCTTCTTTTCAAAACTTTCAACATGTAATCACCAGTTTTCAAATTTGAAGTATAACCTATAATTACCCCTTGCCCACATTAGAGTAATATGAATTATGTCCGAGGCAATCAAGCAATTCTGGAAAGTGCGGACTACTTGATGTATCTAATTAAACTCTTCATCCCATTGTGTTGTGGAAAGGAATCTGTCTAATCTTGAGGAACTATGATGATTGCTGTCCTTCATCCAACCTAAGTATATGCTCTCCCTGTTGTTTTTTTTTGGCTTAAGAACGGGAGGATTATATTTAATTAATATGAAGCTTTATCCATACAAAAGTGGAACTAGTCTATGAGATATAGTTCCATTCGCATCTCTTTCGAGAGCATTTGTTACAGAGAAGGAGATGCTACAAAAACATAAGCTGGTTGCAGTTCATATGTGGATCCTTCATTGTCCTTCCATATTTAGCTAATAAGTCTGCTACTGTATTAGCCTCCCTCGGGATGAGCTTCAGAGATGATCCTTCCAGCTGTAGGAGTAGTGACCTGCAATCCGTGTAGATATGCCAGTACATGAGGTTATTACTATTCAAGGTGTTAAGTAATACCCGAGAATCAGATTTCACTGGCAAATGTTTAATATTATGTTTTGCTATATTCAGTCCATGTAGCAAGGCCAGTACTTCTGCATGAAGGGCATTTCGTGCTTTGATTTTGCAAGCAAAACCCATGATCCCTGTGCCTAGTTGATCTCTAATGACTCCTCCAATTCCACCATTTGTGGTTTGTAGTTCAAAGAAACCATCAATACTTAGTTTAAATTTTCCTTCAGGTGGCCTGTGCCAAGATACAGGAACCATGAGTGTACGGAGTGTTTTGGGAGTTGTTTGTGCGATGTTGTAGTATTCAATGGCTTGGAAAGAAATATTATATATTGTGTTAGGAGCTCTACTAATATTTATTTTTAAAAAAGTTTACTATTACTGTTTTTCCTAATATTCTAAAGAATTATTGGAGTTAGAATAGTGGTGGGCACCAAGTGGTGATTGTTTATATTAACAAAGGACGTTGAAGTGCACAATTGTTGAATGCTAGCATGGATATCCTGGGAGTTAATAGAGATATTATATTTCTCCCATATATATTTAGCATCTGGACAGTCAATAAATATATGGTTAATATTTTCTTCTATGTTAGGGCATGAGGGACAATTTTTTGAACTTGTAATATTTCTATTGTATAAAGCAATTGACATTGGCAGTTTATGTGGGAGGAGAGGCTGTAGGAAGAATTTTATCTTGTTAATAGTATTTGCCTTTCAGATCCAAATGCTTTTGGAATTTTCATTTATAGTAGGTTCATAGATGGTTTGGAGATACATGGTGTAAGCACTTCTAGTGTTAAAATGTCCGTCGTTACTTTTGTTCCAAACAAATGTGTCCTTTTCATGGGGAAGAGTTTGGATGTAAGTGTTTTCTATGGAATTTTTAACATCGCTAGGGATGACAAAGGATAGGCATGAAAAGTTCCAATTGTTATCTTTGAGGAGCTCATTTAGCAAAATATAGGATTCATTTCTATTGATCGGGCCTTGGAGTACTTGTCAAAGCGAGTATGTGGCCTCTATCCAATTGTCTTCCCAGATTTGGGTTTTATTTCCATTCCCAATGTTCCAATAGATGCCTTTGTGAAAAAGTGGAAAGGATCTTACAAAACTTCTCCAAATGTAGGAATCATAAGGGTAACATTATTCTCTCTCTGTTAATTGTGGATAAATTAACTCCAAATCTTCTATGCATTCTGAAAATTCATAACTCATACATCATACATGACCCTCTCATTCTATTCATGTTAGATCCTCTGATACAAGTCTGGTCATATCAAATTCTCCGCATGCTACCCATGATCCACATATAGACCTCTGGTTGTTCATTGCTTTCATTTTCCACCTAAGTTCATGTCTGTTAATTATAACTATTAGAATCATATACACCAGTTAGATCTGCACAGTGACAGTGTGGATACCAGTAGTTATAGTTTTCTCTTTCCACAATCGGTTATAGTGAATGCTGCCTCTTAATTAACATGAAACACTTTATTTGAATTACATCATTGGGATGATAGCTGGACATTCAGTATATTTGCTAAAATCATCTTTATTTCTCCAAGCAAGGATATTACTCCTAGGTCATCTTTTGGTTGCTGTCAGACTTTAGAAATCATTTAGAACTGAAAATGGAAGACATGAAAATCTTGGATATTTTGCCTCCTTTCCTAAACTATTGATTGTATGAATGCATATCTCAATCATGACTCTGTTCCTTTTTTGGCTAAAAACTCAAATCTGCTTTCTGTCATATGATAGTACCACTGCTAATTGACTTGGGGATTCTCTTCTGCAATGTTGTAGGCAGAAAGGTGGATGAAGGCTTCTGTTTATCTTGGGAGAGTATCTTCTCTCAGCTCGGACGTGTGTGAGCATTGCGAAGCTTCCTTAATCATTATTTGAATGCAGTGATTGTGTCGTGTTACTCAGAAGCTCATATTATTAACATTTTTAAGGAAGACCACTCTCTAATGCATACTTTGTTGTTGAATTATAGCAGTACTGGAAGATAAATCAGTCTAAAAGAAAAGGAAAACAGTCAATTTTATTAGATTTTCTTTTAAAAAGAAGCTCTCAGTATTGCTTAAAGTAACTGTTGTAAGAAGCTTATGTTAGTTTTGGGCCAAATTGCACCAGTGTTTGGAAGGAAGAGTGGGTGAAGAAGTCCTTGGCCAAAAACTTTCTCAAGACAGTTTTGTTTGTTTGATATGCAAACACTATCAAACAAATGCCATTAAAACTTGAAAATTGTTTTGCCAAAAACTTTTCCGCCTGATTTTGCAAGCACAAGGGGAAAGTTTTAGCATAATAACTTTCCTTGAAATCCCATTTATAAGGAGTCTCAACCTTCAATGCCGGTTTCTAGTGTAGCTACCCTTGGGGAATGAGTGGATTGTTTGAGATACTAAGATAGAACTTGAATGTTTCTTCAATGTCGAAAGTGGTTAAATAATGTCTGTATCATAGGTATATAATGGCAGAAGTGCTGAACTTGTATCCTGTGATTTTGTCTACCCTTGTAAAGATGTGCTATCAAGTTGTTGTTTTCATGTCAAGTTGCTTTTTCACCCCTTCCCCATGCTTGTGTCATTGTTTTTTGTGATTTATTCCTCTGTTGTCAATTTTTGGCCTCGGTGTCACAGGTCAAGTTTGCATTAGCAAGTGTGTATTAACCACTTACTATAATATTTCTGCAATTGGCATAATAAACCTAGACTACTCTATGACTATGATCAAAAGAATGAGAAACAATAGGGATAGATGGGAATTTATTTCATGAATTCAGAGCATTCTCCAATTTCACATTCATACAATGACAAGTTCTACATCTCAAGCATCATATATGTTTACAGAATTGTTGTTTATTCAATTATAAGCTATGCTGGTAGATGGAAAAATGACTTTAAGTTGTAAGGCTGAATAACATCCACAGTGCCATTCCATAGTAATTCAGCAACTTGTTTGTATACCATTTCGGTGAGATGACCAGAGTCGAAAAATAGGTAATCCTTTACATTTTTGCACAACTTGTACTCTTTTATTTGTCTCTTCCCTCCACAACTATAGATTCCTCTGAATGGACCCGTCCCACAACAAGCTGTTTTTGATGTTTTAAAGCCTAGGCAAATATATACATGCATGTTAGAAGAGTACCTTCAAAATTATAATTGTACTCCAAAAGGAAGAGTAGTGGAAGAGGAACTTACCATATTTTGAAGGATTGTTAATTCTTTCACTAGCAACTTTGAAAAAATCAAATAAGGAATACTTAAATCCAGGTAACTTTTGCTCTAGTTGCTTTAGCATTTTAGGTAAAGCTGAATTGTGTATTTTTGCAAGGGTTGTGAGTTGTTGTATGCAGTTGCCACTTTTATTTCCTTGTTGGAAATTAAGAGCCCTAGAACCTGGTGTACAACCCAAAGGACCCAAACTAAGGATCACAAATTTTCTCCCTCCTTCCTTGTATATTCCCTGTTCCGAACAAATTTAACAAAAAATATTACTCCTTCCGCTTGTCTACTATAATAAAAATAGATGTTTTGTTTAGAAAACTAACAAAATAGTAGTTTATTACTTTTAATTCCTCAGTGCCATTAAAATGTAAGTACCTTGATAACAGATGTCAAATTGCCGATTACCATGTTTGCGTATTCATGTTTTGGATACGTTGCGTCAAAATTGAAGTAATCATTATTTCCTGCACTAAATATGTATACAGCATTGTAGAGGAGTTGTTTGGACTTTTTTCTTCCAAACTTGTTCTTCAAATCTTTGGTAACTTTTTTGAAATATTTCAATTGTGTTTTAAGGTCAATAACCTGCAATTTCAAAAAAATAAAATTGGTTTCTTAGTGATGATATCTTTTTCTAGTTTAAAGAGGACTACATCTACTATGTTGACAGTTAAAATTGTTATGAAAAACTAAGGTAAGTAAAAATTCACTCACGTAAGAAGAGATTTTTGTTTATTTTTATTTGACGTGATACAGTTAAATATAATTTTTCAGGCACACCCAAAATTTAGAGAAATTGTGACACCTCAGTTTTATACTTAGAACGGATTCTAGTCTAGCTTATATTATTGGGGTACTTACATAATAACTATTAGGACTTAGAATTACCAATGAGTTAAAACGTCAAGAGATATTTTTGAAGAGTCACTATCTGGGCCTAGCTCATAATAAGCCCAATGACCTGACCTGACCTGACCCATTCATCCTTTAATCACTGGTGATGGAGTAGCCTTTATTAGACAGTGCCATAATATGATCCTTTTATTTATTTCTTATCTAACTATGGATGTTTGTCTTGATTTGATTTCACTAGTATAATTTCATTCTTCTATTATTTAAAAAAAAAATCTGGTGCAAGGAAGAATTAAAATAGAAAAATGACTTACAAAGCCACGAAAAGTTTCAACTAGACAGCCAGCTCCACCTGATGCAAAATTCACTCCATGGACAAAATGGTCTTTTCCAATCTCAAAATAAGATGGAACCAGTGGAAGCTCAGCATATTCAGCTAATTGAAAACAATAAAGCCAATTAACTTATATTCCATATGATGATATTCATAAACATACATAATTATAACAATTTTAACCTACTTTTATCTTTACAATATATATCATAAAACAATTCTATTGAAATTTTGTGTAACACTAAAATCGAGCTGATTTCTCAAATATGATCACTCAACTAATAGAGCTGTCCTTAGAAAGATTTCTATGTCGTATCTACTACCATATATTTCTCATACATACAAACTCGATATCGAGTAGATCAGCGATCGATGTAACTTACCAATAAAATCAGGAATGATACGACCATCACAAAATCTGCCAGTAGGAGGGTTGAAGAACGATTCACCATAAGGCGACCAATTAGCTTGGAATTGAGTAGTAGTGTTGATGTAGTTGTTATTCCCAGGATCAAAGAGAGAATCACCAAACACAAAGAGGGCTTTTTGTTTTTGAACTGATAATAATGTTCTCTCATAGCTGCCAAAACACCCAAATGGTATGCCAATTATTAGAGAAAACCAAATAATGAAGATGATTAAACCCATCATTATCAATTCTAATTTTTGCAACTACAATATAGTTCTAGCTACTTGAAATAAACAAGAGATGTCTAGCTTCAACTTCTACTGATTTTTCAACTAAATAATTAAGAGCTTTCTGTATTATTTTATTATTAAGTCGTCTTAAGAAAATATGCAGTTGACCTGGGGGAGACAAAAAATATAAATAAATTATTACTCCACTAGAAGACAAGAGTATGCCAGCAAACCAATTGTTATTTATAATTTAATCTATAATACAAGTGTAGGAGATATACATGGTTTTGTTTTTACCGAAACTCACTTTATTTATCCCTTAAATACAAAGATAGATTTTAGGTGAAAATCCTAGTAGTTTCTATTATGATCATGAGAAAATTCATTTTCTTAAATTTCAAATGATGGTAATTATATTGTAACGATCTTTACGGTCATTTTGAGTTTTCTAAGGACCCGTTTGATCATGATATGGAATTATGAGATGAAATTAAAGTTTTGTTTGGACATGCGATATGGAATTTTTGTGTTGTATATTTTCTCATAAACATAAAAATCTTATAAGTTGTAAAACTATTAAAATAACCCCAATTGTTTATTCAATCTTATCAAATAAACAAAAATTTATAAAATCGCATAATAAATTATTACAAAGCTATTTGTTCTTCACTTAATTAAGTAATTGTTTCATCTAACTTTAATTTAATAAAAAAAAATTGAACATAAATTGTAGTGTACTAGTCTTTAATATAATCCTCCCACATAGTATGGACAATTTCCTCACGTTGAACTTGCATTTCTCGATCATGTGACCGAGAAGACGAACAAACATTGTTACTTTGAGCCATTTGTTGGTCAATAATAAATTTTATGTCGGTGAGAATAATAAATTTTAAAAAGTAATGATGTGATTATAAATTTTATTTACATATGAAATAAATGGTTATTAGATATAAATGTGGGGTTGTTTTAACAAAATATAAATTTGTGGATCAATTTTTATATTAAAATATCTCAAATCATGATATGAAATTCCCATATAATTTCATATCATGGTTTTTGGAGAATATAGAATCACATCTCATGATATGGAATCATGAGATGGAATCAGCATAAAATCGCATGTCCAAACGCTGATTCCATCTCACGATACCATATCGTGATATGGTATCGCATGGCCAAACATCTACTAAGTGTTTTTTTTTTCATTTTACCTTTTTTTTTTATAGCTTTTGTATATTATTTGACCGGTATTGGCCTTTTTAGGTGATCGAAAAAATATCGGGTGAGTTTTTCAAGTTTGACCAAAGTCAACATTTATCAAGCTTGAAATCAAATCCTGATAAAATCTCTGTGATAATTGTTGACTTGGTTTGATAGTTGATTCAGGTTTCGGGGTATTCAATATTTGATTCGGGTTTTGGGGCATTCAATATTTAATTCAGATTTTAAGGCATTCGAAAGTGATTCGGGTCATTGACTCTTGGATGGTGAAACTTTTTTCTCTTAAAAACACCTAAAATAAATTAATCCAAATAGGCTTGCAGTTGACTATTGATTCGTATTTTTGACCGAGTATTACTCTAACTTATCATTGAGTATAATGTAACAAGACAAAGCAACAATTATTTTATTTCTTCTATTTAAATGAGTTTAAATAAAATGAAATAATATAATTTCTTTAAAAAATATACTTTTATCATGAATATTTTTTTTCTTTTATGACAAAAATTAACACAACTTATTCTTAGTAAAAATTGAGGCCCCCTAAAATTGGGACCTAAGTCATATGCCTTATTTTTATAAGCATTGAGTCGGCAGTGGACTGGACATCAACAATACATAACTAAAATCTTAGTCTTATTTTTTAAAAATAATTTGGGTTAGATTTATCAAAATGAATAGCCTTAACCGAATGTGTCTGATAAATATAAAGCACAAAGGGTATTCCCGTCCCTATTGAGGATTCCTACGAACATGAATTCTAGGTTTATAATGTGAAAATTTCATATATGATATTTATTAGACTAATATTTTCAACTTATTGCAGTAGAATAAAACTTTCAAGTTGTAACAATAAAAAATTTCAAGTTGTAACATTTTATTAAATAAAAAAGAATTTTTAATTGATTGTAAAAATCGGTTTTGAAAAAAATAAAAAGGATAAAAAATCGATTTTGAAAAAAAATAAAAAGATAAAAAAGGAAAATAAATCGATTTTGAAGAAAAAAAAGAAAAAAGGGAAATAGGTGTATTAATAAAATTTGTATTGATTGATGATAATTATTAATTAGCATAAATTTAGGAGATTCAAACTAATTAGGAATATTTAGTTTCCTTAATTCACTCTAATCTGTTAAAATTAATTGAAAAGTCTGATTTTATCTATTTTCTTCTACGTTACTCTCTGTTCATTTTTTTTCCCAGAATTGTTGTCACTGACGAGTAAATCAAGTTTTTTTTGTTTGAAAAATCTTGATTCTGTTGTGATGGACGACTGCTTATCTATATTAATTAAACATGGTGGTACATTGGATCCTTCAAGTTAAGTAAATGTTGGTATGAATAATTGGATGTCAACTATATACAGTTTGGATACCAATTATATGGTGTTCATTTTGATCTCCAATTAAATATCAAAACTAAACTGTTTATGTATCCAATTGTTATGTAGTTTGTATATAACTGATATCCAGAAATTTGTATCCAATTGATATGCAGTATGTATATAACTTGTATTCTGAAATTATGAGAGTCAATATGTAATACATATATAGTTGATAACTGACTTGCAAAAAATAGTGCATATTCTATATCATTCAATACATAAAATTGTATCAAAAACAAATATATATCATTCAAAAGTTAAAAAGATATGAAATACTAAAGAGTCTAAGCTGCAATCAACTATCTCAAATTTGATCTTCGTAGTCTTGGTGTAGGATAATTGCTAGTATCTGGAGCGTGTTCTTTTGCTATGCGGGATTCATCAAATTTGCTAGCAACAGTCCCAGTTACTTCACTCTCACTGATCGCGCCATCATCGTTCTTTGTTTTTCCGCATTGCCATCAACCTAGTTGGAGAAATTGTAAAAGAAACCTTCTTATTATAAAAAATAGGTATTATAAGAAAATACCAATTTCATACCAACATTAGTCATAATTTACACACAAAAAAATAAAAATGGGTGATTTAACAAACTACAATCAATTCACATAATTGGACCACTGATATCATACCATTTTTTGATAAAAATAATACACAACTTAAGTCAACTTTCATACCAACAATAAATCAATTTCATACCAATGTTAAAACACATTTCATACCATATTCATAAATCGTATATTAATTAAGTTAGTTTTCATACCAATATTATTCATGTTTCATGCCAGATTAGTAGACATAATGAGAATAATTTGAAAAAAAAATAGATTTCCTCTAAACTGTACACCAACTTCATACCAGATTTAAACAAGTTTCACAACAAATAAAAGTAATACATCATACAATTTTTATACCAATTCGTGCCAACATTAGACAAAATTCATACCATATTCATAAATCATATATTAAGTCAGCTTTCATACCAATAATATGCATAATATAACAATTTTAACAAAAAAAATCTACTAAATTGATTCAACCATATCCCATGTAGTAAAAAACCCAATTAACTTTTGGAGGACACAACACACACACAACAGTACTTTCCAAGAGTCCAAACAACATAAGGTTTCAAGAAAATATTTACCTTCTATAATAAACTCCAATCTACACTACACATGGCCATAAATCTCCCAAAAACATTAGCAAAATCAATAAAGATTCAATTTTTGACCATTCCCCACGTAGTAAGAACTCAAATCAGCAAAATCCAGAAAGGATCAACCTCAAAACACCTCTGATTCACCTCCATGAAAATGGTAAAATAAATTTTCTTGCAATACAATTATCAAACGGGGTTTCTCCAAAATACTAAAATTATTGAAAATTACAACTTAGAGATCTGCCCTTTTGTTTTGATTGTATGGAGAATATATTTCTCCTAATCAGTTTTTAGATGTTGAAAAATCGGCTTCAATGGAGTATGGATAAAAGAGATGAAAGATGAATTTTTGTTTTTCTTAACGTGGAATTGACGTGGGGTGAGGGATTTAGGTGGGGTGTGGGGGTGTGACTTGTAACTGTAAAAAAGGAACAGTAATCAATGTAAATCTCTATAATTGTGTAAGAGATAATTATGGGGTATCCTTTATTTAAATAATTTAATAATAATATAAAATTATAAAAAAATACTTATTTAATAAAGTAAAATTTAATTAATTTATAAATAATTAGTGATATGTTATAACTCGTAATTAAACTGTTATAAGCAAGAATTTTTTAAAAGTAGATTTAAAACCTGTAATATTAACTCTTAAATGTGTATATGGGGTGATTTTTCCTTTTATAATATAGGTCACTAGCCGCCTTTCTTATCTTATAGTTCATATACGACACTCAAGCATCATCAAATTTAAGTAAATCAAGATTAGCATACTTAAAAATATTTCTTCATGGAATTAAATATATCTGTCACGATTCAAAACTGGACGTGATGGAACTCGTCTGATCCCACCAAGACAAGTCAACCTAAAACCTAACAATACCAAAGAAAAATGTGGGAATAAACTAATAATAACATAAGCATGAAAATACTTGGTATTTTTAAAAAGAACCCCAAAATCTGGTTGTCATATGTATAAGTCACTAATGTATAATAAATAGAGTTTGAAAGATAAATACAAGTCTCAATGTCTTTATCTCTCGAATGGAACGAAACATAAGTAAGTAACAAGAGGGTCTGCCGAGATGACAAGTAGCTACATCTCAAGTATCCACTATAAAACCTTGAAAGTAGACAGAAGAAGGATAATCACATAGATCCGGGCTAGGAACCCACACAAGTGTAGATGCAAGGAGTGAGTACCAAACAACATGGTACCCAACAAGAAATTCACTAAGCACAAGGTAAAACTAGATAAAAAAAAAAGAAAAAAGAACTCCTTCCATCCCAATTGAACCGCCACAACTACAACTTGCATAGAAATCAACCTAACTAACAATTTACGATATATAACTCACAAGGTTTCATATAATAGTCCACCAGTTATATTTCATCAAATCACAAGTATCAAGGTCATCAATCACAAGTATCAAAGTCAAGTTCATCAATCTCAAGTATCACATTTATCAATCACAAGTATCAAGTTATCGGTCATAATAATTAAGTTTATCTATCACAATATCAATCGGGACTTATAGGGAACACCCACAGTCCATGTATCCGCTGGCAATGACCTCATCATCAATTACACTCGCCAATAATGACGTCGACATCAATAAAATTCGCTCGCAATGACCTCGACATCAATTACACTCGTGCGATGACCTTGGCATCAATAACACTCACTAATAATGACCTCGACATCAATAATACTCACCAACAATGACCTCAACTTCAATAACACTTACCAACAATGACCTCGACATCAATAACACTCACCGACAATGACCACGTCATCAATAACACTCGCCGGTAATGACCTCAACATAATTACAATACATCTCATCACAGTATTCCAGAACCGATGCAAATAGATGGTCGTTCACACAATAATGAGGAAATGAAAAATTCAAGTAATTCACATCCACAACAATACTATCAAAGTATTTCATCAACCACCAATTCAATATCAACACTCAAGGCAATTCACACAACTCAATATAATGTTATCCACATTGCCATTTTCATTAACCTCATTTCTATCATTAAGTTTATTCAATTGATCAATTAACCGATCATCTTATTCCCATTACTCCCAAACACAAACAACAAGAAGGATTCAAGATTCTACAAGTTTTAACAAGGTTTAAAAGTTCACTTGCCTTAATCAATCACAAATCAATCCAAGACTTAAGCTTTTCCATTTTGAACAATATCCAAATCAACACAATCTAGTCAAACAAAGGAACTTACAACACCCACATCAAGCAATTTGAATAAAGGGGTCAAATTGATTCAAAAACCCGATGTCGAAAATAAAGGTTGAATATGAAAATTGTTACATGAATATGTTAACCATAACATTTGGAATCCATTGGTGAAAATCATTTCGAAAACAGAAGGGTATTCACCCCAAAATCACTATTTTAGTCAAAACCCCAAGTTCTTGAAAATTCTCCAAACATTTTCATTCAAAATCTTTAATTTGATGTTAAAAACCACAATGATAATAGGGAATCAGAGATTTGGGTTCACAAAGACTTACACAAAAGAATCACCAAAAATATTTCTTTGAAATCGCTCCACAAGAGACCCTTGTAGATCTCGTTTTCGCAAGCCCAAGCTCACTAACACGAGCTTCGCAAAAGCGAAGTCTTAGTCGCGAAAGTGAACCCCATATAATCGACTAGCATCGCTTTTGCGAGTTGTCCATTCGCTAAAACCAAGGTCACGAAAGCGACGAGGCCTTCACAAAAGCGAAGGTTAGCCCTCCTGACCCTTCGTGAACGCGAGCCATTCTTAGCTAACGTGAGCCTCGAAAAAGCGAAGACCCTTCGCGAACATGAGGACTGCAGTCATTAACAACTATCACGCAATACAAATATTTACGAATGAAGCCTTGAGATTCGTTTAGAACCCCGCACATACAAACCCAATATGCTACTCAACTAATCTCGACGTTCCAGACTCAATGGAACCATCGAAATACGAATTTGAGGTCCCCTTGATCTGAAATGGATTAAAGTCACAGGAAATAAACATAACACCTAAAAAGGCTAAATCAAGCTCGAGACCTCTTAAAATTCAACCAAGACCTCTTCTAGGCCAAAAATCATTCCAAAAAACTAATAGAGCCTAAAATCATCCCCCAAATCTTATGAAACCTAAAATCATCCCCCCAAATCTAATGGAACTATCAGAAATCAAATTCGAGCATCCAAACTCTGAATGTTGGCTAAAATCAACCCAAAGGCTAAATTCGCAAAAAAATTCAATTCAAGATCTCAAATCCATGAAAAGACTCTGAATCTTAAACCAACGACGCTCATACAAAAAATTCCATATTTCAGGACTGGTGGAATTGACAGAATTCTATTCTCAGACTCGAAACTTCAAAATAAACCAAAAACTATTTTTTAACAACTTTAGGTTTACAAAACTCTAAAATTTCCACAATTCATAACTTTTTACTCAAAATCGATTTCACAAACTAACTAGAAATGACTCGGGGCAATCACTGGGAGGAGTAAAATAGAAATTTTGTAGAAATTTTTTTAAAATGACCAATCGAGTTATTACATTATATACTATTAAAACCATTTTCTTTCTCGAACATAAAGTAAAAGGAAATAAATGAAACCTCGAAAAATTGGGCATATTTAACCCATATATCTGACTCTGTCTCCCAAGTTGCCACTCTAACTGGACGGTGCTTCCACTATAACTTAACTAAAGCAATCTCTATGGTCCTAAGTTTTCAAACTTGCCTATCCAGAATGGATATATGCTTCTTCTAAAATAACAAGTCTAGCCCCTACACTACTGAATCAAGTGAATGTACATGAGACTCATCTAACGATACTTTGAAGCATGGAGACATGAAACACATAATGCACAACTGACAAGCTAGGAGGAAAGGCCTGCTTATAGACACCTCGCCCACTCGGCTCAAAATCTCAAAAGGGCCAATGAATCTAGGGCTAAGCTTGCCCTTCTTCTTGAACCTCATCACACCCTTCATGGGTGAAATTCGAAGCCATGATCACCCTCTATAGATACTAAGGCTTGAACTCTTTAGTCTGCATAACTCTTATGTCTTCTCTAGCAGTCTACCCAGAATCATACGGATCTGCTTCATGGCATCTCTAAGAAAGTCTATGTCTAAAGAGTCCATCTCAATCAAATTAAATCAACCAATCAGATATCTACACCATCTGCCATATAATGCCTCAAATGGAGCCATCTAAATACTGGAGTGGTGACTGCTATTATAAGAAAACTCTACTAAGGGGGTGCTGATCCCGTTGAGCACCAAAGTCAATCACATATGCTCGAAGCATGTCCTCAAACACTTGAATCGTCCGCTCGAACTGCCCGTTTGTCTGAGGGTGAAACATTGTACTCATATAATACCGAGTACTCAAATCATATTGTAAGGCCCTCCAAAAGTGGGATGTGAATAGTGCACCTCGATCAGAGACAATGAAAATAGGCACACCATGAAGTCGGACTATGTGACTGAGGTAAAACTGGGCTAATTTTTCCGTCGTATACTTCACCGGAACTGGTATGAAATGGGTGGACTTGGTCAGCCTATCGACGACCACCCAAATAGAGTTATAACCACCCACGATTGTAGGGAAACCTACAACAAAATTTATGGTGATTCGTTCCCACTTCGAAGTAGGAATAGGTATGCTCTACGACATACCTCGGACCGGTGGCGCTTACACTTGACCTATTGGAAAGTCAAGAATCTAAAACACAAAATCTGAAATATCCCCTTTCATACCACACCACTAGTTTTGCTGACTCAGATCATGATACATATTCACTAATCCAGGATGGATGGAATATTGAGAACAATGAGCCTTCTCAAGAATCAATCTAATCAACTCGCCTTCCTTGGGCAAACAAATCCTACCTCCAACCCTTAAGACACCCTTAAAATCAAGGATAGCCTCATTTGCTTCCATACTTAACACTTTGTCTTGAATGAGACACAACTTCTCATCATCAAACTGGCGTTTCTAGATCTGCTCAATTAAGAAAAATCAGGCCTCTTTGAAAGTAATCAAACCACCACTCTCCTCAGAAATTTGCAAACAGACAAACTGTTGTAACCTCTGAATATTTCTAGCCAATGGTCTCTCCTCAACACTGATAACATCAAGACTCTCCATACTATAAGTCTTTCTACTTAAAGTATTGGCCATCACATTGGCCTTCTCCGGATGATACAAGATGGTGATATCATAGTCCTTCAGTAACTCAAGTCATTTACGTTGCCTCAACATCCCTCTGCCTCAAGATAGTGATATCATAGTATTTTATATTATCTATTTATTTTATATTTTGATTAGAATTTCTTTTTTATATAGTCTCTTTTCTGTACTTAGATGATCTTGTACTGGTGACACCAGATTCAGGGTTTAGTTCTCATATATATTTGTATTTTTTGGTCACTTCTGGACCCATTTTTGTATATTTTTTTTATCATTATATACATATCTACGCTATGATCCTATTCTATGTTTATTTTCTCCCACGTAGTTATATTCTAGATATATCTATTGCTTGTTTTTCTTGCATACTGAAGTTTCTGGTAGGTGTCATCATGATCCAATTTTGGATCGTGACATTTACGTTCTAGATCCATTTTATCTCGACGTTCAATTTCATGTCACGTGTCAAGTTGATAACTTGACATCCCAATCAACTTCAAGACCACAAGATGATGTCACGTGCTCATATGATTTGACAATCTCAATCAAATTCAAGAACCAGTCAAAAGTAGTATTAAGTACTTCCACTTTTGTCAAACTCTTTATGATATATGACTATCTCTTTTGAGCACTTTACTTCTATTATCTTGTATGATATATGCTAAGTGGCTTGTGTAGGGCCTCTTGAGGCCTTATATGTCATGTCACGTCTAAGGTGTTCTTTGGATTGTGACAAGCATACTAGATAAAGACAATTTTTCTATAAATTTTATCCTTAACATTAACTATCCATTTTCCAAATCATTCATAAATCTATTACAAATATATATAAATTAATATGGATATAATAGTAAAATATTCACGTCATTTATATTTTTTTAAAAAGGAGTGCAAAGTTTATCAAGGGTAACTAAAAGTAATGGGGGAAGTATATAGTTAAATTGGATTATTTTTTTGGTTATTGTTTAAATTAGATTTTCATAATTAGAAATTGAAGAATAGTGATATAATAAATACCAAAAAATTCATCTTGAAATTAATATGAGTTTTGATTGCTTCGCTAACTATTCTGACACACTCACGTTAATAAAAATCTTTACATAAATCAATTAAGTGAATCAAAGTAATTATTACTAATAGAAAGACATGAAAAATGTGAAGTGGTGAGCTCACATGAAGTGTATGACTAAACATTCACATGGTTAGTAAGTGTATTATTCATGCGTATCTGTTATAAAAGCCCCAAACATGAAGAAAACATTCAATCCGCAAAATCATGATGACTTCTCTTCCCGAATATTTAGAAGAGGATAACCTAAGTGAAGAGTGTAAGAAATTGCTCTCTACCCTACCAAAAGAAAAAGGATGGGTTAGATCAGTCTACAATTATCAAGGTTTTTGGACATCACTAAAATTTCTTCAAGGTGTGATTGCATGTCAA
This sequence comes from Solanum commersonii, assembly GCA_029007595.1. Lineage (NCBI taxonomy): Eukaryota > Viridiplantae > Streptophyta > Magnoliopsida > Solanales > Solanaceae > Solanum > Solanum commersonii. Next base: position 3,342,726 of record JAJTWQ010000055.1, on the reverse strand, counting down.
CAACAATTTCAAGCTCAAGATAGTGATATCATTCTTGTTGCAACTCCAAAATCAGGAAGTACTTGGTTAAAATCACTTTTATTTGCTCTAGTTAATCGGGTGAAACATCCTATTTTTGAACCTAATCACCCTTTACTTGTCGAGAACCCTCATGTTCTTGTTCCATTCTTGGAGCATACACTCTATATTGATGGTCGAGTCATTGATTTTTCAACCTTCACTTCACCTAGATTCTTGGCAACACATGTGCCCTTTGCTTCATTGCCAAAATCAGTCCAAGATTCAAAAACCAAACTTGTTTACTTATGTAGGAATCCTAGGGACACTTTTATTTCTATGTGGCATTTTGCAAACAATTTATTACTTCATCACAAAGATACTAATTCCATTGAAGAAATGTTTGATCTTTTTTGTAAGGGGGTGAGCCTTTATGGTCCATTTTGGAATCACGTGTTGGATTATTGGAAACAAAGCTTAGAAAATCCTAACAAAATACTTTTCTTAATGTATGAAGAAATTAAAAAGAAACCAAAAATTCAGCTTAAACGCTTGGCTGAATTCTTGGAATGTCCATTTTCCATAGAGGAAGAAAATTCAGGAGTGGTGGATGAGATATTAAAAATGTGTAGCTTTGAGAATTTGAGAAATTTGGAGGTGAATACAAATGGAAAGTTTTCAACTGGAGAGCCATATAAAGTGTTCTTTCGTAGAGGAGAAATTGGAGATTGGAAGAATTATTTTACTATAGAGATGATCGATAAACTCAATCATATCATTGAAGAAAAGTTTCAAGGGACTGGATTAAAGTTTTCGTATGTTTAATTATACATTAATATGCTATAAAATGCAATTATTTATTTTGAAAGCAATGTTGAAGTAGTTTTGTTTGAGAGTAATGTAACAAGAACAAACACCAAAAGTCTATTGTTGTAATACTATTTTAACCGTTCATTACTCAACTTTGTTGCAAATTTAGTATTAAATTCATATTTCTTCATTTTGTCACAAGAAGTCACCTTTTTGTTAGTACTACAGTAATGTTAATCAAGTTGGAGGAATTTAATTTTCTTTTTGATTTTGAGATTATTATTTAAGTCCACTAGTATTACTATATATGCCAAATAAAAAATTTAGGGCTCAAACATTATATATAACTAAATAACTTAATCGCGCTTCTCGTGGTAATCCATGACCTCATTAAGATTATGAATGATCATTTTATAATAGTTGAATATTAGAAGTTTGGTATTTTCAGATATATTAAGAACTTGAAAGATTGTAAAATTCTTATTAATGTAACACCCCAAAAATTTCTAAGTTATGACCCGAACCATTCTTCATTTGTGAATAAGATCGTACCGGGTCTTAAATTGCCCATGTGTAAAGGTCAATTTTTTAGCGCAAGAATGAATTTGGATATGAATTAAGGTCACTAGAATTCCCTAGCAAAAAGTTGAGTTGAAAGTTTCCATACCGATTAAGTTTTGATGTAAGATTCTATTTGAGTCAACTTCAAACGACTATTTTTCTTAGAATTTAAAGAGTTACATGACCCATAACCTATCAAATTAAAGGCATTTGAATCTTCTTTCCAACGCCACCAATTTTGCAACAATTCAAGTTTCTAGTAAAAAGTTATAACCATTTTAGTAGTAACCTACATGTGTTGCCCGACATCTCTAATGACCGAAATAAATTTCTAGGAGGTCCAAATCATCATGCAACACGAAAATACACCATTGAAGGCTCTTGAAGCGCAGAGAAATTTAGGAGAGAAGAATCAAGAAAACAATAGAATTATACTCATAAGATTCATGAATAAAAGTTACTTTTTAAATTTATTTTCATTGCAATTAATTTGAAGCAAACAATTACATCAAGAGATGTCCATATTCCAAAAAGCAAATGCAGTATTATTTTAGTTTGTGAGTTGAAGTATAAATGTATGCATACGAGTTGGAGGAGGAAGCTATAGAGAGATAGTCTTATTCCCAAAAAAAAATAAAAAATAGTGCACACCAATTTTATGCTGGATTTAGCCTGAAAATTCGAAAAAAGATTTTAGGCCATGAGGTTTAGTGACATGCGGATCACCATGCCATAACAGTTTAGCAGACTGTTGGTAGGTGGATTGTGAGGGATGCGAAGCATCGAAAAATACATAATCTTTGGGATTTTTGCAAAGTTGGTACTCTTTAACTTGCCTCTTTCCTCCACAACTGTTAATTCCTCGAAAGGGTCCTGTACCACAACATGCCTTCTTTGATACTTCAAACCCTACACAAACATGAAAATCCATGGATAGAGTCATTACATCAAAATTGATTTTTAGCGGTAATTAGCACCCTTTGTATATGTCCCTAAAGCCTCTAGCAACACTGAATCTAATGACACTTAACTAATGCTGGTAAAGACGTTAGCACTCTTCTATTTATTGCCGCTAAAAGTTGTTTTTGTTGTAGTGAGTATCAATCACTTCAAGCCAAGTAAAAATAAAACTTACCAAATTTCAAAGGATGGTTGATTCTTTGATCAATTACTTCATATAGATCAAACAATGTATACTTAAATCCTGCTAATTCATCTTGTAATTTCTTCATCGTTTTCGGAAGAGCCAAACTATGCATTTTCAGTATCTCATTTAGTTCATTTATGCATTCACCACTCTTGTTTTGTTGAAAGGTAAAAGCCCTAGCACCTGGAAAACAACCTAAGGGAATCAAAGTAAATATGGCAAATTTTCTTCCTCCTTTCTTGTAAATTTCCTGTTACAATACATAATATTAGTCACAATAATTAATTATATAGAAGGGAAATATATCCGAACTTTGACCGAAATTGTTGTAACAATACCGAACTTTAGAAAAAACCTTTTACCCCTGCACTATTTAATAGTGTATTTTAAAGGTATATATGTGGACACATTACTATTTATAATAATGCAATATTTATGATGTCCACGTGGACACATATATACCTTTAAAATACACTATTGTATAGCGCAAGATAAAATGTCCTCCATAAAGTTTGGTATCGTAACAACAATTTCGGTCAAAGTTGAAGTATTTTTCAGACCTTTTTTCCTTACATATTTACATTCAAATGTTATTTATATATATACCTTCAAAACGGATGTGAAATTTGATAATACCATTTCTACAAATTGTTGTTTAGGATATGGAAAGTGAATTAAATCAGGGCTACTTCGAAAAGCTTCACCATAATCAACTGTTCCAGTACTAAACATGTAAACAGCATTTGAGATGAGTTTTTTGGACTGCTTGTCTCCCACTTTATTATTTAACAATTTTGTCACCTTCTTGAAATATTTCGATTGTGTTTTAAGGTTTATTACCTGCAAAATTAAGAATAATGTTTTTAGTGTGCCTGCTACATGAATATTCACAAATATTTATTTTTTGTTATATAAGTACTAATTAGTTTCACAAAGCTTCATAATATTGGACTATTACAAACTTAAATGATGTTACATGGATATTGACATATGAGGCTCCTCTTCATTATTCAATCTCTTAATTTCCCTAACTCCTGGATGGAAGTCACATGTATTTCATAATTAAAAATTACAGGTTAAGATTTGTTCTAATTATTCCCACTAAGCATTAGATGACTATTTTTCTAGGATTCAGTCCTAGCAAATGCAATGCAGTGAAAAACGTTGCGGACTATATATGTGGTCGTAAGATTTCCAAACAGTTAGCCAACTTTACTTTATATCTAACAAGGTTAAGGCGTGATCTAGAAAACGAAAATAGCGAGACCTGAAATCCCATCAAATAAAACGTTTAAAGATGAAGACTCGGTTCGACACGAAATCATGTTTGATGTGAATGTAAGGAAGAACGGAGGAAAATAATTTCGTAAATATACAAAAATAAAATATTTGTTCAAAATAAGAAGAGTTGGTAATAAATAAAAAAAGTGAACTTTATTGTTCTGCTAAAACTTTTTATTTCACAAAAAAAAAAAAAAAGGAGTCATAACTAAGTATGCTCTTTTTATTGTTTGCTATATGTGAAAGTTGTTCTATTTTTTAATATAAATTTGGCCCAAAATAAAAAAGTAATGAAAATGGTCATTGCATCGAAATAAGAAATTAAAAAAACATATACAATTTCAACTCCATTATTTTGATTAAATATTTTTCTTTGACTAAAAATAATGATATTCTAAAGAAATTTAGTTGATTTTGGACTAAAAATTACACAATAAAAATAAGTGGTCATTGTTATTGTATGAAAAAATAAATAGTTCAAAACTAATTTTATTTGGCTAAAATAATAGAGTTAAGCCATTTTTTCCTCTTCAAATTGGCCTAATAATAAAATAAATACACAGTTGAAATAAATAGTTGAAACAAGTTGTTATTTTATTTAAAGAACAGATTTTAAAAACCCAAAGTTGTGTAAAATTTGCATGATATATTAAGCTGAAACAAGAAGAAATTTATAATTGAAAAAAAAAACATTGTGTAGGATTATGTGGCAATTAACGGTTGCCACATCATCATCATTTTTTTTGGGGGGGTAAAGAGATGTGAATAAAACACACAAAATTTAAAATGTGATCTTTAGGTATTATAATGCCTTGATCTAATCTAAAGAACAAAACGAACATAGCATATCCAATTCAACAGTATATATAGTCCTACATATCTAAAACATAGGCCATTTTGGAACATGAAAACATGTATTATCCTCTATAGACTATATATGTGTTTTATTTTATTTGTAAGGTGTAGATTTATATATAGAGTAATACTCAAGGTAGTTTGTAAAACGACAAAAAATGTTAGCTTCTTTCCAGCAAAGCCGTTTTTTGTGAGTCACTAATATATACAACTAATAACTTAATCATAATATATATATGTAAATTAAGGTGATGGAAGGTGGCACGAAGCTTCCTATTTCCTTGTTACATTATTGTCTCTATATAAAAAATTAGAGAACTACTTTTACATGTATTGTCCATTTCCTCATGCATAATATTTCCAAATTAAAAACATCATTTTAATTACTATGTTACCAAATACCAAAGAATCAATGTCATTCTCAAGCAGAAAGAGTAGTGTGAATGTGAGGGTTCTGTCAGTTAGAGGAAGAATCAAGAGACGAATATTTGCTAGTGTTTTTCGTGAAGTCAAGCGATGTTCGAGTAAACACATCGGTGGTTGCATTAAAAGAACGAGGCAAGGTTTTTATCCTGAAAATTCATCTTCTACACGTAATTTTCATGTAAATTAAAAAGGAGGTTTGACCCCCTGGTCCTCTAGCTCCAACCCTAGCTAGTTGTATACAGGGAATTGAAATTTATCAACGTAACTTTGAGTTTGTTTGTTTTTCTTTCTTTTTCAACTAGTATTTGGAGTCTCTTAAAATTATACCGTGGGATCAGTTATCTTAAATTGCATTTTTAGTTTTACCTTAATTTGGCTAAGGTGAACATATATGATTAAAGGCAGTTAATGCTGTATACTGTAACATCTTAAATGCTGAAATTATATGTTTTGGATATAAATATAATAAAAATTTGTTGTGATTTATTATTTTTTAAACAAGTGTTTGAATCGACCCTTTTTTATTTGTAAAAATTGACTTAGTTGCCATTAAAGTTATATTTTCCACCTGATATCTGACTAAATTTAGATCATGTCCCATTACTTATAAAAATATAAAAAGTCAATCGTTAAATTTGAAACGACCAACGAATTTTGGATAGTTTCAACTTATAACGCTTACCTAAACTGGCTAAACACAAACACCAAATGCAAGCAGGAGTAATAATTAGTAGATCTAAGAACAAAACACAAAAACATTTTGTCCATGTGTTAGAAAAAATATACGACTTACATGACCACGGTTGGTTTCCACGAGAGAACCAGATAAGCTTGAAGCAAAATTGACACCATCAATAAATCCTTCCTTGTCAATTTGGAAATAAGATGGAATGAGTGGCAAATTAGCATATTCCGCTACAAACAATAACACAACAGACCATAAGTTACATCTCCACAACTTCAATACTCAACTATATATATGAGAAAAATGATAAATATACTTCCGAATTATCGTAAATCGTATGCAAATATCCTCTGTCATACTTTTAGGACATTGCTGCCCTGCCGTCCAAAAACTAGAGTATATATATACTCTTTATACTAACGGACATACACGTGTCATAATTTTATCCACCGACCCGACATTTATTAAATATTGGATTGACGGATAAGATTGTGTCACGTGTCCCTATTTAGTCTTCCGTTTGAGTGAAGGGCATATATGCTCTAGTTTTTTAACGGCAGGGGCATCAATGTCTCAAAAAGTATGATGGAGGGTATCTGTCTACGATTTACGATAGTCTGGGGTATATTTGTCCCTTTATATATATATATATATATATATATATATATATATATATATATATATATATGAAAAAAAGACAAATATACCCCGAACTATCGTAAATCGTATGCAGATACCCTCCGTCATACTTTTGGGACATTGATGCCCTAAATCAACATGTACGATTGAGCCGACAAAATCAAGATATGTCGTATTTTTACAAATTAGATTAGATTAATACAATTTTATATTAATTGAATTTGAATTTTATAAGAATTTATACACTTGCCCTTATTTGACCGGCTCCAACAAGTCATCTCCGGCCTCTTTTTAATATTACTATCATTTATCACCTTTCTATGCAAATGTCTCTTTTTAAGGACCTCTAATTCATATTTTTAAAAGTAGGGTAAATATAGCTCTAAGAAAATTATCCAATCGGTCAATGTTATATTCAGGTCTAATGTTTGTTTATATATATCAATCTTACCTATAAAATATTAGATTGTTGGCTACCATTTATAATAACATGTAAAATTTTAGAGCATAAACTAACATTTTTCCATAAGATTTTTAGTTTGTTGAAATGAATCTTTAAACCATAATTTGCAAAAGAAATATATTCTAAAAGATAGTCATTTACTAAATAGATGTATTTAATTATTGTTTGGATTTTTAAAGTGACATGGTTACTGTATAAAAGAAAAAAGATTGACTCGGAAAGAAATGACTTCTAATTATGTACAAAGAGTGTTAACAACTTCTAATAGTATATACTAGTAGTATTGTTTAGTTGGTGAAATTGATGATCTTAATTACCTATAAAATCAGATATGAGACGCCCATCAGAAGGTCTACCAGTTGGATATTTGAAGAATGATTCACCATAAGGCCACCAATTTGATTGATAATCACTAGTAGTGTTGATATAATTATTATTCCCAGGATCCAGTATCGAATCACCGAACATAAAGAGGGATGCCGTATCAACTAGTTTTCTATTGCACTCAACACACCCTATTAATATTATTGCAACCAAAATGCAAATGAAGCCATGGAACAAGTTTGAGTTGATAGCCATTTGAGGAGTACCTATTGACTTTCTATAGCTACACATATATATACATTACATGTCAACAAGCTGCTACCCTCATGTTTCATGATTTTTATATTTCCCATCATGGATGGTTGCTTAACAAAATATATAAGAACGACTTATTAATCTTTTTAGTCTGTTTAAAAAAAAAAGAATTACTATATCTTCTTTTTTTTATATAATACTTTAATTTTAGCTTTCCATTGATATGTTTTAAATGCCACAAGATTGAAAAATATTTTGATATATTTGATATAACTTTAATTTTGAATTAACCACGAAATTGAAAAGTATTCTTTATTTTTTTAAACTCCATCTCAACTGTCAATTCAAACTAGGTCATTCTTTTTAAAATGAAGGGAATACATACTTTTTATGTCCCTTCTTTCTTCAAGGTCAAACACAACTAGTTCCCAATTTTAAATCAAATCTCATATCAGATGACTTAGATATCCTGAGGCATAGGCAATTATATTTAAGTGAATAAATAAAGAAAATCTATGTATATCATATTATTACATGGTTAGCTTCACTCAATGGACTACTGCCTCTTGCTTTAAATTAATCTAATTAATTAACACTTCATTGCCTCCCGGCTCCCATTGGAGCTAGTCTTTAGAAATATCTAATAGTACATACAATACACCACGTCAAGATAACAATACACGTATAGTTATGAAATACAAATAAAGCAACTGAGTTGGAATCACGAATACAGATAGTTAATACATGTAGACATGATGTACAAACTGTTATATATGCTACAATTGCTATGAAACATAATTAAGTTGTTTGTCTAAGTCGCCTATTGTGATGCATCAATCACATGTCCTACACATATTCGTAGTCTGGTGTCACTATACCAAAACTATTTTTAACTATAGTTAATTAACTGTAACAACTTAATTATTGTTAAATATGTATTTTTAGAAGCTATTAACACTCTTTGTAAATGTCCTTAAAGTGTATAGTGACATTGTATTCAATGACAATTAATTAATGTTGGTAAATGTTTTAACACTCTTTATTAATGCACATATTTATTAATACTAAAATATATATTTTTATTGCATAGTGTGGTGCATCAACCTTACGTGTTATTGGATACTATCTATATTCACTATCAGATCGTATGACATCACCATGCCTAGATTGTGTGTGCTCACTAGCTATGTGCAATTAAACAAATATCACAAGAAAACATATTTAACTGCTAGAACTAATTGAGTAATTAGCACTCTAAACGATACTAAACTAAATGGTATCACAACAGAGCAAGGAATCGGTCAGAAGTATCAAAGATTATTCAAAACTTGTCAACCTAGTTCATGTTTGCTCACTCACATAAAATAAATGGTTTAAATGCATAAAACTAACACATATATAATGATTTGGGGAAAACAACATATATACTCATACTTTTAAGAAAAGGGAAAAATCCTTTTGGCCATAAAAATTGGTTAGAATGATATTTTATCTATGCTATTTTATCTTTTTGAACATTTTTACCCTTTTAATTTTAATACTTTTTAATTAAAAAATGGAAAAAAGATTAGTTTATTTTAAAATAGAAAAGATATTACAAACTTTTTAATTTTCTGGCCAAATTCAGACCAAATTTTCTGGCCATTTAATATTACCCGAAAAGGAAAAACAAGCAAATAAAGAGTTAAAAGTTTCACTTGCCTCGAGAACGATAAATTTTTACTCTCTTGAAATGCTCAAATTGCTCCAAACGATCTTCAATGATCTTTATTTAATTGAAATCATGAATAACAAATACTCCCTCTGTACTTAATTACTTGCCCACTTTTCCTTTTATAGTTATCCCTAATTACTTGTCCATTTTGACAAATCAAGAAAAAATAAATTTTTTTACATATTATACCCTCAATTAAATAATTAATTACTTTTAAAAATGTAGAACTTTTCATCCACTTCATAATTAATAGGGGTAAAATGGTAAACTCATCATTTCATTAATTGTTTTCTTAATAGGTGGGTCAATTCAAAAGTGGACAAGTAATTAAGAACAGAGGAAAAACAAATTAGTCAAGGAACCTGATCCTGAAATTGTAGTACATTCTAGGTTAAAGTCTTTTCTTGGGAAAACTCAAACCCGTCCCTTGGTCTACGATTCGAAAACCAAAACTAAATATATGGACACCTTATTTATCAGCTATGAAATTCAATTTTATAATTAAAATCTAATTTTAATAACGTTTGTTCAGTCAAATATAATATTGCAATGTCTAGGTCTAAAATCCTCAACTCTAACCTCTTAGATTTCATGTTTTTGCTGATCCAATTCGATGAAACTTACACATAAAGGTCTAAAATATCCAATTTTAACTTCTTAAATTTCATCATTTTTACGTATCAAATTCAATGAAATTTACACATAATCAATTAATTGATGTATTGAATCTGTTGGGTTCTGAAGGGTGATTAGGGCGTCATGCGGAAGCTTACAATTGTAATCAAGACGGTAATAAATTAGATGACAAATAAAGCGATATTAAAACATAATATTATTAATATGAAAACTAATTTAAAAGAAAAATATTATAATTGTTGAGAGAATAAATCTCCCCATAAACTAAACTCTTCAAATGTCTACATTGTGGATGTTATTGTTTTTGTGTTAGAAGAAACAAACCTATATTTATAGAGTCCTAAAACCTTTTCTTACTAGAAAAAGAGTCCTAAAAGGAGAGAATAAACCAAATATAAAATAATATTATATTTTCCTTTCAAGAAAAGTAAAAACATTTATGGTAATGTTTTGTCTTTTCTTTTAAGGAAAAATAAATCTTAAATTATAATAAGAAAATCAGGGCAAAACCCTAACAGAATCCATACTTAACTTTGGGATTTGAAACTACAAACTTTTCAGGATCCAAATAGAGAGCCATTTGCCAAAAAGAATAAAAAACTTTTAAGTTTTTCCTAAATATGTTGATGAAAATACACTATAGTTTTTATCAAGTTATGAATTCCCCCTTCAGGCCTATAACAATTTAATCAGTGGTTTTGTATATTTATGTGCCAATACATGATTTGAATCTTCACATAGTTACATATTATTTATTTTTTATTCGATACTCCCTCCGTTCCATTTTATATGTCACATTTTTACTTTGCACTTGCATTAAGAAATGATGTAACACGACCCTTCTACCCTTATTTCATATTTTTGGAACTCAAGTTTTCAATCAATGAATATGAATTAATTTGTTTTGATTAATTAATTTAACCAGTGAACATGAATCATTTACTTAATTTTTCTAAATTGGTCAAATATATATTTTTAAGGCTAATAACTCATAAGAGTAAAAAAGGAATAATATGTTAATTTGTGCATTGATTTTATGAAATGATAAGTATTATGGACCAACTATTTATAGAAAGAGATGACATATAAAATGGGACCGAGGGAGTATTCATTTACGATTTAATTAATTCACATTTATCTTCAAAAATTCTACTTTTAAGGATAAAATACATCCTACAATAGATAGCTCTATTCTCAAAACTCCAAAGCAAACATTTAATTAAAGATGAAGGATATATATTAATCACCCCAATACAAAGTGGGTAATCATGAATTAACTATATGCATGCTGTCTTCTTTCAAAGGTCAACCGTAATACTATTCTTTCCTCCATTCCATCTTTCAAGGGTCAACAATAATACTGTCCTTATTTTCTTTTAATCAATTACAAATATAAATAAATTAAACTCCAAAAAATAGCATTAACATTTACTTTTTAACTTTATTTTTAAACCAAAATTTAGTATTTCTTGGTTCTTGAATGATTCTTATCTAATTAACTTAAATTGTTGACTTTGCTAAATTAATGAAGTATTGATTGCTACCTTAATGAGCAATTAAAATTTTCTGAATAGCTGAAAAAGCAATGTGTGCTTTAAATATAATGTAAGTTTGTTGAGACTTATTTTTGCCTGTTAAATAATTCTTACAATCGAAAATTTTATTCAAATAACTTGATAAGGATGTACAATGACTATTAATAATATTAGCAACTTAATTAAATCATTGCAACCACATCAAGATCTTCTATTTGAATCTTTGACGCCCTCCCCCACTTCTACAGTTCTACTTACCGTCTTATGAATTTTTACTAGAGATCTATTTGTTTAGCTAAAGAAAAAAAATATAGTCGAATTTATTAGAAAATTAAGTCGATCGAGAACGTAACAATTTATCTCAATTAGAGAAAAACTAAAACAAAATTGACCAAAATGAAAAATATTGATTAAATATAACCTATATTGGGACTATTTCTGACTAGATTCTTGACAGAAGTATATCCAATACAACTTGATGACTACAAAAAGTTGATGAACAAATAATAATAATAATAATAATAATACTAGAGAGAAATGCAAGTATTTAGCAAGGGAAATTTGATGATGTACAGTGTGATGACTTAGCTGATGAATTCTTGGGAGCTGATTATCAAAATAGCGTAGGAAGTAGATACGCAACAATAGGGAATTGAAGAGTTCGTGGGCGGACTTGGTAGAGGAGGATAAAGCTCTACCAGGTGAAAGCCTTTCGCCAGGAAATACATGGAGTAGAATTGTAGGGGCAAAAAACTAGTGGAAGCTGAAGGAGTAGATCTACGGGGAGAGGAAAACCCTAGTTAGAATATGAAAGTAACAGGTGAGGATATTCAAGAGGAGGTAGAATACTAGGGAACAATTGTGGTATGCTTTATACTAGGCTCAAATCCACCACAAGCAGTCATGGAAGGGTATTTTAGACGGATTCGAAAGAAATTAGGTGTTGCTAAAGTAGCCTAAGTAAACAGAGGAGTATTTATGATGTGTTGAGAATTGGGGGAGGAAGGGGTCCACCAAATGTTTGATAAAAAGGCAGTAATAGTGAAATCATGAAAATCTGACATTGATGTATGTAACAAAACAAAGGGTGGGTTTGATGGTGGGATTAGATATCAAGTACCGGAGAAAAACTGCACTAACAAAATAACAGGGAACCTTATCAAAGCAAATAGAGCAACTACCTACACAAAAGGAGAGGCTCATGACGTTTGCAAGAGTACTTATAGAGGTGCCTCTTAACAAGGAATATCCCAATTAGATAATGTTCGAGAATGAAGTAGGGAAGATATATAATCCATTAGCAGGTGGAGTATGAATGGAAATCGGTACTATGCGGCGACAAATGTAAAAATTTTGGGCATGCAATAAGATAGTGCAGAAAACAGATAAGAGAAGAATAAAAAGGAAAGGTAGATGGGAATGAGGGAGATAAGGGGAAGGAAGTTAAAATGAAGGATCAATATAAGAATGTACAGAAGAAAATAGAAGAACCAGGAGCAAGAGGGGAACCTAGTAGAGCAGGAACTCGGTGGGGGAAACTACAAATTTCTAAGGCATTGGAAAGTGAAGAACAAGGGAATAAGATCACAAACCTAGGCAATGTTAAGACTAGCAATAGGCAAGATATGGGGAGGGATGGGGATACCCCATCCTCAATAGATAGGATTGGCTTTCTGGAACTCCAGGGGATTAAATAGTACTGATAAGCAAAAAGAGGTGCATGTCTTTCTGCATAACTCAAAAATTAGACTATTTAGTTTTCTCAAGACTAGAATTAAAAGGGCCAAAGCTAGTAGGGTTGCTTTTAATCTTTGCAAGGGATGAGCATTTACCACTAATCTAACAGTTCACCAAAGAGGTAGAACATGGTTTTTTTGGAAACCAGAAACATATACGGTTGATCTGCAGATGGTAATAAGGCAACTAATACATAGCAAAGTCAATCATAGAGGGACGGGGGAAACTTTAATGTCACTATGATTTATGGGTATAATGAACAAGCTATGAGAAGAACTATGTGGAGTGAAATAACAAGATGACCGGAAAACTTAAATGGAGCATGAACAATAATGAGGAATTTTAACAATGCAATAAATACAAATGAAAGGGTGGGAGACATGTGAAAATTGTAGAAAAGAGAGAGTTTAGGAAATATGTTGAAGAGTGTGAGGTTCAAGATCTTAAATCAGCAGGGTTATTCTTCACTTAGAACAATAAGTAAAAAAGGGAAGATAGAGTATGTAGTAAGATAAATAGGGCATTGGTGAACATGGAGTGGAAAACACAACTACCAGCATCAAAAGTGCAACTTATGAATAAGGGAATCGATGATCATTGCCCAACAATTATAAGCTAGGAGGATGGACACATAATTGGAAGGAAACAATTCAAGTATTTTTTAACATGTGGAAAATGACCCCAGAGTATAAATCCAGGATAAAATCAAGTTGGGAAAAAAGAGTAAGGGATCGAAACATGTTTTGATTAGTTGGGTAAAATGATGGCAGCGAGATTAAGCTTCATCTTCCAGGCGATTCGGTTTCCACATCTCACTGGTAAACTCTCAATCTAAGCAAGTCTCAGCCTCTCTTCTAAGCTCTCCATAACATCAGGTAAACATGAAGCCCAATCATCCGAAATTGAACTCATCTTTGAAACTTAACCCCCGACTGGCCCCCTTCCAGCAGAATGAACTTTCATGGAGGTTGATACCACTCCGAGAAGGGTACCTTTAGAAGATTCTATTAGTAATCTCTTAGTATAGAGCATAGAATTATAATTAGATGTCGCTGTAAAAAGTGAAGGCTGAGTGATGGCCGTATTTGTTTTATTGAAATTTTTATTTGTATTGAGCCCTATATGTTGGTGGACGGTGGTAGCACTATGAATCTCTGTCAATCAACTTCTACTTTGACTATTTGCTCCATGATTGTGATTTGCATTGGTTTGTGCTGCTCTTTGATGTCTTCGTATAGCCAAGTTTGAAGTTTGTGCCTTATCCATATTAAGAAGTCTTTTTTCTTCATTGGACAATCCCTGATAAGATGAAAAAGTTAAAGTACCTGCAAAATCAATTGTTAGGTTAGTTAAAAAATCTACCAACATGTTTCCTTTTATGTAGATATGCTCAATTGTAATATTGCATCCCCTCCTCATAAGGATAATCTCCTAAACCACCATAACAGTATTCCAAGGGACCACCCAAATTCCATCTAAAATCTTCTTCATGGGAAAGGAGTTAGTCTCAACTATAACCGGTCAAAATTGATTAGCAATACACCATTGTATCCCTTCCTTTTTGCCTTGCCTCAACAATGATGTTAGTTCCTTCCTCAATCCCCTTAGTTGCAGCATACACCAAGTCTCCATTCATATCTCTGATGCAAAATCCAATAGAACTAGGCCAAGGGTCCCTTTGGACGCACCATCTGTATTACATTTATAACGATTATTGTTAGGTTTCCTCCATTGAACCACCTGACAATTTAAGTGAGGAATGTAACCTTCTAGAAACTGCACTAACAAAGGCCATTGTTAAGGCATGTGTTGATGCCATAGGTAGATATATCTCACCATAAAATAAATATTCTTATTAATCTTGAACTTAGCCTTTGTTACAGACATAGTCTCAACATGGAGTATTTGTTCCTTCTCTTCCAGATTTTCCATATTATAAGGATTGGGACAACTTTGAAAAAAAGGCACCAATTTGCTAGCACACTCACAAGACCACCATTTGTGTATAGTCTGATTAAGTTGTAGAAAAGGACCATTGATGCTTGTTGTTGCAACAAAAGCATGTCAGATATGGCTTGCAAAAGAGCATGTGAGAAATAGATGATTATTGATTTTATGAGTATTTCCAATGCAACAACAACATTTAGACACTATAGAAAAACATATTCTTTCTAATAAATCATCTATAAGAAGTCTTTGTTTCCACAATCTCCAGAAAAGAGAATGATGCATTGAAAGGAATCCCTCTTGTCCTTATATTGTAATAGAGTTGTGCTCATCTTCCTTCTACCTTAAAATGTTTCACACATTGTTAAAGGTGAACTTTCCAAACCTGGTTAGCGTCCACCAAGGTCTATCCTAGTTTTGATAATCTCCTTAAATGATCAATTCTTGCTTCACATTATCAGCAGGTAGAATTATTTGCAACTTATTTTCATCCCATCCACCATTATGTATAAGCTGATTAACATCTTCCATATTCAAATTTATATGAGCAGTAGGAGGAATGACATAGTATAGATCCCCCAATCTAGTTCAGTTGTCAAACCAAATGTTTGAATGCCCAAACTTCGTTCTCACCAGATTTCCTGGTCCACAGAGTCTCTAGCTTCCAACATCATTTTCCATCGTTGTGATCCCCTCTTCCACTCCACTATTTGAGGAATTTATTTTTTGCAGTATTTATTCCACATATAGTTGGCCCAAAATGATTTAAGAGTCCTGATTCTCCATCAAAGTTTGCAAAAAGAGCTTTGAAAATATCAAAGAGCGATTTGAACCCTAAACCTCCTTCTTGTTTTGGTACACATATTCTGCCAATACGCCCAATGTTTTTTCCTACCATCTTCCTTATTATTCCAAAAGAATCTTGCAAAGATTTTGTGAATATCATGAATGACACATTTTGGAGGATTTACTGCATATAACAGGTGGATTTGCATACTCCGTAAAACATTGGAGATTAGTACAACCTTTCCTCCATAAGATAAGACTTTGCCTTTCTATGCTTGGATTTTATTCTTCACCTTCTTTATTATGTTATTGTAATAGGATATCCTCGTGATAGGACACCCAAGATATAGGAAGGGAAACTGACCTCTGGAAAAACCTATGAGATGTGACTATACTATTAGTAACCTTGTGATACATGTAGACGAAGCTCTTCTCTTTATTGATATTCTGCACTAATATCCCTTCGTAACCCTACAAAGTTTTCATTACTAGCTTTAAAGACTTTTTTCAGTAGCTACAAAAATGACAGTATCATCTACATATGATAAATGATTCAGGTTGGAGTTCCACTTTCGCATTCCAAAACTTCTAAAGGAGTTGGATTCAAAAAAGGCATTCAATGCGCTAGATAAAAGTTCAGCTAATAGGATGAATAAAGTAGGAGACAGAGGGTCCCCTTGCTTCACTCCACTGGTGGAGTGTAAAAAACCATGTGACTGTCCATTAATGAGAACAGAGTACCAATTGTTAGCTAATAATCTCCAAATTTATCAAGGAAAATCTTTGCAAAACCCATCTTCCTCAACAGTGTTATTAGAAAAGTCTATGATACTCTGTCATATGTTTTTTCCATATCAAGTTTAATTGCTACATTAGCTTGATTGGCCCTCTTTCTTATATTGATAATGATCTCCTGAGCTAATAATACATTCTCTATTATGTTCCTCCCCTTCACAAAACCTTATAGATTTTTTAAAATCAAGACAGGAAGCAAAATATCCAGTCTATCATGGATGATTCTGTATATAACCTTGCTTATGAAATTGCTGAGACTAATGGTTCTCCTTTCAGAAAACCTGGTCACTATTTCTTTCTTTGGCATCAACACAAGATTAGTGTGGGTGATACATTTTGGTAATGAAAGCTCTTCATAAAAAATATTAACCATTCTCACCATATCACTTCCTACTATGTCCCAACGTGTCTGGTAAAAAGTTCGTGTTGAACCATCAAGGCCACTAGCATTGTCATCATCCAACTAAAAAATGCTCTTTTTACCTCTACTTCTGTAGGAATGGTGTTCAAGAAAATATTATAATCTAGTGATATCATTTTGGAATATGTCTGATCAAGGAGTCATCTTGTGTCACATCTCCTTGTGTAAATTGCCTCTGAAAGAAGGTTACGGCCTCTATGGTGAGTTGATTCACTTCTATCCAATCCCCTTCTACATTTTGGATTCTTTTGTTATTTAGGGTGTGTTTGGTATGAAGGAAAATGTTTTCTTGGGTTGTTAAAGGAGAAAGCAAGTGATTCCTAATTTTTAGTTTAAATCTGCTGTATTATTTTTGCTATATAAAGACTGCAGTAGCAGCGTTTAAAAGTATCAGTCAAAAAAAAAAGAAAACTCCTTTCCACGTTTACTGCCTCTCTTTCTCTATTCTATTTTGCTTCTTGAATCTGTTTTTAGCTAACACAAATTGCTTCGATGTCATAAATTTGGTCATTATAAGTCTGAATGTTATACTAGGCTGCCTAATGACAAGGATGAAAAGTTAAATTTTGCTGAAGGTAAAGAAGTTGAAACATTGTTGATGGCAATTCAAGTAGAGAAAGAACCTGAACAAAACGTTTGGTATTTGGATACGGGCTGCAGTAATCATATGTGTGGAAGTAAGTCTTCTTTTTCTTCTTTAAATGAAGACTTTCGTTCAACAATTAGTTTTGGTGATTCTTCCACTCGTGAGTGCAATTGGAAAGGGTGATATTAAGATTAGAACCAAGAATGGTTTTGAAGAAACGATATCAAATGTGCTATACGTTCCTTCTTTGAAAAGCAATGTTGCTAAGTGTTGGTCAATTGCAAGAAAAAGGTTATGTTATAACTATTGAGAAAGGTGCATGAGATTTATAATCCTACTAGAGGAGCTATTGCTGTTGTGAAAATGAGTTCAAAACAGTTGTTCCCGCCGAAGTTAGAGAATATTCACCGTTGTTTGAATAAAGTAAGAGATCCGTCATTGGGCTTTGGAGGCTTAAAAGTTCTCCAACAAAAACATATGGTGATAGTCTTCCTGAAATTACAATTCCATCCCAAGTTTGTGAGGAATGTGTTGTTGGCAAACAACATCGTTCTCAATTTCAAAAAGGAAAGTCGTGGAGAGCCAATGATGTTTTGGAGCTTACATTCGGACATATGTGGCCCCATCAAACCAGCTTCTAATTTTTTCCCGAAAAACTTGGGTTTATTTTTTACATGAAAAATTGTTTGAGTATTGCTCTAAAGTTTTTAATGATTTTTGTGAATCTGATGGCATTAGAAAAGAGCTTACAACAGCTTATACACCACAACAAAATGGTGTATCCGAGAGGAAAAATAGAACCATCCTCAATATGGTTCGGAGTTTGCTGGCAAAAGGTAGAGTAAAAAAGAGTTTTTGGCCAGAAGTATTTCTTGGTGTTAGTGAAACATCCAAGGCATACAAATTATTTAATCCACAAACAGAAAGGATTGTGATCAATTTGATGAGGAAACCACTTTTGGGATATTAACCCCGAGTCCTATTTGAGAATGAAGTTGAAGAACTAGCCTTAATACCCGAAAATTCGAGAGGATTATGCTCCTACAATCGCTGAAATTTCTCCAACAAATGCTGAAATTACACCAACAATTGGTGGAAATTTTCCATAGCTTTGGAAGAAACGATTTTCGATCACTCCAAAAAGGCCTCGTGTGGATGTCGGACTATGAGGTAACGGGAATTGAGGTATATGATGATGCAATTACTCATTTTGCATTGTTTGACTGCGACCCTACAGTTTTGAGAGTGCTGTTAGAGAAGAAAAATGGAGAAAGGCGATGGATGCCGAAATTGAAGCTATTGAAAGGAACGATACTGGGAGCTTATTGATCTTCCGAGAAGCGAGAAAACCATTGGCGTCAAGTGGGTCTACAAGACGAAACGAAGGAAAATGGTGAGATTGACAAATATAAGGCGCGATTGGTGGCTAAGGGATACAACAGACGGTGTGGACTACACCCGAAGTTTATGCTCCGATTTTTGTTAGGCTGTTCTTCGCTACTTGCAAAACGAAAGATTTTGGCATTTTTTACCGAAGGAGAAAAGTCGGATTTGATTGGCTTTACTCGCCATTTCCTATGCTTTGGTTGGTATTATTTTCTGAGTTGTTTAGTAATATATTTTTTCTACGTGGGTTGTTATCTAAAAAAGATTTTTTCCTAGTGTTTGATTTATGAATGAAAAATGTTTTTGAAAAAATTTCTTTTATTTTACTAGAGTAGAAAATAATTGTTGAAATTGAAAATATTTTTTAAAACAAACTTAATTTTTTTTTTTTTGGGGTGGGGGCTGGTAGGGGTGGGGGGTTCGAGGGTAGGGGTGAAAATTGAAATTTTGAAGTTAAAAATATTTTTAAAAACAAACTTAAAATTTTTTTGGGGGTGTGGGGGGCTGGTAGGGCGTGGGTGGGAGGGGTCAAGGATAGGGGTGAAAAATTGAAATTTTAAAGTTAAAAATATTTTTTAAAAACAAACTTAATTTTTTTTGGGGGGGGCGGGGCTGGTAGGGGTTGGGTGGGTAGGGGGTTGAGGGTAGGAGTGAAAAAAAGAAATTTTGAAGTCGAAAAAAAATGAATCAGATGAAACTTTAAGGTTTTTAATTCGTTGACTAAAGTACATACGCTCTTAAATTTTGAGATGATTAAGAGGGCAAAATGTGTTGGCGACAATTTTTCACTTTCACGTGGGAATGGATAGCAATAGTAAACATTTTTCCTAATGATTATTTGAAGTCCTTTATTTTTTAAATTAATGGAACCCAAATTGAAAACTTTTCATCAGTTAAAAAAAAAGTTAAAGTTCAATGGATTTGTTTTATTTAATAAATGAAAGTACGAACTTCTGCACATGTGATTGATTTTTTTTTTCTGCGGCTAGTTGCAATTTTTTTTGGTATGTTTCTTATTAATCCATCAAATTTGCAAAGCTTGATAAGAAAGGGAATCATAAAGGTTGTTGATGAACAAATTATCATTGAACTGATTGTGAAGTTTTTTTTCAACTTAATAAATTTTGTTCTTGACTAATTGTTGACTCCAAACCTTGTTAAGTGGTGGTGGTAGTCACTCTTCAGGTCAATTGATTTTTTTTTGTTCAATAATTATTTGAGCATGTTATTCATTACATATATATCAATTTGTATAAATTAAGAATTTTTTGGTTAATAAATAATTATCACTTAAGTGATTTATTTATTTGAAATTGTTGAAAATTCTTTAGACTTTATACATGTGATAATATATTTTCTAGTAGATGAATTGAGAATTATGATTAATAAATAGGATTCACTAAAATGATCTATGTATTTGAGTCATTAGAACATCCTCAATTCATCAAGTATACATTATTCTAAGTGAATATTAGTGGTAAATATTTATTTACGTAAATGTTGATTTACCTTAAAATACTAGTAATGCTTAATTAATTCATGAGAAGAGATATCGAGGTTTTCGAGTCAAAGAGAGAAACATAATATCTTGGATTCTCAAGTGTATTAATTTAGAGAATAATTTATTATAAGAAGGTATTGAGTGCCTCAGCCAAAGGAATGACACAACATATGTTTCATGCTCATGAGATAATTATAAAAAGAGAATGAAAATCTGAATCATGTTATTTTAATTTTTAACTATGGTCTAAAATGACTGTTTTTCAAATTTGGTCATATTTTAGGTGGTCATGAATTTTCTGATCTCTGATTGACTTGAAATTTGATGGTTCCATCGAAAATTATTTAGATGGGTTTTAGGTAGTTTGTCAGATTAAAATTTGATCTGAATATGATAAAGTCATATTGTTTTAATTCCTAAAGATACTTAAACCACCTAACTTTGAATTTGGTCATAACTTTGGAAATATATTTTATAGACTCCAATTGACCTGAAATTTGGTAAGTTCATTGGTGATGGACTTGTAAGAAATACTCATTTCTATGTGGTTATAGTTTTGAGGCCCTTAAAATGGGTTTTAAGTCACTCTTTGGAATTAAAATGTGATAATATAATCCTTTATATCAGTTTTATTTATGTTAAATGTGGTGCATGATTACACATGATGAGTTAACATGAATTGATATATGATAAGGATATGGATCTGATTATTTTTTTTAAATTGTTTCAATCTGAATTTGATCATAACTTTGGAGATTAATATTATTTTTAAACTCTAATTGATCTAAAATTCAGTAGGTTCATCAGAAACAGTCAAATTAAAAATATTCATAGTTATGAAGTGATTTGGCAATTTGAGGTCGTTTAGATGAAGTTATTATTTTTTTTTTTATATATTTTTGTATCTTGAAAATTAATTTAAATGAAAATTACTCGACTATGATACAGAGGTGATAGAGTTTGTTCTCTATGGTCTTCATGACTAAATTTTAGTGAAGAATTAAGTTCATGTGTTGGCTTAGATCTTCCTCCATAACGGATGAAATTAATACAAGTCATTAAAATTTAATCTCTAATTTTGATTATCTGTATTGACTCTCCTAAACTGAGTAATATTTGATTGGATCAAAGGATCTACGGATAATGATATTCACTTGACTTAAAATAACATATACTCTCCATCTAAGTTAGCTTTTGTTCTAAATTTGTTGAAGTAAATATCTGACACCACATATGTGTGTTGCATGAGTAGTCATTTTTTCATCAAAATTTATTGTTAAAGATGCATTGATATCTATGAGGTGTGTTTTTGAATTTTAATATTCAATGTATACATAAACATGCTTTTCTTTTGGAATTTTAGAATTTCGTTCTTTATTCTTAGTTAGTGTATCTATTTCACAAAATGATGATGTATGATAAGGAATTACTGAGCGGGAAAATATTAAATTCTACTTTGGCCAAACAACGTTTTCAACCAAATTGATCATAGTTTTGGAATTCGAAAAAAAAAGAACTCTGATTGATCTGAAATTTGGTAGATTCATAAGAACGACCTGGTAAGAAACTAATTTTTTTTGGATCGTTATATGAGTTTTTGGTCATATTTGATTAAATAGTAGTGAAATATTAATTTTATGTGTTGGCTTAGACCTTCCTCCCTATCGGATGAAATTGACATAAGTCACTATGTATTTAATCGTCTAGTTTTGATAATCTGTATTAACTCTCCTAAACTGAGTAATATAGGATTGGATCAATGTAACTAGAGGATTTTCACTTGACTTAAACTAACAGTAGACTCTCCATCTGAGTTAGGTCTGTAAAAGTTTATGGAATCAATAATCGATCATTGTACATGTGTATTGCATGAGTAGTTCTCCAATCCCATTGATTGGCTATTCGAGATGCATGGATATATATGTATAAATGAGCCCTAAATTTTGTTATTTAGGATTATTCGAAATATTATGATCTATTTAAAGTATTATATCTCATATTCTCAATAGACTTTACACACCCACTTAGTACTACTTAAGCTTTTCTTTTGGTAGAGATAAAGATATATATTAATTCAAAGAATGCATTGTACATGTACCTTATGTTAGAAGGGATTATTTTCAGTTTCTAACTAGATAAGAGATGAGTATTTAATATTTTTGGTTGTAACTCTCCTATCATTGAGTTTGATGAATATTTTATTTCTTGTGGTATATTGATGCGTGATTCTTTTATTAGTACTATTTCTCATGAATTGAATTATATTAATCTGTCTCATAAGGAAAAATATCTTTTAAATTGAATGAAACTTATCTGTACATTAGTGTCTAATTCATTTATTCTGAATAGAATTTCGAGGTTGGTTAATGGATGAACATAACGGTTCATTGAAAGTGAAGTCACTACCAACATATGAGTCTTGTTTAGAAGGAAAAATGACTAAGAGACCTTTCCTCTTAGAAAAGGAAAAAGAGGTAGTGATAAGTTATAATTAATCTATTTCGATTTGAGTAATAAATGAGCATTTGGGCAAGCGGTGAATTTGAGTATTCTGAGTTTTTCAAGAAGGTTACTCATGATATGGATATATTTTTTGATGTTTTGTAAGTCTAAATGTCTTGATAAACTCAAAATATTTAAGACACATGAAAATAGCATCATGAAAAAAATATAAAGTCATTGCAATCTAATTGTAGTGACGTAAACCTCTCTGCAGAGCTCATAAGTTACTTATCTTATATAATAATTGCATTTCAACTGTCTACACCAGACACTCTATAATAGATTGTTGTAGAAGATAAAAGAGGTAGACTCTTATGAAGATGATAAGATTAATTATTGATTTATTATTAGTTATTTTGTTTCTTTTGGGATAGGTTCTAATAACTACATATCACATTCTAAATTCAATTTCTTTCAAATCAGTACCTTGAACAACTATAGAACTAATTGGATTTGACGTAAGTCTAATCTGTGACATGTTCAGATATAGGATTGTTCAACACATTTACTGAGTGGGAGAATAAGAAAATTGGGATTAAGAACATAATGTGTGTGTTAATTAGATATCCTAAAGAATGAAAGAAGGTTTATTATAGTGTCCTAAAGAAAATACGACATTTGTTAACACAACTGTCTGATTTCTAGAAAAGGATCATTTAGTAAACCATGTTCCTAGAAGTAAACTAGTTTTATAGGAATTGAACAAAGAAATAACATATGAGTCAGTTATAAATTCAGACACTCAAGAACATCTAACTAGTATGTGAGAATTGACGTTCCATTACATTTACGTAGTGGGAGAAACGTTATTAGACATAACAATACTACTACCTCAAGTAGTGCAAGTGATGTTGGACAAATTAAAGAACACTACATGAAAAGTAGTTAATATTTCATTACCAAAAGGTTTTGAGGAAAATATTAAGACTCAAGAACATGAAAGTGTGACTATTGTAGTAATACTTAGTCGTAGTGGGAGAATCATAACAAAGATAGATTGATTTTGTATATTTAAGAGGACTTTCATGATAAACCTCTAAAGATCTAATACAAAAACGATAAGTTACGACTCAGCAATACTAGATGAAGTTGCATAAGAAAATAACTTAGTAAGATCCTTTTGATAAGAAATATAGAAGGAATATTTGTGAAAGTTGAAAATGCATTGTTAATAGTCTAAGTGGGAGATTGTTAGGGTATATACTATTAATCATGTGTTTAAAAATAGTATTCTAATAATTTTCAAGATTAAATATCTTAGTGGGAGATTGTTAGGGTATATACTATTAACCATGCATTTAGATATAGTACATTATAACAATCGTGATAGTTAAAAGTCTAAGTGGGAGATTGTTGGGATATATACTATTAACCACGTGTTTAGATATAGTATTTATTATAGAATAATTATTTATTTATTTTAATAGATCATATATTCATTTATGATGCTTGTTTACTTATATAGTAGATGATTTAGTGTATAGAGTTTAAGCTTATACACAAAGGATTAAATCATCGGTTCTTATAAGTATAAAGTTTTTTTTTGTTCACAATCTAAGATGGAAATTGGACATGCCATCGGGACGATTGTAGCACAAGATTATGTGTAGTTTATCTTGATTATGGGAATGGTATAGTTCCAACTACTTGTGTTAGTGCATTTTGTATGTATTGAACGGGACCAAGTAGAGATAGTTGCTTTAGACTGGTTGACAAAAGCATATTCTCTAAACTATTAAATGTACTTATATTATTAATCCTGATATAACTATTATGATATGTATATGTTAATCATCATTTTGATTTATTAAACGATGATATTCTAAGATGGGTCAATATTCCTGGTAGATTGGATGATGATAATATATATTGGTGAAATAATAAGTTAGTTGATGGAGTCCATGTCTCGATATAGAGATTGATGATATGCCTTTTTGAGAAGCTTAAAAGTTTTCATCGTGTCAAACCTTGCAAGTGGATTTAAGAATTCGACACATGAAATAAGTTAAGCAATGCTCTAAAGGAAATTGATCATTGAATTAAGTTCGTCAGTAATTTAATTTATTGATTAGTATCTGTAATCTTAACATGGGAATTTCAAAATATAAATAGAGGAGTGTAATTACGAATTTCTAGTGGAATGATTTGTAATTTATTATGGTAAGAATAATTCAAATTAATTATTTGGAATTATTTTCATAATAGAAAGCCTCGGTAATTAATTCTGTGGTCCCTGCAGTGCCCATATTTATCTAGAACTCAGAATTTATTGTAAAGGGAAAAAGGAGAAGTATGTGTCTTTTTCTATTCTAAGGAAAGGGAGAAGTATGTATCTTTCTATGTTCTAAAGCAAGGGAGAAGTATATCATTCTTTCTGTTCTAAGGAAAGGAAGAAGGACATGACTTTTTCTTTTCTAAGGAAAGGGAGATGTACATGTCTTTCTATTCTAAGGAAAGACATGGTATTCCTTTTACTTGGACTAAGAAGAAATCTCTATAAATAGGGATTCTTCTAACCCTTGAAAAATAATTTTTTCCATAAAATACTTGTCCACCCAAGTATTGAGAGGGTTCGGAAGTGAACTTGGGATCACTGTAGAAGACCGTAGAATTGTGGTCTAGTTTGTGGACTAGCTTATGAATTTGCTTGAAGTTTCTAGTTTGTCGACTAGCTTGTGGATTCACTTGAAGGTATCGCCTCACGCTTCAAGAGGTAATTCTGAAATTAAATTCAGAAAGTTTGTATGCCCTAACATGATTGTACTTGTTCTAGTATAAACAATGTGTTGTCTATTATTCATGTAAGTTGTATGATTTTGGTATGCTTCCGCTGTGCATATAGTTTTCCCATCAATCCTAACTTCCTGCTTCTGAGTTTGGGTCCCTACACCCTTACTACTTGCTAGAATTTTTGATCCCTTATTCTGATGTTGACTATCACCATTGTTTTCTCCTTAATCATTCAATACTTTCAACTCTGGATGAAGGACAAAACACTCCATCTTTGTATGCCCTTGAAGCTTGCAAGTTTTGCAATACTTTGGCATATAATCATATTTTATGTTAATCCATTTTGATATGATTTTCCCCGAACTAGCCTTCTTCACTCCAACATTAATTCGTTTGGGAAAATCTCTCAAAAATCAACTTCCACCTTGATCGTAGCAAATTTTGGCCTGAATTTGTTTTTAGTAGCCATATCCACATGTAGAGGCTTTCCAACTGCCTTAGCCATAGTAAATAAGGACTCTTGAACAAAGAAATTAGGGGACAAACCAGGAAACGAGATCCAAGCCAGTGCCGTGGTTGTTTCTGCCTCTGGATTAAACCATGGTTCCCACTTAAGGGGCCTCATCTGATAGAACCCATCCTTGGCACGAAGAAAGTATGCAGGTTTTGACATTACGTGTACGTAATCCTCCATGGTGGTGAGTCGAATTAAAACATGTCTATCTCTTAAAAAGCCTATTTTGCATTCTGCCTTGATCTCACACTGAAGAAGCACAATTTTTCGTATTTCCTCTAATTCGGGCCATCTGTAAGAGAATTTTCCTATGACAACAAATTCCAAATCTTCTTGTATAATCATATTATCCACTTCTTCATCCCACAAGACTGTTGGTTCACCATTACATAAGTTATGTCCTTTATAGGAATAGAGTGTTTAGGTTTGGCAGTTTTTGAGGTTAAGGAGTTCAAGTACGAAGGTATTACACGTACTGGTGGTGGCTCTCCACCTGGAAGAGGCGGCCAGCCATTGCTGGCAGTAGCCATGGTATCCTCCGCTAGAAAAAAAAAAGTTTTGAAAGCACATAAAAATTAATTATTAGACCATATTTTAATAAGCTTAGATATTTTTAGAATTATCTTATATGTTTGATCTTAAAAGATAGAATAAGAGTCATTACACTAAAGTAACATATTAATTTCATGACAACGAAGAAAATAAACATCAAATAAAATTATAATCGTAAAGATTTTATCCAATATCTAGTTTTGAATTCCTTATTAATCAATAAATAAAATACTGCTAAATTAGGCTAATTCACAACTAAACTTTACTAACGGTTACTCAATTTTGAGTTAGTCAAAGTCACATTTAAAATTTTTTTTTGTTACGTACGACTATACGAGTCATCCAACTAAAAGTTTATCCAATGAAAGACATTTTTTAATTTTATTTTTTTATTATATAAAATTCATCAAATTTGGGTTAAGTTTACTAAAAAAAATAGTCTCACTTGAGTTTTCTATATTTTGTATTGAAAAATATGCATGATACCAAAATAAGTTAATTATATTTTTTAATTTACTCCGCCCGTATCAATTTGTTTGTTTTAGTTTGACTTGTCATATGTTTTAAGAAAGTAAATAAGACTTTTGAATTTTATAATCTTAAATTAAAAGTATGTCAAATTATCAAAATGCTCTTTAATATTGTGGTCTTAAATATGTTATGTGAAAAGTTGGAAAAGTTGCTAAAAACAGAAAGATATTTTCTTTTTAAAATGGATCAAAAAGGAAAATAGGACAAGCAAATTAAAATGAATGAAAATATTCATAAACAATTCCGACGAAATCTTTCAATTTCTTAGTATTTTACTATGTTCAACTCTATGTATTCCTCTATTGGTAGAGTATATTGAATATGCACAAATGACTATAACAAAGTTTCTCTTATTCATATCAACAACTACCCTAAAGGGAATATTTTTATGCAGTGCTAGCAATTTTATAACTATCTTAGTATCTCTATATACCAGTACTATGAAATATTTACTCATGGATGGGGATATCAATATATCCATGCATGTATATATAACCCCTAGAAATTTCAATTGCGCTCATATTCATTATCGTAGGAATTTGGTTCAATCTTTCTCCAGCCCCTTCTCATCAATGGAATCGTGATTGAGGTCGACTAGAACTATTTTTAATTAAGTGACTTTCCTTTTTACGGTGCTGACATACTGGAGGACAATTCCTAGAGATATGACCTTTTTTTATGCATTTAATAACTAGGCAATCGTGTAAAACATGACCAGCTTGATGACAATTGCATCAAAATTTTACACAATCTTATTAGTGGCTGTAAAATTTAATTATCCATTGATCAAGTGAGATCCAAACAAGTTTCTTCACATTTAAGACAAGGAAGAATATCTTCAACAGTTGGCAAAGGTTGTCGGTTAACCAATGCAGCCCGAATTGGTTCATAATCATCATTAAAAACAATCAATCATTTTGTCATTATTACGGTAGTGAAAAAATTTGGCATCGTCATCAAAAAAAAAAAAAATTAAAGCTGATTTGGCCAAGGTCAATTGATTTCCAGGTGGATTCTTCATAGAGAGATTCCTCCTTTTCTTATTTCAAGGTAGCCATCTCTCTCATCCGTTGAAATCAATAAAAAAGATGAGAAATAGCATACGTAAAAAAGATGATGTGTCAAACTATCCAAATTGGAGAGGAATACTTTGAAAAGAAGTGTTTCGAAGTCTTGTAATGATCTGATAATTTCGGCCATTCCAATCTTCGAAATGATCAACAAACTTTTCGTGCATTTCAGTCTCACTTTGCTTTGGACATATTATATGACTAGTGACTTATCGTCACAACTTTCTCCCTTTCAAAAAACTATTCATTATCTGACACCAATGACGATAATTAGATCCATTAAAAATAACAAAAATAGATTGAGAAATATTATTCTTGTCCATGATATTCGCTCAGTAAATTAACATCAACCAAAAAAGAAGCGAAAGACAAAAGAAGAGACAAAACAAATGAACAAAGTGATGAAACAATAATTGCTTTGAACAAAATACTACGAGAAAGATAGAAGAGTAGATATGAATTTCAACAATCTGACGAGTCTCTAATATCATGTTACAAAAAGAAACAGAAAAACACAAAAAATCTAAAGAATTGATAGATATGTACTTCGTTAGATACAAGAGACTACAATCCTATTTATACACAAAAATTAAGAAGCAAAAAAATAAAATAAAACACCTAAAATATCTAAACATATACTCAACCATATTTAAATATCTCTACAATATTTACTACATCTTAACAATTTCGATTGTTTTTGTTTAAAATTATAATCAAACTAAATTTAAAAAAAAAAGGTATGTCTTTTTCTTTAATTTGATTGAACGTCGATTTAGGGTTTTTATTTTCTATGAAATCAAGAGGGTGAAATATTTGACTCCCAACCCACTACTCTCAATTCCACAGGTCAACTATCAAAGTCTCCTCCCAAGTTTTAGGGATTCTATAAAATATTATATACAAAGTGCTTCATTTGAATAAAGTAACATATAAATCTCTATGCATTTGAATTTTCTCTTTCAGCAAAAAAGGTATATTTCTTGTAATTTTTTCTACTCCTCAAGCTCAATGAAGATTCTTCAGTTTCCTTTTCCTTTTTTGGTGTTCTATTGTAGAATGGAAAGTTTGGGTTTTTTTCTAATTCCACTGCCTACTCTTGGATTGGTTTAAAAGAGGAATCATCTTAACCTACCTTTAATTTTAGCTTAGAAAAAATAAAGTGGCTCCTCCTCCTTTTTTCTTGTATCAATAATACAATTGTCACACTGATCACATAGGCTCTTTATTTATTTTTAATGCTATCCAATAGGATTTACTTTTTGCTGGTGTTTTAGTGAGGAGTTGGGTGATATTGAACTAATGATTGTTTGTTTTATCTTTTGTTGTCTAGTTATAGGCAGCAGATTTATTTGATCTTTTATTAGTGCCTTGAAAAGATTATGACTTAGCAGAACTGACATAGTTCACTACTTAATATTCCCGTCATTCCATTTTATATGACTTAGTTTGACTTGATATAGTGTTTAAGAAAGAAAGAAAGAGTTTTGAAACTTGTGATCTGAAATAAATGATACATATTGGTGTGATTATAAATCATTTCATAAGGATAAAATGAACATTTTAAAGTTAAATTGTTGCTTAATATAGAAATGTATCATTTTTTTTGGACCGACTTAAAAAAAAAGTGAGTCATGTAAACTGGGACATAGCGAGTACAATTTTTGTTTGATTTCTTAATACTGTCAGATTGAC
Organism: Solanum commersonii; assembly: GCA_029007595.1. Classification (NCBI taxonomy): domain Eukaryota; kingdom Viridiplantae; phylum Streptophyta; class Magnoliopsida; order Solanales; family Solanaceae; genus Solanum; species Solanum commersonii. Next base: position 3,312,648 of record JAJTWQ010000055.1, on the reverse strand, counting down.
AAGTAGAAAATAGTTGTTGGAATGATCTGTTTATTGTCTTGTTAAGGGATTCTGGAATTCATTCTTTGACTGGACAAAAAACCTATAAGGAGAAAGATGTCCTTCAACTCTGAAAGTTCATTACCGCATTCCAAACAGTGGGATTATGATGTGTTTTTGAGTTTTAGAGGAGAAGATACTCGTAAGACCTTTGTCGCCCTCCTTTATAGAGAATTAATTCGAGCTGGAATCAATACCTTCAAAGATGATGAAACACTAAAAAGTGGTGTATCCATCTCACCTCAACTTGTGAGTTCCATAAAACGGTCAAGGTTTGCCATTCTCGTCTTCTCAGAGAACTATGCTCCATCCAACTGGTGCTTGGATGAGTTATCGAAGATTATGGAATGCCAACTTGAACTTGGGCAGGTAGTTGTACCAATCTTCTACGACATCACTCCGTCAGAAGTATGCTACCAGAGAAATAGTTTTGCTAAAGCCTTTTCCAGGTATGAGGAAGATTTCAAGGGTGACACCAACAAGGTGCATAACTGGAGGAAAGCTTTAAAAGAAGCAGCCGATTTGTCTGGCCATGATCTGCATGGCGCTACTTACATTGGGTCAGTAGCTATATATATCACTTCATTTTGTCAAGCATTTCTTCTATAATGGTTGTTGCACTTGCACATGTTTTCTTTGTCCAACTCATGAACTTATTGAACTGCAAGTAACCCCATGCCACCTACTCCCTCACCTTTCGTAAATGTAAAATATGCAGATCAGTTAAAGTTCACTTGTTCTAGTAAGGTGAGTTAGTGAGTATCATCCTTTTTGTTCTTACAATCTATATTTGAAGATTCCAATTACATTCACACTCTCCTCATATATTTTGTTTTGTTTTACTCTATCTGTGTTTTATTTGTCTGTGTATTTTCTTTTATTCAAGTTCTTTTTTGCTCAGATTGTCATTGTCCTCTCTCTCTCTCTCTCGTGCAGAAACGAGTCTATATGCATTCAACATATATATCTAATAAGTTGAGCCGAAAGTCAATGATCAGTGGCACTCTTGTGGGAGCAGAATCACAAATTCAAGCTGTACTTTCACTGTTGATGATGGAGTGTGAAGATGTTCGATTTATTGGGATTTCAGGGATGGGTGGTATTGGGAAGACCACCATTGCAAGGGCTATTTTTGATAGTATTTCTCATCAATTTGAAGGTGCTTGTTTTGTTGTAAACGTTAAAGAAAATCAAGCTAAGCTGGGATTGTTGTCTCTACAAAAGACTCTGGTTTCTGAGGTGTTGACAGTTAAATCTGTGAATATAGCTGATGAATATGGTGGAATTGATATGATCAGAAAAAAGCTTGGTTCTAAGAAGGTTTTAGAAGTTCTTGATGATGTGGATCACCAAGACCAGTTGGATGGGTTAGCTGGACACCGTAATTGGTTTGGTAGAGGCAGTGGAATTATTATAACAGCAAGGGATAAACATTTGTTTCGGGACTATGATGGAACTGGCTTACTAGCTGAAGCTGAAGTGATTCAGCTGTTTAGTTGGCATGCTTTTAGAAAAACATCTCCTAACAGTGATTTTCAGCAGCTCTCTCAACGGGTGGCACAGTACGCCGGTGGCCTTCCCCTGGCGCTTAAAGTCATAGGTTCCTTCCTGTGTGGACGGAGCATGAAGCAGAGGAGAGATGCACTGAAAGGTATTCCAGAAGATGAAATTATTTCAAAGCTTAAGATAAGTTGTGATGGACTGGAGGATACACATAAGCACGTTTTTCTAGACTTAGCATGTTCCCTTATACTAGGTCCTGCTTGTATTAGAAAACTGTACCTTGAAATAACATTAGCTGTCCTGATTGAGAAGTCCCTCCTTTTTGAGTCATCATTTGAAAGGATTGCGATGCATGATTTGATTCGAGAAATGGGACGATGCGTTGCACTGCAACAATACCCGAGGAAAAGGATATGGCTTCATGAAGATATTGCTGAATGTTTTAACAGAAAATACGGTATCAAGACAAATTTTATAAATTATAAGTCATTAATTTACGATATTCTGTTCTTGCCTTGAGGAAAATGAGGCAATGTATTAAATCTTTTAAATGAGGTTAAAAGCATTTTCAAACCATACACCTATTAAGTACTCTTTTAAAAATGTATTTTCCAGAGGATGGATGGAAATGGATTCCTGCATTTACTTAGAAAATAGAAAATTACTCTTTGATGGGTTCTTTCAAAGAAGCTTTAGACTCAATTATCACATGCAAGTATAAAACCTGCTCCGGTAATGCAATTTTTGAATCCTCTCAGGGTGTAGAAGCAGTAGAAGGCATATTAATTCCATTGAAGTCCGATGCAGAGGAAGATACTATACACCTGAGCAATGAAGTCTTTAGACATATGAAGCGACTTAGAGTATTCATTACCATAACACACCAACTTCATGCATTTGTGTGCTCATGAGCCTATAAATTTCCTTCCTAACAGCTTATGCTGGTTTGATTGGTCATATTATCCTTCAGCATCGTTGCCAAAAGATTTTAAACCACCAAAACTGGTGGGCCTTATTATGCGTTGCAGTTATGTGGTTAACCTTTGGAAGGGGTCGAAGGTATGATTTGACTCATTTAACTTCTTGTTTTCCTTCAATCAGTGAAAATTAGTTTTCTTGAATAATTTTTTTTGATATAATTAGTAGGTATTTGACTCCTTTCTTTTGATGATCATACTTGCAAACTGTGCAAGGCATTGGAGAAAATAACTTGTGTCTTATTCAATAGGTAAACATGTATAAATACAATAATATTAGAAGCTAACTAAGGAAAGAAATAAAGAGGAAATCCTAAAGATATGTTATCTATCTATATTTGTGTACAATATCAAGAAAGAGATCTATATACATTCTGTAACACTCCCCCTCAACCTAGAGCATGTATGTTGATCATGCCCAGCTTGTTACAAAGGTAATTTACTCGAGCTCTATGCAATGCCTTCGTGAACAAATCAACCACTTGTTCTCCTGTCTTCACATAGCCCGTAGATATCAAGTTTTCTTGAATCTTCTCACGAATAAAATGACAATCAACCTCAATATGTTTCATTCTTTCATGATATACCAGATTTGAAGCAATATGAAGCGCAACTTGATAATCACACCAAAGTTTTGCTGAAGTAGAATGCTTCAATCCAATTTCAGTTAAAAGATGATGTATCCACATGATTTCACATGTAGAATGTGCCATTGCTCTATACTCGGATTCTGTACTGGACCGAGATACATCGTTTTGGTTCTTACTTTTCCATGACACCAAGTTTCCACCAACAAAAGCACAATAACTAGTAGTAGATCTTCGATCAATCTTGGATCCAACCCAATCTGCATTTGCGAAACACTCAATGTGAGAGTGTCCATGATTGCTATACAATATACCAAGTCCAGGGGATCTTTTTAAATAACATAAGATTTGTTCTAAAGATGCCCTATGCTTGACTGTGGGTGTGGACATGAACTGACTAACCACACTTACTGCAAAGGCGATTTCTGGACAAGTCACAATGAGATAATTTAATTTCCCAATCAACTTTCTCTACCGTTCTGGATCTTCAAATGGATAGTTATCATCTTTCATAAGATGCACATTAGGAACTATTGGAGTACTGCAAGGCTTGGCAGCCAACTTTCTAGTTTCTGCCAGTAGGTCAAGAATATACTTTCTCTGACATATAAAAATACCCTTCTTTCTTCTAGATACTTCTATTCCCAAGAAGTATTTAAGTTGTCCCAAGTCTTTTGTATGAAACTTAGTATGTAAGAAAGACTTGATAGAAGAGATACCAGCGAAATCACTTCCAGTAATGGCAATGTCATCGATATATACAACAAGGAGAATAGTTCCAGTAGCAGATTTCCTGTAAAAGATTGAATGATCACATTTGCTCTTTTCCAATCCGAACTCCTGAACTACCTCGCTAAATTTTCCAAACCAAGCTCGAGGACTCTGTTTCAAGCCATACAAGGACTTCTTCAAGTGACAAACCTTTCCATACTCCCCCTAAGCAACAAAACCATGCGGTTGCTCCATATAAACCTCTTTGTGGAGATCACTATGAAGGAACACATTCTTAATATCCAACTGATGTAACGTCCAATTCTCAGAAGCAGCTAGAGAAATGAACAAGCGGACAAAAGTGAGTTTGGCAACCAGAGAGAAGGCGTCTGAATAATCTACCCCATAAGTCTAAGCATACCCTTTGGCCACAAGTCTCACCACAGAGCCATCTGAATTAACTTTGACTGTGAATACCCACTTGCTTCCCACTGCTTTCTTTCCACTAGGTAAGTCTACTAGATCCCATGTGTGATTTTCCTCTAAGGCATGTATTTCATCAAGCATTGCTTTAGACCATCCAGGATGATTCAAAGCCTCCTTAACAGTTTTGGGTACAGATATAGAGTCCAGAGATACAATCAAAGATCTAGATGCGGGAGATAACTGACCGTAGGAAACAAAATTACCAATGGAATATATGGATTTGCAAGTGCATGTACCTTTGCGAAGAGCAATGTGAAGGTCAATATTTTCTATAGGATCACTTAGAGGAGGATATGATGACGAAGGAGTTGGTGCAACATAGGTATCATTAGTCTCCCGCCTCCTAGAGTAAACCTGAACAAAGGGCGGTCTTGTTGGAGCTGATGGAACTGGCGTTGAAGGCACAATCGTAGATTGGTGCTCAATTGAAGAATAAGACGATGTATAAGAAACATCATTTGATCATTCTGGAATGGCTCTGGTAACTTGGTACACTAACCACTCATCTTCTTCCCCCTGGCTCGTAGAAATGGTAGGTTCATAGAAGAATGGTGTAGCCTCCGAAAAGGCTACATCAATTGATACCAAATATTTTCCAAGTTCAGTAGAGTAACAACATAATCCTTTTTGAAGAAGAGAATATCCGAAGAAAACACACTTCAAGGCCTTGGGATCCAACTTGGTAACTGATGGTCGAATATTTCTAACATAACAAGTGCTTCCAAATACATTAGGTTCCACAAAAAATAGGGACTTATTTGGAAAAAGAATGTTATAGGGTACATTACCTACAAGCACAGTAGATGGCATGCGATTAATCAGGAAACAAGCTGTAGAGATTGCATCGGCCCAAAACTGTTTAGGAATCTTTGTTTGAAACAATAGTGCCCGAGTTGTCTCAAGTAGATGCCTATTTTTTCTTTCAGCAACTCTATTCTGAGAAGGCGTATCAACACAAGATGACTGGTGGAGAATCCCATGTTGCCTCATATACAACTGAAATGATTCTGACATGTATTCTTTAGCATTATCACTCCTTAGTATGTGCACGGTAGTATTAAATTGAGTCTTAACTTCAGCAAAAACGCACAAAAATAGGAAAACACTTTAGATCTATTCTTCATAAAGTATATCCACGTCATTCTAGAAAAGTCATCCACAAAAGTAACAAAATATTTATGTTTAGTTTTGGAAACAATAGGACATGGTCCCAAACATCAGAATGAACTAACTCAAAAGCTGACTCTACTCGCTTATCAACCCTTGGACTTAACGAGGTGCGATGGTGTTTAGCAAATCGACATGATTCACAATCCAAAAAAGAAATATTTTGAAACTCGGGACAAAGCTTCTTCAACAACGGTAGTGAAGGATGTCCCAATCGACAGTGTGCTTCAAATGGAGAAATAACACCTGAGCATGCAACAGACCGAGGTTCCCATTCATCAAGTATCTAGTGATCATCAGATACATGTCCTTTACCAATAACCTTATTGGTTATGAAACAGACAATAATCGAGAAAGAACGAGATATAACAATTAAGGTCTCTCATAAATTTACTAACAGAAATCAAATTAAAGGCCAATTTTGGGAGACTTAGGGCAGATGACAGGGTAATAGATGATGTTGGTTTAACAGTTCCAGATCCAACACTGGTACAAGTTGATCCATCCGCTATAATAATTGGAGATGGTGCTTTGTGTGCCTGGAGGTTAGAAAAAGTATTAGGGTTACCTGTCATGTGATTTGTGGCGCATGAATCAATCACCCATTTCTTTGAAGAGGTAATAAGGCACGTTTTCCCTGAATCGACAAAAGTAGTAACTAAGTAGATTTCTGTTACTAAATGAATCTAGCATAATCTTCTAACGAAACTAAAACTGTTTTATCCGATGATGGTCAATGAGCAACATCAACCTTACTATTACGCTTATCTGAACTCTTCCATTCTACTCCCTTATTATAATTCATTCTCACAATATCAATGCAAATTAACAAAGAAATCACCAAAACTCCCAATATAAAGGTTTTAACAGGAGAATAGTCAACTTCACAAAACGGCTCAACTCAAATAGAGAAAACCAGAGAAAACCAAATAACCCAAAACAGAGTTCAGATGGTTCGAATACCCAACAGTTCACAGAGTAACAAGAAACTAAAATATGAATAACCAAAGGCTCTGGACAGAAAACCAATCAAGCAACAGAGAGGAAATTTGAACCACCAGCAGCAAAGATCAGACAGACTGGCTCAAAATAGACCAAACAATATGAGAGAAAGGAATTCAAACTAAAGTATCACCAAAAGAAAGATTACAGAACCTGGATCTTGATGTTAAATCTTCAAAACGTGGTCCAATGATAAGAAACCACCATAAATCAATTGGGAATCTTAAGGCAACGCCAAATTAGTAAGACAGACCACTAGTGGTGAAGTGACATGAACCAGAAATATGGTAGCGGCTAATTCTGGCAACCACCAGTAGTGAGTCTCGAGAACCACCACTTCAAGTCTCACAATTCCGGTTATGCTCTTATACCATGTGCAAGGAATTGGAGAGAATAATTTGTGTCTTATTCAATAGGTAAACATGTATAATTACAATAATATTATAAGCTAACTAAGGAAAGAAATAAAGAGGAAATCCTAAAGATATGCTATCTATCTATATCTTTGTACAATATCAAGAAAGATATTTATATACATTCTGTAACACAAACTAACTCTTATATATATATATATATATATTATCAATGCCTTTTTCTATCTTTTTGGCTGAATTCCTCACTATCACATAAACTTGACACAATTTGTTTATTGCGTGCTTAAACTTTTTGTAGTCCTAATTACCCCCTAAACACGGTTATTTGATAGCCTTGACGACCCTAGATGCTGATATGGAAAAGAGTGTTCATTAAAGAAAAATAAAAAAATAGCTTTCAAGTGGAGTATTTTCCAACGGCCTATTACTACATAGTCATATATAGTGGTTTATTTGGCTCAACTGTGTATTTCTTCTTGCTTCTTTTTAATATATAATGCATATTTTAACCAACTTAATATTTCAGAGTACTAGAAGTTTAGGCATGTATTGGAGGTAATGGTGTAATGCAGACTTAGAGGTATAATTATGTATATTCATTAGTTGGTTAATTTGTTGATTAGTTAGTTAGCAATGCAAGTAGTTAGTTACACAAATCAGTTAGGTGTCAGACATGTATATATAGTGACATACTTCACATTTTGTATATCGGTTTTATGAAATACAATAAGAAATTCCCCAAATTAATTCTCTCTACTTGAGTTTGAACATGGTATCAGAGCCAATTGCATTGGTCACAAAATCCTTTAGCCAAACAGGAGGCTTTGAGGATCTGGTTGACTGCCTTGTCCTTTGCTCAACTACCATCTCATTAGGAATAACTGGATTTGGAATAATAGCATCAATAACAGCATCTGCAGGCCCCATATCAACATCACCTTGTGTATCCACTAAGTCTGTATTTGCATTATCAACATTTGCATTGTCATGTATCTCCAAGTGAGGAACATCTTCTGCCAGCACCCTTTCCTCATTAAAAACAATATCATTTGCAGGAAACATTGGTGGATGGAGTTTCTCCTTTTGTGCAGCAAAAGGAAATATACCTTCTTTGGAAATGACATCTCTGCGGACTAATAACCTTTTTTCGGTCAAGCTATAAACAATGTAACCTTTCTGAGTAGCTGAGTATCCCAATAGCACACATGCCTTAGCCCTGGGTGAAAACTTATCATTTCTAAGTAGCTAGGTGGCATAACATAAACAACCAATGGTTCTTATATGAGTTAAACTAGGTTGATGACCATGAAAAATAGCATATGGTGATTGACCCTTTAATGTTGCAGTTGGCATTCTATTTATTAAATAGACAACTGATAATACACATTCTCCCTAAAATTTTATTGGTATAGATCCTGTAAATCTAAGGGCCCTTGCCACCTCTAAGATGTGTCTATGTTTTCTCTCAACCACCTTATTCTGTTGAGAGGTGTGTGGGCAGCTACTCTTATGAATTATTCCCAAAGACTCAAACAATGCCTTACAATCTTTGTTGAAAAATTTAGTCCCATTGTCTGATCTAATCGTCTTAACAGACTTACTGAATTGGTTATTAACTAAAGTAAGAAAACACTTGAGTGTAACAAAAACATCACTTTTCAATTTCATCAAAAACACCCAAGCCATTCTTGAGTGATCATCAACAACAGTTAAGAAATACCTAAAACCATTATGAGTAGGGGTCCTATATGAACCACAAACATCTATGTGAAGTAAATCAAAAACAACATATGATCTAGACAAGCTTGAAAGAAAGGGCAGTCTAGTTTGTCTAGCTATATAATAGACAAACTGGAAATTTATTACAAGCTTCTTCATCTGTGAATCTTTTAAGTAAAGAAAAATGCTTTAACACTCTCACTGGAGGATGACCAAGTCTGTTATGCCATACAATACCCTATGAATTCTCTGTTTGTGCCATTAAATCTTGCTCTACATGCCTGACCTTTTCTTAAATATGACTAAGAAAGTAATAAAGGCCTCCCCTCTCTTTACCTGTCCCCTTCACCTTCCCATTGAAGAGGTCCTAAAATACACAGTGGTTAGGAAAAAAGGTTACAGAAAAATTCAGTTGCCTGGTCAATTGAGATACTGAAAGTAGGTCAAACTTAAACTCAGGGACAACCAATACATTATTCAAGACATCACCAGTTGGTAGCCTGCAATTACTAGTATGAGCAACTAAGGTAGATTGGCCATTTGGAAGGTGTACTTTCTTATCTACACTTGCACTAGAGTTTGATATTTCATTTCAAACTCTAATATTATGAGTCATGTGGCAAGTTGCTCTGGAATCCACTATCCATTCTATACTAGCACTTAGCAAGTTACTACTATTTGCTAAAGAGTAGTAGTAGGAATACCTTTAATGTGAGCACTTGTAGTATTTGCCATAACAGTGTTTGCCACATGCTGCTCCTTGTCAATGTTGTCAATATTTCCTCCAGAAGTACTGATTGACAGCTTGTTAATGATCCTTTCCCGGGATATGCTGACCATGATTCATGAATCCAAATTCATCTCTAGGATCCCTATTAGCATAAGCATGATTAGCTATATCTCTCCTAGCATTCCCTGTGCCTGTTGACCCCCCCGGTCCAGGCTTCTTTTTTAACTTCTAATCAGCTGGGTATCCAATCAGCTTGAAATATATGTCCTTAGTGTGTCCATGTAACTTGCAATAGTCACAAATAAGATGCCAATTTTTCTTCTGCCTGGGATTATAATATCCACCATTACTTCCAGGTCCATCATCTGTATATCCATCTCTCCCAGTGTACATAGCCAATGACTCATTCGAATAATGAGTACCTCTTCCTCTATCAGCATACAATGCCATGGATTCATTCGAATGATGAGTACCTTTTCCTCTGTCAGCATACAAAACCATTGATTCATTTAGATCACCACCAATCCTAGATCCAGCTGTTGCTCGTTGGCTTTCATCAGCCACTATCATATCATAAGCCTTGCTTACACTGCGCATGGGATTCATCATCAAAATCTAACTACGCACATGACTATACACCTCACTTAGTCCCATTAGAAAAATAAATAATCGTAGGAACTGTAAATTATCAACATATGTTCTAGATTTATTGCAGTTACAGGCAGGTGGAGGGACCAGTGCATCGAATTCATCCCATAAGAGGCGTAATTTGGTGAAATACCCTGAAACTGTCAAATTACCTCTCGATTAAGTGTACAAATCTCTCGATAAAGTTGATAGCTTCTAGATCTATCGACTTTGTTGAATCATTCATTCAGATCTACCCAGACCATAGCTGTGTCTGATGCATGCACAATTCCACTCAACAAATCCTTGGATACTGTGTTCATGATCCATGCTAACACGAATGCATTGCATTTCTCCCATTGTTCCTCCAACGCTAGATTATAATATGATTTTTGACATGTTCCGAGAACAAAACCAAGTTTACTTTTGGCCCTAAGATTGATATCGTAGATCTGCTCCATAGTGAGTAGTTCTTATCAAGGACTCATTAAGACCATATACATCAACACTAAAGACCAGCAGGCAAATTTGCTCACTAAAGCACTTGGTCGATCACATCATGATTTTCTCTTGGCCAAGCTTGGAGTCTTGAACATTTTCAGTACATCCAACTTGAGGGAGGGTATTGGAGATAATGGTGTAATGTAGACTTAGAGGCATAATTATGTATATTCATTAGTTGGTTAATTTGTTGATTAGTTAGTTAGCAGTGCATGTAGTTAGTTACACAAATCAGTTAGGTGTCAGACATGTATATATAGTGACATACTTCACATTTTGTATATCAGTTTTATGAAATATAATAAGAAATTCCCCAAATTAATTCTCTCTACTTGAGTTTGAACAGCATGCAATGAACAAACCGTGCTAAGTGTTGTGAGGTGACAAGGTATTCTGCCATTCTTTTTTCAATTAGAAACAACTTTTGTTATGTGTTGCACATGACAATTCCCAAAACAAAACAGAGATCAAAATACTAGATCATTGTTTTCGAGTCTTTGTAAATCTATAGCTAAGACCATATTTTCATCTGTGTACAAAAGCTATCGCCGTAGATATCTACATGAATTTAATGTTGTACTTGTATTCATAGATGTCATTTCTTGTTTGAAACAACGTTTAAATAGGTCGACTCTTCTTGATTTGAGTGACTCCCAAAAATTGATCCAAATTTTAGACCTTTTTGGATGTCCAAATTTGGAGAAGCTATTCCTTAGTCGTTGTACTCAGCTAGTAGAGGTCCATCAATTTGTCGGAGCCCTCAAAAATCTTATGAGTTTAGTAATGGAAGGTTGTGAAAAACTTGAAAGGCTTCCCACTAAGTTTCAATTTGAATCTCTTGAAATTCTAAATTTTTCTGGATGTCGGAGTTTGATAAAAGTTCCAGAAGTTCAACAAAATGTGAATCGCTTATCAGAATTCAAGAAGACATACTTTCGTGTATCTACATCATCATTTGAACATGGCAATTCTCTGAGCTATATAGATATGTGTGACTGCATTCACATTGAAACTCTCCCTACCAGCATTTGCAGGTTGAAGAATTTGAAGTTCCTTTACCTCATTCAGTGCTCTAAACTAAAAACCTTCCCGAAAAATATTGGTGATCTAGAAAACATTGAGGGGATTGATGCAACTGGCACAGCAATCTGGCACACCCCAAATTCCTTCATAAGCTTGAGGAAAATGAAGTTCCTATCTTTTTGAAAAGTAGCAAGGACTTTTCATGTGCACGATTTATGCAGTTGGGGCACATGTTCTGCCCAGCTTGATTTGAACTTTCAGCTTCCCAGTGTTTTATCTTTCTTCTACAGACTTGAAAGACTGGATCTTAGTGCTTGCAATTTATTTGATGGTAGTCTTCCTGAAGATCTTGGATGTTTGGCCTCACTATTAGAGTTAAATCTGAGCAGAAATAGCTTCACCTATTTACCTAAAAGAATTGTGTTACTTAAGCACCTTCGATACCTTGACATAACATATTGTGAAAATCTTAAAGAGTTGCCAGAGCTTTCTCTTTGTAATGACCCTCCTGGTCATTTCAGTGTCTTGCATTCTGTGTGTCGTTTAAAGCATTTCTGTAGCAACCCCAAGTCATTTATGATTTGCTGGGACTGATAGTTCGGTCACCTGGTCAATCTTTTGGTTATGGTGAGTTTTAGTGTTTTGGAGCTTATGAACCTTGAACGAACATTTTCGATCAAAAGTTTGAGAAGATGACATCGGAATCCAATTCTGATGATTCCATCATCTCCGAAAGGGTCATTTTATGCTGATAGCATGGTCGGCATGACTCTTGAGGTTTTCAGTGTGAGTCGGTGCGATTAGGCGTTTTAGCCTTTTAAATTTGGCTTAAGGTTGACTTTGGTCAACATTCTTGAAAAACGCGCTCAAATGAAAATTTCGTCATAGCGGTCAGCTCTGGAATGTCCAGTTTGTTCTAGATGGACCCTTCTTTTGTGTCTGGAGGTTTTTGATATCTTTCCGAGTCCTTTTGTGAGTTTTGACTTAAAATGGCTTTTGGAAGTGGGACCCACTTTTAATCGAGATGACCTCGTATGGAAATTTTGACTGCGCCGTTGAGTCTAGAATGTCAAATTTGGTACGGTTGCATATATCGTTTGCGTGCACGGAATTTCGAACGAGTTCAGAGCACCCCGTCGAAATTTTTAGTTTTGGGAAATGTGCAGAAAATCTGCTACAAGTGCAGAAAAACCAGAAACTTTTCCCAAAACTTAAACCCTCATAACTCTCTCATCTCTCAACCAATTTGGGCGATTCAAAAGGCAAAGTTGTGAGATTTTTCGAGGACAACGCGTTGGTAAGCTTGGATAGTGATTTGGGATCCCCGTTTGAGGTAATTTTCGTAAAACACCTATTGCCACGACCTGTTTTTGAGCTTGATTTTGTAAGATTTTGAGACTTGTTTTCTCAGCCCTTCTAGGTCCGATTTCAGTGATTTTTGAGGCTATCTTGAGTGGATTTTTGAGGAGAACGTTGTGGTGTTGTTGCATTTTACTGTAGACCTCCAGTTTTTGGTAAATACACTGATTCAACTGCTGTCCCATTTCTAAATTTCGAAAAAATTTGGGTTTAAGTTGCACGTTGATTTTGTGTTGTTCTCGAGCCCCGAATTGTGTCCCATTTTGGGACATGAGCTGGGGGAACTGTTTAGGAACCATTTTTGGGATTAATTTCGAAATTTTCAGCACGGGTCCCACTTTCCCCGTTATGACCCCAAAATTTGTCCGTCTCCGTTTGTTGTGATTTTGGTGTCTAAACGACCGTAATAATGTTGTGACTCTATTTTTGATGGCGGGGCAGTGTTTTGAGGACGTTCGGAAAGGGAAAGCTCCGGAGAAATGATTTTGTAGCGCGTGTGATCGGCTTACAGGTAGGCTACGATTTTCCTCTCTTAGATTGAGCTCGATAATGTGAATGCATGTTGATTACTTGGGATTTGGGTTGGGTTGGGTAGTTATTGAATCCTGCATAGGTGTTAAGAAATCATGTTTTCGGCCTATTTCAGGAATTATCGGGTAACTGTGAGCATGCTTTGTGTTATTAATGGACCATCCTCGCTATGTGGAGTGCTTGCGTGCATAATTATTGTCTATTTGAAGTATGTTGGGCCTTAGTTTAGGTTTGACTAGGGCTTGCCTTAAAAATACATGATTCGGATCCAATAGGCCTTAGTTTTGCCATGACGTCGCTCGGCCGGCTTAGATCCCTGTAGACTGGTGTAGCAGACTTAAGTCTGATAGTTTGGGCCTTAGTTATGCGATACTCTTTCTTCGACTATAGTTATCCTTATTGTTCTCGATGTTACGGCTTCACGAGTCACATCAGCGACACTAGTTCTGCTTCGCGAATTGAATTTGATTTTTGATTCGGTTTCAAGGACTCTCATTGATTGGCTAGGTGTGGACGGCGATCCACAGACATTTATGAGAGTAGATCGATTGGGGCTCTTTCAGCAACTACAGTGGCACCTTTATAGAACATCCGGTTAGAGTTCCTGCCTTTATTGATCAGATACTTATATAGAGCATCCGGTTAGAGTTCCGGCCTCTATTGCCCAGATACTTATATAGAGCATCCGGTTAGAGTTCCGGCCTCTATTGCTTAGATACTTATATTGAACATCTGGTTAGAGTTTCGGCCTCTATTGCCCAGATACTTATATAGAGCATTCGGTTAGAGTTTCGACCTCTATTGCCCAGATACTTATATAAAGCATCCAGTTAGAGTTTCAGCCTCTATTGCCCAGGTACTTATATAGAGCATCCGGTTAGAGTTCCGGCCTCTATTGCCCAAATACTTATATAGAGCATCCGGTTAGAGTTCCTCCTCGTAGAATTGTTACTTGTGATTGGTTACTTGGTACTTTTGCTGAGAATCCGGTTCAAGGTCCGACCTCCGTACTGTTAGGTTCTATTAATTAGGATTGAGATTCTGGTTCGATGTTCTTCGTTCTTGGATTCTTATATGCAATTCTCTTTAGTTTTAGCTATTCTCATGATTTCGGGCTTATTCCGTTCTTTTTATTTAACTTATGCACGAGCCTTTACTTATTCTTATAGATTACTTTAGTTAGTTCTTTGTATACTCGTGTGTATTTCTTTGTTAGTTAGATTTTTGTTCTTGACCTCGATTTGTGTATTCCTTCTTTTCATATTGCCTTTACTTTTCAAGTTCAGTCAGCCTATGATGCCTACTGGGTACCTGTTGTGTTGGTACTCATGCTACGCTCTGCATCTGTTTCGTGATGCGGTCCCGGGCACTAGTAGCGAGATCGAGCTTAGAGGAGACTGATCCAGAGACAGGGGTGAGCACATGGCGTTTTGTACTATTTCAGTCTCCATCTTTATATATAGACTTGTCTTTTTCCTTTCGAGATAGTTCAGTCTCTGTTGTCCCTTTTTGAGACTTGTACTCATTTTGTTAGTAGCTCTGTAGTAGTGACTTCCAGATTCTGGGAGAGATTTTTAATTGTATATATGTTTTTGGTTTGATTTCGCCTGTTTATATTATTATTTGCCTACTCTTGTTTAGTTTTTACCATTACTTGTTATTGTTATTTCGGGTTACGGGTTGGCTTACCTACTGGTGGGTTATGGTAGGTGCCATCATGATTTGAGAAATTGGGTCGTGACAAGTTGGTATCAGAGCCCCAGGTTTATCGATCTCACTTGTACAGAGATAACGTCTAGTAGAGTCCTGCGGATCGGTGCGGAGACGTCCATAACTTATCTTCGAGAGGCTACAAGATGTCTTTAGGAAAATTTCCTCTTTTGTTTCGCTTTCGTGCAGCGTGTGTCTTATTGGTTTCTGGAAATCTCACTTGTTTCACTCTTTCGCATGATGGCTCGCTCACTCGGTGGCGCGGCTAGCAGGGGTGGTGCACCCAAGCCTGCAGGTAGTGCCTCAGTTTGGGGTAGACACTGACCCCGAGGTCGAGGCAGGGCCGTAACACCAGCCCGAGATAGGGAGGAGGAGTCTCAGGCAGCATATGTACCTCCACAGCCAGTGGGGCCGAGGCCAGCCCAGCCACCACCTGCACCAACTACAGCTGCAGCTCCTGATCTTCATGCTCTGCTGACTCAGATACTAGCAGCTATTGGGGAGATGCGATAGGCACCAGCCCCAACATCACCAAAGACCCAAGAAGAGTCCTAGTAGCACCCAGCTCAGCGCCGTCAATCCGGCTACCCGCAGTGGCACTAGAGGTTCAGCCGCCACCAGTTTATGTGGCTGTCATGTCAGACTTAAAGGACGGGGAGATCCCACTGTGCGAGCAGAAGATGCTCGGGGTATTCCAGAGATTGGCACCGCCTATATTCTCAAGGGTGATTGGGGAGAATGCCCACGAGTTCTAGCTCACTTGTCAGGAGCAACTACAGTCATTAGGTCTCTTGGAGTCGACTTCACCGCTCATTAGTTTCGTGGGCCAGCCAGGCAGTGGTGGCACTCATATCGAGAGTCCAGGCCAGCTAGATCGCCTCCTGTATCTTGGAGTGAGTTCTTAGAGGCTTTCTTGGCCCGATTTATGCCACGGAATGTCAGGGATAGGCTTCGTGATCAGTTCTCCAGATTGGAGCAGGGCCCTATGACCGTCTCAGAGTACGAGACGAGGTTCCATGAGTTATCTCGACATGCTACCATGATCCTACCCACGGAGGAGAAGAGAGTTTATTGTTTTGTACGTGGGTTGTGGTACCGTCTGAGGGTCGACATAAAACATTTGGTGTCGATCGGCCGTTCATTTCTTGATGTGGTCGACCATGCCCGATCTATGGAGCATATTCATCGCGAGGCCCAAGGGGGTAGCAATAAGAGGGCACGCTAACAGGGCAGCTACAACGGGTCCAGACTAGAGGGAGAGACTTTTGTGATAGGCTCTGCCAGAGGTTCCAGCAGGGTCAGTCCAGTCGGCTGTTCAGGCGGCATTACTTGCTTCTAAGGGAGGCCAGCCTCAGCAGAGTGGTCCTAGTATGGGCCAGAGTTCGAGGGGATCAGATTCCCTCCCTCCCTATCGCGGTCGAGTTACTTCAGGGCGTTCAGCTTCGGGGTGTTTTGATTGCGGTGCACTTGACCATTGGTCCAGAGGTTGCCCCTAGCGAGAGCGAGGGTCGATTGTACCAGCTCCCCTTGCACCTAGAGCATTTTTAGCAGTGCCCCCTCCATTTAGAGGTGGTGGTCAGGGCCAGTATCGTCGAGACAGCCGATAGGGTACCAGAGGCGGAGCTCAGGGAGGTAGGTTAGGTAGTAGATCAGATGCATCGGGCAGAGGTGCTCAGGGCCATTTTTAAGCAGCCCCGGCTAGGGCGGCGGCTGAGGCATCTGACGATGTCATTACAGGTACATTTTTATTATGCCATCAGCCTGCTACAGTATTATTTGATCTCGGGTTCACATTCTCATATGTATCTGTTTATTTGGCTCCCCAATTGGGTATGAGGTCTGAGTCTTTGGCAGAGCCGATTTATGTGTCGACCCTGGTGGGTGAGTCTTTAGTAGTGGATCAGGTATTGCGATCTTGCTTAGTGACTATCCAGGGTTATGATACTAGAGTTGATCTTATTTTGCTAAATATGGTTGATTTTGATGTGATTCTGGGCATGGACTGGTTATCCCCTTACCATGCGGTCTTGGATTGCTACGTCAAGACTGTTACCTTAGCAATTTTTGGCATTACCCCAGTGTTGTGGCAGGGTGCTTATAGTCACACACCGACGGGGATCATCTCTTTTATGCGAGCTAGGCGGTTGGTTTCTTCTGAGTGTTTAGCTTATTTAGCCTATGTACAAGATGTGAGTAGGGAGGGCCCTTCAGTTGACTCAGTTCCTATTGTTAGAGAGTTTGCAGATGTGTTTCCTATAGATCTACCTAGCTTACCCCCAAATCGGGACATTGATTTTGTCATAGATTTGGAGCCCGACACCCGTCCTATTTCTATTCCGCCTTACCGAAGATCAGGGAGCTTAGTGTTCAATTAGAGGATCTCTTAGGTAAGGGGTTTATCCGTCCGAGTGTGTCGCCTTGGGGTGCTCCTGTTCTGTTTGTGAAGAAGAAGGACGGGACTATGATAATGTGCATTGACTACAGGCAGCTGAATAAGGTGACGGTGAAGAATCGTTACCCCATGCCTCGTATCGATGATTTGTTTGATCAGCTTCAGGGTACCGCCATGTTTTCTAAGATTGATTTGAGGTCCAGGTACCATCAACTGAGGATTAGGGCAGCGGACATCCCTAAGACCGCATTTAGGACTCGTTACGGCCACTATGAGTTCCTTGTGATGTCTTTTGGGTTGACTAATGCCCCTGCCGCCTTCATGGATTTGATGACACGTGTGTTCAGGCCATACCTTGATTTATTTGTCATCATCTTCATTGATGACATACTGGTATACTCGCGGAGTCGGAGTGAGCATGAGCAACATTTAAGGATAGTGCTCCAGACTTTAAAAAATCAGCGACTTTATGCCAAGTTCTCAAAGTGCGAGTTTTAGCTTGAGTGTGTAGCCTTCTTGGGGCACGTGGTGTCCAAGGAGGGTATTAGGGTTGATCCGGCGAAGTTTGAGGCTATTCGTGATTGACACATGCCTACTTCTGTTATTGAGGTTTGTAGCTTCGTCGGGTTAGCGAGTTACTACAAACACTTTGTTGAGGGTTTTTCTACTATTGTATCCCCTTTGACCCGATTGACCCATGTTGATGTTCCCTTTGTTTGGTCAGAGGAGTGTGAGACGAGCTTTTTGAAGCTCAAGGAGTTATTGACCACCGCTCATATATTGACTCTTCCAGTTGAGGGTGAGGGATTCACGGTTTATTGTGACGCATTCAGTGTTGGTTTGGGTTGTGTATTGATGCAGCAGGGCCGGGTTATTGCTTATGCATCGAGGCAGCTTAAGATTCATGAGCGCGCAACTACCCCACCCATGATTTGGAGTTGGCGGCTATAGTTTTCGCACTTAAGATTTGGAGGCACTACTTGTATGAATTTTGATGTGAGATCTATACCGATCATAGGAGTCATCAGTACATCATGAGCCAGAGGGACCTTAATTCGAGGTAGCGTCATTGGATTGAGCTCTTGAAGGACTACGACCTCTTTATTCTCTATCATCCGGGCAAGGTGAATGTGATAGTGGACACCTTGAGCTGGAAGGCGGTGAGTATGGGTGGTCTAGCCTTCTTATCTATTGAGGAGTGACCCTTAGCTTTGGACATTCAGTCCTTAGCTAATAGCATGGTTCGGTTGGATATCTCAGATTCTAGATGCGTCTTGGCCTTTATGGGAGTTCAGTCTTCTTTGCTTGATATGATCCGTGGTTGCTAGTTTGAGGATGATACCTTGGTGGCCCTTAGAGATCGAGTGTTAGCGGGTGATGGTGGTTAGGCTACCTTAGATCCTGATGGAGTTTTGAAATTCGCCGACCGCATCTGTGTTCCGAGAGTTGGAGATTTGATACAGTTGATACTTTCTGAGGCCCATGAGTCTAGATACTCTATCCATTCGGGCACAGTGAAGATGTATCGTGATTTGAGGCAGCATTACTGGTGGAATGGCTTGAGGAGAGATATTTCTGAATTTGTTTCCCGTTGCTTGTGTTGCCAGCAGGTAAGAGCCGAGGATTTGAGGCCTGATGGCGAGTTCCAGAGATTACCCATTCCAAAGTGGAAGTGGGAGCGTATCACTATGGACTTCATTGTGGGGTTGCCTCAGACTTCTAGAGGTATTGATAGCATTTGGGTCATCGTGGATCAATTGACCAAGTCAGCACACTTCCTTGCTGTTCATACAACTTTTAGTGTCGAGAGGTTGGCTCGTATCTACATTAGGGAGGTGGTCCGTCTTTATGGCATGCCTGTTTCTATCATTTCAGACCAGGGTTCACAGTTCACTTCTAACTTTTGGAGGGCTTTTCAGGAGGAGTTGGGCACCCGTGTCCACCTTAGCACAACTTTTCACCTACAAACGGATGGCCAGTCGGAGCGTACTATTCAGGTCCTTGAGGATATGTTGCGGGCCTGTGTTATGGATTTTGGAGGTCAGTGGGACCAATTCTTGCCTTCGGCGGAATTTGCGTACAACAATAGTTACCACTCTAGTATTCAGATGGCCCCATTCGAGGCTCCCCTTACCTAAAAGAATTGTGTTACTTAAGCACCTTCGATACCTTGACATAACATATTGTGAAAATCTTAAAGAGTTGCCAGAGCTTCCTCTTTGTAATGACCCTCCTGGTCATTTTAGTGTCTTGCATTCTGTGTGTCGTTTAGAGCATTCCTGTAGCAACCCCAAGTCATTTATGACTTGCTAGGACTGATAATTTGGTCACCTGGTCGTTCCTTTGGTTATGGTGTGAGTTTTAGTGTTTTGGAGCTTATGAACCTTGAACGAACATTTTCGATCAAAAGTTTGAGAAGATGACATCGAAATCCAGTTCTGATGATTCCATCATCTCTGAAAGGGTCATTTTAGGCTGGTAGCATGGTTGACATGACTCTCGAGATTTTCAGTGTGAGTCGGTGCGATTAGGCGTTTTAGCCTTTGAAATTTGGCTTAAGGTTGACTTTGGTCAATATTCTTGGAAAACGCACTCAGATGAAAATTCCGTCAGCGCGGTTAGCTCCGAAATGTCAAGTTTGGTCTAGATTGACCCTTCTTTTGTGTTTGGAGGTTTTTGATATCTTTCCGAGCCCTTTTGTGGGTTTTGACTTAAAATGACTTTTGGAAGTGGGACCCACTTTTTATCGAGATGACCTCGTATAGAAATTTTTATTGCGTGGTTGAGTTCGAAATGGCAAATTTAGTATGGTTGCATATCTCGTTAGCGTGCACGGGGTTTCGAACGAGTTCGGAGCACCCTGTTGGAGTTTTTAGTTTTGGAAAAAGTGCAGAAAATCTGCTATAAGTGCAGAAAAACCAGCAATTTTTCCCAAAACTTAAACCCTCATAACTCTCTCATCTCTCAACCAATTTGGGCGATTCAAAAGGCAAAGTTGTGAGATTTTTCGAGGACAACGCGTTGGTAAGCTTGGATAGTGATTTGGGGTCTCCGTTTGAGGTAATTCTTGTAAAACACCTACTGCCACGACCTATTTTTGAGCTTGATTTTGTAAGATTTTGAGACTTGTTTTCTCAGCCCTTCTAGGTCTGATTTCGGTGATTTTTGAGGCTATTTTGAGTGGTTTTTCGAGGAGAATGCCTTGGTGTTGTCGCATTTCACTGTAGACCTCCAGTTTCTGGTAAATACACTGATTCAACTGCTGTCTCATTTCTAAATTTTGAGAAAATTTGGGTTTTAGTTGCACGTTGATTTTGTGTTGTTCTCGAGCCCCGAATTATGTCCCATTTTGGGACATGAGCTGAGGAAACTGGTTAGGAACCACTTTTGGGTTAATTCTGAAATTTCTAGCGCGGGTCCCACTTTCCCCGTTATGACCCCAAAATTGGTCCGTCTCCATTTGTTGTGATTTTGGTGTCTAAACGACCGTAATAACGTTATGACTCTATTGTTGATGGCGGGGCAGCATTTCGAGGATGTTCGGAAAGGGAAAGCTCCGGAAAAGTGATTTTAGAGCGTGTGTGATCGGCTTACAGGTAGGCTACGATTTCCCTCTCTTAGATTGAGCTCAAGAATGTGAATGCATGTTGATTAGTTGGGATTTGGGTTGGGTAGTTATTGAATCCTGCATAGGTGTTAAGAAATCATGTTTTCGGCCTATTTCGGGTAACTGTGAGAATGCTTTGTGTTATTAATGGACCCTCCTCGCTATGTGGAGTGCTTGCATGCTTAATTATTGTTTATCTGAAGCATGATGGGCCTTAGTTTAGGTTTGACTAGGGCTTGCTTTAAAAATACATGATTCGGATCCAATACGCCTTGGTTTTGCCATGACGTCGCTCGGCCGGCTTAGATCTCTGTAGACTGGTGTAGCAGACTTAAGTCTGATAGTTTGGGCCTTAGTTATGCGATACTCTTTCTCCGACTATAGTTATTCTTATTTTTCTCGATGTTACGGCTTCACGAGTTACATCGGCGACACTAGTTCTGCTTCGCGATTTGAATTTGATTTTCGATTCGGTTCCAAGGACTTTCATTGATTGGCTAGGTGTGGACGGCGATCCACAGACATTTATGAGAGTAGATCGATTGAGGCTCTTTCAGCAACTATAGTGGCACCTTTATAGAATATCCGGTTAGAGTTCCGGCCTCTATTTCTCAGATACTTATATAGAGCATCCGATTAGAGTTTCGGCCTCTATTGCCCAGATACTTATATAGAGCATCCGGTTAGAGTTCCGGCCTCTATTGCTTAGATACTTATATTGAACATCCGGTTAGAGTTTCGGCCTCTATTGCCCAGATACTTATATAAAGCATCCGGTTAGAGTTTCGGCCTCTATTGCCCAGATACTTATATAGAGCATCCGGTTAGAGTTTCGGCCTTTATTGCCCAGGTACTTATATAGAGCATCCGATTAGAGTTTCGGCCTCTATTGCCCAAGTACTTATATAAAGCATCCGGTTAGAGTTTCGGTCTCTTATAATTGTTACTTGTGATTGGTTACTTGGGTACTTCTGCTGAGAATCTGGTTCGAGGTCCGGCCTCCGTACTGTCAGGTTCTACTAATTAGGGTTGAGGTTACGTTCGATGTTCTTCGTTCTTGGATTCTTATATGCAATTCTCTTTAGTTTTAGCTATTTTGTGTACTCGTCGGGCTTATGGGGGTCGTTCGGGTTTTTATTTAACTTGCGCACGAGTGTACCTTCTGGGCTTATGGGGTCCAGTTAGGTGTAGTTAGCTTATAGATTACTTTAGTTAGTTCTTTGTACACTCGTGTGCATTCCTTTGTTAGTTAGATTTTTGTTCTTGACCTCGATTTGTGTATTCCTTCCTTTCATATTGCCTTTACTTTTCAAGTTTAGTTAGCCTATGATGCCTACTGGGTACCTGTTGTGTTGGTACTCATGCTACGCTCTGCATCTGTTTCGTGATGCAGGTCCGGGCACTAGTAGCCAGCGTTGATCGAGCTTAGAGCAGACTGATCCGAAGACAGGGGTGAGCACATGGCGTTTTGTACTATTTCAGTCTCCATCTGTATATATAGATTTGTCTTTTTCCTTTCGAGACAGTCCAGTCTCTGTTGTCCCCTTTTGGGACTTGTACTCATTTTGTTAGTAGCTCTGTACTAGTGACTTCCAGGTTCTGGGAGGGATTTTTAATTTTATATATATTTTTGGTTTGCTTCCGCCTGTTTATATTATTATTTGCCTACTCTTGTTTAGTTTCTACCCTTAGACCCATTACTTGTTATTTCGGGTTACGGGTTGGCTTACCTACTGGTGGGTTATGGTAGGTGTCATCATTACTTGAGAAATCGGGTCGTGACACTCTTAGTATAATGAAATTGTTTGGAGATGATCGTTTTGCTTTGCAAAGCATTCAAAAATTACCAACCATGTACAAAGAGTTGTACATGGTCTCCTTCGCTAATTGGAAGATGCAGGAGATGTGGTATGCTTCACGCAGGGAAAGTTCTGTTTTGCAGGTGGGAAATTGTCAAAAGGAAGACGTGAATGAGATGGTACAAAAAATGTCATTTCTATTCTTTCAATGATGCAGCTAAAGGTATATTTCTTTTCCTCATTGAATATGTTTTTTTTTTTGAGATTTGGAGTATGGAATGATGATCTTGTTCATTGTAAAAGTGTAAATAATAAACTAATGCTGCAATAGCTCCAAAGCTTTTTTCTAGTGGTAAGACGCAACTTGTGATGTGTGAGTTAGGCACATGTCACATGAGCGAATCCTGCCACACACAAAAGCATGGTATTTTAATGATGAAGGGTAAAGGGGTGGGCTAACTAACTACCGAGTTTTGAACTGTGTGCCATTGGCCCTAGGATACTTCTCGGTTATCCAAAAGAAAAAAACTAAATACTTATTGCTACATTATTATTGTTGCAGTCGGGTTTTGACAATGAATTCCAAGGGGGAAAGTTTTCTATTCTCTTCCCTAGAAGTTCTCCAAGTGATGAGGTTCTTTGGTGGTTTAACTATCGCTAGACACATTCAAGGACGATTTCCATCAAATTGAAGAAACACTGGTTTAATGAAAATTTCATGCAGAGGCGGATCTAGGATTTAGAGGTCTTGGGTGCCCATAACGTTCAAGTTAGATAAACAGGTTGGTTGTTTTAATTTTGGGTTACAATTTGGGTTATTATCCTTTTCGATTTTTATAAACAAATCGATCAAACATGCATGTTAGTAATATTTTCATTTAGATATTCTGTGATTAGAGATAACTAAACAATTCATTTTTTTTTTAGGAATTAAAGGCCTTATTCACTTAGACTTTGAGAAAAAAAGAATTTTTTTCACATTAAAATTTGAGCTTGTATAAATCATCTTATAGTGTTAACCGAATATATTCATATTCCATTGACTTTATGTGTTGTTGCAGATATATAGTAGAGAGAATAAAATTGTAGTTTCAACCTAGTCATCTTACTTAGCAAGAATGTCGATGAAGATCGAAAGAATTCTAGTAATAATATTCATCATTTTTAAAACTTATATTTTTTAAAAACTACTATTTAAATACATTCTTAATAATATTTATCAATAATTAGTGAAAGTTTTAAAAAAATAAGAAATAACTACGGTGAAAATGAGTCAATTTGAATTATAAAGTATAGTAAATAAATAAGAATGAATGGAAGAAGAAAAAACTAAAGCCCTTAACA
Source organism: Solanum commersonii (assembly GCA_029007595.1). NCBI lineage: Eukaryota > Viridiplantae > Streptophyta > Magnoliopsida > Solanales > Solanaceae > Solanum > Solanum commersonii. The sequence continues at coordinate 3,288,460 of JAJTWQ010000055.1, read as the reverse complement.
CATTAATTTAAAAAAAGACAAAAAAGAAAAGAAAAAAAAAGAAGCTTAACTGCTCGCACAAAAAAATAATGCTAGCAACGAGATTCGTACTCGCATTGCGAGTATGGCATATAATGACCTGGCCTCTTGAACCATTCATCACTTTGTTCAGTGGGTGGCAAAGTTAATATATATTAATTTCTGATACATATATACATATATATACAAAGATTTTTCCGAAATCACTGGGTGCCGTGGCAGCCCCACCGGTACCCTTAGATCCGCCCCTGAGTTCATGGGTTTTGCTATGTATTGTGGGCTTCCTTTCCAATTGCCAAAACTCTCTCGTGCTCGGCATTCAGCATTCAGCATTCAACATTCAGTTTGTGCTTGGGTTTTGGAATCAAAACCAAATTGGTGCCGGAACAGGCTTCTTTAGATCGACCCACACTTGAAGATATTATCTATTTGGAAGTGTCAAATGCAGTTTCAAGTGATCGTCATGACTGCTTTGTCTTTTTACAATTTGATAAGACAAAGGTATACTTTAAAGGAAAAGGCAAAGAACCCTTTTCGGTAAATAGTCTAAATGACTACTGTAGATTTGAGGCATCTTTAGTTAGTCGAATATCAGCAAATTGGGGAATTCGTCCATTATATGCAATGATATTGAGGTGATGAGGTAGAAATGGAAAAGCCAACTTATGAAATAGGATTCATAAGTAATAACAGAGGAAATTCAATATTTTGTTTTTTGGTAAGACTTCTTATTGAGACCTACCAATTCTCTCGAGATGCTTATTTTTCTCTGAAGACTTCACTCACTTATTCTTGAATTGTAAATACTCTCAGCTCGTCTAGGGGGATCAAGATTGGGCCTAAACTTTGAAGTTGGGAACACGATTCTAGTTCATCATGAAGATGTAATTTTCTCTTTTACTGTCCTGTGGGTGATCTGGAAGCACAGGAACAAGATAGTACATTAAAGAGCAGTTTTTGCTCCCTCAGAGATTACCTCCACTGACATTGAAGAGCACTCTAGATTTCCAAATTTTGAATTGACAGAAGAAGAGGTTCCAAAGGAATGGCCGGGAAGAAACATCTGTGGATCTTAAATATCTCTGTGTCCATTTTGATATAGAGTTAAGGATGACAATGTGCTTGTACGGGAGCTTGGAAAGAGGAACAAGAATGGGCTGGAGTGGCATCATAGGGCTTAGACTGACATTACAAGCAGAAGTACATGCCTTTGAGTACTCAATGAGATGGATTTCGGTAGTTTCTTAAGTCATAATTTGTTTAGAAATGACACCTTGGTTAAGCAACATCAAGGATTGGGATTCCTGTTCAGATTCAGACATATCTATATGTTGCATGAATGCCTGGATAATGTCAAAAGATATCCAGGAAAGTTGTTAAGAGTTCCCAGTTAAGCAGCTTCAGCTGCGAAGATGGAAGAAAAATGACCATGATGACTTGCATGGATGTACTCCACTCTGCCATTTGATGACCATAAATAGCTTGGGCTTATTGTGGAGTTTTGTTTTGCAAGTGTAATAAGCAATCTCCTCCCTAGTGTAAGACTTAACTGGGACAGTTTGAATGTGAGTAGAATCTTAGAGAATAGCAGCAAATCTATGTGTTAGAACAACCTGATTATTAGGGATTTTGATGTATGCTATAGGAGTGTACAAAACCCCAGCTATACTTGCTTTGGTTTTAACTTAATGTCAACCAACACCAAGGCAACCTGACATTATATATACTAGTTCGTTGATACGTGCATTGTACGTAATTACCAATTCTGAAAATATATGTCATAGTAAATAGTATTGCTTATTTAAGAGAAGATTTGAATAATAAGCTTAGCACAAAATAATTATGCAGATTCTTTTGTGAATGTTCAATGTGGATCGTCATATATATCTATTTTTTACGCGAACCTATGAAGATGGTCAATGAAAAAAATTATTAGTTAAATACAATAATGTATACATTTATTTCAATTTGATGAGGTTCAATCATGTAATTAGTTGTATCTCACTAATATTTCCTTAAAGATGATATTTGCTTTGTATTTTCCTTGTCATCTAACCAGATGTGCTTTGCACGTGTATTCCACGTTAAATTGTTTAGATTTCATATGAGCATGTGAAGAGAACAACTACATTTATCTTTTAGAACTATTTTTTGTATATTAGTTTTTATTTTATAAGTTATAACATAATAGATGACATTCTTGTTGGCTCTCATATTTGACTTCTCGATTGACTGTGTTTATAAATCAAAGATAGTTATCTAACTGTCTATGGTTAATTGAGAAAAGTTTCCATTTTTTTAATTAGAAAAATGAAAAATTAAATTAAAGATTATATTCTATCTATGAAATCATATATATATATATAATCACATGTTCATCTTACACTCAACAAAGATATAGTTCATATACTTGTAAACAATTTTCAATTTATTCAACCAAACATGATTCGTCAAAGAAAAAATAACAACATTGTATTATCGCATATATAGGGATGGTATAATAATATGAAAAATTATTGGTAAAAAAATAATAGAAGGAAAGTTGAAAGACAAAAATAATTAATGTAATAGCTATGAAATTTAATTATAATATCATAACTAAGAATGTAAAAGAGTGTGAAGAACGTTTGCAATAATTAATACTCTCTCGATTTGTCCATAATTACTTGTCCACTTTTCTTTTTTTAGTTGTACCTAATTACTTGTCAATTTTAATCAAGAAAAGACAAAATATTTTTACATATTATACCTTCAATTAATTACTTTGAAAAAAGTAGAACTTCTTGAAAAATTTAAGTTCTTAATTCATCAACTTCATAATTAATAGGGGTAAAATGGTAAAGTCACCATGTCAATAATTGCTTTCTTAATAGGTCTGTCAATTCAAAAGTGGACAAGTAATTAGGGACAAAGGGAGTAATAACTAAAAGAATTTATAATGTTATAACTAAAGACTTAATGTGCAATAACTGAATTTCTAATAAATTTTATACTTACATATATTCACATATTTTCACATTTGTTGTGAGTTTATTTTCTAAAAAAAGAACTCGGAAGATTTTAAAATAATATATTTTGAAGTTAGAAGATCTTGTTAACTTAATAATACATTTGTGACATATATAATACTTTAATTTAGGGAAAACGGTCTGAAAAATACTTCAACTTCTGTCGAAATTGTTGTTACGATACCAAACTTTATAGAGGACCTTTTACCCCCCTGCACTATTTAATAGTGTATTTTAAAGGTATATATGTGCCAATGTGAACACGTTTCTATTTATAATTATAAAATATTTATGATGTCCACGTATGCACATATATACCTTTAAAATACGATATTAAAGAGTGCAGGGGGTAAAAGGTCGTTACCAAAGTTTAGTATCGTTGCAGCAATTTCGGTCAAAGTTCGGATATGTTTCAGACATTTTTTCCTTTAATTTAAATATAAATATATATTTGCATTAATGAAAATATTTATCTCACAAAAATTAGCTATTAAATAAATAATAATAATTAAACTAATACAAACTTCAACTAGCATTATTACAAGTCATTTGAATTTTTCTTCGTCTAAAATACTTAAATATTAAAAAATAGTAAATAAGTAAAACAAAATGACAATGTTTTTATATAGTAATAACTATTTTGAAGAAAACTTTCTGACAATCTAAATCACATAAATAACATTGATGAATAAAGTCATTCTTTTGTCTTAAGCATAAAAAAAATAAATCGTTACAATTCTCTAAATTTTAGAAAAAGATATTTAGAAGCATATGTCTACATCAAAAGGAAATTGTTAACAAAAACAAATGAGTTTAGACTACATCATGTTAAATTCATATATTGGAACATTGCATATTAATGTATATATTAAGCAAAAAAATAATTATTATATCATCAAAATTATTTTCCTCAAGTACTCAAGGTTATGGACCGTACTTTTGGGTTTAAGATTTTTTCTCTTCCTATTTGGATAAATAAAAGTCTTATTAGGATCAACTCACTTTAGTTCATAACCCCAATATTATGTGACATATATAAGGCTTATTTGCTATTATTTTCAGAAACACAAGAGAAATTCGTTTTAGAGATTAAGAGAAAGAGAGAAAAATCTCGTTTTTGCTTCAGAAAATTTTTTGGTCAGACAGTCCGGTTCAGACAGAGTTTTTCGCTTCGTCAACCGTTGGATCGTGCTCAAATTCGAACTGAGAGTTCTACTCATCTGGTTCTTGCAATTCAACAGTGGAGATCAGATTTGCTGGACTGTACCTTCTGATTTTAGGGCATGAAGAATAGCTCATTTTTGGGTGAAATCTCTCCTTTAATTCTCTAGTTTTGGTGCAATCTTGTCTTATTGTTGCTCGTTGTTTGGCGCTTGTTTTGTGGCCAATTTTGGAGAACTATTTTGTAACTCTTGTTATTTATAGTGGAGCTTTTGGTCCTGTGATGTTTACTCTTCACATCGAAGGATTTTTCACGTAAATCGTTATGTCTTGTGTGATTGACTTATTCTTATTTTATTGCTTTAGTTTGGTTGATATACTTGCTATCCATTGTTCGTATTGCTTGATTTGGTTTGTCTTCTCTTGGTTCAAATTGAAAGGGAAAGTTTAGACTTGGGTATTATTCCGTTGTTATCCAGTCGGACATTCTAGTTAGTGCCTTGCATTTCCCAACAAAGTGGTATTAGCGCATTGGTTGTTGTTCATTATTGATTTGAATGATGGAGGTAAATATGAGAAAAATGGTTTGTTTGAATGGTAGTAACTATCATATTTGGAGAGGCAAGATGAAAGATCTTCTATTTGTCAAGAAAATGTATTTACCTGTGTTTACCTCTAATAAACCCTAGTCCATAACGGATGAGGAATGAGAATTTGAGCAATTGAAGGTTTGTGGATATATTAGACAATGGGTTGAAGATAATGTTCGAAATCATATTGTGAATGAGACATATGTCAGAAGTTTGTGGGACAAGCTCGAGACGCTATATGCTTCAAAGACTATCAACGATAAGTTGTTTCTATTGAAACAATTGATGAATAATAGGTATAAAGAGGGAACTTCTATTTCTGATCATATTAATGATTTTCAGGGTGTTCTTGATCAGCTATCTGGAATGAATGTAAAATTCGATGAAGAAATACAGGGACTATGGCTTCTTAATACTCTGCTAGACTCTTTTGAAACCCTTCGAGTTTCTTTGACTAATTCTGCTCCCAGTGGTGTTGTGACCATTGAATATGCTAAGAGTGGTGTCTTGAATGAAGAGGTGAGAAGAAGCTCTCAAGTTTCAACTTCTTTTACTTCACACACCGATATTTTGGTTACTGAAGATAGGGGGAGAAACAAGTTCAGAGGTCAGAGTGACAGAGATAAAAGTAGATGTAAGTCAAAGTCTAAATACAAGAATGTTACATGTGACTATTGCCTAAAGAATGGGCATATCAAGAAATATTGTTTTTAAGTATAAGAGAGATATAAGACAACAAAAGAAAGAAGGTGATAATGAAATCGTGTTGTTGTTGTTGCTAATGATGATCTTCTTGCTTCTTGTGATGAAAATGCCGTCAATCTTGTTCGCAACGAGTCTAGCTAATTTGTGGATTTTGGTGTTACTTCTCATGTCATTCCCAGGAAGGAATTATTTTCTTCTTATACTCTAGGTAACTTTGAGATGTTGAAAATGGGTAATAATCACGAGGTTGTAGTTCTTGGTATTGGGACAGTTTGATTGGAAAGTAATAATGGTTCCAAACTAGTTCTCAACAATGTCAAACATGCTCCAGATGTTCGCATAAATTTGATTTCTGTGGGATACTTTGATAATGAGGGTTATGTTAATACCCTTGGTGTTGGTCAGTGGAAGCTTACTAGAGGTTTGATGGTTGTAGCCCGTGGTGACAAGTTTTCTAACTTGTATTATTTTCAGGGCTCCATTTTTAAAGGCTTAGTAAATTTGGTGGAGAATGATACTTCATCATTATTATGGCATAGTAGACTGAGTCATATGAGCGAGAAGGGGATGAATTATTTGGTTAAGAAGAATTTTATTTTTGGAGTGAAACAAACAAAGTTGAACAAGTGTGTTCATTGCGTAGAAGGTAAACATAAGAGAGTTTCTTTGCAGAGTCATCTGTCATCAAGAGAGTCATCCGCCTTCAAGAAAGCTTGATTTGCTGGAGTTGGTACATTCTGATTTGTGTGGTCCTTTTAAGGTAAGGACTTATGGCGGTGCACTTTATTTTTAGACTTTTATTGATGATTATGCACACAAACTCTGGGTATTCTCTTTGAAGTCCAAGGATCAAGTATTTGATGTGTTCAAGAGTTTTCAAGCCTTGGTTGAGAGACAAACTTGATAGAAATTGAAATGCATTCGTTCTGATAATAGTGATGAGTATATTGGCCCTTTTGATAGATATTGTAGAGAGCATGGTATTACGCATCAGAAAACTCCTCCAAAGACTCTTTAGCTGAATGGTTTGGTGGAAATGATGAATAGAACTCTTGTTGAGAGAGTTAGATGTATGCTTTCAGATGCTAAGCTGTCAGATTCTTTTTGGGCAGAAACACTTAATACTGCTGCATATGTTACCAATTTATCTCCTACTATTGCTTTGAATAGTGGTGTCCCTGACATAGTTTGGTCTGGTAAGAAGTTTTCTTCTGATCATCTTAAAGTTTTTGGGTGTAAAACATTTGTGCATGTTCCTAAGAATGAAAGGTCATAGTTAGATGTTAAAACTAGGCAATGTATCTTTGTTGGTTATGGTCAAGATGAATTTGGCTATCGTTTCTTTGATCTAGTTTAGAAGAAACCTGTAGAAGTCGTGATGTTGTGTTAATTGAAGACCAAACAATTGAAGATCATGACAAACTTGAGAAATTTGATTCTCATAGTAGTGACAGCCTAGTTGACATTGATCTAGTGCCTTTGACTATTCCACCAGGTGAAAATCTTCAAAATGATGAAAATCAAGTTGATATTGAAGATGGTGATCATATTCAGAATGACCAGTATGCCACTAATGCTCCAAAGGTAAGACAATGTGGTTGGTCCGCAACCAACGATTATTGATGCTTTAGAGAGTTCTCTCAGAAGATCTACTAGAGAGAAAATACCTTAATCTCGTTATTCTTCCAATGAGTATGTACTCAACCAGAGAGTCTTGATGAGGCCATGGTAAGTAAAGAAAAAGAAAAGTGGTTTGATGCTATGGAGGATGTAATGAAGTCTCTACATGATAATCATACCTTCGATTTGGTTATTTTACCTAAAGATCGAAAAGCTTTGAAAAATAGGTGGGTTTTTCGGGTGAAACATGAAGATGGTAACCCAATTCTACGGTACAAGATTATATTAGTTGTGAAGGGTTTAGCAGGAAAAAAGGGATTGATTTTGATGAGATATTCTCTCCAGTTGTGAAGATGTCATCCATCCGTGTTGTTCTAGGCTTGGCTGCAAATCTGGACTTGGAAGTTGAACAGATGGATGTTAAAACTGCTTTTATCCATGGTGACGTGGATGAAGAAATTTATATGGAGCAGCTGGAAGTCTTTGAAGTCAAGGGAAAAGAGAATTATGTTTGCAAATTGAATAAAAGCTTGTATGGTTTAAAACAAACTCCCAGGCAATGGTACATGAAGTTTGGTTCTTTTATGAGTCACCGGGGCTTTAAGAAGACTCTTTCAGAGCATTGTGTTTTTGTGCAAAAATTCTCTGATGGTGACTTTATTATCGTTTTGCTTTATGTTGATGACATGCTTGTTGTTGGTCATAATGTTTGCAGGATTAAAAAGTTGAAGCTAGAGTTGAAAAAGTCTTTTGTCACGAAAGACTTAAGACCAGCAAGACAGATTCTAGGCATGTAGATTGTCCGTGATAGAGATGTCAATAAGTTGTGGTTGTCACAATAGAAATATATTCAAAAAGTACTTCGTAGATTCAACATGGACAAAGTTAAGGTTATCAATACACCTTTAGCTATGCACTTCAAATTGAGTGGTAGAGATTGTCCTTCTAGTGATGGTGAGAAGGAAGATATGAAAAAAATTCCTTATGCTTCAGTTGTTGGTAGTTTGATGCATGCAATGGTGTGTACAAGACCAGATATTGCTCATGCTATTGGTATTGTTAGCCGTTTTCTTTCTAATCCGGGAAGAGAACATTGGAATGTTGTAAAGTGGATTATGAGATATCTTTGTGGCACTTCTAGTTTGAGTTTGTGTTTTAGTACAGGGAAGCCTATTCTTTGTGGTTACACTAATTCAAACATGGTTAATGATGTTAATACTCGTAAGTCTACTTCAGGCTACTTGATTACTTTTGCAGGGGGAGCTATGTCTTGGCAATCTAAGTTGTAAAAATGTGTTGCTTTATCTACTACAGAGGTTGAGCTTATTGCTGCTATTGAAACTTGCAAAGAGTTGATCTGGATGAAGAGATTTTTGGGGAAACTTGGTTGTGGTCAAGACAGATATGTGCTTTATTGCGACAGTTAAAGCGTTATTCATCTTGGTAAGAATTCTACATTTCATTGTTGGTCTAAACACATTAATGTGAGGTATCATTAGATTCGAGATGTGTTGGATTTTAAGTTGCTTGAACTTGAAAAGATCCATACCAATGATAATGGTTCTGACATGATGACTAAAGCTTTGCCAATAGGGAAGTTTGGGGATTGTTGCATGACCGCCGAGATGGCGGTCTCCTCCACATAGCTGTGAGGGGGAGAATTGGTGGGTTTAGTATTTTTTTTTTCCCTTTCTATGTGAATAAATAAAAGTCTTATTCAGACCAGCCCACGTTAGCTTATAACCCCAATATTATGTGACATTTATAAGGCTTATTTGGTCTTATTTTAAGAAACACAAGAGGGAAAAAGCAAGAGAGATTCGTTTTAGAGATAGAGAGAGAGACAAAAATCTAGGTTTTTCCTCAGAAAATTTTCTACTGAGGCAGTCCACTTCAGACAGAGTGTGCCACTTTGTTAACCGTTGGATCGTGCTCAAAGTTGAACTGGGAGTTCTCTGCCTCTGGTTCTTACAATTCTACTGTAGAGATCGCATTTGGAGTCCTGTAGCTTCTGATTTTGGGGTGTGAACAGTAGCTCGTTTTTGGGTGAAATCTCTTCTTTAATTCTCTAGTTTTGGTGCAATCTTGTTTTATTGTTGCTCGTTGTTTGGCGCTTGTTTTGTGGCCAATTTTGGAGGACAATTTTATAACTCTTGGTGTTTATAGTGGAGCTTTTGGTCCTGTGGTTTTTTACTCTTCACATCGAAGGGTTTTCCACGTAAATCGTTGTGTCTTGTGTGATTGACTTGTTCTTATCTTATTGCTTTAGTTTGGTTGATATACTTGCTATCCATTCTTCGTATTGCTTGATTTGGTTTATCTTCTCTTGGTTCAAATTGAAATGTAAAGTTTAGACTAGGGTATTATTTCGTTGTTATCCTATGGAACATTCTTGTTAGTGCCTTGCCTTTTCAAACAAAGTGGTATCAATGCATTGGTTGTTGTTCATTATTGATTTGAATGATGGAGGCAAATATGAGAAAGATGGTTTGTTTGAATGGTAGTAACTATCATATTTGGAGAGACAAAATGAAAGATCTTCTATTTGTCAAGAAAAATGTATTTACCTGTGTTTACCTCTAATAAACCCCAGTCCATGACGGATGAGGAATGGGAATTTGAACAATTGCAGGTTTGTGGCTATATTAGACAATGGGTTGAAGATAATGTTTGAAATCACATTCTGAATGAGACACATGCTAGAAGTTTGTGGGACAAGCTCGAGATGTTATATGCTTCGAAGACTGGCAATAATAAGTTGTTTCTATTGAAACAATTGATGAATATCATGTATAATAAGGGCACTCCTATTTTTGATCATATTAATGATTTTCAGGGTGTTCTTGATCAGCTATCTGGAATGAATGTAAAATTTGATGAAGAAATACATGGACTATGACTTCTTAATACTATGCCAGACTCTTTTGAAACTCTTCGAGTTTTTTTGACTAATTCTACTCCCAGTGGTGTTGTGACCATGGAATATGCTAAGAGTGGTGTCTTGAATGAAGAGATGAGAAGAAGATCTCAAGGCTCAACTTCTTTTACTTCACACTCTGATGTTTTGGTTACCGAAGTTAGGGAAGAGACAAGTTCAGAGGTCAGAGTGACAGAGATAAAAGTAGATGTAGGTCAAAGTCTAAATAAAAGAATGTTACATGTGACTATTGCCACAAGAATGGGCATATCAAGAAATATTGTTTTAAGTATAAGAGAGCTATGAGACAACAAAATAAAGAAGGTGACAATGAAAATGGTGTTGTTGTTGATGCTAATGATGATCTTCTTGCTTATTGTGATGAAAATGCCGTCAATCTTGTTTGCGATGAGTCTAGCTGATTTGTGGATTCTGGTGCTACTTCTCATGTCACGCCTAGGAAGGAATTATTTTCTTCTTATACTCCAGGTAATTTTGAGTTGTTGAAAATGGGTAATAATCATGAGGTTGCAGTTCTTGGTATTGGGACAGTTTGTTTGGAAAGTAATAATGGTTCCAAACTAGTTCTCAACAATGTCAAACATGCTCCAGATGTCGATTGAATTTGATTTCCGTGGGATACCTTGATAATGAGGATTATGTTAATACTTTTGGTGCTAGTCAGTGGAAGCTTACTAGAGGTTCGATGGTTGTAGCCCGTGGTGACAAGTTTTCGAACTTGTATGTTTTTCAGGGCTCCATTTTTAGAGGCTCAGTAAATTTGGTGGAGAATGACACTTCATCATTGTTATGGGAGAGAAGACTGAGTCATATGAGCGAGAAGGGGATGAACAATTTTGGTAAGAAGAATTTGCTTTCTGGATTGAAACAAGCAAAGTTAAACAAGTGTGTTCATGAAATTTTTTGTAATGGTAGAGGTCCAACCAACAATAGTAGTGTGACCCTCCATTAATTAATTGACACTTGGATAATGTGTCTATTTCTTTACCTTTTTACCATCTCTCTCCTACTCACCTTTCTTTTCATTCATTTTCCTATTTTCTTACTCCTAATAAATATTTCTTAACTTCATTTTCTTAAGATGTTGATATATTGAATAAAAGAATTAATAATTTTTTTATCACAATAACTAAAAATGTTTTTAGGACTGAGTATTTAAAATACTCATATCATTCAATATTTTTAATAATATCAAATTAACTCACAAATATTTAGTGTTTTCTCAATTACTGGAACCTAAAAAACAAATTAATTCAAATTTAGTTGTTCATATATTTTTTTTAATTCTGTTTTAATTCATATATTTATAATCATTGTTATTTTAATTATTTTTTAGTCCATATATTTATAGTCATTCTCTGAACAGAGAGTATCCGTTATTTTTCTTAATTTAAGTTATAATTTTTTAAAATACTTAATAGAAAAATGTTGGAAAATATATATTATAACTGAATGTACGTAAAGACACAAAAAATGAATTCTAATAATATTAAGATTGAATGATATTATTATTATTATTATTATTGTTGTTGTTGTTGTTGTTGTTGTTATTATTATTATTGTTTTAATGATAATAATAATATAATGAGTAGTTAATTTAAAATTATATGGAGCCGATTGATTCTTGAAAATAAATATAGCATTGTAAGTTTTAATTTAAAAGACTTTAATTTCGTTCTGTGACCCGCGTTACCTGTATAAATTTTTTAAAAGCGTTTATGAGTCTACCACTCCCTGTCCTGTTCTGTCTCGTTGTCATTCTTATATTTAATATGGTTATGGTGAAAGAAAAGGTATGTGTAATTTCAAAATAAGATCAAAAAGCCAAACAAAAATAATCTTATCAAATCAATTTATATGCTAAAGTAAATTAGTTTGTATTTTGAGTTAATTTGATTCTATTAAATATACTGAAAAATAAGTTTATTTTTAATGTTAACAATTTTATAAGAGTTTAAGTTATTTTAACAAAAAATTTATTTTGTCGCTATTTTTTTATCAAATGTATTAATTATTTAATTATGTTTTGAAAATTAGATATTTATTAGGAGTTAAAAAAATGAAAGAAAAGAGAGGTGAGTAAGAGAGAGATGGTAAAAAGGTAAAGAAGTAGACTCATTATCCAAGTGTCAATTAATTAATGGAGGATCACATAATTATTGTTGGTTGGACCTCTACCATTGTAAAAATTTTCGTGTGTTCATTACTTAGTAGGTAAATAAAAGAGAGTTTCTTTTCAGAGTCATCCGCCTTCAAGAAAGCTTGATTTACTGGAGTTGGTACATTCTGATTTGTGTGGTCCTTTTAAGGTAAGATGTCGTGGTGGTGCACTTTATTTTGTGACTTTTATTGATGATTATTTACGCAAATTCTGGGTATTCTCTTTGAAGTCCAAGGATCAGGTACTTGATGTGTTTAAGAGTTTCCATGCCTTGGTTGAGAGACAAACAAGGAAGAAATTGAAATGCATTCGTTCTGATAATGATGGTGAGTATATTGGCCCTTTTGATAGATATTGCAGAGAGCAGGGTGTTCGGCATCAGAAAACTCCTCTAAAGAATCCTCAGCTGAATGGTTTAGTGGAGAGGATGAATAGAACTCTTGTTAAGAGAGTTAGATGTATGCTTTCAGATGCTAAGTTGTCAGATTCCTTTTGGGCAGAAGCACTTAATACAGCTGCATATGTTATCAATTTATCTCCTATTGTTGCTTTGAATGGTGGTGTCCCTGACAGAGTTTGGTTTGGTAAGAATGTTTCTTATGATCATCTTAAAGTTTTTCGATGTAAAGCCTTTGTGCATCTTCCTAAGGATGAAAGGTCAAAGTTAGATGCTAAAACTAGGCAATGTATCTTTGTTGGTTTATGGTCAAGATGAATTTGGCTATCGTTTCTTTGATCTAGTTTAGAAGAAACCTGTAGAAGTCGTGATGTTGTGTTAATTGAAGACCAAACAATTGAAGATCATGACAAACTTGAGAAATTTGATTCTCATAGTAGTGACAGCCTAGTTGACATTGATCTAGTGCCTTTGACTATTCCACCAGGTGAAAATCTTCAAAATGATGAAAATCAAGTTGATATTGAAGATGGTGATCATATTCAGAATGACCAGTATGCCACTAATGCTCCAGTGCAAGACAATGTGGTTGGTCTGCAACCAACTATTATTGATGCTTTAGAGAGTTCTCTCAGAAGATCTACTAGAGAGAAAATACATTCATCTCGTTATTCTTCCGATGAGTATGTACTCTTGACTGATGGGGGAAAACCAGAGAGTCTTGATGAGGCCATGGTAAGTGAAGAAAAAGAAAAGTAAATTGATGCTATGGAGGATGAAATGAAGTCTCTACATGATAATCATACCTTCGATTTGGTTATTTTACCTAAAGATCGAAAAGCTTTGAAAAATAGGTGGGTTTTCCGGGTGAAACATGAAGATGGTAACTCAGTTCTATGGTACAAGGCTAGATTAATTGTGAAGGATTTAGCCAGAAAAAAAAAGGATTGATTTTGATGAGATATTCTCTCCAATAGTGAAGATGTCATCCATCCGTGTGGTTCTAGGCTTGGCTGCAAGATCGGACTTGAAAGTTGAACAGATGGATATTAAAACTGCTTTTATCCATGGTGACTTGGATGAAGAAATTTATATGGAGCAGCCGGAAGACTTTGAAGTCAAGGGAAAAGAGAATTATGTTTGCAAATTGAAGAAGAGGTTGTATGGTTTAAAACAAGCTCCCAGGCAATTGTACAGGAAGTTTGGTTCTTTTATGAGTCAGCAGGTCTTCAAGAAGACTTCTTCAGAGCATTGTGTTTTTGTGCAAAAATTCTTTGATTGTGACTTTATTATCGTTTTACTTTATGTTGATGACATGCTTGTTGTTGGTCATAATGTTTACAGGATTAAAGGATTGAAGCTAGAGTTGAATACGTCTTTTGCCATGAAAGATTTGAGACCAGCAAGACAGATTATTGGCAAGCAAATTGTCCGTGATAGAGATGCCAAGAAGTTATGGTTGTCACAAGAGAAGTATATTCAGAAAATACTTCGTAGATTCAACATGGACAAAGTTAAGGTTGTCAATACACTTTTGCTATGCACTTCAAATTGAGTAGTAGAGATTGTCCTTCCAGTGATGATGAGAAGGAAGATATGAAGAAAGTTCCTTATGCTTCAGTTGTTGGTAGTTTGATGTATGCAATGGTGTATATAAGACCAGATATTGCTCATGTTGTTGGTATTGTTAGTCGTTTTCTTTCTAATCCGGGAAGAGAGCATTGGAATGTTTTAAAGTGGATTATGAGATATCTTTGTGGCACTTCTAGTTTGAGTTTGTGTTTTGGTACAGTAAAGCCTATTTATTTGTGGGTACACTAATTCACACATGGCTAGTGATGTTGATACTCGTAAGTCTACTTCAGGCTACTTGATTACTTTGCAGGGGGAGCTGTGTCTTGGCAATCTAGGTTGCAAAAATGTGTTGCTTTATCTACTACAGAGGCTAAGATTATTGTTGTTGTTGAAGCTTGCAAAGAGTTGATCTGGATGATGAGATTTTTGGGGGAACTTGTTTGTGCTCAAGAGAGGTATGTGCTTTATTACGACAGTGAAAGTGTTATTCATCTTGGCAAGAATTCTACATTTCATGGTCGGTCTAAACACATTGATATGAGGTATCATTGGATTCGAGATGTGTTGGATTCTAATTTGCTTGAACTTGAAAAGATTCATACCAATGATAATGGTTCTGACATGATGACTAAAGCTTCTCCAAGAGGGAAGTTTGGGGATTGTTGCATGATCGCCGAGATGGCAGTCTCCTCCACATAGTTGTGAGGGGGAGAATTGTTGGGTTTAGGATCTGTTTTCCCTTCCTGTGTGGATAAATAAAAGTCTTATTAGGACTAGCCCACTTTAGCCTATAGCCCCAATATTATGTGACATATATAAGGCTTATTTGGTCTTATTTTAAGAAACACAAGAGAGAAAAATCAAGAGAGATTCGTTTTAGAGGTTGAGAGAAAGAAAAATCATGTTTTTGCTTGAGGAAATTTTCTGCTCAGACAGTCCACTGCAGACAGAGTTTGCCGCTTTGTTAACCGTTAGATCGTGCTTAAATTTGAACTGGGAGTTATCAACATCTATTTCTTGCAATTCAACGGTAAAGATCGAATTTAGAGGTCTGTAGATTCTGATTTTTGGGTGTGAACAATAGCTTGTTTTTAGGTGAAATCTCTCCTTTAATTCTCTAGTTTTGGTGCAATCTTGTTTTATTGTTGCTCGTTGTTTGGCGCTTTATTTGTGGCCTATTTTGGAGAACAATTTTGTAACTCTTGGTGTTTATAGTGGAGCTTTTGGTCCTGTGGTTTTTTACTTTTCACATCAAAGGGTTTTTCACGTAAATCGTTGTGTCTTGTGTGATTGGCTTGTTCTTATCTTATTGCTTTAGTTTGGTTGATATATTTGCTGTCCATTCTTCGTATTGCTTGATTTGGTTTGTCTTCTCTTGGTTCAAATTGAAAGGGAAAGTTTAGACTTGGGTATTATTCCGTTGTTATCCTGTCGGACATTCTTGTTAGTGCCTTGCCTTTTCCAACACGTACCCTCTTAAGATAGAACAACTTAGTTCATGAGAATAGTAGTACCTCATATTCTACTAAACTTCAAACTCACTCAATGACAATAAATCACACAAAAAAATTTTAAAATGTAAGAAGAAGAAGAGTACAAGATTAAAAAAAAATTGTGGTTGAAAAATGAGAGGAATCCCTCTATTTATTATAGTCAACAAAGTATAGTATGAACACATAATTTTTGTGTCTTATCTAAAAAGTCATGACATTTTTGAGAAGTCACGATCCTTTGAAAAAATCACGACTTATTAAAAAAGTCGCAACTCTTTGGAAAAGCCACAACTCATCGAAAAATCACAACCCTTTGAAAAAAGTCACAACTTATCAGAAAAGTCACAACTTATTGAAAAAGTCACAACCAAAGTTAGGAATATTATAGTAATTTAACATTCAAATTAGGACTTCTTGCTTCCAAGGTAATATAGATAGATATCATGATGATTAATTACACTTTTGGTAAAGAAGTAGGTCCTAAATGAAACTAATTCTAAAAGGACTATGCAATGTTTTTAAAATAGACATAGTAATATATCATGTAAATGAAGATCCACATTTTACTTTTTGTTACATAATCAAATTTCTTTATATTGAGATCATACCGAATTTATTTTTTTATTATAGTAAAATATTATTATAGAAATATATACTAATATAATATGACATAAATGATCTATTTCAAATAAATCTTAATCGTTGTAATAAAATATTATTCTAAAAATAATTGTTATAAAGTATTGAAATTCAAACCTTCATCACTAGAATGAAGATTTGGACAGCTCACTAACTGAGCTACATGAGCCGCTATAATCTATTGAGCTTAGCTTACCAGAGTTAACCTTATTTAGATAAGTAAATTATTTTAGTAAATGATAAGAAAATAATATTAAATTGAACTTATTAAAAATGAAGAACATTTAGTGAAGGGATGAGTGATTTCTTAAGAAGTGTGCTTAAATTAAAACAATGTCATCATTATCAACAAATATGAAATTTGGATTTTTAATATTATAAATTGAGATTTACAATTCTATCACATTTCATTCGACTATTAAGTTTAAATTGTAATGATCTTAAAGGTCATTTTCAAATTTTTCTGAAAAATTATCATTTTACCTATCCTGACAGTTCACTCGAGTCATGTTTGATCAACTTTTGAGGTTAGATTGGAAATCAGAACGAAAAGTTGAGATTTTTTTGAAGGTATTGGAGTTTCTGAAGCTTTTAAGTTGAAATGATTGACTTTAGTCAACATTTGGAGTTGTGTCTCAGAATGGAATTTCGTCAGTTGCACCAACTTCGGAACGTAATTTTTGGTCTAGATGAACTGTTGGTTTGAGTCTCAAGGCTTTTGGTTTGAATTTGAGCCATTAGACAAGATGCGGGAAAAGTTAAGACTAAATTTTGACTGAAGTCAATGCTAGAGGTTAGAAAGGTCATTTTCAAATTTTGATGATTCCACTAGGTCTGATTGGTGATATTTGGTCTAGTTAAAGATTTAGTTCAGTTCCTGAAGCTTTTGGATGAATTTCATGTCCTTATTTAGAATTTTGGAGATTCTTAAGTTAAAGTTTACTTTAGTCAACATCGGGTTAAGGTGACCTTGTTTGAGAGTTTTATGATTTCATTGAGTCCAAATATTATTTTCAAGCTAGTAGCATATTTGGTTTGTGTTTCGGAGGTTCCGAATGAGTTTTGACTGAGTTTCTAAGCTTTCTAGGTGCTATGACGTTGTTTAGCAATTTGTGTCAACTAAGAGGTTCGTTATTAATTTTAAAGATCGAAAAATTATTCTGAAACTTCTGAAAGTTTGATGATAAATTATAGGATTGATCTTCAAATGTTAGTGCATTTTCTCTAAAACGATATTGGACTTTTATCATGATATATGAAATAATTATTTACTGAGCAGAAATAATATAATTTGACTGGACAAACAAACACAAAATTAAGTTTCGATTGAATATACAAGTTCATATCATTATTTAAGACATTTACGGAAAATAATTGGATCATCTCACTATCGTATGAGGAAGTCACGACTCTTTTAGTGAAAATTTTAACTTACTGGTTTTAGATGTAAATATTGTTGTTCATGTATTTAAAATTTCAGACTGTGTTCATTTGGTATTTTGAGCATATTGAGAGTTCTAGAGCTCATAATGGAATGATTCTTGAGGCATTCTTCTAGATTTAATTTAGGGGTTAGTATCCAATCCATATTTAGGCTTTCTCTCATGATTTCTTAATTTGATTTTCTTTCCTTATCTGTTAAGTTCTTGGAGAAAACTGAGATTTTATCGATTTGAATTCAGTTTTCTGTGAAAAATGTATATTTATGATCCTCGTGTTATGGATAAACTAATTTTTGGCATACATAGCTTGTTGATTCATCAATTATTTTCTTCATATTAACCGCGTATAAGCATAAGAATTTGAGCTTTTTCCGTTAAAGTTAACATTTTATAAATTGAGTATTTCAAGGTTTTACTCCATTTTGGAATAAAATATCATATTTGAACTTACCTAAGCATGAATAAGATATTTTCAAGAAATATTTATGTTTGAGTCGGAATTTCGAACCCGAGTATTGGGGGTTTTTCTCGTGAACTTGTGTTTTAAGTAAATTAGAGTTTTGATCATGATTTCAACTCGTCTTTCTTTACGATTTCACTTGTGAGTTTCAAAAACTTTGGGAATTATGATTTTCTATTTTAAAAAAATTCAAGATTTATCTTTGGCGCTCATAATTGACTTTTTGGAATGTTTCGAACCCGATGTTTAAAATCAGCATTATGGGCGTCATCGTTCATATTTTCTTATGGGTATTCTATATTTGATTATTTGATGTAGATTATGTTGATTGACGTGAAGGAAATGTTCAAGTTTCTATTTGATTTCTCCACCTTAAGGAAAGTGGACCTCTTGACCCTTCATTAAGTGTATTAAACCTTGTATGCCTTGTTGTGTAAATGTGAGTAATGAAAATTGATGAAAGGATTAGTAATATTCCTATTCTTATTAAATATTGAATGAATACTAGTGTTGATATTGTGGCGTAAAAAGGGAATTGTTGTTATACTATTGTATGATGTGCCTTGAATACTTGGATGGTTATATTAATTCACCTTGATGAAGTACCTTGATTAATTGTGATTGGTTGTTGGTGTTGGAATCTCATCCTTTCATTGAGTATTTGTACATGCCTATTTGTATTGGAACTGAGGCGCTGTTATGATGGGCACTATGTGATGTTGATGAAAAATAAGAAAATCACAAGAGAATGTATCATTTCGAGGGACGTGTCACACGTCGTGAAAATTTTTATTATATTGAGGATCGTATCGCATATTGTGATGTATACTATGATTTCGAGGGATGTGTTGCACGCTGTGACAGATTCCTTAATATGGAGGATTGTTTCGCACGCTGTGATGATTGCATGACAAATATGTTCCCCATGAATCCAAGACTAAGATTCAGTGGGTGGGTATCATTAGAACAGACATGCATCACTCTATATGACATTTCACTACATTGTATTACATTTCATCCTTGTATTATGATATTCATGAGTGATGATGTGGCCTTGTGATTGTTAAATTATGGAAAATTGTCATGGTATATACATTTATATATGTTGAGGTGCAGGTCGTAATGTCCTATATGTATTCTATTGTTATTGTGTGAAGACTGTTAAGATGGGCTGGTTGATTCTATGCAGATTGTACTTTATGGAGGTTCGGATTGTGTGGTGTAGTAGTTGTGTTTTGTATTACTTAGAGTCATTTGGGGTTCTTGCTGAGTATTGTTGTTGTTTGGTATTCACTTCCTCTCTTTCTATACTAGTGTAGGTTACAAGCCTGGATCATTTTGACCATTCTCTTCTCATCTTCGTCTAAGGCTTGATTTCGGAGTTCGTGAGTTATTTGCTTGTCATCTCGACAGACATCACTACTCTTTCACTATGTCTTATTCTGTTTTAGATACAAAGAAATCAGACATATTTTCTTTGAATCCAATTTAATACTTAGAGGCTTGTACATGTGACATCATTTTTTGGAGACATTTTGAGTTATGTTATATGTATTTACAATGTTCATATTATGTTAGCCTGTATTCTATTTGAGTTCCGTATTTATCATGTTTATTTGGGTTTAGGTTGACTTATCTTGGTGGGATAAGGCAGGTGCCATCACACTCAATTTTCTATCATTTAGTTTTATATAATTATTATTTTTTCAATATATAAGCTGTAAATTAAAATTGAGTTCAAATGAACAGAACATTTATTAGATTCAACTTGCACAAATCTCTATGAATTATCCGACTATGTATTTTGCAAAAATCTCTTACTATTTTTTGTATATGATCCCATTTGTCTATCACATACAAATTAAGTATTTAACCAAAAAAAAAGAATACGATAGTTCAGTTCAGAAAGCATTTTGTATTTATATAAGATCCAGAAAGATTCTTGAAAAAATGTGTGACACGAATAATTTACTCTGACACAAACATCATTAATTGATTCTATGGGTCAAACTCATAACTTATAAGTTGTTGGAGAATAAATTTAAAGTTTCTCTAAGGGCCTCGTTCTAAATATTAAGCAAAATTATGCTTTAATTTTAACAAATTGAAATCTATTATACAATAACTTGTTTCTGATTGAACACCTAAACACATAACATTCGACTAAAATTTTGAAAAAAGATATATGTATATTTTTAAGCACTCGTTACATAGATACGTTAGCCACTTAAATTAATCATCTCCTTTAATAATTATACACATTAACCTCAATAAGCTGTAAAATCTTTTGCATGTTTCAATTGATATAGACGTGTATGATTAAATGAGGTGGTATATCTCATATGATTACGCATTGGACGTTTGAGATTATACATAATATATATTTAAAAAATAAGTTTAAAATAAAATTATATGATATGAATATTAATTCTATCACATATTCAAATGCTCAATTGAAATAAATCATAGTTAGAGTCTAAATTTATGTAGAACCCGAGATTTCATGTAGTTGAGGCGTGTGCGAGATGCTTGAATGTCACATAAGTAAAAAAAATATACAAAATTACAAAATAAAATGAATTGGGGAATAATAGGACCTGAGTTTATTTAAGATGTGTGTCTGAAATTTCGATCATAATCTTGAAATACTTGTGTCTTATCCCTAAAATAAATATTCACTGAAAATAGGCAACTTTAACATCTTTTGTGAATTCCCATGGGACCTTAATTTTACTTTTTTTTTTTACAACTTTATTTAATCTGTGGGCACTTTTTAAACTTTCATGTACCAAAAATTCCTCAATTTTCCTTTTAAAGTTTCAGTTACAAACAATTTTTGAAGAGAAATGAAATTCATGAGAACACATAGTGGAACTGAAATTTCATGAAATCATCATTTTCTTTTAGGCTTTTTCTGCTTTATTTTGTATCTTTCTTATTTTTGATTTTGTATTTTCGTGCAATTCTGCTTCGAAAACTTTATTTTCTCGTGACAAGCTACGAGAAAGGTATGTATATACTTTATTTTCCCACGTTTCATTTATGAGATTATTTTATTCTTCAATTTTAATATTACTATTTTTTCTTTACTTCAATTATTGCATTATTTATTGTTGTTATTTAAGTCACTGATTATCAAAAACAACATCTCTACCTTCACTAAATAGGAGTTACTACTGCACGTATATACACCACATTTTCAGACCTCACTTCTGAAATTACATTGAGTACGTTTATTGTTGTTATTAATTATTTCTCTATTTTTGTCATTTTTTCCCTTATATATAAGCATTTGAAATCTGTGTATTTCTTTTCTTCTTTTTTTATTTTATGGAATTTTGTAACCCACAGTAAAATAATTTCTAGGATTTTTGTGGAATATGCTCTTCAATTCAACGTACCTTTTTTTTTTAGAAAAAAGGATAAAAAAGTTTCCCTTTTTTTAAGAGCTATTTGGCCAAAAGTGAAGGAAAGTTCTTGTGTTAGATGATTTCCAAGAAGCCCAACTAGACGTATAAATATTTGAGAAAATTTGCTAGTTGGTTCTTAGTACTCAAAGAGTAACAGTTATATATATAGTCAGTAAAAATAATTTTTATATTATCAAGTTAGTAGTAACATTTTTGTAAGGTTAGCAATTCATGTATGTTATAGTAATTTATATGTTATTATCTTATTAATGACTTGATTGTTATGCTGTTGCTGCATTCGTGTTGGATCCTAAAAAAAATAATATTTTTTTGTAGGATTCGACACACAACTGCGACATTGTAGGAAAAATGTTGATTTCTTAAATGATTCGTGCTATGTGAAAAATGTTGATTTCTTGAATGATTCTTAAGTGCTAGCTATCGTTGATGTAGAAATTATACACACAAGCAAGTTGTGTTACTTGAACTCTTCAAAATTGTTGCCACAATCGTGTTGGATTCTCCAAAAAGGACTATTTTTGAAGGATTCGAGCAACATAACCTTTGAATGTATAAGTATTTTTACACCAACAATACATAGAACTTAAAAACACATTCAAGAAACCAATTTTTTTCATTTCTTGAAATTTTGTGAGAATTAACTCATGATAATAGTGTTTTCTCTTATTTATATATTTTTAAAAAAGAATTTCCCTCCTATTGGCAACATCATGATTTATGATAGAGTTTTATTTTGTAGCAAAGGAAAATCAATGGTATTTAATGGAGATTTTCAAGAAGAAGATGTATGGAGTCAACATGTTGTGAAGAAGAAATTATCCATTACTTAAAAGATGATCTCAAAAGTTAAAATTGCCACAATTAGCAACAATTAATGAGTCTACTCATGTGCCAAAACAATCATCTCCTATTAACATTTCTGATAGGTCCAAGATTTACAAAAAGAAATCATCAAGTACATTCATGAAGAATGGTAGTTATAGTGGAAGTGTTGAAGAAGATGAAGATTGTGATGATATTGAAATGTTGTCACCACATGAATATTTGGCTAAGAGGGTTGCTAGGAGTCAAATTGATCCTCCTTCTATGTGTGAAGGTGTTGGGAGGACACTTAAGGTAAGAGATCTTATTAGAATGAGGAATGCTATTTTAATCAAGACTGGTTTTTGGAAAAAAATAACCAACTATACCAGTGTTGTTTATAGGTTACAGATTTGAGTCGTGGAATTAGTTGTTGAGTCTAGCATCAAGGTAGATTGCGTATATCACACCTCACTAGGTTGCATCATTTCACTGAACTTTGTGCGAAGAGGAGAATGTTTTGTGCACCGCTATGTCGTTTTATAGTTTTCTTATTTTTTAAAGCAACAAGCTATCCGTAGTCGAGCTAGTGAATTTCAAATATTGAATAGTTAAGAATTTAGTGGTTCCAATTTTAATTTGTATATGCCATAGTAGGCATAACCATTATTGAAGAATGATTATTATGGAAATGCTGATTATATTGTATAAGAAGATGAATATTGTGATGATTATGGTTATGAAATTGCACCACCTCATGAATGTATATTGCTAGAATGGTTGCTAGGAGTCAAATTGTTTCTTTTTCTATGTGTGAAGGTGTTAGCAAATTGTAGAATGCCATTTTAACAAGGTTGGTTTCTTGGAATAAAATCATTATCATTTTAGTAAACTAGTTCTTGAATACGTGCGTTGCACGTGTATTCTATGTTAACTAGTATAAAAAAAATTAAAAAGAAAAAAATTGAGCAGATGTAAGAATTTCAAAAGAAGACCACGCAAAATAAGTCACGTAATTAATATAAAACAAAATCTGAAGATTGACGATGCAAGCCATGAACAACAAAGAGCAGAAAAGAACAAAAAATATATATAAGCAAAACTGAGGTCTACACAACTTAAAGGAAAGTTAATTGAAGAAACTAATATAAAAAGAATATACCGTTATCCAGAGAGTGTTGTGCACACACACCAAATTTTGAGCATTTTTAAAGAACAAAGCATTATAATAAATTGATAATGGACCAAATGCTAAAGCTATTGATTTTACTGAAGGTAAAATGATATGAAAAGTTTTTTTAACATATGGAAGCTAAAAAAAGTAGAAAACAAAAGAAATTTGTAATGCCATAACTAAAGAATTAAAGTATAACTCTTGGAATTCAAATTATGTTATTATGTAATTAAAATATTATTATTTAATTATACATTTAATTATTTTAATTAAGTGGAAGGGCAAAACAGTAATCCAACTTTGAGGTTAGGATAAGTGGAAGGGCAAAATGGTAATCCAACTTTGAGGTTAGGAGCTTCCCACTTTTAGTAATATATATACTAGTTATGGACATGTGCAACACATATGTATCCTATCAAGTATTTCAAACTTTCTAAAATGACATGAATATTAGTACAACATACATGTGCAAGTGTTTCCAATTTGAAAGCAAAAATACAATGTTCCATGTGAAAATATATGTTGCAACAATATAAAACAATTGCAAAAGACACTATAATGTTACACTTGAACAATATACTTTAGGTAGAATATTCAATAATCTTGCTGATTTATATTACTAAAATCTAAACAAAATGAAGTTTAATTACTTCATTCTTATAATATTACAATCAAAATGTCCAAAAACAATGTCATCACACCAACCATTTGAGTTTTAACACTGCAGAAAACTACCATCAATATAGAGTGCTCATATCTAAGCAAATTATTAGGCTTAGTGTCGCACAAATATGAATGGAACTGCCATTTTTATTTGAAAATGAAGTTGTTAATCTCATTCATACAAATAGTAGAAAAACTAAACATAAAACAAAAAGGGTGAAAATGAACAATATATGTATGTGTTCGCAACAATATATTAGATAGACAATAAAGTAACATAATTAAAAATTTTCATTCAAAGTAACAATTTTTTAGAAATATTTATTTAAATTAATTTGAATTTAGACAATCGACAATATGGATATCTGAGCATATTGCATAAATTATTCTAGTATTATCAAACTCATCATACATTAATAGAAGTTTTGTCGATTAAGTAACAATTACTAGAACAATAACACAATGACAAATAAAAATAAATTCCCACAACAATGCAAAATGATACAAGAATTACATAAAAATGTGAATTGCATACCAAATTTAATTTGGACAATCATACCTTGACTCCAAAATGGAAAAGAAAATTTAAAATTATGAGCTAATAAACAAAAGATCTCAAGGAATAGGTCATCTCTTCTATACTTCTAAGTTCAACTATTCTATTGTAAGAAAACTTCTCTTTTTCATGATTTCATCTCTTATACTTCTAACTTCGACTATTCTATTGTAAGAAAGCTATCTTCAAAATGATGTTATATGTTCTTCTCCTCAGTTAGCTTCTTGACGATATGTTATATATTTATTTAGAAAGAAGATTAGAGAACCGTAGATGACAAAAAAAAGAATATGATGATCTAGAGACAAGCAAATTGTGGCTATAATTTACTGGTATTTATAGTGATATTTAACTATCTTTTCACCTACCAAAACTCAATAATGAGACACATTGAATTACGACACATAAATTTTATTTTTGGTTTCAAAATTCAAAGAGTCATTGAATTGGAAGAGTTTCAATAATGAGACACATTGAATCATGAGACATAAATTTTATTTTTAATTTCAAAATTCAAAGAGTCACTGAATTTGAAGAGTTTTATACATTATTTTCTCTTCTACTTTAATTAAATTAATTAATCTAATCAACTATATTTATAATGCCATAACATAAGAATTAAAGTATAGTTGTTAGGCTTCATATATATCATTATGTAATTAAAATATTAATATTTAATAAATTAAGTAACCATATGATATATTATATATAGATTATTTTAAGTAAATTGAAGGAGAAAAATAAAAATAGATACAATTTTTTTTGGAAAAATGTAACTAATTTATTTTTTAAAAGGATAAAAATGTCTAACAATTTTCTATGAATATATTTTCTTTGAATTTTTGACATAACATGTCACGCCCAGAGCCAACACCCTGGGAGGGATCGACACTCGGAGACCATAGCTGGCCCCAAGCGAACCCTTGGCCTGACTTTCTTAACTCAGCGAAAACTTAACTTGATAGCTTAACTCAAAGCAATGAAAGGTTATAAAGTAACCAATTGATAAAAATCTGGTCAAAAAAGCAACTCAAGTCTCAAAATAGAATATTATATATATACAAAAGAGAGACTTAAGACTAAATGACTGACTGTCTATGAAGCCTATAAAATATTGAGATGGATGTTGGGACAGGCCCCACAACATCCTAACAAAACAAAACTAAGAACGCAAAAATAATTGAGTCCTCCGGAAGCAAGGAGGCTCACCACTGACTCGGGAATGCTCAGCTGGATCAACGACGCGCTGGATGCTGATCCTGGGTACCTACGTCTGCATCATAATAAGATGCAGGCCAACTGGCATCAGTACATGGAATGTACGAGTATGCGAGCTGGAAAGCTAATCCACAACTTAAGCTTGAAAAGAGTTGAAAGGAACTCTTACCTTGGCTCTGATCGACTCATGAATAACTGAACTCAATATATAAAACAATAAACACAAGCAATATACAAGGCTTGTAAAACAGTACAAACGACTTAGCTTGTTAATGATAACACA
Organism: Solanum commersonii; assembly: GCA_029007595.1. Taxonomy (NCBI): domain Eukaryota; kingdom Viridiplantae; phylum Streptophyta; class Magnoliopsida; order Solanales; family Solanaceae; genus Solanum; species Solanum commersonii. Next base: position 3,262,127 of record JAJTWQ010000055.1, on the reverse strand, counting down.
ATAACAATACAACTTTACTTATATAAAAGTAATATAACTTATGTGGGAGGTTCTTTAACCGACAACCACCACTATGAGCCTAGTGATGATACAACGTTTTACCTCGCGTTGCCTAAGGACCATCCTATACCTTGCCGTGATATAGGAAGCTAACTTTACTAAGTGGATCAACTAGCTTAACTTTCGTGATCATCTAAAAAGTATGACCCGCGAAATTCCATGTTGGCGCATGGTTCTTATAGAGAGTTGAGTTAATATGAACTCGTGTCTCCAATTCGGTGCTCAATACTACTCCCAAAATACTTTGGCTCATAAGTGTCTTAAACACAATCTTTCTTTAGTTGAGATAATTACTCAAAACTTAGCCCAAAGGCTCTTTTGGAAAACATGGTTCCCTTCTTACTCAAATGTAAAAACATTTAAAACTCCTTTAGGAATACTTAGTTCCCTAATAGCCCTTCTTTTTTGAAAAAGAACTCAACTTTAAACTCCTAACTTAACTTGAAACTCTATACTCTTTCACTTGACGTCTAACTTCACTTGACTTGGAAACTAACTTTCCTTGAATTGGAATTATGAATTCAAGGTATTTGATCACACGTTATGGAGGGATTCTTGACGTTTAGTCGTACTTTGGAGTATCGGAAACAACTATGAAACATAGGTATAATACCTAGGAACATGCATGAGAAAGTGAGAAAAGAATGGGGGGAAACTTGGCTGAGACTTCAGACTTTTGGTGACATAAGTGACACTTACGGACGCCATCGACGGACCATAAATAGACTTATGGTCTGTCCTGCAGGTCCGTCGTTCATGACAGAGAATTTCCCCCAAGAACTCAGTCAAAAAATTAGCTAAGTGTTGACCCATGGTCGGGACTTACAGTCCGTAGGTCAATTTACGGACCGTAGGTCATGTCCGTAGATCGATGCCCCAAAAGGCCTAGCTTCTGTCCCAATTGACAGTTGACCAGTACGGACCGTCAATCAATACACGGTCCGTAGGTCAGACCGTAGATGGGAAATCGACTGCCAAAATAGTTGAAACTTGTTGATGGATCCCTTCATATGGTCATAACTTTTAGAATCATAAATCCCTCAATATAAAATAGATTTCAGCCCAAAATACAAACAAGTCATGTACTAAATCAACTAGAACTTCCAACAACACAATCAACAACACCAACAACACAATCCAACTTCAACAACAAGATCAATCTTTTCTCAACACTAAAACGAGTTGGTGTGTGGGGGAAAGGATCAACCCATCACTAGGACTCACATACCTTGATAGGGATCACCCCCGACGAAATCACGATGATCTCCTTGCTTGATCTTCCCTTTCTTCTCTTCTTCCTCTCTTTTTTCTTTCTTTCTCCCAAGCCCTGACTGTCACTCTTTAAAAAAAAGGGAATAAACTGATCAAAATCATTCTAACACAACAATGTGAAAAAATGAATTGATTAGGGAAAACACCAAAATGCCCTTAAGATTTTCGGACTAATTTTCCTTCCAACTGCCCAACTTCTAGAGGGCATAACTCACTCATACGAACTCGGAATCGAGTAAAATCAGTGGTGTTGGAAAGATCATTTCACGAGCTTCGCAACCATAACTGGAATTACTCCTAACTCATTCTGAGCTAGGAGTTATGACTGCTCAAAGTTGGCCAAAAACTCACTTTTTCCCATACTTAGCCAAATTTCCAAATTTTTAAATTCTTTCCAAAAATGATTATTTCCAATAACAAGCTTCTTCATATTCGTTTTAAATGGTCGGATGTTACAATATCTCCCCCTTGGGAACATTCGTCCTCGAATGAGATTACTCTTACAAGGCTAAGGGCGTAACATCAACTTAAACACCCAACAAGCAACCATGCAAACTTCAACAACAATAACATGCCCACTATAATTTAAAGAGCACTAAGAAAGAAATTAATACCTTGATCTGCGGATTCAAAGAGATATGGATATCTCTTCTTCATGTCTTCTTCGGCTTCCCAAGTAGCTTCCTCAACAAATTGGTTCCTCCAAAGGACCTTGACTGAGGCTACATCCTTTGTTCTCAACCTACGAACTTGACGGTCTAGAATCTGAACAGGAATCTCTTCATAAGATAAGTTATCCTTGATCCTAATACTTTCAGTCGGCAAGATCAATGAAGGATCGCCTATGCATTTCTTCAGCATAGAGATATGAAATACTGGATGGACCGCTGCTAGCTCTTGTGGTAGCTCCAACTCGTAAGCTACATTACCAACCCTTTTGACTATGCGATAAGGTCCAATATATCGGGGACTAAGTTTCCCTTTCTTACCAAACCTCATAACCCCCTTCATGGGTGAAACTTTCAAATATACCCAATCATCTACTTCAAACTCTAACGCCCTTCTCCTAACATCAGTGTAGGATTTCTGGCGACTCTGTGCCGTTTTCAACCTCTCTTGAATCACTTTCACTTTCTCTATAGCTTGGTGAACTAAATCTGGTCCTATCAACCCTGCTTCACCAACTTCAAACCATCCAATAGGAGATCTACATCTTCTCCCATAAAGAGCTTCGTATGAAGCCATCTGGATGCTAGAGTGATAACTGTTATTGTAGGCAAATTCAATGAGAGTTAGGTGATCATCCCAATTACCTTTGAAATCGATCACACAAGCCCTCAACATATCTTCTAAAGTCTGAATAGTATGTTCTGCTTGCCCATCAGTCTGTGGATGAAAGGCAGTACTTAAGTTCACCTTCGAACCCAAGCCTTTCTGAAAAGATTTCCAGAACTGTGCAGTAAACTGTGCACCTCTGTCTGAAATAATGGAGATTGGAACTCCATGAAGTCTCACTATCTCTCGAATATACAACTTGGCATAATCTTCTGTCGAAAGGGTAGTCTTTACCGGTAGAAAATAAGCTGACTTTGTCATTCTGTCGACAATCACCCAAATAGAATCATGCTGTTTGTGAGACCTTGGCAACCCTGTGATGAAATCCATATTGATCATCTCCCACTTCCATTCCGGGATTTCTATTCTCTGAGCCAAACCACCGGGTCTTTGGTGTTCAACTTTCACTTGTTGGCAATTTGGACACTTAGCAACGAACTCTGCAATGCCCTTCTTCATGCCATTCCGCCAATAAACTTCTCGCAATCACGATACATCTTGGTGGAACCTGGATGAATAGAATATCTGGAGCTATGAGCTTCCTCCATAATCCTCTCTTGGAGTCCATCTACCATAGGTACGCACAATCTACCTTGATATCTCAATATACTATCTCCCCTTTGTTCAAAAGCTAATACTCTTTGCTTTTGAATATTTGCCTTCAACTCAAGCAAAATGGGATTTTGATCTTGTTTCTCTTTCACTTCTGACACTAATGATGACTCGGCCCCATTCGCCACCGCTATTCCTCCTTCTGCGGAAACTATAAGTCTGACTCTTAGACATGCCAATCTGCGCACATCTTTTGCTAACTCTCTCCTTCCTTCTTCAATATGGGCGGTGTTACCCATAGACAACCTGCTCAAAGAATCAACAACAACACTAGTCTTACCTGGGTGATAAAGAATACTCAGGTCATAACATAATCCTTGAGTAATTCTAACCACCTCCTTTGTTTGAGATTAAGCTCTTTCTGAGTAAGCACATATTGAAGGCTCTTGTGATCAGTGAATATGTCGACATGCACACCATACAAGTAATGACGCTATATCTTCAAAGCAAGTACTACAGCAACCAATTATAAGTCATGGGTTGGGTAGTTCTTCTCATGAACCTTCAACTGTCTGGAGGCATAAGCTATAACCTTGCCATTCTGCATTAAGACACAACCCAAACCAACTCTAGATGCATCACAATACACCACAAAACCTTGGGTACCTTCTGGTAACGTCAAAACTGGAGCCGTAATCAACCTCTTTTTCAATTCCTGAAAGCTGTTCTCACAAGCTTCAGACCATTGAAATTTCACTGCCTTCTGAGTCAACTTGGTCAAAGGAGATGCAATAGATGAGAACCCCTCTACAAACCTTCTATAATAGCCAGCTAATCCCAAGAAACTCCTAATTTCAGTTGGAGATATGGGTCTAGGCCAATTCTGCACTACCTTAATTTTCCGAGCATCAACTTTAATTCCATCACCGGACACAATGTGGCCTAGGAACGCCACAGACTTAAGCCAAAACTCACACTTAGAAAACTTGGCATACAACTCCTTGTCTTTCAAAGTTTGAAGAACTGTTCTGAGATGACTAGCATGATCTTCTTCATTCCTTGAATAGATTAGTATGTCATCAATAAAAACAATAACAAACATATCTAAATAAGGTTTGAAGACTCTATTCATCAAATCCATGAAAGCTGCCGGTGCATTGGTCAAACCAAAGGACATGACCAAGAACTCATAATGACCATACCTGGTTCTGAAAGCTGTCTTTGGAATATCACATTCCCTTACTCTTAACTGATGGTAGCCTGATCGGAGGTCAATCTTCGAAAAACAAGTAGCACCCTGAAGCTGATCGAAAAGATCATCAATCCTTGGAAGAGGGTACTTGTTCTTGATGGTAACCTTATTTAGCTGGCGGTAGTCTATACACAGTCTAAGGAAACCATCTTTCTTTCTCACAAACAAGACTGGAGCGCCCCAAGGCGAGACACTTGGTCGAATGAAACCTTTATCTAAAAGATCTTTCAGTTGTTCTTCAACTCGGCTGGTGCCATTCTATATGGCGGAATAGAGATAGGACGAGTATCAGGAATGAGATCTATGCCGAATTCTATTTCTCTCTCAGGAGGAATTCCAGGTAGATCATCAGGAAAAACTTCTGGAAACTCTCTTACTATGGGAACTGACTGAAAATGAGGCATCTCAACACTAGAGTCATGAACTTGGACTAAGTGATAGATACAACCCTTCAAAACTAACTTTCTTTCCTTAAGGTACGAAATGAACGACCCTTAGGCACTGCTGAACTACTACTCTACTCTATGACGGACTCATTCGGAAACTGAAACTTGACCGCTCGAGTTCTACAATCTATCGACGCATAACAAGCATGAAGCCAATCCATACCTAAAATGACATCGAAATCTACCATGTCTAACTCCACCAAATCAGCCCTAGTGCTCTTGTGACCTATGGAAACAGGACAATCACGATAGACTCTTTCTGCTAGAATAGATTCCCCAACAGGTGTTGAAACACAAAAGGGTTCACAAAGTCTTTCAGGAAGAACCTCAAACTGATTTGCAATATAAGGAGTTACAAATGACAAACTTGCTCTTGGGTCTAGCAAAGCATACACATCAAAAGTAAAGACTTTGATCATACCAGTGACAACATTTGAAGAATCCTCTTGCTCATGGTGACTGGCGATTGCATAAAGGCGGTTTGCTCCTCCACCAGTACTAAAAGTAGCTCCTCTAGGTGCCGTCCTGTCTGGGGGAGCAACTGAAGAAGATTGGGCCCTACTGCCCAAATTCTCACTACCTTGCTTATTCCTAGGGCACTCCTTCATGAAGTGACCCTCTTGACCACACTTAAAACAGCCTTTCTAGCCATGACGACACTTTCCTGTATGAACTCTACCGCACTTAGCACATGCAGGAAGCAAACTACCTCCCCGTGCCACACTACCTGAAGACTGTGGTGGCATAACCTTGAAGTCCTTCGAATTTTGAACATTAAATTCACCTTTGGATCTGGGTGCAGGTGCTCTAGCAGATAATGGAGCAGGTCCCTTTTGCCTTTGCTGAAAGGAGGAACGGTTTGAATTACCTCTCTACTACCCGGACTCGTTTTCGGTCTTAGCTCTCTTATTTCTGAACTCTTCTCTGTCTCTCAGCTTCTCTTCCTCAACCTGCTGCACATAAACCATCAACATTGATATGTCCATGTCCCCGATAAGCATTGCAGCCCTACCTTCCTTACTTGACAATCGAGATAGCCCAGCAACAAACAAGCTCATTCTATTTCTCATGTCCGCAACCATCTCCGAAGAATATCGGGATAATTGTGTGAACTTCAGACTGTACTCATGAACACTCAAGGACTCCTGCTTAAGTGTGAGGAACTCACGTACCTTGGCCTCTTTCAATTCTCGAGGAAAGAAATGCCCTAAGAAAGCTTCCTCAAAACAGGCCCAACTCGCAGGTGGTGCATTCTCAACTCTACCCCCTTTCCATTGGTCGAACCATGGTCTAGCAACATTCTTCAATTGAAACGCAACTAGTTCAACCCGCTCAGTATATGTCACATGCACCACATCAAAAATCTTTTTCAACTCATCAATGAAGTTTTCTGGATCCTCAAAAATGCTTGAACCCGTGAAACTCGGAGGATTCATCCCCAAAAACTCACAAATCCTTGAAGTATTAGCTCCTTCATGTCGAGCTCCCCTTTGATGATCAATCGATTAGTTACAGCTTGACTCAAAAGTCTAATTGCCTCTCTAAACTCGGCATTAGAAACTTCTCCATGATCTTGCACTCCCGGGGCATAAGGTAACTCTTGCTCATCAGCATAACGTCTAGGAAGACGCCCTCTACCAACTCTTCGTGGAGGCATGATTATTTGAAAACACACTCAAGCACGGATTAGAAAGAAACTTTTTAGAGATCAACTCTAACGCATGAAATGAGTGTGAAAGAAATAAGAAATCTTCCTAAATGTTGCAGCCTCCCAATTATAGATGTGGAGCGCTTCACACCGATAATTAAGACTCTACAGACACGGCTTCATAGACTCCCTAGGACTCTTGAACTATGTGCTCTGATACTAAGTTTGTCATGCCCCGAGCCTACACCCTGGGCGGGACCGGCACTCGGAGACCATTGTTGGCCCCAAGCGAACCCTTGGCCTGACTTTCTTAACTCAGCGAAAACTTAACTCGACATCTTAACTCAAAGCAATGAAAGGTTATAAAATAACCAACTGATAAAACATCTGGCCAAAAAGGCAACTCAAGTCTCAAAATAGAATATTATATATATACAGAAGAGAGACTTAAGACTAACTGACTGACTGTCTATGAACCCTCTAAAATACTGAGATAGATGTTGGGACAGGCCCCACAACATCCTAACAAAACAAAACTAAGAACGCAAAAATAATTGAGTCCTCTGGAAGCAAGGAGGCTTACCACTGACTCGGGAATGCTCAGCTGGATCAACGGCGTGCTGGATGCTGATCCTAGGTACATGCGTCTGCATCATAATAAGATGCAGGTCAACTGGCATCAGTACATGGAATGTACGAGTATGCGAGCTGGAAAGCTAATCCACAACTTAAGCTTGAAAAGAGTTGAAAGGAACTCTTACCTTGGCTCTGATCGACTCATGAATAACTGAACTCAATATATAAAGCAATAAACACAAGCAATTCACAAGGCTTGTAAAACAGTATAAACAACTTAGCTTGTTAATGATAAAACAATAACAATACAACTTTACTTATATAAAAGTAATATAACTTATATGGGAGGTTCTTCAACCGACAACCACCACTATGAGCCTAGTGATGATACAACACTTTACCTCGCGTTGCCCAAGGACCATCCTATACCTTATCGTGATATAGGAAGCTAACTTTACTAAGAGGATCCACTAGCTTAACTTTCGTAATCATCTAAAAAGTATGACCCGTGAAATCCCACGTTGGCGCATGGTCCTTATGGAGAGTTGAGTTAATATGAACTCGTGTCTCCAATTCGATGCTCAATACTACTCCCAAAATACTTTGGCTCATAAGTGTCTCAAACATAAACTTTTTTTAGTTGAGATAATTACTCAAAATTTAGCCCAAAGGCTCTTTTGGAAAACATGGTTCCCTTCTTACTCAAATGTAAAAACATTTAAAACTCTTTTAGGAATACTTAGTTCCCTAATAGCCCTTCTTTTTTTAAAAGGAACTCAACTTTAAACTCCTAACTTCACTTGACTTGGAAACTAACTTTCTTTGAATTGGAATTATGAATTCAAGGTGTTTGATCACACGTTATGGAGGGATTCTTGACGTTTAGTCGTACTTCGGAGTGTCGGAAACAACTATGAAACATAGGTATAATACCTAGGAACATGCATGAGAAAGTGAGAAAAGAATGGGGGAAACTTGGCTGAGACTTCAGACTTCTGGTGACATAGGTTACACTTATGGATGCCATCGACGGACCGTAGATGGCCTTACGGTCCGTCCTGCAGGTCCGTCGTTCATGACAGAGAATTTCCCCAAAGAACTCAGTCAGAAAATTGGCTAAGTGTTGACCCACGGTCGGGACTTACGGTCCGTAGGTCAACTTACGGACCGTAGGTCGTGTTCGTAGATCAATGCCCCAAAAGGCCTAGCTTTTGTCCCAATTGACGGTTGACCAGTACGGACCGTCAATCGATCCACGGTCCATAGGTCAGACCGTAGATGGGAAATCAACTGCCAAAATAGCTGAAACTTGTTGATGGATCCCTTCATATGGTCATAACTTTTAGAATCATAAATCCCTCAATATAAAATAGATTTCAGCCCAAAATACAAACAAGTCATGTACTAATCAACTAGAACTTCCGACAACACAATCAACAACACCAACAACACAATCCAACAACTTCAACAACAAGACCAATCTTTTCTCAAAACTAAAACGAGTTGGTGTGTGGGGGAAAGGATCAACCCATTACTAGGACTCACATACCTTGATAAGGATCAGCCCCGACGAAATCACGACGATCTCCTTGCTTGATCTTCCCTTTCTTCTCTTCTTCCTCTCTTCTTTCTTTCTTTCTCCTAAGCCCTAACTCTCACTCTTTAAAAAAAAAAGGGAATAAACTGATCAAAATCATTCTAACACAACAATGTGACAAAATGAATTGATTAGGGAAAATACCAAAATGCCCTTAACATTTCCGGACTAATTTTCCTTCCAACTACCCAACTTCTAGAGGGCATAACTCACTCATACGAACTCGGAATCGAGTAAAATTGGTGGTGTTGGAAAGATCATTCCACGAGCTTCGCAACCATAACTAGAATTACTCCTAACTCATCCTGAGCTAGGAGTTATGATTTCTTAAAGTTGGCCAAAAACTCACTTTTTCCCATACTTAGCCAAATTTCTAGATTTTTAAATTCTTTCCAAAAATGATTATTTCCAATATCAAGCTTCTTCATATTCGTTTTAAATGGTCGGATGTTACATAACACCTTTTCACTTTAAGAATTTAGTGTAATATAATAATAATATTATATAATTACTATTCAATATTTAATTGATTAGGTATTTCATAATATTTTTATTTAGTGTAGGGGTAAAATGGTATTGCATGTTATGGTTTTCAACACTTCCAATATTGAGCATAAATCTGTGTAAAAAATCACTAAATTGCAACAAATAGTCAACATGAACCATGAGTCATTTAGTACACAATTGAACATATAGAATATGATTTTTAGACATTAATAATAGAAACAATGGTGAGAAAAACATATTAAATAAAACAGTGGCAAAACTAAGATTTTTACTAAAAGGGATTCAAAATATGAAGAACTAAACACACGAAGGTTCAACATATGCTACATATACAAAAAAATATTTATTTAAACCATATGTATAAATAGTGTAATTTTCCGTCAAAGAGGGTTTGAATGAACCCTCTCGGCCTTACTGACTCCCCCGATAAAACAGATGGATCAAGAATGATCCTTTCATCTTCATCTCATATCAATTTCCGTTAAGATTATGCTTTGTAATAACAATAAATATAAGTGAATATAATCATTTTCTAATCAGGGTGGGTTGCATTTTTCTTAAAGTTTTGTAACCCATAAAATTATTGTGTCGCGTAACTCTTACAAATCTCTATGACTTCATTGCATTATACGTTAGCTTATAAATAACTTTAGGAAATGACTGTTCAAATACATTTTATACTGCAGCATATGAATCTGATCTATAATTATACATGAAAGATAACTTTTCAAATTAATTATCTATTTTTTCAAATTAATTAAGGAAATCAATGCATTGATTTTGAAAGAATACATTATACATGCATTTGAATCTAGTCCATATTATTGAGCCACACAAAGTAACCTTTCAAATTCTTAACCTTTTGAGAGTAACTAAGAAAATTAATGCATTGTTTTTTAAACGAATGAATTATATTAATTTAACACCTTCTCACTTTTAGTATTTAGTATAATATAATATGATTAGGTACTTAATATTTAATTAATTAAATATTTTGTAATATTATGATTGAATGTAGGAGTAAAATGGTAATCCAACTTTGCACTTAGGAGTTTTCCACTTTTAGGAGTAATATATATGTGAATATGATATATGATATTATAATTTTTTTTAATTTATTTTATACAAAAAAAGTATTTACTTTGAGATAATTTCTAAATATTTCTTATACTTTTTCCATAATTTTTATCTCTTAACATATTATTTCAATTTTTTTTGAGGACTTAGAATTTTGGATGATCCAATAAAAATTATACTCTATAAATTAGAATTTTGAATGATCCAATAAAAATTGTAGTCCATAAATATTAGTAACTCTAATAAAATTCAAATCAAAATTAAATCAATACTAATACTAACACAAAATAATTAATTCAACACGAATGACGATAATGTTGAATATTTGTTCTTTAGTTTTACATTGATTTTGACATTTAAAATGAGTGAAAATCATGTACAACCCCAAACTTTACTTTATAAATCAAACTCCCCCCTCAACTTTGAGAAATAATCAATCTCCCCCCCCCACCCCCACCCCTCCCCCCATCCCCTTTTCTAATTGACTTTTTTAAATGTATTCTATTACACTATCAACCTTTATCTTTTTTTTTACTATACTTCTTTTAAAATCATAATATTTTTATATTTTAATCTATATATTTTGTTACTTAATATTTTGTTTGTAATCTGCTCTAAATAGCCAAATACAAGATACATCTCCATCTTTGTAGGTCATGGTTGTTGTAGGTTATCTTTCTCCATTCTACCTTTAGTATATCACCTTTCAGTCTCTAATAAACAAGTCTTATGCTGAATTAAGACATTTGCATTACATCTTGTAGTCTATAACCAGCCAGCTCAAAGGTCTTTGTAGAAGCTAATATCTTTTTATCATCCATGAGGCAGGGGTAGCTTTGTTTCCCGTACATTTTCATTTTATATGTAGCAGTTGTGGATCCACTTTACCCACAAGTTACCCTTCTTTAAACACACACTCCATATATGTTTGCATATAGCAACCTTGTTTCAGGTGGCTATATCAAGAAAGCCCAAACCTCCAGCAGTTTGAGGACTGCAATGTCTTTCCCAAGCGATTAGAGCAGTCTTTATTGTGTCAGCTCCACCGGACCATAAGAACCTTTTGCATATGAACTCTACTATTTGTACCATTTTTTTTATAAGAGAAAGGCTTGCGACCAGAAAATCTGAACTCAAAAGAGTACAACTTTGATTAACTGCACTATGCCAACATAGATAGGAATCTAGCAGTCCATAATTTTATCTTTGCAAGCATTTTTTCTATCAGGTGCTTGTGTTGTACTACTTTGGTCCTCTTGGTAGTGAAAGGAACGCCTAGGTATTTTGAAGGGTAATGTCATGATCCGACTTCCCGAGTTAGGATGGAACTGTTGGGTATTAATTCCCCCAAGTTTCTTACCATAAATAGGTTTTCCTTTTAGAAAAAGGTTTAGGAGTGACTAGTCCTTTTCTGGTAGGAAAAGGTTTAGGACTCTATAAATAGAGGTTTGTTCCTTCTAACTTAATCAGCATTCACAATGTAGTCCTAGGGATTTTGAGAATTTTGGTTAGGGGGAGAATTTGTGGGTCACAAGTGATATGTTATCACCTGTGTGAACCTCCCATGTATTCCGAGTGAATTGGTTGAGGTTATTTCTTTCTATATTTTGTACTCTCATATTTATAGTGGATTGCTCATCTCCTTTGTAGACGTAGATCGATTGACCGAACCACGTTAAATCTTTGTGTCTTATGGCATATTTCTCATTTTTCTTCTTACTCGTATCCTTTCGAAGTTTGCTCTACTAGCTTCCGCATTACACCTACTTTTTTTCAATCCTAATAGGAACCTACTATAACCCATCAATAGGTAAGCCAACACATACCCATAACAATAAGTAGTGAGTGCAAGGGTAGAACTAAACAGAAAATAATACAAACAATAAGTAAAGACAGAAATGAAAAGTAAACCAAAAACTATGGCTCATTTATCAGACCATAGTGTGTTATTCCAGCCAACAAAGACCTAGTTCGTTCGAACAACATCGGAGACATACAAAAGTCACAAGGTTCACAGGTCTAAGGCAACAATAGTCTATCCCAGACTAAGGCCAAAACATGCTTCAGGAGACAAGTAGTAACACAAGTAAGTCATATAGCACGCTACAGGCGCATACAATCCCCAACTAACATCAAGACCAAGTCATTGTGGATTGATATCCACCTACAAGCATCCTGGAAGGCTCCAAGCCTAGAACAACCCAATCTCAAGCCTTCACAAGACGTAGTCCATTCGGTAACTCATTGAAGTCGTAGAGATAGGGAGAGAAATCAGAAGGTCCACAAGGTTGCACAAATGTCTAAATTAAGGCTCATTCGATCAGACCCAAGTCTACTATTCCAATCAATAAGGACCTAGTCTGTCCAAACGAGGTCGGAGACATATCAAAATCACAAGGTTCACGTGTCTAAGGCAACACAGGTCTATCCTAAACTAATACCAAAACATGTTTTAGGATACACGTAGTAAAACAAGTAAGTCATATAGCATGTTGCACACACATACAACCATCACCAAAATTGGACCAAAAACAACCAGAAAACTCACTTTTAGCCTTGAAGTGAGTCTGCCTTCGTGACTAGGCCTTAAATAAATAGGATAGGATATTTCCCCAAGCACGGTCAGAAGTTGAGCAATGGTTTCCTGGAGATTTGGGGTCATAGTCGGTGCGGGTAGTGGTTGAGCTGGTACCGGCCCCACTGACTGCTCTAGAACATGGGCTACTGGAGGATCCGATGGGCGCTCTAGACCATGCTCTCTCTCTAGGGGTGGTACTGCACCCTACATAGCATGAGAGATCGACCCCTACTCCGAGCTACCTCGTAGAGCGTACAAGGCATCCTGTGAAATGAGTAAAACACGTTAGATTTTAAGAAACCAATAATAAACATATTGCACGAAAGCGATACAAAAGAGAAGGACTCCTAAGGACACCTTATAGCCTCCTAAAGGTAGGACACAGACTTCTCTGCATCGATCGGCTATGTGGTGGAGTGATTTTGTTATGTTGGTTAACCTCCATTCGAGGTGAATTTCACTTGTAAGTTGCTGCCCCTTCCCCCATTTTGGTGAAAAATTTGGGTTTCTTTGCTTATTGTTTTTTCCGCTATTTTAGGCCTTGAATTTTGTTCAATTTTGGAACACAAGTTCAAGGCATAGTTTAGGACCTCTTGACGAAGTCAATATCAAAAATTCTAGCACAGATCCAATAATTCCTGTTGGACTCCAAAATTGGTTTGTTTATGTTTTGTGTGATTTTAGTGTCTCTACGATCATATTGACATTTCGATCCTATTCTAGATAGTGTTGTGAAGGGAAAAGATTTGGGCTTGTGATTTGGAGCGCGTGTGGTCGAACTACATGTAGGCTACATCTTTCTTTCTAACTAAATTGAGCCTGAATTTGTGAGTTCATGATGATTAGTGTGAATTGGGGGTGGGTACCTAGTTATTCCTGCTTTTCTTCTTAAAAGCCATGATTTAGGGTTAATTGTAATTGTTTAGAGAGTACGTAGTACCATGTTGGTTGGGGATTGTTTATGTGCGCAACATGTTGTGTGACTTACTTGTGTTACACATGTCTCATGAAGCATGTTTTGGCATTAGTCTAGGATAGAACATTGCTGCATTTGACCCGTGAGCCTTGTGACTTTGGCATGTCTCCGACGTCATTCGGATGAACTCGGTCCTTGTAGGCTGGAATAACAGACTTAGGCATAATAGAATGAGCCTTAGTTTAGGCGTTTGTGTATATTATCAGCCCTTTTGTCTTATCTCCCTACTTCTACGACTTTGATACATTATTGGAGATTATGTTCTTTTTGGGGATTGGAGTACTTCACGCTTAGAGCTTTTTGTGATATCTTTGGGAATAGACGTCTATCCAAGGTAGCTTAGAGCCTACTTGAAATCCTCTTCGGAGTCGACGTGCCTTCTATCACTCTTGCTTATAGGGCTGGAAGTTGACCAGACACTATAAAAATTTCTTGTTCGAGGTTGATATTTACGGTTTGAGGTCGTTATTTTTAGTTTGAGGCTAATGTTCATGGCTCGAGGCTGTATTCCCAGTCTAAGGTTGATGCTTTGCAGTTCTAGGTTGTCACCTCTAGTAAAAGGCTATCACTTGGGGTTCGAGGCCCAGCGTACACTTGTGGGATCTAGGTTAGAGGCACTTCTTTCTTATAGACATAGCTATTCTATGTACATGTCAAGCTTATAGGGGTCTGTTCAGGTTTTATTTTAAAGTTGCACATGTGTGTACCTTCTGGGATTATGGGGGCCCAACTAGGTTTGGTTTAGTAATACTTAGATTTACCTTTGGTATTGTAACACCTCAGATTTTGGAAAAAGGTAAAAAATAAAAAATTTGGGGTTGAAGTTGGTGTCTACGAGTCCCCATCTACGAACCGTATAAGCTTATATGGACCGTAGATGGCAACCGTAGAAAGTGGGAAAATAACTTTTGAAATCAAGTCACAATACCCGTTTTAACGGTTTACGAGGATGATCCGTCAATCATTATATGAGTCATAGATAGGTCTCGTAGGTGAGTGCCAGACTTACTGAAATTTTGAGGATCAAAGTTGGTTTCTATGATTGGCATGTACGGACCTGTAGGAGGACTACGAGTTGTACATAGGTTCCACCAAAAGTTGGTTAAATTAAGGGTCCAAGTAACCTTTCTACGGGTGTCCAATACGGTTGGGTCTTTTCCTAATTGTTTTAACCCAATACAATGTCGTTTTAACTTCTACCCTAAGCCTTATAAACGTTTTAAGCCCCCAATTTACCTATTTTCAACTCATTATCCTTTAGTCCCTAAACTTGACCAAATTCACTCTCCAAATCCTCTCTAGTCCAAGGAAAAAGGACTAGGGTTCATCCAAGTCTCCAATCTTTCATTCTTTTTGAGCTTCTAGAATCAAGGTTTGCGTGTATTCATCCATGGAGTCCTTTCCGCCATGGGGTCCCTAAAGATTTCAAGTTCTCAATTCAATCTTCAATTTATCAAGCCAGGGTTTCAATTCAATGAATATGGGTTTCTTCCAAATTATGATTGATTATGATTTATTGAGTCTTCTAATGCATTAATTGATGTTAATCTATGGTATTTTGTTGAAATTGCATTTACCCAAAAAAATTCTAAACCAAACCGACTAACCTTAAGTGTATGTAAATATATTTTATATATTAACAATGAGTTAAATTTAATATATGAATATATTTTATAACATTTTTCAAATATAAATATAACTTAGATCTTGGGCCTCTGGTGTCTGGATGACTTTGGATCTTTGCTCTTTAATTAGCCTTTATTTAATTAGGTTCAAAATTAAATGATACTATAATAGATACTCCATCAAACAATACGACAAAACATATGCAAGCACTCTTATTAAATATTTAAGATCAAACACTACGACAACAAGGTTTTACATTCTTGACTTCTTGGTGAAGAATTGAAGTGTTTATTCAAGAACATATTTGTAAAAGAAAATATTTTAATAATCGTATATTTTGAGCTGATATTTTAAAAGTGAAAAAAATCAAAATTTAACTGAATCGTACCGATACCAAAGAGAAACCAATATAATTGGGATGGTTTTAAAAATATAATTTTAGTTATACATTGAGGCCCCTAGTATAAAATACCCAAAAAGTTAGAATGGTATAATTTTTAAAAAATAATTGACTGAACCGTCTCATTGAGGCCCCTAATATTTTCCTTCAAATTTCATATAACTTATTTCACATGTTATAATACTTTTATACTAATTTAAAATGTTTATAGTATTAGCATGGAATACACATACAATCACGTATTCAGAAATTAGTTACCTCACTCTATTTGGAAATAAGAAATTATTGAGGCAATATATTAAGAAAAAAATTAGGGCGTACATAATTGAATACCACTTTTTATTTTTACTCTTTTAGTTATTTTTAAACTATTCTTGAAAATATAAATATTTTAAAGTAAAATCATAAATATAAACAATTAATTCTCTTAAAATTATCACCTAAAAATATTAATGAGGAAATTTTCTTACAATAACTCTCTTAAACTTTGAACAATTCACTTATTTTGAATTATGAAAAATATTCAATATTTCACTTATTTTGAAATGGATGAAGTAACTTATTAATTAGTATTAAATTAAAGTTGTATAAGAGGGATTAGTCGCTTTTGGGATCAATGAGTAATCCGGTTTAAAGTACTCTCTCCATTCTTATTCAGTTGTCACTGTTGTTGATTTTACGTCGCTTAAAAACTAGGTAAATTTATCATTGTACCCTTATTTAGTGTTCTTTGAAGTCAACATTTTAATAAATGAACATAGATTTATTTATTTTAATTAATTAAATTGATCAATAAGCATGAATTAATCATTTAGTTTTTCTATGGTGGTCAAATTCACACTTTCAAAGCTGATAACTCTAACGGGTAAAATAAGAAAAATAATGTCATTTATGCATTGGTTTTATGAAATGACAAGTACTCCGTCTGTCCAATATTAGTTGATCTCTTTCCTTTTTACACACATATTAAAAAAATCATAAATTAGAAATAATTTTGCCAATTCACCTATAAAAAACTTCTTAGGAATTTTATAAACAAATGTGAACACTTTTAAAAAGAATTAATTGTAAGGGTAATATAGAAAAAATTTAATTAATGTTTTCTTGATTTAGTAAGGTGATCAACTAATATGAAACTATTTTTAGTAAAATGATCAACTAATATGTGACAAATAAAGTACTCCCTTCGTCCACTTTTATTTGTCATATTGTGCTTTTTGAAAATCAATTTAACTAATTTTTAAAGTTAAATTAGATTACATTAATTCGATAATTTAAACAAAAAAAATTAGATATTCCAAAACTATACAAAAAGTACTATAAATTGCAACCTTTTGCATATTAATATGATAAAAAAAATACATTGTAAAATATTAATCAAAATGTTTATAGTTTGACTCTAAAAGAACAAATTATGATAATTAAAAGTGGACAGAAACAGTATTAAAGAATATCTATTTTTAGTTTGAACAAGTGCTAAATGGATAGAAAATTTGACCAGAATTTGGCTAGAAAATTTTTAAAAAAATTATTTTAAAACAAACTGATCTTTTTTCATCTTTAGTTAAAATGTATTAAAATTAAAAGGATAAAAATATTTTAAAAAATAAAATATTATTCTGACCAAATTTTCTGGCAAAAAAGATTTTTCTTATCCAATCGGAATTGAGGGAGTACTAATTAAGTGATGAGGAAAAACCTGGTTGGGTATTTTCAAAACAAAAATTTGAGGATTCTCTGACAGACTGGTTACCTGGGTTGATGACAAGGATAGCCTACGAATTACACGTGTCACGAAACTAAACGGCCTACAGAAATTAATTTTTAAATATTTGATGACAGGCATGTCAGCGTGGCTACTGCTGTAATTGGATTGAGGAATAAAATCTTGGGATTCATTCAATATGAGCTCATCATCCTTATAAAATGGCAATAGCCAAGAATTCTATTTTTATTTTTAGTCCAACATTTTTAAAAAAATATATATTTAACCACCTAATCATAATCATTTATAATATTCACCGTTATATATTTAGTGTGTACGTAATATTGTTTACATACATATTATAGATTTATATATTCTTTTCTGTTTCAATTTGTCTTAATTTACTAGGTACAATAATTTGTTTTTAAAAAATATTTGTGATTGCTAAGGATATACATAATATACCACAATATTTTTTAATTTGTGACCTTAAATATATTATGTGAGATGTTGAAATTAAAGTATTGTCAAATAAGAAAAAAATTTGAAATGGATGGGTAATAATTATACTGTTAAATTTATAAAATTTAAACATTGGTACTATTTTTTGTTTTACACTTTGTTGAACTGTTGTGTAATCAAAAAATTCAAAAGAAAAAGTTATTACCATACGATATTTATATTTATATGATTGAATAATAAATTAAAGTATAAATGTATAGTAATAATCATAGGAAAATAAAATAAGTGTGTTGAATATTAATTTTGTTAATTTTATTAGTTTTAAATAAACGTTGAATATGAATAATATATTGTGCCAAAAAAATTAAAATTGAATATGAACAATTATTTTATGCCATCCCTTGAAGCTTTGAAATAATTGTGTACTCTTGAGTCTTGTACACATTGTCTTAGTGTTTTCAAGGTTCCCATGGTTTTGAAATTTGATGATGGTTTATTTTTGTTGGTTGAAGTAGACTTGTATGCTTTTACCTAATCTTATCCTTCTGATATTTTGACTAAAGATGAGGAATGGATTTTTCATGATATTTTGGAACACATACTCATCTACAAAGTTAATAAATTAAATCATGAAAAAGACATGTTAGAAAACTTGGAGTAACACTATAACATTAAAGAAATAGAAATTTGGCATAGGAAGTTGGAAGGCAACTCTCTCCCTCCCCCATCCAAACCAATTAAAGAGGGAAAACAGCATAAACCACTGATCTTAAGATAAATATTAAAGACAGAGGAAACCTAAGAATAAGAATGGTTTCATGAGAGACTACATATCACCACAAACTTGGTAAACTTACTTGGAGCTATAAAGATATCCATAAAATAATAGGTTACTTAATTAATATTTATTATTTTCTTTTGCTTCATTTTATTTGTTTTATAAAAAAATTTAAGTTCATTTTTAAAAATATTATCTTTTTAGATAATTTTTAATCTTAACTTTTCAAATGACATATTTATAGAGCATAAGATTAAAGAATATTTTGATACATTCTGTCTATCTTCAATTTAAGATTATAAGATTTAAAATTTCTTTATATTTTTAAATTTTGTGTAAAAAAAATATCTCAAGAAACAATCTTTCTTCAGCAAAAAAAAAAGAAAAGAAATAATTGAGTGATCATCTAAAATATCAATTCGTAAAATGCATACACTAATTTGTAGCATTAGGTTAAAGTATAATGAATTTTTTTTATTTTTCACCTGGTGTTTAGAGCTCGAATTGGAGCTCCGATTAAATCTGGATCATGCACTACCGTGCTCATTCAGGGTGGCGCTTCCAACACAACTTTTTTCATACCCAAAGATCAAATCTGAGACTTCTAATTAAGGATAAAACAATTTCATCACTACATCATAACCCGTGTTGATAAAATATATTTTATCTATACATATAAAAAATAAAAAAGATGGTAATGGAAGGGAATAATTTTCTCAAGCTTCAATTATAATATTTATTTTGAAATTAAATTGACTTACATAATACTCTCTCATTCATATTAAGTGAATTATTGGAAGTATGTCACAATATTTTATAAGAAAAATATTTAAAGAAATGAATTAAAAGTTACTTTCCTCTATTAATTTTTAAATTATTTTTCTAAAATATGTAAAGTAATTACGAAACTCATTAAATAAATGGTAAATATGAAAAAAAGTTCCAACATTTTTCTTGAATTATTCACTTATTTTGAACTATAAAAAATTCACTTAATATGAATCGTGGGGAGGGAGTAGTAGGTAAATTTCATTTTTATACCCGTCTTTTATTTTATATGACATTTTTTTTTTAGTCAGTTTTAAAAATAATGACACATTTTATTAAAAAAATATTAAAACTATTAATATTTTACAAATGTTGGGTTCATTTATTTGACAAAAAGTCCACTTATATTTATATCCAAACAATCATTAAGGGGTCGTTTGGTAGAGTGTATAAGAATAATGCTAAATAGAATGTATTAGTAATGCTTGCACTAACAATGCATGTATTAGTTACGCTTGCATTAATTATATATAGATTATTTTAATGCATTGTTTGGTTTGATGCATTAAAAATAGTAATTGCATTAAAAAAATTATTTACAAAGAAGGTACTAGTAATACACAAGGCTAATACATGCATTATTTTCCTAATACACTCTACCAAATGACCCCTAAGTGTTCTCATAGTTTTAAAATTTTGTATCCAATAAAACTATATTACATAAATCGAAAAAGAGAAAGTAATTTTTTTTTAAAAAACAATTAACTTGATAATAAACATTAAATTAATAGGAATTTTAAAATTCTCATCATAAATAATAATATAACTTAAATCTTCCAAATATACATCAACCATTTTCTAGGGCGTAACCACAAGCCGGCCGCCGCCCTAGAAATGCCAAATATATTATCAAAGAAAAAGATAGTGAATTAAAACATATTAATTCAATTAACAAAAAGCAGAAGCAAGAAATTAAATGAATATGAATTTTAAAAAGGCAAGTAATTAAATGAATATGAACTAAAAAAAGGCAAGTTTGATGAATTCATAAAGGAATTTAGAAAGTTGATGGAGGCCAACTATGATAATAATACCAAGAAGATTCTAGCTAACAATGATTACATTTCATACCATATTTTCAAAAATTGAAAGTAAATTATTTAAAAAATAATACTAATAATTATAGCTAAATTAGCGGTTTGAGGTTGTCGTGGACCCCATGATTAGAGAGATACCGAGCTGGCAAACCAAGTCATAGACAGTCTGTTCCTTACCCCCTCACCCCTCGGCCCTCACCCTCACCCCCCCTCCCCCGGCGCCACTTCTATACAACATATACATATACATATACATACACTCACCATCACCATTTTCTACCATCACTTCCTCCACAACTTCATACCCACGTCTAAAAATCCCTTCTTTACCCCTTCTCTATTGAGATTCTTTTTGTAGGATCACCGGAAAATCAAGAAAATGGCTGAAGAAACCAAGAAACCTGCTTCTGAGACTACGCCGGCGACAACTCAAGAGGTTGTCGTCTCTGATGTCCCCGTGCCGAAAAAGGAATCCACCCCTCAACCTGAACCGGTACCTGTTCCTGAGACACCGGAAAAATCTTCTGTTCCGGTGCCGGAGGAAACTGAAGCTGCAACTGTTACGGAAAAAGCTCCAGTCACTGAATCTGGTTCGTTTAAGGAAGAGAGCAATAAAGTTGAGGAACTACCAAATCCTGAGCAAAAGGCTTTAGCGGAGTTGAAACAGTTGGTTCAAGATGCTCTGAACAAACATGAATTCACTGCTTCACCACCACCCCCGCCGGTCAAGGAGGAGGAGAAGAAACCAGAGGCTGAAGCAGCAGAACCTGTAGTTACTGCTGTGGCAGAGGAGGAGAAAAAGGAAGAATCTTCTGCTGCTGAACCCAGCACCGATGCTGCACCAGCTGAGACTCCGGCAATCGCGGAGCCGGTGAAGGAAGAACCACCAGTTCCAGCGGCGGTGGTAGAAGAGAAGAAAGAAATTCCACCTGTAGTAGTGGAAGAGAAGAAAGAAACTCCACTACCAGCTCCGGCGGCATCAGAGCCGGTCGAGAAAGTGACTGAAAAGGTTACAGCAGAGGAGGAGGATGGTTCTAAAGCCGTTGAAGAAATCAAAGAGACGATTGTTGAAGTGACTGCCACCAGTACTGCACCGGTGGAGGAGACAGCAGTTCCGGCAGAAGAAGTCCCAGCAACAGAGGAAGATGTAGCACCAGAAGAAGTTTCCATCTGGGGAATTCCCTTATTAGCTGATGAGAGAAGTGATGTGATCCTTCTCAAGTTCCTCCGAGCCAGAGATTTTAAGGTGAAGGAAGCTTTTGCTATGCTGAAGAGTGTCGTAGCATGGCGTAAGGAGTTTAACATTGATGAACTTTTGGAAGAAGATCTGTCAGGATTAGGACTAGAAAAAGTGGTGTACAATCATGGTGTGGACAAGGAAGGACATCCAGTGTGTTACAATGCATTCGGGGCATTTCAGGACAATGAATTGTATCAGAATACTTTTGCTGACAAGGAGAAAATGAACAAGTTTCTGAGATGGCGTATTCAGTTTATGGAGAAATCAATCAGGAATCTTGATTTTAGCCCTGATGGCATATGCACTTTTGTTCAGGTTATTGATCTCAAGAATTCACCTGGACTTTACCTTTACAAGAAAGAGCTTCGCCAGGCTACCAACCGTGCACTTCAGTTACTCCAGGACAACTACCCTGAATTTGTTGTCAAGCAGGTATACTTTCGTCTGTTTCAATAATAAATACAATACAATACCACTGTATCAAAGTATCTCATCATTGCTATTAAGTACGGTCCATTTTAACAGTTATAAAAGGGGGAAATCTTTAATTTATTTTGTCAATTGTGAATTAATTAACTGGACGGACTTTGATGTTGATGGTAATGATGAAGGTGTTCATCAATGTGCCATGGTGGTATCCAGCTTACTACAGGATGATCAATGCACTTTTCACTACCAGGACCAAGAGCAAGTTTGTGTTTGCTGGTGCTTCAAGATCTGCTGAGACTCTCTTCATGTCAGTGGACTACTCTTTTTTAACTTGTGGTGTTTTCTTTCAATTGAATGATGATCTTCAACCTAATATTGATCTGTGTGTTGACAATCAGATACATTGTCCCTGAGCAAGTTCCAGTTCAATATGGTGGACTTAGCAGGGAGGGTGAACAGGAATTCACCATTGCTGACCCTGCCACTGAGGATACCGTTAAGCCTGCTTCCAAACACACCATTGAATTTCCAGTTACTGAGGTATACTAACAACCTCTATGCTAAAACGTATTTGTCAGAGTATATTGAATGATATTCAAGAGATTAAAATTTGTAACTTGCAGAAGAGTAATTTAGTGTGGGAAGCAAGAGTGGTTGGATGGGATGTGTGTTATGGAGCTGAATTTGTGCCAAGTGCTGAAGGCGGATACACGATCATCGTCGAGAAATCAAGAAAGATTGCAGCAGCAAATGAAACAGTGATCACCAACAACTATACCGCGCCAGAAGCAGGCAAGGTGGTGCTTACATTTGATAACCAAACATCTAAGAGGAAGAAGCTTGTCTACAGATCCAAGACCAAGCCTTCTGATTAAAACAAACATATGTTGTTGAAAAGCTTTCAAAGATCAAATCACATAGTGGAAAATAAGGAGAAAGGGTTCTGTTCTTTTGTTCTTTCATAGCTTTTAAAAATTCTATTTTTCTTGTTGATATTAAATTTAATTTGAGTGTGAGATATTTATTTGTTTTTGGATTGTTTTGCTACAAGTAAGGGGTTTGCAGTGGATGGAGAAGAAAACAATGTATACAGAATGTGGTTGTAATGTGTTGGTTGGAATGTGGACAGAAAAACTTTGATTACTAGCTGTTGATATATTCTTGTAAAATTGTGTGTAAATATGGTGTTCTTGTCTTTACTGTTCTTTCTCTTTTTGTGCATGTTGCTGTTAATTAATGTCTCCCTACATTCCTTTGTCACTTTGTTCATAAGAATTTTGTTCTTTTTTTCTGTCTTTTATGTGATCATGATCATTTCATTATGTGATATTTTGCGTACTATTACTATATTTCAAACTCCTCTTAACAGTAAACTACTTGATCATTAATTGTTTTGTAAATTTAATGTGATGCTAAAGTTAGAACTTGGAAGATTAGACTTAAACTTGGGACCACTTATTTAAAGCCTACCTCTCCCTCCTATTCTATTTTTATACTCTTATTTTTTTTAGTTTTTTTTTGCAGGGGGGGGGGGGGGTAGCTCATTTTCTCGTCTATCTCAAACCAAACAAATACAAGAGTTACAATAATCACTTGCATATATTTATATTTTAAATTGATAAATTTAAATCAATTAACAGGATAAATATTTTTGTAAGTATTCATTAATAAACTTGTTTTAATTTTTATATTTTTGTATAAGAGATTTTTATTTTTATACCTAACAAATTTTTATTTTTATACCTAATACGTTTAAAAAGAATCATTTTCTTTTATTTAATTTATAAGGGGCAATAAATATTATTTCATCGGCCAAGTTTGAATTAAATCCATTCAGATAAGAACTTTATCGAACTTATGTAATTTTTTTTTAATACTATCAATATTTAACATGATTTGATGGGATATTGCATTTTAAAAAAATAATAAAAAGGCATATGGGAATCACTTGAGTGGGATAATTGATCGTAAAAATTGTTTCTCTTTTGAAAAAGTGGAAACAAAAAATGCTTTAGAATATGAAAAGCTGGAGAAATACTGTCCAACCACTTTATTTTTATTAGAAGAAAAGGATGAAAACAAATATCTGTATGAAGATCTGTCTTTCACTTAACATAGTAATCTTAGCTTTAAGATTCTTAGGACCATTTGGCAAAGATTTTATAAGTTTTTTTTTTTTTAAAAATATTTTCTTTTGTTAAAGAATGACAAAAGACCCACATCGGTGGTTAATGAGATGGGTGGACTCCTTATAAGGCTTGGGCAATCCTCCTCCCTTTGAGCTAGCTTTTGGGGTGTGAGTTAGGCTTAAGACCTAATTTAGCATGGTATCAGAGCAGGGCCCATCTCACCCGATGTTGGGGCCCCCAAAATCAAAATTGCCCACGCACCAGATGCTAAGCACTGAGCGTGAGGTGGGGTGTTAAGGAATGACAAAAGTCCCACATTAGTGGTTAATGAGATGAGTGGACTCCTTATAAGGCTTGGACAATCCTCCTCCCTTTGAGCTAGCTTCTGGGGTGTGAGTTAGGCCTAAGACCTAATTTAACATCTTTTAGCAAAATCTGTTTGGCTATAGAATTTTTGTACTTCAAAACAAAAAGCCAAAAAACTCCATTACAATTTGTCTTGAGAAAACATGATTTAGCTCACATAAGTTTTTCATCGATGGTACCTTAATTGCTTAATCCAACTTTAGCAAGATATTTGTTCATAGGACAGAAAATCATTTATTGATTTAACGACTTACAAAAAATTAAGCTAATCAATGTTATCATTTGATTATGTTGTATACTCTAATGTGTGAAACACTGAAGCTAACTATTTTAGTTGTATTTTGTTGTGGTGCAAATATGGATATAATTTGTGTAATGACTTTTGCATAATGTGTTATCCAATTTACTGTAAAATCAATTATTTTGATAATTTTTAGAATTTATAAATACAAATTATTGTTTCATGTTTATTTTTCTTAAAAAGTAAAATATATAAAAATTATGACCAAATTTTTTTTTATCCAAATTTAATTTCCCCAAAATATTTGAATATGACCAACGCTAGTATGTAATTTGCTTTCAATTAAGGTGGAACCTGAAAAGATAAAAAGACTATCATTAAAGTTAGACTACTAATCATTGTGCCCACCAAACTTTACTTGAGAAAATGAGTGAACATAATCCTTTGATAATTTGAATAGAAAGAAAATACTTTTTATTATAATTTCATGTTCCAGATGTAAAAATAAAAGTTTATGATTAAAAAAAAGGATAAAACCTAATATATATATATTTTAATAAAGACGTATGAAACTAATTGATGGATACTAGAAAAGTGAATAAATACAAAGTTTTAATATGGTTAGTTCTTCTCTCGTTATCGATGAGTAGTTTTAGGTTTGATGACCCCTAATTTTGTAAGGAAAGTGAAAGAGATCCACCAATAATGTTATTTGGACACTCATGGTACAACTGTTTCTCTAAACCAAAAATATTCTTGGTGGAAGTTAAAATCTTTTGCCTCTAATTCTTGATACCTTTCCTAAAAAATGAGGAAAATTGTGGAGGGGGAAATTATTAAGAAATCAGTTGGAAATTTGTGCTAATTGAGATATTTACAAGGAGTTTAGAGAGAAAATGACAAAAATGGTTCTTTATCTTGGTAGTACGTTCATAATAGTCTCTTAGATATTAGTTGAGTAATTTTAGTCTTTTAAGTTTCTTCAAATTGAATATTTTTTTATCTTCACTAGACAATTATCAAGTTCTGAGTTTTGATTAAAAAAGTATTTTATATTTTAATTAAATTTAATAATTACAATTTGATAAATATTTGACTAAGATAAAAATGTTTATTTTTGACAAATTTAAAAAATTAAAATAGCTTTATTGACACTTGTGAAACTATTTTAAACCTACTATCAAAGATAAGAAACAATATTTCTCATTTTCTCGAGTTTAAAGGAAGATCATCAGTTTCTTGGATGCTTTTGTTTCAAAATAAAACAAGAAGTTTAAATGACAAATAACTCTTCTTTCTTCAAATTGTCTGTAATTCTTACACCTTATTTGGATGGTTATTACCCGTATTGTTACTTTAAATATAATGTTTGTTTTGATTGTTACTTAAATTCTATTGTATCGTATCGTTTAAACTCATCGTTAAGTAACGACGAAAAGATCCATTTTATGTAACGATCGATTTGGTGTGATCCGTCGTTACCTTAATATTTTCTTCTCATTTTATCTTTATTTATTATTCAATAATTATATTTCATCTTTTACCCTACATTTTCATAATAGATCTACCCCTTGTCCTACCTTTCTTGTAGGCTAATTTATCATTCAAATTATAGATGTAACATTATGTAATAATGGAGAACGATACAATATATCCAAACATTGTATTCATTAAAACAAGGGAAAAAGCTCAAATATGCCATCGAGCTTTCAGAAAAGGCTCATTTATGTCATCCGTTAAAAGTTTGGCTCATCTATACCATTACCGTTTAAGAAAAGGCTCATTCATGCCATTATTTTTTAACGGTGATTTTGCAAAACCATTTTTTACACGTGGCCAATTATAATTCGGCCACGTCATTATTTTTTTTAGAATTTTGATTTTTTATTATAAAAAAATAATGACGTGGCCGAATTATAATTGGCCACGTGTAAAAAATGGTTTTGCAAAAAATGTTTGTTCAGAATTTTGATTTTTTATTATAAAAATAATAATGACGTGGCCGAATTATAATTGGCCACATGTAAAAAAATGGTTTTGCCAAACCACCGTTAAAAAATAATGGCATGAATGAGCCTTTTCTTAAACGGTAAAGGCATAGATGAGCCAAACTTTTAACGGATGACATAAATGAGCCTTTTCTGAAAGTTTGATGGCATATTTGAGCCTTTTCCCTTAAAACAATACGGTACAATACAATATAATATGAAACAATACATAACAATCATCCAAACAAAGTGTTAAATGACTTAGGGCTTGTATGGTTGAATGTATAAGAATAATGCTAAATATATATAGTGTATTAGTGATTTTTATATTAGTTATGAAGAGATTATTTCTTATGCATTATTTGGTTTGGTGTATAAAAAATAACACACATTACATAATTTCTAAAGAAAATTATTTACAAAATAACCCTCCACAAATATGATAAAAAAGAAAGTTTTGACTAAAAACATACTTAAATTATACCCCCAACTTAAACTACATCCTTAAATTATCCTTTTTAACAAAAAACATCCTCCAAGTATTTGAAACTTAACAATTTTCATCCCTCTATTAAAATTTGTCAAAAAATTAGCAAATTCCACACAAAAACATATGCAATTCATATTATTCTCATAAAAAAAAATCTATAATATTATTACCGGTTGAAAAAAGCATTGAAAAAAAATTTGAGACTCGTATTTTCTGTTAAAAAAATAATGTTAGGATTGTGTGAGTCTACGAGGAGACGTGATCTCCTCTTCTCCTTTACCAACTGAATGAAGTTGGAGCTTAATTTCACACAATCTTCACCTTGCAAAGTCAAAATGTCGTTAAAACAAATTTTTTTTGGGCAAATTGATAATTGAGGTGATCAAGATTCAGGTAATTTTGATCTCTAGTACTCAAATTTCATTTTTCATTATTAGAAGTAAAAGTCTCACCACTTTTTGCAGATTCAATGTAAACAAAACATTTCCATTTATACTTCTTTGATATCAAATCAAATGAAAAGTAAATAAAAATAAAGTTGCTAATTCAAAGGAAGACAATGCAAAATGTTGTTACTAAAAAAATTATAATATTATTTTAGATGTATGTAGAATGAACATAATTGATTTATTGCGTGATTTAGAGAGTTTAATTTGTTGAGAGTAGTGTGAACCGTACATGTTGTTGTGAAGAACTTGTTAATTTTTGACAAATTTTAACAAAAGAATGAAAGTTGTCAAATTTTAAATAATTAAGGAATGTTTTTTGTTAAGAAAAATAATTTAAGGATGTAGTTTAAGTTGATGGTATAGTTTAAGGATGTTTTTGTAGAAACAGTTTTAGGGGCAATTGTGTTTTTAACCATGCTAATGCATGCATTAAAAGCCTTTGCATTACTTATGCCACATGGATTTCTATTTATTAATGATACACACCTCAATACACAATAAAGTGTGTACATAGGTTCAAAAAATGAACCAAACAAGATACTACTAATACACAAAGTTACTGCATGCATTAGTTTTCTGATACACTTTACAAATGCAAAAATAAAAATAAATTCTAATCTTATGGAAGGAAAATGTAACCAAAATTTTGCATTTGAGAATTTCATACCATTTTCAAATATGCATAGCTTTAAATCTTCTAACTTTTAGATCTTCAAATCTTCAAACCTTTAAACTTTCAAGTATTCAAACCTTCAAATACAATTCTTCAAATATTCACATACTTTCAATCTTCAAATATTAATATCTTCAATCATCTAGTGTTCAAATAATAAGATGATTAGAGAATTAATTTAATCATTGTCATTAATTCATTGTTCAAGAGTTAGTTATACAGTTAATTATAAGTTGGTTAGATGGCTCTTAGGATGACACGTGCGATGACAAATTTAGTTGAGTCATTCACACGTGGTATGATCCTTCTAAATTCAGTCTATAAAAGCATTGATGAATGGTTTAATATGTAGTTTTTGATTTGTCAAGATGAATAATATTTTCTCCTTTCTTTCGGTTCATAACTTTTCTTTGTTCATCTCTTTCTTGAGAGCTTCTAAGCTCATAGTTTAACATGGTATCAGATCATTCGATCCTGGTGCTATAGCTTAAATTAGTTATTTCTTAGTTGTGTAGTTGCGTGGTTGAAGATTGCAGTAATGAAGATCACAAAAATTGATCAGAATGATCTTTTGTACATTCGCAAGTCAGATGCTTTAGGAGTTGTGTTGATTCTCATTAAACTGACAGGTTCTAAGAATTATGGGATCTGAAGCAGGTCGATTAGGATTGCATTACTAGGGAAGATGAAGTATGATTTTGTTACAAATGCTTGTACCAGAGCTTTGTACAAATATGAGTTACATGAGCAGTGGAAAACTTGCAATGTAATTGTGTTATCCTAATTGATGAACATAGTCAGTAAGGATCTTCTTAGTGGAATTGTCTATGCCATAATGACTTTCACCGTTTGGGCACACCTGAAAAAGAGATTTCATAAGGTGAATTGCATAAGGATCTATTAGCTGCACATGGAGATCACCACACTTACACATGGTACAGATTCAATAGCTCTTTTCTTTACAAAGCTGAAGACTCTTTGGGGTGAATATGATGTTGTGGTTCCCAATCCTAGCTGTGCATGCCCTCAGTAAAAGGATTATGTTGATCACCTACATCAACTGTGATTGATTCAATTTTTGAGTGGCTTGAATGAGTTATATGAAAAGGCTCATAGACAGATCCTACTCAAAGGAGTCACACTTTCCATAAATCAAGCCTATGTTATGATCATAAAAGATCAGATCCAACATTCAAGCTATATGGAAAATGTAGTTTAGAAACCAGATCTAATAGTTATGAATGTGTATAAGAACCAAGGAGGGAATACCAAAGGAAATGAAATGTGAGTTTTTGTCCATTTGATTGGTCATACCAAAAACAATTATTACAAATTGATAGGCTATCCCAAAGACTAGAAACAAAGAAGGAAGTCTGGTAATCTGAGAAACACATCAGGTTCTTCTCACACTGGTGACTATGGAAAACAATTTTTAGCTTGCAACATTAGGAGTTCAATAGGTCCTTCACACTATGGAGGATAACACTCATCAAATCATGTATCTGGTGGTGGATTTTTTAATCATTCTCAGGCAGCTATTCAGGAGGAGGATAAGACCTTCCCAAAGGGACATGCATTCACAGGCCAAAAGTATAAGTAAATTATGGAGATGCTGAACAAGGAAGTGAATGACTCTAAGATAGTCAATATGACAGGTATTGCTACTTATTTACTATAAAATTTTTTTGCACAGGATTGGATAGTGAATTTTGTTGCATTCCATCACATTATAGCAGATAACACTTATTGACAAAGAGTCACAGTCTAACTAAGTCACAACAGAACCTAGTACATCTACCTACCGGTGACAGGGTAAAAATTAGTCACATTGATGAGACATCTATGTTTGAAAATGAGAGTGTGAAAGATGTCCTATATATACCAAACTTCAAGTTCATCCTTTGTCAGGCTCAAAAATCACAAAGGAACTATCTTTCTTGGTATCTTTTTACCCTAAATTTGTATTTTTCAGGACCTCTTCAATGATAGGGTTCTCTTGATGTAGTCGTTCATTTTGATGTTTATGCTTTGATTTATCACGATGCTGCCTTATCTTTTTTGACGCCAAATATGGCTATGAGATTTGATATTTCTCCAGATGTGTTGTTAGAACCCTTTTCTGTCTCTACTCCTATTAGTGAATCTACCGTGACTAAGAGAGTCTTGGAAAGTTTCTCTTCTTCTTATCCCATAGAGTCACTTATGTTGATCTTGTAGAGATCGATAGGTTAGATTTTGATGTTATTCTTGGAATGGATTGGCTTCATTTTTTTTATGCTTCTGTTGATTGTAGAACCCGAGTGGTTAAGTTTCAGTTTCCAAATGATCCTATTCTAGAGTGGAAAAAGGGAAATTCTCTGCCCAAGGGTAAGTTTGTTGCTTGTCTTAAAGATAGAAAGATAATTTCTAAGGGTTGCATATACCCTCTTATTCGGGTTAGGGATACGGATTCTAAAACCCCTATTCTTGAGTCAGTCCGCATTGTAAATGTGCTTTCAAAAGTGTTTCCCGATGATTTACCAGGTGCTCCTCCCAAAAGAAAAACAGACTTCGATATTGACGTTCTCCCAAATACTCAATCTAACTTTATTACTCCTTACCATATGGCTTCGATAGAAATTAAGGAATTAAAGGAGTAATTGAAATATTTGTGGGATAAGGATTTTATCCGATCGAGTATCTCTCCATGAGGTGCTCCAGTTTTGTTTGTTTGAAGAAGTATGGTTTACTTCACATGAGTAGTGATTACCGACAATTGAACAAGTTTACCAGTAAGAATAAGTATCCTTTTCCAAAGATTGATGATTTGTTTGATTAACTCTAAGGAGCGAGTTACTTCTATAAGATTGACCTCCGATCAGGTTATCACCAATTGCGGGTAAAAGAAAGTGACAATTCCAAAGACAATTTTTTGAACTCAATATTGTAATTATGAGTTTTTGGTAATATCATTTTGGTTTAACTAATGCTCCAGCCACATTCATGGAGTTAATGAATAAAGTGTTTGGAAAATTTCTTGATATATTTATGATTGTATTTATCAGCGACATATTCATTTACTTGTGGAGTGAGGATGAGCATGCCGATCATTTGAGGATTGTGTTAAAAATCCTCAATAAGCGAAAACTATTTGCAAAGCTTAGTAAATGGGAGTTTTGGTTGAGATCTGTGGCTTTTCGTGGTAACATTATTTCTAGTAAAGGTATTGAGTTAGGTTCTAAAAGGATGGATGTGGTTAAGAGTTGTCCTAGACTTCTATCTCCTCCGTACATTCGAAGTTTCTTGGGTTTGGATGGATATTGTAGAAGGTTTCTGGAAGGGTTTTCTTCGATGGCCTCTCCATTGACTGTATTAACCAAAAATAAGGTTAAGATCTAATGGTTGGAAGTGTGTGAGAAGGGTTTTCAAGAATTGAAAGATAGACTTACCTCTGCTTTGATGTTGACTTTACCTGAAGGCTCCGATAGGTTTGTTGATTATTGTGATGTTTCCAGGATTGGATTAGGGTGTGATCTTATGCAAAATAGGGAAGTTATAGATTATGCTTCAAGGCAACTTAAGATTCATGAAAAGGACTATCCTACCCATAATTTGGAATTAGCGGCGGTTGTTTTTGCCTAAAAAATTTGGAGGAATTATTTGTATGGTGTCCATGTTGATGTATTTACTGATCACAAAAGTTTGCAATGTGTATTAAAGCAAAATGATCTAAATCTTCGCCAATGTAGATTGCTAGAACTTTTGAAAGACTATGATATAAATGTCCGTTATCCCCCCAAAAAAGCCAAAGTGGTGGCCGATGCCTTTATTTAGTTATCAATGAGTAATGTGGCACATGTTGAAGATGGTAAGAAATAATTGGTTTGTGATGTTCATAGATTAGCTCGACTACTAGATAAGGGTGGTGTTGTTGTTCAAAATGGCTCGACATTATCTTTTGTGTTGAATGTGAATGCTAAGCAGAGTCTTGATCTAAATTCGGTTGAGTTAAAGGAAGATGTTGTAACACCCTGCATTCAAAATACCAAAATAGCAGCTTTTCAAGACTTATAGGTACCATCCACGAGGACCCAACCACGGGTCGTGGGTCGAGCCACAAGTTGTAGGTGGGCCCATGGAGAGGGCCACCCAAAATTTGTCCAGGCCATGGACCACGGTGAGACCTACGGATCGTAGGTGGGACCACGCCCCGTGCATGTGGTCCAACAGCCGTTGGTTCAAGCAAAAGTCTATGACCATGGACCACGAGTGTGCAAGATAGACCGTTGGTCCATCTAGGTCCATCGGTGGTGAGTCATGGGTCAGGGCTGACAGTTAAGTTTCAGGGGTAGTTGGGTCTTTTCCTAATTAATTAGTTCATATACTATGTCATTTTGCCTATGTCTAGGACCCCTATATAAGTCTTTTTACCCCAAATTCACCCCATTTAATTCATTTTTCCAATTTCCCAAAAAAAGCCAACTCCTCTCAAATATTCTCTCTAGATACTTGAAGAAGAAGAAGAAGGATCCATCTAGGGTTCAAGCTAAGGTTCCAATTTCTCCATTGAAGATAAGCAATTGGACTTGAGGTATGAGAGTTTTCATCCATGAATTCCTTCCATTCATAGAGTTCCCGAATTCCTCTTTTTCAAAAGGTAGAATTCCCCAATTAAGTTAGGGTTTTCTTCAATTTCCATGGGTTCCTTTCATTATTGATTTGAATGATTGAATTATGACCTTGTAAGCATGAATTGATGATTTACTATGGTTTTATGATGTTTTCCCCTATGATCCCATGAAATCCCCATATTTTCAAGTTATGAATGATATGATGTGAGATTTTGATCTTATAGGAAGAGTTTTATGAAATTAAGCATGTATTGATATAATTGCATGAAGTTATGATGAAATCCATATCTAACCCTTGTTTTCTAAATGTTGATAATTGAAAGAAGGTTTTTGGCCTTGAAAGGTGATTATGGAATTATGCACTTTTCATGAGAATTATGTGAATGTAGTTAAGGGTGCTTTGACAGTAAAGTACCAATGATGATGATCATGATGTGTTATTGAAAGGTTTTCTCATATACACATAAGAACAAGATGTGAAAGGTTTTCTCACATATAGAGGATTCTTAGGTTGAAATATTATTCTCACCTAATTGAATAAATGAATAAGAGCTATCCTAATGAACTAGCTTGGATTGGCAAGATGACATGCCTTTCCATGGATAATGAGAATAAGTATGGAAATACTATTTCGTGGGATTTATGCTTAGTACCGAGTGTATATTGACATTGAGATGAAAGCTCTCCCGTTAGTAGAGGCCGGGTTTCTAGAAGAAGTCTCATGAGATGAAAGCTCTCCCGCTAGTAGAGGCCATATTTCTAGTAGCAATCTCCGTATCCCTTAACTATGTGCCCCCATAGGTTGATTAGCTAGTGGATCCACATAATCTAGAAGTCCATGGTTCTACCTTAGGAAAGTAGAACAACCCTTTTCGATGTGGGAGACATCGGCGGCTTATTTCATTCCATAAAGGTTTCTTATTTAGCAGAAGATTATGCTAAGTTGTATCTAAAGGAAATGGTTACGTTGCATAGGCTGCCCCTGTCCATTATTTCTAATTGTGGTATCCAATTTACTTCTCAATTTTGGAAGTCTTTCCAAAAGGGTCTTGGTACCTGTCAAGCTTAGTATGATTTTTCATCCTCAAACTGATGGGCAAGCAGAGCGTACTATCCAAACTTTGGAAGATATGTTGAGAGCTTGTGTGATTTACTTCAAGGGTAATTGGGATGATCATTTTACTTTCATTGAGTTTGCGTATAATAATAGTTATCATTCAAGTATTGGTATGACTCCAATTGAGGCTTTTTATGGTAGAAGGTGTAGATCTCCCATAGGTTGGTTTGAAGTTGGTGAGGTTGCTTTGATAGGTCCCGAGTTGGTTCATGAGGCTATGAAAAAGGTTTGACTTACTAGAGAAAGGTTGAAAATGACTCAAAGTTGACAAAAGTCTTATGCCGATGTTAGAAGAAGAGATCTTGAGTTTGATGTTGATGATTGGGGTTACTTGAAAATTTCACCTATGAAGGGTGTCATGAGGTTTGCCAAGAAACTAAAGCTTAGTCCGCATTATGTTGGTCCTTTTCAAGTGTTGAGGTGGATAGACAAGTAGTCTTATGAATTAGACTTTCCCTCTACATTATCGTTGGTGCATTCGGTGTTCCATGTGTCCTTATTGAAGAAGTGTACTGGAGATCTAACTACTATTGCATCATTAGAGAATCTTGGTATAAAGGAAAGTCTTTCGTATGAAGAAGATCCGGTTGAGATTTTTGACTAACAAGTTTGAAAGTTTAAAAATAAAGATTTTGCATCCGTAAAAGTATTATGGAGGAATCAAAAGGTTGAGGATGCTACTTGGGAGGTCGATGCTAATATGATATCCCAATCCTCATCTTTTTTCCTCTAATCCTACTCTAGCTTGAGGTATTTAGCTTCTCGTGTTTGTTTCTTTTGGATTGATGTGTCTTAGTCATTCTCATTTTTCCATATGCATGCATGTATGTTTTTTGAAATGATGCTTTAGCTTGGAGTCGATTTCCCTCCTTGGTTATATGCATTTATGTGATTGTATTCATGTCGGGTTAGTAGATCTTTTTTCCCTACTCTTTCCATA
The DNA here is from genome assembly GCA_029007595.1 of Solanum commersonii. Lineage (NCBI taxonomy): Eukaryota > Viridiplantae > Streptophyta > Magnoliopsida > Solanales > Solanaceae > Solanum > Solanum commersonii. Next base: position 3,226,743 of record JAJTWQ010000055.1, on the reverse strand, counting down.
CTGGCTTGAGTCCCATTCGAGGATGGGTGTTTTCAAAAGGGAGATATTGTAACACCTCGGATATTAGAAAAGTAAGATACAACATTTATAGCCATTGTTTGTGTTCTACATGTCCAGTCTATGGGCCATAGAAGCTTCTACGGACCGTAGAAGGCATCCGTAGAAATTGGATTGAACTTTTGGGAAAATCAAGTTCCGGTACCTCATTCTATGGTTAACCAGGACAGTCCGTCAAACTTGTTACGAGTCGAAGATAGGTTTTGTAGAACGGTCCCAACTTAGTGAAATTTTAGGGTCAAAGTTGAGTTCTACGGTTGGGGTCAACGGACTGGACCAATCCTATCAAAATTTGTCTTGAAATTAGGCTTTAGTACTTGGTCTACAGTTCACCAGTACGGACGGTAGAAGTGGCCGCTCCCATAGACCAAGTCATCAGTTATGTTTAAAGGGTTTTGAGGTCTTTACCTTGTGTGTTAAATACCTAATCTACACCATTTTAACCCCTATTCGAAGCCCTTTATAATAATTTTAAGTCCTAGAACTATCCACTCTAAACCTTTCTCCTAAATCCCTAATTCCCTACCACATCCATCCCCTTAAATTCTCTCTCAAGATAAGGAACAATAAGCTAGGGTTTCCACCAAGGTTTCTTTAATTCACCACAACAATCGGGCCTTGATCACTAAGGTATGTTAGTATTCATCAATGGCGCTCTTTCCTCCATTGGGTCCACAAAGATTCCAATTCTACAAGTTCAACAAATTAAAAGTTAGGGTTTTATTCAATCTTCATGGGTACTTTTCAATTATGATTCAATTAGCTATTTTATATCTTCTATTGCATGAATTGGAGTAATTACAAGTTTTTATTTTTTAAAAGTTGAATTAATATGAACCCATGCATGACCCATGATTTTTGACTATGAACACATGATGAAGCTTACAAACTATAAATATGAATTTTTGAAGATATGCATGTTTTTATGAAATTGATGTATATGACTTAAGAATGCTTTTAGATGAAAGTATCAATGAGATTGTGAATGGTTTTCTCACATACTACTATGATCATGATTGTGAAAGTTTTCTCGCATAAGGATTCATAAGGTTGAAAGGTCTTCTCACTTAAGTTGAATCAAGATTTAAGGAGCTATTCTAAATGACTTTTAGCTTGGATTGGTAGCTTAATTGTGCCTTTCCATGGATGATAAAATGAATATGATTAATGACTATTCTATGATATTTTACTTAGTACCGAGTGAATATTGAGGTGGAGGCTCTCCAGTTAGTAGAGGTCGTGTTGATAGTAGCAATCTCCTTGTCCCTAACTACGTGCCCCCATAGGATGTCTTAACTAGTCGATCCATGTAAGCTAGAAGTTTATGGTCCTTACCTTGACAAGTAGGACATCTCCTTTCGATGTGGGATAGATAATGAATTTCGTATTTTAGCTCACATGGTCTATGTCGGTTAATGGTAAACATCTCACAATAATGAACTAGGTTACTTTTAAAGTATCTCACTAGGTGTTTTAAGTATTTTAAGCTTGCATTGACCATGATTATCACTTGTTTACTATTCATCTTATCTTTGCATGTCATGTAAAGTTCTTTTAGCATGATTTCATATAGTTTTTGTATTGTTATCATAGTTAGTACATTCCATGTACTAATGCATACTTGTTCCTACATTGTTTTATAAATATAGGGTTTGACGTTCCTACCTCCCATACTTGTGGATAGTTGATCTCCTTTGTCAGTTCGAAGATTGGTGAGTCCTCATGTTTCGAGGACCAGTACACTTTCATAGCTTTTCTTTATTTCAATTTTCAAATACTGTATGTGTTGCATGGGTTACGTCTCAACCACTTTTTTGATGTGTTAGATGGTTAGTTGAGACTATGTTAGACTTCCGCTTTGTCAAACTTTTGTATGATATGAGAATGCTTCTTTTGAAATCTTTATTTCTATTATATTGTATGATGTGTTCCATGTGGCTGGTGTAGATTTTTTCAGGGTTTTATACATCATGTTACACCTAGGGTATACTTTGGGTCGTGACACGTCTAAACCACTCCTTTTTGATGTATTAGATGGCTTGTCAGATTTATGCTTTGTCAAACTCATTTATGATATGAGATTGGTTCTTTTGAAATCTTTATTTCTATTATCTTGTATGATGTATGGTAAGTGGCTTGTGTAGGGCCTTTCGGGGTCCTATACGTCATGTTACACCTAAAGTATACTTTGGGCCATGACAGTATCAATCAAAACCATATTAATAAGTCACAAATAGTAAGTACACATATTCAAAATCCAATATGGAACACAAATTATAATTACTTGATTCGTCATTATTCAAAGGCAACTCGTGAGGAATTCCATGAATTCTAGAAATTCGATTCCAAATCAAAATTTGGGCACATAATAAAATTGTTTAAATTTGAATCAATCTGGGCTGACGTTAGCCCACTATAGCGGGAAGCCTCCCATTATGGTGGTGCCACTAAAGCGCATGTGTGGCCGCTATAGCAGGGTTGACGAAATCAGACCCTAGATAAAATATTTTTTTTTTGTTTCATCCTCCCACTTTTGATGATGAATAGATGCGAAGGTTGTTCCAAAAATCTTCTTAAGCCACTCTTAGCTTGGGAACCTTGGAGGGAAGAGATTCAGCGCGGGCATGGTTAGAACTAATGAGTCTGACTCATTGGACTCAAATTCATGAATTATTGCCATATTTTAAAATTAATTAAAGGGTTTTAAGCCCTAGTTCTCTTGAATGCATGCATTCCTTAGAAAAAACAAGTTAGGTGGATTTGAAGTTGAAAATCAGTAAAGCACACTGGCGTCCCACATGAACCAACTGGTGTTTCACCAGCTAAACACCAACTTGAATAGAGTAAAGTTGCCTCACAAAGGTGCTGCAACTCGTACAGTGCAATGATTGATCGGCGATTTGCTGGTTCCGACATAGATGCGGCGTTCCACCAGTTCAGCACAAGTATGGAGAGGGAAGCTGAACGGGAAAAATGTAATTATTGAAAGTAGTGCTCCCTTTAGAATGTTCCAAGGATAGAAATGGAGAATTTAATTCTCTGCAATCACGAATGATGAGGTCAAAATATTGACTTTCTGCAATAACATGAGTTTGACTAAAAAAGTGTAGGTCTGATTTAATCAACCTTTGCGGTTATAAGAGTGGGTTCGTGATCGTGAATAACAAAGTACATGATATAAGCGTGGTGATGAATTTTAGATGATATCTTATGCCATTTTTGAAAAACTGGACTATATTGGTGATTTTAGTGCATTGATTTTACCTGCAAATACAAGATATTAATTCTTTATCACCATTTTTACAACTATACTCAAATTTTATTGAATTTAATAGGTGACATTGGGGGTTTAGGCTTAATTTTCTTAGACTAGTCATTTCACATTTTACAAGTCTTGCTATAACATGAATATCTTATTTATGGTTAGGATGACAATGGACGGGATAGAATAATTTTCTTAGAAAATTTATGGGGGACAAATCAGTTGCGGATTATAAAATTCCTAAATATAAATTAAATGATTTTATTTGAATTAAAAGCAAATCTTTGTAGTATGTCTTTGTTTTTTATTCGTATAAAAGTGTATTGTTGCTCCCCAGTCTACACGCAAGTGTATGTGGTCGCTCAAGTAATATAGATTCTTAAAGAAACGAGTTATCGTTCCCAAGGGACTTATTATTAACTTATATCCAACACTTAACTCCACAAATAAAATAGAAGTAACCGTTTCATAGATGGTGATGATTGTTAACTACTACTAATTATGAACTAAATAAACGTAACTAATTGTGAACGACTTTAAGATGATGTTTCAAGCAAGTAAAAGACAATTAATGGGCTGCAACATGCAATGAATCTCATGTATCATATTATTGGCTTAGAACTAAATTTAATCGTCAAGTTACTCATTTACTGGGTTAATTGTATGAGTCGGGTTCACACCTCTAGTCGCCTAGCCCAGTTAGCTATCTAACTACATCGTTGAGTGAGGATAAATAGACTAACTGACAAGCATTTATATTTCATCTTGTTTCGTAACCAAGCGAGTTGTTCGTCCGGCATCACTCCTGAACACAAGTCAGCTCAACTTAATGGGTCAATCAAGCTCTCTACATTCTCCGGTCTATCTAACTTCTCCTCTTCCGATTCAAGTTTAGACAATATATTTATTATATGGTGATCAATCATAAAATACTAAAACAAGAACATAGAAGTAACTTATAATGACAACAAATAATTAATTCAACAAGCCTTATAGCCCAGAACTAGGGCGTTTAGCCACTCATACTATTAGAAAATCACAAAATACAATTGTTTATGCGATTTTCGGAAAATAGAAGAGTTAGAAGATCAAAACCTATTACAAACGTAGATACTTGCTCTTTCAAACCAATAAAAAGTCGAACCCTAATTATGGAGCCCTAAGGGTCTATTTATAATGGTAGGAAAATTAGAGCCAAAGTCTATTACAATTAGGAATCCTTTTTTAACACTTTAAAGCTGGAAAAGTTGGGATCCCACTAGCGTGTCGTGCCTAGCATTGCGCCCAAACTTCACCTCTGAGGTTTTCACCCTGGTGCGTCGCGCCTCTTAGAGCGCCTGAGAAAGGCCCTAGAATGTTGGGCCTTGGCGCGTCGCGCCTCTCAGTGCGCCTGAGAGGCCTCTCTGAATGTTGGCCCTTGGCGCCTCACGCCTAGCAGTGCACCTGACCCTGGGGCCTTCAGCCTTAGCTTCTTTTCAACATATCCTTGCATCTTTTCCTTCAATTTGACTCCAATCTCCTTGAGAGTTCCTGAAACCTCTAATCACATATTTAGTGCATAATTTCGCAAGTATAACGAAATCAAGCTAATAGACTCAAGATCATTCATTACTTCAATCAATTCATGGGCAAATATTGACAACTTAGGCATATAATACGCCTAAGATCACCATCCCACACTTAGACTTTTGTTTGTCCTCAAACTATCTTTAGACTATCAACTCTTTTTCACAACCCTTGGCCTTACCAACTTACCTTAAAATCAACCAAACATTTTTAATCATGATGTTGTAGTTCACAATGGATGCAACATTTCACAACATTTACACCAAGTTAAAACACATGCTCAAAGAATGACTCTTTTAATATTTTTTAAGGCTAATGCAAATTCATACAAATACACCAACTAGATAATCCTACACATGCCATGAATGCCCTCACTTATTTTTGTTTAGTAAGGCCTTTCACTCAAGCAATCACCATATCACAAGGCCTATTTTTTTCAAACAATCAACTCACTCTTACAAGAGAAGTTCTTACTTTTCTCAACATACCATAAGCTTGGCAATAGTGTATTCTTACTTTCGCATTATATTTCTCAAGAAATCAAGAGGACTTTCATTTGGTTGTAATGTCGGCTTAAGGTAAGGGAGGGAATATTTAGGAACCATTTTTGTGACTACACCTCCTTAATGCACATGTCATTATTTTGCCAACAATCTCCTTCATAGATTTTCTTTCCTCCTAGTACACACTTCATGAATATTTACCCTCTTTGTTGCTCCATCCTTTCTCTCTATTTTTTTTTTCATGCCTTTGCACTAGCCACCCTCACTTTCGATTTTAAGGTCCGAGTAAGGTACACATTATCCTTGATAGGACCAGGGCCAAAATAGAATTTTTAACTATTTTTTTTTTCACACAATGTAGCATTTCACCCTTTATTATATCAACCAATAGTTTTCAACCCTTCTTCTTAACATACTGCATTAAGGATTTTATTAGGATCAAAAGCCTTGGTATCAAACAAATGGGTTTCAACTTATCATGTGGCTTATCAATAAACAAGGCTAAATGCTCAATGAGGCTTCACTAGGGATGATTTCAATGATAGGCATACAAGTAGAGTTAAGAATTGGTTAACTCAAAGAAACGCCTCCATTACATTCCCTAAGTCATACAAGCTACTCATTCAATCACACACAAGGCAAGTTCTAGCTATCAAGTTAAGCAAGAACCAATCAACTCTCACCACACATGGCATCATGACACATTTATGGGCATACCAACTAACATGCTCATACAACTTACATTACGGTATCACTACACAATTAAGCCCATTTATTTTATTTTATTTTGAGTCAAACTAAGAACACATGCTTATTACAAGGTTAACATTCTATTTCACTTTTCCAATTGTGACTACCCATGATGTTTGGCTAATTTTTTCGGCCATAGTTTCAAAAGGCTAAGGTTGATTTCTCAATCCTACTTTACTATGTGACTAATTTTCCCTTAAGACAGTCGTCATCCATCCATCATTGGGAACTGTCACTCATATAACGACTCTAAGACTCAATAAAGCAGTAAACTAGTCCTAGTCGGTTCAAAGGGACAATCCTTAGTAAAAGTACCGAAAACAAACGCTGAGGAACCCAAAATTAAAAATTAAAAATTTACTAAAACTAACACTAAACTCGATAAAGCAGTAAACATCTATATACAATAGAGACGTATTACCTCACCCCACACTTAAAAATAAGCATTGTCTTCAGTGCACAATTTAAAGCAAAGTATAGAGTTAGGAATACTCTCTCAGGCCTTTAGGCCTTGTTGTCACCGCCATCGAACATCATCAAGGCATTCGCCTCCTCATCATCAACATCATCTTTCTTATCATCCATCACCTCATCAGCAGTAGCCTCATCATCATCCAGAGGCTCCAGAAATGTGGGACTAGTCCTACATAAGGATGATGCACTCTCGGTCAAAGGGTAGCAATCCGCCAGGTTTTCCATCTCCTCATCTGTAACCGGGCATCCTCAGATCCGCAGCTGCAGCTATGCCATACCAAACATTCTTGCCATGACACTGTCATCACGGGCTTGCTTTTCTTGGGCAGACAAGACAGGTCCATGGGACGTGTCTGGTACCTTTGTTCGAGTCACATCAACTAACTTACCCGTCAGATCCAGGTGAAAAGGAATAGTTAGGTCCAGAACCTCTTCCTCAATACCCCGAGCCTTTATAAATCGAGTGATCCCCCCTATAGCAAAAATGCTACCTTATATTATTCCAAAATTTCATCATGTTTTGTCTAAGAATCGCCCCTACATTAATGGGCATCCCCTTTATTAGCATATAAACCAACACCACCCTATCCCTTGTTACCTCTGTCAGATGTTTCGCGGGTAGTAGCACAGTACACACTATCTTTAACCACACCCTAGCAACTTGATTGAAATTAGAAAAATGGAGGGTATAATGCCTCCCAGTATCCTTGCTACGGTCCTATCTAGCCGTGGACTCTATCCCACATAAAGTATGTCAGATATCCCTATAAGGAGGTTTATCCTTCAATGTATTAAAGTCATCAGAATCACAATTTGGGGTCCCCAAAAATTCATTTAGTATCGTAGCATTGAACTTTACATCCTTACCTCTAATAGGAACACTTTTATACTTAGTTTCAGTGAGCTAATTTGCATAAAATTCACAAACTAAAGACAAATTACAATCTCCCGAATGATCAAAAGTAAATCTCAACCCTAACTCAACCATAGTCCGATAAATAACAGGAAATTGAGACTGCAACCTTACCTTATGGACATACTCATCGCCCATTTACTTTGGTTCGCGCTGACACTCAAACCATTCCCAACCATACCGCTCCACCGCCTTTTTCCTAAATTTCTTGACTGGTTCTCGATTGCCGAACCCGAATGCTTCCCCCTTTCTACTCTGCTTAGAACCAACCACATTCTTTGCTTTTGGAGCCATTGTAACCTGTGAAGAAGAACAAAAATGGAGAAAAAGAAAAAAGAAAAAAAATCATAGTTAGAGGGGGGGTTTCGGGTTTGGTAGTGGGTGAGAGAAAAGATGGAGAAAGAGTTGGGAGGAAGAGAGAAGTGGGGAAAAGTAGTGTTGGAGTTGTGGGTGCTGATGTTTTATAGTGGGTGGTAGGGAAGATGAAAGGTTGGTGGTGTTAATGGAGGTTTTTAAAGATGAAAGGTGAGAAAAAGAAGAAGAGTTAGAGAGAATTTAGGGGGGTTGGGCGGTTTTTAGGAGAATGGGGAAAGAATTTGAGATTTGGGGGTTTTAAGGGTAGTGGATCGGGTTTGAACTGGGTCAAAACTCGATTTTAATTTTTTTGGGCAATGGCGTGATGGAGGGGCGACGCACCAGCGTAGCGTCCCAACACCGTCGCTGAATCTTCATGCCAGGTGTGGCGCGCCTACCAGTGCATCTTGCTTCAGGTAAATTCTGAGCTTGGGCGCGATGGAGGGTCGACACGCCAGAGAAGCTCCCCAACACCGTCCCTGAATGCACATGCCAGGCCAGGCTCGCCAGCTAGTGCACCTAGCTTCAGTGATTTGTTTTTTTTTTTTTCATTTTTCACTATTACAAGCTAAGTTACAAACAATGAAAAATCCTATTTAGCTAAAACTAAGAACTGAAAGTACTTTCTAGATTCTACGAATTTAAGCTATGCAAAAATAATAAAAATCAAAATTTCAAACATGAACTACCTATCTATTACATATTGTTCATGGGTTGCCTCCCATGTAGCGCTTGATTTAACATCACGGCACGACGCAACTTGGATCATTCATCATTTAGCTCAAGAGCCTCCCGATCACGATTCGAATCTACAGCAAAGTAGTGTTTCACCGTTTGCCCATTTACCAAAAATGTAGGACCAGTCTCATCTCTAAGTTCAACAACCCCATGTTGTGTCATTCTTACCATTTTAAAAGGATTAGTCCATTTAGATTTAAGTTTTTCGGGGAAGAACCTCAATCTAGAGTTAAAGAGTAGTACCTTTTCTCCCGGAGTGAAAGTACGAGTAACTATGTGTTTGTTATGCCATGTTTTCGTCTTTTCTTTGTAAAGCTTGGCATTCTCATACGCATGGAGCCTAAACTCCTCAAGTTTATGCAATTGATATGTTCTTTTTCTACCGGCCAGCTCGGAGTCCAAGTTCAACCTCTTAATTGCCCAATAAGCTTGGTGTTCCAATTCTGCCTGAAGATCACATGCTTTACCGAACACTATGTGATAGGGAGAAGTCCCTATGAGTGTCTTATAAGCAGTCCTCTATGCCCACAATGCATCATCTAACTTCTCAGACCAATATTTCCTCTGCGCATTCACGGTTTTCTGAAAAATTTGTTTCACCTCTCTATTCGAAACCTCTACTTGGCCACTCGTTTGAGTAAGGTAAGTTGTAGCAACTTTATGACGAATACCATACTTAGAAGATTTTTAACTAGATGGTTAATGTAATCCTTACCTCCATCACTTACGATTGCTCTTGGAGTGCCAAAGCGAGTGAAGATGTGCTTCTTGATGAACTTTATCACCACTGTTGAATCATTTGAAGGAAGAACGACAGCCTCAACCCATTTACACACATAATCCACAGCCACAAGGATGTATTGGTTTCCACTAGATGGTGGGAAGGAACCCATGAAGTCGATACCCCACACATCAAAGATTTCCACCTCCAAAATGTTACTTAGCGGCATCTCAGGTCTTCTTGAAATAGTACCCAACCTTTGGCATTTATCACAACACTTCGCAAAAGCAATAGAATCTTTAAATAACATGGGCCAAAAGAAACCAGATTGTAGTACCTTATGAGCAGTGCGCTCTCCTATGTGGTGACCTCCATATGGGCTAGCATGACAACTTTCGAGCACTTTGCGAACCTCATACTCCGGAATGCATCTTCTCACTACCTGGTCCACACCCTATTTGAACAAGAACGGTACATCCCAGATATAGAACTTAGCATCATGATTGAGTTTCTTCTTTTGTTGGGTGGTTACACGCGGAGGATATTCTCCACTTACTATCAAATTCACAATGTCTGCATACCATGGCACTTGAGAGATATCTAATGCCATCAATTGTTCATTCGAAAATTCTTCCCGAATTTGCTCACCTTTATTCACATGGGAAAAATCCTCCAACCTAGACAAGTGATCCGCTATCTAATTTTCAGTACCTTTCCTATCTTTGATCTCAAGGTCAAATTCTTGGGGAAGCAATATCCATCGAATCAACCTTGGTTTAGCATCCTTTTGGTTGAATAGGTACCTAATAGCTGCATGGTTAGTAAAAACAATCACTTTAGTACCTACCAAATACGATCTGAACTTGTCGAAGGCGAAAACTAGAGCTAATATCTCCTTCTCAGTCACTGTGTAATTAGCTTGTGTAGAGTCAAGGGTCTTACTTGCATAATAGATCGAGTGGAACACTTTAGTCTTTCTTTGTCCCAACACTGCACCCATTGCTATGTCGCTTGCATCACACATGAGTTTAAATGGTAGTCCCCAATTCGGAGAAATTAAGATGGGAGCCTCAATTAAGTTCCTCTTCAACATCTCAAAAGCTATCAAGCACATCTTATCAAAGTCAAACTTCACCTCCTTCTCCAAAAGACTGCACATAGGTCTTGCAATCTAGGAAAAATCCTTGATGAATCACCGGTAAAACCCTACATGACCAAGAAAACTACGTACCCCTTTTATAGAAACGGGAGGGGGCAATTCCTCAACAACTTCTACCTTGGCCTTATTAACCTCTAAACCAAATTTCGAGACCTTATGGCCCAACACTATCCCTTCTCTAACAAAAAAATGACACTTTTCCCAATTTAGAACTAAGTTAGTGTCCTCACATCTAGCAAGTACTTTATCAAGATTCCGGAGACATACCTCAAAAGACTTCCCAAAGACGGAGAAATCATCCATGAACACCTCTACAAAGTCTTCCATAATATCATGAAAAATGGCCATCATACACCTTTGAAAAGTCACCGATGCATTGCAAAGTCCGAATGACATGCATTTGAAAGCATATGTACCATCAGGATAAGTGAACGTGGTCTTTTCCTGATCCTTGGGTGCAATCAATATCTGATTGTAACCGGAATACCCATCTAAGAAACAATAGTACTCCTGCCTTGCTAGTCGATCAAGCATTTGATCAATAAAGGAACGGGGTAATGGTCTTTTCGGGTAGTATCATTTAGTTTTTGATAACCCATACAAATTCTCCAGCCGGTCACTATTCTAGTAGGAATCAACTCATTCTTTTCGTTCCTTACCACAGTCATACCTCCCTTCTTGGGAACACATTGCACTGGACTTACCCATTTTCTATTAGAGATCAGGTAAACAATTCCAGCATCTAGCCACTTTATTATTTCCTTTCTCACCACTTCTTTCATCAAAGGATTTAGTCGACGCTGATGTTGTGCACTTGGTTTGTGATCCCATTCCATGTAGATTTTGTGCATACATAGCGCCAGACTAATCCCATGAATATCAGCTATCTGCCATCCAATCGCCTTTTTTCTCCTCTCTAGGATCCTCAATATCACATCAACCTGTATTTTAGACAACTCTGCAGAAAGTATAATAGGCAAAGTTTCATTAGTACCCAAAAATGCATACCTTAGGTGTGCAGGCAGAGTTTTTAACTCCAGCTTGGGAGCTTCTTCAATTGAAGGCTTTGGTGGAGGTCCTAACTCACGATCTAATGACTTGACTCTCCGCTTGTGAGTCTCCACAAGTGCCAGATTCATACATGTTTCTATCTCTTGGGCCTCAATATCTCCATCTACCTCATGACCTGTTAACACTCTCTCTAAGGGATATTCAGGCACAATTACTTGTGATTCTACTATTTGATCAACCATAGTAATAGCAGACAACTCTTCATAGATATAAGGTAATTTTAAAGCGCGGTAAACATCGAATACCTCAACCTTATAATGCGCCCTCATAGTTAGTTGACCAGCTGCTACATCAATCAATGCCCTACCCATGGCTAAGAACGAATGTCTCAAAATGAATGGAACTTCAGAATCAGGTTCAAAATCTAAGACCACAAAATCTACCGGAAAAATCAATGAACCTACTTGAACTAACACATCTTCTACCACCCCCTCAGGCCTAGCAATGGATCTATCAGTGAGTTGGAGAATAGCCGTGGTTCTTTTTGGACTACCCAACCCAAGCTTTAGATACAATGATAAGGGCATAAAATTTATACTTGCCCCTAAATCACACAATCCGCGGGCATGTACACTTTGCCTAATTGTAATCTGCACAGTAAAACTACCCAGATCTTTTAGCTTCTTGGGTAGTCTATTTTAGATCCTAGAGTTGCAATTCTCAATAAGTGCTACAGTTTCATATTCCATGAGCCTCCTCTTGCTAGCCACAATGTCCTTCACGTATTTAGCATACTCGGGGATACCCTGCAAAATGTCAACCAAAGGTAGATTAATGTGAACCTGTTTAAGAGAAACTTACTGAAGCGTTCGTCTTGATTCTGCTTTTTTAGCCTTTGTGGAAACGGAGGTGGTAATTTCTTTTAAGGAACAAGTACCTCAACATTAGAGCTTTTTGCTACCTCTTCCACCTTCTTTTCTTTGGTACTTACCTTAGTATCTCTCTTCTTTGGAGCTAGTTCCTCTAATTGTAACCCACTTCTAGTACTTACCGCATGCAATTGCTTTGGGTTGGGCTCAGTATCACCGGGCAGCCCACCTTGGGGATGCAAGTTCAGAGAATTAGCTACCTGCGCAACTTGTTTCTCTAAACTCATTTGGGATATTTGGATGTTTCTGATGTTCTCATCCTGCTTATCTAGTCTAACATTTAATTTGGTCCTTATTTCAATCATGAGCTTTTGGAGTGGCTCTTCATTGGTCATCCCCCCTTTTGGTACACTAGGATTAGCGTCTTGGTTAGGATTTTGGTATTGTTGCACAGCCCCTTGAGAACGGTATTGGTTAGCCCTTTGCGCTTGATTTTGATTTTAGTTCTCACCCCATGAGAAATTAAGATGGTTCCTCTAGCTAGGGTTGTAAGTGTTACCATAATTTTGCTGAACTCCACCCCTTTGCACATTTCCCACATAGTTTACAAAATCTGAATTTGCCTCACATTGATTAGTTTCATGAGTTCCACTACCCATACCTCACACCAATTGGTTGCTTGTTGTACAATGTTTACCGGTGCATGGTTTAGAGCCATTTGTTTAAAATGTAAGGTCATATTATACTACATTGCATCTAATTTGGCATTTATGGCAGTAGTTTGATCTACATCTAAGATCCACGCATCCTTTTAGGTTGTGGTTCTTGGTATTTTCCCCTCATACCCTTGGTTCCCTTCTGAGAGTTTATCTTGTAAGTCAAACAACTCTTCACATGTTTTAGCTAGGGCATGTCCACCTGCTGCACTATTAAGAAGTGAACGAGCATTATAATCTAGACCCTCAAAGAAAGTGTGAACAAGTACCTCCTTAGTTTGCATGTGGTGTGGGCAAACATTCAACATTTGTTTGAAACGCGCCCATGTTTGGTACATGTCCTCCCCTTGATTTTGAGAAAAACTTATTAACTCACTCTTCAACTTAGCAGTTTTCTTGGATGGGAAGAATTGACTCAAGAACTTCTTTGCTAGATAATCCCAAGTAGTGATGTAGTTTGGTGGTTCAAAATCTAACCAATGCCTTGCGGCTCCTAACAATGAGTATGGGAACAACGTCAGCCTCACATAGTCCAATGAGACTCCAATTGGGATGTATGTATCAGTAATATCTATGAAGTTCCTAAGGTGGATTTGAGGATCCTCGTGGGGGAGACCCGTGAATTACCCATCAAAATGGAGGATTTGTACCATGCTTTAGTTTAAATATACCCCTCGGTGGAGGTTTCTTAATACTAGATGCCAAATTGGCTGTAAGTGGGACTGCCACATCACGGACTGGTCTTGCGGGTATGACAGGCGGTACTCCTTTGGTTATTCACATTTTCTAGTTTATTCAAGTTGTCTTGATTATCATCATCAATGTTTCTCGGAAGAACTAACCCGAATTCTCTTGGATGTCCTTGATTCATTTTTTTGGGCTGGTGTAAAACTCTTTTGGGTTTGTTGTAAGGTTTGACAAGTTCTCCCTTACGAGCCAGACTTGAAAATCAAGTGCCTGTAATAAAAAAGCTAAGATCAAGTAATTAATACCTGAATATTCTAATTGTAGACTTAAGAAATCGAATATAAATCAATTTGTAAGTCCCCGACAGCGGTGCCAAAAACTTGTTGCTCCCCAATATACACGCAAGTGTACGTGGTCACTCAAGTAATATAGATTCTTAAAGAAACGAGTTATAGTTCCCAAGGGACTTATGATTAACTTATATTCAACACTTAACTCCAATAATAAAATAGAAGTAACTGTTTCACAGATGGTAATGATTGTTAACTACTACTAATTAATTGTGAACGACTTTAAGATGATGTTTCAAGCAAGTAAAAGACAATTAATGGGCTGCAACATGCAATGAATCTCATGTATCATCTCATTGGCTTAGAACTAATTTTTAGTCATCAAGTTACTAATTTACCGGGTTAATTGTATTAGTGGGGTTCACACCTCTAGTCGGCTACCCCAGTTAGCTATCTAACTACATCATTGAGCGGGGATAAATAGACTAATTGGCAAGCATTTATATTATATCCTGTTTCGTAACCAAGCGAGTTGTTCGTCAGGGCATCACTCTTGAACACAAATCACCTCAACTTAATGGGTCGATCAAGCTCTCTATATTCTTCGGTCTATCTAACCTCTCCTCTGCAGATTCAAGTTTAGACAGTATATTTATCTTTTGGTGATCAATCATAAAATACTAAAACAAGAATATAGAAGTAACTTATAATGACAGCCAAGAATTAATTCAACAAGCCTTTAATAATCAACAATCCATTCGTAGCTACAACCCAGAACTAGGCGTTTAGCCACTCATACTATTAGAAAACCACAAAATACAATTGTTCATGTGATTTCTGGAAAATAGAAGAGTTAGAAGATCAAAACCTATTACAAACGTAGATACTTGCTATTGCACACCAATAAAAAGTCAAACCCTAATTATGGATCCCTAAGGGTCTATTTATAATGGTACGAAAATTAGAGCCAAAGTCTATTACAATTAGGAATCCTTTTTTAAAACTTTAAATCTGGAAAAGTCGGGATCCCACTGGCTTGTCGTGCCTAGCATCTCGCCCAAACTTCACCTCTAAGGTTTTCACCTTGGCGCGTCGCGCCTCTCAAAGCGTCTGAGAAAGGCCCCAGAATGTTGGGCCTTGGGCGTCACGCCTCTCAGCGTGCTTGAGAGGCCTCTTTGTATGTTGGCCTTGGCGCCTCGTGCCTAGAAGTACGCCTGGCCCTGGGGCCTTTAACCTTAGCTTCTTTTCAGCATATCCTTGCACCTTTTCTTTCAATTTGACTCCAATCTCCTTGAGAGTTCCTGAAACCTCTAATCACATATTTTAGTGCATAATATCGCAAGTATAACAAAATCAAGCTAATAGACTCAAGATCATTCCTTACTTCAATCAATTCATGGGTAAATATTGACAACTTAGGCATATAAATACTCCTAAGATCATGTGTTGCTACTTTTTAATTATTTTTCTTTCATACCTCTGTGTCAAGTATTGCAACTATTGTAGCATGCCTTTTAAACAAATAAATTCTCTATAGCTAATATTGTAAGAATATTTATTTGTAAGGAAGAAAAATTGTATTAGAAGTTTTTCTCTATTTATCTAAACAATTATTCTGCACCTTTATCAACATTAAGAATCTACCAAAACTCGGATGATTTTTTTTATAAAAAGATTATTTGGATTAGCTAAAACATTAATTTGGAATCACATGTCTCTCCATTTTATAATGTAACTTAAAAGGCTTTAAAAATAATTAAATAGGGAGGAAAAAAAGTTGGCAAATGGTAATAATGTGAATTGGGTTCATGCAGAACGTAGTAGGGAAATAAGTGAAAACAAAATGTTGTACTATGTGGAGCGAGGCCAGAAAATCATCTATATGAGGTAGGGGGTACTTATTCTGAATGATCATCTCATTCAACTCTTGATAATTGATACTCATTCTTATACTACCATCCTTCTTCTTTACAAACAAGATGGGAGAAACCTAAGGAGAAGTACTAGGACAAACAAATTCCTTATCATGAAATTCCTAAAGCTGATTTTAAATTTTTCTCAACTCTGTCAAAGACATGCAGAATGGAGGAATAGTTAATGGGCGAGTGCCCGACTACAAATCAATACAGGAGTCTATATCCCTATATGATGGCATACCAGTAAGATATATAGGAAACACTTCCAGAAATTTCTAAACCAGGGGAATAGGCTCAATGAAAATATTGTAAGCTAATAGGGATTCAATGAAACAATTAGGCAAGCCAAAAGTCCCATCGTCAAAGGTGAAAAACTGTTGAGTTAAAATGAAGGTTGAATGCAGTAAGAAGGTGGTAATTGGAAATTCCACGATAGTGAAAAGGTGACTCAATTGAGTTCACCAAGTGAGGTTCAAGCACCTAAAACCTAAAGTCAAAGAAGGGCGAGTTAAATAACGAATGAAGATCTGTCGAATTATGAAGGCGAGCCCAACTAATGTTTTAAATAACCGAAAGGAGAGATAAAATGTATCTTTTACCTATTCTAACTTTTTCATATTGAGAAATAGACTTTCTAGCTTTTCCTTTAATTTTGGGGGTTTTGAACAATCTTGTAATTGACAATTGAGGATTCAATTCAAAGTGGGTGTGGAAGAATATTTCTGAGTATCTACTCCTTAATGGATGAAACAATAATTGGTATAGTTTTTTTTCTCTTTTATGATGCTTGGCTAAAACCCTAATTCTAGGGGTGTGATTATGGAATTGAATGTAAATTTAATTTAGTGGGTCTAGTGTCTTGCTTTAATTTTATGTTGTTCATTCATGAGTTTGAGCTATTTAGCATGGGATTAATTTATGGGTTAAATTTGCAAATTTAATCCTAGCTTAGATCTTCGATTGATGCTTGAAAGATATTAATTAAAGTGAGTACATAGTTTAATACTTGTAAATTGGGTTTGATTGATGTAGTTTGCTCAAAGAGAAATTATGGTTCAATTCTAATTGTCAAATATGCTCAAAAGAGAGATTTTAGTAAGGTATTGGTTTGGTTTATATTATAAATAGCTGAGACCGAAAGGAGATTCTATGATATGATGCTTTGAGATCGAAAGAAGATTTGTTTCATTGACGTTTATCCGGCCTATCCATGTTTGTCTAGAATTATTGAGAAAGCACTTATACTCCTATTTGATGTTGATACCAACTCCTACACTCCTAGATCGTCTCTTGTTTAAATTCCTATTGTAAGTTTAATTTTAATAGTTGATTCATAAACCTTTATATTAAATTTGGTGGAATCGCCACCCATTTGTCATAATAGCTATAATGAATTGGCTTGCACTTTTAATTTCCGTATTGAATTCTTATATTTAGATCACTCCATGTGGGATTCGACCTCAAATCTTTTGTTGAGTATTTATATTACTAGTAATCGCGCACTTATACAATTGATTTTGTGAGTAATTTGAGCATTTTCAAAAATGACACTGCTACCGGGGAGTGGTAGCTACAAATTCAGTTTATGAAGTTAATTTGTGAACCTGTTTGTTTGTGGTAGAACAAATATTTGTTGGTGTTGTTGTCGTGCCCTTTTTTACAGGTGGAAATATGAGAAAGAACGAAAGCGGCGATGCTAGTCACTATGGATAAAATGATAACATGGCAGATATGAATGACATGCATGTTAATGTCATGGAAAGTACAAGAGCAATCTCACTATCCCTTACTAATGTGAGAGTTATGTTTCATAACCAGAACAATGTTTTAATTTCTCCAGATGAAATGAATGTTTGGAGGTCTTGCTCATTGATAACACTCAACTACACCTCATCCAATTCTAAGGGTAGGCGGTCACTAACATGTATAAACCCAACTAAGAGTTGGGGTTTATCCCACAGAGAGAGTGATACAGTAAAGAATTAGATTAAGAAGTAAAAATGTGTCCTAATCATTTGCAACATTAAAACAAATCACGAAGTTTCAAATAGGGGGAGGGGTTTGGTAACCAATTTAAGACAACGATTACTTAGCATGGGAAGTAAAAAATTATAGATTGAACCTTAGGAATGTGATCACTAGAATGCTAATTATGTGTAATGGGTAGTTACTAGTTGCTTAAAATTGTTGAATGTCAATGGGTAGGTTAGGTTTTGAGTACAATAGTCATTTCTCAATCAACTATTGCGCTTCAAGTGAGTTCTTTCGAATCTCAACAAGCATAACATAACCAAACAACTCAATTCCATAATTAACCCACTCTTTCAAGCTGGGTTTGTAAAGACGCAATCAAACCCACTTTTCAAGCTAGATTTTAAGATGCAATCAATACAACTATCAATCAATCATTCTACTCTATTAACTCTTTCTCATGAAAACATAGAGAACTAAGCTAAAATTGTATTTGCAACTACAATTCCTCAATTAAAACATGAACAATTACTTGAACCCACTTCAAAACACCATTAAAATCGGCAACTAACCACACCCATTAGCTAATTAACGCATTCGACTACATAATCACACCCCTAAGGTAAGGGGTTTTTACTTAAGAATAATGAAAAGCGAGAAATCGTTACAAATAATGTTTTCTATCTAATTTGCTAATGATCTGCAATTCAAAAATATTTAAATCAAAGCTAAAATTTTACAATCTCTGAATCTTAATCCCAAACTCTACTAAAAATGTAAAGACAATGTTCTAGAATGTAAAAACTCTCAAAAACCCAGAAGTAAACAGTGTGAGAACCCTATTTTTCTTCTTTCAAAATTGTATTTATATGTTTCCAAAATTTCAACACAGAGTTAACTCAGTGAAATAAGTCGCGATCGCTGACCATTTTGGCGATACACCAAGTTGCTCTTCTTATCGCCTTTTGACTTGGTTCCTCCATCAAATTATTCTAAAACTTTCGGCCATCTTGATCACTATCGCTGATCCTTTCGGCGTGTCGCTGAATTTCCCGGTTTGCTCGTCAAGTTGGCTTTGTCCATGGGCTATTTTGTTGGAAGTTTAGGCGAGCTGGAGGCCCACCTGTGAGTCGCCGAGTGAATTCTATGAGCTCCAGCTTCTCTTTTCTTCAAGTTTTTCAATTTTTTTTATTCCTTGTTGCATCATAATGTCCTTGCCTCATGTAAAAACCTTCATTGTTGCATATTAACATCAGTTATAAGCGTAAAACATGCATTGAGGGCACTAAAACCTTGAATAATAATCCCTAAATGATTCAAAATCCCCGATTCATAAACACTCCAACTTCAACTTTTGCTTGCCCTCAAGTAAAACACAAGATCAATCAAGCCAACATGGATGCCTACAAATAGTGCTACTTGAGACTCAACATGAATGTACACGAGGTTCAATTTACATATGCAATGTTCAATTGTGCACTACAAGTTTCAAACTATGACTAGCCATCATCAAATAGAGTTTAAGCTCACAATGCTCACTTCAAATGTAAATTCATGCTCAACGAGAGTATTCGAATGCCCTCACACCAAGAATGATTTCATGTTCTTACAAAGCTAATCAAAGATTACAATTTAAGGAATCAAAATCAACTCTCACACTCTCAATGATAAACACATGCATGATTTTACCCATAGGCTTGCCTGTACTTTCCAATCAACACATCATTCGGCTTATGTAAGATAACAAAGGTCTTTCAGGGCTTGTAATTGAGCTGAGGGTAAATGCATGATAATTTTGACTTAGTGACTTCCACCTTCAAGAAGCATGGCTCAAATTTCACTTCTTTCCCTTTTCTTTCATTCTTTTCATCTTCACAACACATCCTTGGCATATTCAAAGCACACAAAACTCATCGGACACCCCTTTTCCTTACACAATGCACAATTAACACCAAACTATGGAGGGGTTCTATCTTTTTCATCTTTTTCTTCAACACAAGTCTCCAAGGATGGATTTCACGAACTTCTTGCTCGATTTCGTTCCTCAAACTTACCACACCCCAACTTAGGTTTTTGGCCTAAGTTGGCTATTCAAACAGACCAATTCTTCATGAGGGTTTTAGGTGGAGAGGACAAGGCTAATTGTGTTCATGTTTCGTTCAAAGAAAAGGTTAGGCTCAAATAGTTCCAAGCTAGATTCACACACTCACAAGGTGGTCACACAAAAGGTATAGCAATTTGGTTCACTCTCAAAGATTTATCCCTAAAATTATTTCCATCATTCACCAAAAATAGTCAATTGGACCAACGGGGCAAGTTCTAGATATCACTATGCACATATTTCAAATAAACCTCACCACACAAGGCATTCAACACAATTATCGATCATGACTCTACAAGTTGAGATCGCGTGCAACTGTCATTTTAAAAACTCACCTCGACAAATTGGCTAGTCACAATGAGATGCTAAGAGTTCACACAAGACTTATGCAACTAAAATTTCTTTGTTGGACTAGCATAATATGTTGTTCATCAGAAACACTATTCAAGTCATCGATATTGGTCACAACAGACACTTAAATGTACAAGAGAACATCCACAACATTCAAAAATCAAGTAATTAGAAGATGGACCAATGAGATTAAAACCAACATTCACAATTTAAGCCATCACGAACCAGAGGTTTCGGACACAAATAGTAGCACCAAAATAGTAAAAACAAACAAACATCCAAAACAAAACAAAATACAACCAAACGGGATAGGTATCAAGATATCTTCACCCTACCAAAAGAACTAAACAGTGTCCTCAATATAAAAGAAAACAAATGTCTCAAAAGTAAATAAAAGAGTAGGAGAGTCAAGATCATTTTGTCATGCTAAGCCTGAGGTGAACTCTGTATAGCTGGCGTGGCCTCAATCAGGGAATCAATGCCCGACTCATATCCTACACTGGAAGGCTGTGTAATGATCTCCCTTGTGGAATGAGATCCACCTGAGCCAATCATGGACGTGTCATGAAAAGAAGGCCGCGTCACCATCCGGACCATAGCACCTTCCAAGTCCTTGAGACTCATAAAATGACTCATCATGATTCCCTAGCTCCTCTTCATATGTATCCTCTGCATTGGTCTCCCCATCACCCTCAGCTGCAGCTACGTCTCCAGTCACAGGACCCGGAGAAATCTCAGAAGTAATTATCATCTCACCAGCCGGAGTAGAGAGAGTAGTATCAGCCTCCATAGCCTCTAAATCGACAGGTGGGGATGTATCCATCGATGTTGTTCTCCTCCACTTAGACTAATCCTTTATATACTCGACTTCAACTCTTTTCATGTTAGTAGATGAGGTACGAGTCACCTCAATATTGATCTTCACCACAAATGGTACTCCAGCCTGACAAGATAGATCACTGATGAGAACCAAAAAAGGCAACGATGTCTGACTCTGTTTGGCCATCATGGACTTCTCCTGAGCAATAATGGACCCCAAATTTAGCCTTTCCTGATCAATAACGCACCCTAGAAATGTAGCCTTCAGATGCTGAACAATGGACCCCTTTTGGGAAGGCATCAAGGTGCTGTTGATGAAACCGAACCAAAACCTAGCTGCCACATTCTGATATCTTTTCTCAATCGGGACCCCACCTTTATTCGTGGAGGTGTAGCATCAAAAGTAATAGGGCCAACCAACCCTTCAAGTCATCTAATGACTTGGTCTTGATTCGAGTTGTCAAAGAGTTAAGTATTCAGACTGTGCAAACAAGAAAATCATTTATGTCAGTCTCACTGCATTTACCTATTTTTCCACATACCTTAACAAATTCTAACATTACCGCCGATCCAGCTTTTTTTAAAAATTTTGAGACCAACTGTGCATAACTCTCATAAAACTCTCTGACCCAAGTAGGCACGTACGGATTCTGGGGCTTCATGAATTGCTCAAATATATTGAACCAGAGTGTCTCCCACACTGCTTGATATTTATCCACAACCCCATTTATGGACAACCTCTTCTCCTCCAGAATTTTCCGCATATCGGCGGCCTTCATCTGATTTATAGAGCTTGGGGGAGGTGTAGGGGCCGGAGGCACTTGGGGTGCCTGTTCTGGAGCCTGTGCTGGAGGTGGTGGAGGTGTCGGGAGTACTGGAATTTGTGCTGGATCATGAAGCGCCTTGGAGAGCAAATTAACACGTCTTTATTTCAATGTTTGGTCATCTGTTGGCACTGAATCATGAATTAGATTCCTAGACCCCAGATCATCCTCACTCTCAAAATTGGATATGGTTAGATGGATGGAATATATGCCCATGTTTTCAGAGGTCGAACTGCTTGAACTGGGCTTCGCTGGCTGCTTTCCCTTTTCCACGACAACTTGCTTGAGTGGGTCGACGTCTAGTAGATCGAGGTGGTGCAACCTCCACAGCAATAACAACACCTTTATCCTTTTTTCAAGGTGGTAGGCACTCTCCTGGAACTTTCGGTCTAGCCATATCTATAAAAAATGAGCAAATTAAACGAATGTGGTTGCAAAGGGTTAGTGAAACAACAATTTTCAAAAAGTTGCAGGAAAAATTGCCAAACCACTCGGCGAGATGTTGAGCTTATTCGACGAGACACAAGAATCTTTCCAAAAGTTACAAAATACAATCAACAAGAATTCATTTCAACAAGGTGAGACAAACTACAATTCGACAACACACCGAATCCTATCGGCAACACAAAGGATCCTCACTGAAAGTTACAGATTAATTCAACAAAAATAAGTTTCAGAAAGGCGATGCTAAAGCACTTTGGCGAGTCACCGAGTCAACTCAGTGATCAATGACTTATCGCCGGAAGTTACAGAGTTAAACTACCAATAATTCAAGTCAAGTAGGCGATAGAGGGGTCATTAAGCGATCGGCTCAGTCATTCAGTGAGCTTGACTCAACTCACTGAATGGCCTGGCATGTCATAATCCTAGCCCCATTTCCAATTTTTCAACCATAAATATATGAAAATTCAATTCCAACCAAATTCTATGCAATTTACGCCTACCCACTATGCAATTTCAAGTCGAGGTACTTAGACTTCTCCCAATTGTTTCAAATTCAACCAAAACGATGACTTTGCCCTTAAGAACGATGTCACCCAATCCATCATTGAGGAAAATAAAGTAGTTCGGTTGAAATTGGGTTACTTTGACTTCACCCATACAAAACCCAACACGTTACAACCAAAATTCAAGCTATTTTTTCGCAAAACTCAACTAATTTAGGCTAATCAAATTCTCTAGCATGCTTGAATACAAATTCAATTTTAACTAGCATTTTTTTTATAAACCATCAAAGCACACAATGAATCTAAGAACTACTCAAAAACATGCTCAATATAATTTACACAATTAAAGCAAATACGGAAAACTAACCTCAAATTAAGACAAATTCAACAGAGCAAGGAGAGATGACTGGAGAAAACTTTAGATTTCGACCACACGAGAACACCCACAAGATATAAACTAAAAAGAAGTAATTTAGAGGTTTATTGAGAGAGCACATGAGTCAAAAGTTCAAAATAATGAAAGGTTTTGAATTATAAAATTGTTGAAATGCCATGACCCTTCAGTTTGCACCAAGTTCGGCGATTGTCACTAACTTCGGCGATCCACTCGGTGAGTCATCGAGTGGACTTTAGCCCGCCATAGTTAATAGAATATCAGCTATTATGTTGGTCCAAAAAGTGATCAATGTCGAGCTTGCCAAACTACTCACAAACTTTAAATTTTCAACCTGGACCTCCAACAAACGTTATTCAAATGACAAAAAGTAAAACTTGGGTTGCCTCACAAGAAGTTCCTTATTTAATGTCGTGGCATGATGTGGCCATGTGGGCATGCCTCAATTTTTGAGTTCACTAAAGTGTCACCTGGGAGACCCCCTTTCGGCATTGGATTAAAATGAGTTGAGGTCTGACCCATCTGCATTTCCAACTGCTTAATGGATGCCGAGTGTGATGTGACTATTTGGTTAAGGGAAAATATGTCGTCTTTTATTTCCTTGAGCACCTTTTTTATCCTTTCTCCTTATTCAAAATATCAGCAAGCATATCCTCGGTATGGAAGTTTTTAAGATAACCCTCGGTTCTTTCGTTTATTAACGTTCATGGGGAGACACATAGCGATATTTATTGCCATCTTTTCAACAGGGTCACGCAATTCATGATTTTAATCTCTCCAACTATCATTGCGATCTTTATTCCAACCTTAATTTTCTCCTAGCCTTAGATATCTCAGACAAGAACCCCCCGTTTGGTTTGCCAAGAGCTGCACTTCTTTATTGTACATGGCCTCAAAGTGTGCATCATCGTGATTTACACCACTATTAGTACTGACCGCATTCACAACCTTGTAACCATTTCCCATGACATGCATCGTTAATAGGTCCATTTAGGTCATCATCTTGGCCATGTTTTCATCTCGCTCTTGGTTCATTTTCAAAGGAGACACTTGATCTTCTCTTGTGTACCATGCACGATTAATTTTTGTAATCTTATCAAGGAAGGTCGATGCTATGTCAAATGGTTGTTTCATGATTCCACCCCGAATGAGTTGGTCTGCAACACCTTTGTTGACCGTGTCAAGACTCCAATAGAAATATTACAGTAACACATTGTCTGGCAACTCGTGAGTCATACATTGGACCAACAGTTTTTGGAATCTCAACTATGTCTCATGGATAGGTTCACCATCAATTCACTTGAAGTTCTGAATATGATACCTCAACTTAACCATCTTTGAAGGAGGTAAAAACCTTTCATAAAACACCTATGTGAGCTCTTCCCAAGAAGTGATCGAATCCCTTGGAGTTCGGTTAACAACTTTGTTGCTTCCCCTATTAGAGAAAAGGGAAACAAACAGACTTGGACTAACTCTTGAGTGATGTTCTTGAAGGCAAATTTCCCACACACATCCACGAAGTTTCGAATGTGGTCATGAGGGTCCTCATGAGAAAGTCCTCCAAAGAGACCCTTTATTTGCAATAGCTGTAACATTGTGTTGGTCACATGAAACACCACATTGCCCACAGTTGGGGGCAATCGAATAGCACCCACACTTCCCAACTGAACCTCGTAGACATCATGCAAATTCTTGATGTCATCATTGTTTCCAAGTTGATTGGTGTTACTCCCATTTACACTCATTTCTTCAACTATTTTAGAGCAGCCAACAAGAACACAAATAAGATAATTAAACTACAATAAAATTAGTTCACGAATAAATTTCAATAAAAGAATTCTAAACATCACTCCGCGTGTAATAACTCAGAACCTAGTAGCCTAAGAAAGGGTCCAAGGGTGGGGTTGTAAACCTAAGACTTAGCCTTGCCACCTTTCATGAAAGTCCCCATAAGTCGTGAAGGGGACCACGAGTAGTGGTGGTGCCCGTAGACCTTAGGAAGTAGCTAACCAAGAGAGGCTCACCTAACACGATCATAATGACGCCTCGTGGTGGAGACCACAGGTTGTAGAGACACCCGTGGAGGTGAGGCAGTAAGTCCTCCAAGGTTGCCCAAAATAGAGACCCTCCCACAACAATTAAATTGCTTGTGAAGGCCACCACGGGCCATGGGAGTGGGCATGGCCAAAAGATAGATTTTTAGGCGCTAAGGGGTTTTTGCCATGCCACTAGTCCAAGACCACGGTAGGCACAATGACTCATGGTAGGCACCACGACTCATGGAGCCTCACATGGTGAGGAGTCAATCCACTACTAGTTGCGGGTTAAATGGGTCTTTTTCAATTTCAATTAGATTAAAGGTAGGTCATTTTACCCAAGCCTAGGACTCCTATATTAATCATTTTAAACCTTAAACTTACCTTTTCAAGTCATTATTCCCAAAACCCAAAAGAAATCCCAAGTTCTTCTCTGAAATATTTCTCTCTCTAGAACTTGAGGAAGAAAAAAGAGTTGGAGCTACGATCAAGTTCAAGTCTCCATTCCTCAAGAAATTGTGGGCTTTATTATTAAGGAATGATAGATTTTCATCCATGGAGTCCCAAGATTTCCTAATTGATAAGTAGAAATTCCCAATTTGAGTTAGGATTTCTTCTAATGTTGTGGGTTTTGATGAATGTTGATCTAAAGAGTGGATACAGATTGTTTATGCTTGAATTGAGTAGATTCAATGATTTTATAATTAATTTCCATGTACCCATGCGTAACCCATGATTCTAAGATAAATTTGATGTATATGGGTTTTACTCCTTGAAAAGGGAAATTGAGGATTTAGATGTATTCATATAGGATTGATATGCTACATTATAGATTGCTTGAGATTAAAGCATATAGATAAGAATTGCTTGAGAGTGAAGTATATAGATATGAGTATCTTGAGATTTAAGCGCATGTGATAAATTTATGATTTATAGGGCTTTGAGATTAGAATTGTCTTGAGGTTGAGGCATGTATCATGAATTATGATTAGTAGGGCTTTGAAAGTAAAACCTATACGTTAATTGTTGATTATTAGATAGAATTATTGTGGAAGGGATTTACCCACATGATTTACCTTATGAAGATTTGAATGCATGAATGTGAAAGGTTTCCTCACATGGATAGATTCTAGGTTGAAAGACTTTCTGACCTAAAATTAATAAAAGAATTTATGAGTTATGTTAATAGGACCTTGCTTGTATTGGTTACCTAGTTGAACCTTTACATGATAGCTTGGGTTGGTAGAATCCATGATAGCTTGACTTGGTAATATAAGAACATTTCATGAATAGCTTGACTTGGTAAGACAAGACCATTTCATGGATAACTTGGATTAGCCATGGTAGCTTGATTGGTAAATAGTAACCTCTTCATGGATAGCTTGGATTAGACATGGTAGCTTGACCTGGTAAGGCCATACCAGTTCATAGATAGCTTAGATTAGCCATGGTAGCTTGGATTGAGAAATAGTACCCTTCCATGGTAGCTTGGACTAGCATGATAAGGTGCTTTCCATGGTAGCTTAGACTAGCATGATGAGGTGTTTTTCCATGGTAGCTTGGATTGGTAAGTGGTACATTCCATGGAATCTTAAGTTGGTAATATGAGACCTCCTCATAAATAGCTTGAATTAGTAAATAGTACTCTTCCATGGATAACAAGAACAAGTAAGAATGGACTTCTCTCCATAAAGTTTAGCATAGTTATGATGAAACAAGGTTACTTCAAGGAAGTATCGTAAGTATGTTTTAAGATAATATTCACATGTTATGATATGTGATGAGCTTGGATGATGGCCTAAGCTTGCCTACTATGATGAGTAAGACTAGTGGAGGATTTCCCATGTTTTGGCTAAGTATGCTTTGAGGTTACTTCAAGGAGTATCCCTTTTATATTGATATGTTTTATTATGTGCATTGATTATGCTTATAACTTATATTGTCTAACTCTTATGCTTTTGTTGATGTTTATGCAAGCTATCCTATTTAGTACATGTTTGTACTAACACATACTCTTGCTTACATTTTTTATCCAAATGTAGGGTCCGGCGATAATGACTCTCACCCCCATGGCTAGGATCATAGTAGAGAAAGATTTGAAGATTGGTGAGTCCTCATAGCATTCAAGGACTCGACCACCCTTTTCTTATGTTCTTTCATTTTATGTTTTGAACACTATTGTATGGGCTATGTCCCAAAGATATTCATGTTTTAGATGGTTTGAGACAAAGTGTATTAGACTTACGCTTAATTTTATAAAGACTTTGATATTGTTGAAAATATTTTAAATTTCCGCTCATTTCTATTATCTTATGTTATGAAATCTAAATGGCTTGTATGAGGCCTCTCGGGGTCTTGTACGCGATGTTACCGCTAGGGGGTACCCCTGGGTCGTGACAAACTTGGTATCAGAGCACAAGATTTAGAATGATACTAGGATGTCTCAAAACCACGTCAAGTAGAGTCTTGTTCATAAGTATGAAGTGCGCCATAATTATGAATGAGAGGCTATTATATGCTTAGGAAACTTCACTTCTTTCTTTACTGTAAGTTATGCGATATAGTTTAACTCTATAAGGTCTTTCTCCTAATCCTTATTCAATAGTCTTCAGGATATTACTACTACAAGGGCTTATGATAGAAGGAATGAGGAAGATAATGTGGATCAAGAAGCTCCTCCCCAAGTTCCTCAAGCTTCGGTCGACCCTTTGGACAAAAATATAACTAATGCAGAGTTTAGGTCTACTTTTCAAGTGTTCGCTCAACCCGTGAAGGCCCAAGCCAATAGGGAGGTTGTGGTCCCCGTGAACCCAAATGTAGGTACAACAGTATCTAGAGTAAGGGACTTCATACAGATGAATTTTCTGGAGTTTTATAGTTCAAAGGTTGAGGAAGATCCTCAAGAGTTTATTGATGAGGTCTATAAGGTATTATTCAGCATGGGAGTGACTCCGATGGAAAATGAGAAATTGGCCGCTTAACAATTTAAAGGGGTTGCTCAGATTTGGTTCAACCAATGGAACGAAGCAAAACCAGTAGAAGCGGGTCCCATGGAGTGGAAAAGGTTTAAATATGCTTTTCTTGATAGGTTCTTCCCTCTAGAGATGAGAGAGGCTAAGCTACTTGAGTTTATTAACCTTCATCAAGGAAATATGAGTGTTAAGGAATATGCTTTGCGGTTCACTGAGTTGTCAAAATATGCTTCATCTATAGTGGTCGAATTTAGGTCAAGAATGAGTAAGTTCTTTTTGGGAGTGTCCGATTTAGTGGTGAAAGAATGTCGTACGGCTATGCTTATGCATGACATGGACATTTCTCGTCTTATGGTGCATGCCCAACAGATTAAAGAGGAGAAACTTAAGGGGAGATATATGGAGAAAAAGAGGTCTAGAACTGATGATGGTAATTTCTCTCATGCAAGGCCTGATGGACCTGGTCGTCCTGGGTATCGACAAAGGTTTTCCGAGCAAAGTTTCTCCAATGCTCCTAGGTCTAACTAAGAAAAGGTGTCTAACCATAAACCTTAAGAAAATAGTAGTGGATCTCTATTGCCTACTTGTGCTAGGTGTGGAAAGAGGCACGAGGGTAGGTGTCTAGCCGGCATAGAGGGTTGCTTCAGTTGTGGTAAAAGTAGTCATAAAATAAGGGATTGTCCAATGATTAAGGATAAGGGAAGAGAGGGCAATCAAGCTCCTCCTAGTGGTTCAGGTGCAAATGCTTCAAAGCAAAATAGGTTCTATGCACTTCAGACTCGAGGTGAGCAAGAGGGTTCTCCCAATATGGTTATCGATATGTTGAAAGTTTTCCAACTTGATGTTATGCTTTACTAGATTCCGGTGCTACTTAGTCTTTTGTGACACCAATTATGGCTAGGTGAATTGATGTGTTGTTAAAACCTTTTTTCTGTCTCTACCCCTTTTGGTGATTCTGTTGTGGCTAGGAGGATCTATAGAGGATGTCTCGTTCCTTATCCCATAGAGTTACTCTAGTTGATTGGTAGAACTTGGTATGTTAGACTTTGACATTATCCTTGGTATGGATTAGTTGCACTATTGTTATGCTTCTATTGATTGTAGAACCCGTGTATTCAGATTTCAGTTCCTGAATGAGCCTATCCTAGAATGGAAGGGGGAGAAATTCTATGCCAAGAGTTCAGTTTGTTTCTTTTATGAAATCTAGAAAGATGATTTCTAAGGGTTACATTTACCACCTAGTTAGGGTGAGGGAAATAGATTTCAGTATTGACCAACTCCAAGAAGCTAGTTACTTTTCTAAGATTGACCTTAGGTCGGGTTGTCACCAGTTGAGGGTGAAGGATGATGTTAATCCGAAATAGGCTTTTAGAACCTAATATTGTCATTATGAGTTTTGGTGATGTCGTTTGGTTTGACTACTCTGGCGGCATGTATGGATTTGATGAATATGGTGTTTAGATAATACCTTGATGTGTTCAAAATAAAAGACTCTACCAAGGGTAGTGTTATAGTTCACCATGGTTTAGAATCGTCTTTTGTTACGGATGTGAAAGCTAAGTAATGTCTTGATCCGACCTTAGTTAACTTGTGAAAAGCAGTACTTAGAAAGTTTGTTGAGGCTTTCTCCCAAGGGGGAGATGATATGCTTAGATATCAAGGTTGGTGTGTGTTCCTAATGTTCATGATTTGGGTTTAGTTGAAAATCTCGCTCATGAAGGGTATAATGAGGTTTAGTAAGAAAGGGAAGCTTAGTCCCCGTTTTGTAGGTCCATATAAGATCTTGAGACGTGTTGGTAAGATTGTTTATGAACTTGATTTGCCTAATGAGTTAGAATTAGTGCATCCGGTTTTCCATGTCTCTATGTTGGAGATCTGACATTTTTATTTCCCTTAAAAGGGTTGGGAGTTGATGAAAATCTCTCTTACGAAGAAGTTTCGGTTAAGATATTTGACCGACAAGTCAAAAGGTTGAGAAATAGAGAAGTTGCTTCCGTGAAAGTGTTATGGATTTAGTTGAGGGTGCTACTTGGGAGGCTGAGGCCGATATGAAGTCCTGATATTCTCATATTTTTCCTTCTACTCCTTCCTTAGCTTGAGGTAAAGAGTTCCTCATGGTTTTCTTTTGTTGTGATGTCATGTGTGTTTTAGATATTCCCATGATTTTCTTATGTTATGCATGTTCATGAAAAACTTGTGTTTTGAAATAAAAATGAGTTTATATAATTGATTTTTCTCATGTTGTAGTGCATTGAGTATGAGTTGCCTATAAACTTCATGAGGTGAATAGATGAACATGCCTTAACTTGGAGATGATAAAGCCTCCTTGGATATATGCTTTTGAGTATAGATTGCATATAGGCTCCATGAGATTGTGTTGAGCATGCTTTAAGCTTGGAGATGGTAGTTTCTCCTTGAATATGAGAAATGTTGAAATATCATGCATAATGGGTTGCTAGATGTAGTTCCTACCTTTCATATGATGCATCGAGTATGTTTAGCTTGGAGTTGATATTTCCTCCTTGGATGTGTGCATTTAGATGAGTTGCATGCATGATGAGCTGCTAGTCTTGAGTTGTTTCCTTTAATAGGTGTCGAGAATTTCATTCGAGGACGAATGTTCCCAAGGGGGAGATAATGTAACACCTTGGAACCTAGTAGACTAAGCAAGGGTTCAAGGGTGGGATTGTAAACCTAGGACCTTGGAACCCTCCATGAAAGTCCCCACAAGTCATGAAGGGCACCACGAGTCGTAATGGTGTTGTAGGGGCCTTAGGAAGTAGATAACCAAGGGAGTCTCACCTCCCACGAGCACCATGACGCCTCGTGGTGTGAACCAAAGGTCGTGGTGACACTCGTGGAGGTGAGGTAGTAAGTCCTCCAAGGCTGCCCAAAATAGAGACCCTCTCACGAGCCAATATTTCCAAGCCTAGGACCCCTATATAAGTGATTTTAACCCTTAAACTCACCCATTCAAGTCATTATTTCCAAAACCCAAAAAAAACCCCAAGTTCTTCTCTCAAATATTTCTCTCTCTAGAACTTGAAGAAGAAGAAAGAGTTGGAGCTAGGATAAAGGTCAACTATCCATTCCTCGAGCAATAGTGGGCTTTGTTATAAATGTATGATAGATTTTCATCCATGGAGCCCCAAGATTTCCCCAATTGAAAAGTAGAAATTTCCCAATTTGAGTTAGGGTTTCTTCTAGTGTTGTAGGTTTGATGAATATTGATCCAAATGAGTGGATTATGATTGTTTATGCTTTAATTGAGTAGATTCAATGATTTTAGAATTAATTTTCATGTACCCATGCCTAACCCATGATTCTAAGATGAATTTGATATATGTGTGTTTTACTCCATGAAAAGGGAAATTAAGGATTTAGATGTATTCATACAGGATTGATATGGTACATTATAGATTGCTTGAGATTGAAGCATATAGACATGAATTGCTTGAGAGTGCAGCATATACACATGAGTTGCTTGAGATTGAAGCACATATGATGAATTTGTGATTAATAGGGCTTGAGATTAGAATTGTCTTGAGGTTGAGGCATGTATGATGAATTATGATTAGTAGGCCTTTGAGAGTAAAGCTTATATGATAATTGTTGATTATTATATAGAATTGTTGTGGAAGGGATTTACCCACATGATTTACCTTATGAAGGTATGAATGCATGAATGTGAAAGGTTTCCTCGCATAGAATGATTCTAGGTTGAAAGCCTTGCTCACCTATAATTAATCAAAGAATTTATGAGTTATGTTAATAGGACCTAGCTTGGATTGGTTACCTAGTTGAACCCTTCCATGGTATCTAGGGTTGGTAGAATCCATGATAGCTTGAATTGGTAATATAAGACCATTTCATGGATAGCTTGACTTTGTAAGACAAGACCATTTCATGGATAGCTTGGGATTAGCCATGGTAGCTTGGATTGGTAAATAGTAACCTCTTCATGGATAGCTTGGATTAGACATGGTCGCTTGATCTGGTAAGGCCATACCACTTCATGGATAGCTTGGATTAGCCATGGTAACTTGGATTGAGAAATAGTACCCTTCCATAGTAGCTTGGACTAGTATGATAAGGTGTTTTCCATGGTAGCTTGGACTAGCATGATGAGGTGATTTTCCATGGTAGCTTGGATTGGTACATGGTACCTTCCAATGTTGCTTGAGTTGGTAATATGAGACCTCCTCATAAATAGCTTGGATTAGTAAATAGTACCCTTCCATGGATAATAACACCAACTAAGAATGGACTACTCTCCATAATGTTTAGCATAGTTATGATGAAACAAGGATACTTCAAGGAAGTATCATAAGTATGTTTTAAGATAAGATTCACATGTTATGATAGGTGATGAGCTTGGATGATGTTCTAAGGTTGCCTACTATGATGATTAAGATTAGTGGGGGATTTCCCGTGTTTTGTCTAAGTATGCCTTGAGGTTACTTCAAGGAGTATCCCTTTTATGTTGATATGTTCTATTGTGTGCAATGATTATGCTTATGACTTATATTGTGTAACTCTTATTCTTATGTTGATGTTTATGCAAGCTATCAAATTTAGTACATGTTTGTGCTAACACATATTCTTGCCTACATTTCTTATCCAAATGTAGGGTCCGACGATATCGACTCTCACCCCCGTGTCTAGGATCATAGTTAAGCAAGATTTGAAGATTGGTGAGTCCTCATAGCATTCGAGGATTCAACCACCCTTTCCTTATGTTCTTTCATTTTATTTTTTGAACATTATTATATGGGCTATGTCCCAAAGATATTCATGTTTTAGATAGTGTGAGACAAAGTGTATTAGACTTCCACTTCGTTTTATAAAAAACTTTGATGTTGTTGAAAATGTTTTATATTTCCGCTCATATCTATTATCTTATGTTATGAAAGCTAAGTATCTTGTATGAGAGCTTTCGGGGTCTTGTACACCATGTTACATCTAGGGGTTACCTTTGGGTCGTAACACCCCGGCAACGATGCCATTTTTTATTACGCTCAACTACACTGATCCAATTCTAAGTGTAGGTGGTCACTAACAAATATAAACCTAACTAAAAGTTGCGGTCGATCCCACAGAGAGTGATACGGTAAAGAACTAAATTAAGAAGTAAAAATGTGTCCTAATAATTTGTAGAAGTAAAAGTTTCACAGCTTTAAAACAAATCACAAAGTTTCAACGATTAATATCAAATGGGGGGGGGGGAGTTTGGCAACCAATTTAAGACAAATATTACTTAACACGGGAAGTAAACAATTAGAGATTGAACCTGCGGAATGTGTTCACTCAAATGCTAATTATGCGTAATAAGTAGTTATAAGTTGCTTAAAATTGTTCAATGTCAATGGGTAGACTAGGTTTTGAGTACAACAGTCATTTCTTAATCAACTATTGCGCTTCAAGTGAGTTCTTTCGAACCTCAACAAGCATAGCACATCCAAACAACCCAATTTCTTAATTAACCCACTCTTTCAAGCTGTGTTTGTAAAGACGCAATAAAACCCACTTTCTCAAGCTAGATTTTAAAGATGCAATTAATACAACTATCAATCAATAATTCTACTCTATTATCTATTTCTCAAGCAAGCATAGAGAACTAAGCTAGAATTGCATTTGCAACTATAATTCCTCAAATAAAAAATGAACAATTACTTGAACCCACTTTAAAAACAACATTAAAATCAGCAGCTAACAACACCCATTAGTTAATTAACGCATTCAACTACATAATCACACCCCTAAGGTAAGGTATTTTTAGCTAAGCATAATGAAAAGCAAGAAATTGTTACCAACAACGTTTTCCATCTAATTTGCTAACGATCTGCAATCCCCAAATGTTGAAATCAAAGAAAAAATCTTACAATCTCTGAATCTAAATCCGAAACACTACTAAAAACGTAAAGACAATGTTCTAGAATGTAAAAACTCTGAAAACCCATAAGTAAACACTGTGGGAACCCCTTTTTTCTTCTTTCAAAAATTCTATTTACACGTTCCAAAATTTCAGCATGGAGTCAACTTGGCGAAGTAAGTCGCGATCACCGACCAGTTCGGCGATACGCCGAGTTGCTCTTCTTATCGCCTTTTTGCTTGGCTCATCCATCAAATTATTCTGGAACTTTTGGCGAGCTTGATCACTATTGTTGAATTTGCCATATTGCTCGTCAAGTTGGTTTTGTCCATGGACTATTTAAATTTTTGCGAGCTGGAGACCCACTCGGCAAGTCGCTGAGTGGATTCTGCGAGCTCCAGCTTCTCTTTTCTTCAACTTTTTTCGTCCCTTTTTACATCATAATGTCCTTGCCTCACTTTATAGCCTTCATTGCTGAATATCAACATATTAACATCAGTTATAGGGGTAAAAAAGGCATTGATGACATTAAATCCTTAAATAATAAGCCCTAAATGAGTCAAAATCTCCGACTCATCACTAACCTTTCTAAAATTTTGTGGACATTTGTGGGTCTTTCATTTTCAAGAACATCTCACAAGAATCCATATGTTTGAGGTTGTTTCTTTTATCCTTGTCGGGAGAAGAACCCATGTGGTAGGTCGAACTACCAAATGATTCCATAACTTCATGGGAGGAACTGATAGAAGCTTTCCTTGAATTAATTTTTTTATCCTTCGAAAATGGTGAAACTAAGAGATAGCATCCAAAATTTTAAGAGAGTCAAAAGTGAGCTTCTCCATGAAACTTAGTTGTGATTTCAAAAGTTAGTGCTATAATGCCTGATACATGATGTTGCACACAACTTATTGCTACAATATTTTTATCGTAGCCTTGATACAATCAACAAAGGGTTGGCCAACTAACTCATTCAAGGAGGGATAATGCGACAACCATCTGATGTGAAAATAATGTTGACCAAGATAAAATGATAATGGCTTACCAGGGAGGATCAAATATCATCTCTACAATTTGTTATGAGTAATGAACAAATGAAGAAGAACTATGAGCGTGATGAGAACATGGCCAAGATAATGACTCAACTTGACTTGTTATCCAAACATGTCATGAGGGGCTAATTCAAATTGGTAAATGTAGTTGGTACAAGCGGTGGGTAGTGCCCGAATGATGCCAAAGTTGAGGCATTATACAATAAAATAGTGGAATACATGGGGAACCAAATGGGGAGTTCTCATCCGAACTATCCTAGATCGAGTGGGAACCAAGGCTGGAATAAGGAAAGGGATAATGCCTGGAGATATTGGCGTGATAAAAGAGGTAATTAGAGAGATCGTGAAGCTTACAAAGATAGATACATACCATTCATGATCTTCCCAACCCAAAATAGCAAATTGGACCGGAAGGGACTCAAACTGATGATATGTTTACTATGATCTTTAACAAGGTTGAAGGGTCCGACGAAGTGTTAAAAGACTTGAAAAATAATTTCTCCCTTTTGACTCAAATGGTTACTTCCCTCTCTATGTCAATTAAGCAGCGGGAACTCAAAAATGTCAAATCTCCACTCATTTCAATCCAAGGCAAAAAAACTTTGCCTATTGATACATGATGAGTTAGAGATTTTGACTCATATAAGGCTTTGTATTCATGGTTTTATTATACTCAATGCCTAATTTATGCTCTAAACTGATGTTAAAGTGTTGATTTGTAGCAATGAAGGCAAAGGATCAAGGCAAGGACATGACCGGGTAAAATACAGCGAAAAATATGAAAAGGCTTAAGATAGCAAAAGTTGAGAATCGCCAAAGCCACTCGACGACTCGCCGAGAGGCACTTCAGCTCGCCTAAAGTTACAGATTGCCAGCCCTAGGGAGAAACCTATTTGGCGATGGAATTGGATATTCGACGAATCACCGAACGGATCGGCGACACACACTTGGATCGCCTTAAGTCACAGAACCTTGGGGTTAAAAATCCAAGGCAAACCGGCGATGGAATGGGAAAATTGGTGCGTCGCCGACTTGATCGGCAATACTCAACTGACTTTGCCTAATGGTCCTGAAAGACAAAATTTGGGAAACTATAAATTGAATTTCAAAAAGCAGAAAAATAAGAAAGTCTTAGTCCAGACATATCCTGAGTAATTTCTCCATTGTAGAACTTGGAACTTTCATGGTTTACTTAGGTTTAGGAGTTTGCTAGTAGATTTTGAGTTGGGTTTTTGAGATTGAGCATTTTGGATCATTGTAAAGACTTGGATTGCAATACCCAGATTATGGAGAACGTAATTGGTATTGATTTCTTTATTTTTATGGTGTGGCTAAAACCCCAATTCTTGGGGTGTGATCATGTGATTATTTGTCTAATTAGCTTATGGGTATTTTTGTTTACTAACTTAAATGTTGTTTTAAAGTGGGTTTGATTGATAGATGTGTATTAACTCATGAATTGTAGTTACAAATATAGTTCTAGCTTAGTGTTTTGGGCTTTCTTGAGAGAGAGGTTCTGGAGCTAAGGTTATCGATTAATGATT
This sequence comes from Solanum commersonii, assembly GCA_029007595.1. Classification (NCBI taxonomy): domain Eukaryota; kingdom Viridiplantae; phylum Streptophyta; class Magnoliopsida; order Solanales; family Solanaceae; genus Solanum; species Solanum commersonii. The sequence continues at coordinate 3,189,877 of JAJTWQ010000055.1, read as the reverse complement.
GTAGTGATTGGGTTGTTGTGGGTTCAACTCGAGAGAGTGAATATTAACTCGATTCTACTTATCTAGCTCAAGAGAGTGGATAACTTGAGGTATTGGGCTGATTATATTGTCACGCTTGTCAAGGTTAGAGAGAACTAGGTTGAATCGTAGTAGTTGTTCGAGAGAAAGCTATTGCACCAATAATCTAGCCTACCCACTTGGATTTTAGCAATTGTTAGCCTATAATCGATCACATCCCCGAGAATCTCTATATTCTTGTTTACTTTCCCTACTTTCATAATTGTTTTATTTGATATCTGACACTTCTTAACCTCCCCATCTTACATTTGTTGTCACCCCCTTTATTTACATTTCTTTTATTCGATAATATTTACTCCTATAACCGATTAGACCACAAGCTTTACTTCTAAATTGAAATCCTTATTGTACCGTTACATGTGGGTTCGACCCCAACTCTTTGTTGAGTTTATACTAGATTACAATCGTCTACACCTAGAATTGGATGAGGTGTAGTTGAGCGTTATCAATACTATCCCCAATCCAAAGAATGATGTTTGATGAATGGGAACTATGTCGTGTCACAAAGTTAATAAGACACTTCTTGGGAGGTAACCCAAGTTTATTTTATTGCCTTCAATAACATGTGTTGTGAGTACAGGTTGAAATTAAGTCAAAAGAGAAAAGGACAACATGGGTGATATAAATACCCATTCATCAATCCGCCGAAGTGATTTGGCGAATATCTTCATGTTCGCCTTAGCCAAGAAATTTGAAAAATAGTACTGTCAACTTCTACATACAGGTACATGTTGGCGATCCATCAAATGAAATTAGGAGAACTACATCAGATCCACCAAGTTGAACTTCAGGTTAGGTATTTGTATAGGCCTCATCGATGAGCTTAAGCTCCTTAGGCAATTCGCCGAACACGTTTAGCAGCATTAGTTGCAGACTACCGAATGTGCCTAATAGGAAAAGTCTAAGGGTATTTTCTCTTTTAAAAAGTCAACGTTTTAACTTTTGAATCTTTTCACTTCCTAAACTTTATACTCTTGGCCTAAATTCTAGTTTGAGTCTTCGTTGCTTCGATTTGCTTGCATAGAGTGCTATATTGCTTGTGATTCTCGCCCCAAACCCTCCATCCCTTTTTATTTGTGGATCTTGCTTATTGAGGTTGGCTTTCGAGTTTATTTCTACTAGAAATTGATGCTTATAGTGTTCTTAACTATTGTTATTTCTTATGTATTGTGTGAAACATTTGGGTTGCTTTAATTTATTAGATTGAATATTGCTCATGTCTTGAAATTGTTGATTTTGTGCCAAAAAATTGCTAAAATTAATTGTGTGGGTTGTTAGTTGAAAGTAGACTGATGATTAGTATGGTATTTGTTTGAATTTTGCCTGAGTGAAGTTTGATTAGCCCAGTGTTGTCCATTAGGATTATATTTGTCCGATGATAGATTGGGTGATGTCTTTCTTAAGGGTAAATTTTTTATTTGGAAATACTTTGTTAAAGCTCGGGGAACATCTTAGTACCCAAGGGTGAATTGGTAGATGGGTAACTTGTTAAATTATTTGGGTGTTGGGTAGCATTTTTTTTCTTTGCTTGATTTTGAAAAATTGGTATAGGTTGAAATTACCTATTTGTCGAGCCTATCTTATCTTACCAAATTGATTAGGAGAATCATCCAGTAAGTTCCACATTACCTTTTAGCTATGAATTTTTTGCCCTGGGTACTGTCACATTCGGAAGGCTTGTCTTAGTTCGCTGAACCATCTCGATAAATCACCGAGTTGGAGCTGGCATCGCCCATTATACCTGGACTTGAACTATTTTGCACTATCACTTTCGGCGGGCTTATCTTAGCTAACTGAACCATCTTAAATATTCACCGATTTGGAGTTGACATCGCCCTTCGTGCCAGAGTAAAATTAATTTTGGTCCTGTCAACTTCGGTGAGCTCATTTGACCTAACGTAACCTATTATGTGTATGAACTACCCATTCGTTAAGCCTCATGATGTTTGATTTCACTGTGTCTCTTTGTGTAATCATTTTTAACTTATCTTCACCCAATGTTTGTTTCGAAATGTTGTGATTTAGAGGAAATGGAAAAAACCAAAATTCTAGTCCCTACAAGGGTTGTTTCTTCTGACTCTGATTCAGACTCCACTCCTCCTCCTCTTCTTCTAAAAAGGCAAAAGGGGGTGGTAATAAATAAGCCCTCCGAGCAGCAACAAGTCACTCTGCACACCTCTATGCATGTGAGTGAAAGGAAATGAAGGTTGTGGAGGCTGAACCAAAGAAAAGAAGTGCAATCCGCTCCAAGTTACCACAGGATCCTGTCAAAATTATTGCTTCAAGGGTGCTCCTGGTGATAAATCTGAGGGCCCTTAACAAGATCAAAGCAGCGGGGGAGCAAACTATTATAGAGGAGAGAAGGTTATCAACAAATGGGGCTATTAGTTACTACCCCACCATATGGGATACAATTAAATTCCATGGGTTCGAGCAATTCACAAGAGCTCGACCCCGTATGTCCCGTTGTGAGTCAGAGAATTTAATGTTGCATATGCCAAGGCATTGCCTAAGAAGAGGAAGGATGTGATTGGAAGACCTTATATTAGGTTGAAATTCGGGGTAAGATGGTTTATTGTGACCGGAATGCAATAAACGATGTTTTGGATATGTTGAATTGTGCCTCTTGTGAGAGGTTGGAAACCCTTTGTTGAACTTCAACATCTTGCCCTAGAATTTGCAAGTGAGATAGCTACTTTCTTGAGAATTCTAACAGATTAGATGTTTTTATTTCTCAATTAAGTGGTGTTTTGTTAGTTTCACCATTACATCTTTTAGTTGTTTGAACTTAATTGTGTCTATCTCTCTTTTATCTCTCTTTATTTATTTCTATTAATTTCCATCTTTTTGTTTCACATCAAATTGGTATCAGAATAAGACCAAAAAGTTTGTCCTACGATTCTTAATCCTTGAATTGTATATTTTCTTAAATCTGAAAGAAAAGAAATTGCGAAAAAAAATCAAATTTAGTTGATGAATTTGAGAGTTGGTTGATTTCTTTAAGCTAAATATTGTTGTTTCCTAGCTGAAAATCAAATAATACATGGCTTCAAAAATTGAGAAGTCATTTTTAGGATTTAAAGCTTTCAAGAAAAAACTTGAAAATGAGTTTTGTTGATTTGTTGTTTGTTTGAAGAAATTGGTAGCAAAAACTTATTGATGTAGTTGTGGAGAAGTGATATCTCGAATTTGAGTCCATTTGATGGAGTATTGAAGGATATTGGTTCAAAAAATAGACCCACTTCTTGGAGAAGAAGATGAATCTAAAAATTTCAAAAAAGAAAAGGCAAAATCTACCACAATTACTAAATTAGCCACTTTTTCTCAACAATCATATCTCAACTTTTGTTCTTAACTCTACCTAGTTTACATTGAGTACTAGTTCATACTTAATGTTAACTAGTTCTTGTTCGTGTCAAATTATTTTTGTTTTTCTTTTATTTCATTGAATGTTTATTTGTTTCTATGTCCTTTAGTTTGAATGTCCTTTCTTGATTTACATAAACTCCACTCCATCTTGAAGAAGTAGTACCACTTGTGAATTATTTAACGGGTTGACTCTCAACCTTGGGTTATTCAAGAGTGGTAAAAAGTAATAGTGAAGTGAGTTCATTCGAGGGTGGCCTTAAAAGCCTTTGATTTAGAGTGATACACGAGTGCAAGTGAAAAAAAGAAAAGAGGAATAAATTAAGTGAGTTAGTGGTGTGGAACTCTTTCTACTTACTTTTTCTTTTTATTGGTAGGTACAATGGCTCGATTGGATGGAGAACCCTCTAGAAAAATGGAAATTATGCTTCAACGACTATTGAAAGAAATGAAGGGGAAATTGGAAAATATGGATAGGAGGATGAGAACTCAAGAAATCGCAAAGTAGCTACTTTAGATTTCCAATCCTATTGGTCAACATGATGAGGGATCAAGTAAGACCACTCTTGATGCAACTCCATCACACTTAGTTGTGCAATATACCTGATCTCCTAATGCCACATTACCAACGAAGGCTCGTAATCAAGACATACTTCTAAAAGGGAGAGATCAACAAGCAAATCTTCCACCACAAGCCATTGGACCTCAAATGAGTACCCAACATAAACTGGAGGAGCATGATTCTTTTGATGGTGATAATTATGGCTATGTAATAGACGTCAAGCTTAGCAATAGAGGTTAGGTGGGAGAGGAAAAATATGAGGAAATAGAGGTTGGCATATGGTTGATGGTAGAGAATACAATCGAATAAATGATGAGGAAGATCAAGGATTCAACAACGTCAAGGTTACACATCCATTTTTCAAAGTAAGTAGTGACCTAAATGAATACCTTGATTGGATAGTGAAGCTTGAAAGGCAATATAATCTCAACAATGTGTGTGATGTTAAAAAAATGAATTATGATATAAGTCACCTTGAGAGTTTTGCTTCTACATGGTGGGAGAAATTGAAAGGGATGCTTTGGTGAATAGAAATGTTGTTACAAATTGGAATGACATGAAAAGACGAATGAGAGAAAGATTTCGATAAAAATTATGAACAAGATACACTCAAGAAGTATTACAATCTTCAACAAGAAAGCAAGAGTATGGAAGAGTATTATGAGGAGCTAGAGCATACTAGGCTTCGAACTAATGTCAATGATGGAGAGATGAATCTTGTGGCAAGATTTATCTCGGGCTTAAATAAAGAGATAAGGCAACCGTTATATTTATATCGTCTTCCTACTGCATATGAAGCTTATCAAATAGCACTCAAGGTGGAGGGACATCAAAAGGAAAACAAATCAAGAGTGCAACCTTCTTCTTCTTCATGGGCAAAAAATAAAGAAGTTTGGAAATTATCTTCTACTAGGGACAAATCCAAAGGTGTCAAGCAAGACTTCAAGTCCAATTTTGACTAAGGCAAACCAAAGGTGGACTACAAGGATTTAGGTAACAAAGATACACTTGAAACTCCATCTAAAATAAAAGAGTTTTAAATGTAAAGGATATGTACATAAAGCAAATGAGTGCCCTAATAGAAGAACTATCATTGCATTGAATAATGGTGGTTATCAAACGGAAGATGAATCTAAGGATGACAATAGAGAGGGTGATAATAGTGATAAATTTATGGGAAAATGGATGGAGAAGAAATTAATGATGATGGAAAATGTGTTCTTGTTGTAAGGAGGAGTAAGAGTGCTATAGCAATGGAAGATCTTGATCAAAGAGAAAATGTGTTTCATAATTGGTGTAGGGTTCAAGAGCAATTATGTTTTTTTATCATTGATAGTGGAAGTTGTGCAAATGTTGCTAGTGTAATATAGTGAAACAATTGAAACTTCCAACAAGAAGGCATCCAAAACCTTATAGATTGCAATGGCTCAATGAATGTTGTGAACTCAATGTGAACAAGAAAGTGTTGATAAAGTACAAGATTGGAAGTTACCATGATGAAGTGTTTTGTGATGTTGTACCAATGCAAGCTTGTTATCTATTGATGGAACATCCAATAAATATGCATTTATTAAGGATGGTAAAAAGTACATTCTTAACCTCTTTGTTCTTTTCAAGTAGGAGAGGAATATAGAAAAATAGGAGAGTTGAAAGAAAAAACTTGAGAAAAAAAAGAAGAGAAGAGAGTAATGGAGTGAAAAATGATAATTCAAGAGAAGGAAAAGCGAGGTTGAGAGCTCAAGTGAGAATGAACTATCACAAAAAAAAAGAGGTGGGCAAGAAAAACAAAAGCTCAAAGAAAAACAAAAGATGTGCATGATTTCGCAAAATCAAGAGAGCATGAAAGAGCTAAACATTGAAGATGATACTCAAGTCATAATTATTAAACCTAAAGGATATTCTTTGCTTTCTAATAATGAAGTAACTTCTTTATCTTTGCCAAGCAATGTTTCTTCTTTGTTGCAAGGTTATGAAGATCTACTTCCGGAAGAAATGCCTAGTGGAATGCCTCATTTGAGGGGAATGGAGCATCAAATTGACTTTGTACTGGATTCTTAACTACCCTACACAGCTGCTTATAGGAGCAACCCTCAAGACACTAAAGAATTGCAAAGACAAGTTGATGAAATTTTGGAAAAATGATCGATAAGAGAAAGCTTAAGTCCATGTGCGGTGCCCGTGATGCTAGTACCCAAGAAGGATGGTTCATGGAGGATGTGTGTAGATTGTCTAGCCATTTATAGAATTACGGTAAACTATCGACATTCCATTCATATACTTGATTATATGCTAGATGAATTGTGTGGTTCTACCTTATTCTCTAAAATAGATTTGCAAAGCGGATATCATCAAATTTGAATGAAATCCGGAGATGAATGGAAAACTACTTTCAAAACTAAATTTGGATTATATGAGTGGATGGTGATGCCTTTTGGGCTAACCAATGCACCAAGCACTTTTATGCGACTAATGAATCATGTACTTAAATCATTTATTAATGATTTTGCTGTGGTTTATTTTGATGATATTTTGGTTTATAGCAAGTCCTTGGATGATCATTTCCAACATTTGAGGTTGATTTTTGATGTCTTGAGAAATGAAAATTTTATGTGAATTTTAAAAAGTGTTCTTTTTGTGTGGACCATGTTTTTTTCCTTGGTTTTGTTGTAATATCAAGAGGAGTTGATGTGTATGATGAGAGGGTAGAGACTATTAGGAGTTGGCAAACCCCTAAGTCCATTAGTGATGTTAGAATCTTCCATGGGTTGGGCAAGTTTTGATAGGAGGTTTGTGAGGGGTTTTAGTTTTCTAGCCTCTCTTTTAATCAAGGTCAACAAGAAGGAAAAATCTTTCATTTGGGGTATAAAACAAGAGGAGGCCTTTAGAATCTTAAAGGAGAAACTTAGTTCCACTCATTTACTTCAACTTCCCAATTTTGAGAAGATGTTTGAAATTGAGTGTGATGCTAGTGGAGTAGGCATTGGTGCGGTTTTGATGCAAGAATGGAAACCCATAGCTTACTTTAGGAGAAGTTAAGAGGAGCTCCATTGCAATATTCTACCTATGATAAGGAACTCTAAGCCCTAGTGAGAGCTTTAGCAAATTGAAAACATTATTTGTGGCATAAGGAATTTGTGATTGAAACCGGTCATGAGGCTTTGAAGCATATTAGGGTTCAAAATAAGCTTAATAAAAGGCATTCCAAATGGATAGAATTTATTGAGTCTTTTCCTTAAGTGATTAATTACAAGCAAGGCAAATAGAATATATTGGCAGATGCTTTTTCTAGAAGATATACATTGATGAATACCTTGACTTCTAGATTGATGAGTTTTGAGAGTTTGAAGGAGTTATATTCTAATGATAATGATTTTGGAAAAGTCTTTAGAGAGTTTCAAGTGAGCTTGAATAGGTGTGTACAAGTTGTTAAGAAGGGTAATAAAGCTAGAACTCCTAGGTTTGAGTTCAATAATGGCTATTTGGTTAGAAATGAAAAGCTTTGTGTACCTATGTCTTCATGGAGAGAGTTGTTAGTGAAAGAGGCACACAATGGAGGTTTCATGGGTCATTTTGGAGTGTCATTAGATATTCTTAGTGAACATTTCTTTTGGCCTAAGATGATAAGCAGATGTGGAGAGGATTTGTGCTAGGTTTTTGGATTGTAAGCATGCTAGATCTTGTACCCAACCCAATGGGTTATATACCCCTTTGCCTATTCCTAGCGGCCCTTGGTTAGATATTTCCATAGACTTTGTTGTTGGTCTCCCTAGGACTAGAAATGGTAAGGTTAGCATCTTTGTTATTATGGATAGATTTTCTAAAATGGATCACTTTATTGCTTGTCATAAAAGTGATGATGCATCTCAAGTTTCTACCTTATTTGTTCATGATGTGATGAAATTGCATGTTTTACCCCAGACAATTGTTAGTGATAGAGATTCAAAATTTCTAAGCCATTTTTGGAGGTGTTTGTGGGGAAATTTGGGAACTAAGTTGTGATTTTCTACTTCTTGTCATCCTCAAACAGATGGTAAAACAAAGGCGGTTAATAGAACCTTATGTAACATGCTTAGGGCTATGGTTAAAGAGAATTTAACTTCTTGGGAGGATCAATTGTCAGTAATTGAGTTTGCATATAATAGAACTATTCATAAATCTATTGGCATAACCCCTTTTGAGTGTGTTTATGGCTTTAATCCCTTGACTCCATTATATTTTACTTCTTTACCCAAAGATGTGAGTATAGATGCAAATCTAAGGCAAAATCTATGAAGAACATCCATGATAAAGTAAGAATGTGAATTTAGAAGGCCAATAATGATGCAACTAAAAGAGCCAACAAGGGACGAAAAAAGAGTCACTTTTGCACCCGGTGATTGGATATAGGTTCATTTTGGGAAGGAAAGCTTTCCAAGCAAAATAAAGAACAAGCTTATGCCAAGAAGAGATGGACCTTTTCAAGTGCTTGAGAATATTGGGGATAATGCTTGCAAAGTGGACTTACCAAGTGAGTATTTGATTCATAATGTTTTTCAATGTTAGTGATTTATCTCTTTTGGATGTAGGTGTGGCGAATTCGAGGACAAATTCTTTTGAAGAAGGGGAGAGTGATGTAGATCAAAGTTACACTACTTCAAGGAGGCAAACTAAGGACCCTCATGCATTGCAAGCTTTATGGATGAAAATGAAACCTTTGGAAGGCTCCAACATAGAAGACTTGAAGATATTTAATATATTAAGTGCTCTACCATTTTAATCACCTTGTAAGTTTAATGAGGGGCAATTGGGTCTTTCTTCACTATTTTTAGTCTTTAGTATAAATAGTAGATATTAGGGTTTTATAAGGAGTTTTTTTGGATACGTTGGATTGTGCCTCTTGTAAGAGCGTGGAAACCTTTGTTGAACTTCGACATCTTACCCTAGAATTTGCAAGTAAGGTTGCTACTTTCTTGAGGATTCTAATAGATTAGGTGCTTTTATTTCTTAATTAAGTGGTGTTTTGGTTAGTTTCACCATTACATCTTTTAGTTGTTTGAACTTAATTGTGTCTATCTCTCTTTTGTATATCTTTTTTTTTTAATTTCAATTTCATTTCCATTTTCTTGATTCACATCACCAAATTCAGGCCTATGTTGACTCAGGCCTTGATCTATTAAATGGGCAACCTTGCCCATTATGCGGATGTTAGGGCATCTCAACCAGGGTCGAATATATATATTATTTAAAAAGTCTCATGTTTTGATAAATTTGAAAATAATTTTTTAGATAGAAAATATAACAATATTTTACTTCATTTAATATAGGAATTGTCATAATAATTGAGAAATGCAACAATGTTTAGTTAATTGTAGCATTGTTTCTTATGTAACTATCTATTTTGTTGCCTCATTAATTATAGGGAAAAGGGTTACATATACCCCTCAACTTTTCCATTTAGAGCTGATATACCCCTCATTATAAAAATGACTCATATATATCCCTATTGCTATATAAATGGCTCACATATACCCTTTTCCTCTAACGGAAGTGAAAAATTTAATTTTAATTTAATTTTTTCATTATTTTTTTAAATATATATAATTCATATGAGTATATTTAATCCTCCTCACACATATTTTTTTTTGACTTATTTCAATGACTAATTTAAATTTACTATTTTGATGGTCAAATTTATTTATGTTTCACTAATTTTCTTGTAATTTTTTTTATAGATAACCCAATTATTTTTTTTCATATACAAAAACTAAATTATAATATAGCCAAAAATAGTTTTAAATTATAATATAGCCACAAGAAAATAGCTTTAATTTTTTTCTTTACATTAAAGAATGAAAGAAAAAAAATAAGAATAAGAATAAGAAACTCAAATAATGATAATCAGAAAAGGATTAAAATATACCTTGAATTATGCTAGAAGGATCATATATAGCCCTACATGATTTTTTTTAAACTGAAAGTCAAAGTTATAAATTGAAAACTAATTTTTTCACTTTCGTTAAATGAATGGCATATGTGAGCTCATTTTGTAATAGGAGGGGTATATGTGAGTCGTTTGTATAACAGTAAGGCTATATATGAGCCACTTTCATAACAAGCGACATATCAGCTCCAAATGATAAAGTTGAGGGGTATATCAGGCCCTTTTTCCTTAATTATATTATGATGATTATCATGAACCAACATTATTATTCTTATATTGTATTCTCCTTTCACTATTTTTATTCTCTTACTGTTGAATATTCTAAAGTCTCTCAAATGATCAAACTACATCATGCAAAATTTATTGTTCTATGTTTATAAAAAAAAATTGCGTCTTCTTCAAATTTCAACCACTATAACTAATAAACACTATTTTAATAGAATTATATTAACTTATCATATTCATGAACGCAACACTATTTCGATATCATTACATAAATTTTTCAATTTTTGAGTTAGGTTTAATATTATAACTTTATATTATATACTTTTCATTGAAAGTTTACATAGTTTACATTCTTACTTCATAAATATCCTACCTCTCAAGACCTCATTTGTAGGATTACACTAAGTATGTTATACTTATTCAAATTATATATATTAACCAGAAAAAAATAAGGTCTTTTTATGAAGTTTGGCTTTAGGCCCCCAAACTTGTTGAAGACGGCCCTGATCTTGACTTCAGGGGGAGGTACCTGTGATGATGAACTTAGCTATTGAGGTTGTTTTGTTTTTGGTGCAGGTTGAGGTTGTTAGCCATAAAGCTAATCTTGCTTAATATGGGGAGAGGCTAGATAACTTCATCGCCAGAGTTGAGGAGCGTGAACACAGTGAGGATAGTTTTGCTGGATTGTCTGAGTTGAGGAGCGATATTACTGCTCTTAGGGTATATATGGACCAGCTAATGTCCACCGATATTTTGATGTTATGGGGTTAATTTCCCTTGCCCGAGATGCTCGCACTTGTACCTTCGACAAAGCTGAAAAGAGATGGACCTACTATGGTAGCTGAGCAGCCGGTGGGTGATGAGTCTGAGCATGTTGAGGATGAGGCTGATGATGATTCGGTAAGACTAATGAGCAGGAGTTTGTGAGGGATGATGACCAAGTTAGTGTTGGGGCCTTAGCTGAGCTACAGAGTTTAGAGGAGTCGATAGTGTACGCTACGGTGGAGAGATATCATATGGAGACCTCCATGATTGACACTAGTGGGGTCTATCCTTCAGATTCCACTATTTTTCCTCACGATGTGTCGGGAACTAATGCCCCGGTTGATGCTACACTGCTTTCTCATAATTTAGATATACCGATATAAATACCCTAGATGATGTCAATCCCTCTAAACCATAGGATCAAAGTTCTTCACAAGCATAACCTGTCAGGAGACCTTTTTCTCATCTCACTCCAATACTGTTATGTTTCTAGCATTGCTCACTATTAGTTATTTTTGGTGGGGTGAGGGACCCTATGACTACATTCCTCTTTTGATTGTATTTTGTTTATTTCAATTATAGTTTGATGTTTTAACATTTTGGTTTTATTATATTTAGTCGGTTTTGATTGGATTTTCATCTCTCTATTAATTGCCCCATAAATTTTAGAGTAGTTAAATGGTTGAGATTGCTTGTGTTTTCAGTGTTGATATTTGAGGATGGATTTTGTCCAATATTGATATCTTGGATAGTGCTCTTGATGAGAAATGTGTTTTATATCGATATTGCAAGACAAAATCGGTGTGGCTTTACTTTTGAATAATCTTTTAGAATCTTGTGTTATGTAACACCTGGGTCTTAAAAAGAGCTAAATTATAAATATCCAATTTGAGATTTGTGCAAGTTAGTCTTCAATTCTGAGTTTTGGGTCAACTTCAAACAACCATAACTTTCAGTACAGGGTGAGTTAGGTGGTCCATGAGATATCAAATGAAATATCTTTCAATCCTCTTTCCAACGCCACCGAGTTTGCTAATTTTTGAGTTTTGATGATGGAGATATGCCAATTTGAGTTCAGCCTGTCCAAGTAAGGAAATCCATCCGAATTATAAAGGGATATTTTGGTCTTTTCCTTACCCGACTTAGTCCACACATTTTTTCACCCAAATTAGGGATCAAAGCTGATTAAAATCAATTTACGCTAAAGTCTAAAACGTTTGGAAAGCTAGGGCAAAGTTCAAGATGAGAAAAAGGGAGAAAGCTTCAAGTGTTCAAGATTCTATTGAGCTTTGAGGATTGTCGCCAAGAACTCGGTTCTTTCAAGGTATGTAAGCTTTGATAGTGATGGGATTTTTCACCCTCACATCAATCATGAGTTTCTTTATCAAATTTGTCCCTAAGATTTCGTGTATTGAGTTCCAGATGGGTTTTCTTGTGGTTTCGTTCTTCATTCTTTGTTAATGGAATTTTGAGGAGTTCTTGAGGAGAGGGTTGCGATTGAGTGTTGTTCTTGGTGGGTTTTAGTATGGATTTCATTGTGATTGTGTTGGATTTATGTTTTCAAAGGAGTTTGAAAAAATTCATTCGAATCTAGATGATTTAGGGCATGAGATTGAGTAAGAAAATTCATCAAAATTCTAACCAAGGGCTTGGGGCGGTGCGCCACCATAGCGCCAGAATTACTGCCCCAGTAGTTTGAGGTCTGGCAGGGAGCGCCACTCAGTGCGCCAGGGTCGCCAGGTCCCCTAACCTTTCGACCTTCCTTCTGTGTGTGTTCCCTCGAATCGTACCCATGTTCTCTACTTGATATCCATGATTAAAATCTTTATTAGTCCTTGAAAGATCATGTATATCCAAGTCATAAACTCTTGAATTCATAATTGAAATTTAAAGTAGAGTTAAGAGTGAAGTTCGAGGGAGTTCTTTTGAGTCATTTTGAGAAATTTTTTGCAAACTTTTAAAACTTGAATACTTGAGTATGAGGATGTGGAGAGTTGAGTTTAATTTTTCAAGATGAATATAAGGGAACTAAGTATTCCCAAGAGTAAATACTTTTCCATTTAAAATGAGAGGAAACCTTGATTTCCAAATGAGTTCATGAGGGGGTTTTGAGCAGTATCTATTTAAAGAGAATCTTTTGAGAATCTCAAAGTTGAGGATAAGTAAATGTTTTTAAGCATATGAGCATGAGTTATACCATTGGGAGTAGTATTGAGCAACGATATGGGGACGAGTTCAGATAACTCAAAGTCCTCATAAACTATGTATGCCAATATGGATAAAGGTTCATACTTTTTAGATGATTCCTTATTTCTTTTAAGCATATCTTGGTGGATCCACTTAGTTGAGGATGTCTTATACTCCGGCAAGGTATAGGACAGTTTTGGCAGCGTGGGCGAGACATTATATCATCGCATAGCTCATAGTGATGGTTATCAGTTAGAGAATCTCCCAAGTAATAGTAAAAAAATTATTTATGTATTTTCAAATACAATGAGTTCTTATCTACTGTTTTAAAAGCTTTCTTTGTACTGCATCTTTATTGTTGCTTTTATATTGAATTGAGTTGAGTATCCTTGAGTTGAGTTGAGATAAGGTAAGTATATTTCCTTTTTATCAAGTTCAAGCTTATGTCTATGCTTTAGAGTTCCCCTTACATGCTTGTACATTCAATGTACTAACGCCATTTGGCCTACATCTTTTCATGATGTAGATACAAGTATTCAGGGTAATCAGCAGGCGCTCCGTTGATACCATTTGCAGTTCCTGAGTTGCTTTGGTGAGCCTCCTTGCTTCCGGAGGATTTCCCATTTACCTTTCCATCTCAGTATTTTAGAGGTTTCATAGATAGTAGTAGTTGAGAAGTCTTTTCCATTTTCTTTTGATGTTTAAAGACTTGAGTTGAAAAGTTATGTTATTGAGTATTTCAGACTATATTGAGTTAACCTAATTTTAGAAATGATGTCTTTATTGATTGAGTTACATTTGAGGTTCTTATATTGTTGATTAAGTATTCCGCTGAGAGTGCAGCCAGCCCAAGGGTTCGCTTGGGGCCAGCAATGGTTCTCGAGTGACAGTTACACCCAGGGTGTAGGCTCGGGGCGTGACATGTTAACTAGCTGCATATTGATGTGAGCCTTGCAATGAACATCGCAAGCTAATTTCTTAGTTTTTTTAAGCTATGTAAAATGATTACGTTTGAATTTTAGTGTGTGGTGAGATCCTACTTGAAAACATGCTTGTTGATTCCTAAAATTTGCCACGTTAGTCTAATTGTAGCCTTGGTGAATGCAAGAGATGAACTTCGGCACAAATTTTGAGAGGGAAACTAAATCTTCATACCTTTGGTGACTACCTTGCGATGGTGTGCAACCACTTTGACATCATTTCAGCCTATACCATTTGTTTTTAACCTCATTGAAACCTGTTGAAGCAAATATGTCCTTAACTTCTCACTCATAAATCCTTTCCTAGGAAATAGTTTGTTTGAATAGTCAACTTAGGTCAAAAGCCTAAGTTGGGGTGTGGAAAGGGAGGAGGAAAGAAAGACAAGTGAAAAGGAAAGAAAGAAAAGTGAGACTCAACCTTGAAGTTTGTAGCAAAAAAAAATAAGGAATTCCTCCTCATAAAAAAAAAGAGAAAAAACATGAAAAGGAAAGTTTTGATGAAATAAAAAGGGGTTTCAAATAAACTGATTGAAAATTGAGGATCGAGTCTCCAAATGAATAGAACGAAAGAAACTTAAGAAGAGATGAAGACGAGTACAACAATGCTTTGAAAAAGTGAAGTCACTAAGCCAAATTAACCCATCTCTTGGCCCTCAGCCTCATGACAAGCTTAAAAGACCCTTGAGATCTTGCTAAAATCGGGTTATGTGATAATTGAAAAATATAGGCAAACCCATGGGATGAAACTTTCATGTATTTCTCTTTCGAGGAGTGAGAATTGAATTGATTCCTAAATTCTTTGTTGATGTACTTTGTGAGAGTAAGAAATCACTTTTGTTGTGCAGGAGCTTGAATACTTTTGTTGACACATGGCTTTGCATTAGAAGAGAGCATCAGTGAGCTTGAGCTTGAGCTTGGATTGATACCAACTAGTTATCATCTGAAGCTTCTTGAGAATGATTGAGATATTACATATACTTGTTAGTAGTCTTATGATAGCACTTGCATGTTAACTCACATTGAGAATTGTTGTAGACACCCTTGTTGAACTGATTGTGTTCTTGATTTACTTGAGGAAAAGCAGAAATTTGAGTTAGGGTGTTGATGAGTCTGAGATTTTGACTCATTTGAGGCCTTTTTAGTTCAAAAAATAGTGTCCTCAATGCCTATTTATGTCCTTATCTGATGATACTTTGATGTTTTGTAGCTATGAAGGCTAAAGGACTAGGAAAGAATGAATTTATGAAAAAAGACCAAAAACATTGAAAATAGTGTATTCTCCCAACTGAGGATCGACTAACAAAATAGGGCGATTGCCAAATAGATATAGATCTTGCCCAAAGTGATAGTGTTCACGTTTGATAATGTTCAAGGCAGGTCGGCGAAGCAAAGTGCAATCGGCGATTCACTGAAACAGTCGGGCGAGCCAAAAGTCTCATTGTCGAAGATGATAGACTTCTGAGTTAAAATAAAGGTTGAATGGGTGAACAAAGTGGTAATCGGGGATTCACCAAACGTGAAATACTAACTCGATCAAGTTCGTCAACTGAGGTTCAAACACCTGAAGATTGAATCCAAGGAAGGGTGAGCTAAAGAACAAATGATGCTCTGCCAAATCATGAAGGCGAGCCCGATTAATGTCGCCGATCAGGTCACCTATGGAATTTTAGAATTTTTTGGGAAACTATCTATAGCCCAAAGGAGAGAGAAAATATATCTCTTACTTATTCTAACTTTTTCATTTTGAGAAATAAACTTTCTATTTTTTTTTCTTAATTTTTAGGGTTTTGAACAATCTTGTAATTGTCATTTGAGGGTTCAATTCAAAGAGGGTGTTGAAGATTGTTGTTGATTATCAAATCATTAATGGTTGAAAACATAATTGGTATAGTTTTTTTTTTCATTTTATGATGCTTGGCTAAAACTACAATTCTAGGGGTGTGATTATGAAGTTGGGTGTTAATTTAATTTAGTGGGTCTAATGTCTTGCTCTGTTTTTCTGTTGTTCATTCATGTGTTTGAACTATTTAGCATGGGGTCAATTTATGGGTCGAGGTTGCAAAGTTAATCCTAGCTTAGATATTCTATTGATGCTTGAATAGATCAATTGAAGTGGGTAAATAGTTTAATACTTGCAAATTGGGTTTGATTGATGTAGTTTGCTCGAAAGAGAAATTGTGGTTCAATTCTAATTATCAAATCTGCTCAAAATAGAGTTTTTAGTAATATATTGGGTTGATTTGTATTTTACATAGCTGAGATTGATAGGATTTTCTATGATATGATGCTTTGAGAGTCTACAGAAGATTCGTGTTATTGACGATTACCTAGCCTATCCACGTTTACCCCTATTTGATGTTGATACAAACTCTCACACTCCTAGATCATATCTTACTTGTTTAAATATTTATTTTAGTTGAATTGTGATAATTGATTCCTAAACCTTTATATTAAGTTTGGTGGAATCATCCACCCATATGTCCTAATTGCTACAATGAACTAGTTTGCACTTCTAATTTCCTTATTGAATTCTTACATTTAGATCACTCCCTTGTGGGACTTGATCCCGACTCTTTTATTGGATATTTATATTGCTAGTGATCACTTACTCATTCAATTATTTTAGTGAGTAATTTGAGTGTCATCAATATCACGCCCCAAACTAGAAAAGGCGTGACTGACACTCGACACCTTAAGCAATCGAGTTAGCCACATAAACTACCAACCGACTCAACTGAGGGCTTAGAAGGTCAGGCAGCATAACATCTAAAATACTATGACTGGACCCTTAAGGTCATAACCTGAATATCAATAAGTCATATAAATAAAGGTAGACAAGCCAAAGATAATAAGGTACTAGCTAGCCGACAAGGCTACAATGAAGATATACACACAAACATACATATCTATACATGCCAAGCCAATGTGGCTGGAAACTGGAAACTGGAAGCTGCAGAAAGAAACCCAGAATACTGTGTCCACAATAGCCTCTATGAGTGACATAAGCACTGGTCGGGACAAGGCCCCGATTATACCCAGGTTGTACAATAAAAGTAACATCCTATGAAAGCTCCAGGAAGAAGTGGAGCTTACCAACTCACAGCTGAACCCCAAATCCTAGCAGAGGGGTCAATCAGAATCTCTACATGGACCTGCACGCACGGAACAAAAATACGTCACAGACAATGGGACATTTGTACGAATAAAAATGTACTGGTATGTAAGGTAGAAAATAGAATAATAAATAGTTGCCGTAAAAAGGGGAATAAAGATACCACCTGAAACAGAAACTCTGGTAGCCGTCATGCTGACATCAAACCTTATATAGATTAAATATGCATGGTATGCTCGCATAATCGTATGTCGTGAATATATATATATGCAAATGCATGTCATACCCAACCAAGTGCTAGCAATGGTGATGCCTTCCAATAGCGAATCGGGATCATATTCACCAACTTGTGGCCATCAGTGTCTCATATGTATAAATATAGGCAATAGGCCCCATACCTTCCAATTATAGCTCGGAAGTAGAATGCATAGCATGTAATGTCATGGATCTGTAATGCATTTGTTACCTGAATCATGTTGCCAATCTTGGCTCATTGGTACTCTTGTCCTCATAATCTCATAATCACTTTCGTATCACATGTAAATATCTCGTGAAACTTATATACTTGTAAATTAAACTGGAACACTTAACTTGGATTTAGAAAGGCAACTTAAACTTGAGGATGTTCATAAAGAGCTTAAAGTTCTTCACTTAGTATCTATATATGTTTCCTTAGTGGTTTGTAAAAGAAAGTATTTCAGAAAAACCCCTACTTTAGTAGTTTAAACCTACGATTTATATTTAATAGTTTTGGAGATTGGCGTTTTATTTTAAAGTTTTCAAAAATATAAATTAGTGAGGAAGGAGGACTGATTTCAAATTCATATTGTTCATCTCTAATCTTTTTAAGTTACAACACCTAAAGAAGAATAAGAATTTGTACACATGTACCTATAGTCAAGAGAATCAACAAAATGACATAAAGACGTTGAATACCGTATCTAACTGAACGAGTGGAATATCAACATAATGGAGTAACAAAAATTTGCCAGCTGCAATCTCAATGCCTTTCACAAAAGGACTTTCCAGCAATAGAGTAGCAAAACAATATTTGACGATTTAGGATTCCAAAATTCGTGCTTAAAGGAAGTACAGTGCTTAGCCTTAACATACCTCGATTTTGAGTCTTGTTGTATCAATATGGATTGTACCCCATTCCTTACAGTATGTAGTCTACATAAAATCATGTCACACAACCATTACAGGCAGAATATTAACACGCCAAGGTCAAAGTAGCAATTTAGAGCTCACTAGCAAAGTGATTTGCTCACCAGACCATTTTTAAATATATGCTTCATTACCTTCTCTTCTACAAATTACAACATCAAATTAATGACATAACATACATTTTTGCAGCAGCTATTAACAAGTGGAGGCCTACGCAATAGTCAACAACAACCAAATAGAGTATGTTTGCACAACAATTAAAACTCGGCATATTGCCACACCCCTCTTTTCCAATCCAAAATAACCATAACCAAATCTAACCACGAGTCTTCAAACCATTAAATCCATAAAAAAATATGTATAGTACAGTCCTATAATAGTTCAATACAACCATAATAACTTGAATTCACCGCTTCCAATCATCATCCTATACGTTCGTCCAATAATTACATTTGGAGTCACGTCTTTCTCTTCATATGCAATAAGAGCTTAAAAGGACAAAACTTAAACTTAAAATTGATGGAGCTTGCAGTATATTAACATGTCTTGTCAATAACAAACAGTCTCCTTAAACGCAAGACGTTGAACCAAGAAGAAACAATTTGAAAATTGCAATGCAATAATAGAACCAATGTTACACTAATTTATGTTACAATTAAATATCCATCTATACTTCTTCTCTTCCAGACTCATATCAACAAGAACCACACACATACAAAGGATTTCCAAAAATATTCCAGCAACAACAATATCAGAAAATACTTCAAAATAGCCCAACATCACGTAACTATCCAAATACGATTTTCCCAGTCGTCTATTCGTGTTCTTGCTTATGTAGCATAGCTATAACTTGGACTCACTCAATAAAATTAAGGGTGAGAATTATTACCTACAAACAGCAGCAACACCACATAAAAAATAAGACTCCTTCACCATGAAGAATCCTTCAAATCACAACCAACAAGGAGGAAAGAAATAACACAATCTCTATGAATGTTCCGAGGGTGAAACCACGTTGAAATCTTGTAAATATTTGATTGGATGATAGGGGAACCTTTAGAGAGGATTTAGGACTATTTTATTCTTATTTTAGTCGAAAATAATGCGATAAAATGAAGGGAAATCTGATCTTATAAAGCTAAATCGATATATGGGCTAGGGGCCCACCTTCACGTGCCTGCTTGTGCAGTCTCACTAAAATCTAAATATCTCTCAATTCTGAAGTCGTATGGACAAATGATTTAGTGCGTTGGAAAGTAGACTCATAGACCTTCGATTTCATATATTGGAGTTCTTCTAAAGCTTTGTAGATTGGGAGAAAAGCTCCGAGACATTTAACCCAATTTTCAGAAAATTTATCAAAGAAACTTATTCTAACTTTTGCCAACTTTTTATTTCTCAACTTGCTTGACTTCAAAACTTAACTTACGATCATTGGGCGACTATATCACCTTATAAAACATCCTTATTAGCATATAATACATTCTTTGTCTTATCCCCAAAGGTACCGATTAACTTAAGCATTCTAAACAGGCGGGGTGTTAGAATAGACATTCTTTAACTCGGACTTGTTTAAGGGTGACCCATAATGTTAGTCTAATTCTTTGATTTGATTTTTTTTCTTACCTTCCCTTTGCAACCTTATTTTCCTGAAATGATACACCAAGTAATATAAGCCTCATACACTCATTCAATGATAAACATATTATGCAAAAGAACCATGGGGTCTCACAATCAATGTCATCCATGATCATAATGCAAATACTCGGTTCTCTCATGGAACCACAATCACATACTTGATCCTTTCACGGAACAAAAACCTTAATTGTTAGTGTAACTGTGTGGTACCTAAACCATTTGTAGTTAGTGTACCGGTGTGATAACCGAGTAATCCATAGTTAGTGGAATAGTGTGGTACCCGAGTCAACCAACAATCATGCACAATGATGAGTACAGTGAACAATACCACTTGAAAACCACATATCACAATAACCAGTTCAATACATGAAATTATCA
The DNA here is from genome assembly GCA_029007595.1 of Solanum commersonii. NCBI lineage: Eukaryota > Viridiplantae > Streptophyta > Magnoliopsida > Solanales > Solanaceae > Solanum > Solanum commersonii. The sequence continues at coordinate 3,169,499 of JAJTWQ010000055.1, read as the reverse complement.
ACATTATGTTATTTCATATATCTCTCTACGTATGCTCTAACATGCATTGCATCAATGATACTACAAAGCAGGAGACAAACATACATACATAAATCAGAAACATACAACCATCATCTATCTCGAATCAAACCTCTTGGAAACTCTAAAGAACCCGAGTTTTCCCCTTGCGAAGTGCCTTGGATAAATCTTGGTCTAAAACAAGAATAAAAGCAACAATCAATAACTAATGGCTAATAATATATTTGAATTATCAACAAATCCTAACCCTAGGCCACTATATGATCATCTTCCCCCAACTTAGGACATTTCTACCATGTAATCATGTTAAAACCTTCCCGCAAGAGCAATAACCTAGATTTTAAGGCTCAAGAATCAATGCATTAAGTTGGGGAGTCAAAATTATACCTTTTCGTGAAAAAAAAAAGTGCAAATTGTCTAAAATTGCCTATTCCAACTCCAAGAACAAGTGTAGAAATTAGAAGGTTTTGGGACTGTTTTTGCATAATATCTCGTTTTGCCTCACTATAGTGACCCGACCCGCTATAGCAGCACCACTATAGAGGAACTTACCCCGCTATTGCGATCTGCACACCGCTATAGTGTGAGGCCTCTTATTATAACGTGATAGGAAAAGTTCACAGGCCCAAAATTTTGAAAATGGTTGTTTTTTTCACAACATGACCTCTTCTTTTGACATTTCGAGCTATCCCCTTCATGTCGAATTCAATTTTTGGAGTTCTACTAGCCCGAATTTGATTTTTGAATCCTACGGGTTCATATGTCTTGGCTACAATAATATATCAATCAAGCCTAGGTAATAACACCCCACCCATTCTCGGATGACCCTAGACCTCACTTAGCCTAGTTTCCATCTGAGGTTTGTCTAGCCTAAAAAATTTAAGTCGCCACCCGAAAAGTTTTTCGGCCCAAATTTTTCCACCATCATAACGACTGGGTATGGTCATTACATCTCAAAATCTAACAATGTAGGGAAAATGAGAAATGAATTGATTTAAAATGCTGAAACAAATATATTGTCAGTCACACTACTCATTGCGATCGCGGGAAATAATGATCGCGGTCGCGATAGTCAGCATGGACTGGGTCGACTGAGCCATTCTACAAGAGTGTGGGTCAACGCCCGCAATTGCGAAGACCAAAAAAAGGTCTTCATGAATGCAACACCAATTTTGTAATTGCGAAGATCAATTTCATTAGCCTTCGCAAACGCAGCTCAAAGCTCACAGATGTGAAGACCAAGTTGGGTGCACTAGCAAAGGCTGCACCATCTCAAACTTGGAATTGGTAAAATTCCCCAAAGCGGCGTCAGGATTCACTCGGAACTCCGTGCATGCAAATGATATTTGCTACCCTACCAAATTTGACATTCCAGACTTAATGGAGATTTCAAAACTTGCATTCAAGGTTATCTCGATAAAAAGTGGGTCGCACACCCAAGATCTGTTTTAGCCATAAGCTAAAAGGTTGCTCGAAATGAGTCCAAAATCCTTGAGACCGAACCAAAGGTCCATCTAGACCTAACTCGATGCTCCGGAGCTAACATAATCATCATAATTGCATTCTGAGGTTGTTTACCAAAAAAATTGACCGAAGTCAACCGCTTAAACTTCAAAAGCTCAAAAACAAAGAAATTCACATAAAAAAAAAACAAATGAATGACCAGGTGACCGAACTGTCTATCCTAGCAAGTCATAGTGACTTGAGGTCTCTATAGAAAAACTCTAAACCCAAAAATATTGAAAAACGGAGAAAATTACCTGAGTCATTACATGGGTTCATAAGTAATCCACCTGGAGTTTCAAATCCCATGTCTATTTTATTGTTTTTTTTTGTTTTTGCTTTCTTTTTCTAGATTAATCTCAGTGTTTCAAATCATAGGTTTGTTTGTATGTCCGGTGACACATTGAAATACCTGATACGGAAGATAGGTATTTATTTTTAAAAATAATTAATTAAATTGTAACAAAAAAATGAAATTTGAACTAATATGTTGTCATAAAAATATACAGAGTGAACTCGTCAAATACAATTTTTTATTCAAATTCTACATAATAGGGCACCCATTTTTTAAATTCTAAATCTACTCTTGATTTCGTCAAATATTTTATTTTTAAAAAAAATTAACATTTTGTTGGGCATTATATTAAGTTAGAAGCTTAGATAATCACTAAACTTTGGCTAATTGATCATCAAAATCATTCAACTTTTGACAATTGACCATCATAGTCATTGAACTTAGTTTTTTATTTAAAAAAAAGTCACTTAACTTTATCAAATTAGTTTCACTGGTCCTTATTTCAAGAAATATAATTTTCGATGCATATTTAATGACGTGACAATTACAAATTTCCAGGAATATATTTTTAAAAATTAAATCAATATTTAATTTTATTTAGGACTTAGTTCATCATAGGCCAAATTCATTTTTTCACCTGACTCATTTAATAAGTTGATTATATGAGAGATCCCTTTAAACTTTAAAACCATTTTACTGAAAGGACACATTGGTTTGTTTCAAATTTTTAATGTGATTAATGAAGAATAATTATTATTTTTTAATAAAATCTTGAGATTGCCTTTTTTTTTAAAAAAATAAAAACTATTTCAAAATTTTGTAGAATCAATTTTTAAAATATTTAAAAAATTATGAAACCAATTATAAGAAAATTGCTAGTATAAGTTAAAGATGATATCAATCATTTATATAAAATAGGAATTTGACTATTTGATTATATCCTTATAACATATATAAAATAATCATATTCTAACATCATCTTATTATTTCAATTAATGAAAGAATAATGAGAGAGATAAAAATAAAAATGGAACTATTGAAATAAGATGATATAATCAGTTATATAAAACACAAATTTGACTATTGGAATATATCCTATGAGCTATGACATATTTAAAATATTCATACTTGAGACAATACCTTATTAAATTCAATTAATAAAGAATAACAAGAAAAACAAAAACAAATAAAAGAACAAGAAAATAATAGAGCGCATTTGATTGAGAACCTAATAATCAAATATTAATTTTAAACTTTTAAAATATTTTTTCTAAAAAATTAAAATTGTCATGTTATTAAATAGGTACATGAAATTATATTTCTGAAAATAATGAACATGAAAGATAATTTAATAAAATTGAGTGAGTTTTGAAAAATAAAATAAAGTTGAGTAATTATGATGATAAATATCCTGAAATTGAGTGATAATTCAAGCTTCTAACTTGCATTAAATTTTAAAATTTGAAGTACATAAGCATTTTAAATACTCCTTTTGTCCCTAATAACTTGTCCAACTTTCCTTTTTTACTTGTCCATTTTTTACAAATTAAGAAGGACAAATAAATTTTACTTATTATATTCTCAATTAATTAATTTAGAAAATGTAGAGTTTCTTGAAAATCTTAAAATTTTAATTCATCCACTTCATAATTAATAGGGATAAAATGGTAAACTCATTATGTCAATCATTATTTTTTTAATAGGTGTATCAATACAAAAGTTGACAAGTAATCATGGACAGTATCAATGATTGCAATTTGCATCTTCAGATCCCTTTGCACTTACTCTCTCTATCACTAATCACTTGTCTAATTTTCTTTTTTTACTTGTTCATTTTGACAAATCAAGATAGATCATTTTTTTTTACCTTTTATACTCTCAATTACTTCCTCCGTCCCATTTTATATGTCATCCCTTTCTATAAATAGTTGGACCACAATACTTGTCATTTTATAAAATTTATGCATAAATTATTATATTTTGCCTATTATACCCTTGATAGAATAGTTAATTAATCTTGTCATTTATTAATAAAGTTGACTTAAGAAATCATTAAATAAGGGTAGAAGGATAAAGTTACATAATTTCTTAATACAAGTGCAAAGTAAAAAGGTGACATATAAAATGGGACGGAGGGAGTAATTAATTTTGAAAAAGATAGAATTTCTTGAAAATAATAAAAATTTAATTTATCCACTTCATACTCCCTTCGTCCCAATTTATGTGGCATTTTTCGGATTTCGAGATTCAAACAAGTCTATTTTTGACCGTAAATTTGTCATATATCTTTTAATTATTTTGAATTGCCAATTATAGTGACTTATAATACTTTTTACGTAGTTTACAAAATTCTATGCGCAAATTTTCGGTCAAACTTAAACTGTTCAACTCTCAAAAAATGAAAAGTGTCACATAAATCGGAATAGAGAAAGTAACTAATAGGAGCAAAATGATAAATTTACTATATAAATCATTATTTTTTTAATATGTGTCAATTCAAAAGTAAATAAGTAATTAAAAATAAAAAAAATATTCATCAACGTATAATAAGAAAAGACATAACAAAAATAATTAAGGTCATTATAACAGGTGCACGAGCACATATATAGTTAAAGAAACGAAACACAGCTTTCACTGTATGCATCAATTACTTCTCAACTTTATATATTTACACAGAGGTGAATAGTTGTTCTCTAAATTTGAAGAATTACTATTTATCATCTTTATTTTATAATTATTTTAAATATTTTTTTTATTATTTTAAAATTAACATATTATTTTCATATAAGGCTAATATTTGTAATTCCTTTTAAATATAATCCCATATTTTTAAAAATATATTATTTAATATATACTACTTTCATTCCCAATTAACAATATTTTAAATACTTTTTCAATTTTTGTCATTTAAAGTGGTAATTTAATATTATTATTAATTTTCATTATGAAGAATACACAAAATTTAAATGATAAGATGAAAATTTTAATTTAAAAATACAATGCATAACATAAAAAATTTAAAAATCACAACAGTAATTTAGTAATTCGATAGATCGTTTTCAGATTTAACAATATTCAAAAATAAAATTAGTGTATGATTTAGAGAATTGTTGTGCTTGTGATGGCGGTTGTGCTTGTTGATACATTTTTTCAATTATTCATAGTTGTTCATTAAGATTTTAGAAAATAAAGAATTTGAAAAAAAAATTATATTACATGAAAATTATACAGGGTGATTATTTTGAAAAAAGAAAGAACGGATTTATATTATAAAATAAGAAAATGAAATAGAAATAAAGATAATAATATAATATTAAGGAGAGAGAGAAAAATCTTTTTTAGAGAGTAAAATAGAAAATTGAGTAGGAGTTAGTTATCTGGAAAAAATGAAGAACTATATATATGAAGACTAAAATAGAGTGTAGGGTTGGAGATGCCCTTATGGGTACAAATAAGTACAATTTTTTTTAAAAAAAAATATTACTTAAATACACAATTAAGATATCATAAATTTTAATATTTCCTATTATTTTAAAAAATCACAAAAATTCTTTTTTTTTTCTTTTTTCTCTCCTAATCTAAAATACATCCCTCTCATTATGAATTATGTTCATAGTTATGTATCTAATACATAACTATGACAAATTTCATTATACTTTAATACATGACATACACACCCACTGTTATTTATCTGAAAGACTATGTATCTGGAGTTCAATGTATCCGACAACATAGTGGAAATCAATGTATTTCACAACAGAGGAATGTATTTGACGCAACGAAATCTTAAGTGGTGTATTATTTGCAATGTATCCACAACAGAGGAATGTATACGCTAGCGAGACCAATGTATTCGACAACAGAGTAGATAACAATGCATCAGACAATAGAGAAATGTATCTGATGCAACATAAACTTAAGTAATATATCGTTTGTAATATATCTGGCAATAAAAGAAAGTATCCGCGAGTGATAAAAAATAATTAGAAAATTATAAGTAGAAAAACTTTTCAAATATGATGTAATTAACCCTTGAATATATGCCATTTATATACTTTGCATTCTTTATATTCCTAAGTAAGAAGCTCTACTTTGCAGTGTGGATGATTGTGAATTTGTGACGTGTTACTTCTATAGAAACAATAAACTGTGTGTTATCTACGTGATTATTTTGTAAGTGTAGTATGCATTTGATATGACTCGAATTATTTTTTGTGGAAATATTTTATTAAAAAATACTTCCTCTATTTTAGATTAGGTGAATTTGTGATGCAATGTACACTTATTAAGAGAAATACTTAAGGACATAATTTAAATCATATTTTTCACTATTGTCTTTTTGTAAAATAATAAATATAACTTAGAGCATGTTTGGCATTGCTGTTGGGAGGCCGAAAGTGTTTCTTTTATTAGAATTTTTTTTTTTTTTTGAGAAATTAAGTGTTTGGCAAATTCTTTAAATTGCTTTTAAATGGAAGCAAAAGCAGTTTTTCTGTTGTTTGGAAAAAAAATTAAAAATTTCTGATTTTTTAAAAATGTAGAAGCAGAAATAGAAAATTAATTTTTTTAATTCTAAAATATCACTTACATATATACATATTTATCAATATATCCCTTATTAATTAATTAACATATCTCATAAGTTTGGTTGATTTTTATTCAAGAATTTTATTTTTTATTTTTATATAATAAATTTTTTATTTTGTTTATGTTTTATACTATTATTTATAAATATGATATTGTATATATTATTTTATGTATTTGTCACGACCCATACCGTCGTGATTGACACTCACACTAACCCTCCGGTGGGAGAATCATTATTACAACCCGACTAAACAACTTAACCAAAAATTATGCATTTAAAGATACAAAAGCAGGTTAAAATGTCTAAAGGAATATGGAGTTCCCATAAACTCCTAAGGTTCAACTAAAACAACGAACATAACTAATGTGAAAGTTCAACTAACATCTAACAACTAATGTGAAAGTAACCCCTACAACCCAAAAGTCATTGTACCAAACATCTAAAGTGCAACAAGTTTAAGAAAAAGAGGTACAACCCCAACTAACATAAGAAATATCTAAACAATGTCTAAGTCCGAACAGAATATCATCCCATCACACTCAAAAATTACTCTCTCATGCTAAGATCAGTTTCGAGCGTCCTACTTGCCCGTATTCAATTCCGTAAAGTCGTACAAGTTCCTTAACATCTTAACTATCTACTCATATGATCAAATTCATAATTAGATAGATCTCTCATTCATTACCAGATCTCTCTAGACCTCACTGACTCCGATTTCGTCCAAATCTGAGGAATTCTCAAGTTACAACCAAAAAGTTTTTCGGCCCAAAATTTTCTCCGTTGATTTTTCCATAATGACGGAATCAGGTCGTTACAGTATTATTTTACAGAATTAGAAATAAAAGCAACGACGATATTTTTGTAGGATTAAAAAAAAGAAAAAAAAAATTTAATTTGAATTTTCTTAAAACTTTAGAGTAGTATAACAAAAAAAAAAAAGGATAATAGCTAAGATTGAATCCAAAATAATAGGTAACAAATAACAAAAAGAATCATTTTTTCAATATTTTTCAACAATAATTATCTATGTACATTGATTGAAAATTTAAATATGTACATTTTCAATAATTAAATTAAAAATTTACTTAAAGTTTATGTATTAGATGTTTCAAATAGTTTCTCTATATAAAATAATTTTTATATTAAAAGCACATTGATACTTGCCCTTTTATCGTAATTTGACTTTGAAAAACACTTTTTAAAGAAAATTAATCAAACACAAATTGCTTATCAAAAACACTTTTCAAATGAATTTGCCAAACACAAATTATTATTTTTTAAAAGCCTTATTCTGAAAAGCTATTTTAAAAAAATAAACGCTTCTAAAAATAAATAATTCTAGCAGTAATGCCAAACAAACTCTTAATAAGTAGTATAATTTATCTCCTATAAAAAAATATAAAACATCATTGAAGGAAAGTATAAATATGGGAAAAAAATTCAAACAAATACCTTGAACTTTGAACAATTCAATTATTTTGAACTATGAAAAAAGTCCTAAAAATTTACTCGATATGAAATAGGTAGAGTATATGTATTAAAAATTAATAATAATATTAACAAATCGGAGTGTTTTGATAAAATTTTAAGTCCTAAGATTAATACAAATATCTAAGGGTGTGTTTGGTATGAAAATGTTTTCCAATTTTCTCATGTTTGGTTGGGTTAAATGTTCTGGAAAATGTTTTCCCAAATCAACTCATTTTCCTCAAATTTAAGGAAAATGACTTCCATTCAAAACTTAAGGAAAACATTTTCCAAAACTCTAATGTTTTCCAATTTTCTCATGTTTGATTGGGTTAAATGTTCTGAAAAATGTTTTTCCAAATAAACTCATTTTCCTCAAATTTAAGGAAAATGATTTCCCTTCAAAATTTAAGGAAAACATTTTCCAAAACTCTCTTCCAACTTCAAATTACATTTTTTTTTTGAAAAAATCAATTTATTTTGTCTCTACCCTCAAACCAGCCCCCCTCCACCCCCCTCAAAATAAAATAAATTTAAAGATTATTTTTTAAAAATGTTTTTAACTTCAATTTTTTTACCCCGCCCTCACCCTACCCCAGCCCCCTACCATCACCCCCCGAAAAAAAAATATCAAAAGTAGTTTTTAAAAGATATTTCTAATTTCAATTTTTTATTTTTTCACCCATGCCCTCGATCCTCCCCCGCCAGCCCCCCACCCCCCTCCCACAAAAAAAAATTTAAATTTGTTTTTAAAAAATATTTTCAACTTCAAAATTTCATTTTTTTTCATTTTTTCAACCCTACACTCTAACCCTCCCCACCCATTCCTCCCACCCCACAAAAAAAAAAAAAATTTAAGTGTGTTTTAAAAAATATTTTCAACTTCAAAATTTTATTTTTTCACCCCTACCCTCTACACCCCCACCCACCCACTACCTGGCCCCCTCCCCCCCAAAAAAAAAAAATTTAAGTTTGTTTTTAAATTTTATTTTTTCACCCCTACCCTCAAACCCTCCCCCCCCCCCTCGAAAAATAATTTAAATTTGTTTTTAAAAAATATTTTCAATTTCAAAAATTAGTTTCTACTCTAATAAAAATAAAAGATATTTCTCAAAAACATTTTTCATTCATAAATCAAACACTAAAAATCTTTTCCGGAAAATACCAAACATAAAAAAATAAGTCAAAAATCTACTTACTTTTCCAGAAAAACATTTTCCTTCCTACAAAACACACCCTAAATATAAGTTGAAACGAGTAAGATGAAATTAAAAGTTAAGATGTAAGGAAAATGACTTCTGCCTACAGGCAACAAGTGAGGGAATCGATCCTTCGTGTCATAATTACAGCAAGCAAAAATATTAATGACAAGGAAGTTTATTTTTATTATGCTACTAACATTTGCTTTATTTTCAAATCTTTTTAAAATGTTTAGATCTCAATCATCTAAGGAAAATAATAGGGAAAAAAATGTATAAAATAACAAATTATTAATTCAAATTAAATGATATAACCACAATTTGATTTAATTGTAATCCGTAGTAAACAGTTGTCATTCGCCTCTCTCCCTAGTTTTCTCGCTCACCACTCTCGTCAGTCTCTCCCTCGCCTCTCTCGCTTTTATACAAACATAAATGTATAAAATGTGTTTGTGTTTGTATAAAACGAGAAAAAACTGTATATACAAATACAAATACATATATTTTCGTCCTTACACTTATAATTATACAAATACAGATCATCCCCTGCCCAATTCTCTTTTGCTTCTCTCTTTCTCTCTTTATACAAACACAGATTATACAAATTACAATATATATATAATTTGTGTTGTATAAAGCGAGAGAGAGAGAGAGAGATTTGATATACAAATGTTTTATTTCGATTCAATTGTATACAAATTCAAATTTTATGCAGATATACAAACACATAAAATTGAATTGAGAGGCTGCCAGCGATTTATACAAACGAGAGACTGTCATCGATTTATACAAATGGCCTGCCAGTGAAATTATACAAATATGAAGCTCCTGCCAGCGAGTTATACAATCTGATGCTTCATATCAAACATAAAGTTTGCTATAGAGTGCAATTATATAAACTATAGCTATAACATATAAATAAGATTTTTATGTTTGATATATGTGAAAGCTGCTCAAAATAATATGATTGATCGGCCTAAACACTATACATATGTATACCAGTTACATATATATAATTATTTAATCGATATACATATATAATATACCTCTCTTCCACTCTCTATCCTCTCTCGCTCGCCTCTCTCCTTCCTCTCCCAATCTCGCTCGCCACTCTCCTCCCTATAACATGTAGCTACGAATCATAATTAGCAGACTATAACTATGGAGCGTAATTAAGCTATTTTTGAGTGTCTATATGCAAACATTAAATTATGTGGTTAAGCAAATTTAATACTATTTAATTAGTCAACATAACTGTAGTTTGTTATAATTACCACTCGCGACTAACATTAACAATTAATTTCGTGGGCAGACTTTGAGTTTATATAATTAGTCACGTTTGTATAATTCACCACATTTGTATAATTCGCAACTAACAATTCTTCGTTTGATTTGTATTTGTATATGTATGATGGTTTATATTTGTATACGGTGATGATTTCCTTTGGTTTTTCAGTTTTATCACCATATACGTTAAATCTTTTTGTATATAACTTTTTAAAGTTCATATAAACGTGTGGTGTTCAGATTTTGTATAATATAATTTATATAATGTAATTTGTATAATATAATTTGTATAACTGTTTAAAACTCATATGTTTATGTTTGCATCAATTCGTTATTTCGAGTTTTATCATATTAGTATTATTTCAGACTTTATATTACTCAATTATATAAAAACACGTGGATTATACAAATGTACCCGCGAATTATACAAACGAGATGAGAATTATACAAATTATTGTCTTATGTCACTAGCCTCTCTCCTCCCTCTCCCAATCTCGCTCGCCTCTCCTTCCTCTCCCAATCTCGCTCGCCTCTCTCCTCCTTCTCTCAATCTCGCTCGCTAGATATACAAATACATATGTATACCAGTTACATATATACAATTATATATCTAACCGGTATACTTATAGAATTCACCTCTCTCCCACTCTCTTCCCTCTCTCACTCGCCTCTCTCAGTCCTGCTCGCCACTCTCCTCCCTATAACATGTAGCTATGAATCGTAATTAGCAAAATATAGCTATGAAGCGTAATTAAACTATTTTTGAGTGACTATATGTGAAAGTTCCCCTTTCTTTTATTATTGCTACGACTATCCTGATGATGCTAACTCATCCCTTTAAACTGAATGATAAAACTCCTTTAACACGCTCTACTTCTTTAGGGGATGAGAAGGATAATCAGTTTTGTCTTCTTGAAACCCTTCTTTTCTTTTTTTCAACAAGGAAAAGGCTATCCTTGAAAATAATAGGTGTTCAACTAATTAATTATTTGAACTGTGTTAATAGAATAAGTTTTCTTTTACATAATATAATATAACCAGACAAAAAATTGATTTTCATCCATAGAAAATATTTTAAAGGAAAATAAACTTCCGTCATAACCAAAGACATACAACTAATTGGGGTGGAGAGCTACAAAATGGGGAAACATTATAATTATTGTTGAATAATATGCCAAAATAATGTTGCGTGAAGAAGAAATATATATAAATCCCAAACTACGCAAAACTGATATTATACTATTTTAGCCACTCAATCTCAATCAATGTTAATTCGTCTTGGAATATTTTCAACATACCAATTATTGGTCAGTGAAAATGTAATCGATCAAAATAAATAAAATTGAATTAAAAATTTTCACTAAGAAAATTCAACTTTCTAAAAAGATAAATATGCCAAGAAGTTAAAGATATTCAATACCTATCATATATATTTAAATAATTTTAATTTTATATTTATAAAGCGTAATATTTTGACAAAAGAGATTCAAATGAACTCCTTCTCATCTAAAGACGGCCCGGCAGCGGGCAAATGGTGCCTCGTATGAAAAGTAAGTAATATTAGTCAAATCAAGATGTGTGCTTGTGTTTTGTTTGTCGTAAAGCTTTATTAGTTGGACGATAAGCACAAAATTAAAGCTACTTTGGATATATCATATTTTTCTAACTTCAGGGAAGTTAATACACAAGTAATCTGATCCCACCAAGAAAGTTGTTCCTTAATTTAAAGAAAGAATTTAATAATATATAGAAACACATAAGCGTCAATTTAGGCGTGGAATCAAAGAAATATTGGGCCCATGACAGGTAATAAAATGAATATGAACAAAAAAAATTAAATACTACTATAGGAAGATAGCTAGACATACAAGTACCACTTGTTTTCAAAGAAAGTAATAAATATAGACAACACCTAAAGTGGATAATGAAGGAACAAGAAATAACATACATAGTTTTATTTTATTTTATATATATAAAATAAGAAGTAGAGGTGCAACAAATATTGAATGCATGTGAAGCAGTGGGGAACAATACCTGACTTAAGCTGCATGTGCTGCTTGACATGTCCCTTGACTACCTCTACCAATTTTTGTCAATACATATAGGGAAAAATTAATACTTGTTGAGCCACCTGTTGAGCCACCACCAACCTTAGCTAGGCCTAATTTGCTTATGAGCCACCCTTATTGACTATTTGGACATGGGGAATCCTATTAAATTTTGACTCTTTTTTGTTTCCTTTTTAAATCATACTTTTTCTCTTCACACAATTTAGATTTCGAGAGTCAAAATTAACTCTGGCACAATTGGAATTTCGAGCATCGAGCATCAAATAATTTTAATTTGACTGTGAATTTGGATATGAAGTCTTCGAGTTTTTTGAAATACAATTTTATAAATTTGAAAATTATGTAAAAAGTAATATAAGTCACAACAATTGACAATTGAAAATATTTAAAAGATATATGAAAAAACTACGGTCAAAGATAGATTTGTTTGAATCTCGAAATTCAATAAATGTCACATAAATTTAAACGGAGGGAATATCTTGTTTTATCATGCAATTCTGTGGTTAGAGTAAAATACTTTCCTAGCTAGCTCCAACCCCAACTCTAGGGTATCATATTATTAGAGATTTTTTATTAAACTGAAATTGATTTTCTCCTACTCAATATGATCTCTATAACAAATCAAATAAGATTTTGAACTACATAGATTGTAACCTAATTATATCATATGTATTTATGCCAAGTTTAAGGTCTAGAAGAGCGGAAAGGATATTGAATGATCAAACCTACTAATGTAAGCTAGTTGGATTTCCTCTGCCACAAAGAAGAGCAACGTATATTTTATTTAACCTACTTTTCTTACTGTTTTAAGAAGAAAGATTATTTCCCTTGTTACGGAGTCTTCTAATCTAGAAAGGATATAAGTTTTCACATAGTATACAAGTATGAAGGAGTTCGACTATTATTCTGAGGTTATTATAGAAGATTGTGGAATTATTGAAGATCGACTTACTGGAAAATATTTTTTACGCTTCTAAATATATTTCTCAAATTATATTATTCTAGCATTATTATATATGTGGTCTATTATTCATGTAGCAATTTTTCTTCAAGGATTTCGATGTGCATATTAACATATTTTGTGTCAATATAACATTATTTAGCCCAATTCTATTTTTATTGCATGGCTTAGCCACTTTATATATCTTAACAGCTCTTTTTTTTAATCACATCTTGTATAGCCTCCGAGAAACGAATAAAGATTAAAGAGAACACGAAGATAAGAAAGTTACATGAGCACATAACATCAATAACATAATTTTGATATCATTAAGACTGATAATTTTATTTAACTGATACTAAATCAGTATATACATACTATATTGGTATCATTAAGGTTTCCTGTTCAGAAATTATTCTTATAATATCATTGACTAATGAGTAATTTATAAACAAGAAACCTTAATGATACCAATAAAGTGTGTGTGTATATATATATATATATATACACACACACTGATTTAGGATTAATTAAGCGAAATTATCAATATTAATGATACCAATACAATATATGATACTGATTTAGTATCAGTTAAGCAAAATTAGTTGGGTATATATAGTGTAATTATTTAGTGGGGGTATGAATATAAAGGAATATATATTTATAATTATTTTTCTTTTATGGGATATTTACTTAGTTTCTCCTAATAACAATGGTTCATAAAAATTAAGTTCAAGAAAAGAAAGCTAATTTTCCTTACAAACTGAAAATATTCAATGAGTCGCCACCATGAAACCTCAACAAATTTGTGTCTTCAACACATTAAAATTTCTCTAGATGGTGTATGATTATGTATATCTTTTTTATATATCAGTGTATATTATATATATATATATATGTATGTATGTATATTTGTATATCTGTTCATATACATGTACATCTGTGTGATATCCAATGTGTTGAATTAGTTTGTAATACTTGGAGGTCTTAAATTGACATATCTGTTTGTGAAGAACATGTCTATTCTGAAAAGTTATATATTAAGTTCTAAATAAATGTAAGGGATCTCGTAAAATATCAAAAGAAAAACTTATAGTATATATACTAGGACTTTGTTGGTTCTAAAAGGAAATTGCTTGTATCTAAAGAATATACCAAAATTTTCTCTTTAAGAACGGAGAAGGGCCTAAAATGCCCCTCAATTATTTGAATTGGTACAAAATTACCCTCCATCCACCTTTTGGCTCAAAAATACTCATGATGTTAATCTTTTGGCTCATATTTGCTCTTATTTTTAATAGCTCCCTTAAAGTAAATTTATTAAATATTTATTTATTATGTTGCTTAATGTGATTGGTCTAAATTTAAACTCTTCGCAAATAAATAATAAAAATTTTATTTTTAAAATTTTATTTTATTTTATAAAACCACACATGATTCATATTTTGATCCGATACACTTGAAAATAATATTGAAAAAATAATTAATTTCATGATATCTTCATATTGGCCTATTTAAAGTAGGGAAAATTTTCAAAACAACAATATTTTAACATTTAATGGAACCTCATAGCCAAACTTTCAATATTTATTAAAAATGTCAATATTTTAGTTTGTTATATTGTTGATTTATGTATTTTTGTCATTTGTTTTATTTGAAAAAATACAATTATTTAATAACAGAATGGAGAAAATCAGGCGAAATAATATTTCAAATAAGGTAATTTTTAAATTTAAATCAACAAAGTTACCATAATTACTAATCATAATTTTGGTATAACTTTAAGTCGGCTTAGTTTTTTTTTCCACTACTCTTACGCTCTTTTCATCTTTTATTTTTGGGATTAAAATTTGCACATCTTTTATTTTTGGGATTAAAATTTGCAAAATCCCTTTCCTATTATACGTGTTTGGCTCCACAATCGACATGGCTACTCTCTTCCTTATTCCTCAAATTCCCAATATTGATTTTTAGCACTCCATTGAAAATACTCAATCTATGTCGAATTGAAGTTGATAGATTTAAGATTTTTGCTGGCAGTGAATAAGATTTTAGAATGAATACAAAATAATAAAAAAATATATAAAATTTGTTGGCATACAAAGTGAGATTGAAATACAAAGTGGACACAAAAAATCTAAAACTTATTAGCATACATTTAAAATTAATACAAAATAAAAAATAAATACAAAACTTGTTGGCATACAAAGTGAGATTGAAATACAAAGTGAGCACAAAAAATCTAAAACTTGTTGGCATACATTTGGAATTAATACAAAATAAAAATACAAAACTTGTTGGCATACAAAGTGAGATTGAAATACAAAATGCTATTGAAATACAAAGTGAGCACAAAAAATACAATACAATACTTGTTGACATATAGTTAGAATGAATACAAAATTAAAAAAAAAAATACAAAATTGTATGAAGCCTAATTTAGAATAGCATACAAAATTCTGTAAAACTATTTATCTATTGTCCTATAATATAATACAAAATTAAACATATACATAATTTGAAATGAATACCACCTACAAAATAAATACAAGTTACACCTAAAAAACTCAAATTTTAGCAAGATACCACATGAATTTTGTAATGAATACAAAATGCAATAGACAATAAAAACAGTAAAGAATACAATTTGATAGTTTAGATACAAAATGCAACATGTCATAAAGTTATTTTTTATCACTTTGATCTTAAACAATTTCATCAACTTTCCAAATATTGACATTCGAAAATGGCACTTCTTTACCAGACATTTCTTCCAAATCCAATTCAATACTTTTGAACGATTTATTCTAATTTTGGCACTTCAAAAATGACACTTCTTCACCGGGTACTTCTTCCAGATCCAGATCCAACATACAAAACTGTAACATCTCGCTAAATTGAAAGAACTAGAAATAGTTAGAATTGGAAATAGTCATTTAGGAAAGAATGAAAAATCTGAAATTTCATTAAGTTTGGGTTTTTGGTCAACTTCAAATGACCATAAATCCTAGCTCAGGATGAGTTAGGTGTGTTTTCAGATACCGTAGGAAATATCGTTGAATTACCTTTTCAACGCCACTGAATTTGCGCGATTCCGAGTTCGTATGAGTGAGATATACCCTTTGGAAGTTGAACTGTTTAGATAAAGAAAGTCTAATCTGAATTTTGGAAAGGTACTTTAGTCTTTTCCTTGCCCAATTGTTTTATTTCATTTTTGGTAATTAAGTTAGGGTCCAATCAGAATTAGACCAGTTTAGAAAAGCTGAAGTTCACGCTAGGGCTTGGAGAAAAGAGAAAAGAGGAGAAAGGAGAAGAAAAGTTCAAAGTTCGTCAATTTCTTGGAGATTTTTGTGTGGATTTCACCAAGGATTTAATCCTACAAGGTATGTGAGGCTTTCATAACATTTGGTTCGTTCACCCACATGCCAAACATGTTTATTTCAGCGTGCATTCGTCCTAAAAGAGTTTGAAAGTTGATGTCCTTGATATGTATTCTTGAGTTTGATGTCCGTTCTTGAATTGGGCTGAGATTGAAAAGTTTCTGAGATCATTACGTCAAATTATTGAGTTAGTTAGAGTTAGGTTCTTAGGTACATTTGTTGGGTATCTGTATCTAAAAAGAATTTGGGCAAACGAATTGAGTTTGGGCGAATTGGGGCTGGAAAACGAAGAAGGAAATTAGTCGGGCAAATCTGGGCACTAGCTCCACGTCGCAGACCTGTTCCCAAGATTTGGGAAAAATTATTTCACGGAGCGGAGTGGTCACAGACCGTTTTGCCTCAAAAAGTATTTTTGCTACCAAAAATTTAAATACATCTCCACGTTGCAAACTTGCCCTCAGAAAGTAATTTTTTTAAAAATCTTTTCTCATGTTTAGCTATCTAAAAACACTCCTAAACATCATGAGATCTTTCCTATCACAAATCAAAATCCTTGAATCCATAATTCAATTCAAGGAAAGTTAAGATTCAAGTTTAGAAGTTAAGAAGCAAGTCAAGAGAAGTTCATTAAAGTTTTTCAAAAGTCTTTCACAAATGTTTTAACTTTGTTCTAAGACTTAAGTTTTAAGTTAAGCAAAGAGTAAAGAGTTGAGTTCATTTCTCCAAAAGTTATAAGGGAACTAAGTATTCCCAAGAGTTTAAAATGTTTTCACATTTGAACAAGAAAGGGAACATCGATTTAAAGAGAGCTTTTAAGCTAAGTTTTGAATAATTATCTCAAACCAAAGAAAGAGGTTTGTTTTAAAAACATATGAGCTAAGTATATTTTGGGAGTAGTATTGAGCATCGATATGGGGATGCGAGTTCATATTAACTCAATTCTCCATAAACCATGTAGCCATCATAGGTAGTAAAGGATCATACTTTTTAGATGACTCCTTAAGATGCTTTTAGCATAGACTAGTGGATCCACTTAGTTAAGGCGTTCTATATGACGGTAAAGTATAGGATAGTTGTGGTAGTGTGGGCAAGACACTGTATCACCACTTAGGCTCATAATGGTGGTTGTCGGTTAGAGAATCTCCCACACAAACTATATTACTTTATTATATGACTAAAGTTGAGTTTGTTATTGCATTTTATTTAATGAACTAAGTTGTTTCCACTGTTTTACAACCTTTCTATATATTGCATATGTTTATTACTTTATATTGAGTTAAGTTATTCAGGAGTTGAGTAAAGCCAAGCTAAGTGTTTCTTTCAGATACTTTTCAAGCCTATGTTGTGTTTAACATTCCAACTCGCTTACTCGTACATTCAATGTACTTATCCCAATTGGCCTGCATCTTCTTATGATGCAGACACAGGTAATCAAGATCATCACCCAGCACCTCGTTGATCCAATTGAGCGCTCAGAGTTATTTGGTGAGCCTCCTTGCATTCTGGAGGACTCTTTTTACTTTGGTTTCAGTATTTCATTGTTAAGATGATCGAGGGTCTTGTCCCGACATTCCTCTTTGTTTTAGAGGCTTCATAGACAGTTAGACAGTTAGTAGTTTAGTTGTCTTTACATTGTTATTTCTTAAGTTAAGACTTGAGTTGCCATTTTGGCCAAGTTGATATTTCTTTAAGACATTTCATGGGCTATCCTTTTGAGATTATTTCTTGTGTTTAAGTCTTTCGCTGAGTAAGTAAGCCAAGCCAAGATTTTGCTTGGGACCATCAATGGTTCTCGAGTGCCAGCCACGTCTGGGTGTAGGCTCGGGGCGTAACAAACTTCGTATCAGAGTACAGAGTTCAAGATTCTTAGGAAGTCTATGAAGTTGTGTCAGTGGAGTCCTAGTTATTAGTGTGAAGTGCGCCATATCTATAATTAGAAGGCTATATGTCACTCCCGGAGCCTACACCCCAGACGTGGTGTGCACTCGAGAACCATTGTTGGCCCCAAGCGAACCCTTGGCCTGGCTTACTTAACTCAGTGGAAGACTCTATGCATATTTATAATGATCAAAAGCACTATACTTACTTGAATAATAAAATACTGAGAATGCTTAAAAGTCAAACATTCAACTTGGCCAAAATGGGAACTCAAGTCTTAACAAATGAAATGACAATGAAAAGACTAAAGAACTAACATCTAATTGTTTATGAAGCTTCTAAAACAACTGAGATGGATGTCAGGACAAACTCCACGACATCCTAATGAACTAACAAAGTAACTGAAAGTAATAAAAGGAGTCTTTCGGAATGCAAGGAGGCTCACCAACTGACTCTGGAGTGCTCACTGGATCAACGATGCGCTGGATGTCGATCCTAGTTACATGTGTCTATATTATAATAAGATGCAGGCCAACTGGCATCAGTACATTGAATGTACGAGTATGCAAGTTGGAATACTAAACACAACATAGGCTTGAAAAGAATTTAAAGAACTTACCTGGCTCAACTCAACTCAACATAACTGAACTCATTTCAATAGAAAGCAATTTAAAGCAAGTGTAATATAAAGAAAAGTTGTTTAAAACATAATGTCAACTCTATGTGTATGCAAAGATACATATAACTCTGAAATGTATGTAAAAATACAATAAACTGTGTATATAAGAATATAATTACTTCTATGGGAGTTTCTCTAATCGACAACCATCACGTAAGAGCTATTGTGATGATACAACATTTTGCCTCACGCTGCCAGGACCATCATATACCTTGCCGGAGGTATAGAACCTGAACTACTAAGTTGATCCACTAGTTTATGCTAAAAAGCATTAAAGGAATCATCTAAAAAGTACTAGCCTTTTCTACCCATGATGGCTACATGGTTTATGGGGGGTGTGAGTTGTTTGAACTCTCTCCCATATCGGTGCTCAATAGTACTCCCAAAATAATGATATTAGCTCTTATGTTTAAAACATTCTTCTTTCTGTGATTTGAGATTAGTGCTCAAAAAATTAGCTCAAAGGTTGTCTTGGAAATCAATGTTCCTCTCTTGCTTCATTTAGAAAGCGATTACTCTTTTCTGAAAACTAGCCCGAAGGCTCTTTGGAAATCGAGGTTTCCTTTCTTGTTTAAATATGAAAACATTTTAAACCCTTTGGGAATACATAGTCCCCATATACTTTTGAAGAAATGAACTTCAAACTTTACTCTTTAATCTTTACTCAACTTGAACTTTAAGTCTTAAAACAAAGTTAAAACATTTGGAAAATACTTTTTGAAAACTTGAAAGAACTTCTCTTGACTTGCTTCTTAACTTTCCTTGAATTAAATTATGGATTCAAGAATTGTGATTTGTGATAGGAAAGATCTCATGATGTTTAGAAATGATTTTAGATAGCTAAACATGAGAAAAGATCAAGAAATCATTGTTTGAGGGTGGGTCTGCGATGCGGAAAAGTATTTAAATTTTTGGTTCGAAAATAACTTTGAGGCAGAACGGTCTGTGACCACTCTGTGACGGGAAACTATTTTTCCCAAATCTGGGGAGCAGGTCCGCGACGCAGAGGCACAGCCCAGATTTGCCCGACGAAATTTCCTCTTCAATTTTCAGCTCTAAACCATCTAAACTCCATTGGTTCTTTCTGCAAACACTTAGAACCATCTATACCCTTGAATAACATCAGATTCCACTCGAAAACACAACTAAAAACATGAGTCAATCTCAAGAAAACTCCAACAACACAACCCACAAGGATTCAAACGAACTTCATCAAGAATTCAAGGGATTTACTTTCAAATCAATATACTTTGTTGAAATTACATCAAGTTGGGCGCGTGGGTGAACTAACCCAACGCTATGTGATCTCACATACCTTGTAGGGATCACCCCCGATGAAATCCACAAGCTAAACTCGACGATCTTGACAAATCTTGCTTCTCTTCTCCTTTCTCCTCTTCTTTTCTGTTTTCTCCAAGCCCTAGTGTATTTTGGTAAAAGCGTAAACTAATCTAATTCTGATTAGACCCTAACTTAATTACCAAAAACGAAATAAAATAATTAGGCAAGGAAAAGATCAAACTACCCTTTCAAAATCCGGAATGGACTTTCCTTATTCCAACAACCCAACTTCCAAAGGGCATAACTCACTCATACGAATTTGGAATCGTGCAAAATCAACGGCGTTGAAAATATCATTCCAAGATCTTTCCTACCATATCTAGAAGTACCTCTAACTTATCCTGAGCTAGAATTTATGGCTATTTGAAGTTGGCCAAAACTCAACTTATTCTAACTTAATAAAATTTCCTAATTTTCATTCTTTCCAAAAATGACTATTTCCAATTATTAGCTTCTTTCTAGTTATTTCAAATTGCAAGATGTTACAATATCTCCCCCTTGGGAACATTCTTCCTCGAATGAGTTTACTCTTACTAGGCTAAGGGTGAAACATGCAACATTCAGTTCAAGCACCCACAAGCAAATGCAAAACAATATGCCAACTTATAAATAAATACTAAGAAAGGATTAGTACCTTAATTCGGAACTTCTCCGAATTCGAAGAGATGTGGATATCTCTTCTTCATTAACTCCTCGGCTTCCCAAGTAGCTTCTTTAACAAATTGGTTCCTCCAAAGGACTTTGACTGATGCTACCTCTTTTGTTCTCAACTTGCGAACTTGTCAATCTAGAATCTAAACAAGAATCTCCTCATAAGATAAGCTATCCTTAATTCCAATATCTTTAGTTGGTATGATCAATGAAGAATCGCCCATGCACTTCTTCAACATGGAGATGTGAAATATCGGATGAATTGTTGCTAACTCTTGGGGTAGCTCCAACTCATAAGCTACATTGTCAATCCTCTTGGATTTCTATAAGGTCCAATATACCGGGGACTAAGTTTACCCTTCTTACCAAACCTCATAACACCCTCATGGGTAAAACTTTTAGATTATACCCAATGATCTACTTCAAACTCTAGCTCCCTTCTACTAACATCAGTGTAGGATTTCTAATGACTCTGCGCCATTTTTAACCTCTCTTGAATCACTTTCACCTTCTCCATAGCTTGATAAACCAAATCACGTCTTATCAACCCTGCTTCACCAACTTCAAACCATCCAATAGAAGATCTTCATCTTCTCCCATAAAGAGCTTCATAAGGAGCCATTTGGATGCTCGAGTGGTAGCTATTGTTGTAAGCAAACTCAATGAGAGGTAGGTGATCATCCCAATTCCCTTTGAAATCAATCACACAAACCCTCAACATATCTTCTAAGGTCTGAATAGTGCGCTCTGCTTTCCTATCTGTCTGAGGATGAAAGGTAGTACTTAAGTTCACCTTTGAACCCAAGCCTTTTTAGAATGACTTCCAAAACTGTGCAGTAAATTGTGCACCTCTGTCTGAAATAATAGAGACCGGAACCCTATGAAGTCTTACCACCTCTTGAAGATACAACTAAGCATAGTCTTCTGCCGAATGAGTAGTCTTTACTGACAAAAAGTGGGCTGATTTTGTCATTTTATCGACAATCACCCAAATAGAATCATGCTACTTGCGAGACCTTAGTAAACCTGTGATAAAGTCCATATTAATCATCTCCCACTTCCATTCCGGAAGTTCTATATTCTGAGCCATACCACCGGGCCTTTGGTGCTCTACTTTAACTTGTTGGCAATTTGGACACTTAGCAACAAACTCTGCAATACCCTTCTTCATACTGTTCCACCAATACACCTCTCTCAAGTCGCGATACATCTTTGTGAAACTCGAATGAATGGAATATCTGGAGCTATGAGCTTCCTCCATGATCCTCTTTTGGAGTCCATCCACTATTGGTGCACACAATCTACCTTGAAATCTCAATGCACCATCTCCCCCTTGTTCAAAAGCTAGTACTTTTTGCTTATGAAAATTTGCCTTCAATTCAAGCAAAATTGGATCTTGGTCTTGCTTTTCTTTCACTTCTAACACTAATGAAGATTCAGCCACATTTATCACTACTACTCCTCCTTTTATGGAATCCATTAGTCGAACTCCTAAGTGAGCAAGTCTATGCACATCTTTCGCTAACTCTATCTCTTTTCTTCCTCAACATGGGTGGTACTACCTATAGACAACCTGCTTAAATCATCAGCAACAATATTAGCCTTACCTGGGTGGTAAAGAATACTCATGTCATAATCCTTGAGTAATTCTAATCACCTCCTTTATCTGAGATTAAGATCTTTCTTAGTGAACACATATTGAAGACTCTTGTGATCAGTGAATACATTTACATGAACACCATATAAATAATGCACCATATCTTCAAACCAAATACTACAACAGCTAACTCTAAGTCATGTGTTGGGTAATTCTTCTCATGAACTTTCAATTGTCTGGAGGCATAAGCTATAACTTTGCCATTCTGCATTAACACGCAACCTAAACCAACTCTAGACGTATCACAATAGACAACAGAGCCTTGCGTACCCTCTGGTAAAGTCAAAATTGGGGCAATAGTCAACCTCCTTTTCAATTCCTGAAAGCTTTTCTCACAAGCTTCAAACCATTGAAACTTCACTGTTTTCTAAGTTAACTTGGTCAAAGGGGATGAATAGATGAGAGCCCCTCTATGAACTTTCTATAATAGCCATCCAAACCCAAGAAACTCCTAATATCAGTTGAAAATGTGGGTCTAGGCCAATTTTGCACTGCCTCAATTTTCAGAGTATCAACTTTAATTCCCTCTCCAAACACAATGTGGCTTAAGAATGCCATAGAGTCAAGCCAAAACTCACACTTATATAACTTGGCATATAATTCTCTATCTTTTAGAGTCTGGAGAACTATTCTGAGATGACTAGCATGATCTTCTTCATTCCTTGAATAGATTAGTATGTCATCAATGAAAACGATAACAAACATATTTAAATAAGGTTTGAATACTCTATTCATAAAGTCCATGAATGTTGCAGGCGCATTGGTCAAACCAAAGGACATGACCAAAAACTCATAATGACCATAACGGGTTCTGAATGCTGTCTTTGGAATGTCACATTCCCTTACCCTTAACTGATGGTACCCAGATCTGAGATCTATCTTAGAGAAACATGAAGCACCCTAAAGCTGATTAAAAAGATCATCAATTCTCGGAAGAGGATACTTGTTCGTGATGGTAACCTTGTTCAACTAACGGTAATCTATACACATCCTAAAGAAACCATCTTTCTTTCTCACAAATAAGACCGGAGCTCCCCAGGGTGAGACACTTGGTCGAATAAAGCCCTTATCTAAAAGATCCTTTAACTTCTCGTTAAGCTCTTTCAACTCTGTTGGTGCCATTCTATATGGCGGAATAGATATAGGATGAGTAGCTGGAAGAAGGTCTATACTGAAGTCTATCTCTCTGTCAAGAGGGATCCATGAAGATTATCTGGTAAGACTTCTGAAAACTCTTTTACTACTGCAACTAACTGAATATGAGGTATCTCAACACTAGAGTCATTAACTTGAACTAAGTGATAGACACACCCCTTAGAAACTAACTTCCTTGCCTTAAAGTACGAAATAAAATGACCCTTAGGCACTGCTGAACTGATTTTCCACTCTAAAACTGGCTCATTTGGAGATTGAAACTTGATAACTCGAGTTCTATAATCAATTGAGGCATAACAGGCATGAAGCCAATCCATACCAAGAATGACATCAAAATCTACCATGTCTAACTCAATTAAATCAGCCATGGTACTCTTGTGATTGACAAAAATAGGACAATCACGATAGACTCTCTCTGCTAGAATAGACTCACCAACAGGTGTAGAAACATTGAATGGTTCACTAAGTTGCTCAGGAATAATATCAAAATTCATAGCAACATATGGAGTTACAAAAGATAAACTCGCTCCTGGGTCTAGCAAAGCATAAATAGTAAAGTCAAAGACTTGGATCATACCAGTGACAACATTTGGCGAATCCTCTTGCTCTTGGAAACTATTGATAGCATACAAGCGATTTGTTCCTCCGCCGGTACCAAAAGTAGCCCCTCTAGGTGCAGCTTTGTCTGGTGGAGCAACTGAAAAAGACTGGGCTCTATTGCCCCCATTACCATTACCGTGCTTGTTCTTTGGACATTCTCGCATGAAATTCCCATTTTGACCACACTTGAAACAACTAGTGGAGCCTTCATGACACGTACTTGAGTGGTTCTTACTACACTTAGCGCAAGCATGAGGCTTACTACCCCCTTGCTCCATGCTACCCTGAGAATAAGCAAGTTTAGCTCTGAAATTCTGACTATTGTACTCACCTTTGTTCTTAGGTGCAGGTGCACTAGCAGATGATGGAGCAGGTCCCTTCTGTTTCTGTTGGAAGGATGACTGGTTGGCATTACTCTTTTGCTGCCCAGACTCATTCCCTGTCTTAGCCCTCTTGTTCTTAAACTCCTATGTATCCCTCAGCTTCTCTTCCTTAACCTGCTGCACATATACCATTAACCTAGAGATATCCATGTAACCTATCAGCATTGCAGCCCTACCTTTCTTACTCGATAGATGAGACATCCTAGTAACAAACAAACTCATTCTACTCCTCATATTCGCAACCATTTTCGAAGCATAACAAGACAATTGAATGAACTTCAAACCATACTCATGAACACTTAAAGAATCTTGCTTAAGTGTGAGGAACTCTCGTACCTTAGCCTCTTTTAGTTCTCGGGGAAAGAAACACCCCAAGAAAGCCTCATCAAAACAAGCCCAACTCGCAAGTGGTGCATCTTCAGCTCTACCCTTTTTCCACTGATCAAACCAAGTCCTACCAACATTCTTCAGTTGATAGGCAGCCAGTTAAACTTGCTCGGTGTCGGTAACATGCATTACCTCAAATACCTTCTTCAGTTCCTCAATAAAATTCTTCGAATCCTAAGTAATGCTTGAACATGTGAAACTTGGAGGATTCATCCTCAAGAACTCTCGGATCCGAGAAGTATTAGCCACTTCCTGTCTAGCTCCTCTTTGTTGCCCAGCTTGGTTGGTCACAACTTAGCTCAATATCCTAATAACCTCACGAAACTCAACATTGGTAACTTCTCCTTAAGGTTGCACTTCAGGTGCATTTGTAACTCTTGTTCCTCAACATTACGTCAGACAGGTGACCTCTGACAGCTCTTTATGGAGTCATGATTATCTGAAAACACGCGCAAGCACGAATTAGAAGGAAACTTTTTAGAGATCAAACTCTACCGCACGAAATTTATGTGAAAGAAATGAGATAATTTTCCTAAATGTTGCAGCCTCCTAATTATAGATATGATGCGCTTCACACCAATAACTACGACTCTACATACATGGCTTCATAAACTCCCTAGGACTCTTGAACTCTGTGCTCTGATACCAAGTTTGTCACACCGCGAGCCTACACCCCGGACGTGACTGGCACTCGAGAACCATTGTTGGCCCCAAGCGAACCCTTGCCTGGCTTAGTTAACTCAGCGGAAGACTCTATGCATATTTATAATGATCAAAATCACTATACTCACTTGAATAATAAAATACTGGGAATGCTTAAAAGTCAAACATTCAACTTGGCTAAAATGGCAACTCAAGTCTTAACATATGAAATGACAATAAAAAGACTAAATAACTAACATCTGACTGTCTATGAAGCCTCTAAAAGAACTGAGATGGATGTCGGGACAAACCCCACGACATCCTAATGAACTAACAAAGTAACTGAAAGCAATAAAAAGAGTCCTCCGAAATACAAGGAGGCTTACCAACTGACTCTGGAGTGCTCACTGGATCAATGATGCGTTAGATGTCGATCCTAGTTACTTGCGTCTGCATAATAATAAGATGCAGTCCAATTAGCATCAGTACATTTAATGTACGAGTATGTAAGTTGGAATGCTAAACACAACATAGGCTTGAAAAGAATTTAAAGAACTTACCTGGCTCATCTCAACTCAACATAACTGAATTCATTTCAATATAAAGCAATTTAAAACAAGTGCAATATAAAGAAAAGTTGTTTAAAACATGATGTCAACTCTCTGTGTATGCAAAGATACATATAACTCTGAAATGTATGTGAAAATACAAAAACTGTGTATATAAGAATACAATTACTTCTATGGGAGTTTCTCTAACCGACAACCATCACGTAAGAGCTATTGTGATGATACAACATTTTGCCTCACGCTGCCAGGACCATCATATACCTTGCTGGGGGTATAGAACCTGAACTACTAAGTGGATCCACTAGTTTATGCTAAAAAGCATTAAAGGAATCATCTAAAAAGAATGACCCTTTTCTACCTATGATGGCTACATAGTTTATGGGTGGTGTGAGTTGTCTGAACTTTCCCCATATCGGTGCTCAATAGTACTCCCAAAATAATGATATTAGCTCTTATGTTTAAAACATACTTCTTTCTGTGATTTGAGATTAGTACTCAAAAACTTAGCTCAAAGGCTATCTTGGTAATCAAAGTTTTTTCTCTTACTTCATTTAGAAAGCGATTACCATTTTCTGAAAGCTATCCCGAATGCTCTTTGGAAATCGAAGTTTCCTTTCTTATTTAAATGTAAAAATATTTTAAACCCTTTGGGAATATATAGTCCCCATATACTTTTGAAGAAATGAATTTCAAACTTTACTCTTTAATCTTTACTCAACTAGAACTTTAAGTTTTAAAACAAAGTTATAACATTTGGAAAAGACTTTTTGAAAATTTTAAAGAACTTCTCTTGACTTGCTTCTTAACTTCTAACTTGACTCTTAACTTTCCTTGAATTGAATTATGGATTCAAGGATTATGATTTGTGATAGGAAAGATCTCATGATGTTTAGGAATGATTTTAGATAGCTAAACATGAGAAAAGATCAAGAAATCATTGTTTGAGGGTGGGTCCGCAACGCGAAGAAGTATTTAAATTTTTGGTTCGAAAATAACTTTTGAGGTAGAACGGTCCATGACCACTCAGCAACGCGGAGGCACTACCCAGATTTGCACAACGAAATTTCTTCTTCAATTTTCAGCTCTAAACCCTTTAAACTCCATCGATTCTTTCCCCAAATACTTAGAATCATATATAACCTCAAATAACATTAGATTTCACTTGAAAACACAACTAAAAACGTGAATCAATCTAAAGAAAACTCCAACAACACAGCCCACAAGGATTCAAACGAACTTCATCAAGAATTCAAGGGATTTACTTTCAAATCAATATACTTTGCTGAAATTGAATCAAGTTGGGCGCGTGGGTTAACTAACCCAACGCTATGATATATCACATACCTTGTAGGGATTACCCCCGATGAAATCCACAAGCTAAACTCGACGATCTTGATGAATCTTGCTTCTCTTCTCCTTTCTCCTCTTCTTTTCTGTTTTCTCCAAGCCCTAGTGTATTTTGGTAAAAGCGTAAACTAATCTAATTCTGATTAGACCCTATCTTAATTACCAAAAAGGAAATAAAATAATTGGGCAAGGAAAAGACCAAACGACCCTTTCAAAATTCGGATTGGACTTTCCTTATTCCAACAACCCAACTTCCAAAAGGCATAACTCACTCATACGAACTAGGAATCGCACGAGCTCAGCGGTGTTGGAAAGATCATTCCAAGAGTTTTCCTACCATATCTGGAAGTACCTCTAACTCATCCGGAGCTAGAAGTTATGGCTGTTTGAATTTGGCCAAAACTCAATTTATTCTAACTTAACAAAATTTCCAGATTTTCATTCTTTCAAAAATGACTATTTCCAATTATTAGCTTCTTTCTAGTTATTTCAAATTGTGAGATGTTACACTGCGACACTTAGGAAAATTTCTCACTTCTTTCATACTCATTTCGTGCGTTAGAGTTTGATCTCTAAAAAGTTTCTTGTAATTCGTGCTTGCTCATGTTTTTAGATAATCATGCCTTCATGAAAAGCTGCCAAAGGTCATCCTGCTAGGAGGAATGTTGAGGAGCTAGGGGTACCTAATGCACTTGAAGTGTAACCCAAAGGAGAAGTTACTAATGCTGAATTTAGAGAAGCAATAAGGATGCTAAATCAAGTTGTGGCTAACCAGGTTGGGAAATAAAAAGGAGCTCGATAAGAAGAGGCTGACACTTCGAGGATTCATGAGATCTTAAGGATGAACCCTCTAAGTTTCACTGGTCAAGCACTACTGAGGATCCAGAAAACTTTATTGAGGAGCTGCAAAAGGTATTTGATGTCATGTACGTTACTAATACTGAGAAGGTGGAACTAGTAGCATACCAAATGAAGAATGTCACTAGGATTTGGTTCGATCAGTGGAAGAAGGGTAGAGTTGAGGAAGCACCACCTGCGAGTTGGGCATGTTTTAAGGAAGCTTTCTTGGGGCGTTTCTTTCCCTGAGAACTGAAAAAGGCTAAGGTACGAGAGTTCCTTACCCTTAAGCAAGAGTAACTAAGTGTTCATGAGTATGGGTTGAAGTTCACCCAACTATCCCATTATGCTCCGGAGATGGTTGTGGATATGAGGAGTAGAATGAGTCTATTTTTTGTTTGGTCGTCCCGTCTATCAAGAAAAGAGGGCAGGGCAACTATGCTAATTGGGGACATGGATATATCAAGTTTAATGGTATATGTGTAGCAGGTTGAGGAAGAGAAACTGAGAGATAGGGAGGAGTTTAGAAACAAGAAGACTAAGACAGGGAATGAGTCCGGGCAGCAGAAAAGTAATGTGAACCGTTTATCCTTTCAGAAAAATCAAAAGGGACCTGCTCCATCATCTGCTAGTGCACCTTCACCTAGAAACAAAGGTGAGTATAATGGTCAGAATTCACAGAACTTCAGAGCTAAACCTGCGCAGTCTCAAGGTAGTGTGGCACAAGAAGGTAACTGGTCTCCTGCATGTGCTAGGTGTGGTAGAATCCACCCAGGTAAGTGTTATGATGACTAGTCAGGTTGTTTCAAGTATGGACAAGAGGGCACTTTATGAAAGAGTGCCCTAAGAACAGGCAAGGTAGTGGAAATCAGGGCAATAGAGCTCAATCTTCATCAGTTGCTCCACCAGACAGGGATGCACCTAGAGGAGCTACATCCGATATTGGCGGAGAAGCAAACTGCCTTTATGCGATCACTAGTTTCCAAGAGCAAGAAAACTTTCCAGATGTTGTCACTGGTATGATCAAAGTATTTACTTTTAATGTTTATGCTTTGCTAGACCCAAGAGAAATTTTATCTTTCATAACCCCTTATGTTGCAAATAAGTTTGATGTTATTCCTGAGAAACTCTGTGAACCCTTTTGTGTTTCTACACCTGTTGGGGAGTCTATTCTAGCTAAGCGAGTATATCGTGATTGTGTCATTTCCATAAATCACAAAGACACCATAGATGATTTAATTAAATTAGATATGGTAGATTTTGATGTCATTTTAGGTATGGATTGGCTTCATGCCTGTTATGCCTCAATTGATTGTAGAACTCGAGTTGTCAAGTTACAAATTCCTAATGAGCCAGTCTTAGAGTGGAAAAGTAGTTCGGCAGTGCCTAAGGGTCCTTTTATTTCGTACCTTAAGGCAATAAAGTTAGTTTCCAAGGGGTGTGAGTATCACTTAGTCCGAGTTAATGACTCTAGTGTTGAGATACCTCATATTCAGTCAGTTCCTATAGAAAAAAAGTTTCCAGAAGTTTTTCCAGATGATCTACCCGGAGTCCCTTCTGAGAGAGAGATAGACTTCGGTATAGATGTTCTTCCAGATACTCGTTCTATCTCTATTCCACCATATAGAATGGCACCAGTAGAGTTGAAAGAGCTTAAAGAATAGTTGAAAGATCTCCTTGATAAGGGCATTATTCGACCAAGAGTCTCACCTTGGGGCACTCCGATCTTATTTGTGAGAAAAAAAAATGGTTCCCTTAGTATGTGTATAGATTACTGTTAGT
The DNA here is from genome assembly GCA_029007595.1 of Solanum commersonii. Taxonomy (NCBI): domain Eukaryota; kingdom Viridiplantae; phylum Streptophyta; class Magnoliopsida; order Solanales; family Solanaceae; genus Solanum; species Solanum commersonii. The sequence continues at coordinate 3,138,845 of JAJTWQ010000055.1, read as the reverse complement.
TGAATAAGGTTACCATCAAGAACAAGTATTCTTTTTTGAGAATTGATCATCTTTTCAATCAGCTTTAGGGTGCTTCTTATTTTTCTAAGATAGACCTCAGCTTTGGCTACCATCAGTTGAAAGTAAGGGAATGTGATATTCCCAAGATAGTATTCAGGACTCGTTATGGTCACTATGAGTTTATGGTCATGTCGTTCGATTTGACCAATGCACCTGTAGCTTTCATAGACATTATGAATAGAGTTTTCAAACCTTATTTAGATATGTTTGTTATCGTCTTCATTGATGACATACTAATCTATTCAAGGAATGAAGAAAATCATGCTAGCCATCTCAGAATAATTCTTCAGACTTTGAAAGATAAGGAGTTATATGCTAAGTTCTCTAAATGTGAGTTTTCGCTTGAGTCTGTGGCGTTCTTGGGCCACATAGTTTCCGGTAATGGAATTAGAATTGATACCCAAAAGATAGAGGCAGTGCAGAATTGGCCTAGACCCACATCTCTAACTGATATTAGGAGTTTCTTGGGTTTGTATGGATATTATAGAAGGTTCATAGAGGGGTTCTCGTCTATTTCGTCCCCTTTGACCAAGTTGACTAAAAAAATAGTGAAGTTTCAATGGTCTGAAGCTTGTGAGAAAAGCTTTCAAGAATTGAAAAAGAGGTTGACTACTGCCCCAGTGTTGACCTTACTAGAATGTACGCAAGGCTTTGTTGTATATTATGATGCGTCTAGAGTTGGTTTGGGTTGTGTATTAATGCAGAATGGCAAAGTTATAACTTATTCCACCAGACAGTTGAAGGTTCATGAGAAGAATTACCCAACCTATGACTTAGAGTTGGCTATTGTAGTATTTGATTTGAAAATATGGCGCCATTATCTTTATGGTGTTCGTGTGGATGTGTTCACCGATCATAAGAGCCTTCAGTATGTGTTTACTCAAAAAGAGCTTAATCTCAGACAAATGAGGTGGCTAGAATTACTCAAGGATTATGACATGAGTATTCTTTATCACCCAGGTAAGCCTAATGTTGTTGCTGATGATTTAAGCAGGTTGTCTATAGGTAGTACCGCCCATGTTGAGAAAGAAAAAAGAGAGCTAGCAAAAGATGTGCATAGACTTGCACGATTAGGAGTCTGACTAATGGATTTCACAGAAGGAAGAGTAATGGTGATGAAAGAGGCTGAATCATCATTAGGGTCAGAAGTGAAAGAAAAACAAGACCAAGATCCTATTTTGTTTGAAATGAAGGCAAATGTTCATAAGCAAAAAGTACTAGCTTTTGAACAAGGGGGCGATGGTGTATTGAGATATCAAAGTAGATTGTGTGTACCAATGGTGGATAGACTCCAAGAGAGGATCATGGAGGAAGCTCAAAGCTCCAGATATTCCATTCATTCAGGTTCCACAAATATGTATTGCGATTTGAGAGAAGTGTATTGGTGGAGTAGTATGAAGAAGGGCATTGAAGAATTTGTTGCTAAGTGTCCGAATTGCCAACAAGTTAAGGTGGAGCATCAGAGTCCCGGTGGTTTGGCTCAAATTATAGAACTTTCGAAATGGAAGTGAGAGATGATTAATATAGACGTCATCACAAGTTTACCAAGGTCTCGCAGGCAACATGATTCTATTTGGGTGATCGTCGATAGAATGACAAAATCAGCCCACTTTTTTCTGATAAAGACTACCCATTCAACAAAAAACTATGCTAAGTTGTATATTCAAGAGGTAGTTAGACTCCATGGGGTGCCAGTTTTGATTATTTCAGATAGATGTGCACAATTTACTACACAGTTCTGTAAATCTTTTTCAGAAAGGTTTGGGTTCAAAGGTGAACTTAAATACTTCTTTTCATCCTCAGACAGATGGTCCAGCAGAGTGCACCATTTAGACCTTGGAGGATATGTTGAGGGCTTGTGTGATTGATTTCAAAGGTAATTGGGATGATCACCTACCTCTTATCGAATTTGCTTACAATAATAGTTACCACTCTAACATCGAGATGGCTCCTTATGAAACTCTTTATGGGAGAAGATGCAGATCTCCTATTGGATGGTTTAAAGTTGGTGAAGCTGGCTTGATAGGACCAGACTTGGTTCATCAAGGTTTGGAGAAAGTGAAAGTGATTCAAGAGAGGTTGAAAACAACGCAGAGTCGTCAGAAGTCCTACACTGATGTTAGGAGAAGGGAGTTAGAGTTTGAAGTGGATGATTGGGTCTACTTGAAAGTTTCACCCATGAAGGGTCTTAAGAAATTTGGTAAGAAGGGGAAACTTAGTCCCTGGTATATTAGTCCTTATAGAATATCGAAAAGGGTAGGTAGCGTAGCTTATGAGTTAGAGCTTTGCAAGAAATAAAATTTCCTATCACGAATATCAAGAGATAGAAAAAGTAATAGAAATCACCCAAACAATGGGAAGACATAAATTAAATATTTTAACCAAACCAATGATCGAACAGATCCTAAGAAAAATTCCTGAAAGAAAAAGAAAGAAAATGAATTATGTTCATTTAGGAGGAATCCAAATTTTAGTCAAATCAACTTTCAAAGAAGGGATCAATTGCCCTATTGTCATCAACCTTTCAGATGAAAGATTCATTAACGCCAGAGAAGGAAATCTTGGTATAATTGAAGGCAACTTAGGTTATACCAAATTTCTATTTACATACTATCCCAAGTATTGTATCTCACTTAAAGATACAGACTTTATTGATGCTTTGAGCTTACATTTTCAGGTTAAAAGAAACGACTTATTTAAACTAGGTGACCATATCATGAGCATATATTACCAAGCTCTATATACAGTTACAAACTCTAATTATGGCAGTGTCTACAAAAATAAAGGGATGATCGAAATAGATCAAGAATGTACATAAATAGCAAGAATCGTTAAAGCAGAAATTCAACAAGCACAAATTTCAGAAGAATATGAAATTCGTTTTGGAAAAACACAAGGAATAGAAAGTTCAAGTAACAATCCTAGACGTTCATTAGAATATGGGAAAAATTCCATAAGAAAAAGCTTGTTGCATAGATATTCCAAAATAATTCTTGAAACATCTAACATTACAAAGATTGCAGGAAGAATTTTTAATGGAACAGAATGGGGAAAGCAAGAAATCCTTATACAAACTGGTGCCACAGCCAACCATGTCAAAAGCATTATCTTAGAAGGATTGCCAATATACGAAGGAACTCCTTTTAAGTATAAAACCTTTGAAGGAAACAACTATAGTTGTATAAAAATGGTAGACTAACCAATACAGTTAGATACAATCAGAATAACCGTCCCTTGCTACATACAAATCGCGAAAGTGATCACAACCTAATTCTAGGAAACTTGTTCCTTAACAGTCTATATGACTATAGTATAGGAAGAGAAGGAATAGAACTAAGTTACAAGAATGAAACTTGTTTCATTCCAAAGGTATAAAAATGTCTAAAGAAACATCTTTTAGAGTATCAGTCTTCATAGAAATAACCATCTATGATACTAAATTAACAATTTGTTGTCAAATAGATAACGGATCAGAAGCTAGCCTAGCAAAATCCTTTTTAATTAAGGAGTGGGATATCAACAAAAATAATATATCAATGATTGGTATTACAGGTCTTAAAAAACGACTGTCACAGTCAAAAGAGAATGTAGAAATAATTCTTGGATCAAAATTGTTTCTATAAATAAAATATTTGCGTTTGATGAACTAGAAACATATTTATTACTAGGAAATGATTTTCTACAACAATTTCAAGATTATCATCAAACAATCTACATGATAAGTCTAAAAAACCCTTGTGGACATTTTATTAAAGTCCTAAGAAAACAATATCCTTATATTCTAGAAAACGATAAAGGAATTTTCAAGAAAAAATATTTAGAAAATCTAAAGAAAATATCCTGTAAATGTCTTAATGTAGAACACATTAAAGAAAATTTAAAAAAATCTTATGATGAAAATTCTTTAGAAAAATGGGACAAGAATCAGGAAAGAGCAATTTTAACCCTTAAAGATCCCAGTTTCATCATTAGGGTAAAACCAATGCTTTATAATGAAGACGATAACATTGAGTTGAAGATTCAACTCAAAGAATTAATTATCAGAATGAGTAAAAGCCCTCATAGTAGCCCAGCATTTATGGTAAGAAACCATGTTGAAATAAAAAGAGGAAAAGCTCGAATGATTGTAAACTATAAAGAGCTAAACAAAAACTGCATTTTTGACGGGTATTTTATCCCTAATAAAAACAATCTTATAAACCTGGCAAAAGGAAAAACCTATTTTTCAAAATTTGATTGTAAAAGTCGGTTTTGGCAAATAAAATTAACAGAAGATTCCATCCCATTAACAGCATTCAGTACACCTAATGGACATTATGAATGGATGGTAACGCCCTTCGGGTTAAAAAATGCCCCTCAAATTTTTCAAAGAAAAATGGATAAAATATTTTCCGAAAAGGAATTTTTAATTGTCTATATAGGTGATATACTAATATGTTCTAACACATATCAAGAACATTTAACTCATCTGAAAATATTTTCTGAAATATTCTTTAAAAATGGCATTATTCTGAGCCAAAAAAAGGCAAAAATAAACAAAAATGAAATAGAATTCTTAGGAATGATTATATCAAAAAATGGAATAGAACTGCAAACTCAATCTCAAAAAAGATTGTAGAATTTCCTGATAAATTAACAACAAAGCAGGAAATACAACGATTTCTAGGATGTCTCAATTATGCAGAAGAATTCATCCCAGATCTAGCAAAGAAAAGAAACATTTTACAAAGATTAAACAGAAAGTCTAATAGACTTAGATGGACTGAAGAACACACTCAGTGTATAAAAGAATTAAAAAGGGAATGTTCTAAGTTACAAAAGCTTAGATTACCAGATGAAAATGATAACTTGGTACTACAAATAGATGCCTCAAATTATCATTGGGGAGCATTGTTACAAATAGATTTAAATGAAATATGTAGATACACTAGTGGTACCTTCAATGAAGCAGAAACAAGGTATTCCACAAATGAAAAAGAATTGTTAGCAATTGTCAGAGGAATTAGAAAATTTTCAACTTTTCTTTTACCTAAACAATTTATTATTAGAACTGATAACACACAGGTATCAGGACCAATATCCAACAGACTCCCGTCAAAACCGCAGTACAGGAGATTACATAGATAGCATGTTTTGTTATCATTTTATTCTTTTAAAATTGAGCATATTAAAGAAATAAATAACTCTCTTGCATATTTTCTCTCAAGAAATGTCTAATATGGAAAGTAGAACAACAATTCTTGTTGACAGGATATTGGAAAGAATGCAACAAGTGGAACAGTCCATTGACGACAAAAGCCACAAATTGTTCAATACTCGAGATGAATTAGCCAGTTTGTCCGAACAAGCAAGGAAGATGCAATATGAAATAAATCAGCTCAGCATAGAGCAAGCTAAAAGCATGAATGAATTCTTGTTATTATGTGAACACTTGGATACATGTCCAAAAAGGAATTCTAATCCTAAAGGGAATTTTAATCCTAACAAAATGGCAGGAGATGTCCCATTAGCACCTAGTGCCAAAAACATCTCATTGGTAAGCCCGGATATGCCAAAACCTGAGTCTAAAGACAAAGGTCAAAGCCGAGCAGAATCAAAAGATGCTAGTTCTTCGAAAGAAGAAAAAAGCACAACCTCATCCAATGATGAAAATATTATCTCTGGAAAACTAGATAGTAATACTAACAAAGTTGTTCCATCAGGAACAAAAGTTTTTTCCTCTTTTCAAGTAGGAAAACAACATCCAAAGGAAGAAGAATATTTAGCCTTCACAAGACAGATATACAATCTCCCAGGAGAAAGTGGAGAAACCGTCAGAGTTTTAGGAACCACTAGTCTGTTTCCAAGAATTTCAATATTTCTGAATGGATCACCGAACTTCACAGCTCAATTATTTGAATTTGGATACCTAGACCAGGTTTATGTTAAACCAAATTTACAAGAAATATCCAAATTACCATCACAACTGGTAGAATCAATAAGACAACATGCTGAAGGTGACAGAGTTTATTGCCGATTCTTTAGTATAGCCATGGAAAGTAAAGATTTACAATTATATTTCCCGACCAGTAATTATATTACAGTGGAAAAATTAAAAAACTTCAATGTCAAAGCAACAGGTGTAGACAAGAACCTACCGCATCTAAATAAAAAATGGATACAAACCAGAAGAGCCTTGGGGATTAAAGCCTTATATTTTATTCTCAAAAAGATTCTATAATGAAGATTATCAAGTCATAGACAAAAATTCAAATTGAATTTTAATGACAAAAGGAAAGTCCAAATCAAAACTACTGAAGGAAAAGATCCTTGATTTCGAGCTTCATAAATTCGACGCAACTGAAGAAACATGGAAGCTTGCCTGCAAGTTTCTAGATCACAAACACTCAGACAAAGATGAGTCAGAATAAAGAAGACAAGACAACAGTAAGGATAACAGAGATGTAGACAGTCAGAATCGACAAAAATAAAACGTAAGCACTTATGTCATGAAGAAATAGACATAAAGAAGAATCTTATCTCTTCAAAAGCAAGACCACATCTTATCGGAACATTATGGAAGGACGAGAAAAATAAATTATACAATTTAAGGGATGACCCAAAAAAGAAAAAAGTGTAATGAAGTCCCTCCTTATATCTATATAAGGAAAAGACTCAATCAGAGAAGGTAGACTACATTTTCTCAAAAGCTACCATTAGAGAAAAAATGTTAGGTATCTTAGAGAAAAGAGAGTAACTCCTCCCGTTTGGGAAAAGTACTTTTATATTAAAGAGTGAATGTAAAATAGTGTGTAAGGTCACTCTTATGTAACAATATTATGGAATAAAGAGTTTTTGTTTGAATATATCTCTTGGAAAATTCACCAAAAATTCATAAGTGAAAATTGCGATCTTCTTCCCAACAGTGAACAACACTAATAGCCATTGAGAGACATAAGGTCATGAAAGGCAAAAGCTGTGTCGCACTTAGGGAGAACTGTTGAGGCGGTGATACAACTATTTGATGAGCAAGAAGAGAGAGGTATACATACATAAACTCTATATTCTTTAACATTGTTATCATAAGAAATAACCATATACATGTTATAAGTTTTGCTCTGAAATATAAAGTACTGAGTACCTATAGGGAATCAAATTATTATCATGTTTATAATAATCAATCACAACACATAATTCATGCTAATAGCATAACATGAAAAACATTCAATATCATCCACACTTAGTAAGAAGAAGAGCAAGGAAACATCGCATAGCTCTATACAACCTAGACAATGCTATACAAAATTTAGAAAAGGTTTTTTTTATCTGTAAGCCAAAAATCTATAAGATTAATTGTAACAATCCATGAGATAAAAATGATAAGAATACAACAGTATTTTGAATACATAAATGAAAAAGGTATTTTAGAAAGAAATGACCTTTATACAACATAAAAAATGCTTAATACATATAAATTCCGCAACCATGTATTTTGATACATCATATTCCCCCATATACATCACAGCCCCCATATTGGTTTCAGAGTCATGATTAAACCTCTTTGGTATTTAGAAAAAAAAATTAGTAACCATACTAAAGGTAATTAATTTAAATACAGATCTAAAAAATAAAATCATACAATTAATCATTTTAGAAAAATTCGAAGAAGAATTTGAAATTTTAATACATGACTATTCAGAAATAGTAATAGATAAAATGAGTACATCTGATTATTATTTGTCAGAATAAAATTAAAATTAATTAAGGATTTTGAACTTCATAAATTTGAAGCAACTGAAGAAATATAAAAGCTTGCCTGCAAGTTTCTAGATCACAAACACTCGGACAAGGATGAGTCAGAATAAAGAAGACAGGACAACAACAACAACAATAAAGGTAGTTGCGATGTAAACTGTCAGAATAGACAAAAAAAAAACGCAAGCACTACGTCAGGAAGAAAGAGACAGAAAAAGAATTTTATCTCTTCAAAAGCAAGACCCAGGTGGTAAAAAAAACATCAGCATCTTGTCGAAACATTATTGAAGGACGAGAAAAATAAATTATAGAATTCTACGGGTAACCCGGAAAGAAAGAAAAGTTGTAATGAGGTCCCTATATATATATATATTCCTTCTTTAAAAAGAATAAAAGAAAATTACTAAAATTTATTTTGATTGAATTTTTAAAAAATGTATTCAAAATATAATAAGTAATACAAAAGTGAGAAAGAAGGCGGGGGGGAGGGGGGGGGACAAAACAAATGTACAAAAAAGAGGCTACACAGGTTTGATCTCACGACCTCAACTTTAAAATTATAAATCCTTACCAAAACTGAGCTACGCACAACTTTTGGTTAAGTAGTGTCAGCTTCACTACAAAAAAAGCCCTTAAATTGTTAGGATTTTATAACGGAGGTTAATATAACCCCCAAAATTGCATCTAATTATGGAGGTTTAAGTAACCCCTACAATTTCTAAGCAATTAGTGGGGGTCATTAACTGTGGTAACCCTCAAATTATAATTCAATTATTTATAATATTAAGGCGAAGAAATTTTCTCCTCTTCTCTTCAATTTCTTTCAATTTGATTGTTGCGCCCTAATTAACATTTTAGGGGTTCTGGATAGCGATTGTTGGAGAAGAGACAATGGCGTCAGTTTCAATTGGAATCACTAGTCTCATCGGCGTCTACGTTTGGAAGTCCGATACATCATCAACTCCATCGGTGATGTCATCAATGTGTATTGAGCTCTTATGTGCGTGTGTTGGACCAATAATTTCATTGTCGAAGAAAGCAAGTATACCTACCTCAAGGTCACTTAGAACACCTCTCTAATTATTCGTCCATAGATGTCCTCTTCTTAGTATCAATTTTGTTGAAAATTTGGTATAAATTGATTAAAATATTTGCTTGTGTAGGTTTGTCGGTAGAAAATTTTGAATATTTGTTCATTTACCTGGCAATTTCCATGTGTTTGATTACAAATGGATACGATTTCTGCTAAGTTTTATGCACATGTATCACTAGTTCCTTACAATGAGGTATTCTAGATGCTTAAATTTAGTTCATTTATCTAATATTTGTTTAATACCAGCATTGTCAAGAATGGTTTTACTCTGTTTTTAGCATTGCTATTTGATAGATTAAATTGGATCTTTATTTAAGCAGAAAAAAAGTATAGAATGAGGCAAAACGAAATATGTTGGTTGGATTGGAAGGTGGTATTATCATTTTGGGTTAAATCTGTAATATTTTGCTTTAGTTTAAAGTTTCCATGAATCTGCTGCTATATATATGAACGAATCTGTGTGTAAGGTAATTCCTAACCGTCTAAATTGATAAGATTGTGCTTTCCTTACATCTATAACGGGAAGACTGCTTCATTTGTTCTAATACTTCTGTTTTCTGAAACATCACTTTTGTCTTTTTTCCCCACCAATCCCCTCTTGCATCTTTAAAGTGTCAATTATTGAAAGCAAAAACAAGATGTACGTAACCTCATTAGACATGGACATTTATCTCTTCTGTGGTAGTTACCTTTTCCCCTTTTATTGCTTTAATGAGGTTACTTCTCATTTCCAGAACAATTTTCCAAGAACATTCACTACTAAAAAACTATCAAAAAGAGACGGAAAAAAGCGACGAACTGCGTCGCTTTTTTGGCCAAAAGCAACGGAAAAGCGATGCAATCAATCTCGTCGCTTTTTGGCTCGGCGCTTTTCCAAAAGCGACGGACTGCATTGCTTTTGTTTTTTTAAAAAAATATTTTTTTTTGAAGAATGCGACGCCGTTCGTCGCTTTTTTTATTTTAAATTTTTTTAAAATTTTAAAAAAGAGACGAAGTCCGTCGCTTTAATTATTTTTTTATTTTTTTAGAATCTTGAAAAGCGACGGACAATGAGATGCCGTCCGTCGCTTTTTTGGAAATAAAATTTTTAAAAATCCAGAAAAGCGACAAACTAAAGGACCCTGTCCGTCGCTTTTCTGGGTTTTAAAAAAAATAAAACCCAGAAAAGCGACGGACAAAACCACCCTGTCCGTCACCTTTTCTGTAATTTTTTTGATAGCAGAAATTGGCACTGTTGCCCACCTGCAAAAGCAATTCAATTCAGTACAGCCCTAATCAAACACAAAATATTATAAAGAATCTACACAAAATATAAAACAAAAAACTTAAATTAACATTCAAAAATTGTGAGTTAAAGACTTATAAGGTCTTTCAAAATTACAAAAAAAATCGTTTCAAAATTACAAATAGTTCATAAAGACTATATTTTATCAAGATTTCTAAAGTTCAACCTAACAATTAGTTCATAAATTCTATAAATCAAGATTTCCAAAGTTCACAACTTAAAGTTCTAAAATCCACAATAATTCAAGATTTCTTAAGTTCACAACCTAAAGTTCTAAAATCCTACAATAATTCAAGATTTCTAAAGTTCAAAACCTAATTAAAGTTCTAAAATCCTACAAAAATTCAAGTTCATATCCAAGTTCAAGAATTTCTAAGTTCAAGAATTTCCAAGTTCAAGAATATAATTTAAGTAACCCAATTTTCAACAACAATATAATACATATAAGCACAAATACAATGACAAATTGAAAAATTCAACTAATCTCTAACTTCTAGCTAGCTTCTAATTATTTGTTAGTTCTAATTTCTAATACTTAATTTACAATTATAATTAAAAATCCCCATTTTTTCTAACTTCAACTTTCAAACTTACTAAATTCAAGAACTTCTAAGTTGGAAAATTCAATTAATCTAATTTCAACTTTCATATACTATCCAATATTTTTCTAACTTCAAAGTAATCTAACTTTCATATACAATTAAATGTCTTTCTAACTTCAACCGTCAAACATACTAAATTCAAGAATTTCAAAGTTGGAAAATGCAACTAATCTAACTTCTAACTTCTAACTTCTAATTATTTGTTAGTTCTGTCTTCCAATACTCAATTCACAATCATATTTTTAAAAAACCCAATTTAGAAGAAAACCCTAAAATAAAAAATTCCTAATTCTCTACCTAACTAACAATAATCAAAATATACAAATTAACAATTGAATAACACAATTCATCCAACTAAAACAAAAAATTAATTTATAACAAATCAAATATTACTAGAATTGAAAAAAAAACTAAAATTAAACTGTAACCTTAACAAGCTAAGGAAAAGAGGCAGTGGAGACGACGGGTGGCAGTGCCGACAGGGCAAGGCAGTGACGGGACTAATGCTCAAGAAGAGAAGGCCAATGGCTGTGTGGGGCAGCAGCAGCGGTGTAACAATTTGGTTTTAGAGAGAAAGGAGAGAAAGAGATATGGGAGGAAAACCCGCTTTTTGGTTCAATATAATTTAAAAAAAGCGTCGGACAACGTCTCTTTGTCCGTTGCTTTTTTAAAAATATTTGACTAAAAAGCGTTGACCAAAAAGCGAGGACTAATAGATGTCGTCCGTCTCTTTTTTAAAAAAACTAATTAATAAAATAAATTAAAAACGACGGATAACGTGGTTATTTTTTAATTTATAATAATTATTTTTATTAAAAAGCAACGGACGGCGTCTCTCTATATATATTAAATAAATAATTCTTAATTATATATATATTTAGCGCAAAAATCAGCGAAAAAAGCGACGGACTAAGAGATGCCGTCCGTCGCTTTTTGTAAAATAATTTTAAAAATAATTATTTTTATTAAAAGTGATAGACAGTGTGGCAAATAGCATCATTTTTGGAGCGACGCAGTCTGTCGCTTTTCTGTCTGTCGATTTTTGGCAGTTTTTTAGTAGCGATTAGAGGCCTTAGTATTGCATGCACTCTCTCATGTTGGATCGGAAATCCTCACTCGAAAATTTGAAGAGATGGATCAGCTAATTTCAGGAGAAGACCAGTACGTTTCATCCACATGCATTTATGTGGACTAGAAAATTTCTATTGCTTTTAATATCCCAGTTAACTTTGATGTATACAGGAACCAATTCTACCAGATCTTTTATGGCGTGTTTGATGACCAGTCTATGGCTATGGATTTACTTCTGAATGGCAAGGAGTTATTTGCTCGTCAGGTGCGTCTATTAATGCCTTATGGTTATGTGCTACTTATCTGCTATTCAACTCTTAAATTTTTCTTTTCAAAAGATATTCAACAGACGTGCATCTTGTTGAGACATGTCTGTTTCTTTTTTGCTTCTTGTAGGAATACTACGACTTCTTGATGAATTCATGAAGCTTGTGAAGCAAAACGACAGCGAAAAAGTTCTTGTACAAGTAAGTAATTTGAAACTTGCTAAGGACCAAATCGCCTTTCATGTAACGTCTAAGTCTGATATTTGTAATGTCATCTGCAGTATGAAGATTTTGACCTGATTTAAAACATGTAGTGTGCTCTGGTTTGGTTCTTGGTTCCAGAGATAAGAGACTCAAGGTGAATGGACTAGTGAGTTCTGTTGCGGCTCCGATATAAATTAGATGAAGTAACACAACCTAAGGTGAGTTCAGTTGTATATATTGACCGGTGAACAGCTTAGTTGATGATGCAAATAAATGATTTTTTACTAATGTGTATTTGATTCTGCAAGCATTCATCATTTTTTATTTTCCTTTACATGATCTGTTACTTTGTAGAATTGCTTTGAGATTGTAGTAACCAAATTGAAGGTTGGTTTAAAAGTTGATATAACATAATGCTACATATAGTAGAAGTATTGGCATAACACTTGGAGTAGTTACCAAACAGTAATATAGACGTTGAATAGCGTGCATCTGTTCTTTACTCTAACTTCTTATTCCACTGCAGAAATCCAGAAATTACAGAATGACTTAAGGAGCATTCAGGGTCGCATCCCTTTGATGAGGTACCAACTCTTGTTGACTTAATTTTTGGCTATCATAAACTGTTAGCATGATAGACAACTAAATGATTGTATATATTAATGTAATTATATAGTGATATAAATTGGCATGATCATATACATTTGTTGTAGCATCATATGAATAAATATTGTGATAGAATAGCTGATTTGGAGGGATAGCAAGGCAGATTTAGAGGGATTCAATGGCAGATTTGTATAGATAGAATAGCTGATCTTTAGGGATAGGAATGGTGGATCTTTAGGGATGTGTAATCTTTATTTTCTCTATATAATGGAAAGACTCTCTCACTTTGAGAGGCATTCAGCTGAAAATTGACATGGTATTAGAGCCTTCTCTTGGCTGTCTTGTTTCATAGAGTCATCTGTGGTTCCTTTTAATTTTTTTTGAAAATCTTGGTTTTTGTTCTTGGTCATTCTAGTTGCTTTCTTGAGTCTTTGTAGTTTTACAGCTATTCAAAAGCATGAATTCACATCACTTTGAATCCTTCAGTGTTCGTTTCACTGGAAAAAAATATTCTTCTTGGGAGTTTCAATTTCAATTGTTTGTCACCGGCAAAGAACTATGGGGCCATATAGATGGAAGCAATCCTGCTCCTACTGATACAACAAAGCTAGGTGAATGGAGAATTAAAGATGCTCGAGTGATGACATGGATTCTAGGGTCAATTGACCCTCTTATTGTTCTTAATCTCAGGCCGTACAAGACAGCTAAGGCCATGTGGGATTACTTACAAAAGGTTTACAACCAAGATAATAGCGCAAGACGCTTTCAGTTGGAGTATGAAATTGCTAATTACTCTCAAGGAGGTCTTTCTGTTCAGGATTATTTTTCTGAATTTCAAAACTTATGGGCTGAATTTACAGATATTGTCTATGCCAAATACCTACTGAATCCCTATCAGTGATTCAGGCAGTTCAAGAGCAAAGCAAGCGAGACCAATTTTTGATGAAATTACGCTCCGACTTTGAGAGTGTTCGCTCTAACTTGATGAATCGTGACCCGTCTCCCTCTTTGGATGTTTGCTTTAGGGAATTACTTCGTGAAGAGCAACGTCTTGTCACACAAAATGCTTTTAAGAAAGAAAATGATGTCACTGTTGCATTTGCTGCTCAAGGTAAAGGAAAGGGCAGGGATATGAGTAGAACTCAATGCTACAGTTGCAAGGAATATGGTCATATTGCTAGCAATTGTAGCAAGAAGTTCTGTAATTATTGTAAACAACAAGGACACATTATCAAAGAGTGTCCCACGCGCCCTGGGACATTACTCCAACTTTCAAGAATGTTTTTGTTTCACCAAAGCTCTCAACTAGTCTTATTTCAGTTGGACAATTGGTAGATAACAATTGTAATGTGAATTTTTCTCGTAATGGTTGTCTTGTGCAGGATCAGGTGTCGGGGACAATAATCGCGAAGGGGCCTAAAGTTGGACGATTGTTTCCTATACACTTTTCCATTCCTCCTGTTCTATCTTTTGCTTGTACTTCTACTGCTAGTAAAACTGAGGTTTGGCATAAGCGTCTAGGACATCCAAATTCTGGTGTGTTGTCTCATTTATCAAATTCTGGTTTATTGGGAAATAAAAATAAAGTTTCAGTTGCTTCCATTGATTGTTCTACTTGTAAATTAGGCAAAAGTAAAACTCTTCCTTTTCCTAATTTTGGTAGTCATGCTACAAAGTGTTTTGATGTCATTCATAGTGATGTTTGGGGCATTTCACCAATTATTTCTCATGCTCATTTCAAATACTTTGTGACATTCATAGATGATTATAGTCGGTTTACATGGGTGTATTTTCTTCAATCCAAATCTGAGGTATTTTCCATGTTCAAGACATTTTTTGCTTACATTGAGACTCAATTTTCTATATGCATCAAATTATTAAGATCTGATTCTGGTGGAGAATATATGTCTTATGAATTCAAAAAAAATCTTGCTTGACAAAGGGATTGTCTCACAACACTCTTACCCATATACAGCAGAACAAAATGGAGTTGCTGAACGAAAAAATTGGCATCTTTTAGATGTCACTCATACTTTATTGATTGAGTCATCTGTACCATCTAAATATTGGGTGGAAGCTTTGTCTACTGCTGTCTATTTAATTAATAGATTGCCATCTAAAGTGCTAAATCTTGAGTCTCCATATTTTCGTCTTTATCACCAAAATCCTAACAATAGTGATTTTCATACATTTGGTTGTGTTTGTTTTGTGCATTTGCCTCCTTCGCAACGCAATAAACTTTCTGTACAATCTACTAAATGTGCTTTTATGGGTTATAGTACTTCACAAAAAGGTTTTATTTGTTATGATCCATGTTCTCACAAATTTCATATTTCTAGAAATGTTGTTTTCTTTGAGAATTAGTATTTCTTTCCTACAATTGTAGATTCATCTTCTGTTTCTCCTCTTCTTCCTACTTTAGAGGATTTATCATCTTCTTTTAAGAGGTTCAAACTTGGATTTGCGTATGAACGACGTCGGCCAACTTTACCCTATCCCAACACTAATCCGCCACCTGAAACTGCACCATAACTAGAATCTGAGAATTCTTCAAGATCTGGTCCTCTTGAGCCTACTCGGCGATCTACAAGAGTATCTCGTACTCCCAATTGGTATGGTTTTTCCTCTACTTTATCCAACATATCTGTTCCATCTTGTTACTCACAAGCTTCCAAGCATGAATGTTAGCAGAAAGCAATGGAGGAAGAACTTTTGGCTCTTAAAGAAAATGACACATGGGACATTGTTTCATGTCCTTCAAATGTCCGCCCTATTGGATGTAAGTGGGTTTATTCAATCAAACTTCATTCTAATGGAACTCTTGATTGGTACAAAGCTCGATTGGTTGTTCTTGGTAACAAACAAGAGTATGGGGTGGACTATGAGAAGACTTTTGCACCCGTAGCCAAAATGACTACGGTACGAACTATTATTGCCATTGCTGCTTCACAAAACTGGTCTCTTTATCAAATGGATGTCAAAAATGCTTTTCTCCATGGTGATCTTAAAGAAGATATTTATATGAAACCTCCACCTGGTTTGTTCTCATCGCCTACATCAGATGTATGCAAGTTGAAGCGGTCTTTGTATGGATTAAAACAAGCTCCAAGAGCTTGGTTTGATAAGTTCCGGTCTACTTTGCTAGAATTTTCTTTTGAGCAGAGCAAATATGACTCATCTTTGTCTCTTCGGAAAACATCTACAGTTGTGTTCTTTTTTGGTGTATGTAGATGACATTATTATCACAGGAACTGATTCTTCACTAATCACTTGCCTCCAACAGCAGCTTAAAGATTCTTTTCATATGAAAGATCTTGGTACACTTACTTATTTTCTGGGTTTGGAAGTTCATAATGTTGCTTCAGGTGTGTTTCTAAACCAACACAAATATACTCAGGATCTGATTTCTTTGGCTGGTCTTCAAGTTTCCTCCTCCGTAGATACTCCACTGGAAATGAATCTCAAGTATCGTCGTGAGGAAGGCGATCTTCTTCCTGATCCAACTATATTTCGACAATTAGTTGGGAGTCTAAATTATCTTACTATTACTCGGCCTGATATCTCTTTTGCAGTTCAACAAGTTAGTCAATTTATGCAAGCTCCCCGTCATCTCCACTTGGTGGCTGTTCGTCGCATCATTCGGTACCTTCTAGGAACATCTACTCGTGGATTGTTCTTTTCAAGTGGTTCTCCTATTCGTCTTAACGCTTTTAGTGATTCTGATTGGGCGGGATGTCCTGATACTCGTCGTTCAGTCTCTGGTTGGTGCATGTTTCTTGGAGAGTCATTGATATCTTGGAAGAGTAAAAAGCAAGATCGTGTGTCAAAATCTTCAACAGAGGCTGAGTATCGATCCATGTCTATTGCTTGCTCCGAGGTTGTTTGGCTTCGTGGATTACTTGCTGAGATTGGATTTCCCCAATCTCATGCTACTCCTCTCCACGCTGACAATACAACTGCTATTCAGATTGCTACTAATCCAGTTTTTCATGAGAGGACCAAACACATCGAAGTGGATTGTCATTATATACGAGAAGTTGTAGATAAAGGAGTCATTACTCTTCCACATGTGTCCAGTGATCTTCAAATAGCTGATGCGTTTACAAAATTCATGGCACAACAAATCACCATCGTTTCTAGTAGGCAAATTGATGCTTCTTGATCCACCAAAGATCAATTTGAGGGGGAATGTTAGCATGATAGACAACTAAATGATTGTATATATTAATGTAATTATATAGTGATATAAATTGGCATGATCAAATACATTTGTTGTAGAATCATATGAATAAATATTGTGATAGAATAGTTGATTTGGAGGGATAGCAAGGCAGATTTAGAGGGATTCAATGGCAGATTCGTATAGATAGAATAGCTGATCTTTAGGGATAGGAATGGTGGATCTTTAGGGATGTGTAATCTTTATTTTCTCTATATAATGGAAAGACTCTCTCACTTTAAGAGGCATTCAGCTGAAAATTGACATAAACATGTCGTTTACTATAGAGAAGGATCATCTTAACTTCTGATTAATTATTTCTGTTTTAAATGTTCACATATTTAAACTTTATTCTTTTGTTTTCTAGCAAGTATCTGTACAAACTAATCTTGTAGATGGAATATATGAGCATCTCTGCTAGCTTAATGGTTTCAAGAAGCCAAAGTCACAATTGTTTCTATGAAGACCGAAGCATATGATCAATACCTCTCTTGTAAGTACATACTCGATCTCATCTTGTGACACTTTAGAGTTATTTGTATCTCAGCTAAAAAGCTTAAGTTGTTAGAGAAACTATGCTATTAATTACTTAATTATGTCTTTAGCGCGCCAATACTAATGAGATAAAGCAATGTGAACATATTTGCAGATTGTGAAGGATGATTATCAGTGGAGGAACACTACAAAACATGTCTTGTTATGAGAACATTAGCTGTTTTAGTAGTTATCATGTTAATTACATCTCGTCTCAATCCCAAACAAGATATAATAGACTATATGAATCCTCAATTCTTCATTTAAGTTCATATCAACAAAATTTTAATTAGTCCCAGTTATTACATTTTCTCTTGCAGGTTCTATCCGGAGAAGTGATTGATAAGTACACAATCAAGTAAGTGATATACTTTAACCAATAATTACAATGTAGGGACAAATTTTATGTGTTTGTCAAGGTAAATTTTAATCAACTTTAGATGCTGACTTGTTCTTACTCTGTTTCCTACTAGTAACCACTTTTCTTGGAGAGGTTTTATGACCCTGTTGCTGGTCAGATTTTACTTGATGACCGCGATTTAAAGTCATACAATTTGAGATGGTTGAGGACCCATTTAGGACTTGTTTCTGATGCTGAACTTTCTTTGGGATATGAACATCACTTATGTTAGACTCTTGACCTCCTTCTCTGAGATCATTATTGGTGTATGCAGTTTTTAACTCGCTTCGTTTCATCTTGTATGGCTTGGGACTGGACATTGAATTTAAGAAAAAAAGACAGACTTTTTGCACATAGCTAAATATGCATAGATCATGCTATATCTTTCTTATTTGATCATGCCATCAAAAGTAAAACGGAAATGTTGAAGTTAAAGAATTTTTAATATAGAAGCTTCCATACCCTTGTGTAGGTGGGGGATGAGGGAGGAGAGATAGAAAATTAAGAAGAGAAGTATTAAGAGGATGAAGCTTTGTATGGATAGTGTAGGAACAGAGGGCTTCTTGTTAGAGAAGGTGGAATTCCTCCTCTTGTTGCCTTGTCTCAGAATGGTACTGCTAAAGCTAAACACTAGGTGAGTTTTTGAATTCTTGATTTACCATCTATGTTGCTCGGACTTTTCAGAAATATTGATGTACTCGTGTCCGATCCTTTGAAAATGAACTACTTTTGAAGGATTTAACACGCATTCATCGGCATTTTTGAAGAGTCTGAACAACATGTAGTATTGTTTAAAGGCTGAATATGGTCAATGCCAATATTAGCAGAGTGTGAAGAAGATAACAAGAAAGACGACAGCAGACACAGTCCACCAGCTTATATTCTTGAAGACGGCATTTTTTATTTTCTTGCTTCTGGTGCTGTGTAGCTTTCACCAAATGGGCAAAAATATGACTTTTGTTTCTGATGGTAAAACTAATAGTACATTTAATGATATATTTTTGTGTTGAAATACGTTTTATTTCTTAATACTAATATGCCTTTTAAGTTGGACTATGATGTACATATTAATTAGTCATTAATATTTAAAATTGAATATAACTAGAAAAATGCTGTAAAAAATATTTACATGTTCATGATTTGCAGGGGTTGAAACTCCTGTTAATTTTATGTGAAATTCATAAATTCCGGGGATTTTGACTCCCGGACTCACAAATTGTTGGGGTTCTGATTCCCAGAAATTGAAGTGCAGATTTGTTGATATCAATTTTTGGGGTTCAAAACCCCCCGCTAATAACTCCCTGCTAATGGTAACAGGGTTTGCAACTGCCGTAACAACAAATTGCGGGGGTTACAGACTGCCGCAATATGTAATTTTAACCCCCACAATTTGGATGTGTTTTTGTAGTGCTTATTGTATATATCTTGCTTATCTGCTTTCCCTTTTAATCGTATATACAATTTAGTAAATTTTTTCGAGAAAGCACTATCATGTGACACTCCATCACCCTCCTTAAATCCGACCCTGATTAACCTATAATTTATATTAAAAAATATATTATATTCAGTAAAATATAAGAGCTGAAGAATGTGATTAAATTCAGATATAAAAAGTATAATGGTTACTAAGATATAAGAGTTGAAAAAATGTGACTGAATTAAGATATTGGCTATTCTTTCGACTTTTTCTCACATTTCAAGTATTACAACAAATATAGAAGCGGCAAATATTATATTTTCAATTTCTTTAACTCTAAACTTATCTAGTTTTTCATCAAACTTTTGTTATTTTATTTATAGGCAGGGGCGTATCTAGAGGGAGTGCCGTGGGTTCACGTGAATCCATGCTTCCCTCTCTAAATCATATATATATATATATTTATTTTTTTTATATATTTTTTTTTTAAAAAAATATATATTTAAATATAGATGTGTGAACCCACGTTCAAAGTAGGGGTGTACAAAACCGAATCAAACCGCAAATCGAGTCAAACCCAAAAAGAAACCCGACTAGTGGTTTGGTTTGACTTGGTTTGGTATTGGAAAAAAAACCCGACTATATTTGGGTTGGTTTGATTTTAACTAAAAAAACCAACCCGAGACCAAACCAACCCGACATTATATATGTAATTTTAAAATTTTATTTTATACATAAAAATATTTACTTTGATATAATTTTAAAATATTTCTTATACTATTTCATAGTTTTTATCTTTTAATATATTATTTCAAGTTTAAAACTTATAATTTGGAATGGTCCAATAAAGATTATAGTTTATAGATGTTGATAATTATAATAAAACTTAAATCAAAATCAAATGAATACTTATGCAAAAAGAAAATCAATTCAACACTAAGAATGACAATAATATTGAATATTTGTTCTTTAGTTTTACATTGGTTTAGACAATTAAAATACATAATCTAATTTTAATTTTCTTTAAATATTTAGTAATGTAACTAATACTTATTAAACTTATTTTAGCATGATTTAGTACTTTTAAATTATGATCATTTTCATTATGACTTTGCAATATTTATTTTATATGATGATTTCATTATTAGTTTTTATTGAATATTTTAGTGTCATCAGTACACATATCATATTTTGTGTTATTTTTTTTAAAAACACCTTAGATAATTGTATTTTAGTTGAACTAAAGAAATATTTGAAGCACAAGTTAATTATATGTTTGTATGCAAATTTTACCGAAAAAATCCAAGGTTTATTAATTTGGTTTGATTTATAAATTTAAAAATTCGACACAATGGTTTGGTTTGGTATTTGAAAAACCCGAAACAACCCATATGTTGAAAAGCCCAAAAAAATCCAAATTTTATTAGTTTGGTTTGGTTTATAAATTTAAATTTTTTACACAAATGGTTTGGTTTGATAGTTGAAAAACCCGAACCAACCCGGTCATGTACACCCCTAGTTCAAAGTATCATATAATAAAACGATGATGGTTGGGTGCACCTCTCTAAGTGAGAATAGAAATTTAGATCTTATAGCTATCTTATTTTTTTTAGTAACACCTCTCCAAGTGGTTAACGATTACACTTTTGGCGTTTCAACTAATTTTTCTTTTGTTTTTTTTCATTAAGCTTTCAAATTTTTTAAGTGTTTTACATTGAATATTCCTAAAAAAATTAGCACTGTAAAATTTTTATATAATTAAATCAAATGTGTATATTAAAATTTAAAATTAGTAGTATTATATATTTTGGACTTATAATTTTTAAAATGTGATGGTTCATATTAAGAACCTAAAAGTCAAACCGATCAAATTTATGTTTAAGATGCATTTTTTTGTAATTATACACCCATCTTATCGAAATCTTGAATACGCATCTGTTTATAGGTGTATTTTGTTAGAATGTATATATATTTAAAAAATTGTTAAAAGAACTAACAGTAAAAGAATTAGTCACACAAAAAGCTAAAAGGCTAAAAAAAATTATGAATTTTATTTTAAACTTTTTTTAAGGCCTCAAAATATTTTTTGAGCGGCTCGCCAGCTCCTGCTAGTTGATGCATCGTTCATTTTTATTTCATTTGAGTAAATGTTAGATGAAAGAGAAAAAGGGATTAAAAATTAGGATTTTGGCAAGAGCTTTAGGAAAACCAGTCAGGAGTCAGGACTTTTGATTTCTTTTCCTTGTCTTAATTTGTTATTAAAAAAAACATATGTCAAATCATTTTTAAAATATTAAGATAACTTTTTTTAGTATTTTTTGTATTTTTTGTAACGTTTCGTATTTCCCGTAACTTTTCTCGTATTTTCCGTAATCTTTTTCTTCGTAAGTATATTTTTGTATATTTTTGGTAACAGAAGTTTTTGGGAGGTAACATTTAATGAGACGACCTCGACGAAGTACCCGATACATTTAGAAACTAAAAGAAAGTTAGAAAAGTTTATACTTTGAATATAAGATACTAAACAAGACTAAAGAAGATAATATAAGGTTAGATTATTTAATAGAAATAATATCTAGACTAGAATATAAATTTATTACTCAATTAAAATCAAGACAAAAGATTGTATATGAAAAGCACCCTTTCGCTAACCGACTACGATTACAATATTGGTATTTATACGTAGAAATACAAATAAAATTAGAGTGGTTAAAACTAAAGCAGCATTAAGCTCATATTTAAAGGTATTAGAAACAAGAGACTTAGCGTATAGACTCTGTAATCACGGAGGCTTATACTCATTAAATAGACCTACACTAATCAACCTGCATTATTAAGTGCTCTAAGGTGGGAATTACAAAGCATAGATATTGATATCCAATCCGCAAATAATAGAATAACATTTCGTAGAAAAAGTATTAGTAAAATAGATATCCCTTTAGGTTAAAATAGATCAATTAAAATCATTAGAATACTTAGATTTAAGAATTTATCCCGAAAAGAAATACAGAATATTGAAAGAAAATTCAGTAATACGGTGCAATTTTAGTCAAGGAGAACACCTTCTACATTTAGAAGATAAGCAATATAATACGATAGTAGATCTTATAATAAATTTTAGTGAAACAACACAACAAAAAGAAAAAAGTCTAGTAAAATTATTAGAAACTATAGAACAAACTCAAAATAAACATAAAAAAATACTAGAAAGGTTAGAACAAAATTTTGATTTCCTAAAATCTCAAGAACAAGAAATAGATAGAAAAATCAAACACTTAAACCAAAAATTTAATATAGAACAAATACCTACAAAGGTTGAAATAGGAAAGCTAATAAAGACTATAATAGAAAAAGAATTAGAAATAAAAACAACCGAATCAATTGAAAAATTACTAAACAGGTAGACATAGTAGTTCGTGAATTAAAAAAGACAATACAACAACTAGAAGATAAAATCCTTTCATGAACGACTTATGTCAAGAACCATCATACAATAAAGCTTTAAAATATACAAAGCATAACTACTGCATCCACAAGGATTGTCCTCACCAAGCTGCAAGTAAATCAGATCAAATAGTTATTAAACAAAATAACACTATAATAGCGCTACTGATAGAATTAGGTAGAAAATTAGATAAACTACTTAGGGAAAAAGAGGCTATAAGAGAAGAACCAAAACATTCTGAAATAGAAGAATTAATAACTCAATTAAAAAATATTGAAATTACTCCGCCTAAAGAAAGACCTACAATAGTTAGAAAATTCAAAATGGACTTTCTTTCGTGTAGAAGAACAACAACCGAAGAAAGACCACGAGTAAGTTTTTCCGAAAATCATATAGAAAATGGCCTTATATCCGCAATATTCACAAAAATAGACAAGACGATAAACAAATCCAAGAGTTAAACCAAGTAATAGATGTCGATAAAGACTTACGAATATTTCAACAAAATCAGTTGAACCTACCAACCCTAAAATATTATACGATACAGATATTTCGCGAAAACTAATCGCCTCTAGAGACATTATAGAGAAGAACAAATTTCAGCTATAGGCAACGAAATAGCTACTATGAATCTAGTAAACCAAGAATCCTTACAAAAATAGTACATAATAAGTTAACCTTAATGCATATGGGGTTAATAGTAGTAGGATTAAAAGGATTAACTCGAAAGAATCTAGGAACTAAAGTATTAATCGTAATATATGATGATAGATGGTCTGACTTAAAGAAATCCATCATAGGATTAACAGAAGTTGATATGACTAATAATGGAGGAATATTTTATATTAGCCCAGATTTTATGATTAATTTAAGAGAATTTGGAAAGCATATAAAAATAGGAATACGTATCAAAGGTTATGAAGAAATGAGTAACGGAAATAATCTACTTATGTGTACTGTGTTTCATCGGAAAATTGCATCTAGAAGTAATACAAGGTTTAGACTAAAAGTAGAAGATGTAGTAGAGGTAATGGGAAACAAAGGCATAAAATTAATAAAACCAATAAAAATAAATCCGAGAAGAGTATGCGGTTAGAATGGAACCTCGAAAATCTAAATAAGAAGAAGGTACTTACACCGTACTCTCATTTAATGTACACTAATACAAAAGGAGAAACTTCTATAAGATTCACCGATTATAATTACTCCAACCAAACTAATTTAGAAGAAGAATTAGAATTGGAAGAATTAGAAGAGAAAAAGGAGTTTATGAATATCGAAATAATACAAGAAGGATATGAAGTAGATGAGGCATTACAAGAAGTTTAACGAAGGTATAATAACAATAAGGATATAACTTTTAAATGTAAAGGATGTAAAACAGAAGTATAGGTATAGTAGAGGTAGAACAACATTTTAAAACATGTACTTTCGTAACGTATAATCTCGGATATAGAGAAGAGTATGAAAAACAAGAAAAATTTGAAAACCTCGAAAAATACTAGAAATTCTATATGATAGTGAAGATGAAATAGAAAGAAAATCTATAATAAGCCAAAAAGACCTTATGGAATCCACTAGTTCAAGTGCTAGTCCATTTCAACGAACAGCCCAACCTCATACAATAGATACAAGCAAGGAAATGTACCAAGACGGCGAGTCTTTAGGGTAAATCCAGATAAGAATCGAAAAATGTAAGACTAATGGGTAGAAGGATGCCTATAGAAGAAACCCATTAGGCTACAAGAAGGGGGAAGTAAAGGAAAAATATTAAACATAGCAAGACATGATCCTCAAATGTGGAATGCGCTATAGACTTATGGAAAGGAATAGTAGTAGCAGACTATATAAAAACATACCAAGATGCAGACGCAGTAAATTATGTATAAATACATGGAAACTTTTCTAGGAGAATCAAAAAGCCTTATGGGAAGCATATAAATCAAACTTCCCACAAGAATTCCAAGAGTTGGTAAATATGGGTGCAAACCCATATAATTTTACAAATAAAATACATAGTTTAATTACAGGAGAAGACCCAAATAGTGGTTTAGTAGTACTACAAAGAAATGCGCTAATAAGCTTAGAACAATTAAGCATTACAAGTTGGTTTCACATAAAGAACTTTAAAGGATTATTATTATTACCGCACAATTAGTGGAAATTCTTTTGATGAAGAATTAGGAAAGAAGTTATTTAATAAATTACCAGGAGCTTTAGGCCGAGAAATAGAAGAAAGATGGTATAAAAGAGACGGTGTAGTACAAAACCCGTGGAAAATGGTCTATAGGACACAAAGTGCAACATATAATGGCAATTTTAATAGAGAAATGTACAAATATACAAATACAAAAACAGCTAAACAAATGAAATGGGTTTCGTAAAATGTTATGTATACAACCCAAAGCTATGATAAAGAGCGTAATAAATCTAAGAAAAGATATAAGAAGCGTCGACCTTATTATAATCAGCAATATAATAATAATAAAATATATTATTTAAGAAGATCTTCGCCTAGAAAAAAACATACCTAAATAAAGATAGACATGTTAGAAAATACGTAAAACGATAGAAACTATAAAAACAAACTAGAGTGCTTCACATGTGGAAGTATAGAACATTTAGCAAATGTATGTCCTAAAAGAAATAATAATAGAACTAGAAACTCCCAATTAATAGAAGACTTTCAAGAAACTTTGATTAATGTTGATGAATACATGTCAGACAATGAAAGCATATATTCAATAGTAAGTGTGGAAGTAGACGAAACAACAAGGTCTGACGAGTCAGATTCAGAATTAGAACAAAAGGTAATAATGTTAGAAAAAGGAAAACAAAAAATTGAAGAAAATTTGACAAAACCATCACAGGAATGGGGGATGTGCCAAACATCGACCCAAGAAGCAGAATTAATGAATATAGATACTATGGTAGACAATTATGAAAATTTAATATGTAACGAAGATAAAAAAATTTACTACTATTAAAGTATTAGCCAGACTCAAAATACAAGATATTGAGTTAGAAACATTAGCATTGGTAGACACAGATGTACATGTAGTATAATAAATAAAAAGATTTTACCACAAAAATTAATAAAAACCTTAGACAAGCCAATTGCCGCGATGCGAGATGGACGGAACATATAATACATACCAACATTATATAGGAAAGACACAAAGTAAGTTTTATTAATACATGTAATGAATTTTATAAACCAATGTATACACTTGACAGGATATGGGTAAGAGACCTTAACATAAATGTAGATTTTGTATTAGGACTAAAATTTATGATACAAAATAATGGAGGAACATTAATTACAAGAGATGGCGTAATATTTTTTAAACATCTAACATATACCCCAAGACAAACTATAAAATTTGACACAAAAGGAAGACAAGCTAACATACCTCCAAATACTTCCAAAAACGACGGCTTACAGACATGTTGTAAAGACTGCGACCATAAATATCAATGTTGTAAAGATAATAAAGAACAATATGAAGAAGAAGAAGAAGAATACGATATAAGGGAAAAAGATTATACTTTAATAGAAGTAGAAAATGAATTCTATAATTTTCAAACAGGCATAGATAGGATAGGAACAATTAAAAGTCCTAAAGACTTGGATAATATAGTTAAAATATTAGATGAAATGGAAATAATAGGAGAAAAACCTTTAAAATATTGGGAAAATAATAAAGTAGTATGTAAACTAAATATCATAAATACCGAATACATAATAAAAACAGCTGCTATTGAAGCAACTAATCAAGACTTAGAAGATTTTGGTATACAAATAAAAGAATTACTAAATTTAGGAGTAATAAGAAGATCTACTTCTAAACATAGGTCACAGATTCATGGTAAGAAATCATAGTGAGATAGTGCGAGGTAAAGCAAGAATGGTCATTAATTATAAAAGACTTAATGATAATACTAGAACATGTATGCATATAAATTACCGTATAAAAATGAATTAATCAATCGAATTCAAGGAAAAAGGGTATTTAGTAAATTTGATTGTAAATCGGATATTGGCAAGTAAAAATGCATGATGAAAGCATAGAATGGACAAGATTCACTTGTCCCCGAAGGACATTTTGAATGGTTAGCTATGCCATTTGGGTTAAAACCGCCCCCGCCAATATTTCAAAGAAAAATGGATAGTATATTTGGAGACTATAAAAGATTTGTCTTAGTATATGTAGACGATATCTTAGTATTTAGTAAAGACATTAAAGAACATTTAGGACATCTACGTGTACGTTTCAATTATTTGTTAAAAATGGCATAATAGTAAGTAAAAGCAGCATATATATATATATATATATATATATATATATATATATATATATATATATTATAGGTTTATATGCCATGTGAACCTGAAAAGTCTAATATATATCATCCTTTCAACATATAGTGTGCATGAGAAAATTCAAAATTAGTAAAGCCTATGAAACGCGCAAGAAGACATCTATCAAGAAAAGTAATACTTCGTCTTCCATTTTATTTTTTTTAGTTGATCTAAAATATTAATATATTTCTACATTTAGTAATAATTTAACTTTAAAATGCTAATGACTTTATTCAACCGAAATGATTTCTAGTTACATAAATATCTATCTAATATTTTAGACCATCAATTTCAATGTATTTCTTTCTTTCTTTCTTAAACTACATCTCAAATCAAACTAATTCATATAAATTAGGACGAAAAAATTACAAAAAGGCAAGATAATGGAAAATAAAAACCAAAACAAAGTCAAATATATAAATGTAGTAATTAATCCTTACGCCTTCTGCTTTCTAGAAGTTGAAATAATCTTTTTAACACTCTTAACTCCGTTTTTCTTGTCTCAAAATTTTATTTTGACATTTTAGCTGATTTTTTCTTATATGATAAACACACATTTTATTCAGCGTAAATATTCGGTGCGTGTTAGACAAACATTAAAAGGATAAAAATATATTCAGTTATGTAACATCACATGTCTTGTATTCTCCCAGTCATTCGAATTTACTGGACATTACATTAATTGTATCAATTTATCATCTTTAAGCAATATATATTAGTTATATTCAATTAATTACAAAATTTATTGTCGAGATCAATTAGTGCACAAGTTAATATAAATATTGAGTTTATGTTACTATAAATATATTCATCTTTTTTAATTTGTGTGACATCAACAAAATATTTGACATCACTCAAATAATTATAATTCTAAATTTGATATGATATCATTCTCTTCAATCTACCTCTTTACTTATTATATAACATTTTATTTAGTCTTTAATAACGTAGGATATAAATTTTATATAGACAAAATGAATTATAAAATTAAAATAAGAAAGAATATTTTCTTTAGCATAAATTGAGTTAAATAGAAGAGGAGGCAGATGAAGAAAATAAAGTGATAAGTAAAGTAGATGAATGGGAAAAAAGGGGTTAAATTGAAGAAGGAGGAAATAAGTAGGATAGAAGGTTGTTAACTATAAAAATGTCAAATATTAACATTAAAAAGGATTCCTCACACGTTTTAAATGGTATAAAAATTAGAGAGTTAAAATGAAACGAAATTAAGTTAAAGTATAAAAATGAAATTTAGAGACAAGTTAAGGGGTATGTATATATGTGTTTGGCAAGGATGGAGTTAGAGAAAATGATATAAATAATCCATTAACTATAGGAGTAGGTCTAAAATGGTCCCTTAACTATACACTTGACGAATTTAGTCCTTTAACTATTCAAAAACTTATCAGTTTTGGTCCCTTAACTATACACTTACCGATTTTAGTTCTTAACTATAAACTTACCGATTTTAGTCTTTTCAGCATTCAAAAACTTATTAGGTTTGATTTTTGTCCATTTTTTAAAATACAAATAGCTTAGGTTTATATTAACCAAAATCTTCGTGAAATTAATTTTTTAACCATTTTTTAAGTTGTTTCTCTATCCCCGCCCTTTTTTTCAAGCTACTCTTATGAAAGAACAATAACGTCAACGATTCAAAATAAAATTAATTAGAAAAGGAGATACAAGTCTTAATTTTATTCAACGGAGGATAAAATTAAGCATATAATTATTGTTAATAACTTGAATATGCTAATCAATGCAGATTCTATTTTAATTTACTCAAATTTCTTTACGTAAAATAAAATGAATAGAATAATAAAATTGATCTATTTAAAAAAAATAAAAAATTGCAAATCTATTTTATAAATTTCAATTTTTGAAAAAATAAATAAATTATGTTCAATGAAGTCAATGGAGTACAAATTTTGGATTTAACGGGTAATAAAAAAATTTTATATAATAAAGTTTAGCATATTCAAGTCATTAGTAGCAATAATATGCTTCATTTTATCCTCTGTTGAATAAAATTATGACTTATATTTTCTTTCCTCGTGAATTTTATTTTAAATCGTTGAGGTTAAGGTTCTTCGCATAAGGTTAATTTGAAGAAAAAGTAGCGGAGAGAGAGAAACAACAGAAAAAATTGCTAAAGGATTTAATTTCTCGAGGCATGGATTCAGTTAATATAAACCTAAGCTATTTGTATTTTAAAAAATGGATAAAGACCAAATCAGATAAGTTTTTGAATATTGAAAGGACTAAAATCGGTAAGTTTATAGTTAAGGGACTAAAACCGGTAAGTGTAAAGTTAAGGGACCAAAGCTGATAAATTTTTAAATAGTTAAAGGACTAAATCCGTTAATTGTATAGTTAAGGGACCATTTTAGACCTACTCCTATAAATAAGAGACTATTTATGTCATTTCTTGATGGAGTTACATCAAAGGAGAAATGATAGTTAGATGACCACTTTTTTCTTAAAAGATACTTCCTCCATTTTAGCATATTTTTCGTTCAAGTTAACTTAATTGCTCAATCTTCAAGAATCATTTTAGATTATTTTTTTTCATTTTTACTCTTCATTTGAATTTCCTATGTTACAAGCTCAACAAACTTTGATTGCTCAGTTTAGTATTGGAAGTAGTTATCATAATCAATGTTTAGTCATTATAAAGAGTAATTTAACAATAATTAACAACGATAAAATTAAAAATAATGTCTAATTAATGTTTTAATATTTTTTTTCTTAAAAGGTATGCAATACCGTAACAATTCATTTATTATGACCGAGAGGCAGTAGGTAATAAAGAATTTTGATGAATGAAACTCGGATGAAAATAAAATCAAAAGATTCAAAAAAAATTCTTTACATGTTTGTTAAATATCGTGTAAAATGAGGTAGATGAACTAGGAAATGTATCAAATTAATTTTAAAAAATGAAGTTCAATGCTAGGTGTATGGGAGTATAAAACAAAATAATAAATCAAGCTTGTCAACTTTAATTTCCTTGTTTCAAGGTTTGAAAAAATATGTTTGAAGTTGAATATTGAAAATCTTGTAATTTTCCCCTTTATATTAAAGTGTTCCCTCTAATTTTCACCAAAATCCCACAATGGAGACGTTTTCACAAGATTCTCTTGCTGCATTGCTTATGGCACCTAATGAAACTTTGCCACTACAACCACAAGCACCACCATCCCAAATTGTAAACGATAAAATAAGTCAATATGCAACGGAAAAACTCAAATATCCGTTGAAATTAGACTTAGAAAACACTTTTCTCGACACCTTATTATCACCCGTGGAAGAAATGAGACGAATGCTTTCTCGGAGTTTACAAGAAAAGGTGACGATTTGGGGAATTCCATTATTGAAAGACAATAGGACGGATGTTGTTTTGTTGAAGTTCTTAAAGGCAAGAGATTTTCAAGTGGATGAAGCTTTTGATATATTAAGAAAAACTATAGTATGGAGAAAGGAATTTAATGTGGATAAACTAGTCATGATGAGTGAAAATGATGTTGAAAATGTTATGTTGATACATGCGAAGGATAAGGAAGGGAGTTTGGTTTTTTAATTGTAATATGATGTTTATAGACAAGGAGAATTTGTTGAGATGTTGGATTCAATTGTTGGAAAAAAGTATAAGGAAATTGGATTTTAGTCCTGTTGGGAATACTACTTCAAGTAATTGATGTTAAGAATTTTTCAGGATGTGAATTCAATGAGCTTAGGATTGCCACTACACAAACTTTTCAAGATAACTATCCACAACTTGTCACCAAACAGGTTCTTTAATTTCTTCCTCTCTATTTTACCCTTCCCAAATTAATTTAAAACAAAAAATATACACGGTTGGTACTACTAGACCGTAAGCCTTGGATATATTTTAACATATTTTGAGTACGAAGTTGCTTTTGTTAGAGAGCGCTTTACCATTCAATGTGGGACTTTCCGGCGCGAATTCGAATTTAGTCGGGCTCCAATATGAGTACCGAACAGCGAATGGAAAACCAAAAAAAAAAACACTATTCATTTTTGTACGCCATCATATAGATAGTCCTTAATTTGATAGTTGTGCAAATATAGTCCTCGGGATTAACAAAATATAATTAGAATGTCTCTGATGTTTACAAATTTTAGGCTGCGATCTTGTGTTTTTTCAAAAGATTTTTAATTTGCTCAAAAAAATTGACTGTGGTTTATAGTGATTTACATGAAAATTTATCGTTTAGGTCGCTTACGATTTTTTCCAGACTTATTTATAAGAGATGCTAATTTTACACTTAAAGAGATAATCATTCATATACATAGAAGATCTAAAAAGATTGTACGTATTCTTCTGCTCAAATATTTGTAAATGGTCAAGAAATCTCAACTCGTCATGGTTTTATATAGGGGTATAGCTATAGCTAGCTCAGTGTGTCTAGTTGGACACCTTTCGTTGAAAAATTACATTGTATATATATATAAATAAAATATATATGTCAAATTCTACATTTGAAGGATATATATTTAAAGTTGGACACTTTTGATAGAAGTTATGTTTTTGGCACAGTGGTAATGAGTGTCTATTTAAATAAAGGAGTTCTAGATTCAAATCCGAAATAGTACAATAATATTTTGTTTTATTTTGATAGTCACACATGATTATTTTTGGACATTCTTAATCTAATAAAAATTTTGGTTCCACCATTGATTTTATATAAATAGGTGTTCATAAATATCCCAGGGCGGTACATGGGTTTCCACAAAATGATTAGTCCATTCTTGAGAAAAAGAACCAAAGAGAAGTTTGCTTTTGCTAGTGCATCAGAAAGTGCAGAAACCCTTCTCAAGTTTGTGAACCTCTTCTCTAAAACTTTGAAAACTTAATTTAAAGTAATATTATTAGTTTTTTTTTTTTTTTTAACTTGTATCACATGGCATTTATTAATTTGGTGAAACTGCAGCAACATTTCTCCTGAACATTTGCCAGTCCAATTCGGTGGCCTTAGTAACAATAATTTTGATGAGGACAACAAAGAGTTCACTAACAAAGATCCAGCCACACTCATCACTCTTAAATCTAGATGCAAACAAGCTATTGAAATTCTTGTAAATCATAATGAGGTAATTAACATTCTTCAACCTACTTGAATTCTTGGTTTAGACATAATAATTACTCCTTCTATCCCAGTTTATATTCTTTTTTAATAGTCAGTATAAAAATGAATAGCTTATTTCTATACTATGTAACTACTTAACTTTAAAATAGTCATTTTCCTTTTATGAAAATGATTTATAACCACACAAATATCTATCAGTTATTTTAGACTTGAAGTTTTGAAAGTCTTCATATCTCTTTGACGTGTCAATTCAAACTAACTCATATAAAATGAGAGGGAGAGAGGTGTGGTGGAATGTAAAAAATCCTTCATCTTTACTCAGATATATTGAATTTTTCAAATTTACAGAGGTGCCTCATTAGGTGGGAGCTAAGAGTGGTTGGATGGGAAGTGAAGTACTGCGCTGAGTATGTTCCAAGGGATGAATGTGCTTACAGTATAATAGTTCAAAAGGCTAGGAAGATTTTTCCAAGTGATGAACAAGTCATTTCTAGCTGTTTCTATACAGGATGTGATTGTGAAGGTAAGATGGTGCTCCCAATTGATAACCCTACCTCCAACAACAAGAAAGTTATCTACAGGTCCAAGGTTACACTCTGTCATGATAATGTTCGATAATGCTGAAATTAGTAATGTATGGACTATAATGCTGGGAAAAAACATTTCATTCGTTTATATACAATTGTTTGAACTGAATAAGAATTTTAAGTTACTACAATAGTTTTTAGCAAAATAAGTTGTTTAGTTTAAGATAAATTGAATTTTGAGTTTTAGTTAGATTGTTTTAGTTGTTGAGATATTTTAGTATTTTTGAATTTTAAATTATGTCTTTTATGTTGGCTATTTAAAGCCTCTCAATGCTTAATAAAATGATTGAAGTCATTGAGAGATATTTCAATCATTCTTTTTGCTGCCCCATTTTTTAAAAGAACACCAACAAAAATTGAGAGAAGCAATCAAAACTCGCAGCATTCAATGTAGCATTTAACAATCTGTGCACATCGTGAAGAGATGAAACTACATTCTCAGAATTTTGTTATGAGTGATCTACTACAATCAATGCATAGTACATATGTATAGACTCTATAACTTACTAATAACAGACCTACATCAACTTGGAAAGTAAGTGACTAAACTGCCCTTTAACTAACTTCTCTGACCGATAACAGACTAACAAAAAATATCCAATACTCCCCCTCAAGCTAGAGAGGTGATAGACATCAAACACTCCAAGCTTGGACAACAAAGAATGATGTTTAGCACTAGTAAGTCCTTTGGTCAATAAATCAGCAAGCTGCATATTGGTGGACACACATGTAGGTAGGTTAAATCAAACCAGATTTGATCCTTCTTCCAACAAAATAACAATCAATATCTATATATTTAGTCCTCTCGTGAAAGATGGAATTGTTAGCTATTTGTAAATCAACCTTGCTGTCACAAAACAACCCCATAGATGAGGACAGAACAAAACCACTATCTCTGAGTAGACCTGTCAACCAAATAATCTCTGCAGTGAAAATTGCCATGCTCCTGTACTCAAGTCTCTGCAGAGCTCTTGCTAATTGTGTGTTGTTTCTTGAATTTCCATGATACCAAGGAACATCCAAGCATAATCACATACTCTGTTACCAACCTCCTAGTGTTTGGTCAAGCACCCCAATCAACATCGCAGAAAGCAGTCGTAATAATGATGTCTTCAGCAGGAAGAAGAATCCCTAAATCAGGAGCATCCTTTAGATATCTCACTATCCTCAAAGAACTATCCAAATGAGAATATTTAGGCCTTTGCATAAACTGACTGAGCATCTGAACTGCAAAACAAATATCTGGTCTAGTGATGGTCACATACAACAACTTCCCAATGAGTTTTTGAAAGCTCAAAATATCTTCTAGCTCAGGATCATCAAAAACTCCTACTGGTACATAATAATCCAGAGTGGTGAGTTTTCTATTCATCTCGAACAGAGTTATAGCAGGTTTAATACCACTAAGTCCCACATCTAAAATGAGTTCTAGAACATATTTTCTCTAATTCAAAAGTACCTCCTTCTGTGATCTAAGTATCACAACACCTAAGAAATATCTTAATTGGTCGAGATCCTTCACCTTGAATAACTTGTGCAAGGTGTCCTTGGCAAGTTGAATTAATGTGAGACTACTACCCATGATGACAAAATCATCCGCATACACCAAGATCATGACAACGTCTGAACCTAACCCTTGTGTGAATAAGAAATAGTAATAGGAACTTTGGGAATAACCTCCTTTAACTAGGGCATCAGTGAGTTTATTACTTCATTGTCGTGATCTAAGACCATAAAGAGATGTCTTGAGCTTACACACCAATGAATCCCAGGTAGGGAGAGATTAGAGTGGGAAGGGGTGTACAAGCCTAAGTCAGCTAAGGTCATATCTTTTGTGCGAGCTAAGAAACTGGTGGGGCAGGGGTGTTTGGCTTATTTTGCTCATATTCGGGGTGTTGATATCGAGTCTCCCTCTTTTGAGTATATTCATGTAGTGTCTGAATTCAAGGAAGTGTTTCCTATCGATTTGTCTGGTATGCCTCCGAATAGAGATATAGATTTCTGCATTGACTTAGAATCTGGCACTCGCCCTATCTCTATTCCTCCTTATCGCATGGCTCCGGCAAAATTGAGAGAGCTTAAAGCTTAAATCCAGGAGCTTCTTGATAAAGGTTCTATCCGTTCTAGTGTTTCCCCGTGGGTTGCTCCTATCTTGTTTGTTAAGAAGAAGGATGGTAGTATGAGGACTGGTGATTTTATCTTAAGCCATAAAAAAGTGGATTGATACCGAAATGACAAGTTTATGGATAAAGAAAGTCTCATTGAGTATACTTGGGTGAAGGACCCAATGCACGAAGGATCCGTTGAGAGTTTGTCTTGGTAGAGAACTGTATGATCTTTTCCCCTATTGTATTTAATCAATAAAAAAAAGAGGTCAGTGCTACGGCTTATCGCTCTCTACTATGAAAAGGTTCTGCTGTAATCACTCTGAATAAGACATCCACTCCCATTTCAAATGAAAAGAAAACTAGAATTTTCTCTTCATCATTGAAATCTGCCATTCAATCGCAGTGCGGTGCTCTCAGAAAGCTTAATCCTCTAAGGCTGAAATGAATAGATCAGGAATTTAACCTGGCGTATAAAAATTGGGTTAGTCCTTTGAATTTGATGAGTATACCTGAGTTTGAGGTGTCATGTTGATGAAACGGTTGACTTCGTAGTGATAATCAGGGCTGACTGAGCATAATGGT
The DNA here is from genome assembly GCA_029007595.1 of Solanum commersonii. NCBI lineage: Eukaryota > Viridiplantae > Streptophyta > Magnoliopsida > Solanales > Solanaceae > Solanum > Solanum commersonii. The sequence continues at coordinate 3,103,158 of JAJTWQ010000055.1, read as the reverse complement.
TATAAGAGTTTGTGATGGGATGCAATTGTATAATACGATTATGGTTAAGCGAGTTTTGTTTAGTAAGTACGACTCGCGAGTATCTAAGGTTGTGGTTTTCTAATATTTGGTGAGTAACATGGTTGTATGGAAGGTTTTAAGAGATGGTGGGACACCACTCAAATAGAATTTAAAATAGCTAGAGTCATAATGAAGAAAAATAGTGAGACGTAATACAACCATTAGAGAGAGGCGAGAGCAAGAATATTTTATTTGATTGCAAAGTCTAAAAAGGTGTCTTCAGAGGGGTAGAGAATTGGGTTAAGAGACGCGTGAATTTATTCATTTGTTGTGTCTATGGTAATAGTGTCACGGGTCCATCAGATGGGTTAAAAACTATTGGAAAAGACTTGAGAAAGGAGTGTACAGACATTAGCTCGAGTGTGATGATAAAAGCTTTGTTTTTGAGTTAGTAATGAGTATGATTGAATTTTTAGTGAAGGATATTGTAAGATCGATAGAGATGCGATCAATGATAAGCGAAGATCCATGAATTCATAATAATCTTCAAGGTACAAGCTAATGTTGATAGATAAGGGGATTGTGTTATACGATTGAATTTACACTTCAAATTATTTTTCATTGTAAGTCTACATTCGTGGTGATATATTTTGTCAAGGTATGAATTGGCAAGGTGAGAAATGATCAATTGTATCAGGTATTCAGCAATTGAAAAGACTTACACTTGGGTTGAGTCATAAAGTTTATTATTGTTGACTGTTAAGTACCTAAGAAAAGTTTTTAGTTAAAAGTGTTAGTTTATAGTGAGGTAAATGGTCTAAGTGTTTATGATGGCTGTGAGTATGATTCACTAGATATGCTCACGCGTGTTTCACTTTTATGGGTCGATCATATGTACCGATCATGCGATGTTCTCTTAGTACAATGTGAGGATCATTGAGTCAAATTTTATTGTTCTTAAGGGTAATCTACAATCACAATTACTAAATCTAGCATTTCAATAGTGTTGTTAGGGGGTTTGTATGCTTGGACATATCCCTCGATGAGTATTTGATGTCTAAAGATCAAATTTTTATAACTTAAGCTCATGGGAATTTATATTGTGGGATGGATATGTTGTTAAGAACTATGATTGTTTGGGTGTTATGAGTGTGTGTTAGTTGGTTCATGTTCACTTCTAATTGTAGCAAGTATTGATTTGGAATTTTATCATTCTTAAGTGTGAAAGGATTCGTCATGATGATTGTGCGAAGGTATTTGATAACATGTTACAGACGTGTGTACGATCAACTTTGGTGGTTATTGGGAATTGCTTTTGTTGTTAGTTAAGTTTACATACAATAATATTTATCACTCGAGTATTGAGATGACTTCATTGAGGCATTGTAGGGGATGATGTGTATGTATTCAATTGGTTGGTTTGAGGCTGGATATGTGAAACCCTTAGGGGGTTGATTTGGTGAAAGATGCTCAAGATAAGGTGAGAAGCATCCAAGCTAAGCTTTTAGCAGTCCAGAGTCGACAGAAAAGTATGCAGACCATAAGGTAAGAAGACATGACATTTCAGGTTAGGGAGCAAGTTCTTCTAAAAAGTGTCACCCATAAATAAGGTGATGAGATTCAGCAAGAAGGGCAAGCTTAGTCCTCGATACATCGGGCCATTTGAGATCCTTGATTGTGTAGGGCATGGCTTATATATTGGCCTTACCTCCTAGGTTTTTTGGAGTTCATCCAGTATTTCATGTGTCCATGTTGAAGAAATATCATGGGGACAGGGATTAAATTATAAAATGGGACTCATTTTTGTTAGAATAGGACCTTCAGTATGAGGAGGAAGTGATTGCAGTTTTTAATCGTGATATTCGAAAGCTGAGGAACAAGGAGATTAAGTCCGTGAAATTTCAATGGAAGCATCGTCCGGTTGAGAAAGCTACTTGGGAAACCGAGAAGGACATACGAGACAAGTATCCCCAATTGTTCAACAATTCAGATACTACTCTACTCTTACCTTAGCCAGTTTTTCCTAGTTTGTCACTCGGGGACGAGTGATGGGTAAATTAGTATCTATTGTAATGACATGTTCCCGTCGTTATAGAAAATCCAATGGGGAAAGAATTAGGGTACCTTAGCCAGTTTTTCCTAGTTTGTTACTCGGAGACGAGTGATGGGTAAATTAGTATCTATTATAATGACATGTTCCTGTCGTTATAGAAAATCCAATGGGGAAAGAATTGGGGCCAGAAAACTTTTGAGCAGTGACTTGAAAATTCCTAGCCTAGTCTAGATTTGGACAAAATCTGGGTCAGGTAAGGTCTAGGAAAATATTGTAATTAATAAGATGTTTAATAACAAATTTGATTACATGAGTGGATAGATAAGATGTTAAGAAACTCGTACGACTTTACGAAATTAAATTCGGGCATGTAGAACAACTAAAACTGATATTTGCCTAATCGGGTAGTATTTGAACGTCAAGGGTTGAAGGTGTGTTGTGAAATGAGGGTATGAAACTCTAATTCTGACGTTTTGTCTCCGTGCAAGCCGCCAGGGCAGATGGGGTCCGCCGTAGCGGCCCAGTCACAAATTAATTCGGGATTAAACCCCAAAAACATTATTAATCTGCAACTTTCATTATTGAGAGGTAAGAAATGACCCAAGGCAAGTTCTTGACAGTTTTCCACCTTTTCTAGCACAGAAGATAAGTATTTTACTCCTCTAATCCGTTTTTCAATCTAGAAAACTTAGATTCATCGATGATTATCATTGGGGGAGGGTTTGGTATTGGGATGTTGGGTTTGTCCTAGGGTTTATAATTTTGATTGTAATCTGGGTAATTAGGCCTCATTTATTGATCCTTGCATTAATTTATTGCTTTTAGACCACAACCAAGCGAAAAGAATCTGAAAAGGGAAGATTCAAGTGCCTTAGGAGGATTCAAGCTTGGTTTCGAGGTATGTGATAGTTTGATTTCATATTTGTGTGATATATGTTGGTAATTGCTTCATTGTAATGTATGTATGTAAATGAAACACTATTGATCAAACCAAATGAATTGTGTATGAATGAACAAATGTATGCCATGATTCATACTTGATTGTATGATTCTGAGTATGTACATTATGAGTGTGAATGTGATTGTGGTTGTGCTGAATTGATCGGGTGTCACGTTCTGACACACTAACTGGGATCGGGTGTCACATTTTGACATATATATTGGAGCGGGTGTCATGTTCCGACACACTAACTGAGATCGAATGTCATGTTTCGACCTATATATTAGAGCGGGTGTCACATTCCGACATAGTAATTGGGATCGGGTGTCAAGTTTCGGCACACTAACAGTTTGGGTATGGGTTCCATGAGAGGACCATTGAATTGTCATGTCTACTTGTTATTGAGAATGTGTAATTGTACATTGCTCCTGGAATAATAACCAATGTGTATATATATTATGTACATGTCCTGTTTATTATGTTGTGACTGTTTATATATGTTTTGCTTACTGGAATAGCTATGTGATCCTACCAATAAACTATGGTTGTGTACTGATATTGCACCTGCTCGTTCTTTATTGAGTACAGGGCATCTTCAGGTGGCTATTGACAGACCTCAGCTAGGAGATCAGTGATCAAGCCCCGATTTCAAGGGTGAGCTAGTTCTTTCAGGCTGCCATGGAGTCCTTCCTATTGTTTAGTCCATTTCCTTCGAACTTAGACTAGTTAGTTATTTCTTATGTTAGTTGGGGCTGTACCCCTTTTTCTTAGACTTGTTGCACTTTAGATGTTTTGGTACAATGACTTGTACGTTCTAAGGGTTAGACTTCTGCGTTAGTTTGGTTAAGTTGTTTATTTAAACCTTTGGAGTTTATGAGAACTCTATATAATTTTTGCATTTAAACATGCTTCCGTATCTTTAAATGCTTAGTTTTTCATTAACTTGGCTCGAGGGGTTGTAGTAATGGTTCTCCCACCGGAGGATTAGTATGGGTGCCAATCACGACGGTCTGGATCATGATGGGAATAGACATATATTAATAAGATTAAGCCGTATGGAAGATTTCATTAACATAATGTCAAAAAAATGCTTATTATATTATTGTTAAAGATGTATATGCATATCAAATGCGACCTTTAATCTATGATGCCAAATTCAAACCTGGGGAGGAGACTACTCAAGCTATGGCTTGGATCTCTTTCCCGTAATTGTTGCCCACTTTTTATGGCAAAGAAACTTTGTTCTCATTAGGATCACCTGTGGGGAAGCCGGTGCAGTTGGACCTAGCAACAATTAATAAGGCACGCCCAAGTTGTGCGAGAGTTAAAATTCAGGTGGATCGTATTACAAATCACCCGAAGTGGGTGGAGAAAGAAGTGATCAGTCTAAGAAAGCAGAGTACAATGATTGAGAAGATCAAAATCCACTATTACTTTTTGCCTAAGTATTGTCACACATGTAAGCTGCAACAAGGACACAATGAAGAAGAATGTAGAACAATTCATCCTGAATTAAAGTATGCTAAAGAACAAGAGCTTCAAGAGGAAGGGGAGATACCTCAACATCATAATCAAGAGCGAAATCATCAGATCAACAGGAGACATAAAATGTTCATAAAAAATGGGGCCCAACAAAAAAAGTTTTCATCATGGATAAGACTAAAGAAGTAGATTCCAATGGTAAAAATATAGTGGCGACTGACAATGCTTTTGAATGTTTGGCAGCGGAGACACAATAGGATCACCTAGCTGTGGAAAAATATGAGTAGTCACAATGCAAAAATTAGATAATGTGCAGGTTCAACAAAGACAGAGTGAAATATCAATGAAGAAACAAATTGATACACTAGTAACCTGTGCTACTTAGGAGAGTCAAGATAGCAAATTAAATAGTAGCGATATCTGCAGCACACATGAGGATATTCAGGATAATCAATCAAAGTTAGAAGAGGTGGACAAGAACACAAACCTCAAGGAGGAGAATTTAGCTCAAAAGAACAAGCAAATATTGATTAATCAAAGCAGTCAGATCATTGGTAATAAAAAGTAGATAGAAAGGATGGGGAACAGTTATCATGTACTGATGTCCAGCAGTCCACTGTGATTGCTAATATTGAGTACCTTATACCAATGTAAATGATATCTATAAACCCTTAAGAGGTTTCAAATTGTACAACATTGGATCGCAAAGAGCATCTCCCCATTATTTCTTATACAGAGAAAGATTCTCCCATGCAAGACCTACATGAAATTATTTCACATCAGTTGCATGAAGTTAATATAATTGAAAGTAAGGAAAGCAGGGTTGATGGGGGTGGAGGATAAAGATGAGAATAATAATAATATCAACTCTAGAATGGTTGAAATGGAAGCAGGATTATCTCCTCATGCAATCTCAAAAGGATTGAAAAGTAAAAATAAAGGGGAGAACAACAAAGTTGAGAAGAATGGTACGATGACAAGAACATCACTGAAGATGGGAGTTAAATCTGGTGTTAAATGAAGTACAAAGCTCTTGTATGGAACATTAGATCTGTGAGAATTCATAAGGCTTTTCACAGAGTCCAAATGTTAAATAGACACCATAAGTTCTTCATGATTGCATTACTAGAACCATTCCAGGACACAAGGAATATTTAGAGTTTTAAGAGTAAGTTGGGAATGAAGTATGTCAATTATAATATCAATGGAAAGATTTGGGTGTTTATACAAGACCATATTCATGTGGGGGTCATTTCTGATTCTGAACAACAAATAACATTGCAACTAACCCTAGAGGATGGAATACAAATGGTTACTACCCTAGTTTATGCCAAATGTTCGTCTGTTGAAAGATTAAGCTTGTGGGATGATCTTTCTTCCATTAGGCAGAATTTGACTCTCACATGACTGGTAGGTGGTGATATTAATGTTATCATGAGTGCTGAGGAGAAAATTGGGGGTCCACCTATATATCCTCAGGAGTTTGAAGAGTTCTCTTTCTACATAAACTTCTGTGATCTATTTGATGTCCATATTAAAGGAAGCCCATTCACTTGGTGGAAAGGTAGGACTGATGAGGCTTGTATTTTCAAATGACTAGATAGGGTGGTAACTAATCAAGCTTTGGTAGATGTTGGCGGTGGTATGGATGTTCAACATTTGACTATAACTGGCTTTGATCAGGCACCTTTATTATTTAGTTGTGGAGGGGAGCTTAACAGTTCCATAAACCTTTTTAAGTTTCTGAGGTTTTGGACAAGTAGACATGATCTTAAAAAGGTTTTTAGGAGGAATTAGGTGGCTGAGAGTACAACAAATGTATTTATTGACGTCAAATCTAAGAAGATGAGAATCAGACAAGCTCTGACTAAATGAAGTAAAGAAAAATTTAAGGATATTTTTAGGCAATTTATCATCAGAGAGGAAATTGTGAGAATAGAGGAAAAATTGTTTGAAGAATACCCTACTGCCTCAAATAAGGTTGTTCTTCAAAGGGACCATGCTGAGCACAATAAGTACTTGCATTATGAGGAGGATTTTTGGAAACAAAAGGCTAATTTACAATGGTTTTCTGAAGGGGATAGAAACACCAATTTTTTTCACTATTTTGTAAAGGAAAGAAGAAAGAGGTTAGGGATAAAGAGCATGTTACCAGAAGATGGTAGGTGGACTGAGGGTGATAATCAATTGGCTTTTGAAGCCATAAAGTTTTACCAGGCTCAATTTACTGCTATTAGTAACAATGAGGAATATTTACTTCTTCAGAATATCCCTAAGTTGGTCTCAGATTCTAACAATCAAACACTGAATATAGTACCTACCGAGGAGGAGGTTAAGAGGGTTGTATTTGCATTAAATAGAGATAGTGTATGTGGGACTGATGGATTTTCATGTTTGTTCTATAAATATTGCTGGGATATTGTGTGTCTTGATGTTACAGAATAGTGCAGGCTTTCTTTGAAGGTAATACACTACCTAAATCTATTACTCATACTAATTTGGTATTACTTCCTAAGAAAGAAATTATTCAGACTTAAGGCCAATTAGTTTAAGCAATTTCTTGAACAAGGTCATCTCTAGAATCATACATGACAGGATAGAAGATTTGCTCCTTAAGATTGTCTCCCAAAATCAATCTGACTTTGTGAAGGGAAGAAGTATTACTAAGAATGCATTGCTAGCTCAGGAGATAATTACTGATATAAGGAAGAAGTGAAAGGCTACAAAATGTTGTTACTAAGCTTGATATGGCTAACACTTATGAAAGAGTGAATCGGAGATATTTTATTCAAGTGCTAGGAAGAATAGGTTTTAACAGTTTGATGTTAGATAAGGTTTGGAGGTTAATTGCAAATATCTGATATTTCATTATTAAAATTCCATGGTTTCTTTCACTCTTCTAGAGGGATGAAACAAGGTGATGTCTTATCCCCTGCTCTACTGAGGTGTTGACAAGAACTTTGAACAATCTATTTGAGGACAAAAAAATTAAAAGTTTTGGCATGCCTAAATGGAGTGACAACATCAATCATCTTGCATATACATATGATACAATCATCTTCTCATTTATAGATCCTGTCTTTTTGAAATTGATTATGCAAACTCTTGATAGGTATGGAAAAGAATCTGGTCAGATGATTAATAAGAAAAAGAGTCAATTTTATATGTACATGAAGGCTGCTAGAGGAATCATACAAAAGGCAAAGGATATTACATGCTTTACTAGAGGAGAATTCCCTATTATGTACTTGGGATGTCCCATTGGACATGCAAGAAAGAGGAGGGTTCATTTCTCTGAACTTATTAAGAAGGTACAAAATAAATTATAATTATGGAAGGGGAAACTATTATCCTTTGGGGGGGGGGGGAGTTATTTTTATCAATAGTGTCCTACAAAATAACCTATATATTTTTTGTCCTCTCCATTGTTCCTCCCAAGTTTGTGATTCATGATCTGCATAGAATATTTGCAAAGCTTCAATGGAACTTTAGGGAGGAAGGGAGAAATAAGCATTGGGCATCATGGGTAGATTGCTACTTACCCAAAAATGAAGGTGGTTTGAGATTCAAATCTCTGTTTGATGTGTCAAAGGCTTTGTTTACTAAATTATGGTGGCAATTTAGAACCAAAGTCTTTGTGAACAAATTTTCTATGGAAAAAATATTGTAAACATATAGACCCCAAGTGGTACATTGGCAAGGAGGTTCTAGAGTCTGGAAATAGGTGTTGGAAGCTAGAGATGTTATGGATCAAGATATATGGTGGGGAACCAAAGTGTGGTCATTCAAGTATTTGGTTTGATAATTAGGAGCAATTTTCTATTATCTTCCTATATAAGACCAACATTATAATACATATGAAGATGCCAAGCATTTGTTGTTACAAGGTAAGTGGAACAATGAGCTATTGGAGCAGCTATTTGATGAAGAAGTGGCAAATCAAATTCACAGGGTATTGATTATAGTAGGGAAATCAAAGGAATGGGATAAAGCCTGAGGGATGCTAACAAACAATGGCAAATTTACTATTAACTCTGCTTGGGAGGCATTAAGAAGAAGAAGTTTAGATCGAGGGAGATGAAATTCATATGGCAAAAGGGAATTCCATTCAAAATATCTTTTTTCATGTGGAGACTCTAGGAGAAGAGAAATCCCATTGGAGAAGTTCTAGAGAAAATCAAGGTGGAAAGTGAAGTGAAATGTTGTTACAATAGTAATCATCAAAAAACTTTTGAACATCTTTTTGTTCAATGTCCAAATGCTTTAAAACTATGGAAGATGTTTGTTGGGGCAGCTGGTATGGAATGTTATGGTGTTCAGGTGAAACAAATGTGTGATATTTGGTGGAAGTTTGAGTGTGCTTCTAAGTTGAAACCTTTAATTGTTGTTGTGCTTAGTTTTATTGGGTGGCAACTTTGGAAAAGAAGGAATAAAATAAGAAATGGAGGCATGATGTCTTTTATCTCTATGGTGGAGGGAAATCAACAGAAACTTGGTTATGCTAGCCAAGTATATGTACCCTTGGTTAACTGATATTCCTGATACTTGGTCTTTAGTGGTCAAGTTCTTTGAAGATTACAGACCAGTGATATCTTGTAAGGTAGTAAGATGGACATGTCCTGTAATGGACTTTAAATGTAATACCGATGGAGGATTGAATGTTATGACAGACAATTTTTCTAGTGCATTATGTATAAGAGATGTTGAGGGTAATTTTGTTTATGCAGAAACAAGAAATATTGGAAATGAATCAGTGTTGATGGCAGAAATGAAAGCTCTAATGTTTGGGCTAGAGTATTGGTGCACTCACAATATATTGCCGATTGTTTTAGAAACAGATTCTTTGATATGTAAAAGGGTATTTGATGGAGTGTGGGAAACCCCATGAAATGTTTCAGTTGATGCAAATTACTTAAAGAGGGTCTTAGCAGAAACTGGACCTTGGTCGAACATATTTCCAAAGAGGGCAATCAAGTCGCAGATTTGTTTTACTAACATAGTTTTTAGTTTTGCAAGTACAATGGTGAAAAAATTCAATTCTTTGAGAGAGATGCTAAGTAAAGGAAGGGCATTGTTAGAACTCGAAAAACTGGGCATACCATATATGAGAATAAAGAAGTGTCACAATAATTTGGTATATAATACAGCAAGCAAGAGAACACCGATGGCAACAACTAATCCAATAAATTAGAAAGAAGAGCAAGGTGGCAGATAATTCACTACTAAAAAATTGTCAAAAAACGACAGCCAAAAGTGACGTACTGCGTTGCTTTTTTGGTCAAAATCAATGGAAAAGTGATGCAGTCACTTTCGTTGCTTTTTAGCTCGACGCTTTTCAAAAAGTGACGGACTGCGTCTCTTTTAGCGACGGACTGAGTTGTTTTTTTACTATTTTTTTGAATTTTTTTTAAAAAGGCGATGGACTGCATCGCTTTATTTTAATTTTCATTTTTTTTAATTTCTAAAGAGCGACGCAATCCGTCACTTTTCCGAAAACTTATTTTTTGAAAATCCCAAAAAAGCGACGGATAAAAGGACACTGTCCATCGCTTTTCTGGAAATTTTATTTTTTTTAAAACCCAAAAAAGCGACGGACAAAATCACGCTGTCCGTCGCTTTTCTGGGTTTTTAAAAAAATTAAAAACCAAAAAATCGACGAACTAAACCACGCTATCCGTCGCTTTTTCTGCAATTTTTTTGATAGTAACAGCTAGCAGCTTCTGCTGCCCACCTGCAAAAGCAATTCAATTCAATTCAATTATACATTATTCAGCTCAATCAAACACACACAATTATAAACAATCTAAAGAAAACATAAAACAACAAACTTAAAATAACATTCAAAAGTATCTAAATCATAAATTAAAGACTTATAAAGTCTTTTAAAATTCGTTTTAAAATTTCAAAAAGTTCATAAATGTCCAGAGATCTAAACTAGGGAGTGAGATCTACATAATCATCTTCATCACTCTCGTCGTCGCCGAAGTAGTAGGTCGACGAGCGAGGTTCATCACTTGTTCTTTGATTTGCTGAACGGTCTCACTCATGGTTTGTTGTTCAGCTACACTTTTTCGTTCCGACTCTGCTAGTGCCGCTGTAAGTTTAGTTATTTGATCCGACATAGCAGTAATCTGAACACAGTCAAGTGCCTCAGCTTGACGTGACGATCCAATACATTCTAATCCTGACTGAAGGCGTCTAACATCGTTGCGAGAGCCTAGGCTATAGCATCTTCCCTTGTGTGTCACCTCTACCACTTTTTTCTTTCCAAATCTGAGTGGACAGTTCAGGTGTCAATCGAACCAAACTATCTAGATTCTCAGGGACGTACTTATGAAAGTCATTATGCATATTAAATATAAGTATTGACATCAATATATATACATATCATAAATATATTCACTATTGATAGATATTATTCATATTAAATAACTTACAAAAGTTCGTTCTGCCCTTTCCTCTACCCACACATCCGGATTCGACTCATTTTCTTTCTTCCTGACATAAGTCTTTTTGAAAACCTCTGGTTCAATGGGAGTGTGTCCCAATTCTTTTTCCTATAAATAAAAACTGAAATTTATAACGATATATATGTATCAACTAATTATTTATTTAAAAGTTTGAATTAGAACTTATCATCTCTCGTGCAATTGTTCCAACCATCTTTGCACCTCCGGTGTGCAACGAGCCACCTTTAAGACTGCCTCTAGCCATTTTGGCTTGATCTGATATTGCCTTAAACTTGTCTGTGTTCCAATACTGACCCAATTCATCAAAAGCATGAGGCAACATCCAACCAGGACGTTCACTACTATCCCGAATGCTCTTTAGCTAGCTAGACAATCTGGCGGATGCCTTTCTCTCAAATGTGGTCCCAATGATCAAATTGTACCTCGAATCCTAAGTACACATAGTCTGGAAAAAAAATTGAATAACATTAATTAAATTGATAGTAAAAAAAATTAAAGTATACTAAGCTTAACTAAAAAATATATATCTTAAAGTTATTAAACATCGCCTGACATATACTGTTTGGAATCTCGCTCCAAGAGTGATAAGCTTGTGTATAGAGTCTTCTAACACACTCTTTTAAAGCCCGGACAGTATCCTTTGCAGGATGCCACCTGCAAAACACATAAATAATATGTTAGTTCATGAATAATATATTAAAGTATAAGAAATAAATAAAATAAACTAATAAATAGATAACAAAACAAACTTACGATGATCCATCCGACTCAATCATGACTCTACCAAGTCTGTCCTTCTGGTCAGGAGCTAGAGCAGACATTGTATCATGTGGTGTAGCACTAGGTGCAGCTGTAGACGAGGGTGATACATCAGGATGCACAAAATGTTGGGTCAATGGAGGCGTATCGGCCATAGCATCTGACTGCTCGCTACTAGAATCTCCAAGCCTCATGGCAAATAACTGAGGAGATGTACCTGTGGGAGATGGAGTACCTGCCGATAAGGGTCGTGCTCAACGAGTAGCATGTAAAGGTAGGTCCTCGTAGCATCGTGAAGGCAATGCCTATGAAGTAGATGAAGCACCGATTAGTCGACGATAATTAGGATAATATTGCCGAGGATCCGCTGTACCAAACGGAACAACAAATAAATGAGTATCATGACTGATGCACTCTGGCGCAGAAGAAATAGATCCTGCAATATCCTCAGGATCTATCGGTCTCCTAGACTTCTTCTTCTTAGCCTGTTTAGTCTAGCTAACTCCAAAATGCTCGCGATGTCTATCACCGTCACCGCCTGATGACAACTGTATGCAAATTTACATGTATAATATACATAAAAATCATAAATTAAATAAAATTAGTAAAATACACTTACATATGCACTAGCTAGTTTTCATTCTACACTATTCATCCTCGCTTGTTTCAATTCCATCATTCTCCCATTCTTCCTCCTCAGTTATTTTATTTTTATTATCGTCTCATTCTTCATCATCAAATGATTCATTTTCCTCATTCTTGAATATTTCTTCCTCAACATTCAATATCTCATCATCAGATACTTTTTCTAATATGTGTTGAGGATGCCGTAGTGTGGTTTCCAATTCAACATCAACTTGTTGTTAAACAATTGCAACATCATTTTGATACACCACATCTAAGACATTGTCAATTTCAATTCTTCCCACAGGCTTACTTTTTATAACAACCCACCAATCAGCTTTGTCTCTATGCAATGGATATGAAGCGTAATACACTTGTTTAGCATGTTGTGCAATAATAACAGGATCATAACTTCTGTATTTTCTGGTGTGCTTAACTTCAATTATATTATGTTGATGGTCCACCTTTGTGCCTCTATGTGATGGGTCAAACCACTCACACCGAAACAATACAATCTTCTTATTAAGCCAACCTGAATACCTCACTTCAATAATCTCTTGAATGACATCATAATATTCAATAGTTTGACCAGTACCATCAACATCACCTTGTATATAGACACCGCTATTATTTGTTTTCTTATTCCTAGAAACTTCTTCAGTTTGAAACTTAAAACCATTGACACAATACTTATTCATTGCCAGTACTTGATATTCAGGTCCAAGGTCTAGTTCTTTCACTAATTGCAAATGTTGGACACTTGAGTATTCATCGTAAACCTACGCGATTGTTATTTCAAGTAATATAATTTAGTATAACATGAATATATTATTAAATACTTAGTGATTGCACACTTACATAGTTCCTCATCCATTTGGAACATTCTGTATATATGGCTTCATTACCCCATGTGTTTACGAACAATCTGATCATTTTACATTCAAGTAATTCGTTAGTTAATGATCACTTATTAGTATGTAATATAATAACATATTTTTAACACTTACTTGACATATGATTGAATCTCTGGACAATTAAGCAAAATATGTGTCACAGTTGATTGCATTTCCATATCAGTGAAGCCTCGCTGTCTACGCTTTTTAGATCCTCGACCATTTTGATTAAAAATTGATATCGGTGGAAATAAAGGATAAATATCGCCTTCATCATTGCGATTGGGCATGTTTCTCCTACATGACACATCATGACCAAAGTAATAAGAATAAAAATCACATGTTTCTCTCCCAATATGACCTTGAACAAATGATCCTTCGATCCTTCCCCTTTGCTTAATCGTTTGCTTTGAACTACCAATTTTTATGCATATATATATATATATATATATATATATATATATATATATATATATGTTAATATATAAAAGACTTAACGTATATATATATCTTAGTGAATATTTCAAATGGATATCTCTCAAATGGATACATCCATCTTGTTTGAACCGGACCTCCGAGGCAGGCCTCTTGTACAAGGTGAATTGGAAGATGCTCCATCACATCAAAAAAATCACATGAAAATATCTTCTCCAACTTAGTAGTAGTGACAAGAATATTTTCCTCCATCCTATCTAAACTACTCTCCAACAACTTTTCAGAACACAAATCTTTAAAAAAAGACTTATCTCTGTGATTGATTTCCATATCCTTTGGGGTAGATGGCTAAAAGCGATAGGAATTAAAGTTTTCATGAACACATGACAATCATGACTTTTCATACCTATCAATTTTCCTTCATTCATATCTGCCCGCTTTCCTAAATTCGAAGCATAGCCCTCTGGCATCCTCAAATTTTTAACCCACTCAATAATTTCACGTTTCTCATCCAATGTGAATGAAAAGTTGGTTTTGGGCTTAACTATTTTACCATTCTGTAATTCCTGCAGCCATAACTCTTTTCTCCTACAATATTCCTTTATGTCCATTTTAGCTTTTGGATTGTATTTTGTCTTACCCTTAATATCCATCACTGTGTTAAACAAATTGTCAAAGTAATTTTTTTTCAATGTGCATCACATCTAGATTAAGTCGTAGCAGATTGTCCTTCCAATACGGCAACTCCCAAATTATGCTTTGTTTGATCCAATTATGTTCAACATCATATCCAGGAAGTCTAGAAGGTGAAGCTTCTGTAACTTTAGGTAATTGGAAAATTCTCTCCCAAATTTGATGTCATGTGAGTAATGGAGGTGGGGGGTCACTTTCAACCTTATTTTTCCTAAATGCATTTTTCATCTTTCTAAAGTCATAGTCCATTGGCAAGAACTGGCGATGACAATCAAACCATGTATTTTTCCTGCCATGCTTTAAAGTGAATGCCTTACTATTTTCCATGCAATACGGACATGTTAGCTTTCTAGCTGTCATCCAACCAGACAACATCCCGTATGCAGGAAAATCATTAATAGTCCACATTAAAGAAACACGCATGATAAAATTCTGCTTAGTAGATATATTATAAGTTAGAACGCCTTCAAACCACAATTATTTGAGCTCATCTATCAATGTTTGTAGATAGACATCAATCAAACTTTTTGGATTCCGGGGACCTGGAATAACACAACTTAGAAAGATGTAGGGACTGGTCATGCACATTTCAGGAGGAAGATTATACGGAGTAAGAAATACCGATCAACATGAATAAGGCGAAACATTATTAGAGAATGGTGTGAAGCCATCTGAACACAACCCCAATCTAACATATCTTGGTTCACTAGCAAAATCAGGATATACATTATCAAAATGCTTTCATGCTTCATCATCAGATGGATGAGACAAGACACCCGGCGGCCTTCTATATTCACGATGCCATCTCATATGTGGGGAAGACCTCATCGATGCATACAAACTTTTTAACCTAGGAATGAGAGGTAGATAATACATCGCCTGAACTGGGACCATCTTTCCAGCCGGAGTCCTCTTATAATGAGTATGCCCACAAAACTTACAATTTTCTAATTCACTATCAGTCTTGTAAAACAACATGCATCCATTAACACAACAATGAATTCTATCATACGTCAATCCTAACTTGGACACCAAACGCTTTGCCTGATAGAAGTTCTTTGGTATGTTAAACTCCAGATTAACTAGTTCACTCAAAAGATCAACCATTGAGTCCATAGTAGCACTAGGAACATTCCAATCTGATTTAATATTCATTAATCTAACCGCAACTAACAAGGAAGAATGCGGACTCCCTTCACATAGTGGACGACTAGACTCTTCTAATTGATCATAAAAGCATCTTGCTTCTTCATTAGGAGCTTCATCAAACTATTGTTCCGGTTCCATCCCACCTTGAACCCCGAAAGCATCATTGATCATTTCATGAACCCTATCATGTTCAACCCTATCATGTTCAGCTCTAACTTGTTCAACCCTAATTTGGTCATGTGGTGCAACCACATTATATACATCAACGGGCATCGAATTATAAAAGATATCATCCAATCCATCACTTTCTCCATGATCAATCCATACAAAATATCTAGGCTTAAATTCATTACGGTACAAATGATAACTCTATCTGGTTTAAAAAATTTTAAGCACTTACATGCACTACAAGGACTCCTAACCAATTCATTAATCTTGAAAATGTCAAGTGTCATTGTATGTTCAATAAAATTTCTAACACCGTCAATAAACTCAAAGTTTCAAACCAGCACCAGTTTCATAATGCATAGTATACATCCACAAACGATGATCCACAAAAATATAGATATTCAATTATATTATAAATAAAATTTAATAATAATTTTACTAGTAGTAGTCCTAAAACTAGTTTAGTATTGACAAAACCACATTATTTAATTTAACTTATTTAAACAACTTAACAACTTTTTAACTTGAACTAGTTTAGTTTTGACTTAATTCCAACAACTAAATCCATCAACAAAACCACATTATTTAATTTAACTTATTTAAACAACTTAACAATTTTATAACTTGAACTAGTTTAGTTTTGACTTAATTTCAACAACTAAATCCATCAAAAAACCACATTTTTTAATTTAACTTGTTTAAACAACTTAACAACTTTATAACTTGAACTAGTTTAGTTTTGACTTAATTCCAACAACTAAATCCATCAACAAAACCACATTATTTAATTTAACTTATTTAAACAACTTAACAATTTTAACTAGTTTAGTTTTGACTTAATACAACACTAAATCCACCAACTAAACCACATTAATTAATTTAACTTATTTAAATAACTTATCAACTTTTTAACTTGAACTAGTTTAGTTTTGACTTAATACAACACTAAATCCACCAACTAAACCACATTAATTAATTTAACTTATTTAAACAACTTAACAACTTTTTAACTTAAACTAATTTAGTTTTGACTTAATTCCAACAACTAAATCCATCAACAAAACCACATTATTTAATTTAATTTATTTAAACAACTTAACAACTTTAACTAGTTTAGTTTTGACTTAATTCCAACAACTAAATCCATCAACAAAACCACATTATTTAATTTAACTTATTTAAACAACTTAACAACTTTATAACTTGAACTAGTTTAGTTTTGACTTAATTCCAACAACTAAATCCATCAACAAAATCACATTATTTAATTTAACTTATTTAAACAACTTAACAACTTGAACTAGTTTAGTTTTGACTTAATACAACACTAAATCCACCAACTAAACTACATTAATTAATTTAACTTATTTAAACAACTTATCAACTTTTTAACTTGAACTAGTTTAGTTTTGACTTAATTCCAACAACTAAATCCATCAACAAAACCACATTATTTAATTTAACTTATTTAAACAACTTAACTAGTTTAGTTTTGACCTAATTTCAATAACTAAATCCATCAACAAAACCACATTATTTAATTTAACTTATTTAAACAACTTATCAACTTTTTAACTTAAACTAGTTTAGATTTGACTTAATTCCAACAACTAAATCCATCAACAAAACCACATTTTTTAATCTAACTTATTTAAATTTAAAGCTAAGTGTCAACACTAGATGGACACAAATCAATCTTGCAAGAAAATCAATTTTGTCATCAGTAGGATCAATTAGTGTTGGTACTCATACTTAACAAATATATTATTTCTAAATTTAAAGCTAAGTGTCAACACTAAATGGACACAAATCGATCTTGCAAAAAAATCAATTTTGTCATCAATAGGATCAACTAGTGTTGGTACTCATGCTTAACAAATATATTATTTCTAAATTTAAAGCTAAGTGTCAACACTAGATGGACACAAATCGATCTTGCAAGAAAATAAATTTTGTCATCAATAGGATCAACTAGTGTTGGTACTCATGTTAAACAAATATATTATTTCTACATTTAAAGCTAAGTGTCAACACTAGATAGACACAAATCGATCTTGCAAGAAAATCAATTTTGTCATCAATAGGATCAAATAGTGTTGGTACTTATGCTTAACAAACAATTGATAGATACAAAAATATTATCATAAAATTAAAGCTAAATATCAATACTAGATGGACACAAACACATTATTGAAAACAATTATACTTGAACTTTAGAAATTTAGAAGCACCAACCTTATCTCCTACTTTTATGAAAGAAGCTATATAGTCTTGTATCAACTTTTTTAGATGTTGAGCTTCCTCAGTTGCCTAGCACGAAAAGTTCTAAAATTAGTTAAATTTCAAGTTCAAGTTCAAGTTCTAAGTTCAAGTTCAAGTTCAAATTATAATTTCAAGTTCTAAGCTCAAGTTCAATTTCTAATTTCAAGTTCAAGTTCTAATTCTAAGTTCAAGTTCTAATTTCAACTTCTAAGTTCAAGTTCAATTTCTAATTTCTAATTTCAAGTTCAAGTTCTAATTTTAAGTTCAAGTTCAAGTTCAAGTTCTAAGTTTAAGTTCTAATTTCAAGTTCAAGTTCAAGTTCAAGTTCTAAGTTCAAGTTCAAGTTCTAAATTCAAGTTCAAGTTCTAAGTTTAACTTCAAATTCTAAGTTCAAGTTCAAGTTCATGTTCAAATTCTAAGTTCAACTTCAATAATAATTCAAACTAGTCCTAAATTTAAAATTCAAACTAGTCCTAAAATCACAAATTCAAACTAGTCCTAAAATCCCAAAATCTAACTAGTGCTAAAATCCTTAATTCAATCACCTCCTTAAATACCCTAATTCAATCTAATCTTACAATTCAAAAATCAAACTAATTAACTCAAGAAATACCGAATTTCAAACAAATCCTAAGATACCCTAATTCTAACAAACCCCAACATTAAAATTTTCATTTCACAATCAACAAACACAAACTAACAATCAAATAATCCCTAATTCAAACGAACCATCAAAAACTCCTAAATCATTCACTTACTAACTAACAATCAATCAAACTAACAATCAATAAAAAAAAACTAATTCAATACTCAAATTTCAAGTTCTAAGTTCAAGTTTAATTTCTAAGTTCAAGTTCAAATTCAAATTCAAGTTCTAATTTCAACATCAAGTTCTAAGTTTAACTTCAAATTCTAAGTTCAAGTTCAAGTTCTAATTTCAAGTTCAAGTTCTAAGTTCAAATTCAAATTCTAAGTTCAAGTTCTAAGTTCAAGTTCAAATAATAATTTCATGTTCAAGTTCTAAGTTCAAATTCTAATTTCAAGTTCTAAGTTCAAATTCTAATTTCAAGTTCTAAGTTCAAATTCAATTTTTAATTCTAAGTTCAAGTTCTAATTTCTAAGTTCTAAGTTCAAGTTCTAATTTCAAGTTCAAGTTCTAATTTCAAGTTCTAAGTTCAAGTTCAATTTCTAATTTCAAGTTCAAGCTCTAATTCTAAGTTCAAGTTTTAATTCTAAGTTCAAGTTCTAAGTTCAAGTTCAAGTTCAACTTCTAAATTCAAGTTCAAGTTCTAAGTTTAACTTTAAATTCTAAGTTCAAGTTCATGTTCAAATTCTAAGTTCAACTTCAATAATAATTCAAACTAGTTCTAAATTCAAAATTCAAAGTAGTCTTAAAATCACAAATTCAAACTAGTCCTAAAATCCCAAAATCTAACTGGTGCTAAAATCCTAAATTCAAACACCTCCTTAAATACCCTAATTCAATCTAATCTTACAATTCCAAAACCAAACTAATTAACTCAAGAAATACCGAATTTCAAACAAATCCTAAGATACCCTAATTCAAACAAACCCCAACATTAAAATTTTCATTTCACAATCAACAAACGCAAACTAACAATGAAATAATTCCTAATTCAAACTAACCATCAAAAACCCCTAAATCATTCACTTACTAACTAACAATCAATAAAAAAAAAACTAATTCAATACACTAATTAACAAATTCAATACTCAAATTTCAAGGTCTAAGTTCAAGTTCAATTTCTAAGTTCAAGTTCAAGTTCTAATTTCAACATCAAGTTCTAAGTTTAACTTCAAATTCTAAGTTCAAGTTCAAGTTCTAATTTCAAGTTCAAGTTTTAAGTTCAAGTTCAAATTCTGATTTCAAGTTCAAGTTCTAAGTTCAAGTTCAAGTTCAAGTTCAAGTTCTAATTTCAAGTTCAAGTTCTAATTCTAAGTTCAAGTTCTAATTTCAAGTTCTAAGTTCAAGTTCAATTTCTAATTTCAAGTTCTAAGTTCAAGTTCAAATTCTAATTTCAAGTTCAAATTCTAAGTTCAAGTTCAATTTCTAATTTCAAATTCAAGTTCTAATTCTAAGTTCAAGTTCAAGTTCAAATTCTAATTTCAAGTTTAAGTTCTAAGTTCAAGTTCTAATTTCAAGTTCTAAGTTCAAGTTCAATTTCTAATTTCAAGTTCTAAGTTCAAGTTCAATTTCTAATTCTAAGTTCAAGTTCTAATTTCAAGTTCTAAGTTCAAGTTCAATTTCTAACTTCAAGTTCAAGTTCTAATTCTAAGTTCAAGTTTAAGTTCTAAGTTCAAGTTTTAATTTCAAGTTCAAGTTCTAAGTTCAAGTTCAAGTTCAAGTTCAAGTTCTAAGTTCTAAGTTCTAAGTTTAAGTTCAAGTTCTAAGTTCAAGTTCTAGTTCAAGTTCAAGTTCTAATTTCAAGTTCAAATTCTAAGTTCAAGTTCAAGTTCTAAGTTTAACTTCAAATTCTAAGTTCTTGTTCAAATTCTAAGTTTAACTTCAATAATAATTCAAACTAGTCCTAAATTCAAAATTCAAACTAGTCTTGAAATCGCAAATTCAAACTAGTCCTAAAATCCCAAAATCTAACTAGTGCTAAAATCCTAAATTCAAACAACTCCTTAAATACCCTAATTCAATCTAATCAATTCCAAACTCGAACTAATTAACTCAAGAAATACCGAATTTCAAACAAATCCTAAGATACCCTAATTCAAACAAATCCCAACATTAAAATTTTCATTTCACAATCAACAAACACAAACTAACAATAAAATAATCCCTATTCAAACTAACCATCAAAAACCCCTAAATCATTCACTTACTAACTAACAATCAATAAAAAAAACTAATTCAATACACTAATTAACAAACTCAATACTCAAATTGAAAGAAATTAAAAATAATATTATGAAACCCTAACCTTCAATTAAAGGAGAAGGGCAGTGGATTGAGGTCGGGGTCAGTTGGCCGAAGATATTGTTGCTCTCCTCGCTGGCTGCTGATGTTGATTGCTTGGAGCTCGCTGGCCGGAGCAGTTGAGGGAGAGACAGAGCAGCGAACTTTCGCTGATTGGAGAGACAGGAGAGAGGTAGAGATTTGTCTCACCGTTCTCGCCGGTGAGAAGAGACGGGAGGGAGCAAGGAGAGAAAAGATGAGAAGAGGAGGGCGGCGGGAGAAGGGCGAAAGGAGGAGGCTGGGCTGCTTGAGAGAGAAGAAAAGAATGAGTTTTCAAAATTAGAGGGTTTGGTCCTTTTTTAGGTCAAAAATAGGAAGGTTAGGTAGATTTAATTTGAGCCATTGGATTAGTTAAGATGAGCGGCTAGGATTTGATCTAGGATTCACTTAAAGGATGGACGATTAAGATTTAAACTAATGTTTCAAGATTTGGACAAAAAGGGTTATAATTGCAATGAATGAATGGCTAAAATTGCAACTAAAATTGATATAAGAGGCTATAATTGAAAAACAAAATTGGATTGAGGTGGCTAGAATTGCAATGAATTGAATAAGGAAAAAGCTAAAATTGAAAGGAATTAGATTAGAATGGGCTAAAAATTAAATGATTTCGAGAAAAATTAAAGAAATGATATCCAATTAAAATACTACAAATATTAAAACATTTTATATAATAAAAATCACTTAAATTTTAAAACATTTGACTAAAATAATTATTCTGAGTTTTACTTATAATTTTAAAAATATTTTAATAATATTTACGATAATTTTATAAAGCATGCAAACTAAAATATATAATTTTTAGACAAAATTGATTAAAAATTTAAACTCGTAATATTTTTAAAAAAACACGTATTTAACCAAATAGAACTTCCGAAAGGTTATAGGTCTGTCAAAATTGGGTGTCAACATACCGACATCGCGAAGTCGATATTATCTAAATAAAATAATTATTTAAATATACCAACCTCTTTTAGGTCGGTATTTATTAATTTATTTTAATATAAACTCACCTTTTGAGGTTGATTTTATTAATTAAAATTACATATACATACACATATACATGCATACATACATACATACATATATATATATATATATATATATATATAGGCCAAACACATATACAGCCCCTCAAACTTGCCCTCATTTTTCATGTTGGCACTCCAACTTAGCCTTATTCCATTTTAACCCTTAAACTCCATTTTTCCTTTACCATTTAAACACTTATACTAATTTTTATGATTTATTTTTATTTATGTTCTTCAATTGCAATTTCTTATTTTTAAAAAAATAGATGTGTGCCTGTTAATTAAAAAAATTAAACATTCGCAAACGAACATAAAAATTTTCAAACAATAATATTATTTTTTGATATTTCTCTATATTTTTGCATGAAAAGAAATTGACGAAAGTTCTTTGATTTTCTTTCTTAAACATTTAATCAAATTAAATAACACTACTTATTTATTTTTTCTTATCATCTAGGCTATCTAAATTTAATGCAAATACTCACTTTTAATTTTTAATATAAATCAATACGAATAAAAAAACTCATCTTCAAAAAGACTGAACTGACTTAGTTAATAATACTACTAAAAAAAGACTCTTGTTCATTGCTAATAACACTACTAAACAATGTTAAAACTCGACTGACTTTGTTAGGTTGTCAGTGATTTTAAAGAAACAAAACCAACACAATTTCATCGGTTATTTTTCACACAAAAATACATAACACTCTTAAAAAGAAATTATTATTTTTTAAAAGGAATTATTTTTTGTTAATTTTTATTTTTTTAACTAAAATTAAATGACACATGTCGATTTAAAATAAGAAGTTGCAATTGAAGAATATATATAAAAATAGTATTTCGTGTTAAAATGGAACATAAAAAATGGAGTTCAAGGGTTAAAATGGAACAAGGCTAAGATAAAGTGCCAAAATGAAAAATGTGGACAAGTTAGAGGGCTTGTATGTGTGTGTGTATATATATATATAGTTTAACTACACATCAACAAAAGTTTAATTTAATAAATTTAATTTATCCATCAAGTTAATTTTATAAATTTAAATTATATATCAAGTTAATTTTAATTATATAAATTTAATTTTATTGAATTTTATTGATCAACAAAAGTTTATCAATATCAAATTTAATATATAAATCTCCTTGAATTGATCATCGGTATTTCTTTAATTGATAATGTATTTCATATCTGAACCACTAGTATATAAGACTTGATTTGTCAAACTACTCGAGGAATATATATATAATTAATCAACGTATTTCATACTCCGATGAAGTATCCTTTACATGTCATCATAATTAGGAGGTGATCACTACACTTGACATTCATTCAAGATCGAACGTATATAATAATACTATCTCGCATTTCATACTGGAATGGATTATATGTTAGCTCTTCACCTCTACTACATCATGACATGAGATATTAAGTTTTTGATTAGACGACAAACTGATAGGATTTGTACATTACTTTATAAATATAAGTATAATTATCTCCTAATTCATATCAACGTAGTTCATACTCTAAATATGGATTATAGATATTTATTTATTTATTTCACGAATTCTAACATTTTATTTGTAAAAGTATACAAAATTGTTACACTTTTTGAACAATTAATCGTAGGTGTAAAATGAAATTTTAATATTATGCATAATAGCAAAATTATGATTAATAGGAATATTTTAAACATACCGACCTCCGGATGTCGCTTTTATTAAAAGTAATTAGATATAATAAAAAATACCGACCTCATGAGGTCGGTATCACATTAAATTTTAAGATAAATAAAAAGTAATCATGTTAATTAAATAATATTGACATTTGGAGGTCGGTATTTTATATTAAATTATATTTTAACTTATATAAAATCGTCATTCGGAGGACGATTTATTTAAAATTAATTGAAAATATTAATTTATTACATACTATTTAAGTTTACCGACATCTGGAAGTTGGTATTATAATTTTTTTTTGTTTTTATTTTACACAAAACCATTCTCTGGAAGACGATTTAAATAAAATTAAATCTAAATATTTCTCAATTTTGTTTTTTATATGGAGAAATAGGGAAAATCGCGTCTGCTAGTGCAGATATTTTTTAAAAAGCGACGGACAACGTCTCTATGTCCGTCGCTTTTTAAAAAAAATGTTTGACCAACATTTTGACCAAAAAGTGACAGACTAAGAGACATTGTCCGTCGCTTTCTTAAAATATTTGACCAGATATTTTGACCAAAAAGCGACAGACATAAAGATGTTGTCCGTCGCTAATTTAAAAAATAATTAAACAATTAAAATTAATAAAAAGGGACGGACGGCGTGACTTTTTTTAAATTAATAAATAATTAATTTTTATAAAAAGCAACGGACTGCGTCACTATTTATATAAAATAATTAATTAGCAAAAATACGCGAAAAAAGCGACGGACTAAGCGATGCCGTCCGTCGCTTTTAAAAAAAAATTAAAAAAAATATTTTAATTAAAAAGAGACGGACTAAGAGACATTGTCCGTCGCTTTTTAAAAATGTTTGACTAGATATTTTGACCAAAAAGCGACGGACTAAGAGATGCCGTTCGTTGCTTTTTTAAAAAAACTAATTAATAAAATAAAATAAATTAAAACGATGGATAGTGTGGTTATTGTTTAATTTATAAATAATTATTTTTAATAAAAAGCGACGGACGACGTCTCTATATATATTAAATAAATTATTATTAATTATATATATATTTAGCGCAAAAATCCGTAAAAAAGCGACGGACTAAGAGATGCAGTCCGTCGCTTTTTGTAAAAATAATTTTAAAAATAATTATTTTAATTAAAAAGCAACGGACGACATCTCTTAGTCGTCGCTTTTTTGGAGCGACGTTGTTCGTCGCTTTTTCTTCCGTCATTTTTTAGCAGTTTTTTAGTAGTGATTCATGATAAAGGGATTGTTACCTGAAGTCAACATCTTAGATATGACATGGTGAGGTTCCATATTGGAATTTTATTACAGTGGTATTAGTTTCTTTGGAGCTCAACCTATTAAGAATGAAGAAATGGAAACCTAACTATGGTCTTATAGTAAATTTGAAGATCGAATTGAGCATCTCCAAGAATTTTGATGTTGTCCATCGGTGGAAAAGGAACCCCCGATCTAGTGGTAGAAGAAGTCTTCATTGAGTATGAATTCATGATATTCGTGAGACTTGTGAATGCCTAAGGTGAATCTCTACTCGACCACGAAATTGTGCTTCCAAAACATCCACTGTCAGCTTGAAGATCTCTTCCATGGTGACTCTTCAAGCTTCCCAAGCTCTGTCCTGTACTCTTTCCTTTTTTTGTGTAGTTTTTTCTTTTTAAGTTTAATTAGTAATTGCCTAAATTAAGTTTGGGCTTGGGTCACTTTTGGACCCAAGCCATGCAAATTGTCTGTACTATTTCTTATATTTTTGGTAAATAAATAGGCTCGACCCAATCCATTTGTTAACACCCCCTCCCCCTGTCCCAAACCCCCACATATCATTTTCATGTATTATAAAAAAAACCAAATTCTTTATATAATATAGATTTATATTTTATCCTAAATTTCTAAAGAACAACTATGAATAATTGAAAAAAGAAATTAACAAGCATAACCACAATCACAACCACAACTTTTCTGGATTATACAATATTATATTTTTGAATAATGTTAAATCTGGAAATGACCTACCGAATTATTAAATTATGGGTACAGCTAGTCGGGTTCGCAAAGCGACACCCGGAGACCACGGTTAAAAAATAAATAAATTATAATTATGATTTTTAAAATTATTATGTTATTTATTGTATCGTACTGTTATCCTGTATTTAAATTATTATGTGATGTATTGTACTTTTAAATTAAAATTTGCATTTTATCATTAAATTTTGTGCATTCTTCATAGGCAAAATTAATAATAATATCACAATATATTCACTTAAAATGACGATTTTTTTTTTAAAAAAAAATTTTAATATTATTAATTCGGGGTGCAAGTAATATATAATAAATAATACATTTTTAAAAATGTTATATTACATTTAAAAAGAATTATGGATTTTAGAGATTTAATTAATATCATTATATGAAAAATAATATGTTAGTTACAAAATAATAGAAATAATAATATAATATTCAAAAGTGAAATAGAGAGTATGAATATTAGTTCTCCAAATTTGGAGAACTACTATTAAACTCTTTATAATTGAAAAGTTGAGGGTAAAATAGAGAGTGCTTGGAGAGGACATTCTCTATTTTACTCTTCAAATATAGAGAATGTCGAATAAAATAGAGTAGGTTTGAAGATGGTCTAGAGTGAAAATTTGGGTAATCAAATTAAGACAGAACTATAAAAATTTCTCAATTGTGTCATATAACAAAACACGATCAAATATAATCAAACAGACATATTTTAATGACAAAGGAAGAATAACTAATACTCCTATAAATGATGAAACGTTGTAATGTCAAATCTCTTAACTAAATTAATACTTTTTCTAAAACAATTCACATGATTGAAGTAATGAACATCACTGATAAGATAGCAATATATATGATTAGATAACCAAACACTCCTAGTCTCCTATAAAAGCATAATGAAATAAGTCAACAAAGAATAACATTTATGAAAATGATATCTCTTATGCCACTAACAAATTAAATAAAAGAAAATGGTCTTTTCAGATTTTTTAGGTGTAAATGAATATCTTATATTGTATGTAAAAAAAATGAAGAACTCTCGTAAAAAACATAAAACTAAAAACACATTTATAAATGATTACAAAATTAAATCTCTTTTTATTTCTAAAATCCAAAACCATACCAAAAATAAACCAAATTTTCTAAATTTTAAATTCAAAACGAAACCAAATAACAAAAGAAATCGATTCAATTTGATTTTTCAATTAATCTGAATAAACACCCCTACATTTTAACCTTCATTTTCTTAGAAGGATAGTCCTATTTTATTGATCCGGTCCCAAAATTAGTGAAGAATCTCATTCTCACAAGTAACGAAATGTTAATTTGGGCTGTAACGCAAAAAGTGGATGAATAATTATAATTTATAACAATGACTAATGTAAGTACTATATAGTACTTGTTTACAATAATAATCATAACCATATGTGATAATTAGCATACTTAGAAAGTTCATGCCACTTATATGTCTTTTTTCTTTCTTGAGTGGGTAGTTCAGATATATTTCGGTGCGTCTTTTTTAGGAAATGGGAAAAGCAATAACATAAAAAATTGGAAGCAAGAAAATATCAAAATATACGAATTTAAAAGGAAGAAAAAAAAAAGAAGGAAAGAAGGCAACAAAAAACTTTATAACGTTATACAGGGTACTGTGTTTGGTACGAAGGTAAATAGGCAACCATTAGAAACATTGCTTTTAATCAAGGGCAAAGGATCAAAAATACCCCTCAACTTTGATTTATTATTTGACTTTACCTTCGCCGTTAAAATGAAATTAATTTTACTCCTCCCATTACTAATTTCACCATATTTACCCCTCATTTAATGGAAAGCCCAAAATTGACCCAAATTATCCAAATTTAAAAAAAAATCATTCCCTATTTTTAACCCAATACCTTGACCCCTCTATAGGATAACCTGGTTAACCCATTTCCCTTTTGCCCATTCTCTCAAACTTTCCATATATTTATTTTCACTTTAACCTAATTTATTCACTGTCTCCATATTTCCTACTATTCATCTTCATCGATGTCAAATCCCCCTTAAAGCTTCAAATCAAACACAAACACAGTCTTCTTCGCCTTCTTTTCTGTCTTTTCCGAAACTCCCATCCCGGACATCATCATTGCCATTACAGGCATCTCTTCAATACCCCACTCTCTTCCTTAGAACCTCCCCCAAGATCGGATACTTCCAGCAACGTTAGATGCGGAACCTCATTAACAATCGTTGATATTCTCCCTGATGAAGCCGACTTTGATTGTGAGTTGATGTTATGAAATTTGAACTGATTAACGGTTTAGTGAAGCTATAGAAATGGGTTTTAGAAATTTTTTGAATCTTGGACTGTGGAATTTATGAATGCACATAAGGTGTTTGATATGTGGAAATGGTTTTGAAACGGTGATACAAAGACTGAGAGATAAATCAATTGAAGCACCTCATGTTTACGACATAAATGCTTTTGACCGAATTGCTTGGGCTTGTAATGGTGTCGAAACAGTAATTACGACAGGGATGGGTTTAAGCGTCTGGGAGAAGTAGGAAGGTTGGGGAGGTTGAGGTTTTAGGCCTACTTGTATATATCCACTTAATCTCCTTAGGTTATGAAAATGTTATTCATGTCTTTAAAATGTATTTTCCTCCATTGTTTTTTGTTTTTATGTGTATATCCAAAAGATGAAGCTGAATATAGGTGGGTTATATGATGGGTCAGATCGGATTAAAATGGGTAAAGGGAAATGGGTAATATGTAAAATTTGAGAGAATGGGTAAAAGGGAAATGGGTTAATCGGGTTATCCTCTAGAGGGGTCGGGGCATTGGGTTAAAAATAGGAAATGGATTTTTTTTAAAATTCGGATAATTTTGGTCAATTTTGGACTTTCCATCAAATGAGGGGTAAATATGGTGAAATTAGTTACGGTAAAATTAACTTCATTTTAACGGCAAGGGTAAAGTCAAATAATAAACCAAAGTTGAGGGGTATTTTTGACCCTTTTCCCTTTAATCAATCAATAGAATATTGAACAGTATTACAAGTCATTTGATTCAAAGAACCCCATTTAACACTTTGTTCGGAGGGTTGTTACTTATTGTTTCCTAATATATTGTGTTGTATTGTTTTAATGAATATAGTATTTGGATAAATTATATCATTCTCCGTCTTTATATAATGTCATAGATTCATAATTTGAATGGCAGACCTAGCTACAAGAAACGTATAATACGGGATAGATCTACTATGAAAAAGTAGGGTAAAAGATGAAATATAATTATTAAATAATAAATAAATACAGAACGAGGAAAAAATATTAAGGTAACGGCGCGATAAAAAGAAGGATACAAACAGATAAGTCCTGGTGGCATTCAAGACTTCAAATGGCCTTGGAAGCAAATCTGGAGGATCAAAGTGCCACATAAAGTGGCATGCTTTACATGGCTACTAGTTAATGAAGCAGTTTTGACATTGGATAATGTGGCCAAGAGAGGAATCTCTCTATGCAACAAATGTTCCTTATGTGGTAAGGCTAATGAGATAGTAAGACATCTCTTCTTACATTGCAACTTTACTGGGCAGCTGTGGCAGTCTTCCTTAATCTCAGAGGCATATCTTGGTGTATGCCTAGCAAGATTGATGAGACTTTATTCAGTTGGGAGATGGCCGGAGTTGGGGCTACAAACAGAGAAAGATGGAGGATGATCCCTGCTAGTATTTGGTGGACTATATGGAAGGAGAGAAACAAGAGATGTTTTGAGAATAGGAACAACAACCTGCAGGAAGTAAAGCTTGAGTGTATTTTGTTGTTCTGCTTTTGGTGTACAAATGTCTACTCCAATGAAACTGAGTCAATCATAGATGTTTTAGGATCCATTTAGATTTGGTTCAGTTTTTTGGATAGATTTTACTTCCTTTCTGCTTTTGTAATATGGTTTTTCAGTACTACCTAACTACTATTTGAAATACAAATGTTACCAGTTTTAAAAAACAAAAAAATAGGTTGTTACATAAAATAGATCTTTTTATCTTTAATTATCTAATGATAAATATTTAAATGATATGATATAAAATAATTTAAGTAACAATCAAAACAAAAAATGTATTTAAACTAACAATACAATACAATTTTTAATAATACGACATGTTATAAAAAATTAATTCTTTTTTAATTACTATATCAAGTCGAAGTAAATTGGAAAATTTGTGAGACAAGGGCTCTTTGCCTCTACTTTTGAACAGAAAAATTGAAAGAAAGTGCATCAAAAGTTTGTCTTTGAAAAATTAATACAACAACTTACACATGAAGATATTATCCTAGTGATTAATCTATATCTACGCTCTTTTCGTCTTGCTTGTTTTATATTCAGTTGATTTATTCTAATTTAACTTGGAAAGTTAGTCAAATTGAGAGAGTACATATATAACTAGGGATGTTCATGGTTATGGTTATAACATTAAACCGAACCACAATCCGAATCAAACCGATTAAAAAAATTGATATTTAGTTTGATTTGGTTAGGTTTGATTTTAAATTTTGAAAAACCGATATTATTTGGTTTGGTTTTGGTTTTGGTTTTACTAAAAATTAACCACAAAAATAACCAAACCGGACCGAGAAGTTATATATATAAATTTTATAATTATTCATATAGAATATAAGTATTTTGATAAATTTTAATTAACTTAAGTTTTTAATTTTACTATTTTCTGTAGCAACACTTAAATTTTAGCCTAACTATTAAAAGTCTAAATCCCTCTATATTCATTACTTTTTAAAGATGACACTTTCTCTGTTCTTTATAAAATTTTCTAACGTAACATTGAATAATTTAAAGCTCAAGCTAAAGAAGATGGTAATTGATTAGTTGACTATGAAATACTGGTTGTTGTTTTTTTTTTTTTTTTGAGAATTAATTTCTCAATATTTTAAGGTGTAATTTTATTGAAAAGTCTATTGATAAGATGTTGAGATCTGCAGAATATTGAATCAACTTTATGCTATTGACAATGAGTTTTTTTAGTTTTAGAAACTTGGTACATTTGATGAATCACTTTGTTCGTGTAATAGCTTATTTGTGAATTATTCATGTACTAAGTGTTTGTGTCTATCAAAATCCGTATGTCCTCAACAAACTTATTACTTTCAAAAAAAAAAAAACCAAAAAAACCTAACTAAACCGGCGATAACCAAACCGATGGTTATTTTTTTGATTTGATTTGGTTTGATTTTAGAAATTTAAAAACCGATTTAAATTGATTTGATTTTAATTTTAACTAATAGCCGATCCAAACCGAACCATAAACACCCCTATATATAACTGCACTGCATATCAATGAACAACCTTTGAGCCTCATCCTTTATCTCAAAAAGTTGCACTCCAACATCAGAAAGTTTTACCAGATTAAGTAGGGCCATGCTTACAATCACTAGCAAAATGTGGTCTGGCCAAATATATTGTAGATGACATGTTACTATCATGTTTTTTTTTAAATTAAAAAACTGATAACATGTTACTACAATAACAAAGGCACAGGGCATTTTCTAACCAGAAGAAGGATGAGATTCTAAAATCAAGGCTAGATGATACCAAGTAGGGGTGTATAAAATCGAACTAAAAATTGAACCAAATCGTAAATCGAGTCAAATCGAGAAAAAAAATCCAACTACTGGTTGGTTTGACTTGGTTTGGTATTGGAAAAAAAAAACCGACTATATTTGGGTTGGTTTGGTTTTAACTAAAAATAACCAATCCAACCCGACATTATATATATAATTTTAAAATTTTATTTTATACATAAAAATATTTACTTTGATATAATTTTTAAATATTTTTATACTTTTTCATAGTTTTTATCTTTTAATATATTATTATTTCAAGTTTGAAACATAGAATTCTAAATGGTTCAATAAAGATTATAGTTCTTAGATATTGGTAATTATAATAAAGCTTAAATTAAATTAAATTAATACTAAAGCAAATAAAAAATCAATTCAATACTAAGAATGACAATAATATTGAATATTTGTTCTATGGTTTTACATTGGTTTATTCAAATACATAATCTAATTTTAATT
Organism: Solanum commersonii; assembly: GCA_029007595.1. Classification (NCBI taxonomy): domain Eukaryota; kingdom Viridiplantae; phylum Streptophyta; class Magnoliopsida; order Solanales; family Solanaceae; genus Solanum; species Solanum commersonii. The sequence continues at coordinate 3,071,429 of JAJTWQ010000055.1, read as the reverse complement.
TCTTTTAATATTTAGTCATGTAACTAATACTTATTAAACTTATTTTAGCATGATTTAGTACTTTTAAATTATGATCATTTTCATTATGACTTGTTAATTTGCCTTGTTAATTTTACGCAATTTCATTATTATTATTTTTTGTTGGATATTTTAATATCATTACTCATATAATATTTTGTGTTATTTTCTTAAGAAACACCTTAGATAATTGTATTTTGGTAGGACTAAAAAAATATTTGAAGTACAAGTAAATTATATGTTTGTATGAATACTTTTCCGAAAAAAATCCAAAAAACCCCAAGTTTTATTGGTTTGATTTGGTTTATAGATTTAAAAATCCAACACAAATGATTTGATTTGATATTTAAAAAATCTGAACCAACCCGACCACGTACACCCCTAATACCAAGTATGTGTTTTTGGTTCCACATGAAGTTAAGTAAATTGTATAACTGTACATGTAAACATATATCATAATGTACAGGAAAATGAACTTCTGGATGGTAAAAAGAGAATATACAACAGACAATAATCAAGTGCAGATGGTTTCAGAAACATATTTTCCCTCGACGTACATACATAATACCCGCTGCAACTAAAACTCTTCATTCTTGGCTAGAAGCCTACAACATCGTCACGTTCAAGTATAAATCAAATACCAAAGTTACTAACATTTGCCCTCAAGCCAAAGTAAGGACAGTACAATCTCAGCTACAAAGAAGAAATTCATATATAAATCCCAACAAAATATGAAAATAAACAAACAACCCAGAATATCCATGAACTAACAAAGTGAATCAACACAAATTTCACCTCCTCATACATAAAGATGTGTGCATGTCAAAATTCATATCCAGAGTCATCCCATTAGAGAACCTCACTCAATCAGAATATGGCTTATCCTTGAACCTGTACAGAAGCTTCTTCTTCTTTGAAGTTGGGTTGTCAATCGTCAACAGTATCTTACCTAGCTCGACAATCTTGAAGCTGCTGCTAACAACAGGTTCATCAGCTGTGGTCATCTTCCTAGGCTTCTGTATGTTCACAGTGTATCCACTGTCTGTATTCGGCACATATTCAGCACTATATGTCACCTCCCAACCCAATACGCGTAGCTCCCAGACAATAATGCACTTCTGCAATCAAGAAGCATCAATGGTGAATTATCATCACTAAAAAGATTAAGCTGGTTATTATTATTCTAACAGAGTAGGTAAATTTTTTTTCTCCATAGAAAGGAACGCGTAAACTATTTTAAATGCATTGCAACTTCACCTCATTTACAATGATCTCCACGGTTTGCTTGGTTGCAGGTTTAACAATGATCTCTGTGACTGGATCATTGGAAGTGAACTCGGGATTGCATTCACAGTAATCGACGCTGAGGCCCCCATATTGAACAGGTACTTGCTCAGGAGTTATATACCTGTGCCAAGCCAGTTAAACAGACATGATTACTTCCACTTCTAGCATACTGTTAAAAGTAACGGCCATAAAAATGTGCATGCAGAAATTTGATACAAATTACAGCCAAAAGATCTCACTTGTAAAGAGTTTCTGCAGTCTTTGATGGACCAGCAAATACAAACTTGCTTTTTGTTCTCTGCGTCATGAATGGGCTGATCATTGTATAGAAAGCTAAATACCACCAAGGGACGTTGATAAACACCTTCAAAAATCCAAACACGGACAATAAGCTTTGTGCCAGACTACAATATTTAAACTTCCACTAAGCAAGACAAACAAAAAAAACAATAACCAAAATACCAAAAGAAAAGTAATAATCAGAGGTATGGACCCTTAGGCATTAATTCAGCGGAAAGGATACAGCACATGATGTTGATTGTTTGGTGCACATCATGGTTCAAACCTTGCCGCAAAAAAAGCATGGTATTTGCATCAGAAGGATGGACGGTCCATACTCCTCAGAGTTCCGAACTAGTGTGTCAACTGGAGTTGAGAGGGAAGACTTCTTCGATATCCCAGCTATGGCACACAAGGCTATGATAATGTCTTAAAAGTAATAGATATCAATTAAGAACTAATCCTATCAAACACACTTCCATACATGCAACTCAACCTACATATAAACCTTCTCTGCCAGTTGAGAGGGAAGACTTCTTCGATATCCCAGCTATGGCACACAAGGCTATGATAATGTCTTAAAAGTAATAGATATCAATTAAGAACTAATCCTATCAAACACACTTCCATACATGCAACTCAACCTACATATAAACCTTCTCTGCCAGTTGACAGGGAAGACTTCTTCGATATCCCAGCTATGGCACACAAGGCTATGATAATGTCTTAAAAGTAATAGATATCAATTAAGAACTAATCCTATCAAACACACTTCCATACATGCAACTCAACCTACATATAAACCTTCTCTGCCAGAAATCATATCATAAACAAGTGTTTATCAGCACTACTTGGTAAATTCAGATTTAGACAATTTTCTATCAGTTAAACTCATCACACTCAGAAAGCTCCAAATTATAGAAATGCTGCACAAGCCAACAAAAGTTTACACCTGTTGAATCAACAATTAAAGAGTCAAGATTCATTCACTAAAGGATTATGATACCTGCTTAGCAACGAATTCCGGATAATTATCCTGAAGCAATTGCAAGGCCTGCCTAGTAGCAATTCGAAGTTCCCTTTTCCCTGGACCAGGTGAGTTCTTGAGGTCACTGACTTGAAATATAGTATTGATTCCACCAGGACTGAAATCCAACTTCCTTATACTCCTCTCCAAGAACTGAATCCTCCAGCGCAAAAACTTGTTTCTCTTCTCCTCATCTCCAAATGTTTTGTTATACAATTCCTTATTCTGAAACTCCCCATACACATTATAACAAACAGGGTGTCCCTCTTTGTCATGACCATCCATAAACACTACTTTTTCAAGATCATCCCCAAGAATTTCATCTACTAGTTCTTCAATGTTAAACTCCTTTCTCCATAAAATAGTGTTCTTTAACATAGCAAATGACTCCTTAACCTTGAAATCTCTAGCTCTGAGAAACTTAAGCAGAATAACATCACTCCTATCATCTTTCAATAGTGGCACACCCCAAATGGATACTTCCTGAGGCAAATCTGCTGTTCCAGTAGTAAAGGTCTGATCTTTAATAGCTTCTTGAACAAGAAATTTAAGTTCTTCAAGTGCCTTTACCTCAGAATCAGATAGATCTGAAACTTTATTGCTTTCTTCTTTAAATGAAATCAAAGATTGAGGGATCTTTTTCTCTTCAACAGGTTTAGATTTGTCAGATTCAGTAGGTTCTTTCTCAGGAAGAGTAAGAGAGACGTGTTGAGCTTCAACAAGAGTTGTTGTTGTTGGTTCTTGTGGAGGTTCAGTTAAAGGAGCTTCCTTTTCAACAACAGTAACAACAGAGTGATGCTCCTCTACAGCTTCTACCACTGATTCAACTTCAACTGAAGCAAGAAGTGGTTCTGGTGAAGGTGGGGGTAGGATATCTTCCTCAGCCGTGAGTGGGGGCTGATGGGTATGCTCTGTTTCAGCCATTGTTGGCAAGAAAAGCAAATGGTTATGGTGCTTTCAGCTTAGGTTTGGTCTTACTTACAGCTGAGAAAGAGTAGTAGTAGTTTTCAGTTCATTCCAGAGAGAGAAAAAGGTACCTTTTTGGACCAAAAAAGGAAACGGCTGAGCAGAGTGATGCTGTTTTGCTTGTGAGCTGTTGAGGTTAAGGGCTGACACGAAAGGGTTTAGGCCTCTGCAGTTTTTTGTTACAATGTGGGAATCCTAGGTACCCATAAAACATGCCATCATTTTATTTTTTTTATGGAGAAAAGTATTGAAACCATAATTAAATATCTCCAATCTTACCACATGACTGAAATATACCTCAAATTTTTCATTGAATGTTTTCAATACTTCTCCCAATTTTTTCATTAATAACAATATGTCATTATAAGAGTTTGAAATATTTTATTATGTCATGTGGCAAATAAAGTGATCGGGGATATTTCTAAATTTAATTAACTAAATAAAATAATATTTTTGAGATTGTCAATAATTTGAAAACTAAATTAATAATTTGCGTGAAGTTAACTCCATTTTTACTTATACGTATATCCTCTAATGGGTAAATTCTTCAGGGATACATAGCTACTAGTATCATTTTTTGAAAAAACGCTTTTCGTAAAACATTGTTTAAAGTAATTTGATTTAAAAGTTAGGTTATTAGAAAAGGACTTAAAATCTACTCTCTATGACTTTGTAATCAACTACCCACGTCATAAATTAGCCACTTACGGCGGAAAAACATAATCTTCAAAGGTAAGAGCATTCAAGAAAATACATCAAAAACATGAGGCTCTTACGTTTGTGAAATTTGATCGTATTTGAAGTGTGTACGTAATATTTTTACACTACTAACAAACTCGTAAATTTACAAATGAAAGACACCATTAAACAAGAACGCAGAAAAGAAAAAAAAAAGAGCTCATTATACTTCCTAAAATATCAAATTTGTACGTTAACTAAAGTCGGGAGTCGGGTCAGATCAGCTCATATGAAATTTCTTTAGTATCAAAAAGAAAAGCGGAAAGATATCGGAGAATAGTAAGAATAGTCCATCATTCAACAATGAACAATAATTCTTTTATAAGATAGATTACATAATTTAAATTTGATGAGTATAACCTTTGATTTTTTAGTCTTGAACTCATTATATTTGTATTATACTTTTAGCGAATTTTACACATAATTTTATACTTTATGTTAAAAATATTTGAATTCAAATGAATTTGATAACTCAAAGCTCTATCCGCTCGTAAGCCATATACAAATTGCTTATGGGTTAGTTTGACTATAGTTAGTCTACTAAAATATCAAAATCTTGCCATCTTGCGTATCCATATTTTCATCATAGAGTAGTTTTTAACTAAGATATTATGGACTGATTTCGATCAAAAGATTAAAAATAAAAGTATCATGTATTAAAGCTATCGTTTGATACATATAGCATGCCAACAGAAATTTGTCCCTAATAAACTAAATATTGGAGTCAATAAACCCAAGGCATTGTTGATTATATTGTTTTACAAGATATAAAACAATTTTCAGATGACTTTATAGCATATAGGATCAATTTTTTGGTACCTTTTCAATAGTTTCAATAGTTTGCTCAAAGCCTTTCACTTTCCCACACTTTCACCTTTTCAAAAATTTTAAGGCAAAATAATCCAAGAAAAATCTATAGATGAATTAGGTTGTTATTGTTAAAGAGTGATTCAAAACGATTGACTAAATTGGGACATGGGTAGTTTAGTAGAACTAGTCTTTGGGTCTTTGTTAAGTAGTTTTCTATATTTACTCAAGTTTCATTAGTGTTGCTGATTAAGTGTTATAGTGGGTTACATGACCTATATTTTAGGATTAGTTGTTTATCTCTTAGCCTATATATCATGTGGGCATATTTGTTATTTTATCACTTCCAATTAATCTGAAATTAAACGCAGTCGCAGTTTTCCTTCTCTTTTTTATTATTTCCAAATTTCTCTGTACTTTTTCTCCAACAAATTTGACATCAGAGCCAGCCATGGCAAGTAGCAATAGTGTATTGAGTGTGGCACAACCACTCATTTCTGTCTTCAAGGGAGAAAGCTACGAATTCTAGAGTATCCGTATGAAAACTATACTCAAATCTCAAGATCTTTGGGACTTGGTAGAATGTGGATTTGCAGATCCCGACAAAGGAAACAAACTACGAAGCAACAAGCAAAAAGATGCTAAAGCGCTGGTTTTTATTCAACAGGCTGTTCATGATAGTGTCTTTTCACGGATAGCAACAGCAACCACATCCAAACAAGCCTGGACGATTTTCCAGAAAGAGTTTCAAGGCAATTCAAAGGTCATTGTAGTGAGACTGCAATCACTTCGGCGTGATTTTGAAACATTGATGATGAAAAGTGGAGAATCCATTGCTGGTTTTTTATCAAGAACAACGACAATTGTCTGTCAAATGCGATCCTACGGAGAGAGGTAACTGATCAGACTATTGTGGAAAAGGTATTGCGAAGCCTAACTCCAAAATTTGATCATGTAGTTGTTGCGATAGAAGAATCCAAGGATCTATTCGTCTTTTTCTTTGATGAACTAATGGGATCTCTTCAAGCTCATGAGGCGAGAATTAATCGATCCACATAAAAGAATGAAGAGAAGGCATTCCAAGTTAAAGATTTAGCCACTGAATATGGAGAAAATAATGGTCCAACAAGATGAGGTTGAAGAAGACGAGGCTTTTGCGGTGGTCGAGGTCGTGGTTATAGAAGGGGCAGAGGAAGAAATGATGGACACAGGCAGTCTAATGAGCAAGGTAACACAAAAAATAGCATTCAATGTCATCACTGTCAGCGTTACAGGCATATAAGGGCGGATTGCTGGTATAAAGATCAGAAAATAAATTTTGCAACAACAGAAAACGAGGAAGAGAATTATCTTTTTATGGCTTGCACTAATATAGACCATAAGCCAAGTGATCTATGGTTTGTAGACAGTGGTTATTCAAATCATATGACAGGTGTCAAATCTCTGTTCCATGAGCTTGATGAGAAGCAAAAGAAAAAGGTACAGCTTGGCAATACAAAAGAGTTACTGGTTGAAGGAAAAGACATGGTGAGCATTGACACTAATCAAGACAAAGTAAACATGATAGATAATGTTCAATTTGTTCCCGATTTAGGATATATTTTGTTGAGTGTTGGGCAACTAATGACCAATGGATATTCTCTTTGGTTTGATGATGATGCTTGTGTCATTACAAGTAAGAAATCTGGAAAAAAAGTTCATATCATTATGATGCCAAATAAGATGTTTCTGATATGGAAAATTTTGCCCTTGCTGCAAGTGCAAAGAATGACTCAAAGTTATAGCATTTGAGGTACGGTCATCTCAACATAAACGGCCTCAAATTGTTAGGTGATAAAGGTATGGTTCGTGGACTACCAAAAATTAGTTTTCTTGATTTATGTAAAAGGTGCATTTATGGAAAACAAACCAGGAAATCTTTTCCTGTTGGAAAGGCATGGAGAGCTTCTAAATGTTTAGAATTAATACATGCTGACTTATGTGGTCCTATGCAGACTAAGTTATTTCTTGTTGTTTACTGACGATTATAGTCGCATGAGTTGGGTGTATTTTTTGGAAAACAAGTCAAAAACTTTTGAAAAAATTCAGGTGTTTAAAGCTTGGTAGAGAACCAAAGTAACTGCAATATCACTGTTCTTCGCACAGATAGAGGAGGAGAGTTCGTGTCCAACGAATTCAATTTGTTTTGTGAAAAAAATGGCATCCATAGGGAGTTAACAATTCCTTATACCCTAGAGCAAAATGGTGTCACTGAACGGAAGAACCAGACTGTGGTTGAGATGGCAAGGAACATGTTGCAAGGAAAAGAACTCGCAAATCAGTTATGGGCAGAAGTTGTGGCAGCATCTGTTTACTTGCTGAATCTTTCACCAACAAAAGTTGTTATGAATAAAACTCCTTATGAAGCTTGGCATTGTAGGAAACCAAATGTAAGTCATTTACGGGTTTTTGGGTGTGTTGTTTATGCTTTGGTAAGTTCACAAGCTCGTCAAAAGCTTGATGAAAAATCTAAAAAATGCATTTTTGTTGGCTATTGTACTCACTCCAAAGCATATAGATTGTATAACCCTTTTAATGTCAAGATCTCAGTTAGAAGAGTGTAATATTTGATGAAAATGCAAGTTGGGATTGGAGTGAAAAACTGGCGCGACAAGAGACTCTTATGCCTCTTGGAATCACTGACGATGAAGGAAAATAGTCAACCCCTTCAAGTACACTTTCAGGTTCTTCGGTGGTGTCACAAAGCTCGCCAATTGCAGCAACTCATGAAGAGTCTTCAGTTGAAATTATTCTATTAAGAAGATCAACAAGGATTAAAAATTCAAATCCCAAGTATGCTAATAACCTTTATACCTCTTGTCAGTTTGCTCTTATTGTTTCAGATCCCATGAATTATGAAGAAGCTGTTGGAAAAGAAGAATGGAAGAAAGCAATGGTGGAAGAAATGAAATCCATCGAAAAGAATGGAACATGGGAAATAATGGAGTTACCAAACGGAAAAAGTGCAATTGGATTGAAGTGGGTGTTCAAAACAAAGTTTGCAGCTGATGGTAGCCTACAAAAGCACAAAGCTCGTCTTGTGGCAAAAGGGTATGCACAACAATATGGTGTTGATTTTGAAGAAACATTTTCTCCAGTAGCTCAATTTGAGACAGTGAGGTTGGTTCTAGCATTGGCTGCACAGTTGTAATGGGCAGTTTATCAATTTGATGTCAAGTTAGCATTCCTCAATGGAGACTTACAAGAAGAAGTCTATCTCATACAACCTGAAGATTTCACAAAGGAAGGCAATGAAACAAAGGTATACAAGCTGAAAAAGGCGTTGTATGGCTTAAAGCAAGCCCCTCGAGTGTGGTATAGCAAGATTGATGGATACTTCCACAAAAATATGGATACATAAGAAGTGAGAATGAACCCACCTTATATGTGAAGAAGGAAGGTAATGATTTCATTATTGTATGCCTTTATGTTGATGATATCATTTACACAAGTTCTTGATCATATGCTCTTCTGGAAGAGTTTAATTCTCAAATGATGAATGCGTTTGAGATGTCTGATATGGGTTTATTACATTACTTTCTTGGCTTTCAAGTCCATCTGAAGAGGGAATATTTCTTTCACAAAGGAAATATGTTAGAGACCTACTCAATAAATTTGGCATGCTTAATTGCAAGCCTACGGCTACTCCAATGAATATCAGTGAGAAATTATAGCAGGTAAATAAAGAAGAATTGACAGATGCAAAGAGGTTTAGAAGCTTGGTTGGAGGTTTGATATATTTGACGCATACTAGACCCGATATTGCATATCATGTTGGTGTTATTTCTAGGTTTATGCAACAACCTTCAAAGGTACACTATGGGGCAACAAAGAGAGTCTTGCGGTACATTGCTGGAACTTTGGACTTTGGTATTTGGTACTCCAAAACTGATAATTTCAGATTGTGCGGGTACACAGATAGTGATTGGGCAAGTTCATTGGATGATAGACGGAGTGTTTCGACGAATGTTTTCACTCTAGGTTCAGGTGTGGTGACTTGGAGTTCAAAGAAGCAAGCTACAACATCATTGTCTACTTCAGAAGTTGGGTACATTGCAGCAACTTTAGCAGCTTGTCAAGCCGTCTGGCTAAGGAGAGTGTTAGCTAATCTTCAACAGGAGCAGAGAGGAGCAACAGAGATATTTTGCGACAATAAAGCAACTATCTCCATGACAAAGAACCCAACATTCCACAGCAGGACAAAGTATATCGATATTCGTTATCATTTTATCTGTGATTTGGTAGCAAAGGAGGAAATATTATTGGAATATTGCAGCACACAAGAGCAATTGGCAGATGTATTGACAAAGGCTTTATCGAAGGAGAAATTCTGCTATTTCAGAGGATTGTTTGGTGTCTGTAGTTTTGAATCAAGAGGGAATGTTAAAGAGTGATTCAAAACGATTGACTGAATTAGGACATGGGTAGTTTAGTAGAACTAGTCTTTGGGTCTTTGTTAAGTAGTTTCCTATATTTACTCAAGTTTCATTAGTGTTACTGATTAAGTGTCATAGTGGGTTACAAGACCTATATTTTAGGATTAGTTGTTTATCTCTTAGCCTATATATCATGTGGGCATATTTTGTTATTTTAGTACTTCCAATTAATCTGAAATTAAACGTAGTTGCAGTTTTCCTTCTCTTTTTTATTATTTCTAGATTTCTTTGTACTTTTTCTCCAACAGTTACATTTGTCTCTCTACATTAATAAATTTTAATTTCTTGTTCAATATTGTATGTGTGCATTGTACATTACTACATGGTAGGTTATGATAAAGCCATTGGCAGTTGGACACAATGAAAGACAAGAAAAGAAAATAAAGAAGTCGGGGTAATGAGGGTAAAAACTTACCCACATCAAATATTTATCAAGAATGGGTTAAAAATCATTGAACAATCAAATCGATCTGTACCAAATTGATTATACGTTATTTTAAATAAAATTGAAGGTTTCAATATAAATGTATAACTGTAGCGAACAATTAGAGCTGTTTTTTTTTAAATAAAAAACACCAACAAATTTACTTCGGGTAAATTTTGTTAAAAAGGAATGCAGAGTGATGCTGTTTTGCTTGTGAGCTGTTGAGGCTAAGGGTTGACACGCAAGGGTTTAGGCCCCTGCAGTTTTTTGTTACAATGTGGGAATCCTAGGTACCCATAAAACATGCCATCATTTTATTTTTTTAATGGAGAAAAGTATTGAAATATATTCGACATGACTGAAATATACCTCAAAATTTTCTGACAGTTTAGAGTATTTTCAACACTTTTCTTAGTTTTTTTATTAAGAGAGAAATGTCCTTATAAGAGTTTGAAATATTTTGATATGTCATGTGAAAGATGGGGTGATCGGGGTGTATCCAAACTTAGTTAGTCAAGTAAAAAAATGTTTTTAATATTATCAATAGTTTGGAGATGGAACTAATAATTTATGTCAAATTATAAAGTATTTTTTAATATTTCTCTTAATATATTTTATTACTTTTTTATTATAAGGAGTCTACTCCATTTTACTCAAGTATATCCTCTAATTAGAGGCGTACCTAAGGGGGTCACCGGCTGGGGCGGAGGCAGCATATACTTGTGGGTTCATCTGAACTCCCTCTGCGGAAAATATTACTATTTATATCATGTTAAAATTATTTTTTAGGTATGTATAATAGATGTTGAACCCCTTTTCACTAGTTCGTGTGTTTATTTCTCAGATTTTGAACCCCCTTATTAAAAATCCTGGATCCACCACTAGTCACCGAGTTCACGTGAACCCATAGTCCCCTCCCAAGATTAAATATAGTAGTGTTATATTTTTAAAAAAATATTGAATTATAAATGTGTGAACCCACACTTGAAGTATCACATAATGCGATTATGACTGGGTGCACCAATCTGTGCTAGATTAGAAATTTGAATTTTATATTTATCTTGTTTTATTTTTCTTTCTAAAATTAGATAATACTTAGACCTATAATTTTAAAATTTTAACGGTTTTCAGTAGTAAAAACCTAAATGTCGAACCGATCAAATTCATATCATAGATCAACTTTTTTATAACAATGTATCCATCATCTCAAAATCCTGGATACGCATGTATCTCGGTAAATTCTTCATGGTTACTTAGCTACTAGTATCATTTTTTGAAAAAACGTTTTTCGTAAAACATTGTTTAAGGTAATTTGATTTGAAAGTTAATTTATTAGAAAAGGACTTAAAATCTACTCTCTATGACTTTGTAATCAACTACCCCACGTCATAAATTAGCCACTTACGGCAGAAGCCCCCTACCCCTATCATAATCTTTAAAGGTAAAAGCATTCAAGAAAATACATGAAAAACGTGAGGCTCTTACGTTTGTGAAATTTCATCGTATTTGAAGTGTATACGTAATAATATTTTTACACTACTAACAAACTCGTAAATTTACAAATGAAAGACACAATTAAACAAGAAAGCAGAAAAGAAAAAAAAAATGAGCTCATTATACTTTCTAAAATATCGAATTTATACGTTAACTAAAGTCGGATCAGATCAGCCCATACGAAATTTCTTTAGTATCAAAAAGAAAAGCGGAAAGATATCGGGGAATAGTAAGGAACTAAGGATAGTCCATCATTCAACAATGAACAATAATTATTTTATAAGATAGATTACATAATTTAAATTTATGAGTATAACCTTTGATATTTTAGTCTTGAACTCATTATATTTGCAAAGTTTATATATCTATGGTATCTATTATACTTTAAGCTAATTTTACACATAATTTTATACTTTACGTTAGAAATATTTGAATTCAGATGGATTTGATAACTCAAAGCTCTATCCGTTCGTAAGCCATATACAAATTGATTGTGGGTTAGTTTGACTATAGTTAGTCTACTTTTAAATACCAAAATCTTGCCATCTTGCGTATCCATATTTTCATCATAGAGTAATTTTTAACCAAAATAAGATATTATGGACTGGTTTAATCAAAAGATTAAAAAAGGTATCATGTATTATAGCTATCGTTTGATACATATAGCATGCCAACAGAAATTTATCCCTAATAAACTAAACAATATTGGAGTCGAAAAACCCAGGCATTGACAAGATATAAAAAGATTTTCAGATGACTTTATAGCATATAGGATCAACTTTTTCTTAAACTTTAATATGATAAATTTTTTCTAAGATGCTATTTAATTTCCTTCATAATATTCTTTGCCACAACAAAACCATAACATGGAAATTCGCAAGTAAGGAATTTTTTTTTAATTTGTTTTCAAGAAAATTCCTAGATAAACTTATTTACAGATTTAGTTAGAAATAATTATTTGAAAATTTATCTAGAAATATTTTTATATGTGGTATTTATTAACTGGGGATTCATGTTCCATGATTTTTTTGGTGATTCATTTCTTAGGAATTTACTTGGAAATTTTCTTACTTGAAGAATTACTTGGGGATTTTATTGTTGTGAATTTTGTTGGAGATTTTTTGAGGGATTTACTTGAAAATATGTATACTTGAATTTTTTTAAATATAATTTTACTGATTTTTTTTCTTGGAATCTAAGGAAATTTTAAATTTGGAGTTTTCGAGGAATATTTCCTTAAAAATATATTTACCACAATTAAAAATTATAATAATAATAATAATAATAAAAATAAAAAATTCAATCACATTAGAATAATTTTATTGTTAAATATTTACTCTACTTTTTAGGTTAAATAAATGATTAAACAAAATATCAATCAAATACGATGTTGGAACATTACCTCAAATGTCAAGATCAATATTATTAACTTATATATAATTAATATTTAAACTCACAAAAAACCAATAATGCCATTTTTATTTTGGTTTTTTTATTTGAAAGATACAAAACAATAAAATAATATTGCTAATTTTTATCCAATAGAAAAATAATTATCGTTAATGAAATTAATTTTGATTTAATACTATTTTATATTATTATTAAATTGTGTATTATTATGTAAGTCAAGCACTATTTTAAGTAGAGAAAAATACAATTATATACATTATTATGTGAAGTTTAATTGCCCCTCGTTGATAAATTATATGAAATGAAAATTCAATAATTTTTAGTTATATATCCAATTGATATATATTTATAATTTTAATTTAATTATATATATATATATATATATATAAAATTAAATTAAAATTATAAATACTGCAACTATCTAATAAGATATACTATTTGTTATGCTGTAATTTTACTATCTTTAGAAAAAGTACTTTTTAAAATGTTCTAAGTATAAAACAATTTGAAAAAAATACTTAGAAAAGAGTTGCCACTTAGTTTTTTAAAGAAATTAAGAAAACTTAATTTAAAAACACTCTAACAGATTAAGTCTTTAAATATTTAGAGAAGAAGGGTATGAGGTTCTCATTTACACTTCAAGAAGGTTTTTAAAGCATTTGAAGTGTCCGCTAACATGCGGTTATCCTATGACTTGATTAAATATTTTTGACTATTTTTAGAAAAATGATTTAACATAAAAAAATATATATAATAATTTACAATATTCGATTAACTTTGAGAAAATAGTTAAATAAAGAACATTTTTTCTTTTTTTTCAAGAAAAATGGACCTAAATTGAAACATTTGAATTAAATTGCAAGTGATTAAAAGTTTACAAAAACTAGATAATTAGTATTTGTTTGAATCGTTTTAAAATAATAATTTGTACCAATTTAATTAATAAAGAAAGAAACCATTTAAAACTGATTAAAGACAAGTGAGAGTTTTGAAAAAATATTTAAGATGTAAAGAATAAAGAGTTGATGAAATAAAATTTATTAAAGTAAATCAACACAAAGAAAATAGTTATCTTTTGGGGACTTCAATTAGGTTACTTAACAATTCTAAAGTTAAGAGTTAATAATAGAGAAAATATATAATTACCCCATCAAACTTATACCCTTTTTTAAAGTAGACACCTTAAGTTTGCGGGGGTCCTATTACCCCACGAAACTATTTTAAACCATGATAATACACCCTTTTAACCCATTTTCAGAGCATGTGCAATCTCAAATTCGAGAGGCGCGTGAAAGAGTAGAAATTAATCCCTAAGCCAATGTTTTAGTGCCATGTGACATACCAATTAAAAATTCTCTTTTCTTTATTAAATAGACCATTTTCCATCTTCCACAAACCTCCATTGATGGCCATTGAAGATCCCTCCATGTTCAGCCAAAAAAAAAATTCTCATCTCTCAATTCAATAGTTCGATCTATAAACGCGAGATGCCATATGAACTTCTGGAGTTGGCGAGTTCTCGAAAAGTCCCTTTTCTATATCAACCAAAATACTCTGTTTACAAATTCACTGTTTCTTTCTCTAAGTACCCAACAATCTGATAAGCTAATTTAGGGACGCTAAATATGAATGAGTTGAAGAATACACCTTGGACTGCAAAGACTAATGCACATTCGTACCATTTAGGGTTCGATAACGAATAGATCGATGAAGGACATGAGATACATCCATTTGTTCCCTGCTTCTTCGAAGAGGGTTTTGATCACATTGAGCCCGTATTGTTTACTTAACTTGATCACATTCTTGTGTACCCAAAAACAAAGAAGATGCCATTTGAGTTGTCACTATGAAATTCTCCAATGATGGAGCTTCTTGTATCGTCCACTGTAAAAGTTATACAAACATATGCAATGGAGTTTCTAAAATTCTCTAGTCGTCATGATTTATGTACAAAATATTTAAGATAAAAAAGGAAATTTGTCAAGATTTTGAACGGACCTGGGTTTTACCCAACCCTTTATTAAAGAGCCAGAAAAAAAATACAATTACATTATTTTATTTGGAGGTGAGACACATTCGTTGGCAATGAGATTGTAGAATATGTTTAAATGGTGTATTTATTGTGGTTGAAAATAATTTCGTGGTGTAATAGGACTTTCACGAACTTAAAGTGTCAATTCAAAAAAGGATATAAGTTCGATGGGGTAATTATGTATTTTCTCTTAATAATAATAAAAGAGAACAAACAATAAATAAAGACAATTAAATAATTTAAGGGTAAAGGAGAAATAAATTTCCTCCCCCCTCGTTTTTCGGCCGAATTTTCTATCATTGCACTTGGGCTTTGGCCCATGTGTACCAGTGTATACAAGATATGTATGCCAGTATATACAATCCATTTCTCAGCTCCCAAGACCTGTAATTTTTCTCCGAATTTGGAATTCATACATTTGCTTTCCATTTTTTGACAAACTAACTCGAGGAAGAGTGAGTTTGGGCTTCCATGGCCCAATTTGAAATGCAACTAGGAGTGTACAAGTCCAAGGGACTTGGCCAAAATTCCTTCTCGAGGGCAGCGACTGAGTCAAGCAAGCTTGAAAGTAGCGATTTCCACACCTCCGATGAATTTCGACAACGAAAATTCGATAAGAGCTTCAGAAAGAGAAGAAATCAGATATCACTTTTTTGAGTCTATTGCTATAGATAATCTGTATGTGCTATCTTTTCTATCACTTTCTTTTTCTATCTCCTTTTTTTTCCACCCCAAACACTAAAAAAGAAGATGGAGGCTTATATAGAGGGAATTTTGGGTTCGAATTAGGAGGAAACGGGTGGAAATTCGGATTAGAATTTGAAATTCAAAAATTTGTACCAAGTTCCTCAAATCCTTGCTCAAAATCAGGGAAAAGGTTAATTCTTGCTTCAATTCAACCAAGGCGAGGTGGACGAACGTACTGTTGGGGCAGAAAAAGGAGGACGGGCATATGGGCGAGTATTGTTGGCGTTGTTTGGAGATGCGACGGGTTTGCATTTTTACGTTGATTTCTCGCCGAGTTTGTTGGGATTCGGTAGACGCGCTGGAAGCGTTTTGCGTCTGGGTTTCGTTTTGGACTGCTGGTTTGCTGGTCGAAGAAGAAGAAGCCAAGTGGGGTCGGATCAAGTATTGCAATATGTATTGCTGCTGCTTGTATTTTGTTTTACTGGGTCTTGAGGGTTGGAAAAAGAAAGATGATGTGGGCTGGGAATTGTTGAATTGGAATTGGAGTGGGTTGCCTTATTCGACCCAACATTTGGTCTCAAACAATGAATTAAGGATAAAGTGAGAAAATGGCTAGCATTGCAATTACACGATAATCAAATTGAATTTAATCGATAAGCTTGGTCACAATTTAAACGAGACGAATTAACATAAATTAATTAACGAGCTTTCTAATTATAACAAAAAAATAATTAATTCAATTATAAAACTAATTAACTCAAAATATAAACCTAACTTAAATATGAACTATGGATTAAATTAAAATATTTAAGTAAGAAATAAAATCTTTTGAGATAATGTTTGAATATTCATAAAATATACTAATTATATATATAAATATATATAAACAATATACATTATTTGAAAATTATAAAAAGGCGACAAATCTTATTTAAAATGACTTGCAAACTATATTATTATTACTCCCTCCGTCCCATTTTATGTGAGGTACTTTGACTCGGCACGGAGTTTAAGAAAGAAAGGAAGACTTTTAAAACTTGTGGTCCAAAATGAATGATAGAAATTTGTGTGGTGTAAATCATTTCATTAAGGGTAAAATAGACATTTTATAGTCAAATTGATACTTAATATAGAAATGTGTCCTTCTTTTTTGGACTGACTAAAAAGGAAAGTAAGTCACATAAATTGGGACAGAGGGGTATTTTTTATTTATTTTTTTGAAATTTTATAAAACTAATTATTTTGAATTGTTTGAAATTGAAGAAGCTCGATGATTAATTTATATTGTGGAGGGTCAAAATTGGGTGTCAACACTATTGATTATTGATTATCACTTCCTTGCATTTTAAACTTATAAATATATTTATATTTTCAATTATTTATTTTGAAGACTTTGTATGTGTAATTTAGTTTTTTTTAATATTTAATATGCTTAGTTATAAATCTTATCTCATAGAAAGTGGGTGTTAGCATAATTTTTTTTATGATATGTTGGGTGGTAGTGATTTTAAATATACTAGATTCACTGCATGTGCGTTGCATGTGTAGGTTAAGTCTTGAGATCTCTATACACGATATATTTTATCTTTTATGTATATTTTAGGCTTTCAACATATCAATATGTATTTAATATTGCACTACGTCATACTAAGTGAATGACCAATCTATTTGCCTTCTTGCTTGTTGGGCATGTAGTGACAAACGTGGTATTCTAAAATTGTTATTAGGCACTTTGTTAGTAAGTAATTGTGCACGAATTAACAGTTTGTCCTCTTCGTTATGTCGTGTCATGAACTCTATGTTCCCTTTTAATATCTGAAATTCAGTGTACCCTTTATTTGAATAACTTTATATACACAAAAGTAATGTCGTCTGTGGTAGCTGTCTGGTGTTTTTCATATCGTCTCCTCTTCCACCAAACCTAAGAATTCGTCCAATATAATTTTGATCAACTACATGTATGGTGTATGTTTTTTCTTGTTTGATTTCTTACAATTTTGGTATTAATCAAATCTCACCTAATACTTTCTTATAGATAGTATTTCTTGTGTATGTCCCGGTGCATAAATCTGGTTGTTCAGTCATGACCTGCACTTTTTTTGTTGTCATAGATATTCCTCTAGATAGTGCAACATATAGTTTGTCATGCGAGAAAGCATGTTGTGGTAGGTATACTCCTACATGTGATATCGTTTGACCTTTAGCTTTATTTATCATCATTACAAAAACATAGACGTATTGAAAACTGTTTCCGAATAAATTTGAATGGGTATCCTTCATTTTCGCGGGAATTGAGGGAGGGGGGTGATTGTTGTATTGTTGGAGTAAACACCTGGTTTGTGGCATGTTGACCTAGGTTTTTTTTATTTGCATGTATGACATTCTCGTCAAAGCCTCTACAAATCAATCATGTCCCATTGCATAAGCCATTTGAGGGGTCCATTTTTCTCAGCAGCATGATGGACGCATTTTCTTTCAAAACTAACCTAACGTGTAAAAATTAAAAGAATCATCAAATGTTATGTATATGTAATCGTGTAATTCTTTTCTTCTATTTTATGCTATGAAGTATCACATTAAGATAACTGTAAAAGTTAGGATGGATTAGACAACGAACCTATGAGGCGGAGTCCATTGGGCGTTAAGGTGTTTAGGTATAAATACAATTCATATCTTTATTAAGGTTGATTCTATGTAGGCTTGCATGCTACAGCCTAGTAAATATTTAGCCGCTTCAAATACTCCCTCCGTTTCAAAAAGATTGATCTGGTTTGACTTGGCACGAAGTTTAAGAAATTAAAGAAGACTTTTGAATCTTGTGGTCCTAAATTAAAGTTATGTCAAATGTACAAAATGACCCTTAATCTTGTGGTTTTAAACATGCCACGTGGAAAGCAAAAAGTAAAATGTTATCAAAAAAGGAAAAAGGTCATTTTTTTGAAACTGACTAAAAAGGAAATGAGGTCATTCTTTGTGAAATGGAGGGAGTAGTATAAATCGTGCATGTTGTTCTCCACCACACATTTCAAGTTGTAAGAAGTATCTGTTTAAAAAGGGGAGTCATTTAAAAGTTAAAGCTAATTTGTTTTCTAATTAGTAAATGTAGAATCGAGTTTTTACTGAGTGTAACCTCATTTCATATTCTACATTCTCACTGTTGCAATTGTTATAAGATACAATATGTTCTATAACTTTCACTTTTTTTGGTGCACTTTTTGCAAGACGAATATCATGTCTCATCTTTATTCAGTATGTCTACAATTGTTACTTTGAACTTGTACAAACAATACTGCACATTGCCAATATATCATATTTGTGATTATATTTTGGATATTAAAATGGTTATTATTTTTAGAGAGTAAAAGTATAGGATAGTATGTACTTGTGAATCAACTAGCAATCCATCAATAATATATACCAACGGAGCTTCTATGGCTCTTCTCATTTCCTTACTTGGTGTTATCATAAAATCTTTATTTTCGGCCTCTACCATTTCATGCCTGTATTTTCGATGAGATTAGTTAACTGTATCACCCATTTTGAGTGAGATGTGCTTGGTGCAAAGGTTTTGGGAACTTAGGAATTTTAGTATGTAATTACCCAACAATGATAATAGAACAATTGTGCCCTGTTATAGAAACTTTAAAAGTAACCTACAATGCTAAAGTATAGTATGTACATTAGTTGTGACAATCGGGTTTAAATAACATTGCAAAACATATGTGTGATTAATGTAATGTATCGGGTCCGTGGATTTTTAAAACTATGGATTGATCAAGACGCTACTCATGAAAATAGTAGATATTTCAAAAGTGCCTAGTATGACAAGAGCTTGTTTCAAATTTGAAACAACAACTATACTCAGGTTATTATAAAAACATACAGTAGTATGTTCAATACTTTTATAGATTAGGATTCTAACGTCACATAAGCCAAGTATAGGTTTATCATCTTTCATCTTTTCTAGAAAAGCACCGTCATTTTCTGCAAAATCTTCTCATAGAGTAACAATTGTATGCTCCATGTTAGGTTATCAGTTAGAAGCAAAATGTCAATACTTCACCATATCTCTATATTGATAGTAGTTTAGGCATCTTCAAAACATACTGCTCATTTGTAACAACTATCTCCCGTCTCTTGCTATATTCTTTTTCAGTTAAGGGATTCGTTGAAACTAAAACGCAAATCAAATCTTAGAATAGGTAATGTAAATTAGTGATAGCTATTACGTAATAGAGCATGAAATTTAAAAACAAATTATTTGGGTGGACAGTTACCTAGAATAGCACCATTAGGTAATTTATCGACATGATCCAATGATACAAAGCCAACATAGAATCTGTGAGTTGAAACCTCAATGTCAGTTGCCTTTATGATTGTGTTATCTGTAAATGTGAATTCAACTTCTTTATGTACGGAAAAGTAGTTGGGGTTGACGCGATCTAAGCGTCCTTTAGCAATGTAGTAACTCTTATTTTGTTTCAAGGAGTCCTTCCATGTTTTGATATGTTTATTAAATAGTGTTGCTTGAATTTTTGTACCTAGTATTGTGCAAAGGGGTGGGGGTATAATTACAATAAACATGAACGATAAAATAATAAGGTAAGTAAAAGTGTCAATGTCATTACCTCTTTGTTAACTAATATTATTGTTCTAAAAGTCCCTTCATGTCTTGAATTCTTGTAAGGTATTATTGAACCCCTTCAAATCACTAAGACTCTCATCATTGAATTAACAGACTGTTTTTGTATCTTGTTTATCGGTACATTCCATTTTGCTAGTTCAATTTCAGTCGTCATGTGGGTTGGAGCTTGATGACTACCATTAGGAGATGAGAGCGACAATGTTAATTCTAGGCGTTATTGTGTATTAATACCATTGATGAGGGTGACAAATAGTCGAAATCTGCATGATTAGGCAGAGATTTGATGCATAAAAGAGGGTATCATTAAGATGTAAAGTGCGGATAAAATACGGTTACAAGTAACATATATATGTAAAGTATGTGTTTAAAATTGCCAGGGGACTGTATGTGAGCAGGTGAACCAATAATAGGATGTATAAGTAATGCTTCACGGGGAAGAAACAAAGTTGATTAGTGGCGTGTGTTTACAATTGCCAGGGGACTGTATGAAAGCAGGTGAACTAATAAATATATATATTTGCATTAATAAACACATTTATCTCATAAAATTAGCTATTAAATAAATAATAAAAATTAAACTAATACAAATTTCAACTGGCGTTATTACAAGTCATATGAACTTTTCTTCATCTAAAATATTGAAATATTAAGAAATAATAAATAAGTATAACAAAAGGGCAATGTTTTTTTAGTAATAACTATTTTGAAGCAAACTTCCTGAGTGTCTAAATCACATAAGTAGCATTGATAAATAAAGTCATTCTTTTGTCTTAAGCATCAAAAACAAATCGTCACAATTCTCTAAATTTTGGAAAAAGATATCCAGAAGCATATATCTACATCACAAGAGAAATTGTTAACAAAATCAAATGAATTTAGACTACTAATGTATATATTAACCAAAAAAATAATTATTATATCATAAACATTATATTATTTTCCTCAAGTACTAGAGGTTATGGAATAAACCATCTTAGGATATAATGACTTACTTCATTAGAATAGTTGTACTTCATATTCTGCTAAACTTTGAACTCAATCAACGACAATAAATCACACAAAATGTTTTAAATGCAAGAAGAAGAAGAAAAAGAGTAGAAGATTAGAAAAAAATATGATTGAAAAATGAGAGGAAGTCCCTCTATTTATAGTCAGAAAAGGGAAGTATGAACAAATATTTTTTGTGTCTTATCTGAAAAATCATGACCTGTCCAAGAAGTTACAACACTTTGGAAAAGTCACAACTCTTTGTAAAAGTCACAACTTATTGAAAAAGTCACAACTCTTTGTAAAAATCACAACTCATCTAAAAATCACAATCATTTAAAAAAAGTCACAAGTCATCAAAAAAGTCACAACCTAAGTTAGGGATATTATAATAATTTAACATTCAAGTTAGGAGTTTATGCTTTTAAAGTAACTAGACATCGGAGCCCGTGCTAGCACGGGCCCAATATGTATCATTTTTTGTTTCAATTTATGTGACAAAGACAAAATTAAAGAGTTAATCAAACTTTAATATTAATTTAAAATAGTTTAAATTTTTAATTATTGTTAACTATGGTAAATTTTTTTTTATGTCTTTTAACATTCTAAATTGCTAATTATTGTTGTATGATTTGTAATATCTTTTACGCAATTTTGAAATAATAAAGGTTATTTCTTCTTTCTCAATTTATGCGGTACTAATAAAATTTTGAGATTCAATTAATTTTTTTTCTTTAAAATATTCTATTGTTAATTACTGTAAATTATTGTACTTTCTAAGTAATTTTCAAATAATATATGTTATTTCATTTGTCCAAATTATGTGTCACCGATAAAATTTAAAGAGTTAATCAGATGTTTCACATATTTTTATATCTTTTGAATATTTAAGTAAATAATTATTGTGATTTATAATATTTTATACAATTATTTAAAAAAAATTAAACAACAAACAAAACAAATTCATCATAGGAAATTATTAAAGCATCCTTGAATACATCAATAATGGGTCCCACTTTTTGTTTAAAAAAATATGCATATTGAGAGGATATTTTTGTCCAAAGTAGAAATTGAAAAAGTATAAAGCATTAAAGTCTTTTAAAATTTTAAATTGTTAATTCTTATTGTATGATTTGTAATACTTTTACGCCATTTTCAAATAATAGAGGTCATTTCTTCTTTCTCAATTTATGTAGTACTAAAAAAAAATTTGAGATTCAATCAAATTTTTTTGTCTTTGAAATATCTTTAGCTGTTAATTACTGTAATTTATAGTACTTTCTAAGAAATTTTCAAATAATATATATTATTTCATTTGTCCCAATTTATGTGTCACCGGTAAAATTTGAAGAGTCAATTAGATCTTTTATATATTTTTATATCTTTTAAATATTCAAGTAATTAATTATTGTGATTCATAATATTTTATACAATTATTTAGTATAGTAAAATAAATTTAAAAGAAACAAACAAAATGAATTCATCATAGGAAATTACCAAAGCATCCTTCAATACATCAATAATGCGTCCGACTTTTTGTTTTTAAGAAATTGCACATTCGAAGGATGGACGCACGCAAAGTTAAGGTGTCTTTTTGAAAATCTGGGACAACTTCAAGTATCACTTAATATTTTTTCTCAAAATCTAATTTACTTTCGTAAACTATGTGTCAGATTAAAATAAGATTAACAAATTCAAAAGGAATGAGTAATAAATAGCTCATACAATGACATATTTATTTTTTAAAAGAAGTACTCCTTTTGGTTGAAAGCTAACAAGATAGTTACAATGTAACTAAATACTATAAATTTTTTTGTATTGTGGCTTATTATTATTATATATATATATATATATATATATATATAGATGGATAAATAGTTGTCAAGTTTTATTTTTTAAGAGTTAAACTACATAAACTTTAGGTAATATTTTAAGATATATTTCATTATCATATTAATATGAGATGAATTTATAGTACTTTTTATATAATTTATAACTATCTAAATTGGAAGATACCAAAATTGGTGTAAAGTAACCAGTACTTGTGTACCACATTGGAGGAAGAGATGAAAAATTTAGCACTTCTAATGTTTTGACTAACAACAATGCTAAAGTGGAATTTTAAGGAGCAAAATGTAGTAGCGTTCCAAATGATAATAATGGGACAATTAAAAATTAATTCGGAGGTGGTGGGTGGGTGTGTCGATTAATTAATTAATATTGGAAGTGGGTAGTGTTGCTGTATCCCCCATGTATCCAAGAATCTATAATTAATTAATTGATTAGGAGATAATAATTAGTATAGTTCACAAAGAAATTTTGTAAATTTGTAGGAAAATTCCTTTTTATTTTGTAAGAAAATTCACAAGTAATTTACCTGCAAAATTTAAATTCCTAGATAAATTACTTGGGGATTTTACAATTTGCAGGAAATAATTTCCTACGAAGGTTTTACCTTCGAATTAATATAGGAAGTGGGTAGTGGTGTTGTATGCCCCATGTATCCAAGAATAGGATAATTAATTGATTAGAAGAAATTAGGAGATAATAACTAGTATAGTTCACAAAGAATTTTTGTAAAATTTGTAGGAAAATTCCTTTTTTTAGTTTTTTTTTGTAAGAAAATTCACAAGTAATTTACTTGCAAAATTTAAATCCCTAGGTAAATTACTTGGGGATTTTACAATTCGCAGGAAATGAAGGTTTTACCTTCGAATTCTTTTTGGTAAGAAGTGGGTAGTTAATTGATTAGGAGATAATAATTAGTATAGTTCACAAAGAAATTTTGTAAATTTGTAGGAAAATTCCTTTTTTTTTAGTTTTTTTTTTTAAAAAAAGAAAATTCACAAGTAATTTACCTGCAAAATTTAAATTCCTAGGTAAATTACTTGGGGATTTTACAATTCGCAGGAAATAATTTCCTACGAAGGTTTTACCTTCGAATTCTTTTTGGCAAGAAAATTCGTAGGAAACTTAGTTTCCTGCGAATTTTTGTATATAATTCCCAGAAAAATTCCCATATAATCAACATTTTTCTTGTAGTGTAGGTTGCTACATTTGTCTCTCTACATTAATAAATTTTAATTTATTGTTCAATATTGTATGTATGCATTGTACATTACCACATGGTAGGTTATGATAAAGTCATTTGCAGTTGGACACAATGAAATACAAGAAAAGGAAATAAAGAAGTCGGGGGAATGAGGGTAAAAACTTACGCACACCAAATATTTATCAAGAATAGGGCAATGATTTTTAAAAAATCATTGAACGACCAAATTGATTATAAGTTATTTTAAATAAAATTGAAGGTTTCAATATAAGTTTATAACTGTACCGAACAATTCGAGTAGCTTTTTTTAAAAATATAAAACACCAACAAATTTCCTTGGGGTAAATTTTGTTAAAAGGAATACAATGTCAGATTCAAAAAAAAAAAACAAAAAAACTATTGTTACTATTATAACAAGTCAAGTACTAATTAGCCAGAAATTAAGTATATTATCATATACTTAGAAAAAATCGACAAAAGTCATATATAGGGCACACAACAAACATAAAAGTGAAGAGTTTTTTTTGGCTAAAATCATCCCTAAAGTATGACTTAAACCTAAAGTACATCCTTGTGTTATATAAGTGAACAAAAAACATCCTTGCACTATCCAGAAAGTTGCAAGATTCATCCTTTTGTTTATTTTTTAAGAAATTCACACCACCAACAAAAAAATGTGTCAAGTGAATATATGTACACATGGTTAAGCTAGTCAAGTTGGGTGATTTTTCTAATTTTTAGAAATTGAAGGTTTATATCATAATCAAACAAAATATATTCTAAATTCTAAATACTCTTTGTAAAAAGTATGGCCAAATACAACTCTAACTTCAAAAATTTCAAGTAAAGTATTTTTTTTCATAACTAAACGCCTACGTAATTTCACTAAATTTCCATCATTTCTATACATTATATAAAATGTGAATTGCATTGTATATAAGTACATATGTACTAAATATTTTATTAAATAAAATCTCTAAATAGTTGGGCGTAATATTTTTAAATTGATTTTTTTTACATAATTTTTCTAAACATCGGAACCTAATGTATAAATATCTCAAGACTTACGTATTGTTACAAGTTAATTTACTTGGTGATGCAAAAACATATAAACTAACAACATACAAAATTTAAATTCTGAGAATGAAAGATTCATTTCCTATCCACGTCCTTATTCCTTTTAGGTAACTTTGATCTTCTCGTTATGGCTAACACATGACCAAATTAAAAAATATGTATTTTTAATTGGTTCAATCAATTTCGTAACAAAAATAGACTGAAGGATGATTCTTGTTATTTTTTGGATAGTATAAGGATGTTTTTTGCTCACTTAGATAACATGGTTTTTAAATGAGGCTATATATTGGGAGTGAAATTGTTTGCACATTCATTCAGCTTCGTATTGACTTGAAAACTTAACAATCTCAACATTATAGCTAGCAAGTAATAATTAGAATTCAGAGGAAATAAAACTATGGAACCTCCTCCACAGGAAGCAAGGGATGAACCCCGTAAAACCTTGAACCCCCCTGTACCGCCGGACAGAGAGGAAATATCACAAAACCAAATATTAGCAAAGGAGGAGGTAGGTGGAAAAAGCAAACTGGAAAAGATGGACAAAAACATATCCTTTAAAGACATGTTTTCACCCCTTACTCATGTGCAAGCGAACTGCCAAAATCATCGGTGGACCTAAATGGGGATATGATGGTAGAAAACCCTTTGGGAAGCATAGGAACAAACCCAATGTATCCAAGGCTCGCAAACAAGGAAATAAATAAGAAGAAGGAATACACCTAACAGAGGAGGACAAACAAAAGATATATAAATCATGGACTTTTTCCATCATTATAAACGTTTTTGGGAAAAAGATTAGTCATCTATATCTAAAAAAGAAGTTGGCAATGTTGTGGAGAGTATCAGAGGAAATTATCTTAATAGATCTAGGTTTTGACTATTATATACATAGTTAAATTCTACTAATAAGAAAATCTCCAAAAAAACTCTCCAACAAGGACCTTGGTTCATTAAGGCTTTTTCTTGTCGGCCAAGAGATGGCATCCCAATTTCATAGCCTCTGAGGCGATAGAAACAAAATCGGCAATCTGGATAAGGCTCCTTGAGCTGCCTACTGAGCTCTACAATCAATTGATCCTAGCAAAGATAGGTAGAAAACTTGGGAAGCTTGTCAAAACAGATGTACGCATATCTGAGGCACTAAGGGGAAGATATGGAAGGATATGTGTGGAAGTCCCTATAGGAGTAGCAGTTACAAAAAATATATGCATTGGCCATCACAACCAGCCACTTGTCTATGAAGGTTTCAACATACTATGCTCCACCTGCGGAGTCCTTGGACAAATAAATAATTTATATCCAAAATATCTAACAATGAAGGAAAATAACAGGGGACCAACAGAAAAGATCTCTAGTGTAGATGAAATAACACAAACTACAGAACAAACAACACAAGATGGTACATGGCAAATAGTATCGTTCACAAAGAAGCAAAATCAACACAAGAGAATGGAGCATGGCACTACAAGGTTGGAATCAAAAGTAGACAAAAGTATCCATGTAAATTTATTTCATGCCGACTCAAGTAACCTCAAATTTAAAATCTTTAAGTACAAAAAGATAAAATCTTTGCGGTGAAACATCCCAAAGGAAATCAAATACAAATCTACAACCAGGTAAAGTCGAAATACTTGGGCAGGCTGCTCTGCAACGAGCGCTGAAAACATTCTCTACGATCCTTGTCACCCTGCAACAAGCTGATCTTAGGCATATTTATATGCCTAGAAATCTAATAATGCACGTATTTAAGCTAAAGTTTGAAGTCAATAAGTGTTTGTTTATAGTCTTATCGAGTCTTTTGGTTGTATATAAGCTAGCCAATATGATTAGTTGTGTAGGTGAGCTTAATGGGAGAAACGAGCACAAAAATGGACAATGGAGAACACAAAAGATTTAAGTCGAAAAGAAGCAAGGAAGAAAAAGGAAGAAAAGGATTCCAAGGCAAGGCTAAATCCTCTCCGCGTTGCGGAGAGGGATGCTAAATTAATTCATGAAAGTGATTTTGAGGAAGAACACTCCGTGGAGTGTCCGCGTCGCGGAGAAGGAGTCTTAATTTAATTCGTGAGAGTCGAATTGAGGCAAAGCACTCTATGTAGCTCCCACGTCGCGGAGAAGGGAAAAAGATCTCAGAATGAAAGTTGAAGATGCCTCCGCGTCGCGCCCCTGAGCTCCAGTTTTGGTCGTTTCGACTTTAGTATAAATAGGTCATTATTTTATTTTATTAAAATATTCTTTTTCTGGGTTTTGAAGAACGATGACTTAGGAGAACGTTTTCACCATTTTTAGGGTTCTTTCCTAAACTTTTTTACTTTCGATCTCTTTATGTTTATTGAACATTGCTTGATCGATTCTTGATTAAAAGTAGCTAAATACCCTAGTTCTAGGGCCGTGGCTACAAGATGATTGTAATCTATTAAGTTTTCATTGGGTTAATATCAATTATCATATGAATCTTTCTTATGTTCTTATTTTTCGTATTTTGTGACTGATCACCATTGAAATAAATACGTTGTCCAAATTGAACTCGGGAGAGAAATAAGAGGATAGAACGTGGGGCATAAGGAGCATGATTAACTCTTAAGAATTATGGTTAATTTGTATCTAGGATAGGGATATACCTAGAAACCATGCTTGGTCACTATACAGAAAGAAATGGTAATGCTCGGTACTTAATCCAGCCTATCCCCGCTCAACTATGTAGTTAGGTTGTTATTTATCGTAGACGATTAGAGGTCGGGAAACCATGATCATTCATTTAACCCTGTGATTCATTGATTTTATAATTGATAAATACCTATTTAAATGAAATTAATTGCATGAATCCTGATAAAAGTTGCAGCCCTGGACTTTACCCAATAATTGTTTTTAACCCTTGAAATTGAATCGCGTTTGTTACATTTTGTTTAACTCTTAGAATTATAAAATAAATCACTTTTGGAATATTGATAACACTTGTGCTTAGCTGAAAGTTGGAGAAATTAAGTGATTCTAAATGTATGTTCCTGTGGGTACGATACCCGACTCTTTATAAGAGCCACTTTAATACTTGAACGACCACATGCACTTGCGTGTGCGATTTGGGCGCAATAAGTTTTTGGCGCCGCTGCCGGGGACTTTAGAATTAGGAATTATCTGATTTTTTTGATTTCTGAAGTTAAAAAGCAAGTGTTGGCAACTTGATCTTAGCATTTCATTGTTGCAGGCTGTATTGGAACTTCAAACTTGATGACGATCAAGGATTAGTATCGCTTCTAGCGGAACCTGAAAGATTTGTACACTATCGGAGAAGGCTAAGATGACTTACTTATCCGGTCCCTCTTATTGCTAGTGAACCAACATCTCCAGTAGCAAGAGTTGAGCAAGAAAAACCTAAAATAATGGCCGAGATGAAGGTAAGAGACGTGGCAATCCCACGTACCACCAATGTGACATCATGTATTCAGAAACCTGTAGCTGGTGGAAGGTTTGAACTGAAGCAGAGTATGGTGCAACTATTGCACACTAATGGGCAGTTCACTGGTTTGTCGCATGACGATCCAACAGTCCACATCCAAAACTTCCTTGAGATCAATGATACTTACACTCCAACCGGAGTAAATGAGGATTACGTGAGGCTCACTTTATTCCCCTTCTCTCTGCTTGGGGAAGCAAAAAAATGGTTAAACTTATAGTCCGCGAACTCAATTACCACCTGGAATGATCTAACACAGAAGTTCCTCATCAGATTTTTTCCATCTGGAAAAACAACTAAGTTGAGGCATGACATTTTAAGTTTTAGATAGAAAGGGGGAGAGAAGTTGTACCAAGCTTGGGACAGGTTTAAATCGATGTTGATGAGCTGCCCACATCATCATCAATTTAATAAGGTGTTGGTCCATACCTTCATTGAAGGATTGGAGCCAAACACCAAAATTCTACTTGATTCAACTGCAGGTGGTTAGGCTTTGGAGAAGACATATGATGAGCTATTCACTTTGTTGAACATGATCTCACAGGGCAACCCCGAATGAAATGGAGGAGGGGTGAACCTTGTGACACAAAAAACTATAGGTATGCTAGAAGTAGATGCAATGACTGCTTTAACTACACAGATTGCTGCATTGCAGGATATGATGAACACCCACTTCAGCAACCTAGCGTTGGGACAACAACCCGTGCATGTGAATGCAGTTCAACAACCACCAACTTGGTGTGAGATCTGCAGAGGTGGTGACCATAGTGCAGAGGTATGTGGTGCGAACCCGAATTCTGTTAATTTTGTTTGCAATGCACAACGAGGAGGAGGCTAGCAAAATTATGGAAAACTTTTACAACCCGAGTTGGTGCAACCATCCAAACTTTTCTTGGGGTGGAAATCAAAATCAGGGTCAAGGCCAAAATTAGTATAGACCCCAAGGAAATACACAAGGGTACCAACTACAGACCCAATGAGAGCAGCCTAATAAGCAGTCTGGTAACATGAGCATGGAGGAGAAGCTGAAAAAGATTATGGCTGATCAAGCCTAATTAGCTGCTGATGGAAGAAATAATCAGTTACCTATACAAAATCTAGAGAAACAATTCGGGTAGCTGGCTAGTCCCCGAACTCACGACTACAAGGAGGTTTACCGGGAAACACTGATCCAAATTCCAAGAATGTAAACGCGATAGATACACGCAATGGATTGCAGTTAGAGGAGTTAGCTCCTAAGAAAAGAAACACCGATGAGGTGAGTAAAGAGAGTGAACCCAAGGAGAGTGACGTTGTTGCACAAGAAGAACGAATGCAACCAATAGTGAAACCACTTCTCCATTCCCTCAAAAGTTCAAGAAACAGAAGGAGGATGAATATTTTGGTAAGTTTCTATCTCTTTTGAAACAAGTTCACATTAACTTTCCATTGATAGATGTTTTGCAGGGTATACCCAGGTATGCGAAATATGTGAAGGAGATTGTGGCGAACAAAAGGAGGCTGACTGAATATGAAACTGTTGCACTTACTAAAGAGTGCAACTCTAGAATCCAAAATAAGTTGCCCACTAAACTGAAAGATTCGGGTAGCTTTACGGTTCAAATTACTATAGGGCAAAGCATTCATGCGCAAGGTTTGTGTGATCTAGAAGCTAGTATCAATTTGATGCCAATTTGTTTGTACAAAAAGTTGGGGTTGGGTAGTCTGAAACCTACTACCATCATCTTACAGTTGGCTAATAGATCTGTTGCTAGGCCTGAGGGTGTTGTAGAGGATGTGTTAGTGCAAATGGGATCGTTGATATTCCTAGTAGACTTTGTGGTGTTGAGTTTTGAGCCAGATCCTGAGGTCCCATTCATCTTGGGAAGACCTTTATTGGCTACTGGGTGGGCTATGATAGATGTAGCAGCTGGGTAACTAACTATGTGGGCACATGATAAAGTGGAAGTGTTTGACGTGTACAAAGCATTAAAGCTGCCAGCTGTTTATGAGGAGTTTTCTGACATAACTGTGATAGATCTTGAGGCAGAAGCTCGATACATTGCATTTAAGGACCTTTTAAAGCGAGTGTTAGTAGGGGATGCTATATATCGAGATGCTTAGGCATAGGAAATGGTGCAATTTCTTGATGTGGCACTTGTAGGTACATTCGGAGATCGATGAGAGCCTTTAAATATGGTGTTGGGTCCTCCACCCAAGCCCTCCATTGAAGTAGCACCCCAGCTAGAGTTAAAAGCATTGCCAGCCCAGCTCAGGTATACATATTTGGGTGAAGATAAAACTTTACTGGTTATTTTATTTGTAGCATTATCTGATGCACAGGAGGAAGCAACATTAATCATTTTGAAAAAGAGAAAAGCAGTTTTGGGTTGGCAAATGTCCGATATCCATGGAATTTGTCCCGCGTTGTGCATGCATAAAATATACATGGAGGAAGGGAACACGTCGAGTGTGCAACATCAGCGGAGACTAAACCCATTAATGAAGGATGTGGTGAGAAAAAAGGTAATCAAGTGGTTAGATGCAGGGATCGTGTACCCCATATAAGATAGTAAATAGTGAGTCCAGTATAGTGTGTGCCCAAGAAGGGCGAAATGACAGTGGTAACTAATGAAAAGAATGAGTTGATCCCCACAAGAACAGTGAATGGGTGATGTATTTGCATGGATTATAAGAAGTTGAATAATGCCACCAGAAAGAACCATTACCCGGTTCCTTTTATTGATCAGATGCTAGATAGATTGGCGGGTCAGGAATATCACTGTTTCCTTGATGGCTACTTAGGGTACAATCAGATTATTATTGCACCAGAGGACCAAGAGAAAACTACATTCACTTGTCCGTATGGCACATATGCGTGCAAGCGCATGCCATTCGGCATGATTAACTATTAAGAATTAGGGTTAATTTGTATCTAGGATAGGGATATACCTAGAAACCATGCTTGGTTACTATACATAAAGAAATCGTAATGCTCGGTACTTAATCCAACCTATCTTTGCTCAATGATGTAGTTAGGTTGTTATTTATCATAGGCGATTAGAGGTCGGGAGAGCATGATCATACATTTAACCCTGTGATTCATTGATTCGATAGTTGATAATACCTATTTAAATGATATTAATTGCATGAATCCTGATAAAAACTGCAACCCTGGACTTAGGGGTGTACAAGTCAAACCTAAAGTCAAACCGAACCAATGAACCAAATCAAACCAAAAAAAATGATTTGTGGTTTGGTTTGGTTGGTTTGGCGGTTGAATAAAAAAACCGACCACTTTTGGTTTGACATTAAAAGAAAAAAAGTCGAACCGAACCCAAACCAAACCGACATAATATATATGTAAAATTTTATTTATAGATAAAAAATAGTATTATTTATAATCTACTTTGTTGATAATTTTTAATTAGTTTATAGTTTTCAATGTTTATATATTTTATTTCAAATTTTGGCTTGTAAAATTTGTAAATATTTTATTTTGTATTAAGATCCAAAGTTACAATTATATTGTTATAGGTTTTCAAATTCGAAGTTAACAATTTACTTTGTAAATATTTTGTTTTGTATTCAGTTTGCCTCTAGCCTTTAATCTTATTAATTTAACATAATAAACGTTGATATTTCAAAAAAAATATTTGGTACTCATGTAAATTTTACCGTCTTTTTGAAAATTTCTATTCATGTAACATTTTTTAAGTTTAGCTTATCACACAGGTAAGTGAAAGTATATTTGATATCTTTTTCAAATACCGAATAGTTGTAAAAAACCTGAAAAACAAAAAAAAAATGAAAGAACCGACTAAAACCAAAATAAAAAAAATTGACTTTGTGTGGTTTGATTTGGTTTTTAGATTTAATAAACCAACATAATTGGTTCAGGTTTTTTTTAATGAAAAACCAAATCAAACCGACCTATGTACATCCCTACTTGGACTTTACCCAATCATTGTTTTTAACTCTTGAAATTGAATCCCGTTTGTTACATTTTGTTTAACTCTTAGAATTATAAAAGAAATAACTTTTGGAATATTAATAACACTTGTGCTTAGCTGAAAGTTGGAGAAATGAAGTGATTTTAAACATAAGTCCTTGTGGGTACGATACCCGGCTTTTTATAAGAGTCACTTTAATACTTGAACGACCACGTGCACTTGCGTGTGCAATTTGGGCGCAACACAAGTACCAGAGGAAATTAATGACAACTTCACATTAAATGACATTATCCCCATCAGCAAATAGATAAATAATAATAAACAAAAAATGATTCATAGGAAAATTGGAAGAGTTGGCTACTATGTTGGCTACTAGGATGGCCCCTACTATGCTCCCTAAAAGGGCTACTATGATTGTTCCTTCACAGCCCTTGCAACACAAAAAAGAGTTCACAATCCCCAAATTAACACTAATAGACCTACGATAGTAACTCATGTCCACTGAAACACAAAGAGTGCCTCGATGGCACAATTAACAGGCTCACAACCCATACATTGTGAAAAAAATTGGTCTCAACAACCCACTACCCACACTACGTCACTACCGACTTATACAAAAAATGGCAATAAAGAATGTCTTCCTTTAAAAGGAGATGTAAGTTTTACTGCATTAACTCAAAATATTCCTAGTACAGACATTATAAAACCAGTTTCGATTCCAATACACTCTATTTACATAAACCTTCCTAGCTTTCCTAAAAATGCCAAGGATTCTTATTTCCTCCCAAAGGAGTAGAGCGAATCTTCGATGCTCATCTCAAACTCAGAATCTAAGGATTCACTTTATGCCAAACCAACTGAGAATGAACTCATCCCCAACTGTTCCCTTTCTGACCTTCACAGTAACTTTAGGGGCATAAACTTTCTATGCAATCCATGCGCCGGAGCCAAACTTGGCTCCTCACTTATGGTTGGAAATCATCTTGTAGGGACAAGCACTATCCTTCCGTTCGGAAACAGAGGGGAGGGCAGTGGCAATATTAGTACATAATCCAAATTTCTTGGCACAGGTAGTCTCGAAGGGAATGAGGCTAGCTATGGAAACATACAACAACCACTTATGGTTGTCGACAATCCTACATCCCCCTTTGAGCTTCCCGTTCCCACAAATTCCTTTCTACCACTACCTCACTTGGGAAATTCCCCGCTTCAACCCCCTTCAATCGACCCACCAATATGGAGACTCTATTGTTCCCTCCTTTTTTCTTTCCACACCAGGTTCTAGAGAATATGCAAACTCTTTAGAGCAATGTAAGGACAAACACGATCTTCTCAATGGGGGTCCACAACGAAGCGAAGGAGAGTCTCTCACAAGTAGTCCCCAACATCTCAGCTTCAACCTCACAGGTAAATCCCCATCACATAATCCCCCCCACCCCCAATATAGTTCCAAGTCGAGGAGAGGAAGTAGATTTGCATGAAATAGAAGATGCAATCGCATTAATGAGGGAGTCACGATCGAAAATAGTAGTACTAAAAAATATAAAAGTAGTAATATTCAAAGAGAGATTTGAAAAAAGAAACTCACTCATTTGTCCATCAAATCTGTCCAAAAGCTCAATAGACATACAAGTACAAACAAATCCTGAGATAGGGAATTTTGTAGTAATAATGAACCTTTCCCTGAAAATGGAGAGAGAGGGGGAACAAGCGGAGATCACGACCACCCCAATAAACAAATTCATGAACATAATAGTTTGGAATTGTAGAGGGTGTAATGGAGAGGATATTAGGAGGAACTTTAGGCCCTTATTGATTGGCATAAACCCTAACTGGTAGCTCTCGTTGAAACTAAAATGCAGGACCACCAAATGTTACTCGACAACTTTTCTTTTAATAATATGATACAAGTTCCAACTGTGGCAAACTCAAGAGCTCTATCGATGTTATGGGATGACGATATCGTGGAGTTAGATGATGTAGCTACAACAGTTCAGGAAATCCATGCAATGGTTAAGGTACGCACAACAAATGACTCATGAATTTTTAGTAATATATATTCTAGTACACATAGAAGCTCTCGCAACATACTACGGCAACATATAATAACTATAAAAGAAAATTTTGAGGGTAACTATCTATTAGGAGGTGACTTTAACAACTTCCCAGTATAGCAGAAAAATGTGGGAGCAGACCTTTAAATAAGGGTAGTACAAAAGAGTTCTAGGACAAGGTCAATTATTGTGAACTTATGACATAGGCTTTAAGGGAAGCAGATATGCGTGGCTAAATAAACACTACAAAATTAGATCTCAACTGATAGATGAAAGACTTGATAGGTTTTTTTGGGAAGATGAGAATTAGATCCATAAATTCCCTAACGCCCAAGTACATCATTTACTACATACACACTTTGATCATTGTCTTATCCTCCCCTTTTTATTCCCACTAGGGAATCTTAAAATGGGACAAAAATTTTAGATTCGAAACTATGTGGGCCTCCCATCCAGACCTACAAAATATTATTATAGACTCATTGGAAGAGGAGACAAATATCCTAGATGTTATTCCTAATTTCCAAAAAAGTGTAACAAAATGGAACCGTACATCTTATGGGAATATTTTCCACAAAAAAAACAAAACTAACTAGAAGAATTGAAGGGATCCAACATGCCCCAAATTATACTAGTAATCCATTCCTCACAAATCTTGAATGGGACCTCATCAAAGAGTATAGCATTATTCTAAAAATAGAAGAGAAATTTTGGAAACTAAATTCTAGAGTAAATGTAACATCTCGCAAATTGAAATAATAGGAAGAAGTTAAGAATTGGAAATAGTCATTTTTGGAAAGAATATAAGAATATGGAAGTTTGTTAAGTATGTTAAGTTGAATTTTTGGTCAACTTCAAACGACCATAACTCCTATCTCAAGATGAGCTAGATGTTTTTACAGATATTGTAGGAAAGATCTTGGAATAACCTTTCCAACGGCGCCAAGTTTGCGCGATTCCGAGTTCATATGAGTGAGATATGCCCATTTGAAGTTGGGTTGTTCAAATAAGGAAAGTCTAAACCGGATTTTAGAAGCGCATTATGGTCTTTTCCTTACCCAATTATTTTATTTTGTTTATTTGGTAATTAGTTGAGATCTAAACTGATCTTAGTCAGTTTACATTGTTGGAAAAAGAGTTAGGGTTTGAGAGGAGATAAAAGAAGAGGAGAAGAAGCAAGAATCGTCAAGATCTTCAAGAATCGCTTGTGGATTTCGTCAAGGGGTGATCCCTACGAGGTATGTGAGATCACATAGCGTCGGGTTAGTTCACCCACACGCCAAACATGTTTAATTCAACGTATTTTCATCCTAAAACGATTGAGAATTTGATGTTCTTGAGTTGTAATCTTGAATAAGTTTCGTTCTTGAATTTGGGATGAGATTGAGGAGAATGACAACATTCACAAAGAGATGGAATTGCATAAGCATGCATATTATGAGATGAAGGAAATCATCACTTTCTTGGAGTGTTGGCTCATGGATGAATTAAGCACAATTGAAACCACGAAGATCAAGACAGAAGCACTCAAGAGAGGAATTGAAATTGGAGGATTTGTGACTTCCAATGCAGATAGAGAGGTCAAGATTGAGGCTCCCAAGCTACCAATGTTCAAAGGCACTCGTGACGCGCAAGAGGTGTAGAATTTTCTTTGGCACTTGGAGAATTACTTGAAGTGTAACAAAGTGAAGAGCCACGAGAACAAAATTAACACTCTTGTGTTGTACATTTTCGGAGATGTCCATGCTCTAGTGAAAGTGAAAGGAGTCTGAGACAGAGAAGGGGATTTGCACCATCAACACATAGGAGGAATTCTGAGTACAATATAAAAAGGATTTCTTTCCCAACAACATCATTTATGAGACAAAACATCAGTTTAGGGAGTTGAAGTAGACATGCATCATACGAGCATATGTGAATGAGTTCACCACCGTCACGCTTCAAATTCCCAACCTCACCGATGAATATATGTTGTTCCACTTCATGGATATGGTACAAAATTAGGCTAGGATAGAATTAGAGCGCCGAAAACTTAGGACTATTAATGAAGCCATCACACAGGACAAAGGTTTGACAAACTTTAAGCATGATAGAGGAAGAGGAGAAGAAATGAGAGGTAGTCATGACAAAAGTGGGGAGGGGGGATCGTGGAAAAATGAAGAAGAAACAACCACATCCCAAGAATCATGACACCTTAAGTCTAATGGCAAGAAGTTTGGACGTCAAAGCGATACTGAGAAGAAGGCACAAACTACAAAGGGAAATGGTTACTACATATGTGATGGCCCGTAGGGCTATACAAGATTCCCTAATCTAAAGAACCTTGGTGCCATATTATGGGAATGGAAAGAGAAAGATGCATAAGAACCAGGGCAAGGTTCGAGCACGATGCAGTTGGGCCTAATTTGACTATGCAGAGCTATCACAAATCAATCAGAGAAGTCGAAACAATACGTCGCATAATATGTAGACCTCATGATCAATGGACGACCGACTTGTGCTCTGGTTAACATAAGTGCAAATGTCAATTTTATGAACAAGACCGTAACAACAAAATAGTCCAAGTAACACCCATCTCTAGACGGTCAATGCACCACTGACTCCCGTGTATGGAGTCGCTCATGGAGTAAGTATCACGTTGGGCAAGTAGCAAGGTAAAACCAATGTTACTATCACTCTTTTAAACATCTTTGACATAATTCTCAAGTAAGAGTTCTTCCAAAAGTATCATATGATGATCAATCCTTACTTCCAACGACTTTTGGTCATAGAGCAAGAACGATCATGTATGATGCCCCTAGTTAAGGTACCAAAGACGGAAGGACAAACTCAACTATTAGTCATGAAGCTCGTGACAGGCCTTAAGAAAAAGGAGTCTACATTCATAACCACCATTGCGGGTGTGACTAAAGACAATAGTGTTAAAGGAACTTCGCCACCATGCATACAGAAAATTCTAGAAGAGAATAAAGACATGATGTCTGAAGAGTTGCTCAAGGGCATTGATCGAGTCAATGTACTACTAGTCGCACATGCAAGTAAACAAGATTTGATTGTTCATGCAACAACAATGTGTCGCGATCGTCGCAACATTAGGTGGGGGAGAGTGCAATAACCCACCACTTTATCATACTACTTAGGTATAAAATTGAAGCATAAGTGAGATAACATTAGTGGGAATATCTAGAGTTATGTAGGGGTTTTGAGAAGACTCTAGAATATTCAAGAGAAGTTTATGGAAAGCCTTAGAAAACTCTAGACTAGTAGAGAATTCTAGAAAAGAGGCCTATTTGTAAATATGTAGGGACTTGTGTAACAAATTTTATTTACACTTTAGCTCCTAGATGTGTAGTATAAATAGAATGACATTCATTTGTAACTCAACCAAGCAAGAAGCAAGCAATCTTCAAGCAATACACAATCCTTCTTATAAATTCTCTTGTGTCTTTCTTCATTTTCTTAGTGGTCTAGTTTGAAAGGGCTTACTTAACATCTTGAAAGGATCGCGAGTAAGTTGTTGAGTGCTGCACATGGTGCTTAGTTGGAGTAAGAGCCCGTTTGGATGAACTTAAAAAAGTAGTTTTTAAGTCAAAAAATAAAAAGTCAAACTTATTGACTATTAATTCAAAAATTAAAACATAGGGGGAGACCTACTTTGATTTTTAAGTAATTTTTAAATTATTGTAAGTTATTTTTAACCTTGCTAAATACTTTCAAAAGCTAAAAATGACTTAAAGTAAGTCTGACCAACTTTTAAGCCAATCCAAATAGGCTCTAAGAGGGTGTTTGAATTGACTTAATTTTTTTTACTTTTAAGTTAGTTTTTGACTTCTGGAAGTGTTTGACAAATATAAAAATAACTTTAAATAAGTTAAAAATAACTTAAAATAAATTAGAGTGTTTGGTAAAGTAATAATAACTTAAACTAAGTTTAAAATGACTTAAAAAAGTTAAAACCCAAAAATAGGTCTCCCCTACTTTTTATTTTTTAACTTAAAAATCATTTAAGATTGACTTTTTAGAGCCCATTTGGATTGATTTAAAATAAGTAGCTTTTAAGTAAAAAATAAAAGGCAAACTGAAATGATTTTTTAAGTCAAAAAATAAAAAGTTGGGGGAGACCTACTTTTGATTTTTGACTTATTTTACATCAATTTAAACTTATTTTATGTCATTTTTTACATTGCCAAACACTTCCTAACCTATTTTCAGTCATTTTTGACTTACTTTAAATTATTTTTTATCTTTTCCAAACACTTTCAGAAGTCAAAAACTGACTCAAAAGTAGGTTTAACCAACTTTGAAGCCATTCCAAACACCCTCTAAGTCTGTGACATTATGCTCAATTTATAAACTCATAAAGATAAATATGGTTCAAATCAAATACTCACTCTATTCCTAATTACTTGTCCACTTTTAAATTGAAACACCTATTAAGAAAATAATGATTGACATAGTGAGTTTACCATTTTACCCCTATTAATTATAAAGTGGATGAATTAAAAAATTAAGATTTTAAAAAAGTTATACATTTCTCAAAGTAATTAATTGAGTATATAATAGGTAAAAAAAAATTATTTTTTCTTGATTTATCAAAATGAATAAATAATTAAGAATAATTAAAAAATAAAAAGTGAACAAGTAATTAGGTACAAAAGGAAAAGGAGTATAATATTAGAAGGATGAAATAGACATATCGTCAAAGTTAAAGGACTATTTGGGTAAAAGACTCTTGCAAAATTTGAGAAGAGTTGTACATTTTCCAGAGAGAAGCGTACAGACAGAAAACGAAACCCTGGGCTGCTAATCAAATCAAGATCAAACAACAAGGAACCCTAGAAGAAAGTGAGATTGTGTGGCAATGGCTGAAGAGAACAAGCAAGATCAATCAGTTGTACCATCGGAGTACAATTTGGATGCAAAATGGGATGCTTGTCTTGATTTGGGTCTTCGCCGTTTTACTTACTTTTCCTTAATCGGTGGCTTTGCTGGGCTTCTCCTCTTCCGTGAGTGTTTTTATTCCACAAACTCCCATTTTGTTGCTTGTTTTTATGGGATGTTTCAGATGTGTTTTTGTTTTGCTTAGTATTGTTTGTGTGACGCATTGATTCTGCAATTGGTGTTGGGTGAATTAAATTGGGAAAATACCGAAAAGATTTTTTTTAAATTGGAAATATTTTTGTTTTATGTGTTTTACCAAGAAATTGAAACTGGACTAAGAGCTTTTGCTTGTGAGCATATTATGTCAGTTCACCAAACAGTGTGAAAATGCTTATACGGGTTAGTTTCCTCTATTAGTTCTGACTATCGTGGGCATTTCAGATGTGCTTTTGTTTAGTTTTGTTTGTGTGATTGTGTAATCTTATATTGAAAACTAATGAAAGTGGTAAATGATGTAAAGGGTTTTCTTTGAAATTTGTATCACTCTGCAAATAAATTGAAATTGGAGAAAGGACAAACCCCAACTCCCCAACCCCAACCCCAAACAAATGTGTGTGGGTGGGGGGTCTTTATCAGAGGGGGGTGGGAGACAGAGAGAGAGAAGTGACATTATTTGCTTAGTAATCTATCAATGTTTGAAAGACAAAATTGAAGGGTGTATGGCTAGATCAATAATGAGCAGTGGTTGTGAAAAAATAGCACTGGAGTGGTTACGGGTTGGTTTCTTATTAGCTTCATTTTGTCCATATTGTTAGTGAGAACTTGAAGAATTAGTTCTTTTTAAAGCTTAGCTATATGCACAGTTTGTGATTGCAAAGAGAAAAAGGTAACAAAGTGTAGCCTAGGGCATGCAAGATGTTAGATTTTGATGTAATATCTCTTGCAGTTACCTTGATAATCATTCTCCCCCCTTCCTATCTTGAAGTTTTGGTAGCTGGATGTCTAGGTGTAGATTCTAGTTGTGCTTGAAACTTTCTTATTGTTTTTCGATATATGTAATATGAGTAGTGTTGCTATAATATGATCTGTTCCTGCTTGTGTTTCTCCAAGTTATCTCCAAAATCTATTAGGCAGAAAATGTAATCAGTTTATTCATTTGTATTCATTATTATCATAGGGAGTCCTGTGACACGCTGGGCATCTACAGCATTTGGTGCTGGGGCAGGTCTAGGATCTGCATACACAGAATGCTCTCAGAAATTTGGTGGATATCCTGGAAAATCAACTGCTAGTATTTCTGAGACTCCTATTACCAAGGTAATAATTGCATGTATTTCTACTTCCGGAGCATTTTTTTTTTGGGGGGGTTAAATGGATTTCTTGAGATATAATTTTATCTTGTAAGGAAAGGCATGATACAAATCGGCATGCCCATCCCCAATTATATTCAGTGAATGCTCAGCATTCTTTTCTCCAGTAACTTGTGCAAAGCTGTTCTTTTACGTGTGTGTCTAGCCTGAAATATTCAATTGGACATGATGGCTTGTATAGTAATGCTCTTTTCTTTTGATAAAAAAGTTTTGCTCTTTCCTGCTTTGTGTTTTTCCAATTAGTTTCTCTTTGTTCTTCTTTTTTTGGGTGAGGAGTCTGTTGCTGTGTCAGTAAGCTTCTTTACCAATAAGCTTTTAGTTACTTTAACCCTGCTTACATGTCTTTTATTAAAAAATGGATTGATCTAAAAGGTGTGTTGCTGTGTCATTGTTGTGGAGCCAGGGGTTGTACCGTAGTAGAAGGACAGCATTTCATGTTGCATCTCTGATTTTTTAACTATTGATGGAAGCAATGTTTAAGCTTGCAATTTTTTTTAGCTGTGACGCTGCAATCTTGTATCCTTGTGTATTAGCTGATTAAAGTCAAT
Source organism: Solanum commersonii (assembly GCA_029007595.1). Taxonomy (NCBI): domain Eukaryota; kingdom Viridiplantae; phylum Streptophyta; class Magnoliopsida; order Solanales; family Solanaceae; genus Solanum; species Solanum commersonii. Next base: position 3,029,788 of record JAJTWQ010000055.1, on the reverse strand, counting down.
CGGTTTTCAGTTATGCTCGCATTTCGTTGTCTGAGTCTTCACATCTTTTAGATTAATTTAGTCTGGCTTTAAAACCTTGGATTTCCATTTCCCAAAATATTCTTCTTACAAGAGATTCATCAATACTCTTTATGAAAAAAGAGACCTTCATCAATACTGTTTATGAAGGATATATAGTTTTTGAGCCTCTTTATGATATGGAAGATTGTCAAGATTGTGACTTGTAAGTAATCTTCACGAGACCTAGTTTATCGTCTATTTAAACTTGATCAGAATTTAGTTTGTTTGCTTAGAATCCGTATAGAGTATGATTCCATTAGGCCTTATTTGTTTTTATTAAAATTAAGATGTTTGCATTTGAATACACATGAATATTAAGATATGTATTAAGGTTAACACGTCTGAATCTAAATATGTATTAAGATCTGAATAGTACAAAATAATTAAGATGCTTGTTTCTCAACATTTGAATGTATAAAGTTCTCTTTGTTGAAAATCAATTAATACAAAAATTCAAATAAAATACTAATTAATCTAATACTCTATATAAAAAATATTAAAAGTAAATTTATATGGTGGTTGGTGGTGATTATGGGTTCTGACTGTACGTGGTACGTAATTGGCAGTGGCAGCTGCTGATAGTAATGGTTGTGGGTAGTAACATTGAAATTCTCACATTTATTTGAAAGATACTAAGCTAGCTGTGATAGCTAGCTGTGATGGTAACTGACAATAATGATGGTTGATGGAGGTGGCAGCTGATAATGTGGTGGATGATTTTGATAGATAATGGTGATGATTGGTAGTTAACCATCCAAAACATGCCTTAACCAATGCAAGGCTATCATTTTTTTAGTGCTCTGTCACTTGGGCTCCTTGTTTGTGTCAAATTACTAATTTCAAATGGTTATTATTGCTACAAGTATATTGTTTGGATCCTCACAAATACACTGAAAACTTGTTAGAATCTTGATGTCCCTTTGTCCAACACAGACTTGTATTTTATACATAGTCATCCATAAAACAATAATGGTGCTGCCACCTTGTCTAGCTGGTGTGTGTGTATGTGTTTTTTTTTTTTTTTTTTTGATTTTTTAAATTTCTCTTTCTTTCCCGTTGAGTAAAGTTTGCATTGTTGTTTATTACCCTGAAGTTATAACAGGGGCACAACCAGAATTAGGCACCTTTATCCTACTTGAAATTAAGTAATGCAACATAACCTTCTTGCGTGGAGTTTGCAAACTGCATCTTATGTACATAATAAATTTTACTTTTTTTGGAAGTTGTACTCCTTGCTTTTCAATTTATTTGTGCTACTTTCCTTTTTAGTATGTTTTAAAAAAATCACTTTCTATATTTAGTAATTCTTTACACTCAATATCCTACATGTCATATTTAAAACCCTTAGACTCAAAGGGCAGTTTGGTTCATTACCCACATCTTAGTTTAAGATCACAAGATCCTATAGTCTTCATTATTTTTCTGAAACTCCTTATCGAGTCAAATTAAGACAAACAAATTGAAACGGAGGGAGTAATAATTTTAAAGGTTCTTTTTTTTTGTATGCAACAGTGTAACATAGTTGTCAATAAATGGGGTGCAAGCCTTGGAGACCAAGACTCAAATCCCAGGAGACAAAGAATACTAGGTGATTTCTTTTCATTTGCAAGCTTAGTGGGCAGAGTCCTTGTTACTTATGCTGCTGGGAGGAAGTGGTATCGTTAGGATCGTTAGGTAAGGGTTAGGATCTTTAGGTAAGGATCAGGGTGATATATACGTTCAATTTGTTAAAGGGGAGGCTGAAATCTTAGAGTTCAATGGAAGAGAGAACTCTGTTCTCTTGTTTTTTTGGTTAAAATATGACTTAATGATTTATTCATCAGAAATCCCTTTCAATAGGAGTTTTATAACATCAATAGGAAGTCTAATCCTTAAAAAAGTAGGAAACCTAAATCCTTTCCAAAGTAACAACTTAGCTTAACTTAATCCTTCTGAAGCTATGAAACACTATGTTGCTTGAATTTGGGTGTGGGTATCCAAGATGGGTGCGGATCCGAGAGTCGGATTCGACAAAATAAATTTTAATTTGGGGGGGGGGGGGGTTACGAATTCGAGTATGGATACGGGTGCGGGGATTCGGCTATAACGTTCAACATTATAAAAATAGATTTATAAAGATAATCTAAATTTGAGAGATATTTTGTAGAATTCAATTTGGAGTCAAATGTGACAATAATTTTCCTAGTCTTATCTCCTAACCAATTATAAAGCTAAAAAAATTATGTGTAAATGATCATATTAAGATTTGTTGTCCAAGTCATTAAGGGATTTTTACACTACATAATAGTCCAACAAAGTACACAACACTGATTATACAAAGAGTAAGCCCATGAAAGGTAAAATGTCATTAGAAGTGGTTAGGCCCAAATGTTTAGTTGCAGTCCATAAAGGGTAAACAAGACATTTAAAGAATCTCTGCAAAATCATAGTTTATATATTTTATTAAATCTTCCTCACTAGTCGCCACTGCCTCTACGAAAACAACAAGACCTCAACCCTAGCTCATTCCTACTCTCTGTCTCTCTGCCAAGATGCGGCCAAAGTTCGATCCATCTCTGGTCGTCTCTCTCTGCCAAAATGCTCTGAAGTTGGATCCATTTCAGGTCGTCGAGTTTTTCAAATTCTCAATTTCCCCCATCAAATTTGTTCTTGACTTTGGTCAAAGTATCCGGATGGCATTGACAGAATCTGACACGCACCCCACACCCCGCACCTGTACCTGCATGAGTGTCACGTAGAGATGGGTTCGGCAGACAATGAAGAGTCCGCGCTACATAGATGAAACATAAATCCTATTCTAGAATAATAGAGAAAGTTACTAAAATATAATTAATTAATAAATAAATCTACTTAAAAATATAAATAAATATTTAATTAATTGACTTCCCTGCCTGCAAAACAGGTATATAGTGGAATGGTCGAGGTGTGTGCAAGCTTGCCTATGCACCAGTGTTTTTTTTTCAAAGAAGTGCTAAATTTTTTCTAGGGTTGCCTAAAATATAGTGTGCATAAGATTTTAGGTGGTTAATCAGGGTTGATGATAGGGACAGTGCAGCAGATTTGCACTGCCTTACCCTACAAGGAATAGTTGACAGCTGGACACTCATTTCTACTCTTCTTTGTTTCCGTTTGTTTTTACAGAATTCCCTTTTTCTTTTCTGACTTGCTTTCTAAGGATATCAAGGAATTGTAGTCTTTTTTCCTTTTCCTACTTCATTCCTTGAATGTCTGAATGTAATGTCAAAGTACTAGAGGTATATGGAAAAAAGGAAAATGTATTGTTAAATAAGGGAATGAATAAACAGAAAATGAAAAGGAGGGTAGACAATGAATAATTACTTTTACTAGGAAATTTCATATGCCAATACCTTTTATATATAATAGAAATATATAATATTTTCTTTTAGGGGTGGGAGATGGGGGTTGAGGTTGAGGAAACGGGGAAGACGTGCGCACATCACTTCCCTATGTGGCTAAAATTTGGCCGCTTTTCTGAGTAAAATGCTCTTCATAGTTCTTTTTCATTTTATTTTGACAGTTATATTGATGAAATGCAGATTATAAACCTATCTAAATAAAGAGATAAACATAAATAAGTACATCCGACTGAAGATGCAAGTAGCACTACTGGAGTATAATTTGAAAAAAGAACATGAGATAGTTTCATAATATTGTAGGTAGACCTCCAAAAACACCCATATGTAGGTGTTAAACCACAACTATTGAAGGTATTAAAAAGAGATCAGGTAGATCTAGAATCACGTGAAAGAAAGTTATATCAAGGGTGTGTTTGTTAAGAAGGAAAATGTTTTTGTCGAAACTATTTTCTTAGAACATAAGTGATTCTCTTATTTTCTGAGTTATATCAAGGGTGTGTTTGCTAAGAAGGAAAATGCTTGTGTCGAAACTATTTTCTTAGAACACAAGTGATTTTCTTACTTATTTTCTGATTTACGGTAAGCAAGCATAAAATGTTGTTCAAAAGCATTTATATATAATCAATGTAAACACTAAGGAGAGTGGGGTGGGGGTAAGGGTGGTGCAGGTGGGGCTTATGGGGAGTGGATATGGGATGTGTTGTATTGGAGGATGGTGAGGAGTGGAGTGCCACTTATGGGTTTTCTCGTTTTTAAGGAACTTGTTTTTTAATAATTTGACCAACCAAAACATGAAAAAGTTGGTTTCTTTTTTTCTTGTAAAATGTTTTTCCAACGTACCAAACATTTTGTAAAAGATATACAATCTCTTGGAATCGAGGCAAACTTCACGAAAGATAGAACAAATTGTAAACAAAGGTCTAATAAGTCTGTTTGGCCAAGCTTCTAAGGTCAGCTTATTTTGAAAAGAGTTTTTTTTTCCAAAAGTGCTTTTAAGAAAACAACTTTTGGTGAGAAGCAGTTTGTGTTTGGCCAACAAAATTTAAAACAATTTCGAACAACAATTAATGTTTGGCCAATTTTTTTTGAAGTGCTTGTAAGTGTTTTTTTCTCAAAAAGTGTTTTACGGAAAAACTGTTTTTGTAGCTTTTAATAAACAACTTCTGCCACTCCACTGAAGCACTTATTTTTTCTCAAAAGCTTTGACCAAGAACCTCACTTTTTAAAAATAAGCACTTTTGGCCTCTCAAAAGCTTGGCCAAACTGGCTATAATTATGTGATACTTACTAGTTGGGTTACGGTTTAAGCGTGTTGGTATGTTTACATTAGATTTAGTGTTTGCCTAGTTTGAGTGAATTAAGAAATATTTAGATCAGTAGGAAACGTAGAGAACCTCTTAGTTTTAGTGAACTCTAATTGTTTGGTATTGCAATGGAACAGGTCCAAATGGGGAAATGGATAATGCTGATTTGTATTAGTTACCCAACTAAGAGTCCGTTTGGATTGGCCGAATTAGTAAGGAAGTCTTAATCATGTCCTGTATGTTTCCTATGTATATTTAGGGTCTATTGGGCTACCTTCTGATTTTGTAGTATGCCTTTTGTGTACATACTATACTCATCCTGATAAACATGTTATTTTCTTCTATCTTATGTGCCATCAAATTCTCCCTCTTTCACACTATTTTCTTGTTGGGTCCAATGTACACATACATTTCTTGTTGAAGGGGCGTGAGGGTGGAAGGGTGGAATTTGTATTCTGTACCAAAGGTTATGCTATTGTGTTACTACTTATGCTACTTTTATCTTTTTATACTTTTATGTTACTACTGCATTTATTTTGTATGTAAAATGTTGGTTGAAATTAATTTAAATGGAGAAACATGGTTACTGAGAATTCTTGCTGCAATTGCATCTGACAGTGGGTGTGTTATTGTTGTTTGTTATTACTGTTTAATTCTTTCTTCCTAAATTTCTTCTTTGACAGGTTGGAGAGGACTGAAGCAACCCTTTCACTGGGATCACAGATCAATTTTTTCTTTAACCTATGAGATTGTTGTTTCCCCGTTTTCACCCATTGGCCTTTTGTCCTTCGTTATGCCAATATTATCTTGCATGACTTGATGTTTAGAGCAATCTATGGCTCATTTGGCTTCTTTTTATCTACTTTGTAACTGTTACTACCAAAATGGAATTATATAACAAAAGGAAGGAGAAGAAATAATTGCTTTTATCTGCATCTTCTTTGTTGTGTTGTGTTTCACTCCTTTGCTGATGGAAGTATTCTGTGGCCTCTGAGCTTATGAAGTAGAAATTGTTGAATAAAGTTTCCTCCCTTTCCAAATTTTTCAATGAGCTATGTATTTGCTCTATGGCACTTGCACAATTTTCATGAATTTAATAAATTGGGATAATATCATTTTTAGTCCCTCGGTTATGAGTATATTTTAATTTTGGTCTTTGTGATATATGACTTGACACGATTGATCTTCAATTAATCAAAATATAGCGCTTTTGGTTCTTTTATGTAGGAAATCTGATATATTTAGACTAATTTAGAAGTATATTTTACTCTAAAATATGAAATTATTACACTAGTTTAACATAACATGAGGAAGTACAGGGTGGGACTGTTAATAATTTAAGAAACAATTGCGACTATTTACAAGAAATGGATCAAAAATGTATATCTCGAATAATTGAAGGTTAAACATGGTTAATTGGATACCAAAAGGATGAAAATAAGAGTTTACTAATAATTGAGGGATAAAAAAACTACATGACCTAATAAATTTGATGTGATTTTATTTCCTATATCAATTAAAAGATCGAATTATTAATTTAATTCAAGAATTAGTCGGTGTTTGGATTGGCTAAGTGCATGGAGGCAAATAACTAGTTCCATAGGGTTCACAATATTTATAAAAGCAGATGAAGCATTATTTATTTATAGCATCTGAAACACAAGTAATTTGTTTTGTGTTACATACCACAATTTATTCAACAAAACACCAAACACACATAGAACTTCTTTTCATTTTCTTCAGAATTATAACGTTCATCTTATTCAATTGCCATGTGTGTTTGTTGTGTCGCTCATGCATGAACAATCAGGACAAGGACATTCAATCTTTTCATTAATAGAACTAGTCATGCAAGAGCAATCAGGGCAAGGACACTCAACCGTAGTTAACAAATTCCTTGTCCTTGGTAAGCTTAAATTCACTGAGTATGTTATTGGTATGACCCTTGACTCAATAGTTTCAACATCGCTCTCAATCGACTCAATGCTTCCAACATAGAAGCAAAGTGCAACAACCATGAAAATCAACACAACTGATATTTTCTTCCCCATGATTTGAATTGTTTTTTTTGCTATATATTGATGTGGTTGCTCAAAGCAATTGAATTGTTGAAATTTATAGTCATACATTTTTTCGATGTTAACATTGAATAATTAGTACTAGCTGGGATATCTATGTTGTATTAGAAGAAGCTAATTAGTATATGCTTTTTGGTATTCTCTATCTCGTCTATATATGTTTCTTTAAAAATAGTGATGCCAAATTCTCATGGAAAATTAAGATGGAATTGACGCCCCCTATGGACCATATAAGGCATCAATTGAAATGACTACCTAATCCATATCTTGATTTAAACTAATATAACTTATAAGAAGTTTGTACGAATGAGTTTATCCATGCTCATAGGTTTCATAAGTTTGTTCAGTAACTAGTTAAAGTTATGTAGGTATTAGTATTGTAGTAGTTAGTTATGACTTATGAGTAAATGTTTATATTATTTAAGGTAAGTATTAGTTATATATATGAAAGAATTATTTATTTATATATTAGTTTTTCACCTTCTATCCTGCATAAAATGATACATAGATATCCTCATAACTTAAACATGCATTAATTGTGCGTGTTTCTAAATTGTCAATCAAACGCCGTATTAATTTAATACATGAATAACTTATTTCATATCTACCTACCAAACGTCATATAAGTTATACAAAAATTAATACCTAATAAACGTGTTTCTTATCTAACTACCAAATGATCCCTGCACATTTATAATATGTACCGATAATAGATATAAATTTTTTAACATGGTGAGAAAAGAAAAAACCGTAAGAAGTTTAAGACGTGAAACACCAACAAAAATATTATTCCTTCCATTCTAATTTTTTTTGTCTTAGTTTTGACATAGCACAAAATTTAAGCAAATAATAAAGTAGAAAAAATTGCGTAATTAGCAAACATATGATATGTATTTACAATACACCATTATAATTTGAAAGAACTACAATTTATAACTATAGTTAGGGTTTTGTTGCTATTTTCTCTCTCCTCCTCGCCTCTCACTGCCTCCTCTCTCCCAACACAAATACAAATGATAACAATCAATTATACAAACACAAATATTAACGGTCAATTATACAAATGATAACAATCCATTATAATAAGAGTCAACAATATCTATATCCTTAATTTTCAGTGAAACAAAATACAAATACACATGTATTCACAGATACATTTGATAACAAACAATTATACAAATACAAATGTTGAACTTGATACAAATTGAATTCGTTAATACAATTGATACAAATGGTAACAATTAATTATACAAATACAAATGTCTCACTTGATATAATTGTAATTCGTTGATACAATTTACATTGATACAAATTGTATTCGGTACTACAATTGTATTCATTGATACATATACATACTAATTAGTATATACAGTTATCCAGCAAATATACAAATATAGTCATTGATATATATACATATTAGTTACATATATATAATTATCTAGTAGATATACAAATACAATTCGTCTATCTCCTCTCTTTGCCCTCTCTCACTCGCCTCTCTCATTCTCGCTCACCTTTCTCCCTTTTAAGATGTAGCTACGATTCGTATTTAAGCAAACTTAAGTTATTTTGCTTCATTATGTTTTAAGCCTTTGCAATTTTTGAAAGTTCCTCAATAAAGAACACTTTTGAATTTTTTGGTTTTAAATTAAAGAAATATAGAATGTACCAAAATTTTCATAACTTTGTGGTTAAACATGTCATGTGGAAAATTAAATTAATGAATTACCAAAAAATAAGAACTAAATATTTTTTTAAAACAGATTAAAAAGAAAAGTATTGATAAATGATATGAAACAGAGTGAGCATGTGAATATCTGATCTAAGCTGAAGAAAGGCTTGATTAGCGACCACTTTATGCTATTTGCTGTCAGTGAACAGTTACTTCAGTTATAAGTATTGGTTGAAAATGAGGTTCTTTATAATCACTTCATAAGACTAAAGAAAGAAAGTTTCAAATAGGAAAATGCATTTCACATGCGCTTACCATCGTGCCTACCATCGTGTCAAAAGCTATAGCTAATAGCAAAGACATAACTTTATTTCTCAACTAAGTCCACTAAGAAAGCATCATGTTCGATCATGACTCCGATCCAGATACCTCGTGGGCCTTGCCAAAGACAGGATGCTAACATTACTCAACAATCCCCCTCCCAACACAACACTTACCATCATGCCAAAAGCTATATATTCTTCAAAGAGCAGCCTTTCTGCTATTATAAGAACCAAAACATGGTAACTTCTAGGTGGCACTTACTTGAAAATTAAGTTCACAAACTCTGTTTAGTTGTTCACAGTTTGCAAAAAGTTTTAAAACCATTTTGTATACTCTGATTTTGAAAATTTTCAACCAAATGCCTAGACATGTTCACAACTCATGTTTGCTTGTTTGAATCACTTTCTTGCACAATATATGAAGGAGATTGCACCTTTCAAAGAGAGAAAATGCCAGTACTATTATTGTTTTTTATAGCCTTTCAAATGATAAGAATCAATCCATCCAATCAAAATTGTTTCTTCTTTGTTAATGTACAAGGCAGTTGATTATCCTGCTTTTTTTTTTTTTTTATGATTGTGGTGTTCGGGTGAGCTTTCGCTTACTTTGACTAATTTCACGAGATACCTACCACCTTCCACCAACAAGAGCTATCAGGTTATTGTGCTAATTGTTGTCAGTGAATAGTTACTACTGTTGTTGAAAATGAGATTTCTTATACTTCATAAGACAAAAGAAAGGAAGTTTCAAATTGCATTTCACACAACAGTTTGACTATTCACAGAATGAGTATCAATTTTCAGAAAGTAGTCCATCATGCAGCCAGTTTCTCATCACCAAGAATGCCTCTTCTGCATCTTTATCGTCTTCTAAAGATTGAGGTCGATGGGCAAAACCATGACCCCTTCCTTCAAATACCACCATTTTGCAACCATTCACGTTATTTTCAACCTCCTTCAACACATTCACAGGACAAAGTGGATCATTGTCACCAGCAATAAGTAGTAGTGGTACCTCAATCTTGCTAGCAACAGATAAGTCGATCCGTGTGCCATAGAATGAGATCCCAACACCAAACTCACTACCCTGGTCTTGAGCCAATATGTCTATTAACAGGCCACCGCCAAAGCAAAATCCAATCACTCCAAACTTCTTTGATATTCCTGCAGCCACAAATTCATCGGCCATCCATTTAGTCGATGTGAAAATGTCTCTCACAACCTGTTGTTTGTCTACACTACCGATCCATTGCTCAAACAAAGCTTTGGGTTCATCCTTTCTCCATGGATTTCCACGGAACACATCTGGTACCAGAACACTGCAAAATTCAACAAGGAATTCAATTCATGACTCGAACTTGGTTGATTCTCTTGCACATGGTATGAAGTATGATTACCAAAGGAAGCACCTTTTATAAATAGAGAAGGTATACGATGACTTACTTGTATCCATTGCATGCAACACGGTATGCAAAATCTCTCGTAAATGAGTCCTCAAATCCAAAGATATCAGATAAGAGCAAAATGCCAGTACCATTGTTGTTCTTTACAGCATTACAGAGATAAGCATCAATGCTATCAACTCCATCCCCAATGGAAAGCTCAACTCCGTTAACTAGTTCACAAGCCTCATCCTCTACTTTCACATTGCAATTAAAGACTTTGTATTTCTTAGTCTTTCTGAAGGATAACGAAATAGTACCCCAACACTTCACATAGTTTCTCTGGACAATAACTGAAGCATGACAGTCAGCCCTTCATCGAGAATCATCAAATAATTTTAAGCAACTCAATCACAACTTATAAAAACACTATTACTTTGTTTCTTTGTTAGTGTGTGTATTCTTTGAATCTACTAGGAAATAAGGAACAACGAATGGAGATTTTTAGAACGAACTGAGCTTTTAATTAGAAGATAGTACTTATTTTCAGAACCGCAGAGTTTAGGGTAATACAAATTTGTCTCATATTCAGTTTTCTATTGTGGGAAGAGCATGGTCTCAGCAACAAGAAGCTAAACATATAACCAATTGCATAGGATTCACAATATTCATGAAACTAATCAAACATGAGACACTGTTATTTATTTATAGCTTCTGAGGCAATGAAACACAAACGGAAAATTCCTTATTTTCTGTTACAGCAGTCAAGAACCACAATTTATTCTACACAAAAGACAATCTAACATTTTTGTTTGTTTTCGAAAACCTTCACCGACATTGGAAACTCGAAAGTTTCCAATCTTGTGGTCTTGTTTCAATGACCTTCTGTTTTTGCTGAGTCAGTCATGCAGGAACAATCAGGGCAAGGACATTCAACTTTCTCATTAATAGAACTAGTCATGCACGAGCAATCAGGACAAGGACATTCAACCGTAGTTAGCAAATTTCTTGTTCTTGGGAAGTTTAAGTTTACAGAGTATGTTTTGAGTAAGAAGCTTGACTCAATGGTTCCCGGAGTTTCGACATGACTCTCAATTGACTCGCTCGTACTGACATAGAAGCTAAGTGCAACAACCATGAAAATCAAGGCAACTGAGATATTCTTAGCCATGGATAAAAAAAATTGAGTTTAGTACCTGTGTAATACTTTTGCTATTATTGATGTGGAATGTTGCTCAAAGAAATTGAATTGTTGAAATTTATAGTGATAGATTGATAATATTGTTCGATTATAACATTGAATAATTAGAATATATCTATGTTATATTAGAGTATATGCTTCTTGGAATTAGTGTTCCCAAACAGTGATTTGTCTTGGAAAGTTAAGATGCTATGGGTGCCGCCTATGGAGTATAAAAGAAAAGTGAGTCGTACAAATTGGGCCAAGCCAAAGGAAGTAGTATTTAGTCGTACATAATATTATACAGATAATTTATATGTATCATTCAGAAGCTAAATACTAAGCAAAGTCAGAAAAAACATACCGAAAATGAAAGATGAAAAGGAGCATCAAGTGGTGTCTCTCTTCTTTTAAGGAGACTGCTCGTAGTCGTTCTTGGAGCTGTTGAACACACAAGGGCTGACTCCATTTTTCCAACTCTGTTTTCTGGTAATCAAGTAAAGATATGTGTCAAATACAGAGAAAAAAAGAAAAGAAAAGAAAGTTGACTAACTAGTGGACAATGGAGAAAATATCTTTGCTTTCAACAATTAGAGCCTCACATGTTAAATATCTCTATGTTTATCTTCTTTCTTTGCCAACAAGGACCTCAATCCTAAATAATTTCACAAATGTTAGTCAATAGAATCTTCCCTTTCTTTTTTTTTCAACTCATTGACACATTTAAAATTTTGCCTACGTGAGTTCGTCAAAGTATGGCCATTCTGAATTAAAGATAGCATAATAATGGTGTTAGGTGGGTGATAGGTATCCGATGAAATAGTAGAACTGCATCTAAATTAGCCCAACCAATTATAAAACGGAAAAGGGTCAAAATTGCTCCTGAACTATGCGAAATAGACCACTTATACCCTTCGTTACATTTTATGATAAAAAATGCCCCCGCCATGATCCTATGCCGAGGCGAATTTAAGTTTAAAAAATGGATCACCGGTGTGGTCATTCGAAAAAATTTGATATATCTACTTGTATAATTCGTAAAATATATCAAATAGCAACTGAAGGAACCTATGATCACAAATGACTGGATGGCTCACTGGTTTGGGTGTTTGTTTTCCACTGTGGATCGATTCCCAATTGCTACATTACTTTCTTTTAAAATTAAAAAGCACTGCACCATTTATTGGATTTATAGATGAAAAAGAAGGATCAAAATATAACATATACTACTAAACTAATAGAGAACGTATAAAAATAATTACGTAACTATTGTACGATTATGTACATTTCATTTAATAACATGGTATGAACACTTCGTCTTTATAAGTTTTAACTCTACTATAAGGGGCGTATCAAAAGAATTGATCTCTTAGTTACAAAATTACACTATATATAAAGTTAAAATTATCTTGTAATACCGTCTATGGCAAGATTCAAACGTGCTTCTAACTTACACATCATGTATTGTATTTTCGTGTTAAACTCACACATCATTTGTCTCACAAATATTATAAAAAAATTCCTTAAAAAAATAATAATATTTGAACCTCCTTTAAATTATTTGTATGTTTACTCTAATATAGATAGAGCGCAAAAATATATACAATTAAATGTTACTTCATTACCTCTTCCTTCTACCTAAAAAAAAGCATTAAATTGGGTTAGAATCTTGTGTACATATAATGAGTATCTGAATCTAAAGAGGAATTGAGAAAAAAAAATCAAATTTAGGCGAATTGGGGTGAGAAAACGAAGAAGGAAAAAGTCGAGCCGATCTCGGCACGCAAGTCCGTGTCACGGACTTGCTCCCCCAGTGCACAAAAATCACCTACGCGTCACGGATAGGACGTAGACTCCTCTTTTTCAAAATTAATTTTGCGATCAAATATTTAAATACATTTCCGTATCACGAACTTGTTCCCAGACAGTAATTTCTTGATCGTTTCTCATGTTTAACTATCTAAAAACACTCCTAAACATCACAAGATCTTTCCTATCACGAATCACAACCTTGAATTCATAATTCAAATTGAAGGTACAGTTAAGAGTCAATTCTTAAGAGTTATTCGAGTCATTTTATGAAGTCTTTTGCAAATCTTTTAAACTTGTTTTAAGACTTAAGCATTGAGATTGAGAAAGAGTAAAGTCGAGTTCATTTCTTTAAAATGTTAAATAAGGACTATGTATTCCCAAAGAGTAAACGTTTTCACATTTAAGATGAGAGGAAACACCAATTTTCAAATGAGTTTTCATGAGTAGTTTTGAGTCCCATCTTTTTTAAGAGATAAGATTTTTGAGTAATAACCTCAAATCACAGAGAAAGAGTAAACATATGAGCTGAGTATATTTTGGGAGTAGTATTGAGCATCGATATGAGAACTAGTTCATAATAACAGTTTTCATAAACCATGTAGCCAACGTGGGTAGAAAGGGTCATATTTTTTAGATGATTCCTTAATGTTTTTTAGCATAGACTAGTGGATCCACTTAGTTGAGACGTTCTATATCCTGACAAGCTATAGGATAGTTTTGGCAGAGTGGGCGAGACGTTGTATCATCAAATAGCTCATCGTGATGGTTGTCAGTTCGAGAAACTCCCACAAAATTATATTACTTTATTATATATGTATATTGATTTGTTACCTACTATTTAAATTTTTTATATAAACTGCATCTTTACTGTTGTTTATTTCTGCATTGAGTTGAGTAAAGTTGAGGTAACTGTTTCTTTCAGAATTTAGTTCAAGATTTTGTCATGTTTAGTTTTCTCCTCGCATGCTTGTACATTCAATGTAATGATGTCATTTGGCCTGCATCATTTTATAATGCAGATACAGGTAACTAGGATCAGCATTCAATGCCTCGTTGATCCAGTCGAGCACTCAGAGTCAGTTGGTGAGCCTCCTTCCTTTTCGGAGGATCCCTTTGGTTATGTTTTGTTTTATTGCTTTTGGCTATTTCATTTGTTAAGATGATTGGGGGTCTTGTCCCGATATCTCTCTTAGTATCTAGAGGCTTCATATACAGTTAGATATGAGTTCTTTAGTCTTGATGTTTCAGTTAGTTGATTTTAAAGACTTGAGTTGACATTTTGGCTAAGTTGAATGTTATTTTCTAAAACATTCTCAATTTATCTATTTAGACAGTTCATTTAAGTACTTTTTCTATTGAGTAAGTATTCCTCTTAGAGTCTAGCCAGGCCAAGGGTTTGCTTGGGGACAACAATGGTTCTCGAGTGCCACTCCCGCCTAGGGTGTAGGCTCAGGGCGTGACAAACTTGGCATCAAAGCCATGTTTCAAGAGTCCTAGGGAGTCTATGAAGTCGTGTCTGTAGATTCCTAGTTATCGGTATGAAGTGTACCACATCTATAATTAGGAGGCTGTAACATTTAGGAACTATCTCACTTCTTTCATATTCACTTCGTGCGATAGAGTTAATCTCTATAAAATTTCTTGCTAAATCGTGCTTCCGTGTGTCTTTCAGATCATGCCTCTACGAAAAGTTGTCAGAGGTCGTTCTGCTAGGAGAAATATTGAGGAGCAAGGGGTACCTAATGTACCTAAAGTGCAACCCCAAGGAGAGGTCACCAATGCTGAGTTCCGGAAGCTATCTGGATGATGAGTCAAGTTATGACCAATCAAGCTGGACAGAGAGAGAATCGACAGGAAGTGGTTGATACTTCTAGTTTTCGTGAATTTTTAAGGATGAATCCTCCAAGCTTCACTGGTTCAAGCATCACTGAGGATCCGAAAAACTTTGTAGAGGAACTTCACAAAGTGTTTGAGGTTATGCGCATTTCTGATGCTGAGCGGGTAGAACTAGTTGCATATCAACTGAAGAATGTCGCTAGAATTTGGTTTGACCAATGGAAGAAATGTAGAGCTGATGGTGCATCGATTTTAAGTTGGGTTGTGTTTGAGAGTGCCTTCTTGGGGTGTTTATTTCCCCAGGAACTTAGAGAAGCAAAGGTACGATAATTACTTACTCTTAAGCAGGAATCAAAGTGTTCATGAGTACAGTCTGAAGTTCACCCAACTTTCCCGTTATACCCCAGAAATGGTTGCGGATATGAGGAGTAGGATAAGTCTGTTTATTGCTGGACTGTATCATCTGTCGAGTAAAGAAGGTAAGACTGTGATGCTAATAGGTAATATGGACATACTGAGGCTGATGATTCATGTGCAGCAGGTTGAGGAGATAAGCTGAGGGATAGGGAAGAGTTCAGAAACAAAAAGGCTAAGACATCTAGGAATGAATCCAGGCAGCAGAAGAGTAATGCCAATCGGGCATCCTTCCAACAAAACCAAAAGGGACCTGCTCCATCATCTGCGAGTGCACTTGCACCAAGGAACAAAAGTGAGTACAATAGTCAGAATTCACAGCACTTCAGAGCTAGACCTGCACAGTCTCAAGGTTGTGTAGCACAAGGAGGTAACTGGGCTCCTGTGTGTGCTAAGTGTGGTAGGAACCACCCAGATAAGTGTCGCGATGGCTCCACTAGTTGTTTCAAGTGTGGTCAAGAGGGTCACTTCATGAAAGAGTGCCCTAAGAATAGGCAAGGTAATGGGAATCAGGGCAATATAACTCAATCTTCTTCAGTTGCTCCTCCAGACAGAGCTGCACCTAGAGGAGCTACATTAGGGACCGACGAAAGGGCAAACCGTCAGTATGCTATCACTACTCGCCAAGAGAAAGAGAATTCTCCAGATGTTGTTACTGGTATGATCAAAGTCTTCACTTTTGATGTTTATAATTTGCTAGACCCAGGAGCGAGTCTATCTATTGTGACTCCTTATATTGCCATGAATTTCAATATTCTTCCCGAGCAACTTACTGAGCCTTTCAGTGTTTCTACACCTGTTGGTGAGTCTATTCTAGTTGAGAGAGTCTATCGTGATTGTACCATTTCCTTCAATCACAAAAGCATCATAGCTGATTTAGTTGAGTTAGACATGGTAGATTTTGATGTCATTTTAGGTATGGATTGGCTTCATGCCTGTTATGCCTCAATTGATTGTAGAACTCGAGTTGTTAAGTTCCAGTTTCCTAATGAGCCAGTTATAGAGTGGAGTAGCAGTTCAGCAGTGCCTAAGGGTCATTTCATTTCGTACCTTAAGGCGAGGAAGTTAGTTTCCAAGGGTTCTGTCTATCACTTAGTCCAAGTTAATGATTCTAGTGTTGAGACGCCTCATATTCAGTCAGTTCCAGTTGTGAGTGAGTTTCCAGAAGTCGTTCCAGATGATCAACCCAGAGTCCCTCCTGAGAGAGAAATAGAATTAGGTATAGATATTCTTCTTGATACTCGTACTATCTTTATTCCGCCATATAGAATGGCCCCAACAGAGTTGAAAAAACATTTGAAAGATCACCTAGATAAAGGTTTTATTTGACCAAGTGTCTCACCTTGGGGGAGCTTCGGTCTTATTTGTGAGAAAGAAAGATGGTTATCTTAGGATGTGTATAGATTACCATCAGTTGAACAAGGTTACCATCAAGAATAAATATCCTCTTTCGAGAATTGATAATCTCTTCGATCAACTTCAAGGTGCCACTTGTTTTTCCAAGATAGACCTTATATCAGGCTACCATCAGTTGAGAGTTAGGGAATGTGATATTCCAAAGACAGCTTTCATGACCCGTTATGGTCAGTATGAGTTCCTAGTTATGTCTTTTGGTTTGAACAATGCTCTTGTAGCATTCATGGACCTTATGAATAGGGTATTCAAGCCTTATTTAGATATGTTTGTTATCATATTCATTGATGACATTCTGATCATTTCGAGGAGCGAGAAAGATCATGATAGTCATATCAGAATAGTTCTCCAAACTCTAAAGGATAAGGAGTTATATGCTAAGTTATCTAAGTGTGAGTTTGGCTTGAGTTTGCGGCATTGTTAGGTCACATTGTTTCCGGTGATGGAATTCGGGTTGATACTAAAAAAATAGAGGCAGTGCAGAATTGGCCTAGACCCACATCTCCAACTGATATTAGGAGTTTCTTGGGGTTGGATGGATATTATAGAAGGTTCGTAGAAAGGTTCTCATCTATTTCATCCCCTTTGACTGAGTTGACGCAGAAAATAGTGAAGTTTCAATTGTTTGAGGCTTATGAGAAAAGCTTCCAGGAATTGAAAACTAGGTTGACTACTGCCCTAATATTGACATTACCAAAAGTTACACAAGGTTTTGTTGTGTATTGTGATGCGTCCAGAGTTGGGTTGGCTTGTGTGTTAATGCAGAATGGTAAAGTTATAGCTTATGCCTCCAGACAGCTGAAAGTTCATGAGAAGAATTACCCAACCTATGATCTAGAGTTGGCTGCCATAGTATTTGCTTTGAAAATATGGCATCACTATCTTTATGGTGTTCATGTGGATATGTTCACCGATCACAAGAGTCTTCAGTATGTGTTTAGTCAAAAAGAGCTTAATCTCAGACATAGAAGGTGGTTAGATTTACTCAAGGATTATGACATGAGTGTTCTATATCACCCATGTAAGGCTAATGTGGTTGTTGATGCTTTAAGCAGGTTATCTATGAGTAGTACCGCCCATGTTGAGGAAGAAAAGAGAGAGTTAGTGAAAGATGTGCACAAACTTGTGCAATTAGGAGTCCGACTAATGGATTCCACAGAAGGAGGAGTAGTGGTAATGAATGGGGCTGAATCATCATTAGTGTTCAAAGTGAAAGAGAAGCAAGACCAAAACCCTATTTTGCTTGAGTTGAAGGCAAATGTTCATAAGCAAAAAATGATGGATTTTAAACAAGTGGGAGATGGTGTATTGAGGTATCAAGGTAGGTTGTGTGTACCAAAGGTGGATGAACTCCAAGAGAGGATTATGGAGGAAGCTCATAGCTCTAGATATTCTATCCATCTGGGTTCCACAAAGATGTATCGTGATTTGAGAGAGGTTTATTAGTGGAGTAGTATAAAGAAGGGCATTACAAAATTGATAAGTGTCCAAATTGCCAACAAGTTAAAGTAGAGCATCAGAGGCCCAATGGTATGGCTTAGAATATAGAGATTCCGGAATGAAAGTGGGAGATGATTAATATGGACTTTATTACAAGTTTTTTGCGGTTAGATAGGCAACACGATTCCATTTGAATGATTGTCGACCGAATGACTAAATCAACCCATTTCTTGCCAATAAAGACTACCCATTCAGCAGAAGATTATGCTAAGTTATATATCCAAGAGGTAGTCAGACTTCATGGGGTTTCGGTGTCTATTATTTCAGACAGAGGTGCACAATTTACTGCACAATTTCGAAAGTCATTCCAGAAAGGCTTTGGTTCAAAGGTGAACTTGAGTATTGCTTTTCATCCTCAGATAGATGGTCAAGCAGAAAACACTATTCAGACTCTAGAAGATATGTTGAGGGATTGTGTGATTGATTTCAAAGGTAATTGGGATAATCACCTACCTCTCATTGAGTTTTCTTATAACAATAGTTACCACTCTAGCATCCAAATGACTCTGTATGAGGCACTTTATGGGAGAAGATGCAGATCTCCTATTGGATGGTTTGAGGTTGGTGAAGCTGGGTTAATAGGACCAGATTTGGTTTATGAAGCTATGGAGAAAGTGAAGGTTATTCAAGAGAGGTTGAAAACAGCGCAGAGTCGTCAGAAATCCTACACTGATGTTAGGAGAAGAGACCTAGAGTTTGAAGTATATGATTAGGTATACTTGGAGGTTCACCCATGAAGGATGTTATGAGATTTGGTAAGAAAGGGAAGTTTATTCCCCGGTATATTGGTCCTTACAGAATATACAAAAAGGATAGGTAATGTAGCTTATGAGTTAAAGCTACCCCAAGAATTAGCAGCAGGTCATCCGGTATTCCACATTTTGATGTTAAAAAGTGTATAGGCAATCCTTCACTTATTATACCTATAGAAGATGTTGGTATTAAGGATATATTATTTTATGAGAAGATTCCTGTTCAGATTCTAAATCATCCAGTTCGCAAGTTGAGGACCAAGGAAGTAGCATCAGTCAAAGTTCTACGGAGGAATCAGTTTGTTGAAGAAGCTACTTGGGAAGCTGAGAAGGACATGAAGAAGAGATATCATCATCTCTTTGAGTCTGGAGACATTCAAGATCAAGGTACTAATTCTCTTCTTAGTACTCTTTATTTGATATACTTAATGTGTTAGATTTGCTTGTTGGGTGTTTGAGTTGAATGTTAGATGTTACACCCTTAGCCTACTAAGAGTAATCTCATTCTAGGAAAAATGTTCCCAAGGGGGAGATATTGTAACACCCCACTATTGAAATAATTAGAATTATAAGAAAACATTTTTGGAAATAATCAAATTTGGAAAGTTTGGCAAAGTTAAGCTAAGTATGAGTTTTGGGTCAACTTTAAATGACCATACCTCATAGCAAAGGATGAGTTAGGTGGGCTAAAAGATACCATAGGGAATATGTTTGAATTATCTTTCCAACACCACTGAGTTTGATCAATTTCAAGTTCGTATGAGGGAGATATTCACATTTGAAGTCGGGTTGTCTAGATAAGGAAAGTCTAAACCGGATTTTAGGAGGGTATGCTGGTCTTTTCCGTACCCAATTAATTTGTTTCATTTTTAGAAGTTTAATTGGGGTCTAAACTGAGTTAGTTCAGTTTACGCATTTACCAAATCACACTAGGGTTTTTGGAGAAAGGAGAAGAAAAGTTCAAGATTCGCCAAGTTCTTGCGATTTTGGTTGTGAATTTCGCCAAGGATTCAATCCTACGAGGTATATGAGTTAACATAGTGTTGGGTTTGTTCACCCATGCACCAAACATGTTTATTTCAGTGTAATTTTCGTCCTAAAATATTGAGGGTTTGATGTTCTTGAGTTGTGTTCTTGAATTTCTTTCATTACTGAACTTAGATGGGGTCGATGAGTTTCTAGAGAGAGTTTTATCGATTTTAAGAGTTGTTTTGGGTTAGAATATTGTGTACATATACTGGGTATCTGAATCTAAAGAGGAATTGAGAAAAAGAATCGAATTTAGGCAAATTAGGGTGAGAAAATGAAGGGAAAAAAAAGTCAAGCAGATTTTGGCACGCAAATCTGCGTTGCGGATAGGACGTGAACTCCTCTGTTTCAAAATTAATTTCGCGATCAAATATTTAAATACATCTCCGCGTCATGGACTTGTTTCCAGACAGTGATTTCTTGATCGTTTCTCATGTTTAACTATCTAAAAACATTCCTAAACATCACAAGATCTTTCCTATCACGAATCATAACCTTGAATTCATAATTCATAATTCAAATTCAAGGTATAGTTAAGAGTTAATTCTTGAGAGTTCTTCGAGTCATTTTATGAAGTCTTTTGCAAATCTTTTAAACTTGTTTTAAGACTTAAGCATTGAGATTGAGAAAGAATAGAACCGAGTTCATTTCTTTAAAATATTATATGGAGACTATGTATTCCCAAAAAGTAAATGTTTTTACATTTAAGATGAGAGGAAACACTGATTTCCAAATGAGTTTTCATGAGTAGTTTTGAGTCCTATCTCTTTTAAGAGATAAGCTTTTTGAGTAATAACCTCAAATCACAGAGAAAGATTTATGTTTTTAAACATATGAGGTGAGTATATTTTGGGAGTAGTATTGAGCACTGATATGGGGACGAGTTCATAATAGCTCAAAGTCTCCATAAATCATGTAGCCAATGTGGGTAGAAAGGGTCATACTTTTTAGATAATTTCTTAATACTCTTTAGCATAGACTAGTGGATCCACTTAGTTGAGGCATTCTATATCCCAACAAGTTATAGGACAGTTCTGGCAGTGTGGGAAAGACGTCGTATCATTACATAGCTCATAGTGATGGTTGTCCGTTAGAGAAACTCCCACAAAATTATATTACTTTATTATATATGTATATTGAGTTGTTACCTACTGTTTAAATGCTTTATATAAACTGCATCTTTACAATTGTCTATTTGTGCATTGAGTTGAGTATCCATGAGTTAAGTGAAACTGAAGTGTTTCTTTCAAAATTCAGTTCAAGCTTTTGTCATGTTTAATTTTCCTCTCGCATGCTCGTACATTCAATGTACTAATGCCATTTGACCTGTATCATTTTATGATGGAGATACAGGTAACCAGGATCAGCATCCAGCGCCTCATTGATCCAGTCGAGCACTTAGAGTCGGTTGGTGAGCCTCTTTGCTCTCTAGAGGATCCCTTTGGTTATATTTTGTTTTATTCCATTTGGCTATTTCAATTGTTAAGATGATCGGGGGTCTTGTCCCGACATCCCTCTTAGTATCTTGAGGCTTCATAGACAGTTAGATATGAGTTCTTTAGTCTTGATATTTCAATTGTTTGATTTTAAAGACTTGAGTTCCCATTTTGACAAAGTTGAATGTTATTTTCTAAAACATTCTCAGTTTATCTATTCAGACAGATCGTTTAAGTACTTTTTCTGTTGAGTAAGTCTTCCGCTAAGAGTCTAGCCAGGCCAAGGATTCGCTTAGGGCCAGTAATGGTTCTCGAGTGTCAGTCCCGCCCAGGGTGTAGGCTAGGGGCGTGACATACTCAAAAAAAAAATTCTGAATAAACTTTATGAGGACCTCCGTAATGAGTTGGAGAAGCATTACGTATAGTCTCACCATTTTTAAGGCCTATTCTTGTATTTACCATCAAGTTTTTAGGAATTACGCTACTTTTCCAATTTTTCATGTGTATTAGCCCATGGATCTAATGCCTTAGAGCACCTTAATTTTTTTTTTTGAAAAACTTTATGAGGAACGCATTACGTATAGTCCCACCATTTTAAGGCCTATTTCAAATTTATTATCCAAGTTTAAGGAATTACTGTACTTTTCCAATTTTTCGTGTGTATTAGCCCATGAATTTGATGCCTTGAAGCACCCAAAATTGTTTTCTAAAAACTTTATGCGAATCTCCGCAAGGAGTTGAAAAATCATTACATATAGTCCCACTATTTTTAAGGCTTATTTTGCATTTACCAGCCAGACTTTAGGAATGACACAACTTTCTCGATTATTTGTGTATAAACACATGAATTTGGTGCCTTGGAGCATCCAAAATGTTACTCCGTAATGAGTTGGAAAAGCATTGCGTATCGTGCCACCATTTTTAAGGTCTATTTTTGCATTTACCAACCAATCTTTAAGAATTACCCAAATTTACCAGTTTTTCGTGTGTATTAGCCCATGGATCTGGTGCCTCCAAATTTTTTTTCCTAAAAATGACATATTAATCACTTCATCAAAGCAGATGAAAGAGAGAATAAGAAACTTACAAGATCATCAAATATATTTTTGCTATTTTTTATCAGTCTATTCGGACTAGGAGGAACGAATCCATTGCCGCGATCGTTCTTATTCTTCTTAACATCAGATGTTCTTCTTCGTCGTGTTGGCTGGTTAACTAAAAAACCAAAAAAAATATGACTATGCCCAACATACTCTGAATTTGAATTAGTCGGGCCAATACTCTTGTTTTGGCCTGATTCTGTAGAAGGATTTCTGCGATGACCATAATGGTACTTGTTAAGATGTGCAAGCTTCACAGTGTGCTATAGTACTAGGTTAAAAGTGCAGAAGAAATGCAGAAAAGAGTTTATTTAAACGACAGTGAAGACAAAAAGCTTTAACCTCCTTACTCAAGGGAGTAAAACCATGACCTGTCACACAAGATTTTCAACTGTTTTCACTAATCCCAAGCAAAAGTGAATACATACTTCAAATACACCACAAGAGATTAAACTCTTAATCTCACAACAAGTAATAACTCTATTACTTAACTGAGACAAAACAATGCATCCATTGCCCACTATATTAACTAACTCAAATTGATATAAACTTTAATTCGTAAGGCACAAACTCTAACTGTGTTCCTACAATTAGTAATCGAGAAAGAACTTGATACGTTTCATTATAGATGAGAAACAAATCCTACAATTTCAACACAATACAAACATTTAAACATCAACACTTCAAGATTGTTCTTCTTCAGTCAATCAGGTCCCTTGTTGTGTGTGTTCTTAAAGCATGAGTTCTTGAGAGGAAAAATTTGCCTTTTTGAATGAATGAATCTTATCATCCTTTTAAATTTAAGTTACAAATCAATAGAGATTTGCTTCAAAAATATTAACATGACTAAAACTTAATCCCAAATTTCTTAATTATGGTCCTTGAGAACCAACTTCAAGGTGTGTTCTAATATAAAAAGGTTTGATAGTTGAGGTATAAAACTTGCAAAAAATTGATAGTTTAGATAGGTAAACAAAACAATGGATAATTGAGATATGAAACTCAAAAAAATTAATAATTTAAGTGCATTTTAACCAGTAAATAACTTAGCAACATATGAAAAATCCTTTTTGTAAAAGCTTCTAAGTGATAAATTTTTTCTTTTCTATTATTCTTTCTTTTAAAATCATAATATCTTTTTATTTTAAAGTGTATTGCACATGTTTTATGCTACTACTACACATATAGTCCAATAATTCACATTTTTTATAAGTTAGATGCATGCTCACATGTAAAATCCAAGCTCATTTCACTTTAATTTTTAGGTTACACTTTTTTATCAACCTAAGATTTCTACTATATAAATGCAAAAATCTTGAACTTTCCATCACAAATAATTATTATTATTTTTTACCAAAATGGGTTGTTCGAATTTAATTTTCGAGCTTGTATTTTTAGCTCTAATTATTGCAATTAGTCGTGTTAATGGCAATTATCAATGTCCTAATACCATTATTAAGCTTTTGCCATGCAAAGATTTTTTAATGGGAAAAGGTGATATTAGTGGTCATTGTTGCAATGGTGTTAAGGGATTAATGAAAATAGCTACTTCTGATAATGATTTGAAGCTTCAAAGTATTTGTGAATGCCTCAAGAAAGAAGCTTTGGCTATTGGAGTAATTGAAGAAAGAGCTAAGCAAATACCTCAACTTTGCAACATTAGCCTTTCTATTTCTATTGATCCTAATGTGGATTGCAAAAAGTAATATTTTCCTCCCTCTTTTAATTGTTGTTCACTTTTTTATTTTACAACTTATTGTCATGTCAGTTTTTTTTTTCATTCGATATTCAATATTCGTGTTGAAGTTCATCAAAATCTAGATTAGCGTGTTGCAAGACCGCATTCAAACATAAGCCCTTTAGTTACGGTGAAGGGATCCCGAACCATCTCACCATAATTAATGTTGGTAAATTATTGACAATAAAATGCAATAAGCCAATAATGTTTGCCGGTTATTCCCTTTTTTTAATTCTTTTGTGATATATGGACCTTTTAGATTACACTTTAAAGATTCCTCGAGTAAACTAAAAATCTTATGAGAAAATGCTTGACCATATTCTAATATATTATAAACGTTAAATGACACTCTAATATTTTGTCAGTCCTAGTTTCAAAGGTTTTTTTTGTACTGATAATACTTTCAAAAATAGGAATAAAATCTGCATGGTGACCTAAAAAGGAATTTGAGCGGAATAGAGTTTTGTGGTTATATTCAGGGGCGGACCTACAGTGGTTCAAGTGGGTTCATATGAACCCACTTGGTTGAAAAATAATACTGTATATATATGTATATTTAATCAGTTTTTAAAATTTTATATGTATATATTAAATTTTGAACCCACTAATACAAGTTTGAAGCCTAGCCGAGTGGTTGAGGGGGTTCAATTTTCCCAGCCAACCCGGGATCGAATCCCTATAGCCACATTTTATTTTTAATTCATTTTTATATATATAATCTTCCACACACGTTTTGTCCTCAAAGTAGGTGTAACTTTTGTCCTTTTAGTTACTTAGGAACTATAAAAAGTAGAATAACTTTTTACTTTTACATTTAAAAGTCCAATAGTCAACAACTTTTGTCCTTTTTGTTTTTAGTTTTTTTTTTTTTTTTAAAAAAAAAACTCAACCAAAAAGGCACTAATCCCTATTATTCTCAATTCTAAAAACTCTTTTATCTTCTTCTTTGTTGAAATCTTCTTTGAACCTCTCTTACTTTTCCCCCCAAAATTTTGAGTATATTTTTTTGTTGAAAGAAAAAAACTCTCCTCGTCTCTCAAATCTCGCACAAGTATGTTTTTCGCTCTTGATTCTAGTATTTATTATACATATATGATTATTGTGGTTATTTTTTATTTCTTCAACTAAAAAATCCCTTATCATTCTAAAATCAACAAAAATTACAAATAATATTAGGTATATTTCTATGTATTCGATTATGAAATTAAGGTTATAATTATTTGTTTAATATTTTGTTTTTATTTGTTAAATGTTGAATGAAGAGAAATCATTCATAATATTCTTTTATCTTCTTAGTTTATATTGAAGCCTAGTTTTTCATCCATCTTGTTATTTACCGTCTCAATATTCATAAGTCAATGTAATTTTTTTCAAATATATTAACATTGTTTAGTATAGTTAGATATGTATGATGTTAGCCTCATAAAAGGGCATTATCTAAATTGTAGTCTTTTGTTTTATTGATCTAACTTGAGGAGAATGCTTTCGACATAGTAATGTCAAGTTAATAAGATGCTATGGCAATTTATTAAAGTTAAACAATGCAAATTGCAAGATCATTTAATTGAAATTCCATTTATTTAACAACGCTTTGTTTAGTTACTTTCTAATTAGAATTTTAATTTGGTTATACAAGTTGAATATCAAATGAAGAGATTTTTCTCTCCTATATCCTCCAAGTTGCCACAATCAAGTTCATCCGCTCAAAATGCTCCTCGGGTGGAAGAAAACTTGAACCAATTAGACGAAACTCATCATTCCGCTAAAAGATTTAAACAAGGGGTAGATTTTGATTCTTTACCGGCAGATCAAAAGAAAAGAATACCCATTCGAGACTATCATCCGGATGAACGTGATGAGATTAGACGAGCATATATCCAAAGAGGTCCTCATCAACCTCGAATTCGCGAGTTTCCTCAAAGTGATCTTTTTGGATTAAAACGCCGTTTTAATCGCAAATGGTTTAAAAAATATCATGATTGGTTGGAGTATAGTGTGACTGAAGATGCAGCTTATTGTTTGTGTTGTTATTTATTTCAAGATGAAAGCATTCATCAAGGTGGAGGTGAAACATTTTCAAGTATAGGGTTCAGGAGTTGGCACAAAAAGAAAAGATTAGATACGCATATTGGTAAGTCAAACAGTGTTCACAATCGAGGCAAAGAAGAAGTGTGAAGATCTAATGCGACAAGAACAATCAATTCAAGCCGCATTTGTTAAGCTATCAAATCAAACCAAGCTTGAGCACAAAATTCGCTTAAAGGCTTCAATTGAAGTGGCGAGACTTCTCTTGAATCAAGGATTGGCATTTCGTGGACATCGTGAAGATGAATCATCACTAAACAAAGGTAACTTTCTTGAAATTCTTTCATGGTATGCGAAGCGGTGTGATAAAATTGATGAACTTGTGTTGAAAAAGGCTCCAAAAAATGACCGAGATGACTTCTCATAAAATTCAAAAGATATAGTCACTTGCATGTAAGCTTGAAACAATTAAAGCTATTATGGAGGATCTAAATGGTGACTATTTTTCATTGTTAGTTGATGAATCTTGTGATATATCACGTAAGGAGCAAATGGCAATTGTTTTGCGTTATGTTGATAGAAAGGGCTCTGTGGTGGAAAGGTTCATAGGAATTATTCATGTTCATGATACTAGTGCTTTATGTTTGAAAGAAGCTATTGTTAACTATCTTGCGCAACATTCTTTGAGTTTATCTTTTATACGGGGCAATGCTATGATGGAGCTAGCAACATGCAAGGGCGTTTAAGTGGCCTTAAAGTTTTGATTCAACAACAAAGTAAATCAGCTCATGCAATTCATTGTTTTGCTCACCAACTTCAGTTAACTCTTGTTGGGGTATCTAAAAAATGCCTTCAAGTTGGAGAACTTGTATTGTTGGTTTCTAATGTCTTAAATGTAGTGGGAGGTTCTTTTAAACGTATGGATGAACTTCGAGAATCTCAAGCAAAAAAGTTCAAGTGGCACTTGATATGGGTGAGGTTGAAAGTGGTAAGGGATTGAATCAAGAACTTGGTCTTGCTAGAGCCGCCAATACTCGGTGGGGTTCACATTACAAATCTTTTAAGAATTTCATTAGTATGTTTGGCTCTATTACTGATGTTCTTGATACTATTGTTGTTGATTAATCTCATTGAAGAAAAAGCTAAGGCAACCGGATATCTTAAAGTTTGTCAAACATTTGAGATTGCTTTCATATTGCATTTAATGAGAGATATTTTAGCGATCACAAATGAGCTTAATGAGTCTTTACAAAAGAAAGAACAAGATATTGCAAATGCCATTCTACTTGTTAAAGTGGTGAAGAAACGATTGCAAGATTTAAGGAATGAAGGATGGGATTCACTTATCGAGAATGTGTGCATTTTTGTGTCAAGTATGATATTTTGATACCTAATTTTGATGAGTTCTATGTTAATTTTGGAAGATCTCGACGTAAAGTTGCTTGAGTATACTATTTCACATCACTATCGTGTGGAAGTATTTTTAAGATTATTGATTGGCAGCTTCAAGAACTCAATGATCGTTTTAATGAGGTTAGAAACAGTTTGCTTATTGGAGTTGCTTGCTTAAATCCGGTTGACTCATTTTCTAGTTTTGACATCAAGAACATATTGAGAATGGCTGAATTATATCCTGATGATTTTGGTGAAAATGTAATGGTTACTCTTAGGAATCGGCTAGAGACTTATATAGTTGATGTCCGTGATGTTGATAAAAGGTTCTCCAACTTAAAAGGACTTGGCGATCTTTCCGAAATGCTAGTTAAGGTAAAAAAGCATTTAAATTATCCTCTTGTGTTTCGCCTTATAAAATTTGCATTGCTCTGCCGGTTGCTACTTTCTACGGTTGAAAGAGCTTTCTCGGCAATGAAGTTGATCAAGAGTGAATTGCGAAATCGAATGGATGATGATTTTACGAGTAGTTGTATGGTGCCTTATGTAGAAAAAGAATATTTAATACTATTTCGATGAGAGTATTATGAATAGGTTTCAAGAAATGAAAACTCGTAGAATAGAATTGTAATGACATATGTTAATTAATCAAAATTTGTTTTGTTTGCATTTTTGCTTATTTATTTTTTATATCTTGAACCCACTTCGTGAAAATCCTGGGTCCGCCACTGGTTATATTTGTCACCCTTTGCCACAAATGTGTCATTCGTGAACTCAATTATGTATAAAAATAACATGAACTAGCCTCTTTTTAACCCGAAATTGAATATATAGCCATTACTATCATGAAGTTTCAAATTCCACGAGTGAAATGATTTCATGACAATGTCTTCGTGCCGGTAACGTTAATCATATACTAATCCTGATTAATTTGGTTAATATTTTCTTGAGCAGATTAAGAGATTCATCATCAACTAGAGTGTTCAAGCAGAAGAATTACAGGAATACTGAGATGATGGCATATAGAAGACCAAATTATAATTATCAAAATTACCATTCAATTTCCCATAAGAAACCTCTAATTGTCAATTAAGTGAAGGTAAATTAAGTTCATGGCTAAATTGCCATTTATTCTAATTTTAACTTAATATGGTCAGTTTATTACTTTACTAATTGGTTTGTTTTTGGAAAATGCAGTGCTATAGCTCCATGAAGTGGAATGCGGAAATATCTAAGAAGACTATGATCACTTCATTAGACTTAATGTGTATTGTGCTTCAATGTGTATGATATGATCAATTGTTTTTTCTAATAAATTATTGTGTAAAATGGACGGATTGAATTTGGACGAATAGAAATAGGATGGTTCACGATTGAATATAACATATCAAACAAAACAAAACTAAAAAATATTTAGCAAGACTTCTCACGGGTCAATCCTCGCTTACATGTTTAACCTAAATCAATCCAACTGCAGGTCAAAATAAGCGGAGTTAATAACTTGACAAATTAATAAATCATCCAAACTTGAGTAGATTGGACAAATCTTGTTTTAGTAGCTATTTTGATTATCTACATGCAAAGTCTAGAGTATATTTAAAGCTACAATAAATTATACAACAACATATCTAGTGTAATTTTACAAGTTTTGGGAGATTGGTGTATACACAGTCTTATCAAATCTTGTGAATATAGAAAAATTGTTATTTTCAATGGTTCCTTGACTCAAGTAATACAATATAAAAAACTAGTATAAAAAGGAAATTATTAGTGAAGAAGAAAAAATAATGGGAAAAAAGAATAATAGAAACATAAAATTATATGATAACCTAAAAGTACAATATTAATTTTCTTATTGAAAAAGTCGATCCTAATTTCGTTAGTTTTCTTTTTCTAACTTACCATAAATGGTTAATTAAATTGAATGCAGTAGGATTAATAAAAAAAATATTAGTTTCCTTTTTCTAACTTACCATAAATGGCTAATTAATTGAATCATGTTACAAATTGAGATTATAAAATACCATATATATATATATATATATATATATATATATATATATATATATATATATATATATATATATATGTGCGCGCGCTTAGTTTTATCATTAGTTCTTAATTTGCTTACTTTTTTAGATACTGTAAAAACAATGGCAACCTTGTAGTTCATCCAGTTTATTGTTAAAATCCATATCTTTTCCCAATTTCAAGAGTTGAATATCATCCAATTCAATTAACAGAAACTTCAGTGATCAATAGAAAACCTATTTTCATCAGCTGGGCTTTTCCGCCCGAGAGATGTATCAAGATAAATACTGATGGCAGCTTCATGCCTAATTCGGGGTTGGCGAGGTTTGGAGGGGTTGCACGCGATGACCGGGGAAGGTGGTTGGGCGGGTTCTACGGATGGCTTGGCATGAAAGCTACGTTGAGTCTTACAGCTGAGTTATGGGCAATACACAGAGGTTTGATTTTGGCAAAGTATAACGATTTGAAGAAGGTTATTATCGAGACTGATTCGAGTGAAGCCCTGAAGTGTCTATGTCTGACGGGTAACGTCTCGAAAAGTCATCCCGACCACGTTGTTAAGAAGAATGCAAGAGTCTTATATCCGAACTTGGGATTGTACTAATTCATACTTTGAGACAGGGAAATAACTATGCAGATCACCTGGCGACGTTGGGAAGGATACAACAAGAAGATATGGTAATAATACATCACCCACCACATTCCGTGCAACTTTTGCTTCGTGTGGACATGGACCACGTAGCATATCCTAGGTATGTGAATCATGTATCCTAATGTGGATCGTGAAGTTGTAAATCATTTGTAAAAATTAAAAAGAATGTAATAGCATATTAGCATTGAAATAGAAAAATAAATGTAAAAAGGAGGTTTGACGTCTCCTATTGATTACTACTTGCTTTCCAGAATTCGAGGGACAACTAACTTTTCAAATTTGTTTGTTTGGTTTTTTTTTCTTCTAAAAAGAGGCAAAAGAAGTAGTCGATTTAAAGAATCAACTTTAAAGAAGTAAAATAATCAAATGTATAATCTCATAATTTTCTCTAGTAAACACTAACATCTAGTGGTAAATGTAGCCGTGAGAACCATAAAAGTCAAGCTAATATAATTTGCAACTTTATTGTCTTTCATTCACTCACACATTTCATGGACGAGGATTCGAACAAGTTCACATAAAATGCAAGGATAATAAAATTCAAAGCTGGAACAATTGTAAGCTTCTTCAAAGCCATATGCAAATCCATGGTATAAAGACATATCGTTGGATTAAACCAGCAATCGGATGAATAAATTAAATACAATGTCCCCTAGTGAATATTACATATTATGCTTTCCTTGATTGCCAAAGACCTGCTGATATAAGTTGACTAATGATAACAACTTTTAACTTGAAGATGCACAGACTGAGCTGTAACCTCTCCTGCCAAACATTTTTTTCTTCAGTTTTCAGCATCCTTTGCCAACAAATATATACAAGATCTTTTGCCAAACAAATATACATGTCACCATGTCATGATTTCTATACATCATCTCTTCATTCAACCAAATTTAATGAGCTAAACAACACGAACCTAGTTCAGCATTTCATTCAAAATTTCATGTTCCAGAGATAGAAACCTGTTCAGGAATTCGTTCATAACCGGGAATCTAAAGATTGGATTGCAAGCTTGGCTACTACCAAGGAAATATTATCTTGCACGTATCCAATGGAATCTTCAAGTCTGTCTAGGGTGTCCTTGATGTCCATTGCCCTCAACTTCTTCTTTTGCAGCTTCAGCAGTTCTGACTCAGAGGATCCTAAGGAAAGGGAAAGATAGTTGCAAGATTGAAAAATAAGAAACGGACATATTAGATATTCAATTTTCTTTCTCAAACATAGGACTGCTCCAAATGGTTTCCACCATCACAATTCATAACTACATAAGCATGCTACATCTTTCCATTTAGTTAAATACCTATTATTGCAGATCCAATGAGTGCAACTTGCAATATTTGGGACATAAGGATTACCCCTTTTGGTTGAGAAAATCTGATGATGAGCAAGATGTAACACCAAGGATCTAGTTTCTCTTTAGTTCAACATAGAAACAAGAATGGAGAAGATCTGTTTCTTGCTACTAAATATAGTTCCTTGGGTTGTCCCTCCTCTCTATGCTATATGAAAGTTGGGATATTTCTTATTTTCTTAAGATATTTCCCCTTTGTTTAGGCAAAGTTGGGATCTATAGGTTTTGATAAACTGAAGCACAAAAGAAAAAAAACAGAAACAAATGAGAGCATTGATGTTCATCTGAATACTCTGGAACTATTATATTACTGTTAGTAGTTGCTCTAACCTGAAATAAACTTATTTGTTCCAGAATATTTAGACAGGGATAAAACTATGCCTCAAACCAGGGGCTATCTATCCTGGATAAGAGGAGAAACAAGGTAGATAAGAAGAGGCAAAACAATAGTTCAGATTTTGCTTTGCCCAGCTAAATTTGGTCAAAGGTATATAATAATCCAGTCCAACAGGACATTTCAATTCAGTGCAAGTTGTTTCAAGAGTTGGTACAACCTTGAGTTTTGGATGAACAGTAATTACATGTTCACATGTTTATAACTAACAAACCTTAACAGAGTTCAGAACGCAGCAACTACTAAAAGTATTGCTGAATCTAAACAAGCAGATGACAATAATCATGTTCCAAGCCTAGAGTTTCAATATATAGTTATCTATATAGCCAAGCTGGACCTGTAATCGAAACATGCTACCAATCCATTCAGAAGCTGTCAAATGAGGTTTCTACATAATGCATAGATATACTTGGAGACTGAATATTTACCAGAAACAGGTTGAAGTGCTGAAAAGGATACAAGCTCAGCGAGAGGTGGAATGAAGCTGTTGTCACAATCCAGAGCAGGTGTATTCTCAGACCATCTCAAAGAGTTTGCAGTTAAAGTTTGCAACAAAGCTTCCTGAGGAGCCTGAAGAAACATATGCTAATTAAGTGTAATGCTTCCCGAACACGAATAGACTGAACACAGAGAGAAGGGGAAAGGAGAACCTTCAGCTTTATTTCCAAGCTATTCAAACTATGGAGAGCTTCTTTTATCTTCAAGACTTTGGAACTTAGTTCTGTATCACTGTGTGGAATGTTGTCCAGCAATGGTATGACTGCACCTGTCAAGTACGGTTCTGCCTACAAATTATGTCAAAGTGAAGACCTGCTTGGATAATCTGATTGTGAGCATAAGAGTTTCTATAGTGCTTAAGTCAATATTCATGGCAAATGATTGCTGACAGAAACAAGAAGTAAGATTTGATACTACTTATAAGCCCTTATGCCATTAAAATAACTTACTCGGTTGGCATAGCTACCTAGTACTTATAAAAGCTCAAAGACAAAAGCCCCTCTTTTCCCATCAGTAAGCTGAACATTGATAAGGTAAATTGGTCGTTAGCTCACTCCATACCCCACTTTATGACATCTATTATTACCTTTTTATAATCAAACTTTGCTTGAAAGATTTTCTTTCCAGACAACTTTTAGTATTTACACTTAAATTGACAAATAGAAAATGTTTTGGGAAGAAAGGGAGCACACATGTAGAGTGCCACGACTATGGTTTCTTAAAATGATACTGCTTAGAACTTAGAAGAAACATACGTCGGACATAACTGGTGATGACTAAAGATACTACTTTTAGCTGTAGAAAGTCACTTGTCCAATCCCATTCACAGGTGTTCAAAGTGTTGAATTGTTACAGTCCAGTCCAGTCCAGTACATATAATAGGCAATACAAAAAAGAGTCATTTAGAAGAAACTCATTAGTCTATTTCCTTTGAAGTGGTTAAAGTGATTCTATCTTGTGTCAGCAGCCATATAGGAGAGTTACCATGTCGGGTTCTTACCTGTTGAAATTTCAGAATTTTGACACGGCCTATACCCCTAATAGATACCAATGCACCAATCTCCAATTGCTCAACCTGTCCAACATAGACATAATGAAGATGTCATTTATATGATAGTAATTTTTTCAAATATAGCAACAAAACAAGTAATATAACTCACTTTTTCTATTGCAACCAAGCAACCATATCTGGCAGCAAAAGATGCTTCTCCTGATGTATCATTGATGGCTATAGGATCTAGAACAAAGTGCACAAAGAACTTGTTCTTCTTAAAAAGAGACTGTACAGGAGAAAAAAGAAACTATGGTTAAGGTAGAATGTTTGGATAGTCTATGAGAATTTGGAACAATATGTATTTGACATTATGTAGTGACAACTCTTTCTATGTAAATGCAAAGATAGTTTTTTTTTTTTGTTTCCAGCCGGTGTTCGGAGCCCACATTGGAGCTATGATTAAATTTGAATTGCGCTCTGCAGGGCCCATTCGAGATTGACGCTCCCAACAAGATTTTCTCCATACCTAGAACTCAAGACATTTGGTTAAAGGTGAAGCACTCCCCAGTGCACCACAACTCATGTTGGTTAATGCAAAGATAGTTGCTAAAGAAGAAAGTGAGTTATTGGTATATACACAAATGTGAGGGTTAAGTTAGAAATTAGTAAGTTTGTTCATAGAAATGTGTTGATGGTGTACCTCCTCTAAGAGCGCCAAATATCTTGCTTCATACAAATGTAATGTCTTTGTCTCTGAAGGAACTAATACCTGCATAATAAATTACAGTCACTTGAACAACAAAGTGCAAAATCTGACAAAGGAAAGAATGAACTAAGGTTCACCTGGTCAATAGGGAAAGGGAGAAGCGGAAGCTCTGAGGAAGAAGCACAAGTCACAAAACGCCGACGTTTCTTATGAGAATGAGAGAAGCTAAATAAAATGGGGGTGGAGGTGGAGGGAAGTAATTGTCTTTTACTTGTGCAGAGTGTTGATGGCTGACAAAAGGATAAGCTCACATTCATCATCGCTCCACTCTATTGAACATGAAGCATCAACAACCGTTATACCTCCTCTCTAATTTGATTGTAATTTTTTTTTTTTATGAAAATTATTATTTTTTATTTCAATAAATAAATCACACTTCACAAACACATTATTGAAATATCCTTTGAAAAATCACATATCTTCGTGTTTCTAATATAAATAAATGTGTGCAATTATAAACTTTTAAATACTACTTTATAAAGATTCATTAGTCAATAATAGTATAAACAAGTTATTTTTTAATAGAGAAAAAATATAAAGTGACACATGAAGTTGTTTCAAATTTTTAAAAAGACCTAATTTAAAAAAAAAAAAAAAAAAAAGATACCTTAATTATGCAGAATTTTATTACCCCCTAAACAATTTTGAACTTGTATTATTACATTATTTTTTTATTAGTCCCAGATTTTAAAATATAAGTGTTGCCACACACCAATCGTTACGTGACACATATTAATTTAATTTGAAATATAATTTATTTTTCATTTTTAATTCTACTTCATCTTCCACCCTAACTTCCAAGCTACCCATCCCTTCATTTTCTTTCTTCTTCATCACCTCCTACCCTTAGTCCCTCACCACCCTCCGCCACCCCACCCCCAAGTCAAGTTGAATCCCTCCTTCATTTTCTTCTTCTTCTTCTTTAGTCAAATTCTTTTCTTTCACTGTTTTTTTCTTATAAAAAAATCATACTGTTTTCTAGACTTTGTTGAGTTATTGATAACAAAACTAATTATTTTTCTAATAATTTTTTTTTGAAGGTATCATCAATTAATTTATCTCTTTTTCATATAACTTCAAAATTAGAAATTATAATTTTGAAAGAATCAATGAATTTCCCTAAAATTGAAAAAGCTTAATTGAGATTTGGATAAAAAACTAAATGATGCCTACTAATCATCTTGAAATCTAATGGGTTTATCAAATTGTTCGAAATGTAAAAAAAAAGTATTTAGATATAATTTTAAAATTGAAGAGAGTTAAACTAATAGTAGTAAAGGGAGGTGGAGTTGTGGTAAAAAGTGACATTGAAAGTGAGAAGCTTCAATGGAGATGACAATAAATTTTCGAAGAAGAAGGAAGAAAGAAAAAGAAAAAATAATAAGGAAAAAAAGTTAAAATAATCAAAAAATATATTTTATAGAAAAATACTTGTAAAAATAAAACTATATTCGTTGTTTTAGTTTGTTCACGCTCTCTTTAAGAGAGTGCATAAACTCTCTATGTCAGGTGGACAAACAATGATATAATAATATTAGTAAGGGATTGTTTAGGAGGGTAATAGGACGCTTGCATAATTAAGGTGTCTTTTTGAAAATTCGGGACAACTCCAGGTATCACGTTATGTCTTTTCTCCTTTTAATATAATTCCTTCACGTGACATGGACAATCTCTTCATGCCAAATATGAGTTTTTTTTATATAAATTTTAAATTATGAGCAATTTATGGAATAAGTGTAGGATTTATAGAAAGACATCGACGAATTGTGTACCTTATATTTTGCCCGGAAGTCAATTACTCCAAAGTCATGCTTTGAATCACTAGGAATCAAAGTTTGATTCACAAACTAAATGTCTATCTTCAGATAGAAAAAGTTCTTTTTTGTCTAGTTTGTGTTATCTTTTGTTGTTTTTGTTTTTTACATTGTCTTTTTCTCACATTTTTACCAGTAAAGGAATAAATCTTTTTATTAAAAGGGGTTGGGAAGTTTTTCAGTTTTTAATAAATGTGCCCCCCTTCTTTTTCAAATAAGAGATAAGTAGTTCTTATCTCTTATCAGACAACTTCTTGGGTCGGGTCAGGTCAGGTCGGTCCACATGGGCAACCCACGACCCAAAACTTACATCTCCCACTTCGCACATGGTGGACAAGACCCAAGCTAATACAACACCAACTAAACACACAATTCATACAACAAATAGTTCGTGTGACATGTGAGCATCAAGAGTTTAACTTTAAGGTTTTCCAAACCCCACATAGGAATCCAATCACATTTGGAAGGAATTCACTACTTATATGAGAATATCATTACTCACAATACCCCAGACTTCATTCACTACTTCAGTTGTTACTTAATTTATCCCTTATTCTCTTAAGGAAATTAACTCGAGTTCATATTTAACTTTATACACACAATCACACTCAATACCAGTATGGTTAGTGCAATAGCTGGCTTGTGTGTGTGTGTGTGTGTGTGTATATATATATATATAAGTTTATTATTCATTTAATTGTCTTTCCTTTCTACTCGAATCTATCTGCTCTTATTCAATTGCTTTCTTAGACATACACTGCATTGTCGAATCATTCATGGCTATTAGTAACATGCTAATGTAGCAACATCAATTGAAACTTCAAGAAACAACAAAAGGTCAAAGGGTATTTCATTGAAAAGTCATTTTAACTTTTATGGGTCTTACACAATGAAGAAGCATGGGATATTCTTTCATTGACCCATTGATCGCTTGACACACGTGGTATGAAACACGTGTTATGATGTTTTCATCTTATACTGTTGTATGTGTCTCATTCTTCCGATTATCCAACATCGTACAAACCTTGGTCTAAACACCTTCAAGTGTTTAACTCTAGTTTCTCTCTTCAGTGATACTCAAATTCATTTTCTTAGAGAAACATTTGTCTGGCCCATAAAACAAGTCATAATATGGTGGTAAAACTCATCTCTTCACGTTCTCAACGTAAGAGTTGATTGCTCGTGGGAGAGAGCCAATCTCGCGACTTGTTCGATACACTTTATTTCTTACAAAATATCACATGCATTTTACATTTGAACATAAATTCAATAGAATTATATAGGAGAGAATATTACAACAAACAAGTTATTTTACAATACTGAAATATCATCCAATTCTACGCAAACCTAGAGCCTTAACATTTTTTTCAAACAAGTCTCTAGAGATGGCCTTCGTAAATCAGCTATCATTTCACGTGTAGGAATATATTAGAGAGTTATTTCTCCACATGCCACTATGTCTCTCACAAAGTTATACTTGATGTCTATGTGTTTGGTCTTACTGTGATACTTAGGATCCTTCGTGTACGCGATAGCCGCTTGACTATCATAATATAGAATCATGGGACCCTTAGAATTCTTTGCAATACTCAAATGCTCAAAGAATCTCTTTAACCAAACAACTTCTTGTACTGCAGACGCATAAGCCACAAATTCAGATTCCATGGTTGAAAGAGTTGTGCAAGTTTGCTTCTTACTTTTCCATGAAATAGCACCACCATTTAGTAAGAAAGCGTAACCGGATGTTGATTTTCTATCATCCTGGTCACCAGCCTAATCAACATATGTATAACATCTTATGAATAAATCAGATCCACTATAACACAATGTATGATCTGCAGTTCCCTTCAGGTATCGCAATATTCTCTTTACCGCTTTCTAATGATCTCTTCCAGGATTGGATTGATACCTACTAACTAGACTCACAACATAACAAATATTGGGGTGAGTACACATCATAACATACATCAAACTCCCGACAACACTAGAATAAGGAACTCGAGACATGTCTTCCTTTTCTTTTTCAGTCTTTGGACACATTTCAAGACTTAAAGTTTCACCTCTTGCTATAGGAGTATCCATGGATTTGCAACTATTCATTCAAAAACGTTCCAATATTTTCTTTATATAAGTTTCTTGAGATAAACTCAAATATTTCTTGGAACGATCTCTTTGGATCTTAACTCCCAATATATGGTCTATTTAACCCATATCATTCATATCAAATGATTTTGAAAGCCATCACTTGAAAATTTTCACATACTCCAAATTATTTTCAGCTAATAAAATATCATCTATGTAAAGAGCAAGAATTACAAAATTTCCATTGAACTTTTCCACATAGATGCAAAGGTCTTCATCGATCATGGTGAAATCAAATGATATTACTTCCTTATGAAATCTTAGATACCACTGCCTTGAAGATTGCTTTAGGCCATAAATTGATGTTTTCAATTTACATACTTTCTTTTCTTGACCTTTAACAACGAAACCAACTGGTTGTTCCATGTAGATTTCCTCGTTTAATTATCCATTGAGAAAAGCGGTCTTCACATCCATTTGGTGTAATTCTAGATCTAAATGTGCAATAATAGCTAAAAGTAATCGTTTGGATATAAACTTCACAACTGGTGAAAAAGTTTCCTCATAGTCTATTCTAACTTCTTGAGTAAAACCTTTTGCAATCAACCGTGCTTTGTGTCTTTCTATTGACCCATCCGATTTATGTTTAACTTTAAGAATCCATTTATTCTCAATAGTTCTTAGGAAGGTCAACTAGATCCCAGACTTGTTGGTTTTCATGGACTCTAATTCTTCTTTCATCGTTTTTAACCATTCATCCCTTTCAGGGCTTGATAAGGCCTCTGCCACAGAATTAGGTTCATCCAATTCTGTAGCATATACCAAGAAAACATAATCCTTAAGATCGTTTAGGTACACCTTTTCTTGTACTCTTACGTATTTGAAGTTCATATTCCTCTATAGGATTTTGGGATTCATAACTCCCACTTGGACCAGGAATCATTTCTTGATCCATTGAATTATCAAGTATGTTTGACAACATTATATGATCTTCTGAATTTAACATTTCGTATAGAGGCTCAACTTCATCTATTTCATCCTTTTTGGAAAAATCATTTTTCAAAAATATGACAAGTCGTGATACAATTTCACTAATACTTCCATCCTCCAGTTCATCGATGAACACATACCATTTGGAGCATTCAGAGTACCTTATAAAGATACATTTCTTTTCTTTTGGACTTTGTTTACCAAACTCACCAAAACGATCTTTAATGTATGTTGCACAACCCCAGGTCGTAAATCATTCAGGTTTGTTTTATGACCAGTCCAAAGTTCATAAAGAGTGGAAGACACTAATTTAGAAGGCACTTTGTTCAATATGTAAGCCACAATCAATAATGCATCTCCCCAGAAAGAGATAGACAAATT
This sequence comes from Solanum commersonii, assembly GCA_029007595.1. Classification (NCBI taxonomy): domain Eukaryota; kingdom Viridiplantae; phylum Streptophyta; class Magnoliopsida; order Solanales; family Solanaceae; genus Solanum; species Solanum commersonii. Next base: position 2,990,012 of record JAJTWQ010000055.1, on the reverse strand, counting down.
TGCATGTGCCATCATTGATCTTGTCATGTCTAATAATGTTTTATTCCTTCTTTCAGCTATACCATTTTGTTTAGTGTATAAGGAGTAGTTAACCGTCTGATAATACCCTTTTCAGTACATAATTCTTCAACTTGTTTTGACAAATATTCACGTCCTCGATCGGTTCTTAAAGCTTTTATGCTTTTATCTAATTGATTTTCAACTTCATTCATATATCTTTTAAAGCACTCAAGTGCTTTCGATTTATGAGAAATCAAATAGACATAACCAAAGTGCGTGAAATCATCAATAAATGTAATGAAGTATGTAGCACCAAACCTTGCCTTCACATTCATTGGACCACATATATCAAAGTGAATTAATTGAAGCGGAAACTCAACTCTTTTAGCCTTCCCAAATGATTTACGCGTAATCTTACCAGCAAGACAATTTTCACAAGTTGGCATATCAATCTTAGTGAAAGAACCTAAATATCCTTCTTTTGCCAACCTATTCATTCGATCTTGCCCTATGTGACTTAATCGTGCATGCCATGTAATAACATCAATATTATTGTTACTTGAATAACATGCCATTACACAACAATCAACATAATAATCATAAGTTGAAGGATTACAATCTAATATGATAAAACAGTCATAATGAAGTCCAAAACCATATAAAACATTATCTAGAGTTATTCTAACATCATTACGACTAAAAAACAAATGAAAACCAATGTCTAAAAGAACAAACATAGATACTAAGTTTCGTCGAATCTCTGGTGCATATAAGACGTTATGCAACATCAAAGAACGGTCACCACACAAGTTTACTTTGCAAATGCATATCCCTTTGACTTCTAGTTTCGCATTATTTCCCACGTAGATCCACCTTGATTTAGATAAAACTTGACGAAACTCCACAAACACTTCTCAATCTCGACTTATGTGGTTGGTGGATCCCGAGTCTACAATTCACATAGGATAAGATGCAGTTAGTAAAGAAGTGCTAGAAACATATGTTGCACTTAGAGATGTGTTTAAAAATGCTACTTTTTTTGGCTCAGTACATTCACAAGTAAAATGTCCCAACATTTGGCAATTGTAGCACTTCATTTTTCTCTTGTCCTCTCTTCTTGAAAAATCATTTTCCTTTCTTGGAATTTGGCTTCTTCGTTTTCTTAGAGGGTCCTTCTCCAGTCTCTTTGTCTTTCCCATTCCTCTTTCAATTTTTCTTGCGCTTTAAGCCTGAAGATTTTGTACCACTTGAATCTGCCACAAAGGCATTAGAAGTAGCTTTAGCAGCACCAATGCACTCATCTTCAAGTTCAACATGTCGTGCAACATCAGAAAAAGTTTTGATGTTATCATTATGGGTTAAGTTAACCTTCAAATGTTCCCAATTATTGGGAAGAGACCGAATCACTGTCTGGACTTGTTGCTTATATGAGATAACATGACCAACACTCTTGAGTTGAGCTATCATGTTTGGCATCACCCTAAGGTGTTGTTTGATATTTTGATTATGACATTTTTTGCAAGTGTCAAATTTAATAGTGAACTATCGGAGGCGGGTTACAGACGTACCCCCATATGTTCCTCGCAGATGTGCTGGCATAGCATGAGCAGTTGGGAATTCCTCACATTCATATCTGAGGTCATCAACCACAGAACTAACTATTATTCCACGTGTAGTGGAATTGGCTTTTTCCAAGCTTTGTAAGCTTCAAGATCCCTTCTGTGTTGTGCAGAATTACCCTATTCTGGTTCATTCAAAACATGGTTTATACCTTCCAGAGCATTTCGCTCTTTCAGTACATACCATATTTTACGACTCCAGATGTCGTAATTGTCACCATTAAGTTTTTCACTTTTGTTTAAGTCAACAATGATACTTTTTGATGCCATGTCTATTATGAGATATAATCAGGCATGAATTTTTAATCAATTATGCATGTGATATACACATTCAAGCAAATCAATTCTCATAAAGGTTTCATATCTAATGTAAAATCGAAAAGACACGTAAACATCCAATCATCATCTACAAATTAAATTTTTAACCAAAATTTGAAACTAACTTCTTAATGTGTATACTAATATATTGAAGACTTTAATAAAAAGGGTTTTTAAGTCTAATAACTTATATTAAAAAAATAAATGAACTACATAGTTCATAAATTGAAAATCAAATAAGTAATAACAAACTACTAATTTTTTTTTAAAGACTAAAATCCTCCCACAAGTTTTTAAGGCAACAAATGTATACCTAAAAGGCTGACTGGGCCAAATGTCATGATAAACATCTGTCAATCTACTACCCCAAGGTTCACGGAGAGCGTCTGTTAAATAAGCTAAGGCTCTCCAATCAGAAATTTCCTTATGATCAGCCAGTTCAACCCATTTTATTTCAAAAAAATGAATAAAATCACGTGCTGAAATATTAGGGGACATCTTCAAAGACTCAAACTCTTTAAATTTCTTCTCTTTTTCCCTTCGAATGACTCTTTCATTCCTTAACAAATTTTGTGTTGCCTTTGGGACACTAATCCGTACGATTTCATGCCCTCAAAAACATGTCTTATGGAGGTTTACTCTTCTACCTTGTCCCTTTGCTCGACTTGGAGAACTCCCACTTGGAGTAATTTGAGCATCTTTCCAGTTAGCCATGTCTGAAATGGGAACAAAACGAAAATATGGTTAATACCATTTAAAGCGACAACATATGCCACAAATTTTCGTAAAAGGCAAGAAACTGCTTAAGGAACATAAGGATTAAACTAATTTATCGACATCAATTTTAATGCATATATAAAATTTAATTATCAAAGTAAAAAAAAATTCCTTTTTTTAACCGCCCAAAATTAAATTATAGATCTGCCATAGTCATTAAATAATTTTCCTCAAAAATATTGAAGTAAGAGGTATTATTCATAATCCAAGTACAAGTAATAAGTTTTTGCATATAAAAAAAACTTGTACAACTTACTACAAATTCATTTCAATGGTAAACAAATTTAATAGTGACTACTCTTTCATATGAATAAATATTTAATTTAAGGTACATGCTCCTTTAAAAAAAAAATAAAGTATCAATTGTACTTAATCTTGTCTTTATTTATAAAAGAATAAAATAGTACTAATACCTTTTTTAAGGAACAACTTTTGAGGAAATAAGGGAAAATGAGACATTTTCAAAACACAATAAAGAACATTACCTAATTTTTATTTTATTTTTAAAATGTGGCAACCAACTTTTGGGTCTTTTTTACTATAAGTAGGTTATATATCATCTCAAGAAACAAAAAAAATTCATAATAAAAAAAAACCCTACGCATAATTTTTTCTTCTTCTTATTCTTTAAAGAACAATTGATAACAACAGATATGTTGGAGAAAAAAATATCATCTACCCCTTCCTTTTTGTTTTCCGAATCAAATTTTCAACATGAATTGTTTCTACTTCTTTGGAAATTCATGAAGGAAACAAAATAAACCCTAAATTCACGGGGCTTAGACAACGTATCTGATTCAAAATCAAAAGACACAATAATGGATTCTAATTTTCAATCAATATATGTTCTTCTATGCTTTTTAACAAAGGAGTAACATGTATTCTCTTATTTATTTTAAGAGTCCTCTTACACAGAATTTGACAGATATTATTGACAACTATCTTATAACAACAAATTACAAGAAACAATTTTCAAACAAAGAGCAAAACAACCTGACTCTGATACCATTTGTAGGATTTATAGAAAGAAATCGATGAATTGTGTATCTTATATTTTGAAGCGGAAGTCGATTGCTCCAAAGTCCTGCTTTGAATAACTAGGAATCAAATTTAGATTCACAAACTAAATCTCTATCTTCAGATAGAAAAAATTCTCCTTTTTTTTTCTAGTTTGTGTTATCTTTTGTTGTTTTTGTTTTTTACGTTGTCTGTTTCTCACCTTTTTACCAGTAAAGGAATAAATCCTTTTATTAAAAGAGGTTGAAAGTTTTTCAGTTTTTAATAATTGTTCCCCCTTCCTTTTCAAATAAGAGATAAGTAGTTCTTATCTCTTATCAGACAACTTCTTGGGTCGGGTCGGGTCCACATGGGCAACCCACGATCCAAAACTTACAATAAGTTTTACATTTAAAAAAAAATAAAAAAATCATGGTTTTAAATTTCAAAATATTTTTTTGTAAAAGAATTGAAATTTGAATCATGATCCCAAGTTGCATGTGTTAAACGTAGGATTGAAATTATGACTTCTTTGTACACATATTTATTCACACTATAAGTTTGTCATCTATACGACAATTAATGGTAATTTATAATATGTAAAATTAATTATCAATCATCGATTTATATATACTAGTTTCTCCATGTGTTCATGTAACACCTCGCGAGATTCTACGCTGAAAAATTCAAATTATTTGCCTTAAGTGTATCATCTTGGACCAGGTGATTTCCTACTTGATCATGTATGTTAAGGTCTAGTCTTAAGTGTATGAAATGCGTCGGATGTGGTTTAACGTCATAAGGGACCTCTAGCATCGAGTTCAAAGGTTTACAATCGATTAAGTTTTTTCATGAGATCATATAAGGGACAACTTCAAATGATCATATCTCTCTACATATAAAGAGTTAGGTGGCCCATGACCTATTAATTTAAAGGTCTATGAGTCTTCTTTCCAACGACATCAAGATTGTATCAATCCAAATCTAGAATAAAAGCTTATGACTAATTTATCATAGGCACTCTAGTGTGTCAGAGAGTGACGACCCATTAGAATGAGACGTCAAAATTGACTAGTAGGCTTTATTTTTGGGAATTTTGATGGTCTAAGTGATGGTCCATTACTCAGTTGACTGTCCGTCACCCAAATGATGCCTGATTTTGGGTTTTTGTAGGGGGATATTTTTTTTCTAAAACATTTGGGGAGTTATCTAAATGACCTTAAAATATCTTAGGAGGGTTAGACAACCAATTTTTGATCGTTCAATACCCTCTTATCCTCTCCCCAAAGTTCATCTGTCTAGAATCTTCAAGAAAACCCGAGGTTCATCATCTCCAAGCTTTGAGTTCAGGGATTCTATTAAGATTTTCCTTTCAGGTATGTGGGATATGATTAATGGGTATCTTTCCACCCATTAAGTCTCAAAAACAACTTTATTCTTTAGTTAATCAGATTCTGGAGGACCTAGGGTTCATATGAAAAAGCACTAATTACATCTTCCTTTAGTTTTTCTTCATAGGTAGCCCATGAATACATGTTTTTACCTAAAATTACCTCATAATAGGAAAAATCATGTTTTTGAAACTATGTTACTTAAATTGCATGCTTGATTCAGGATGATAAAATTTGTGATGATTAGTTGTACCTTTAATCTTTCATTTCCACATGTATATGATGTTATCAGATAATATGTTTGTTATTTTGATATCAAATTTTAGTATTATTGAGCTATTCACTATTATCAGTATTATGTAGTTCATCTGTATAATTCAGTTGGGAGTATTACTTAGCACTGAGCTGACATAGGGATGAAGGCTCACCCATAAGTTAGCTCTGAAACCTTTAGTAGCAATCCCTAAGTCTCAGAACTACGTGACACAATAGGATTATAAGGGTCGGTTGTCAGATCAAAACTGTCTCATTAGTCTTTTATTGACATTATCTAGGTGGTATCACATTAGCTCAAATCAACCTTTATGCGCTAGCAACAGAGGCAAATCTAGCATTTCAAGAAACTGGATGCACCATTATAATAACTATAACTTGGCAAGAAAAAGATAAAAAAATTACATTATCACAAAAAATATCATGTCCTTATAATTGTAGTTAGTGAGACTTCGTATCTTGAAAACAATATATATATATATATATATATATATTTATAACATCATTATTGACATTTGCAAATATATTACGCTCTATCTTACAAACTGAACAACCTGTAACACCTCATAAATTGAAAAGTTGATTGGGAAGAAAGGTATGTTGGTGCAGGTTTAAACGAGGTCAAGTACGGACCATACAAGGTCCTATGGTCCGTACAAGCCAGTCATGATTGAGATACTGAAAATTGAAATTTTGGAAAGTCTTTGATAGAATTCCACGAGGCAATAGGATGACTTGTGGATGGTCTACGGGCATGTAACACTTGGTCGTGAAAGTGATGTTTGGGACTTAGAAGGAATCCTTAACTTGGGATATACAAGAGGGGTCGACGATTCATGAAAGAGTTGACGGGTCATGGTTCATGGACGTGGTTCAAAGTCAGAATCTTGGTCTCCAGTAACTTGGTCTACGATTGACGAGTACGGCTTGTAGAAACTTGTACGGATCGTACATGGGTTCGTAGGGTCAATTCGACAGTTTTTAATTCAGGGTTATTTGAGTCTTTTTCTACCCTTTTTAATACCTAAATTATGTCATTTCTAGACTATTTTTAAGCTGTATAATTGATTTTACTCAAATTTACCATATTCCCTCTCATTCTCTCAAAATCTCCCAAAGCTCCAATGGTCTTCTTCTAAGGATTTTCTCAAGGTAATTTAGGGTTTCTTCAAGCTTTCAAGTCTCCTATTTCAATCTCAAGTCTAGGTTTCATCAAAATACATGGGAAGTTCATAATGGATCCTTTCCCATCCATTGACTCCCTAAGAAACCCCAATTTCTATGAATTCCAACCCAAATTCTAGGATTTTGCATGATTTCTTATGGGTTCAATTGTTTATGAATAAATTCATTATATTTGATCTTATTATGCATGATTTGATTTAAATTATATATTTTTAACGATTTTCACATGAACTCATGCTATATGAATACTTTATGATTCTGAATTAAGTTTCAAAGATATTCATGCACTATGAATTGTGTTATGATAATGATATGATTATGCCTATTTCCATTGGGAGTTTATTTACCTAAAATTACCTCAGAAAAGGGAAAATCCTTGTCTTTGAAACTATGTTACTTAAATTGCATGCTTTATTCAGAATGATAGAATTTGTGATGATCAATTGTACCTTCAATCTTCCAGTTCCACATGTAGATGATGTTTTAAGACAAAATGTTTATTATTTCAATATCAGATTTCAGTATTATTGAGCTATCCAATATTATCAATATTATGTAGTTTATCTGTATAATTCAGTTTGAAGTAATACTTAGCATCAAGCGGACATAGGAATGAAGGCTCACCCATAAGTTCGAACTAAGACCTTTAGTAGATATTCCTAAGTCTCAAACTACGTCCTATGTAGGATTATAAGGGCTATCCATTAGACCAAGAATGACTCTTAGCCTTTTATTGACATTAGCTAAATAGTAACACATTAGCTTAGATTAGCCTTTATGCGTTAGCAATAGAGGCAAAATTAGAATTTTAAGAAAATAGACGCACCATTTCTTTAAAGATAAGATTTAAAGAATTACAATAACAATAATTTGGCAAGAAAAAGATAAAAAAAAATTACATTATCACAAATAATATCATATATTTATAATTGTACTCGGTGAGACTTTATATTTTGAAAACAATCTATAGTATCATCACTTATATTTGTAAATATCTTACAAACTAAACAACTTGTAACACCTCAGAAATTGGAAAGTTAAGTGTAAAAAAGTATGTTGGTGCAGGTTTAAAGGTAAAACCCTGGATTTGAAACGAGGCTAAGTAGCATTTTTTGGAAATTTTAGGTACCATCCACGAGGACCCAACCATAGGCTGTGGGTCGAGCCACGAGCCGTAGGTGGGGACGTGGAGAGGGCCACCAAAGATTTTGTCCATACATGAACAATGGAGGGACCTACAGACCGTAGGTGGGTCCACGCTCCGTGGTCCTATCAACCTTCAATTGGCCGAAAGTCTCTGACCGTGAACGACGACTGCCAAGACGGACTGTAGGTCCATCCACGATCCGTCAATCGTGGTCTCGTGGGTCAGGCCTGGACGATTATTTTTAGGGGCATATGGATCTTTTCCGCTTTTAATTAAATTAATGTGATGTCGTTTTTCCTAAGTCTAGACCACCTATATAAGCATTTTTAACCTCCAAAACCCCTCATTCAAGTCATTCTCTTAAATCCCAAAAGAAAACCCAAAACTCCTCTAAAAAATTCTCTTTCTAGAAGTTGGAAGAAAAAGGAAGAAATTGGAGCTAGGTCAAGATCAAATCTCCCAATCTTCAAAATTTTGTGGGCTTTGTGACTAATGTATGATGTCTTTTCATCCATGAGATCCTTCCTCCCATGGAGCCCCCTAGAATTCCACAATTTGAAGAAGAATTTCCCCAATTCTAGTTAGGGTTTCTTCCAATGTTGTGGGTTATGATGAATATTGATCCAATTGAGTGGATTATGATTGTTTATGATTGAATTGATAGAATTGTATGTATTTAGGATGAAATTACATGTACCCATGCCTATCCTATGATTTTAGGGTAGAGTTGATATGATTTGGGTTGATACCATGAAGGGAAACTTTGTGGTTTAGATATCTCCTTATAGGATTGATGAAGTATGATTAGAATTGCTTGAGATTAAAGCATCTATGATGAATATGATGTTAATTGCTTGAGAGTAAAACATAGATAATGATCCTGAGACATAGTGCTTTGAGAGTAAAGCCTAGACTATGAATTGTTGATTGTTAATGTTATGATGTGGAATGGATACTTCCCATAATGAATTGATAAGCATGTTTGAATGAATGTGGAAGGTTTACTCACATGAATGATTCTAGGTTGAAAGGATTGCTCACCTAAAATGAATCTACACTAAAAGCTTATGTAATTGATGAGGCTAGAGGCAATTACCCTAGTCCTCCATATGTAAGGATATGAGGTGACTCCCATACTACTTAGAATTGAACAAGAGGTGAGTCCCCATGTTCTTACTATGATGAATGGACATGGAGGTGAGTACCCATGCTCCTTATGAAATGATGTGGAGGCGAGTACCTGTGTCATATGATGTGATTGTGGAGGCTAGTACCCGCAATCTTAAAGTAAGTAAGGCAAGAGGCAAATAACCATTAGCCTTTATACGTTAGGCATTGAGGCGAATCCCCATGTATTTAAAAGTAAGTATGAATAATGTAATTATGTTATGAAAATGATTTGTTTGGAGTGTTGCTAGATATGCCTTCCATGATGCAAGCTTGATTAGAGGCGGATGACCTATGTCTTGGTTAAGGATAAGTGAGGTTACTTAAAGAAGTATTCCTTTTTCATTATGATGCTTATTCTGTCTTGATTATGCTTATGCCTTATGTCTAAAGTTAGATGGTTTGAGACAATGTTGTTAGACTTTCGCTCGTTTATGAAAGACTTTGATTGTATTAAAAGGTTTTAAATTCCCGCCCATTTCTATTACTTTATGTTATGATATGCTAAGTGGCTTGTATGAGGCCTCTCGGGGTCTTATACACCTTGTTACATCTAGAGGGTACCTTTGGATCGTGACATTAAACGAGGCCAAGTACGGACCGCTCAAGGTCCTATGATCCGTACAAGGCAGTCGAGGTCCTAGAAGTTGAAATTTTGGCAAGCCTTTGACAGGATCAATCATTGAAAAGTAAAATCGAAGCCTGACTTTTTTATTTTCTTTAGTTAAGTGTGACTTGATGGCATTAGTATGTGGCTTAATTGCACATTTTTCATACGTTGAAAATAGTTGATTTTGCCATATTTATTGCAAAAGATGAAGATCAAATATTTATTCGCCAACATAGTGAAATTTATTTGAATGGATTGATATCGACATGTATGCGTTTTCTTCCAACTCTGCCTGCAAAATTAGTAGAAACATTTAACGCATCACCATTAGCAACACATAATCTAACTTGTCTCCAAATACGATCAATGATACTTCTTGTTGTGTTGAACAAAACAATTGCTTACTTTATAAAACTATGTTTAATTTTCCATCATTACTTTCAAAAGTCGCTCCGCAATTGCTTGACGCTCTTTCAAATTGAATTGTTTCGTTATGACAATCGAGTCTTTACTTTTACCTGCAACAACAAAAATTTCATCATTTTGGAGTTTATCTTCTTCATTCAAAGACTAAGAGAGAGAGTGAGAGAGAGAGAGAGAGAGAGAGTAGAGAATGCGTGTAGAAAGAAGTGAGAGAAATGAGTATATTAAACTTTTTGCTTTACATTAATGACTAATTTGAACAACTTATTAAGAGAGAAAAGTCATAAACTTTTCTAATCCATATCAAAAGTACTACTCCCTCCGTCCACTTTTATTTGTCATGTTGCACTTTTCGAAAGTCAATTTAACTAATTTTTAAAGTAAATTAGGTTACATTAATTCAATATTTTTAAAAAAAAGATATTCAAAAGTTATACGAAAAGTACTATAAATTGCAATTTTTTGCATATCAATATGATGAAAAAAATACATCGTAAAATATTGCTCAAAGTTCTTATAGTTTGACTCTAAAAAAGGAAACCATGACAATTAAAAGTAAATGGAGGGAATATTATTTTTTATTTAACAATTTAGACTTCTTAATAAGGATACTTTTGGAACATTTCAAAATCTTTCCATGTGTAACTAGTCAGCCTCTAACTTAACTCTTGAAGCTGCGAAATCGCTTCACTTCAAAGTAAAAGTTTGTGGTAACGGTGGACTGACAGATAAAACAGCTATTAAAGCTATGCTTGTCAATTGAGTAGGTGATTTCTTAAACTCCGTGGTAAGTCAAAATATCTCATATAATGGTGAAATGAGCAATGATTTTTGATGTGTATTGACACATGACAATCATGTGATGCTGATGGGACAATGATAATGCATTTTTATTATGATATTGGTATTCAAATGTTAGGGACATAGTGATATTTATTTTCATCAAATAAAAATAAGAGGATAAATACTAAATGATATTCGTAAAGTTAAAATGTTAAAAGTAACAATCAAGTTTGTGAGTGATTTTTTGTATTTTCTTCTTAAAATATGAATTCGTTTGTTGATTAATATAAATAGAGGTAGGAGGATGTTGTTTAAGCTAAAAACGAAAGGGGGCAAATTATATTTTGTAAAAAGATGAGGGGTACATCCGATTAGAAGTTCTGTTCGGACTTGAATCAATTCTTACCTGTTAAGAAAAAAATAGGCACAGAAGACCTTTTGCAAGTCTCAAAGTGGATCCATTGAAATTCTTTGATTCAACAAAATACTCATAAAAGAAAGAAACAGGAAGGGAAAACCCAGTGATTGTACGAAAAAAAATGGATGGACCTCCGGAGAATGATGTTTGTTCTATCTGCCATGGCCCTTTCCATGTCCCTTGTCAAGCTAATTGTTCCCATTGGTTTTGCGGTTAGCTTCTATCTCTTTTATTATTAATTCGTTGTTTATTAGTACTTGCTATTGTGTAGCCGAAATTAGAGTTGTAGAATTCTTTTTCTTGTCCAGAAATGGAGAAACTTGACAAATTGAGTGTGACATTAAGAATTTCTTGTAATTGTGTCATGGAAAAGTTACAAATTTTTGTTGTGGGTTTTGATTGAAAAATTCATTTTCAATTTGAAATATATGTATCTTGAAGATCTTTTTTCTTGATTTGTGAGAAAGTGGGAGTAATCTACTTGCTTATATTGGGAAATTCACATAGTTGTATTGGGTTTTTATCTGTGTGTGTATTTGATATTTGACAAAAAAATTTAGGTCATCTCAACTCATAAATGGATATAAATGTATACCTAGTGCTTAAAGCTGCGTTTGCAGGGGAGTGTCTTGTTTTTTGCTAGTGTACCCATACTTACTAAAAGACAGAGAGTTTGGAATACATATTAAGTAAATGAATGAGTTGTGTGTATCAAGAAGAAGCTAACCTAGAGTTGTTGGATGAATAATTGTTTGGTTATGATATGGTGCTGAAACCATGGTTTACTCCGCACACTACTAAATGGGGCATCAGATCTACTCTGAGTAGTCTTCCCTCCCTCCTATTAATGCTTTTTCTTGTGTGTCCTCCTCCTCTAAGCAGTTTCATTTGACACATGCATGTCTAACAGAAGTATGCTTTGCAAGATCTGCCAAGATACTTTGGTTACTCGCTAAGAATGTTACATATCCATGTCAGATGCATCAGAGTGTCCTATTTCCACGAGTCTTCCAAGTAACACACTGGCTTGTAATTTTGAGCATAGAGGTTTCTTGAGTGGAATGCCATCTTAATAAGCCAGGTACCAATCCGTGCATGCTGAGGTCATATAACGGTAAAAGCTAAGTTTCGAATTGATGGGTTTGAATAAGTCTGTCCAATAATCTGGATTGAGGAGAAAGCAAATTAAGAAGTTTTTTTGCCTCGAAAAGGAGGGAGGAAAGGACGACTGATTGAAACTACTGAGGTAGCTCATAACAAATTGTTTGTAAAGAAATTTGATCTGCAGAAAAGGACAGGTAGATAGAAGACCAGAATCATGATCTTTTTCTTCCTTTTCAAGTTCATGTACTTGAAAAGGAACTTATCAACAAACGTTCAGGTACTTACATAATAACATTGCACATGTAAGTATAGGTGTCTCTCAATTGTAATTTGCTTTTGTACATGTTTCAGAGATGAGCATAGGTGTCTAGCTTTTCCTCTAGATTATATTTCTTTCTCTTAATGTACTGGGAGGTAAGGTATGGTCCCCCAGGGGCGTATCTAGAGGGGGTGCCGTGGGTTCACGTGAACCCATGCTCCCCTCTCTAGATCATATATAGTAGTGTTATATTTTTTATAAAATATTTAAATATAGATGTGTGAACCCACGTTCAAAGTGTCATATAATAATACGATGATGATTGGGTGCACCCCTCTAAGTGAGGATAGAAATTTAAATCTTATATCTATCTTGTCTTTTACTAACACTTATCTAAGTGGTTATTGGTTACACTTTTGGCGTTTCAACTAATTATTCTTTTGTTTTTTTCCTTTAATCTTTCAAAATTTTCAAGTGTGTTACATTGAAAATTGCTAAAATAATTATCATTGTAAATTTTTTATATAATTAAATCAAATGTGTATATTAAAATTTAAAACTAGTATTATTATGTGTTTTGGACCTATAATTTTTAAAATTTAATGGTTCATATTAAAAACCTAAAAGTCAAACCGATCAAATTTATATTTAAGATACATTTTTTTGTAATTGTGCACCCATCTTGCGGAAATCTTGGATACACCTCTGGTCCCCCCTCTTGGTTTTCTGAAGTGAAGTGAAATAAAATGCCCAAACAGGCTCTTTTGAGCTGGCTGATTGTTATGAATCTTTCTGGAAGGATCGAAGGATCGATTCACAGGGCGATACATAAATCAGCTTGTTAAAAGGAGGCTGAAACCTTAGAGTTCATTAAAAGAGGGAACTTCGATCTCTTCAGCTCTTCAAAGGGAGACTGAAACTTTAGAGTTCAATGGAAGAGAGAACTCTAATCTCTTGCTTTTTGCGGAAAAATGACTAACTAATTTATTCATCAAAAGCCCCTTTAAAAGGAGTCATATTACATAAATAGGAAGTCTAATTCTTATGAAAGTAGGAGACCTAAATCCTATTCTGAACTAATAACTATAGCTTAACCTAATCCTTATGAAAGTATAAAACATAAATCCTATTCTAGAATAATAAATAAAGCTTCTAAAATATAACTAAATACTTAATTTAATGGCTTCCAACGCATCCCTAACATTGATTTACAACAAAAAAAAAACCACTTAATCAGTATGGTCTCAAGTCACAGATGCCAATGAATTACAAGCTACCTCAAACTATCTCATTTCACCATGGGGACCTAGTGACCAACTATCATCTAATGTCAGCCGAACTAATACCTTTAGATGCACAATTGTGGAGAATGGATATTTTGAGCCTTCACTGAAAATGGTGTGCAAGAAACAAATAAAAGCTTTGGTGTTATTAAAGCTAAGCTCCCTGCATCAGTCTCCTATCCCTATGTTGCTTGAACCATTCAAAATCCCTGCTGCACCCGTGTCAATCTAGCATGATTGGGGTGTGAGATGTGGTCAATTTACTTAGGGTGCTTTAACTTAATCTATGACCAACAAGTATAGATTAATTGGGTATTCTGTTTGATTTCTTGGTTTATGTTATATATATATATATATATATACCCCAATTAGTTTTACAAAGTATGAGACACTTTGCTATTACATTTATCTTATCAATACAATTTTAGGTGTTTATAAGGAATTACATTTCATTATATTTATACTGCAATAACTTTAATTGATTGAAATATATACGTGTATATATCGTAATACGTTCATTATCCGTTGCCCGACACCCATGTCGGCACTCAAATCCGTACCCTAAATCCTAAAATTTATGCAATGTAATAATCCGACCTCTAGTCTGAGAAACATGGGTCAATCCTTGTTTGATAGATGTGAAATTAAAGCACTGTGTGCACCTACAGTAGGTGCATTTTTCTGTAAGTTTATGCTTTAGTTTTGTTAGGAAATCACCTATTGCTTATAAGGTTTCCATGTATACAACCACAGAGAACGTGTATGCATTTAGTCTATGTTTTTATAGATTCCTTCTTGGAATGAAAGAGTGGCAACAAGATCCTGTATTACCTGCTGCCTAGAATGTGGATGATTGACATATCTTTGAGTACGATCAGTTGGTGCAGACCTCTTTAATAATTTCAGTGAGAAACTTTTTCCTATTGAGTGAAATGTTATTTAATTTAAAGATATAGGAGGAGGAGGATAGAGTTGTCAAAATATTCATTATCTGCAGAAAACTGTCTTGACATTGTTACTTGCATCTCGGATAAATATGACATGAAGCATCTGTCCTTCAAAATTAAGCTCATAAAAGTGTGCAAAGTTATGCAGTAAAACTTTTGACTGTTTATCCTGTCAGAAATAAAAAAAATCTTGTCAGTGTCCTTACCTTATTCCAGTGATTTTTATTGGAAGAAGGTAAAAAAATAATGGGATATTATTTTGGAACATTTCTGCTTATTGAGTGCCTGTTTGTCCATGGATAGTTTTCTTTTATTAAGGAAAACTGTGTGGACATAGAACTGTTACAATTTTTCGGAATTCAATTTGAAGTTAAAATCTGGAATCCTAAAAACTCTAAAATGTTGTTTTCACAATTTTCACTCCAAGTCAAGTTTTAAAACAACTCCAATCTGTGTTCATGTAAAATATAACTTCAATTTCGAAATACTATTTTCAACTTGAAAACAATACTACTTTTTTCCAGATATCACAATTCTTATGTCCAAACGCCACTAAATAATAACCAAGTTAGAAAATCTTGCCAGCAGCACAGTATATTTCTTGCTGGTGACTTAAGTGGGCTATAAAGTAGAAAGAGAATTAGAATGTTGAAGTTGTAGCACATTTCATGGATTAATCGGATTGTATCAAAATCTAGATTCTTGGGTTGCGCTATGTCAGTGTAGATTGGAGAGGGCATGTGATTAGGGGATATTTCTGCTTTATGCAGTTACAAAAACACTAAATGCATTAAACTGTCTTATCCTACTTAAAAGATGATAAACTGAAGTAATGCGTGGGTCATGAAAGAGAAACTCTCCCCTTCTCCCTAAATTTTGGGACTTGATTAGGGATACAAGTGTCAAAATTTACCAATCTTTGAATTTCAGTTTTTAAATATCATCAGTCTTGAGCGAAATTCTTAGATTTAAATCCAGCCATTACTTGAGAAAACCGTGGTGAAAGTAAAATGTCTAGATTTTATAAATTAGCAATCTGGTCAAGTTTCCTGGATTGAGGGAATAGCTGTTAGTTGCCCGCATTTTGAACATTATTTACTATAACCAGAATTCTAAGATGTGGAGTAGGAAAGCCAATTGGCTATTTTAGAAGGATAGTAGATGACTAGAACTACAAATCTTTGTTTTTAGTACTGTAACTGCATGGAGTGTTGCTGCTTCCAAATATAATATTTGAAATTGTTGGCTTTCTTCTCTAATGTATCTCCTATAACTACCCGTTAAAATACTTCAACCTATAAATGATTATCAAGTTTCTAAATTTTACCCAATTATAGCTTGTGCTTCTTAACCTGAAATGGTTTGACACTGTTTTTGGCTTTTTCCTCAACTTCTCTTCCTTTGATTTTGTTTTGTCAAGAGTTAAACTCTAGTCGAAGAGTATGTTTTGTAAACCTATATTTACGTCTATTGAGGACCTTATAGATTTCTGAATTTCTTTTAATCAAGTAATACAATTTTATTTATGAAAGGTAGAACACGGATGGACCTTAGGGATTGCTGAAGTCCAGTAGCCAATAAGAGTTTGTAAAGAATTAGGGGCTGTGTGAAGTTGATCTGGCATTCTGAGGTCTCTTGTAATCAATATTCTCCTTGTTAAAAAGAGGAAAGGAATAGGTAATGTTTCCTTATTAGTGCGTTATTGAATCAACAAGCTAGTCTTAATAAAACTATATTTAGTTTGGAATGGTATTTTCTAGTCTTTGTTTTACCCTTCCCTAGGAGCTCCCATCTTTTTGCTCCCTTGGTGACTCGAATTCAAAACCTTAGGGTTGGAAGTGAGGAGTGGTTACCATCCGAGCAACTCCCTCTTGTCGGTATTTTCTAGTCTATGATCATTGATCAGGATGTCAAGTAATTGAACTAATGATACTTTGCCTAAAGGACTTTTGTGCAAACTAAAATGTTAAAAACAAACATAATTAAGAATGCTGAGAATTGAAAGCATACTAGTGTTGAGTAAACGTTTTCAGTGGGGAATGTGCTAGCACGTTCAGTCTATCAATAGAGATTGCAACTCTCCATCACAAATATCGAGTATAGGTATTGAAATTCTACCTTGGTTTCCTCCTTTCTAGCTAGCTGTATTCTACAAGTTTGGGATCATGGATCAGCCCTTCAAGCATGTAAATGCCCATTATGCCGTCGTCTGATTACCTTGTTGGTTCCTAGTGAGTCTGCATCAAGGTTGCATCAAGATCCTGAAGTTCCTGAGGTGTTACGGAAAGTTGAGCAATATAACCGCCATTTTGGTCAACATGCCAATGGCCTTCTCCAGGTATTTCGTTTGTTACCTATGCGTATCTTTCCTCTGACATGATTCACTGCTACACTCTTTATCAGCAAGTACTGTTCTATTTAGGAACTTTTCCATGCTCTTTTTGTTCATTTTTCATTTTTGGCAGGGGATAGGGATGAATCTTTTTTTTCTCTCCTTGGTTTACTGCAGTCATGAAACTGTACCTAAAATTGTTGGTTGATTCTTGAACAATTTGAGGCAGGTAGAAGTTGAAATTTTAGGAGTACTTAGTTGGAAACTGGTTTTCGGTGTGAGTTTGTGTAGGATCATTGTACCAGACTACTAGTATACCCGGGCTAATAATTTATTTATATTCTGCTCCAACTCTGTATTTATGTATGCAAAGGTCCATCAACAAATTTGCAGTGCTATGTGCTTAAAGAATAGTCATTTTTTGTCTCCTTCGGTGAATAATGCTCTGGTAACTGCAGAGCTCAGACTTGCAGTGCTATATGTTTAAAGCTATGTGCTTACATATGTGGGCTTGTTACCCAAGCAGGGGCAGTAAAGTGATCGGATAATGCCCTGGTCTCTATTCTCATCCTTACAGGAACCAACAGAGGAGATCTAAGGAGCACTAATTTTTCAATTTGGTTGGAGTTAGTTACAGAATTAGGGTCCATTAAGATTCTAATTTTATGCTCTGTACAACTTTCCTGAAATATGGTATATATAAGGAAGAGAAACATGCTCCATTAAGGGGTCTTATATTTTCTAGCACTTCTTTTCACCCCATGTATAACTTGCCTGGAATATGTTGTGACTATTGCCCATGTAGTTTGCCTTTCTGTTAAGAATTAAAATTCATTAGTCCGTGTGTATTTATTAAACTGAAAGATAATATATGAACTTTGTTTTGACAGAGAATGCAAGATCTTCCATTTCTCCTCCGAAGATTACTGCGAGATATGACAGATCCTCAAAGATCTCTTCCGTTTGTCATCAGGGCGCGTGTCTGTTTGGCAGTAAGTACCCAATTATGCACCATCTATTGGATCACCATTCGAATTCTCTTCTCTGTTACTTCTCTATTTTTAGTTTCTTTTTCTAGAGAGGTAGCTGATCTATCCATGTAGAGCAGTTCCGTTCGATCTCAATTTTAATTTCTAACCCAAACTTTCCGATCTTCTCAGTTACAGCAGGATCGATCTATGCTTTCTTTGCGTAGATTTTTATTATTTTTGTTGTGATCTAAGATATAGCAAGGCACTATATATGTACCTTATCATTTGCTGTGTGCCAATAGATTTACACTGGGGTGTGGGAGGAGGGTAATCTGTTAGCTTTCCCGCAAGCACATCTGACAGAGAGTTGGTTGTGAACATCTCTGTTGTCTGCATGCCGCATCACTACAGAATGATGATGATGTTAGATACTAGTTGAAAACATTCGGGGAGTTGTGTGATAAAATTAGATGTGCAAGCCATGAGGTATATGTGATTTCAGCACTCGTGTAAAATGCATTAAACTTCGTAGATGCATGATGTGTAATAGGTATCTGAAGGTGACAGATCTGGTTTACATAAGGTTCTGAAAGCTGGCAGATTACTGATGTATCTTGATGACAAAATTCATAAATTGCCACTTCATTAAATACTAGACAGTTTGTACTGTTTGAAGTTTACGTGGACCATTCTCCTTAGGAGTCGACAGTTGTTTCGATCTTATGAAATTAGGGCCCCTTACCCTGTATACTCCTCCGAGTGTTAAGACTAGAATGGAATTCTTACATAGTAGTTGGTTTGAATTCAATTCTCCCAAGCAACTTGGCACAGTTAAAACTTCTAATTGGGGGTAAGTGCATGAATTCAATCTAACCCTATACTGAGGGATGGAAGTGTAAACATTCAGCATTTCCCGACTCTATTTTTTACATGGATCATCTAAAATGTTATTTAATTTGCAGGTGTTTTTAAGTGGTATATACGTCCTTAGCCCCGTGGATCTTATCCCAGAAGGTAATGGTTGAATATTCTCTCTGAAAATGTCTATCTTATTGTTCAGTTTATGACTACTCTTCTTCTCTTTTTGCAGGGTTTTTGGGTATAATAGGTTTACTAGATGATCTGATTATCACGTTCATCTGTTTCCTTCATGTTGCTGCTCTGTATAGATCATTTCTTCTGTTTCGGCATGGAGGTTCTTAAATGCTTGCATCACATGACAATTGCAAAAAAGTGAAGAAGAGATGACAAACATTTTCTTGTTTTGTATTCAATCAGTGTTCAATGGCTGTTTGCTGGAAAATCTGTACTTTCACATGATTTAGCTTAGTGTACTTGTACAATTGCAAATATAACTCGGTGTAGAGTTACAGTCGATGACACTGTGTCATACTTGGAGCATTGTATTTCTCTCATCGATGAGCTTCTTCCCCCTCCTGTCTCCTTATTTTCTTTTTCTTTTTCATTTCTTTCGTATATTTTTTGTCGCTTGCTTCCTGTACTGCTCAACAGGATATGTTATATCACATGTAGGATTAACTACATCGTAAGAGAATAGAAATGCTGCAGATATTAGTAATTGGAAATTTTCTATTTGGAGATGAAAATAGATTTGTTTTTTCCCAAATAATTGTGCAAAACCGTTTGTTGGTATTGTTTTTTTTAATTCAATGGCGCCTTGCTCTCATACATTGGTATTGTTGGGTTTTATTTATTCACTTGTGACTAAAGGCAAATTAGTTAAACTAATACTCAACATATTAAAGTAAAGAAATTTCGTGAAGAAGCAACTCAAACCTAGATATAGAAGAGATGATCTGACATTCTCCATGGCCACCATTCTTATTTATCCTTTTTCGCATAATTTTAGGCTTTTCTTCTAATTTTTCTGCTTAATAACTAATTTTAAAAATCTAAAAGTTATCTACATTTATTTTCATTTAAGACGATAGAAAAAGAAAAACCTTGAAGACCTTAATATTTCTCCACAAATACCTCTTTCTCTCTCTATTTATTAATCAATCAACTTTTCACCTTTATTATAATTCTCCAATGAGTTATAATTATTATTAATTCAAAGTTGATTAATAAATAGAGAGAACTCATTGGAGAATTATTTAGATTTGTTTTGACATCTTCTGTGACTTTATTTATTTATTTCAGATATATATGGATCATTTTTCGCCTAATTAAAATGAACCTTACTTAATAGTTAGATTTTGATTAATGATGATTTATTGGAGAACCGCATAAATGGATTAGTTGAATTGATTATGTGGCTTTTTTTTTTATTGTGTACATTGAATCATATTCTTAAATTTGATGATAAAATAAAATAAAATAGTAGATTAGATGGACAGTAGGTAATTTTTTTTAAAAATATTTAGACAAATTAGTTGCTTATCTTCTTCAACTAGACGTAGTTGCTTCTCTTCTTCAACAAGATGTGGTTGTCTGTGTCACGACTTGAGTCTACACCCTGGACGTGGCCGGCACTCGAGATCCATTGCTGGTCCCCAAGCAAACCCTCATCCTGACTGACTACGAGCGGAAGACTAACTCAAGCATACATATGCTTAAAACTAAATTAAATTCATTGAACTCAAATACTCAACTTTAAAAAGTCTGAACAATACTTAAAAGAAAGTAAATACAAAAAAGCTCCTCAACTCTGTCTAGCTATGAAGCCTCTACTATTACAGAAGGATATTGGGACAAAACCCACGACATCTCCAAACTACTAACCGCAAGGTAAAGGGGAAGTCCTCCGGAATATAAGAAGTCTCACCAAAGCTGACTGGAACATCACATGACCTCAACGAAACGCCCGTTGTTGATCCTAAATATCTATATCCGCATCATGAAATGATGCAGGCCAAATGGCGTCAGTACATGAAATGTACGAGCATGTAAGAGCAACTCTGCAACATAAGTATAAGCTCAAACTGATAATAAGGAAGACAGAGTAACCTCGTATCAACTCAATATGACTCAAGAATACTCAACTCAACTCAAGAATACTCAACTCAAGATACTCAACTTAAAGATACTCAACTCAACTGAAGGATAAAGCAACAATAAAAGATGCAATGTATGAAAAACTTTTAAACAGTAGTTAACAACTCAATTGTATGTAAAAATACAAAAATAACTCAATTGTATGTAGGAATACAATAATAACTCTTTTTTGGGAGATTCTCTAACCGACTACCATCACTATGAGCTACATGATGATACATTGCCTCACTCACGCTGCCAGAACTGTCCTATACCTTGCAGGAGTATAAGACATTCTTAACTAAGTGGATCCACTAAGCTATGCTTAAAAAGCAATAAGAAATCATCTAAAAAGTATGACCCTTTACCCATGTTGGCTTACATGGTTTATGAGGACTTTGAGTTGTCCGAACTCGTCCCCATATCGGTGCTCAATAATACTCCCAATAATATATACTCATGCTCATATGTTTAAAAACATAACTCTTCCTCTGATTTGAGATAATTGCTCAAACTTCCCTCTTAAAAGAGGTAACTGCTCTTGAAATATCTTTTGAACTCATAACTCATTTAGAAATCTCAGTTTCTCTTTTATCAATGTAAAAATTGATACCTCTGGGAATACATAGTCCCCTTATACTCTTACTCAATTCATACTTGAAACTCTTTCTCAAAAATGTATGAAAATCATATTTTAATATGATCATTGATGACTCGGGAAGTCATCTTGCATAAACATTGATGGTATATCCAGATACCATACTGCTCATACATTGATGGCATACTCGATTGTCATGCTAATCATGTTTTAGAATCTCTTTTCTCAAAACTCATCTTTACTTTCTCAAAACCAAGTTTAAGAACTCAAGTGTTGGCTTTAAAAAGTTTCTCAAAATTTCTAACTCAAATCATAGGGTTCATATGGAATTATAGACATGAACAACTCAAGTCAGGGATCTTAATATAAACATGGAAGCTCAGTACTCAGAACTCAAGAACTCAAAACTCATAACTCAAGAACTCAAAACTCATAACTCAACGATGTTACTCCCTCCTCTCAAGGATACTTATATTATGTAGTTCATGTAGAATTATGGACATGAACGACTCAAATCAAAGATCTCAATTACAATATAGACTCATGAATACAACTCTTCTCAGTCTCATACTCATTTACTCAAGTCTTGAAACAAGTTATAAATAATTGTAAGAAGACTTCTCAAAAAGACTCAAAGGACTTTCTCAAACTTTACTCTTAACTCTACATTGAATTTGAATTATGAATTCAAGAATCATGATTATGATACATAGGATTTCTCAATGATTAGATGTAGTTTGGATAGTTAAAATCAAGAAGAGAGCAAAGATACGTTTTGAAAGAACGAATACAGAATGAAGAATGGAGGCGGAAGGGACCTGACATCCCTGGTGCAGCAGTGGCGCACCGCGCCAGCCCCTCAGGCGCTATAGGGGCGCGCCACCCCAACCTTTTTCCAGAACAATCCGATAAATTTTTCTTCTTGATTTTTGATCGTAATTCACCTAGAGTTGATTGATTTCTTTCAAACTTCCTTAGATTCATAAACTCAACATAAGTAAACGAAAATCTACTCAAATTTTCTCAAGAATAGCCCTCAAACTTGAAACCCTCACCTTAAGAACTCAACAAACTCCATTAACAAGAAATGAAGAACAAAACCTCAAGAAACTCCCGAAGAACTCAAATCATTCAAACTCAATAACAAAATAACAGATAAAAATCACATGATTGGCATGTGTTCAAACAAACCCAACACTATGAGAACTTACATACCTCAAAGAACTAGGTTCTTGGCGAAATCTTGGATGAACGCTTGGAACCTTGAACTTTTTCTCCTCTTGAATCTTCTCTCTAAAGCCCTAAATGTTTTGGGGGTGAATGAAACTGATTCTAACCAGTTTAGACCCTTAATTGGGATTAATTCATGCTTAGAATAAGTGGGGGGGGGGAAGGAAAATACCAAAATACCCCTCCCTAGTTTGGATGGAAAAGCCTTAACTAGAGGGGATGCACTCAAATGGGTATATCTCTATCATACAAACTCAAATTTTAGTAAACTCGGTGGCGTTGGAAATATGACTCAAAGATTTTCGATTTGATACCTTATGGGCCACCTAACTCTTTTTGTGCTAAAAGTTATGGTTGTTTGAAGTTGACCCAAATTTAAAAGAACGTACAGATGACTTGAATGAAGTTCTCTTCAATTCTTTTTGGAACTCGAGGTGCTACATCTAGTGACCTTAACACCTAAGAAAATTTAAAATTTCTCAGTAAAACCTTATCCACACACGAAGAATGGTTCGAGTCTTAGCTCAAAATTTTTTGGGGTGTTACAATATCTCCCCCTTGGGATCATTCGTCCTCAAATGACGGCTGGACTGGCAATGGAATAGGGTCATTCTTACCATCTTCTTTGACTCCTGAACTTGCCTAATAACATAGGATGAACTGATTCATACTAAGAGTTAGGACTCTCTATAGCACATAACTCAAGAACGATGTTGTTTTGAACAAAGTCACGCTCTCTCTGAAGTTATCTTATCTGAAACAAAGGAAGTCTGGGCATGAAGTAAGAATAGGAATACTATGGCTGGGGTAATGTGACTGCTAACTTGGGGTAATGTGAGTGCTAGCTGTTAATCTTAGCAACACTCCTCAACTATGCCCTTCTTTCCTTATTACCATACCTCATCAGCTGCAATTTATATCTCTCACTAGGGTACCTCACTATTCTTACCAAGACCCGAGTCTAATGGTATGCTCTTACTATATTCAAGCTTAACCTAAAATCATAAGGTTCGGGTTCCAAACCTCTATTGGAAATCTCATCCCAAGAATCTTACTCCTTACCACCACATTCAACCAACATCGGGCTCGTATCAAGAACTACCTAATGTTTAACAAAACCATATTCAAGCGTAGTACTCTAACAACTCTATGAACATGAACTATGAATACGAATATGAACATGAACATGAACATGAGATACATCTATGACTTCTTAATATGCTTTGCTTAGTATGAGTGGGGGTATGAGACTTCACTTGTACATTGCACAAGTAGACCTATGAAGGGGTTATGGTGTAGTTTACTTATGACATGAATATGTATGAATCCATGTATGCATGATATGAGTTGGTGTTAAGAATGACTTTCTTATTATGAACTATGGACATGATGTTTTCCTTGTCTATGATTGTTGGCTTGGATGAGGTTAAGGTAAGTTATGCATAACTATGGTAGCCTAAGGTGGCTTACGGTATGGTTTGACTTGGTGATACTCTAAATATGAATAATGGCTTTTAAATTTGATAAAGATATGCTTTCAACTAAATGTCCCTTTTTCCATGATTTAAGGATTTTATGTATGCTTCCATACTTAGTCGGATTATCCATTTCTTAGTTTCTATTGTATTTCGTATATTGAGACTTTATTGATGTAAAGGGCTAAGTCCCAAACTTTGTATTCTAAATGTTTTAGATGGGGAATGAGACAAGGTCTAGACTCTTATGATTTTCCTTTATGAAAATGAAGTTTGACTTGTATTGTAAAGTTTTAAATTTTCCGCATCGTTGCCATGCCTTTAAGTTATTATTTTGCTAAGGGCTTGTATAAGACCCCTTTGGGGTCGAGTACGCCGTGTTATGTCTAGGGGGTACCCCTAGATTGTGACAAACTTGGTATCAGAGAATAAGGTTTTGGGATGATATTTAGGGTGATGTCTCATGAACCACGCCTAGTATACTCTTGTTAATGAATGTGAAACGCACCACACTTATAAATTATGGGCTATAAGATGTTTAAGAACTCTCACTTCTTTGATTACTCTTTAGTCATTCCTTAGAGTTTTATCTCTATGAATTCCTTTTCCTAACTCTTTTCTTGTGCATATAGGAATATGAATACAAGAAGAGAGGCCGCAAGAAGAGTGGAAAGACAGATTGCTAATGAGGGAGTTCTTCCCCAAGATCCTCAAGGTCCCCAAGATCCTTAAGATCCCCAAGATCCTCAAGATAAAGGGACTATAACTAATGTGGAAATTAGATCGGCTCTCCAAAACATGGCCCATGTTCTAACGGCTCAAGTCACTAGGGATGCTAGAGCTCATGGGAACTCCAATGAGAGCACTATGGCCTCAAGGTTGACAGACTTCACGAGGATGAACCCTCTAAAGTTCTTTGGCTCTAAAGTGGGTGAAGACCCTCAAGAATTTGTGGAGGAGATATATAAGATAGTGGATGCTATAGGGGTAACCTATAGAGAGAAGGCAGAGCTAGCCGGGTATGAATTGAAGGTTGTGGTCCAAGTATGGCACACTCAATGGAAGACAAAGAGGCCGGAAGGAGCGGATCCCATAAGTTGGGATGTATTCAAAAAGCCGTTCCTTGAAAAGTGCTTTCCCTGTGAAAAGAGAGAGGCTAAAGTGGAGGAATTCATCAACCTTTGCCAAGAAAGTATGGGTGTTGAAGAAACCTCTCTTAAGTTTACTGAATTGTCCGAGTATGCTCCATCCATGGTGGCGGAGCCAAGAGATGAGATGAGTAGGTATGTAACGGGTGTGTCTAGTTTGGTGAGAAAATAATGCCGTTTGTCTATGCTTCATGACAAAATGGATATGTATTGTCTTATGGTGTATGCTAAGCAAATGGAGGATGAAAAACTCCAAGAAAGGAATAAAGATGTGAAGAGGCTTAGGACTGATGATACAAACTCTTCAAAGGGCAATTTCGAGGGTCAAGGGCAACCAAGGTTCAAGAGAAGGTTTTCCAACCAAGGCTACTCTAAACCTCCAAGAGTCAAGAGAGATAAAGTGCCTAACCCTAAGACTCATGGAGTTAATGGTGGTGGATCTTCCATGAAAAGGCCTACATGTGCCAAGTGTGGCAAGAGACCTGAGGGCAAGTGTCTTATTGGAACGGATAGTTCCTTTCATTGTGGAAAGAGTGGTCATATGGCGAGAGATTGTCCCATGCTAAAGGTAGAAGGAAGAGAGGGTAAGCAAGTCCCTCCAAGCGGCTCAAATTCCGATGCTCCCAAAAAGAACCACTTTTACGCCCTCCAATCCTAAAGTGATCAAGAGGGATCTCCGGACGTTGTTACCGGTATGTTGCAAGTATTTTCAATTGATGTTTATGAATTGTTAGATCCCTGGGCCACTTTGTCTTTTGTTACTCCTTTTCTGGCTAGGAAATTTGATGTGCTTCCCTATGTCTTAGAAGAACCCTTTTCGGTTTCTAACCCGGTGGGTGTCTCGGTTATAGCTAAAAGTGTTTATAGAAGTTGTCCCATCTCATTGTCTCATAAAGTCACATTGGTTGATTTGGTAGAATTAGAGATGGTTAACTTTGATGTTATATTGGGCATGGATTGGTTGCATGCTTGTTTTGCGTCCATTGATTGTAGAACCCGGGTAGTGAAGTTTCAATTTCCTAATGAGCCTACTTTAGAATGGAAAGGGGGAAACTCTACACCTAGAGGTCGTTTCATGCCATGTCTAAATGCTAGAAAAATGATCTCAAAGGGGTGCTTGTATCACATTGTTAGGGTTATGGACGTTGAGTCCGAGACTCCTCCTTTGGAGTCAGTCTCCGTAGTGAGGGAGTATTCAGAAGTCTTCCCAGATGACTTTCTCGGTATTCCTCCCAAACGGGAAATAGACATCGACATTGATCTTTTGCCGGATACTCAACCCATATCTTTTCCTGGTTTGTGATAATTTTTATTAACAATATTTTGATCTACTCTAAGACTGAGGGTGATCACAAGAAGCATTTGAGGATAGTATTGCAAGTCCTTAAAGACCAACAATTGTATGCTAAGTTTAGCATATGTAAGTTTTGGCTAAGATCAGTTGCTTTCCTTAGTCATATTGTATTAATCATGGGTATAGAATTTGATCCTAAGAAAATGGACGCGGTTAAGAATTGGCCTAGACCTCTAAGTCCCACCGATATTCGAAGCTTTTTGGGTTTGGCCGGTTACTATATGAGGTTTTTTGATGGTTTCTCCTCTATCGCTTCTCTATTAACGGCCTTGACCCAAAAGAAGTCCAAATTTAAGTGGTCGGAGGCTTGTGAGAAGAGCTTCCAAGAATTAAAGGTTAGACTCACATCCACTCCGGTGTTGACCTTATCGGTGGGTACCGATGGGTTTGTAGTATATTGTGATGCATCTCGAGTGGGTTTGGGATGTGTTCTAATGCAACATGGTAAGGTGATAGCCTATGTTTCAAGGCAACTCAAATGAAAAGAATTATCCAACTCATGATCTCGAACTAGCGGCGGTGGTATTTACCTTGAAAATTTGTAGGCACAACCTATATGGGGTCCATGTATATGTATTCACTGACCACAAGAGTCTTCAATATGTGTTTAGCCAAAAAGACTTAAATCTCCAACAAAGAAGATGGTTAGAGCTTTTGAAAGATTATGATATGAGTGTCCTATACCACCCCGGCAAAGCTAATGTGGTTGCGAATGGCCGTAGTAGATAGCCCATGGGTAGTGTGGCTCATGTAGAAGATGAGAAGAAGGAATTGGTTCGTGATGTGCATAGATTGGCCCGGTTAGGTGTCCAACTATTGGATTCCACCAAGGGTGGATTCATAGTTCATTATAGTTCCGAATCATCCTTTGTGGTTGATGTGAAGTCTAAGCAACACCTTGACCCTATATTGCTTGAGTTGAAAGAATCGGTTCTCAATAAGTCCGTTGAGGCTTTCTCCTAAGGGGGAGATGGGGTGATTAGGTACCAAGGCAGGTTATGTGTTTCGGATGTTGATGGCTTGAGAGAGAAAATTTTGGAAAAAGCTCATGGTTTGCAATATTCTATGCATTCAAGAGCCACCAAGATGTACTGTGATCTTCGGGAAGTCTATTGGTGGAATGGAATGAAAAAGGATATAGCGAGTTTTGTAGCCAAATTTCCAAATTGTCAAAAAGTCAAGGCTGAACACTTAAAGCCAGGAGGTTTGTACCAAGATATAAATATTCCCACTTGGAAGTTTGAAGAGGTGAATATGGACTTTGTTGTGGGTTTAGCTCGTACTGGAAGGCAACGTGATTCTATTTGGGTTATCATTGATAGGATGAAAAATTAGCCCACTTCATTCCCATCAAGGTCACTTTTTTGGCGGAAGACTATGCCAAGTTGTATATCAAGGAGGTAGTGAAGTTGCATGGGGTTCCTTTGTCTATCATATCAGACTGAGTTACTTAATTTACTTCACATTTTTGGAATGAATTCTAACAAGGGCTTGGCACCAATGTTAAACTTAGTACCTCTTTCCACCCTCAAGTGGATGGTCAAGCCGAACGCACCATTCAAATCTTAAAGGACATGATGAGGGTGTGTGTGTTTGATTTCAAGGGTAATTGGAACAACCATCTCCCATTGATTGAATTTTCCTACAACAATAGTTACCACTTTAGTATTGCCAAGGCTCTGTTTGAAGCACTATATCGTAGGAGGTGTAGATCTCCGGTTGGTTTGTTTTAAGTAGGTGAGTTTACTCTAATTGGTCCCGAACTAGTCTATGATGCCATTGAAAAAGTTTGACTTGTTAAAGAGAGGTTGAAAACGACCCAAAGTCGGCAAAAATCTTATGCCGATGTTAGAAGGAGGGATCTCAAATTTGAGATTGGTGATTGGGTCTACTTAAAAATCTCACCTATGAAACGTGTAATGAGGTTTGGAAAGAAGGGGAAGCTTAGTCCCCGTTATGTGGGCCCATACCAAATCTTGAAACGTGTTGGGAAAATTGCATATGAATTGGACTTGCCAAATGAGTTTGCCATGGTACACCCGGTGTTTCATATTTCCATGCTTAAGAAGTGCATTGGCGATCCAGTGTCCATCTTTCCTTTAGAGGGTTTAGGAGTAGATGAGAACCTTTCTTATGAAGAAGTCCCGATTGAGATTTTGGACCGGTAAGTGAAGAGGTTAGGAAATAAGGAAGTAACCTCCGTTAAGGTTCTATGGAGGAATCACTTAGTTGAGGGTGCTACATGGGAGGCCGAGGCCGATATGAAGTCCTGTTACCCTCATATTTTTCCTTTTACTCCTATTCAAACTTGAGGTAAGTAATTCCTCTTAGGTTTTATATGTTTAGGAAGTCATGTGTATGGTATGAATTTTCCATGATTTCCTTATGTTGTGCATGTTATTGTGAGGATTCATGATTGTATACGTTGAGTTTTCATGACTTATATGTTACTCATGTTGATTTGGTTTTTAGTATGATGATTGCATTTTTGACTTCATGAGATGAATTGATAAACATGCTTAGATATGTTTTGATGAAATGATTTATTAGCTCCATATTGTTGTGTAGAGCTTAATTGAGTTGGAGAAGGTAGTTCCTCCCATGTTTATGTGAATTGGTAAGTTTCATGTTGCATTGACCATGGCTTGAGATGGAGTTGAAGTTTCCTCCTTTGAAATTGTGCATGTTGTGATTAGTGCATTTCTAGTTTTAGTTTGGTGTCTAGATCATCATTCGGGGATGAATGTTCCCAAGTGGGGGATAATATAACACCCTGGAAATCTAATGACCTAAGCTAGGGCCTAACATGTAGTCTAGTGTCCTAAAAAGGGTTAACATCAAAGTAAGAGTCGTAAAATGACCTTCCAAGGTTAGCACTAATGTTTTAGTCCCTAAACGTCAAGGCATGACCCCTACCAGGACCACCCAAGGGTCTTTGATGATGGTCAAAGGGCTGCTCAAAAGCTGTCCCAAAATAGCTTCATCCACGAAGGGGGAACCACGATTCGTGGGTTGACTGACGCCCCGTAGATGGGAGTCGTGAGTCAAGACTTAGCCTCCCCAAACTTCTTCAGAATCTCTTAGTCTTAGCCACAAACCACGCTTGCACAGCATGGTCCGTGGACCATTCCACGCCCTGTATATGGGGCCTCATGGATGAGTCCTGGACCAAGGCCAAAAGACCAGCCTCAGACCCAATCCACGATCGACCAATACAGTCTGTGGATCAGTTCACGCCACGTAAATAGGGACTCGTGGATGAGGTCTGAAATGCTGTCAAGGATTTCGGCCAAGGGTCAAACCTTTTAAATAAATTCTAACTAAGTAAGAATGTGGGACAGTTATTATTAGTTATTTTAGACCCATATAAATAGTTTTAAGTCATTAAACTTCACTCAACTCCTCATAACTCACAAGACCCAAACTCAACCCACATCCCTTTCAAAATATTCTCTCTCTAGACTCCATTGAAGAACAAAGAAGAAGCTCAAGCTAGGGGTTCAAGATCCATCCTTTTCACTCAAATTTCATGAGGAAATCACCAATCAAGGTATGGGAAGCTTGATTCATGGAACACTTTTCTCCATGAAGCCCTTTAACTCTTAATTTCAAAAGTTGTAATTTGGTCAAGAACTAGGGTTTTCATTCTAGCCATGGGTTCTTCCTAAAAATAATTTCATTATGTTAATTGTAGTATATTACGGATTATTTGATGTTTAATGGTGATTTTGATTGTAAAATTCCCCATGAACCCATGTACTCCCCCATGACCCTAATTTCATGAATTGTGACGGATCTATTGATGCGAGATGATTACAATGAATTGTATATATGTTAATATAGTTATTGAATCTTGTTTTATTCATGCATATTGTAGTATCTTTAGGTGTAATTGTGAAACATGATTCATGACCCTTGAAAGGGGGTAAATTGCTAGTGTTTGTGTAGGATGATGAGGATGGTATATGAACTCAAGTTTCACCTATGTAGGGATAATCTTATGATTATAGTGTATTGGTAGTATTGATGCAAGACCCCTATCCCCTACGCCCTTACACTTATCTATGCATGAAAGGACTATGATTATGATATTAATGTTGTGTTGGTTGAAATGACACTCTCATGAAAAATACCATGAACATGGTGTGAAAGATTTATTCACATACTAAGAATTGTAAGGGTGGAAGGCTATTCTTACCTAAAGAATCTATGAGATACCATGATACCATGATGGTTGAGTGTTAAACATTCTTACATGAACACAACTATAAAGTAAAGACTTAACATGAATATTAAAGGGAATTAAGCTTAGCAGCGAGTGGATAGGAACCAGAGATAGAAACCTTTTACCTCAGTTAGTCCGGGTTTCTAGTAGCAATCTCCCTATTCTATAACTAAGTGCCCACTTTGGTTCTTAGCTAGTGGATCCACCTATAAGCTAAACATGTTAGTTCTACCTTAGGCAAGTAGAACACCTCTTTTTGGTGTGCGTTCATGACACCGAATTCTATGTAGCTTAGATGGTCTATGTCGGTTAAGGCTATACTTCCCTACATGATAAGAACAAGATCCATGACATGACATCAATAAGAAGATGAACTAAGAACACAAACACGAGACATGTGCTATGATTACTTGAGGGGTCTTACTTAGTATGAGTGAGGGTATGTGACTTCACTTATGCATTGCACAAGTGAACTTTGAAAGTGATTATGGTAAGTTCATGATAATATGATGCTTTATGAGTTAATGTATGCTATGTATGAACATGAACCATGAATATGAATATGAACATGAACCATGAATATGAATATGAACATGAACATGAGCTATATCTATGACTTCTTAATAGGCATTGCTTAGTATGAGTGGGGGGTATGGGACTTCACTTGTGCATTGCACAAGTAGACCTATGAAGGGGTTATGGTGTGGTTTACTTATGACATGAATATGTATGAATCCATGTATTCATGCTATGGGTTGGTGTTAAGAATGACTTTCTTATTATGAACTATGAACATGATGTTCCTCGTCTATGATTGTTGGCTTGGATGAGGTTAAGGTAAGTTATGCATGACAATGGTAGCCTAAGGTGGCTTACGGTATGGTTTGACTTGGTGATTACTCTAAATGTGCATAATAGCTTTTAAACTCGATAAAAGGCATGATTTCAACTAAATGTCCCTTTTTGTATGATTTAAGGATTTTATGCATGCTTCCATACTTGGTACAATTAATTGTGCTAATTCAGTTTCTCTACGTTTTCTTATAAGTGTAGGTTTTGGTCGTTGAGGCCTTTATCTCCCTTCAAGTGAAGCTTGGGTTGACTATTCCTTAATCTTGGTGAGTCCTCAAGTTCGAGGATGGATTATCCATTTCTTAGTTTCTATTGTATTTCGTATATTGAGACTTTATTGATGTAAAGGGCTAAGTCCCAAACTTTGTATTCTAAATGTTTTAGATGGGGAATAAGACAAGGTCTGGACTTTTATGATTTTCCTTTATGAAAATGAAATTTGACTTCTATTGTAAAAGTTTTAAATTTTCCGCATCGTTGCCATGTGTTTATGTTATGATTATGCTAAGGGCCTGTATGAGACCCCTTCGCGGTCGAGTACGTCCTGTTATGTTTAGGGGGTACCCCTGGGTCGTGACAAACTTGGTATCAGAGCATAAGGTTTTGGGATGATATTTTGGGTGATGTCTCATGAACCACGTCTAGTAGAGTCTTGTTCATGAGTGTGAAACGCGCCACACTTATGAATGAGGGGCTATAAGATGTTTAAGAACTCTCACTTCTTTGATTACTCTTTAGACGTGCCTTAGAGTTTTATCTCTATGAAGTCCTTTTCCTAAACCTTTTCTTGTGCATATAGGAATATGAATACAAGAAGAGCGGCCGCAAGAAGAGTGAAAAGAGAGATAGTTAATGAAGGAGTTCCTCCCCAAAATCATCAAGGTCCCCAAGATCCTCAAGATAAAGGGACTATGACTAAAGTGGAGATTAGATTGGCTCTCCAAACTTTTACCCATGTTCTAATAGCTCAAGTCACTAGGGATGCTAGAGCTCATGGGAACCCCAATGAGAGCACTATGGCCTCAAGGTTGAGAGACTTCACGAGGATGAACCCTCCAAAGTTCTTTGGCTCCAAAGTGGGTGAAGACCCTCAAGAATTTGTGGAGGAGATATGTAAGATAGTGGATGCTATGGGGATAAACTCTAGAGAGAAGGCGGAGCTAGCCGGGTATAAATTAAAGGGTGTGGCCCAAGTATGGGACACTCAATGGAAGGCAAAGAGGACGAAAGGAGTGGGTCCCATAGGTTGGGATGTATTCAAAAAGGCGTTTCTTGAAAAGTACTTTCCCCATGAAAAGAGGAAGGCCAAGTGGAGGAATTCATCAGCCTTCACCAAGGAAGTATGGGTGTTGAAGAATACTCTCTTAAGTTTATCGAATTGTCCAAGTATGGTCCGCCCATGGTGGTGGAGCCAAGAGATGAGATGAGTAGGTATGTAACCGGTGTGTCTAGCTTGTTTAAGAAAGAATGCCGTTCGGCTATGCTTCATGACAACATGGATATATCTCGTCTTATGGTGTATGATAAGCAAATGAAGATTGAAAAACTCCAAGAAAGGAATAGAGATGTGAAGAGGCCTAGGACCGATGATAGAAACTCTTCAAAAGGCAATTCCGAGGATCAAGGGCAACCAAGGTTCAAGAGAAGGTTTTCCAACCAAGGCTACTATAACCCTCCAAGTGTCAAAGAGAAATAAAGTGCCTAACCTCAAGCCTCATGGAGGCAATTGTGGTGGATCTTCCATGACAAGGCCTACATGTGCCAAGTGTGGCAAAAGACATGAGGGCAAGTGTCTTATTAGAACGGATGGTTGTTTTCATTGTGGAAAGAGTGTTCATATGGTGAGAGATTGTCCTATGCTATAGGTACAAGGAAGAGAGGGTAAGCAAGTCCCTCCTAGGTCAAATTCCAATGCTCCCAAGAAGAACCGCTTGTATGCCCTACAATCCCGAAGTGATCAATTTGTTACCGGTATGTTGCAAGTATTTTCAATTGGTGTTTATTCATTATTAGACCTCGGGGCGACTTTTTCTTTTGTTACTCCTTTTGTGGCTATGAAATTTAATGTACTCCCTGATGTCTTAGAAGAACCCTTTTCGGTTTCTACCCCGGTGGATGACTCGGTTATAGCTAAAAGAGTTTATAGGAGTTGTCCCATCTCATTGTCTCATAAAGTCACATTGGTTGATTTGGTAGAATTAGATATGGTTGAGTTTGATGGTATATTGGGAATGGATTGGTTGCATGCTTCTTTTGCATCCATTGATTGTAGAACCTGGGTAGTAAAGTTTCAATTTCCTAATGAGCCTACTTTAGAATGGAAAGGGGGAAACTCTACACCTAGAGGTTGTTTCATTTCATGTCTAAATGCTAGAGAAATGATCTAAAATGGGTGCTTGTATCACATTGTTAGGGTTATGGACGTTGAGTCCGAGCCTCCTCCTTTTGATTCGGTCCCCGTAGTGAGAGAGTATTCAGAAGTCTTCCCTGATAACTTTCCCGATATTCCTCCCGAATGGCAAATAGACTTTGGTATTGATCTTTTACCGGATACTAACCTATATCCATTCCCGTTTACCGGATGGCTCCAGCCATATTGAAAGAATTGAAGGCACAACTCTAAGATTTTCTAGACAAGGGTTTTATACAAGCAAGCATATCTCCATGGGGTGCACCGGTATTGTTTGTGAAAAAGAAAGATAGGTCCCTTAGGATGTGTATAGACTACCGCCAATTGAACAAGGTCACTATCAAGAATAAATACCCTCTCCCTAGGATTGACGATTTGTTTGACCAACTCCATTGGGTGAGTTACTTTTCGAAGATTGACCTAAGGTCGGGCTATCAACAACTAAGGGTAAGAGGGGCTGACATTCCAAAAATGTCCTTCCGAACAAGATATGGTCACTATGAATTCCTAGTGATGTCTTTTGGATTGACCAACGCCTCGACGACCTTCATGGACCTTATGAATAGGGTGTTTATTCAATATTTTGATACTTTTGTGATAATTTTTATTAATGATATTTTGATCTACTCTAAGACTGAGGGTGATCACAAGAAGCATTTGAGGATTGTATTGCAAGTCCTTAAAGACCAACAATTGTATTCTAAGTTTAGCAAGTGTGAGTTTTGGCTAAGATCGGTTGCTTTCCTTAGTCATATTGTATCAAGCATGGGTATAGAAGTTGATCCTAAGAAAACGGATGAGGTTAAGAGTTGGCTAGACCTTTAAGTCCCACCGACATTCAAAACTTTTTTGGTTTGGCCGGTTACTATGGGAGATTTGTTGAGGGTTTCTCCTCTATTGCTTCTCCATTAATGGCCTTGACCCTAAAAAAGTCCAAATTTGTGTGGTTGGAGGCTTCTGAGAAGGGCTTCCAAGAATTGAAGGATAGATTCACATCCGCTCCGGTGTTGACCTTACCAGAGGGTACCGTGGGTTTGTAGTATATTGTTATGCGTCTCGAGTAGGATTGGGATGTGTTCTCATGCAACATGGTAATGTGATTGCCTATGCTTCAAGGCAACCCAAAATGAAAAGAATTATCCAACTCATGATCTCGAACTAGCGGCGGTGGTGTTTGCCTTGAAAATTTGGAGGCACTACATATATGGGGTCCATGTAGATGTATTCACCGACCATAAGAGTCTTCAATATTTGTTTAGCCAAAAAGACTTAAATCTCCGACAAAGAAGATGGTTAGAGCTTTTGAAAGATTATGACACGAATGTCCTATACCACCCCGGCATAGCTAATGTGGTTGCGGATGCCCTTAGTAGATTGTCCATGGGTAGTGTGTCTCATGTAGAAGATGAGAAGAAGGAATTGGTTCATGATGTGCATAGATTGGCTCGGTTAGGTGTTCAACTAGTGGATTCCACCAAAGGTGGATTCACGGTTCATCATAGTTCCGAATCATCCTCTGTGGTTGATGTGAAGTTTAAGCAACACCTTGACCCTATATTGATGGAGTTGAAAGAATCGGTTCTCAACAAGTTCGTTGAGGCTTTTTCCCAGACTTCATTGTTCAATACTAACATACATTAGTGATCAAGGCCCAATAGCAATGGTGAATTGAAGATCTTGAAGTGAAATCCTAGCTTCTTGTTTTGTAGCTTTAGAGAGCATTTTGGAGATGAACTTGGAGGGAAATTTATGATTTAGGAGAATGATAAATAATAAGTAGTTTTAGAACTTAAGTCACTTATATAGGGCTAATAATAGGGGTTAAAAAAACATAGCTTATGTATTAAAGACCTATAGAAATACTAAATTAGCCTTGACTTAAAAAGCTGATGGGGACTTTTATGGAAGCCTAAATAAACCGTATAAGTCTCCACCGTCCGTATAGGGAACCGTACAAATGGCCTCAATTTCCTGGCTGGCTTAAATGGCCAGGCCACTTCCCCTAAACGACCACTGAACCCTTTCACAAACCGTTTTGGCTTCCGTGAAGGGTTCAGGGTCCGTTTTAAACCTGTGGACCTGTTGGTTAACCCTCTTTAACCTTTTTAAATTTCAAAGTCTGAGGTGTCAATATCTTCCCCTTAGGAACATTCGTCCTCAAATGGAATTCAAGCTAGTATTAGGAGGGTAGGAGAGAAATTAACAATCCAAAACGAATGCAATTTTTCATCAAATGCACTTAACCAAGCAGGAAAATCGACTCGAAGCTACAACATACTCAAAACATCATTTCATAAAACTTACATGCATGTATATGGAAACATGAGAACGAGTAAGACACATGAAACCAAAAGAATGAACCATGAGGAGCTAAATACCTCAAGCTAAAGTATGATCGGAGGGAAATATATGAGGATATTGGGACATCATATCAGGCTTGTCCTCCCTTGTTGCACCCTCACCCATTTGATTACTGCACAAAACCTTTAAGGATGCAACATCCTTTTCCCTTAACTTCTGAACTCTCAAGTCTAAAATTTAGACCGTAACCTTCTTATAGGAAAGACTTTCCTTTATACCAAGATTCTTTAATGTTACAATAGATGTCAGATCTCCAACATCGTTCTTTATTAAGGACACATGAAATACTGGATGTACCGATGCTAAATCATTACGCAAATCAAGTTCATAAAAATCTTTACTAACACACCTCATAAACTGATATGAGCCTACACATCGGGGACTAAGCTTCCCATTCTTTCCAAACCTCCTGATACCCTTTATATGTGAAATCTTGAAGTAAACCTAATCATATACATTAAACTCAAGATCTCTTATTCTAACATTCGTATAGAACTTTAGTCGACTTTGAGCCATTTTAATCCTTTCTCTAATAAGCCAAACCTTTTACATAACATCATGAACC
The DNA here is from genome assembly GCA_029007595.1 of Solanum commersonii. Classification (NCBI taxonomy): domain Eukaryota; kingdom Viridiplantae; phylum Streptophyta; class Magnoliopsida; order Solanales; family Solanaceae; genus Solanum; species Solanum commersonii. The sequence goes on along the minus strand of JAJTWQ010000055.1, from coordinate 2,952,794 downwards.
AACTTAGGACCTATTAATGCAATCTCATTTACTTCAAACCAACCTATAGGAGATCTACACCTCCTACTATAATGTCACGACCCAGGGTACCCCTTAGATGTAACATGGCTTATAGAACCCCGAAGAACTCCATACAAGCCACTTAGTTATCATAAAATAATTAATAGAACAATAAGAGTAAACACACATTTCAAGTCTTAAATTTTCATAATGAAAGAGGAAGTCTAGACACTAAGTCTTAACATAGCCATCTTTTACAATCTTCGAATGAAAGAGGGCCTAGCCCTTACAACATGTCCGAAAAGGGAAAATATATGAAAGGAACAATAACATAGGAAAAAGCCATCCTCAAACCATAAGGACTCACCAAGATCGGATGATACTCAAGTCCAAGCTCTAGACATTAGAATGATCACCTCGAGAACTGGACCCTACACTTAGGGAAAATGTAGGAAAAGTAGGTGTTAGTACAAAAAATGCACTAAGTATGCATGCATAAAAACATTGAAAACATACAAAAAAGGGACATGCCATTTGAAAGCATGCACTTTACCAAGTTTAAACATCATCATAAAGATAGTGGAAAAATCATAAGTCATAAAACATAGCCAACATAGTCATTATCATTTTTAAGACCTTTGAAAACTCATATAAAAGCTTGTTGAGTAGCCATAGCTCATAATTCATATTCTTGTTCTTATTGTGGTAATAAGCCTTAACCGACATGAGATCATGTGAGCTTAACATGGAATTCGGTGAGTCCCACACCGAAAAGGGTTGGTCTTCTTGCCTAAGGTTGAACTGGTAACTTTAGCTTAGGTTGATCCACTAGCTAAATATCTTATGGGGGTATGTAGTTTATGGGATAAGGAGATCGCTATAAGAAACTCAGACTCAAACAAGCGTAAAAGGCTTCCATCTTATGAGAAATACTTAGGAAACCTAGACTCAACTAGCACAAAAGGTACCCATTTGGAAGCGGGATTCAACTTTCGTAAAAGTTTCCATCTCATATTCAATATCCACTCGGTGCTAATCATTAATTCCCACAGAATACTTATTAAGTCTTGACTCAATTCATATTCATGGAAGAATGTCTTAACACTCAATCCATGCTTAATTAGTAAGATAGCTCTTAAATCATGCGTGAAAATAATCTTTCACCGCCCATGTCTATATACAAGGATTAGATTCAATTAGGTGAGAAAGTCTTTCAACCTTAAAAGCTTCATCATGTGAGAAAACCATTCATATCATATCTTATTCATGCATAGGTGTGTATATGAGAATGTCCTTTCAAAAACACCACAACTACATCATAATCATAGACACTTCACTCTCAAAGTGTTCTAAAAGCATTTACTTAGATTTCATAAAACATGCATAAATCTCAAACTTTGCCTTTCCAAGGCTCAAAGCTCACTTTCTATTAACATATCTAAAATTAAAATGTTAGAAATGGATATCATCATAATTCAAGTGATTCAATCACCACATGAATAATTTCATAACATTCTTCTTTCATCAACAAAGACCCAGTTCATAAGATCACGATTGAGATATATCGGAATTTCATAGGTTCTTGGGGATACATCATAAAAACCATAGAAAATCATCAATTCATGCCTAATATAACACACTTCAATTATTATAATCAAATTTGAAAGAATCCATGACTTTGGAATCAAACCCTAACAATTGGGGATTTCTATATTTTTGAAATTGGAGATTTTGAGAGGAATCCATGGATGAAAGCTATACACGGATGAAAACTACCACATTTTAACAACAAATACCAATGAATTTGATGTGAAGAACCTTCCTTCTTGAACCCTAGCTCCAACTTCCTTCTTCTTCTTCTTCTTCTTCAAGAGAGAGAGAGTATTTGGAGAGGATGAACTTTGGGGATTTATTTGGGTGTTGGAAATGATGAGTTGAATGGGTTTGTTTTTGAGTTAAAATGACTTATATAGTGACCCTAAGTCAAGGAAAAAAGACCTCAGTTAATCCCCACTTAAATAAGAATTTCCCAAAACAACCCCACTTGGGGAGCCTAGTGCAAGGCCTCACGGCCACCACCATGCCCCGTCAAGGGTTTCATTGCCCATCATGGTGCCCATGGTACCTTGACCAGTGGCTAAGACACCTTGGCTTGATCCCCACAAAGTGAAGGCATCACCACGATCCTTCCCACGGGCCGTGAAGTGGCTCGTGAAGGTGAGCCAACATGGGGCAGCCTTTGGGAGGCCACTGCCTTACCACCACGACTGGCACCATGGGGCGTGGTGGTCACCACGGGTCATGAACGCCCTCGTGGCATGGTGGGCAGTGCCTTGGGAATTTTAGGCAGCCTTTGCCCTTTCCCTTGGCCCTTGCCTCCTTCATGACTCTAACCCTTATGCTTAGCTCTAGTTTAACCTACTAATTTCCGCAGTGTTACACATAAAGAGTCTCATATGGTGCCATACCAATGTTTGAATGATATATATTATTATATGCAAACTCAATCAAAGGCAAATGCTCATACCAATTACCCTTGAAGTCAATCACACAATGTCTCGACATGTCTTCTAAAGTTTGAATAGTATGCTCTGATTTCCTATTGGTTTGAGGATGAAATGTCGTACTAAGCTTGACATGAGTACCAAGACCCTTTTAAAAAGACATCCAAAATTGAAAAGTAAATTGGGTACCACGATCGAAGATAATGTATAGGGGTTCTCCATGAAATCTAACCATTTCCTTTAGATATAATTTAACATAATTCTCCACCGAATAAGAAACCTTGATAAGAATGAAATGAGCAAACATTGTCATACAATAAACTATAATCCAAATCAAGTCATGTTGCCAAAAGGTGTAGGTTAAGCCAATGATAAAGCCTATATTCAAATCGTCCCACTTCCCAGTAGGGATACTAATATCCTGGGACAAACCTCCAAACTTTTGATGATCAACTTTTACTTGTTGACAATTAGGACACTTAGCCACAAATTTCGCAATATCCTTCTTCATCCCATTCCACCACTAGACCTCCCACAAGTTAGGGTACATCTTGGTGTTTTCTTGGTGAATGGAATATCGAGAACTACGGACTTTCATAAAATTATCTCTCACAAATCATCCACATTGGTCACCAAAATAACCTTGTTATTGAAGCAAACAATCTCCCCCTTGGGTGAGATCCTCAACGAACTTTTTAAGCACTACTTCCTTCAAGTCAATCAAAATTGGATCTAGACCTTGCTTTGCTTTAACATTCAACACAAAAGATGATGCTGAACCGTTATAAAAAACAACATCACCCTTACTTGAATCAACAAATCAAACACCTAGTGGAGCTATATGATGAGTTTGAGATTTTGACTTATTTAGGACTTTGTTTTCATAGTTTAGGTGTCTTCAATGCCTAATTTATGCACTAAACTAATGTTAAAGTGTTGATTTGCAGCAATGAAGGCTAAGGAGCAAGGCAAGGACATTACTGGGTAAAACAGAGAGAAAAAAGATGAAGAAGTTGAAGGAAGGCAATCCTGTTGATCGCTATGACCACTCGGTGAGCCACCGAGTGGCTTTTTAGCTCACCTAAACTTCCAGCATGCCATCCCTGTGGAAAATCCTACATAGCGACTTAAATGGACATTCGTCGGAAAGCCAACGGCTCGGCGACATCGACCTAAATCGCCTAAATTTACAGAACCCTGAGGATTAAGAGCCAAGGTATATCGACGATGGAGTGGGGCAAAGGGCGTGTCACTAACCTGGTTAGCGATGCACAACTTACTTCGCCAAATGGTCCTGAAGGACAAAATATAGGAGACTATAAATTGAAATTTAAAAGAAGAGTTATGAGTTCGGATTCCAAAATTTTTAGAGTCTTAGTTTCTTTGAGCTTTTGAGTTTCGATTTTAGACTTTGAAGACTTTGAGAGTTGGTTTTGAGGAATTTCAATTGGATTTTTGAATTAATTCGATTATAAGCATTGTCGAGACTTGTAAACCATTACCCAGTTCATGGCTAACATAATTGGTAATAATTTCTTTATTTTTATGATGTGTAGCTAAAACCCCTAATTCTTGGGGTGTGATCATGTGATGATTGACTTAATTAGCTTATGGGTATTATTGTTTACTGATTTAAATGCTTAATTTAAGTGGGTTTAATCGATAGTTTGTATTAATCTATGCATTGTAGTTGCAAATGCAATTCTAACTTATTGTTTTGGGCTTGCTTGAGAAAGAGGTTTTAGAACTAAGGTTTCCGATTAATGGTTGTATTTATTGGGTTGATGTGGGTTCAGCTCAAGAGAGTGAATCCTGAACTCGATTCTACCTATCTAGTTCAAGACAGTAGATAAATTAAGGTTGTGGGTTGTTTATATTGTTAAGATTGCCGAGGTTCGAGAGAACTCGCTTGAATCGTAATAGTTGTTCGAGAGAAAGCTATTACAGTTATAGTCTAACTTACCTACTGACATTTAGCAATCGTTAATAAATTCCAATTACCCATATAGCTAAATTAGCCTATAATCGATCACATCTCCGAGAATTCCTTTCTACTTGTTGATTCCCCTATTTTGATAATTGTTTTAGTTGCTAATTGACAAACTGATCCCCCCATCTGACATTCATTGTCACCCTTTTGATTTATCTAAATATTTTTGATAATTTTTACTCCTACAACCGATTAGATAGTGTTTACAACTTCATAACTGAATTCAAAGTTGTACCTCTCCCTGTGGGTTCGACCCCAACTATTTGTTGAGTTTTATACTAGATTAAGATCACCTACACCTAGTATTGGATGAGGTGTATTTTAGCGTTCATCACTAGACATTGGGCATGACGAACCAATTCTTTCTAACCATACTCAACATGTGCAACACTATTTATAGACAACCGATTTAAGGCATTAACCACCACATTGGCTTTTCCCGGGTGATTAAGGGCACTCATATCATAGTACTTCAAGAGTTCTAGCAATCTACATCGGCAAAGAATCAGGTCCTTTTTCTTGAACACATTTTGCAAACTTTTATGGTCAATAAATACATCAGCATGGACACCATACAAGTAATGCCTCCAAATATTGAAGGCAAAAACAATCAGCACTAGTTCCTAATCATGGGTATGATAGTTCATTTATTGAATCTTAAGTTGCCTTGAATAATAAGCAATAACTTTCCCATGTTGTATCAAAACACAACCTTGACCAATCTGAGAAACATCATAATAAGCAATAAAACCATCTCATCCTTTCGGTAAAGTCAAAACAGGAGCCGAAGTGAGTCTATCCTTCCTCTCATGGAAACACTTATCATAAATCTTTCCACAAACCTTTTATAATATCCAACCAAACCCAGGAAACATCATATATATGAAGGGAATAGTAGTCTAGGCCAAATATTAACTACATCCATATTTTTATGATCTACATCAATACCCTTATAGGAAATAATGTGACCACGAAAAGCCATAGATCTCAACCAAAATCGCATATATAAAACATAGCAAATAGTTGTCGATCCTTGAGGACTGGCAACACAATCCTCAAATCATTGGCATGCTCATCCTCACTCTGTGAGTAAATCAACATATCATCAATAAACACAATGACAAACATATCAATATATCTTCTATCCACTCTATCATTAAATCCATAAATGCGGATGGATCATTAGTTAAACAAAATGACATCACCAAGAGCACATAATTGCCATACCAAGTTTCAAAAGTCATCTTCAAATGTCACCTTCATTCACCCTCAATTAGTGAAAACCCAAACGAAAATCAATCTTATAGAATTAACTCGCTCCATGGAGTTGGTCAAGCAAATCGTCTATTCCTGGAAGAGGATACTTATTCTTAATGATACCTAGTTCAATTTCCCATAGTCAATACACATACAAAGTGAACTATGCTTCTTACGAGCAAACAAATTTGGAGCACCCAATGGAAAGATATTCGGTCAGAGGAAACCCTTATTTAACAAATCTTTCAATTGCTCCTTTAATTTATTAAGTTCCACCGGAGCCGTACGGTAAGGAAGAATTTATATAGGCTACATATCTGGGAGAAGATCAATACTGAAGTCTATTTCCCTTTTGGGAGGAACACCGGGTAGATCATCAGGAAACACTTCCATAAACTCATTTACAATGGGGACAAACTCAATTATAGGGGTGTTGTAACCTGTCTCCCGAAACCATACAAGATGATATATGCAACACTTAGAAATCATTTTTCTAGCTTAAGACAAGAAACAAACCGACCCTTAGGTATATAATTTTCCCCTTTCAACTCTAGGATGGGGTCATTTAAAAAATGAATAGAGCCAATCCATACCAAAATAACATTGAAATCTAATATATATAGCTCTACAAGATCAACATGAGTGACTTTATGGGATAAGGAGATAGGATAATTTCTATAGAATCTCTTAGCCACAATAAAATCACCAACATGAGTAGAGACATAAAAAGGGTCTAACAACATAATTTAAGAAACATCAAATCTCATAGCCACATATGGTGTCACAAAAGACAAAGTATCACCAGGATTAAGAAAAGCATAAAAATCAAGATGAAATACTTTCAACACTCTAGTGACTACATCGGGAGAACCCTCTTGATCATGACGAGTTTGAAGTGCATAGAATTATTTTTTCTTTGGAGCACTTGAACCTGTACCACTAAGTGTAGGTTTCCTACCATATTTTCTTTTAGTAGAAAGTGATGGACAATCTCTTAACTTGTGACAACTCTTACATCAAATAAAGAAACCACATGTACTGGATAAGCATTTACCATTATGCTTCATTCCACACCTAGTACAAGTTGACAAAGAAGATCCACCACCATTCCCTCTTTGAGGCTTAGGGTTAGACACTCTATCTTTTTTTAAGTTTTTTATCCGAAGAGTTAGGGAAAACTTAACTAGAAAACCTTTGTTGGAATTTAGAATGAATCTGTCCATTAGACCTCGAATGTGGAAAGTCACCATCACCAGTCTTTACCATCTTTGCCTCCTATGATCTTTCCTTAAGATTCCCTTCTTCTATTTGTTGGGCATGAGTTATTAAACGAGAAATATCCATTTCCTTAATGAGCATAGTGGTACGACATTCCTTAACCACCATTTCGAACACACCCGAAACAAACTTACTCATCCTTGACCTAGAGTCGGCAACCATAAAAGGATAATATATGGATGATTGAGTGAATTTAAAAGAATATTATTTCCAACTCATATTCCCTTGAGAAGGTTAATGACCTCGAGTACTTTTGCCTCCCTTAACTAAAGGGGAAAGAACCTATCCAACATGCCAACCTTGTGGAAAAACCTACTTGGCTACATAAATAGACATTTGGTGGACAGTCGAATGGCTTAGCGACATCGACCTGGATCGCCTAAAGTCACAGAACCCTGAGGATTAAGAGCCAAGGCAAACCAGCGATGAACTTTAGGAAAGGGTGCGTTGTCGACCTGGTTTGTGATGCATGACTTCTTCGCCAAATTGTCCTGAAGGCCAAAATTTGAGAACCTATAAGTTGAAATTTAAAAGAAGAGTTATGAGTTCTGATTCCAAAAGTTTTTAAAGTTTTAGTTTTCTCGAAGATTTTGAGTTTCCATTGAAGACTTTGAAACTTTTGAGACTTGGTTTTGAGGAATTTCAATTGGGTTTTTTAGTTAATTCGATTTGAAGCATTGTAGAGACTTGGAAACCCTTACCCAGTTCATGGCTAACATATTTTGTAATAGTTTCTTCCTTTTTAGGATGTGTAGCTCAAACCCCAATTCTTGGGGTGTGATCATGTGATTATTAGCTTAATTAGCTTATGGGTATTGTTCTTTACTGATTTAAATGCTTAATTTAAGTGGTTTTAATCTATAGATGTGTAATAATATATGAATTGTAGTTGCAAATGTAATTCTTACTTAGTGTTCTAGGCTTGCTTGAGAAAGAGGCTTTAGAAATAAGTTTTTCGATTAATGGTTGTAGTTATAGGGTTGATGTGGGTTCAGCTCGAGAGAGTGAATCCTACACTCGAATCTACCTAGCTAGCTCGAGAGAGTAGATAAATTAAGGTTGTGGGCTATTTATATTGTTAAGCTTGTCAAGGTTCAACAGAACTCGCTTGAATTATAATTATTGTTTGAGAGAAAGCTATTGCAGCTATAGTCTAGCCTACCTACTGAGATTTAACAATCGTTAGTAAATTCCAATTACCCATATAGATAAATCAGCCTATAATCGATCACATCCCCGAGAATTCCTCTCTACTAGTTGATTCCCCTGTTTTGATAATTGTTTTAGTTGCTAATTGACATATCAATCCCCCCATCTGACATTCGTTTTCACCCTTTCTATTTATCTAAATGTTTTCGATAATTTTTACTTTTACAACAAATTAGATCACGTTTATAACATCATAACTGAATTCGAACTTATACCGCTCTTTGTGGTTTTGACCCTAACTCTTCATTGTTTTTTATACTATATTACGATCGCCTTCACCTAGTATTTGATGAGGTGTAGCTGGGCGTTCATAAAAAATGGTGCCGTTCCAGGGGAGTGGTGTTTAGAATTCTCTTATTAAAATTTGAATTGTGTTTTTTTTGTGTTATAGTCTAATTGATTTACATTGTTTGGTGTTTTTGTTGGCTGTGTTTGAACAAAGGACGAGATGAGTGTGAACGGGAGTAACGGTAGCCAAATTGGCTACCAAGATAATGTCAAAAATCTGAACGATGTCAATGACCCAATTTAATTAGGTGGCATTGGTGTTATACGTCTATCTCATATTAAGGGGAATGTTGTCTTCGATGCCACTAGCACAATGCTACAACTCTTGCAAATGAAAGATGATATGGAGGGCTAGCGCATGAGGATCCCCATGAGCATATTCAGAATTTTGTAGACGTATATGGTTCATTCTCGTTAAAGAACGTCTCACAAGAATCAACCTGTCTCTAGTTGTTCCCATTTTCTTTGATGGGGGAAGCTAGCAAGTGGTTAGCTAATCTACCAAGGAATTCCATTACTACTTGGGATGAACTTACTGTGGCTTTCTTCGTAAGGTTCTTTCCTTATTCAATGATGATGACATTAAGAGATAGTATTCAAGGCTTCAAATGCTTGGAAGGTGAACCGATCCATGAGACGTGGCTGAGATTTCAGAAGTTGGTACTTTAATGTCCGACTCACGGACTTCCAAATGACGTGTTGTTACAACACTTCTATGGGAGTCTTTACTCGGTGAACAAAGGTGCTGCTGATCAACTTCTTTCAGGGTGTGTAATGCAACAACCTTTCGAAATAGCATCTAATCTCCTCGATGGCATGAGTAAAATTAAAAGAGCATGGTACACTCGGGAGGACCAGGTGTCTCCTCTAACCTTTAGAATGATAAAGAGAAGATCGAGAAGGACCAAGAGAGAGACAAAAATATGGCCAAAATAATGACCCAACTAGATATCTTAGTGAAAAATGGGACAGGGAGTGGGTCAAAAGTACAAATGTTATTGATGTTAGCACTGTAAACCCCGAGGCGGCACACTTTAAGGCTTTATACAATGATGAGGTAAAATTTCTAGCAAATCAATGAGGAGGTTTCGTCTAAGCTATCCAAATCCAGGTGGGAACCAAGGTTGGAATAGAGAAATGGATGATTGATTGAGAGACTGTGAAAGAGAATGGTGCGATCGTGGTGCTAATTGGAAGGAATAAGATGGTGACAAGGAAAGATACGTCCACTCCATTAATGTCAAAAGCCAAAAGAGCAAAGGTCTGAACCAGAGAACTTTCGTATGAAAGACATGCTTGCACGCATTCTCAATGTGGTAGAAGGGTCGGACAAAGTTTTGAAAGGAATGAAAGAGGACGTCTCCCCACTCAATCAAACAATCACCTCTTACTCAATGTTCATCAAACAATTAAAAATGCAAATGGGTCAAATTTCATCTCATTTGAACCCAAGGAAAAAAGGGGGTGTGCCAAGTGAATACCTTGGCTAACCCAAAAATTGAACCTTGGAAGCATATCCACGTCGTGCCACGATGTCAAATTAGGCACTTCGTGGGAGGAAACCCAAGTCTTTAATACTTTTATTATTGTTGTGTGAATAGTGGGTGTTGAATGTGCAGGTCAAAAATTTGAAATGTTTGAGAAATGGCGACTAGGCGAGCAAAAATCCCTGTCGGTAACTCACCAAACAGGTTGGTGATCTCGACTTGTATCACCGTTGGAACAACCTATCTTGCTAGAGGTTCTATAAAACTTGGTGGGCTAAAGTACCACTCGGCACATTGCTGAGTGGGTTGGCGACCATGACTTACGTCGCCGACTGGCGCACGAACTAAAGAGTTTTTGAAAAGCCAAACCGTTTTAAATTAAAAAAAACCGCTTAACTTTCATACTTTTTAAATTTTGTACTCTCATAACCGATCATATTTTTTTTCTCGTACTATCATTTTTACTTTTGTTTGGGATTTTTTGCTTGGGGTGGACTTTAGGATTACATTGCTTCCTAGCTTTTTAAATTTTGGAAATTTAAGGTTGGTTTTTCGAACCCTGCTCTTTAATTGGTTGAAATAAAATGCAATTGTCGTTTTGTGGTTGTTATCAATGTTTATTTTTGTTGCGTTTATCGTATGGTAGTTTGTTTACCTGTGTGTAGTTTAAATAATAATTAATTGACCTTAGAATGCAAATTATTGTGTCGTTGATTGTTAAAATTTTTGGGTTGTGTTGAAAATGTTGTAGGTCTAGCGGGGTGAAGTCTGAGTAACCCCAAATTGTTCTAAGTATTGAATTTTACCTAATGATAGAGCGGCTGATGTCATTTTTAAGGGGAAAAGACGTAAATTGTCAATTTTGGCCAAACCAGGGGAAGTTTGATTACCCCGTGGGCTTGGGTCTTATGGGTCTAAGTTTAATTGAGTAGAGCAACAGTTTAATTTTGATTTCATGGGCTGCGGGCTAGATTTTGAAGGTCGGGGTGAAAAATTGGCAGGTTGGACTATTTGGTGAGCTGGGTCGAGCTCCCTAAGTGGTTTGTTAGTTCGCCTAAGTCCCTTTTGATCGCCTTTTATTTCTCTCTTTTGATGGTTTAAGTTTTGTAACATTCGGCGATATGCCTGAGCTCGCCGACTAGGAGAAAGTCCCTTCTGATCACTTTTCTGCGCCCCTGATTTCCATAATTGTTCTGTAACTTTTGGCGAGCTACTTTTGGTCTGCCGATTGGTGTCGGCAATCTACCGAATGTCCCTGGGCATCACCGGCCTATACTTATATTAGAATATATTTATTCTGGAACTTTTGGCGAGCCCGACTTGGCTCGCCAAAGGTGTTCGGAGACTCGCCGATCGGTTCGGAGAGTCTATCTGCAACTACTATCCTGTAATTTTTCTTAACTTCATCTAACATTTTCCACATTGTTTTGTAGGGATGGCTAGACCCAAATTTGCTGGTAGAAATCAACCACCCAAAAATGAGCACGTGGGATTGTAATCAATGAGGAGGTTGTTGTTTCTCAGGCTATGGCTACAAAACTTCCTCCAAAAATAGGAAAGGGAAAGGGCAAGGGCGTAGTTCAGCCCACGCCAACGGAGGAGGGCTCCAACAGTGAGGGAATTTAAGCAATGTACCTCACTCCATCTGACAATGAAGGTGGTTCTGAGGATAGTTCTCCGAGCCAAAAGCTGATTAGTTACTGCAGGCTAGGAGAGCGGAGCTACGATCCAAGTCTTTAAATGATCCGTCTAGGATCCCAGTGCCTCCGATGCCTACTCCTCCTCGTCCTCTAGCTACATCCCCAACTCAAACAATGGTCTAGGCCCCACCAGTTCAAGGTCCTCCTCCCTGGTCACTCAACAAATTAAAGGCCGAGGGTTCGAAGAACATATTAGAATAAAAGAAGTTGCCTACCGATGGTGTGGTGGAAAAATATCCTGAAGTGTGGAACACTCTGAAGTTCCACCAGTTTGAAAATTTCACTAAACCCTTAGGCACATACATCCCCACTTGGGTCCGAGAGTTCTATGCAGCATACAGGGATTTGGTGCCGAAGGTGAAGAAAAAGGCAAGTGATTTCAAGTCGGTCAACTTCGTGGTTATTCGAGGGAAGAAGTTGAAATGTGGATACTCAGACATAAATGAGGTTCTTGAGTGCTCTCGGGATTTCATGCACAATTACCCAAACTTGGTTAAGAAGAAGACTTTGGAGGATCTTAAGGGTTGGATGGCACCCCTCCTTTCTAATGTCACTCCGAGGTTGATTGAGGCAGGTATACCGATCAAGAAGAAGTACCTAAACATTGCTGCCAGATACTGGTTTGGTTCATTAGCAACACCATTATGCCCTCACAGAATGATTCCATCCTATGCCATTTGATGGCTGCCTGACTAGGGTCGATTATAGATCACCAAAAGCTGAACTTGGGGCTACTGATTAAGCAAGAGATATCCATGAAAGCCAAGCAGAGTTAAACCTTATTGACTTTTCCTGTCTTGATCACAAAGCTGTCTAGCGGGCCCGTGTTCTAAGTGATGAGAAGACGGATGTGGAGGTGACACCGACATCTTCTACCAATATATGATGCATTAAGGTCGAGTACTTAAGAGATGAGGCCGACAGGAGAAGGGATGCCCCAGTATATACATATCCGGAGGTTGACATTGATATGTTACTGAATGAGGCAATCATGCCCCCTTAGGCCAGTGGGCCAGTGGGTCGACAGATACATCTGGCCCTTCTGCTTCTGATATGCCTAGTTCTTCTATTGCACCCCCTCCCTCTACTTATGTTGTTGTTGCTGTTGCCGCCTTACAACCCCCTATCACCCAAGCCATGCTTTATAAGATGGGCCATCTGGCTAAGTCTGAAGATGTGTGTGCCTACCGGGTTGAGGCCACCATGCCTTAATTGATAGAGCGGGTGGTTATTGCCGCCATAGCTCCTATTAAGGCTGAGTTGAGGGAGCATAGATCATTGATTAAGGGTCACAAGTTGGCGTTGGATGCCCTTGCTATTAGGGTTGAGCATGTTGAAAGAGCCAAGGTGCTACGTAGACTGTCATGGCCTTGAAGGCCGATGTTATGGGGCTGAGGAGAGATATGGACGAGCTAAAGTCCACTGAGTTGTCGATGCTTTTCGGTATTATGGAGATCCCCAAGCATTAATGTTCCAGCCAGTTCTGAGGTTTTTACAGCTATTACTACCAGAGATGATATTAGGGCTAATGATGGTAATGCAGAGTCTGAGGCCGAGATAGATCAGGAGTTGTTAGGTGTTAGACAGGAGATCATGTACGAGGATTTGGCAGACCTGAAGAGTGCCATGTTTGAGACAACTAGGCAGTCATCGCTTAGGGATACATCTATGGTGGGCTCCAATGGGGCCAAAGATGCTGATGATGTAGGCACTGATGCCCAGACAGAGGGAGTGACCGATAAGAAGACTTCACCACAGCCCTAGTCTGGTAGAATGAGTCTTTTGCCCCACTTCTGTTACTTTTTACATTGTTTTTTTTCCTTTGCATGTGAGAACAACTGCTATTTTTGTTTGGCGGGGTGAGGTATTTCCATACCTACCTCTATTGGATTGTTGTTGTGAATATTGGTTTGTTGTTGGTTTTGGTTTTGTGAATGTTGGAGCTTATTTGTGTTTATATATATATATCTTTGTTGATGGTCTCTCTTGGTCCATTGTTTTTAATCTATAAATGGTTTTGAACCGATGTTAAAATTTTTGTTACCTTTTTTATTTTTTATTGTGGCTATTCTCTTGCATTTTCGAGTGTGTCGGTTGTGGTCAATATCGATGACTTGAATAGTGCTCTCAATTGAACGATATGAATGTACAACTACGATGAGGCAAACTGATTTTGTTGAATGTTTGATAATGGTGTTGAATGCCTTGTTTGGTGAGATTGTCTTGAATATTATGCTTGATGACACCTATAATTTTCCCCATTAGTCAAATTGATTAATTGAAGCAAGGTATTGAAATGATCTTAGGCAAAAGTTTTTAAGAGTGAACCAAATTGATAGTAAACCACTTTGTGGCCACCATGTGAGAAGTTTGAACCTTGCTTGCTACCTTTTGAGCCTATCTTTTTCTTTAGAAGAAACTTGAACAACTTTGACTTCTTTATCCCATCACCCATAATCAGGAAGTATTGGTTAGTTTGAATAGCCAATTTAGGCCAAAATCGTAAGTTGGGGTGTGGTGAAAATGGAGGAAAGTTAAGAAGTGTGAAAAATCCCCCTTTGATGTATTGTTTTGAAAAAAAATGGAACCCCTCTATGTAAAAAAACAGATAAATAAAAAACAAATATGAAAATGGAAAAAGATTGAAAAAGAAAAAGAAGTTTGTGAAATAAAGTGTGTGAAAGAAGCAAAAGAAATGAGGTATCCAATGAGTCATGCTTTGTTGAATAATGGGGTGGATTGTGAACGTGTTTGAATATGAAAGAGAAGGACAAAAAGTGATTTTCAGGCCATACTTCATGAAGGTTAAAGCCACTAAACCAAAATATCATACCTTTACACTCAACCCCATTACATGCCTTAAAAACACTTTCGTGATCTTGAGTGAGCTAAAAAGAATGTTGATTGGAGAATAAGGGCAAGCCAATGGGTATAGTCATGCATGTGTTCATATATGTGAGCGTGAGAGTTGTATTTGATTCCAGAATCTTAATTTGTTGAGGAATTTTATGTGAACATTGAATCATCCTTGTTGTGAGGGAATTTGAATGCTTTTGTTAAGCTTGAACTTGCGTTTGAAGCAAGCATTATGAGCTTGAGTCTATTTGATAATGGTGAGTCACAATTTGAAACTTACAGTGCACAACTGAGCATTGTATGTGTAGTTTGAACCTCGTGTGTGCATTTGTGTTGAATATTTAGTAGCACTGTTTGTAGACATCCTTGTTTAACTAATTGATCTTGAGTCTTACTTGAGGACAAGCAAAAATTTAAGTTGGGGGCGTTTATGAGTCTGAGATTTCAACTCATTTAGGGAATTGTTTTCATAGTTTAAGTTTCCTCAATGCTTAATTTATGTTCTAAACTGATATTAAAGTGTTGATTTGTAGCAATGAAGGCTAAGAGGCAAGGCAAGGACATTACCGGGCAAAGCGGAGCAAAAAAGCTAAAGAGGTTGAAGAAAGGAAATCATGTTGATCATCATGACCACTTGGCGAGCCACCGAGTAGCTCTTTAGCTCGCCTAAAGGTCCAACATGCCAGCCTTGAGGAAAAACCTACTGAGCGACATAAATGGACATACGGTAGACCGCCAATGGCTTGGTGACATTGACCTCGATCGCCTAAATTCTGAGGATTATGAGCCAAGGTAAACTGACGAAGGACTGGGGCAAAGGGCGTGTCACCGACCTGGTTGGCGATGCACAACTTACTTTGCCAAATGGTCCTGAAGGCCAAAATTTGGGAAATTATAAATTTAAATTTAAAAGAAGAGTTATGAGTTTGGATTCCAATAGTTTTTAGAGTTTTAATTTCTTTGAGTTTATGAGTTTCCATTTTAGACTTTTAAGCTTTTGAGACTTGGTTTTAAGGAACTTCAATTGGGTTTTTGAACTAATTCGATTAGAAGCATTGTAGAGACTTGGAAACGATTACCCAATTCATGGCTAGCATAATTAGTAATAGTTTCTTCATTTTTATGATGTGTAGCTAAAACCCTTCATTCTTGGGGTGTGATTATGTAATTATTGGATTAATTAGCCTATGGGTATTGTTGTTTACTGATTTAAATTCTTAATTTAAGTGGGCTTAATCGATAGTTATGTATTAATCTATGCATTGTAGTTACAAATACAATTCTAACTAAGTATTCTGGGATTGCTTGAGAAAGAGGTTTTAGAACTAAGGTTTCCGATTACTGGTTGTAGCTATTAGGTTGTTATGGGTTAAGCTCAAGAGAGTGAATTCTAAACTTGATTCTACCTATCTAGCTCGAGAGAGTGGATAAATTAAGGTTGTGGGATGTTTGTATTGTTAAGATTGTTGAGGTTCGAGAGAACTCGCTTGAATTGTAATAGTTGTTCGAGAGAAAGCTATTGCAACTATAGTCTAGCCTACCTACTGACATTTAACAATTGTATAAATTATAATTACCCATATAGTGAAATTAGCCTATAATCGATCACATCCCCGAGAATTCCTCTCTACTTGTTGATTCCCTTATTTTGATAATTGTTTTAGTTGCTAATTGACAAACCGATACCCCCATCTGACATTCGTTGTCACTGTTTTGATTAATCTAATTATTTTTGATAATTTTTACTCCTACAACCGATTAGATCACGTTTATAACTTCATAACTGAATTCAGACTAGTACCACACCCTGTGGGTTAGACCCAAACTCTTTGTTGGGTTTTATACTAGATTACTATCGCCTACACTTAGTATTAGATGAGGTGTAGTTGAGAGTTAAACACTAGACTTTGGGAATGACGAACCAATTCTTTCTAACCATCCTCAACATGTGCAACACTATTTATAGACAACCGATTTAAGGCATCAACTTCCATATTGGCTTTTCTCGGGTGATGAATGACACTCATATCATATTCCTTCAAGAGTTCTAGCAATCTACATCGGCAAAGATTTAGGTCCTTTCTCTTGAACACATATTGCAAACTTTTGTGGTTAATAAAGACATCAACATGCCATACAAGTAATGCCTCAAAATATTGAAGGGAGAAACAATCGGCATTTGTTCCAAATCATGGGTATGATAGTTTATTTCTTGAATCTTAAGTTGCTTTGAATAATAAGCAATAACTTTCTCATGTTGCATCAAAACACAACCTTGACCAATTCGAGAAACATCACATTAAACAAAAAAAACCATCTTATTCTTCCGGTAAAGTCAAAATAAAAGCCAAAGTGAGTCTATCCTTCATCTCTTGGAAACTTTTTATCACAAATTTTTCCACAAACCTTCTATAATATACAACAAAACCTAGGAAACGTAATATATCTGAAGGGAATAATAGTCTAGGCCAAATATTAACTAGATCCATCTTTTTATTATATACATCAATACCCTTAGAGGAAATAATGTGACCATGAAAAGGCATAGATCTCAACCAAACTCGCATATACCAAACCTAGCAAATAGTAGTCGATCCTTGAGGTCTGGCAACAAAATCCTCAAATCATTGGCATGCTCATCCTCACTCTGTGAGTACATCAACATATCATCAATAAACACAATTACAAGCATATCAAGATATCGTCTAAACACTCTATCATTAAATCCATAAATGAGGCCGGATCATTAGTCAAACAAAATGACATTACCAAGAACCCATAATGGCCATACCGAGTTTGAAAAGTCATATTCAAATGTCACCTTCCTTCACCCTCAATTAGTGAAAACCCAAATGGAAATCAATCTTATAGAAATAACTCCCTCCATGGAGTTGGTCAAGAAAATAATCTATTCCTGGAAGAGGATACTTAATCTTAATGATACGTTGTTCAATTTCCTATAGTCAATACACAAGCGAAGTGAACTATGCTTCTTACGAGCAAACAAATTTGGAGTACCCCATGGAGAGATACCTGGTCAGATGAAACCCTTATTCAACAAATCTTTCAATTGCTCCTTTAATTAATTAAGTTCCACCGATGCCATACGGTAAGGCGGAATATATATAGGTTGCATATCTGGAAGAAGGTCACTGCTAGTCACTTTCCCTTTTGGGAGGAATATTGGGTAGATCATCAGGAAACACTTCTAGAAACTCATTTACAGTGGGGACAAAACTCAATGATAGGGGTTTCGTAACCTGTCTCCCTAACCCGTACAAGATGATATATGCTACACTTAGAAATCATTTTTCTAGCTTAAGACAAGAAACAAACTGACCTTAGGTGTACAATTTCCCCCTTTCAACTCTAGGATGGGGTCATTTCGAAAATAAAACTTGACCTCCCGGGCTCTACTATCCACAAAAGCATAACAACAATAGAGGCAATCCATACCCAAATAACATTGAAATCTAATATATATATCTCTATAAGATCAACATGAGTGAATCTATGGAATAAGGAGATGGGATAATTTCTATAGAATCTCTTAGCCACAATAGAATCACCAACATGAGTAGAGACATAAAAAGGGTCTAACAACATAATTTAAGAAACATCAAATCATATAGCCACATATGGTTTTAGAAAAGACAAAGTATCACCAGGATTAAGCAAAGCATAAAAATCAAGATGAAAGACTTTCAACACACCGGTGACTACATCGGGAGAGCCCTTTTTATCATGACGATTTTGAAGTGCATAGAATTAATTTTTCTTTGGAGCACTTGAACCCGTACCACTAAGTGTAGGTTTCCTACTATGTTTTCCTTTAGTAGAAAGTGATGGACAATCTCTTAACTTGTGACAACTCTTAAATCAACCAAAGAAACTATCCGTACAGGCTAAGCATTTACCATCATGCTTCATTCCACACCTAGTACATATTGACAAAGAAGATCCACCACCATTTCCTCCTTGAGGCTTAGGGTTAGACACCCTATATTTGTTGAATTTTTTATCCATAGAGTTAGATAAAACTTAACTAGAAAACCTTTTTCAGAATTTAGAATGAATCTGTCCATTTGACCTAGAATGTGGAAAGTCACCATCACCAATCTTTACTATCTTTGCCTCCTATGATCTTTCCTTAAGATTCCCCTCTACTATTTGTTGGGCATGAGTCATTAAACGAGAAATATCCATTTCCTTAATGAGCATGGTGGTATGACATTCCTTAACCAAAACACCCGAAATAAACTTACTCATCCTTTTCCTAGAGTCCGCAACCATAGAAGGATAATATTTGGACGATTGTGTGAATTTCAAAGCATATTATTTCATACTCATATTTCCTTGACAAAGGTTAATGACCTCGAGTACTTTTTCCTCCCTCATCTCAAGGGGAAAGAACTTATCCAGGAAAGCAACCTTAAATTTTTCCCAATCAAGAGGATCTACATCTACTTCCTTCTCTTACTTCCATTGGTTAAACCAAACTTGAGCAACACCCTTAACTTGATAAGCAAACAATTTCTCCTTTTCCATTGGCATAACTCCCATGATCATCATAACATTATACACCTTATCAATGATCTCTTGAGGATCAATCATAGAGCCACGAACCTATAAATGGATTCATTATAGGAAAGTCCTCCATCTAGTTGCCACCGTACCGATATTTGGGTTCACGGGAACATTAGCCTATATTTTGGCTTGACCCATCATAGCTTGAGACAACACTTGAAAAGCTTCTCGGAATTTGGCATTAGTTACTTGTTCGGCCGATGGTTTTGCTAGAACTTTAGGATCTTTTTGTTCCATATTCTTACCCACATTCCTTTTAGTGTATCCTCTTAGAGGGCCATATCTTAAAATTTATTGGATAAGGATTAGGAGAGAGACTTACAGAGTTACACTCTATCATATGAATTTAGAATGAAGAAAAAAAATGGAATTTCTTCAACATCTTATAGCTTCTTAGTCATAAATGTAGGGCGCTTCACACTCATTAATAGGGCTCTACTTAATGTGGCTTGTGATACATCCTAGGACCTTTCTAAACTTTGTGCTCTGATTACCAAGTTTTTCATGACCCAAAGTATACCCTAGGCATAACATTCCATATAGAACCTTGAAATGCTCCACACAAGCTAAAAATCATACAACATACAAGATAATAGAAACAAAGATTTCAAATGAAACAATCTTAATTCATAAAAGAGTTTGAAAAAGTAAAAGTCTAAAAGAGTTTCAACAACCATCTGGTTCAACAATAGAAGTTGTTGGGATGTAAACCATACACCACATACAATGTCTGAAACTGAAATAAAAGAGAATACTATAAAAGTATCTCGGTCCTCGAAACATTTGAACTCACCAATCTTCAAGTTCAAAGAGAGATCAACTGGATAGGAGTATGAGAGGTAGGAGCGTTGGACCCTACATTAATGATACAATGCAGGAAAAAAGTATGCATTATTACATGGAATGTATTAAATATGATAGAATTGCATAAAAGTTAGGAAATAATGCGTAAGAGGACTTTACATGACATGCAATGAAAAAACTAAATCATAAGATAAAAGTAAGAAAACCCAAGTCTTAATCATCGTTAATGAAAGCTTAACATCCCTTAAACACTTAGTGAGATACTTTGAAAGTAACCTTATTTCATCGTTGTATGAGATTGATGAGTTATCAATTTACACTTATTTATATGTTGTTTTATTTACGGCCCAACCCATACTCTGCTAATTAATACAGCAGAGTATGACTACAAAATGGGGGTGGTTTAGAGCGGGGACTTTCAGAGGGATGTCAAGCAGCTAGAGGCCTTATTGATATGGATGGCCTGGCACATTATTGCGGATGGAGAAAGCACTGAGTGGGTGCAGAACATGACTCTTCCTATCTGAAAGACAACCCTGAGCTTCACAGCGAAGTTCTTCTGGTCCATTATATGTACTAGATTGTCTCCTACGCAGGCGGACAACATGGTGACTTAGGGCAGAGCTGTGATGCTAGCTGCGATTATGCTAGGGCTTAAGCTTGTCTTCTCTCGCATTCTGATTGCTGAGATACATGAGAGGGCATTTAAGACCACCACCACCATTGCCTCATTTTTTAGCTATATAGGGAGTCTATAGTGCCCATTTGGCATTGTGAAAGATTGACTGAGGCGACAAAGATTATTGATATCAGCCTCATTAGAGATGATGCTAACCCTACAACACTGAGGAAAGGACCATATGTTGGCCTACCACCTTTGGGTGTTGATCTAGCCAGAGGTGTGGAACAATTGAGGTTGAGCAGGTTGCTGATACTACTATACTGGCCACTACAGCAAAGGCACGAACCCCCTCCACTTCCACTAGGCATGCTGCTAGCTCTTTAAGAGCCACTATCGCTTGGGGTTCTACTTTTGTACCTCTGGCCCGAGTCTAGAAATTGGAGACCCAAATGGCCACACTATTGCAGCGTATGAGACCATAAATGCAGAGGTCTGTAGAGGAGTCTTAGGCTCACATGGAGAAGTCGATTGATACAAAGATACAAGAGGTCCACAAACGGTTAGATGAATTTGAGCTCAAAGGATTAGAGAGGCATGGGCCTACTATTGATGTCACTACTTTCCAAACGGAGTTGACTAGGCTTTGATCTGATGTTGATGATTGGACTTTTTGGAGATACGATGCAACCACCCAATCCTTCCTGTGCGGTTGGGAATCGCACCCACTCTTATGAGCATACTCCAGATACTGAAGAGGCCTAACAAGCTATGATGAGTGAGAAGCTGCAGTTCCAGGCATCACAGAAATAGTCATTGTTTGAAAAGGAGCTGTGATATCGGAGAGCTCGTGAAATGGCTGGTGTGGGTGCTTTGAGTTTGAGCAACACTATTGATGGTGTTCCCACTATTGATGAGGGTGATACTGAGTCCGTAATTATTGTTGATCCAGTGGGTTTCGGGAAATCGGACCCACCCACTTTTGATGGGTCTTCAGAGCGTATGCGCCACAGGTCTGCTTCACCCTTTGTCTTACATTTTTGTGCATTGAGGGAAAATGCACTATTTTTTCATGGAGGTGGGGTACATAGGTTTTGAGTGGTAGGGTAAAGTCTGAGTAACCAAACTCATAACCCTCTCTTGGGGTTTTCTTGCTTGTGGTATTTTCCCCAAGGGTCTATTTTACATTTTTTGTTAAACCGAAATGATTAGGATTGTATAAGTGTAGAAGTAGACGAAATGAAAGAAGCATGATGGCATAAGAGCATGAAAAATGATACCTGTCTGAAATTTTGAATTGCAGTATATCTATTATTTAATAAGTTTAATGTGTTGGATCTGCATATGACATGATAGGAATTGGTATGATAGCATGGTTTAATCTATAAATTGAACTAGATTCTTCAATGATTCAGTAATGAAACAATGTGCCAAGTGTGTGTGAGGTTATTATGTATAAGTCATATAGTATGCGCCAATCTAGAACTTGTCTTGTTGGTCCTTCTAAGATAATCTAGGCTAGAAATAGGGAATTGATCACAGGCCCTTGTTGATAATAAGTCCACATAAGCCTAAAAGAATCCCACCAAAAGAAATAAATTCTCCCTTCGATCCAAACGTTTGAGCCTAACGAATACCACTTCTTTAAATATGCCTAACTCACCTTGCCTAAATTCTGTTTTGTCCCTGGTCCCTCTTTGGACGTTGTGCACCTTAACTTAGGCCAAAAGCCTAAGTTTAGGGTGGCTAATTTGGAAGTTACCTTAATCTCGACCCTAGTCTGACCTAGATCATTGTGCACCTCAACACATGGAAAATACATAAGCTAAGGGTGGCTATGAAGAAGGAAACTGAAAAAAGAGTATGAAAATAGTTGTTTGTAGAAGAAGGAAAAGATAGTAAAAGTTCCAAAAGAAACAAATGAGTGATAACAGTGTCAACTAATTAAAAAACAAAAAAAAAAGAGAAAAAGAAAAAGGAAAAAGTTGAAGTCACATATGTGCTAAAATAAGTCAAGGAAAAGAGCAGAACAACAAAATGATGTCAGAATTTGGACGAGTAGGTGTCATTTATTGAGTTCCAAGCTACTTTCCAAGTGTTAGCTCAAGCTATGACCAGCCAAACTAATAGAGAGACTATTGCTCACGTGAACCTAATTGTGGGTTCGGCATAAACAAGGGTGAGGGACTTCACTAGGATGAATCCCCTGAAGTTTCAAGGACAAAAGTTGATGAAGATACTCAAGAGTTCATCGGGGAAATCAATAAGATCGTGGAGATTGTAGGAGTTAGACTGGTGGAAAAGGCATAATTGACTACATATAAACTTAAGGATTTTCATCAAGTGTGGTTCAATTAATGGAAAGAAGAGAGGAGAATTATTGTGGGTCCTCTTCATTAAAATAAATTGAAAGGGGCTTTTATTAATCATTTCTTTCCTGTTGAGATGAGGGAGGCAAAAGTGCATAAGTTCATTATTCTTCATCAAGGGGATATGAGTGAGAAGGAATGTGCATTGAAGTTTACACAATTTTCTATCTATGTTTCTACTATGTTTGCAGAATCTAAGACAAGGATAAGTAAGTTTGTATCGGGTGTGTATGAAATTGTGGTCAAAGAGTCCCGAACAACCATGCTAGCAAGGAGATGGATATCTTACATTTGATGACACATGCCCTACAAACTTGTGATTGTGATTTTTCTCATTCTATGTTCTATACAAATGGTCGTCCTCAATTTTTACAAAATTCTCTTATCAAGGTTCTTTTAATGTTTCGGCCCAAAATTTCAACAAAGCAGGAGTGTTTAACCCTAAGCCTTATGGAGGTGGATGTTGTGGCTCTTTTATTCTTTCTTGCATAAAATGTGGAAAGAGTCACTCAGGAAAATGCTTAGCTGGTACATATATTTTTTTATGGTTGTGGGAAAAGTTGAAACAAGGTAAGAAAGTGTCCTTTGCTCCCTAGTAATGGAAGGGATGGGTGGCAAGTTCAGCCTAGTGGTTATAGTTCGGGTGCTCCTTGTCTGAACAAATTTTATGCTCCTCAAACTTGGCATGATCATAAGGGTTCTCCGGATATTGTGACCGGTATGTTGAAAATATTTCATCTTGATGTATATACTTTGGTTGGTACCTGGTGTTAAATTGTATTTTTTTACTCTTTTTGTGGCTATGAGATTTGATTTATGTTCCGATATTGTTTTAAATCATTTGTCAGTCTTTAAACATTATGGCGACACTATTGTTGCATAATGACTCTATAGAAATTGCCCTATTTATATTTCTCAGAAAGCCACTCATGTTAATTTGGTAGAGATTGATATGTTAGACTTTGATGCCATTCTTGGGATGGATTGGCTTCACTCTTGTTATGCCTTTATAGATTTTAGGACCCGATTAGTCACATTCCAGGTTCCAAAAGAACCTATCTTAAAGTGGAAAGGGGGAAATTCAACACCTAAGGGTTAATTCATATCTTGCCAAAAGTCTAGGAAAATGATTTCTAATCGTTGCATTTATCATCTTGTTCAAGTTAGGGATGCTTATTCCGAAACTCGTACTCTTGAGTGAGTTCTGATTGTAAATGATTTTGTAGAAGTATTTCACAATAATATTGTGCGCAGTCCCCCAAAAGGGAAGTAGACTTTGATATTGACCTACTCCCAGGTATGCAACCTATCTTTGTACCTCCTTACCATATGAGTGCGGCATAGCTTAAGGAATTAAAGGACAAATTGAAGGACTTTTTGGATAAAGATTTTATTAAACTGAGTATCTCTCTATGGGTGTTTATGGTATTGTATGTTCGAAAGAATGATGGTTCGCTCTTTATGTGCATGAATTATCGACAATTGAATAAGGTTACCATAAATAATAAGTGTCCTATTCCAAGGATTGATGACTTGTTTGACAACTCAAAGGTGCGAGCTTAGTTTCTTTCCAATGATTGACCTTCGGTCGGGATATCATCAGTAGAGAGTAAGTGAAAGTGACATTCTGAAGATGGATTTTCGAACACAATACAACCAATATGAGTTTTTGGTGATAACATTTGGTTTGACTAATGCTCCGAATATGTTCATGAATAGAGTGTTTAGATAATATATTGACATACTTGTAGTTGTGTTTATTGATCATATTTTGATTTACTCTTGAAGTGAGGATGAACATGCCGAGCATTTATGGATTGTGTTGCACATTCAGAAGGATTGTCAATTATTTCTTAAGTTAATAAAGTGTGAATTTTGATTATGGTTTGTTTCTTTCTATGGACATATTGTCTCCCGTGATGGTATTCATGTTGATCCTAAGAGGACCGAGGCTCTCCAGAATTGGCCTAGACCTTTGTCCGCTTCATACATACAAAGTTTCTTGGGTTTGGGCAGTTACTGCTAATGCTCAAATAATCCTCAAAAAAAAATTAAGAGAATAAGAAATTGTTGTCAATAAAAATACCCAACTAAAAGTCGAGGTTGAATCCCATAGAGAGTGATCTATTGCAAGGAATTCTATCAAGAAATTATGATTATAAATGAATTCATTTGTAGAAATTAAGAAAAACGGGTTGATGATTCCACCAAATTTACTAAAGAGAATTATCAAATGTCACATTTAGACTAAAGTTTCAGATATTCAAACAATTAGGAAATAATCTAGGGGTGCAGGGATTCAAATTGATGTCACATAGGGGTAATTGTGGTCCTTTATAGAGCTAAATAATTATGAATAGGATGGGTTATTGTAACACCCCGACTTTTTGGAACTCTAATTTAACTCGTTCCCTTGTGGAAAGACACAGAGAGTGAGCAATAAATTAAGAATGATGTGGTATGTCATATTTTAAGTTTTCAAGGATTGTATCTCAAGTTTTGAAGTTAGGTAAGTGGCAAAATAAAAGTTGGCGAAGTTATGTAAGTTCCCTTTTAAGGATTTCTCTGAAATTTGGGTCAAATATCTCGGAGGTTTTCTCCCGGTCTATAAGGAGTTATGGGGCCCACAATCTATCAAATTGAAGGTCTACGAGTCTAATTTCTAATGCATCAAACCATTTGTTCAGACGACCTTAGAATAGAGAGATATTTGCGTTTTCACGACACTGCACAAGCAAACACGTGAGATGTGTCCCCTAGATTGGTGGAACCTTATAAGATAGCATTCTTCTTCATTTTTCTTCATTCCAGCTCGTAAGAAACCCACAAAACCCAAAGAATTACTCCTCAAATCATCCTTGTGTGTTCATGATCTCTTCTTGGCTCCTTATCAAAAATTTCCCTACATCACGAGCTCGTTATTTTGGTATAGTTTTCATGATGAATTGAGCGGTGTAGCCCCGTGGAGGTTCTGGTAGCAGGGTTTTTTTCAATGGTTTGATTTCATTCAAGTGTTTTAGGCATGTAAAGAAAGGTAGGAACCATCTTTTATCGGTTTATGGATACCTTAGGTCTTGGATAGTAATTTAGGATAAGAATCCGTATCGATTGTTGAATTGTTGTAGTAATTATTGCCCTTAATTACTGATTGATTTTACTCTTTTTTAGTGTTGTAGTGGTGTGGACAGAGGTATTTTAAGCATAAATTATAAAGGAAAAGGTATGTTAAGGCTATTCCCTTCATTCGGCATGTTTCCTTAGAGCTTGGGAGTGATATAATATGGTAGTTAATATTGGTGATCTTGTAGATGTAATTGTGAGTGATTGGCTGATTGAGTGGTTATAAACCCTCATTTTAGGGACTCATAATCTATTAAGAACGACCCTAGGTTAGGAATGATTTGGAGACGATTCATATATATTGTTAATAGCTAAATTTCTCGTCTTTAGCTTATTCAATTGTTTGTTGTTGCCCTTGGGGCTATTGTGGTTAGCTGTTGAGGTATGAAATGCCCATGGGGGCTATTATGTTGTCTAAGAGGAATATATTATTGCCTAAGAGGGTTATGTGTTGCGCACAAGGATATATTGATGCCAAAGAGTGTTATGTGTTTCCTACGAGGATATTTTTATGCCAAAGAGGTCTATGTGTTGCCTACAGGGCTATGTTGATTCAAAAGAGGGCTATGTGTAGCCCATAGAGCTATGATGTTTCCTAAGAGGGCTATGTGCTGCCTACAACTCTATATCGTTACCAAAAAGGGATATGTGACTTCTTACAAAGACAAATGGCTATTGATGGGGGTATGTAGATTGATTTTGCACCTTTTGGCTTATGGGGGCCTAGGTAGGTGGTACGTTGTTTGTACCTGCCAAGCTTATGGAGGTTGATTAGGATGTTGTTTGGTCATTTTGTATTTTTAGATTCAGTAGTGGGTTAGCATGCTTATCTAAATTTTGATTTCCTTAGCTGATTGGTTTTGGTATACTACGATACCTATTCATTTAGTCTGTAGCCTTTCATACTTTGTACATTATTTCGTACTGACGCCCCATTTCCTAGGGGTGCTACATTATTGTATGCATGTCCTGACAGATGACCTAGTAGAGCTCCTCAGCAGCAGGATTGACTTCTATCTAGTTGGCTAGCCCCTTTCCTCCGGAGATGCCAGAGTTGGGAGGTTCGTTAACTTTTGTTGTATATATTTTTATGGGTAGGTTGTTGTTCGGCCAATATTTACTACTCTTAGAGGCTTGTAAACTAGTGTGTCGGGTGTATAGCTATGTTATCGCCATTCTGGCCTAGTTTGTTGGTTTGCTGAAGTTTGTGGCGTGTTTGATGTCTTGTCTTGATATTACCTACTTTCAGTTTTGGTATATAGATCATGGCGGCCTCGACTGCCCAATCAGGACTTCGTTGCTAGTTGGCTATTTCTTTATATGAACTGTTAGGAGTAGCTTTTTATTTTATAGATCTGTTGATGGGGGCCTTTCCGGTTGAGGGCTTAGTGTTAAGTCGAAATATACTTGGTTGTTTTCGTTATTGTGTGTGGCTTCCATGCGTTAGTAGAAAATGGTTCACTAGGGTCAGCTCGGGCTTCAGTTTTGGCATTAGGAGCCATTTGTGCCCCTTGGGTTTAGGGTGTGACAAACTAGGTATTAGAGCAACATCATATCCTAGGGAGTCTACAAGTCGTGTCGAGTACAGTCTTATTTATAAATGTGTTGTGCACTATATTCAATAAGAAAAAAGTTATCGGGCTTGTTAGAATGACTATCCTTCTTTTGCTCACCTCGTACTATAGAGCATTGTCTTAAGAGTTGAGGTTTCTAGCTTATAATTGATAATTGTATGCAGATAGATTTGGCTAACACTAGACAGACCACAGCTAACCAAGGGCTAGATACAACTGCAGGCGATGGTACCGGTAAGGTACCATAGGTGGAGGTTGCCCATTATGAGACCCAGGGGGAGACATCTTCTCAACACCCATGGCTCCACCAGCAGTACCACCTCTAGTTCCTCTTATTCTATCTGATCAGGATTTCAAGAGTGCAGTATGTATGTTAGCACAGTTAGTAGCTGCAGAGATGACCCTCAAGAGTTTGTGAATTTCTTTCCTTGAATCCTCCACAATTTATAGGTACAGATCGCAGAGATGACCCTCAACACTTTGTTGATCAGCTTAATCGGATCTTCAATGTCATGCCTGCCTCAGTGACTGAGTTAGCTGAGCTAGCATCATTTCAATTATGTGATATTGCAGTATTGTGGTATGAAAGTTGGGAGAGATCTAGGGTTAAAATGCATCTTTACCCACTTGGGATAGCTTTATAGACGCTTTCATAGATCACTATTTGCCTCGAGAGATTAACGATGCCTGGGTGGACTAGTTTCTGAACCTCCGATAGGGTAGCATGAGTGTCCGAGAGTATGGGCTGAGATTTGATTCATTCACTAGATATGCACCAAAATTTGTTGATGCGATACATGACAGGGTGCGTAGATTTGTGGGAGGGCTTGACTCAGACTATATTGACGCTTGTTCTATTGCTGCACTAAATGATAATATGGAAATTTTGCTTTCAATAAATAGCAAGCGGAAGACTTTCTAGACTTTATACAATATGTCTCAAAACCATCTAATACCTGCCTTTTAAGCAAATACTAGGAGACATAGAGGATCACCGACTCTTAAAACCTATCAAGACAATATATGAGTGAGAAGATCGAGATAGAGAGATAGATGATAAGGACTTTATAGGGATAGGCCTACCACCCCCCGAGCTAGGGACCAAGGTACAAACCCTCGATATGGTTATACGGGCCTACTACCCCGTACTAGGCAACCAAGGTTCATAGGGTGATTTTACCAACCCCTCGATACGGTTATACGGGCCTACTACCCCGTGGTCCCAAATTTCATCATCATTTCAATAATTATATAGCTATTCCACACATGATTCATTGTAGTAAGCCACCTCAATTCACAACAATACAACAAATAACCACCTCCACCAAAGACCTCAATAATAACAACAATCAACTATACAAGCTAAGCTAAACAATATCACAACAAATTTAAAGAATTTGAGAAGATTCCGCTTAGAATTCAAATAGGTAGTAGATTTGATCATCGGAAATGAACAAGAAATCGGCTACTGGAAATTGCCTTTTCTGCCGGACAGACTTTACGAAAATGGGCATAACTTCTTCGTTCAATGAGGTGATCGTTAGGTAGCTAACTCAAAGGGCTTTCCATGGATATATTATTGGCCACCAAATAATTTGTGTGGGAGATTAAGGACCCTCGAAGGTTCCACTGGTTGTTATTCTTGTGAACAGGATGACATGGGTGGAGAAACTACCTGACCATAGATCAAGGCTGTATAGTTCAGTCGACTGGGTCAGTAGTAGGTTCCTCTCCATCAGTACATTCTAGAGGGTTTGGACCCCATTCTTCAGCAAGTAGAGGCAGAGCTCGAGGTAGAGAGGGAGCATCTAGTTCTAGTATTGGCAAGAACTGTACATGTTCACTAGCCGGCCGACAGGACTTAAAGTCATCATTTGATGTTGTGACAGGTGCATTAATTGTTTGTTCCCATTGTGTTTATGCCTTTATAAATTCTGGGTCTCTCTATCTTATGTTATGCCATTTATTGCGGGGAAATTATGTATGGTAGGAGAGTCATTAGATCGATCCTTTATTGTATTTACACTAGTTGGTGAGTCTATTTTTTCAGGAGAGTGTATCGAGGATGCACAATAGCAATTATCGACCGTCAGACCTCTATAGACTTAGTAGACTTAAAGATGGTCGATTTCAACGTCATTGTGGGTATGGACTGGTTAGCGTCTTGTTATGCTAATGTTGAGTGCCAGACAAAGATTGTTCGATTCCACTTTCTAGGAGAGGTAGTTCAGGAATGGAAAGGTGATACAACAATGCCGAAAGGTGGATTTATTTCCTATCTTAATGCGAGGAGGATGATTAATAAGGGTTGTATTTACCATCTTGTTTGTGTTCATGATATAGATGCAGAACCACCGACTCTTTAATCTATTCTGGTAGTTAATGAGTTTCTAGATGTATTGCCAGACATACGTCCCAGTATCCCTCCAAAATGGGAAATTTATTTTGGTATCGATATGCTACTAGGTACATAACCCATATCTATCCTTCCTTATAGAATGGCTCATGCTGGGCTGATGGAGTTGAAGGATCAGCTGAAAGATTTTCTTGATAAAGGCTTTATTAGGCCCAGTGCTTCACCATGGGGTGCACCAATATTATTTGTGAGTAAAAAGGATGGCCCGCTAAGGATGTGTATCGATTATTATCAGCTGAACAAGGCTACTATAAAGAATAGGTATCCTCTTCCGAGGATTGATGACTTGTTTGATCAACTACAATGTGCTAAGTACATCTCAAAGATTGATTAAATATTAGGGTACCATCAAGTATGAGTTTAGGAGAGACATATTCTGAAGACAACTTTTAGAACTAGATATGGGAATTTTGAGTTTTTGGTTATGTATTTTGGATTGACTAATGCCCCGACAGTGTTTATGGACTTGATGAACAACATATTCAGGCAGTATCTAGATACATTTGTGATTGTATTTATTGCTGATATTTTTATCTATTTACATTCCAAATTTGAGCATGCAGATCATTTATGAGCAGTCCTTCAAATTCTTCGAAAGAAGGAACTTTATGCAAAGTTCTCTAAGTGTGTGATTTGGTTGAGCTCTATGGTTTTCCTAGGCCATATTGTATTGAATGCGGGAATTATGGTTTATACAGAGAAGATTGAGGTCGTGAAGACTTCGCCTAGACCTAAACTCCGACAGAGATTCGTAGTTTCTTAGGGTTAGATGCGTACCACAGAAGGTTTGTTAAGGGGTTTTCTTCACTTTCAGCACCACTAACAAATCTTACTCAGAAAGAAGTTAAGTTTTAGTGGACTGTGGCTTGCGAGCATAGTTTCCCGGAGCTGAAAGATAGGTTGACGTCAGCACCAGTCTAGTCTTGCCAGAGGGTTCAGAGGGCTATGTAGTGTACTGCGACAGTTCTAGTATTGAGTTAGGATGTGTTCTAATGCAACATGGTAAGGTGATGGCATATACTTCAAGGTAGTTGATAAAGCATGAGAAGAACTACCTAACTCACGACTTAAAGTTGGTTGCAGTTATGCATGCACTGAAGATCTGGAGACACTATCTATATGGTGTTCCATGTGGACATTTTCACAAATCATAAGAGCCTTTAGTATATCTTTAGACATAAGTAATTGAATCTTTGACAATGTCGATGGCTTTAGTTACTGAAAGACTATGACATAGATATTTTATATCATATAGGAAAGGCAAATGTGGTAGCTGATGCTCTCAGTCATAGATCAATGGGAATTTTATCATATTTAGGTGTTGAGAGGCTTGAGTTAGATTGAGAACTTCATCAATTAGCCAGCTTGGGAGTTATATTAGACGAGGAAAGTGATAATGGGATCAGAGTTCAGAACACAATTGTATCATCTTTAATCTTAAAAGTGAAGGCACGACAGTATGAGGATCCCTACTTAGAGAAGATCAGAGGCAAAGTTCATGATAAGGATTCATTAGTGTTTGATATAGTAGGAGATGGAGTCCTCAGATTTAGAGGATGACTATGTGTTCCAAATGTGGTAGGACTTCAAAAATAGATTATGGCAGAGGCACACCATTCCTGATATTCTATTCACCCAGGATCAACGAAGATGTACCATGATATTAAAGAAATTTATTGGTGGCAATGGATGAAGAAAGATGTTGCTGAGTTTGTGGTACACTATCCTAATTGCCAACAGGTTAAGGTTAAGCACCAGAAGCCTGTTGGGCTAGTCCAGGAGATAGCTATTCCTTTATGGATGTGGGAGGTAATTGATATGGATTTTACTACGGGGTTACCTCGATCACGGCGTAAGTTTGACTCTCTTTGGGTAATTGTTTATTGGTTAACAAAATCAGTCCAATTCTTATCGGGCAAGACTACTTTCATTGCTGAAGATTATGCAGGGCTTTACATTCGAGAGATTGTTAGGTTGCACTATGTCCCAATATCTATTATCTCGGATAGAGGAGCACAATTTACCGCTAACTTCTGGAAGTCTTTCCAGAAAGGTTTTGGGACGCAAGTTAATCTCAGCACAACCTTTCACCCTCAAATAGATGGCCAAGCTGAACGCACCATTTTAATACTTGAGTACATTCTACGGGCATGCATACTGGACTTTAATGGAAGTTAGGATGACCACTTACCTCTTATTGAGTTTGCATATAATAATAGTTATCATTCTAGCATCAAGATGACACCTTATGAGGCTTTGTACGATCGGAAATGTAGATCCCCTATTGGATGGTTTGAGGTAGGTAAGTCAGGGTTGGTTGGACCTGACCTTGTACAACAGACAATGGAGTAGGTTAAGCTCATCTGAGAACGTTTATTGACTGCTCAAAGTCACCAAAAGTCATACTCAGATATATGGTGAAGAGATTTAGAGTTTTTAGTTGATGACTGGGTATTCTTAAAAGTCTCATCTATGAAGGGTGTTATGATATTTGGAAAGGAGGGAAAGCTTAGTCCAAGATTCGTTGGGCCATACCGGATCCTTCGAAGATAGGACAAGTGGCTTCTGAGTTAGAGTTCTAGTCGAGGTTAGAATCAGTTCATCCGGTATTCCATATATCGATGCTACGGATGTGCATAGGAGACCCTTCTAGGGTTGTCCCTGTTAAGGATGTTCATATCACAAAGGAGTTGTCCTATGAGGAAACTCCAATTGCAATATTAGATCGACAGGTCTAGAGGTTGAGGATCAAAGATGTGGCTTCTATTAAAGTACTGTCGAGAAACAAAAATAGGGAAGAGGTGACATGAGAAGCCGAGGATGGCATGAGATCTAGTTATCCTAGTTATTTTAGATCCCATAGTGGTAAAAATATCAATCTTGATTAGCCAGTGAGGTAGGATACCCATTTAATTTTTTTATTGTTGCTTATTATTGTTGTTGTTGTATTTTGCTCGCACTATTATTGCGGAGCTATGGTGGTTAGCTATTTGTATCATCCTGTGAGGTGCTTAGGTTGGAATCTTCTGCATTTTTGGTTCTTTGATATTATGGGTATAGAGGACACTTTGCCAAAATTTTCGAAACTAGTAAGGACTCAACCGTATTGCTTAGATTTTTCATTCAAGGACGAATATTTCTAAGGTGGGGAGGATGTAACACCCCGAATTTTTGGAACTCTAATTTAACTCGTACCCTCATGTAAAGACAAAGAGGATAAGTAATAAATTAAGAATGATGTGGTATTTATATTTTAAGTGTTCAAGGGTTTTATCTCAAGTTTTGAAGTTAGATAAGTGGCAAAATAAAAGTTGGCGAGGTTATCGTAAGTTCCTTATTAAAGATTTCTCTGAAATTTGGGTAAAATGTCTTGGAGGTTTTCTCCCAATGTATATAGATTTATGGGGCCTACGATATTTAAAATCGAAGGTCTATGAGTCTAGTTTCCAACGCATCAAACCGTTTGTTCATACGATTTCAGAATAGAGAGATATTCTTATTTTTTGCGAGACTGCACAAGTAGATACGTGAGGTGGGTCCCCTAGGTCGATGGAACCTTATAAGATAGCATCTTCTTCATTTTTCTTCATTCCAGCTCGTAAGAAACCCACAAAAAGCAGAGAATTACTCCTCAAATGATCCTTGTGTGTTCATGATCTCTTCTTGGCTCCTTATCAAAATTTTTCCTACGTCGCGAGCTCTTCGTTTTGGTATAGTTTTCATGGTGAATTGAGTGATGTAGCTCCGTGAAGGTTGTGGTCGCAGGATTTTTTTTCCAGTGGTTTAATTTCATTCAAGTGTTCTAGGAGTGTAAAGAAAGGCAGGAATCATCTATTATCAGTTTATGGATACCTTAGGTCTTGGATAGTTATTTACGATAGGAATCCATATCGATTGTTGAATTGTCGTAGTAATTCTTGTCCCTAATTACTGATTGATTTTACTTTTTTTTAGTGTTGTAGTGGTTAGGAAAGAGGTATTTTTAGCATAAATTATAAAGGAAAAGGTATGTTAAGGCTATTCCCTTCGTCTGGCATGTTGCCTACGGGGCTATTTTGACTCAAAAGAGGGCTATGTGTTACCTACAGGGCTATGTTGATGCAAAAGAGGGCTATGTGCAACCCATAGAGCTATGATATTGCTAAAGAGAGATATGCACTGCCTATGAGGCTATATCGTTGCCAAAAAGGTCTATGTGACTTCCTACAAAGACAAGGGGCTACCGATAGGGGTATGTAGATTGATTTGGCACATTCTAGGCTTATGAGGTCCTAGGTAGGTGGTATGTTGTTTGTACCTGCTGCTGAGCTTATGAGGTCTTGGTTAGGTTATTTTTTGATCAGTTTGTATTTTTAGATTCAGTAGAACCGCATGCTTATCTATTTTTTTTTATTTCCTTATGTGATTGCTTTTGGTATACCATGATACTTGTTCATTTAGTCTATAGCCTTTTATACTCTATACATTATTTCCTACTGAGGCCCCATTGCCTGGGGGCGCTGCATTCATGCAAGCAGGTCTTGACAGATGACCAAGTAGACCTCCTCAGCAGCATGATTGACTTCTATCTGGTTGGCTTGCCCCTTTACTTCGGAGCTGCCAGAGTTGGGAGGTTTGTTAGCTTTTGTTGTATATAATTTTATGGGTAGGCTAGGGCCCTTTCTCACCAATATTTATTACTCTTAGAGGCTTGCAAACTAGTTTGTGGGGTGTATAGCTATGTTATGGCCATACAGGCCTAGTTTGTTGGTTTGCTGAAGTTTGTGAGATGTTTGATGCTTTGTCTTGATATATACTTGCATTCAATTTTGGTATAGAGATCGTGGTGGCCTCTACGACCCAATTAAGACTTCTCTAATAATTGGCTATTTATTTATATGAACTCTTCGGAGTAGCTGTTTCTTTTATAGATATGTTGACAGGGGCCTTGCCGGCCAAGGGCTTAGTTTTAAGCTGCGATATACTTGTTTGTTTTCTTCATTGCGTGTGGCTATCATAAACTAGTAGAAAATGGTTCATCAGGGTTGACTCGGGCATGAATTTTGGCATTACGAGCCAGTTGCGCTCCTTGAGTTTGGTGCGTGACAGTTATCATCAGTAACATTACTCTTTTTTCAATCTCATATTACCAATTCATAAATGTACCCCTACAGTATGGCTTTTATCCACCCATCACAAAGAGTAAACAATTATACCTATCAAGATAGTAACCATAGATGTGATGGAATTAAGAAATTAACCCACTTTGATTTCAACTTCCAATTGTCAATTGCAAGAGTAAAATTGAAAAACTCAAATTAAAAAGATTTCTCTAATAGTTCAAGAAGTTTTCATTCCAAAACTCATACAAAGTTAGGAACTGAAATTCTATTCCAAATCTCCAATATTTTCTCTCTCCTTTGGGCTATTTATAGTTACCCAAAATTTGGCCCAAAATTCAGAGTGACCAATTTAGTAACTTTTGGTGGGCTCACCAAGCAGACTCGGTGGATCGCTGTCTATTCCTTGACTCGCCTTTCTTTTGCTTCAGTATTTAGTTGTTTGAATCCCTATTGGTGAACTCGTTTGAGTCGGCCTTTTCCATTCGGCGGATCGCCGATTACCACCTTTGATCGCCTTTCAAGCCTTTATTTTTCATCCACGTCCTTTCACCTTCGGTGATGGTCAGTTTATTCACCTTTCACTTTAGGCAACTCGTCGTTTCACTCCTCTGCTCATTGATCATCCTTGAACTTCTTCAATTGTGAGCGTTGTCACTTTAGGTGAGGCTAGGTCATTTAGGCGATCCGCTCTTTTAATTAGGCAACTGCCTGTATGGAGTTTACATTTCTTTTCCTGATTTCGGTCATTCTATCAAGTATTAAACATTTCCTTGTCCCTTAGCCTTCATAGTTGCAAATCATCAAAAAATAATTTGAATAGGACATAATTAGGCATTGAGGACACTAATTTTTGAACTATATCGGCCTCAAATGAGTGTAAATCTACAACTCATCAATACATCCAACTAAATTTTTTACTTGTCCTCAAGTTAATCAAGAACACAATTCGTTCAACAAGGGTGTCTAAAACTGTTCTCAATGAGAGCTAATAGGCAAGTGCCACTAGAAGGCGACTCTCAAGGAAGTGCATCACTCAATCATGATCAAAAAGTTTCAAATGATGACTAGCTGATATCAATTTAAGCTCAAGCTCAACATTTCTTTGTTTATAGTGCAAAACCATGTTTCAACAAATGCATTAAAGACCCTTCACATCAAGAATTATTACACGATCTCACAAACAAAATCAATAACAAAGTTAGGAATAAATAAAACTCTCCCTCTCCGGAAGAGAATTACATGGAAGCTTCATCCCATATGTTTGCCCATATTATCTAATCATCAAACAACCTAGTTTATACAAGATCTCAATGGTCTTTTAGGCTTGTAATGGGGCTGAGGGTAATGGTATGCTCTATTTGGCTCAGTGACTTCACCTTTTATAAGCATTGTTGTATTCATCAACACCTCTTCTCGAGTTCTTTCCATTATTTTCACTTGGAGACTCACACTTCAATTTTTCATTTAATTTATTGGACACCCCTTTAATTTCATAACGCTTTATGTTCATTTCAAATTTTCGCTAATTTCTTCTTCTTTTTTTATAAGGAGGGGGTTCCTTCTTTTTGTAACACACTAAAAGTTGAGTCTCACTTTTCTTTCTTTACTTTCCTTGGCTTTGTTTCCTCCTTCCTTTCCACACCCCCAACCTAGTCTTTGGCTATTCAAACAAATTAATGCTCAGAAAAGGATTTATGGGTGAGAAGTTAGGGATAATATGACTCAAGAGGTTTTAAAAAGGGTTTCAACAAATGGTTTAGGACAAAATGGTGTGAAGATGGTTACACACCCTCACAAGAGGTATGAACATTAGGGTTCCCTCTCAAAATTTATGTCCAAGATCATTTATTGCATTCACCAAATCTAAACCATTGGACTAACAAGGCAAATTCTAGCATTCAATTAACATGATTTCAAGTAAAACCTCACCACTCAAGGCACTTCAAACATACGCATTTAACACAGCCCGACAAGATCAAAAGCTTACATACGATGTTCATTGCAACGCTTACATCAAATCATAGCTAGTCAACACAATATTCCAAACTATCATTCAAAAGTGCAGCCACATCAGTTTCTTCTTGAAATCATTAGCATAAGGCATATTTCTCATCATAAGTTCTATCCAAGTCATTGATATTGAATACAATCGATCCTTGAACATTATAAATGAAATCTTAGGCATTTCAAAATCTTTAAAACGCATGGGGTAAACAAATAATAAGAGAAAAAATGGGCTTAACCAATAACTATCATAATTAAAAACAAAATATTAAAATACTACAACTATCCTAAAACTGAAAAGAACTATCCAAAAAGGAGAATATTGAAACAAGTGCCCTCATTCGAAAAAAATCAGCGTTTTCTTCAATGTGAAATAAAGTAAGTAGAGGAGGAGAGATATAAAGGTCATGCTGACAGGTTATTCCTGTGGAGTACTCTGATCTAGAGTCTTCGAGGGGATAACATCATCCTGAGCATTAATGCCCCGCAAGAAAAGATAAGAGGCAACATAGTATTTTCAATCGGGGCATCAATGCCCAACAAATCTGAAAGAGAAATGATGGAATCTGCAGAGATCCTACCAATGCTGATTGTGGAGGTCGCTATATGATATCTCTCCATCATATCCTACACCATCGTCTC
Organism: Solanum commersonii; assembly: GCA_029007595.1. NCBI lineage: Eukaryota > Viridiplantae > Streptophyta > Magnoliopsida > Solanales > Solanaceae > Solanum > Solanum commersonii. The sequence goes on along the minus strand of JAJTWQ010000055.1, from coordinate 2,914,988 downwards.
CTTGATATCATGTAGCTCCATCAATGTCATGGAGATCTAGTACTCATCCGCTCTTTATATCTTCTTCTCATCGGTCTCATTATGAGGCATCTCAACTCTCGGCTTTGATGTAGGTAAAAACACATCAATATCGCGCAAGAAAACCTCCCCTATAAGTATGCAAATATTGGTGAACATTAGGTGGTCAACATCAGTCCTTAGGGTGGTTATATCAACCCTCAGGGTAGCCAACTAAGCTAAGATACCATCAACCTTCTTTCTCAACTCCATCCTAGCCATGAGGTTATGTAATCTCTCATCATATGACACTAGGGTAGCCTGGTTATGTACCATCTAGTCTCTTGGGGATCCCAAAGCAACTTTAATTGCCCTTTTAATAAAATCAACATCGCACTCTCTACACTAGCCACTCTCAAATCCTCATACAAGGCAAGGTCTCCCATTTGGCATATCATGTCCTAGGTAAGGAAGGTTGGGAAATAGGTGTAGGTGCAACAACACTAGAAGTAGATGGCATATAAGAAGGTTGGGATGTACCTAAGAGCTCTATAGAAGGAGCGGGCTAATCCATATCAGCCTCAAGTCTAGCACGGTCCACAAAAAGAGTGGTGTTTGGTGGTGAAGGCTTCCTCTGAGCCACATCATCCCTTAAGTATTATACCTTAATACTCCAAATGTCATTTGAGGAGGTGACGGTGGTCCTAGCTTCGGTCTTCTCTCGAAAAGAAACTACTGCAGCCTCACAGAGCTATGTGAGCAAGACTGGGATAGGAAGAGAAGTTTGCTCCTGAAGAGCACACATCATTATCTTATCCACAATAATAGTTCACATGTGGATCTTTTCCCGATTAATAACTGTATGCAACAATATAGCCGTCGGGTGTCAGAGAATAGATTCATTTTACGATGGCATGATGGTGGTGTTGATGAACCTAAACTAGTAATGGGCACCAAGATTCATGTCCATATTCTTGATCTTCACTCCATCATTCATCCACAGAGGAGAGATATCTGAAATACGTGGAGAAAACCAACCTTTTAAAGAGTCAAGATCATGTCATATCCACAATGTGAACACCACAACCCAATTTTCTTTAGTGCCCAAATTATTGTTGATTGTACTTGCATGGCACTGCACCATTTTGCCAAAAACATTCACCTCATCTAAGGGATTTCAAACTGTACCCTTCCTCTTCTTTAGCAAGGACTGTGCATAAGCCATATAGAACTCTTGTACGCTTGCCGAGACATAAGGAGGTTGAGGTGTTGTGAACGTCTCAAACCTAGGAAACTGTATTATGTCAAAAAGGGCTGGTAGTCACTCAATGCCCTATCCATAGAGAGTCATTTCTCCTTGAGAATAATATGTTCTCCAAGTTCTTTGAGCCTGTTGAGGGCCTTTGAAGCAATAATAAAGAGAGCATGGGATGTAAGGGACTGATCTTGAGGAAACAGTTCCAACATGGACAGGGTATTTTTCCTCTTTCTAGATCCCACCTTATTTGGCTTCTCACTCGCAGGCATAGAAGAGCGCGGCGTGGTTTGTTATTGAAAGTGAGCCTCAGATGGCTTATTGATAGAAATCCCTTTGTTCCTTTTCAACGTCGGAGAAGGAGGAGACTCTCTTTTGGGCTTTGAGTGAGAGGATAAACTCTCTTTCCTTTTGTTCTAGCCATTTCCAGCAAGATACAATCCTTCAATCACATATCGGGTGAAGGCTAATTTAAATCAAACACATAACAAACGTAGGTCAAAACTAGTTTTAAGGCTTGCCGACTAGAAACGTGATTCACCTAACAGGTTTGTCATGTTGAGGCGAGCTTGCCAAAGTTGCTAGTACACAATCGAATTTAACTTATGCATGAAAGGCAGAATCATCTCCAACTTGGCGATTCCATAGAATGTGACAATGGAAAATTAAAAGGAACAAGCACAAAGAACAATGTACACATAGACATAGGGATACGTTAAGTAGGTTTTGGAGAGATAAGAAAACCCCACTGTGTGGAACAGTACCCAGGTCACATATTCAAGCACAAAAGGCGATGTGGGGCTTACTTGGAGATTCACATAATCACCTTGGCGAGCTAAGACAAGCCCGCTGAACAGGTAATTTTTAGCCTAGTGCCTATTTTCACAATGTCACACCAATACGCCACAATACTCAATATTCCATAATTTTCATAGTCTACCCTCACCAATGGCTACTCAGACTTCACCCAAATTTCACAAAGTACAACCCAAATTGATGATTTTCCCTTAAGAAAGTCGTTACTCTATCTATTATTGGGAAAATACAGTCCTTCGGGGCAACATTGACTAATTAGAGTTTACTCACAATCAATTAAGGCAAGACCCAATAGATTCAAGGAAAAAAATTGAAGTTTTAACCTCCACGATAAAATTTTACATTTTAAGGCACTAAATCAACTATCTAACTCATGGTCACAAATAAACACGATATATTTAGCACTACCCTTACAAATTAAGTAGAAATATATCAATGCTAACACTAAGCCCATATCAAAAGCATCTCATTTCAGCACAAATAGAACTAAAAAACCAACCTTAGGGATAATAGCTAAGCATAAAACAGAGGAAAAGGGGTTTGGGATAGACAATTTATAACTTTAATGCACTCCAAGTAAATTAAATCACGCAAATGAGGTCACACAAGCACCAAAACAAGTGTAAGGGATTTTTAAGGAGAAAAGAAGTTCAAAAACATGAAAGGTTTTCTTTTAGAACTTGAAAAGACTATTAGCCTATTTAACTTAGCCAGACATGGCAATCTGCGACTAACATCGCCGAGTGCATTTGATGAATCTCCAAAGCAGCTTAAGCTAGACGATAAGGCTTGAATGAATACCAAACTTGAAGGTCAACTTAGGAGACTCGATGGAGTCCACACAATGTACTTCGGTGGATCGCCAACTGAATCCCTGATTGACAAAGTTGACAGTATAATTTTTTTCCACTTTCAGCCCAAAAGGCAAAAATGAAGATGTCTGCACAGTGATTTTGGTGCATCGCGAACCTGGTTATGGCATCACAAAATTGACCTTCTTCAACATTTTGACTTCTATTCAACCTGCACTCACAACACATGTTATTAAAAGAAATAAAATAAACTTGGGTTTCCTCTCAAGAAGCATCTAATTTAATGTCGTGGCACAACACAGTTCTTACTCATCAACAACTATTTTTGGAATTTTTGACAGTGTCGCTAGGCAACGCTACCTTTCCTTGTATTGAGATTGATGGTGAGTTGTATAAATGAGTTTCGAGCTTTTTGATTGATAATAAAAGAGAGGAAACTGTTAGTTTTAAGGTGGAGAAGTCATGTTTTGAATCCTTAAACACGGACCCTTCAACCTTATTGAAGATCCTTGCAAGCACTTCATCAGTGCGGTTTCCCTTCAATCTAGTTGGTTCCTTTAGTTTGGGATGATCATGAGGGGGAATATATCTATCCTTTTCAACTTCTGTATCTTTTTAATTTCAACCTCGCTCTCTCTAATCTCTCCAACCATTGTCTATATCTTTATTCCAACCTTAGTTCACCCGATCTAGGGTAATTTGGATGAGAACCCCCTATTTGATTTCCCAAGTATTGTACTTCCTCATTATATAATGCCTAAAATTTGGCATCTCCTGGGCATTGTATAATGTTTGTACCAATCGTGTTCACTGTTTTAAGTCCAACTCTTATGATATGTTTTTACAGAAAGTCATGTTGGGTCATCATTTTAACCATGTTTTGATTGGACTCAGGATCATTTTCCATTTGTTCCTTGCTAGTGCCCCATTGTTGAGAAGATACTTGATCCTCTATAGTATGTCATGCTCAGTTAACTTTTGTCATATCATCTAGCAACTTTATTGCTACATTGAACATTTGTCATATTAGCCAACCTTAACTAAGTTGATCAACCAATCCTTTGTTGATAAAATCAAGGCTACAATAAAAGTATTTCGATTGTAAATTGTCCAGAACATTATGTGTAGGACATTATTGAAGCGATTTTTGAAACTACAACTATGTTTCATGGAGAGGTTTACCTCCCACTCTTTTAAAGTTCTAGATGTTGTCCCTCAGCTTGACCATTCTTTAGGGAGGAAAGAATCTCTCTATGAATGCTGTGGTCAACTCCTCCCAAGAAGTAATGGAATCATTCGATAACTCAGCAAACCATCTTGTAGCTACCCCTATCAAAGAAAAAGGGAATAATCTCAACTTAATTGATTCCTTTAGGATGTTCTTGAATAGGAATAACCCACATATATCTACAAATTATCGAATATTTTTATGAGGATACTTATAAGATAAGCCCACGAACATTCCTCTCATTTGGAGCAGTTGTAATATTGTTCTAGTTACATAGAAAAACATCATATCTGTTGTAGGAGGTAACTAGATGGCTCTTGTGGTTTGAATGACATTTATGTGCATGTCATTAAAGTCACTCATATTATTGTTTTTCCCGTAGTGACTATTGTTGTTACTAACATGGTCACTTATGTTTTATAGCTGCAATTCAACAAACCACAACACCAAGCAACAATCTACTGCAACTAAACAAATTTAGAGACTAATTTATCAAATGGAATTCTTAGTCATCACTCCCCGGCATCGACACAACTTTTGATAAAGCTCAAATTATTCTAAAAATAATTAAGAAAATAAGCAATCGTTGTCAATAAAAATACTCAAGTAAGAGTCGTTGTATAATTCCATAGAGAGAGATATAGTGTATGAAATTCTATCAAGAAATTTAGATGGCCAATCCATTTATTTGCAACAATTAAGAAAAAAAGGTGGATGTTCTGACTAACTATGACTTACATGACTTTATAAGATATGCAGGAGCTTAAATAGATGAGCATTAATTTTTTTTAAACAAAATATTTAAGATATTGTCTTGAAATACCTAACATAATTCATAAATTTAAATAAAACATCTGGAAAAAACAATGGAAACATTTAACTCTATTAGCCTATGAAGAATTTAGTATTTAAGATAGGTGTTTGGAGGAGACCCCCAACACCTCAAACACTACTAAAATTGAATCACCCAAAGCTATCTATGAGTGCAAGCGATCTCAACAAAACGACTGTTGATGATCCTGACCACCTATATAAGCATCATAAAAAGACCAGGTCCAATAACATCAGTATATGGAATGCATGAGTATGTAATATGGCTGAATAAAATAATAACTGGATTGATGGTCGGAAACATATCTAGTTACCAATATATGAACAAGTAGTGAAAATGATTTGTACTTTACAATTAGATATTTAATAAAAATAATATAATATTAGAAATCATTACTATGTGGGGAGTTTTACTAACTACAACCATTACTATGAGCGTACAACGATACAATGTTTCGCCCATGTTGCATGGGCTATCCTACACCTTGTCGAGGTATAGGATGCTACTGTAACTATGGATAGATCTAATAGTCCTTCTCAAATGTAGTGAGTCACCCAGAAAATTGGTGTGATCCTATCCTACATTGGCTACGTAATTTAATGGGACTTCGAGTAAAAAATAGATTCTTACCCAATTCTGTGCTCGATACTACTCCCAAAACAAACCATATCATTTTTTCTCAATCACCCTTTCTAAAGATATGGACTATTTCTTTACTTACATTTACTTTTCTTTACGGAAGTACTGTTCAGAAGAAAATCAATTATACACTTTCTCTTTCTCAACTGTCAAATAGTACATATGAAATCATTTGCTTCTTTCTGTGGAAAGTCTTTTCAAAATAATCATTTAAACGTATACTTATTGACTTTCCTTCAAATAAGAAATCGATGTATAAGAAATATTATATAATTATCTCTGTATTCATGACTTCTATAAAAAAAATATGGTTAATGTAATAAGAAATATTAACAACAATTAAGAATGAAATATGTATAATAGAAATCAAAATCTCAACAGTTAAGAATTTGGAATGCATAACAAGAAACACAACTAAATTCGGATTTCAAGAGACTAGCGATAAAACTCTCGACATAACATTTTAATGAATGAATTTACATGTAGGGAATGAGTAAGAACTTAGTCCATCACTATGAGTAGTCTTACATACCTGGAAGAACAAATTTTTTTAGCGTAATTGGTGAAAACTCAAAGACCGCTCGCAACCCTAGCTATTCTCTTTTGGGAACCTTGCTCTAATGACTTCAGGTTTTAATGACGTTAAAGCTTCACTAACACTGTTTTCCACCTAAACTTAGAGTAAAAAGGAAGATAGGCTTAGAATTGGTGGTAAATGTCATGACCTAAGGTAGCCCCTAGGCGTAATATGGAGTATAAGACCCCGAGAGGCCCCATACAAGCCACTTAACTTTCATCATACAAGACATATAATAAAGAGATTAAAAGACTGTTTCAAAATATAAAAGTTTTATAGAGAAAAGCAGAAATCTAAACATCATTTCAATCCATCTAGTACATAAGGGTGAATTTAGGCATAGCCTGTACATAATGTTCCGAAATTGAAAGTAAGGAAAGACGGAAAATAATAAATTTTTGGTCCTCAAAGCATGAGGACTCACCAAATCATGGAATCTCCTCTAAGAACTCTAGCTACAAAATTGGGTACCCTGACTGTTAGACCTTACATTTGGGGAAATGTAGGCAAGAGTATGCGTTACGACAAAATATGTACAAAGTATAATAGCCATGCATAAAACATATAAAGTCATGTAAAAAGGGACATTTTCATGAGCATGCAGTGATCAAGCTAAAACATGAATCTTGAATGTTAGAAAACATAAGTTGTAAAACATGATCAATGCAAGTGAACATCATCTTAAACATGTATGAGATACTTTCTTGAAGTAACCTTAGTTAATCTTAACTTGCTTATGGGAAGTAGCCAGAACCGACGTATAAGACCATGTGAGCTATCAACATAGAATCCACTGTCTCCCACACCGAAATGGGTTGTCCTACTTTCCAAAGTAAGGACCATGAACTTCTAGCTTATGTGGATCCACTAACTAATGTCTATCTAGAAAATTCTATTTTGGCAAATTGTTTATGGGACATGGGTAATTGTCGCTTGTCCACTCGGTACTAAGCTTAACTTTCACGAATTTGTTCTCAATCCTATTTATATTATATCTCAAAAGAACATGGATAATCTCCACTTGTCCTTACATCATGTGACATGGGTAATTACTTTTCAATTAGAGAGCATGGGTAATCGCCTCTTTCCTGAACATTAGAACAACTTCTTAACATTGGTTTATTTTAGGAGAGAAGACCTTTCAATCCTAAGAACCCTTATTATGTGAGACATCTTTTCACAATAATTCTTTCATGTGTATATGAGAAATCCTTTCAACAACACAAAAACAACATCATCATTGATACTTCACTCGCAAAGCATCCTTAAAACATTTACATCATTTTCATAAGAACATGCATAATTCCATAATTCACCTTTCATAGTTCAAAACCAACTCTCATTCATTAATGTCTAGAAAACATGGGTTAGACATAGGTTCATGGGAATTCATCATAAAATCATGTAATTCTATCAACTCATGCTTGATTTCATAAGCTCTTCATTCATAATCCAAAACCCATATTATAAGATCATAACTTGGAAAACATGGGAATTACATGGGTTCATGGAGGATTATCATAAAAACATGAGATTAACTCATTTATGCATAAAATATAATAAATCCATCAATTAAATCAATAATAAAGAAAACCCACAACATAGAAGAAAAATGCTAACTCAATTGGGGATTTTTATCTTTTAAAATTAGAGATTTTAGGAACTCCATGGATGAAAGGAATCCATATATGACTATAATACCTTAATGTTAATTTCTTATCTTCAATGGAGGAATTTGAGAGTTGACTTGGAACCCTAGGTTAAACCCTTCTTTCTCAAGCTTTTCTAGAGAGAGATATTTTGGAGAAGAAGAATAGTTCTTCCTTGTAATTTTAGGGAATGACTTGAATTAGTTAAATTTAGGGTTAAAAACAACTATATAGGGGTTCTAGGTAAGTATAAAACAATGTAGTATCAAGATAAAATAATTAGGAAAAGGCCCAACTACCCCTGACTTAGAGCTGATGCGAGCCCCCAAATAGAGGGCTTCACGAGCAGTCTCGGGGTCCACGAGCCGTCTGTGCAGTTGTGGTCACTATACCCATGTCTAGGGAAGTACTGACCCTTTACACGCCCACCTTCATGGGCTGTTTGGCTCTTCCCGACCCATCTAGGGGATCGTAGGAGGAGGCATGACTAGGGGTGGATTCTGCCTACCTCCACAGGCATCACAACGAGTCATGATACCCTTAACGGCATGCATAAGGCTTCATGAAGGGTTCCATGGCTTAGGTTTAGGCTGGTGACTCCCCCCCTCCACCCAATTGACCCCTTTCTTAGACTTCTTGATTTTGAGGTGTTACATTATTGATATACCGTGAGTTTACGATATTTTTAATGCATTTCACTTAGAGTTTGTGTATGTCTTGGGCTATTTTGTTAGTAGGAATAATGTTTTGTGTATAATTCTTACCAAAAATAGGCTTGGATTCGATTTATAAAGATGCAAGCTGAAAAGTGTGGAAGGAGCTACCAACGGAGAGACCCACAGACTGTAGGTCCAACAACGGGTCATGGATGGGCAGTCGTAGGTCCTATTTTGGGAGTTGAGTTCTAGTACTTAGTACACGGAGTACCAGGACAGCCCGTAGACCAGTCCACGGACTGTAGGTGATGCATCGTAGGTGGAACATCAGAGAAGTTTGACCAAGTATGGAACAAGGAAGCAGACGACATACCATATGTTGATCCACAGTCTATCCTGCACACCTGTTGATGATGATCTGGAATTTATTTCCTAATTTGGTTTCCTGTTTTATTTAGGATTTTTTCCCCTATAAATAGGAGTTGTAATCCCTGTTTTGGGGGATTAGACATTATTGTATACTTCTAAGTTTTGTTCTTTGGGAATTAATTTGCAAACAGTTAGCAATTAATTTTTCGGATTTCATATTATATAATTTTTGCTTTGAAATTCAATTAAAGATTTTGGGTTTCATCAATTCTACTTGAAAGTTCATGAATTCTTCTTATCTAATTATGAATTCCAAACTCTCAAGCATGAGTAGCTAAATACACAACTAGGGTTGTGGGACCCATGAGAAATTAACAAAGTATGAATAATAATTAAGAAATTCTTTAATAGTGTTTATGCATGTATTGTTAATCCTTTTGCTTAAAAGTCGTTTTAACGGTGTGCAACATTAGAATTTGCCTCATTTGGACTTTCCAAACCAAGGAGGTAGTGAATGAGAAAAGAATTAACAACAAAGATTTAGTGGATGCTATCTAATATTGTAATTTCAATTAGAGTGAGGGTGAAAACTAAGTCATACATTTATATGATGACCAATTTGGAATAAAAGGTAAGGGTTAGTAAAACACACAACTGTAGCCGAACCAAGGTTCGTGGTGAAATTCCCTGCTTGGAGGACTGATCACTTAGGGATACTTAACTTACCAACTTTGCATGTAAAACACTACGAAAGGATTACTATTATTAGGATTACCGCGTTAAGAGCTTGTAGGGAACACATATACCCTAGTTTGTTTCTCATATTGATAATTGAAAGTCTGATTTTCGTTTACTTGTTATTTAATCATTGTAAACTGTTACTTACTTAAAAAATCTCCCATGTTTACTTTCCTTGAAAATAATTTGACTAAATAGATATAATTGTGAGTTAAAGTTAATAAACCATATTCCTCGTGGGATCGACCCCAACTTACAAGTTGAGTTCTTTACTTGATAATGATCTCTTATACTTCTTTAGGGAGGTGTAATTTGAGCGTATCAAATTTTGGCGCTACTGCTAGAGAATTTGGCTTTTAGATCAAGTTTAACTACATTATTGAATTTTAGTTAAGTATTTCCTAATTTACGTTATTGTTTTGTTTTTATTTTCTACAGGTTTCTACTCTAGTGTATGCGAAGTACACGGAGTTGAGGTGAACCATTGACCTCTTACGATCAAGAGTTGAGTAAAACTTTGAGATTAATGAATAATCAAAGGGTACACAATAATCCAATCAGAGAGACTTTAGAAGATGGAGTAGAGTTGTAGCCTCCAAGTGTTGTGAATGTACCCACTTAGGTTCATGGTGGAAATTTAATTGGTAATATATAAAGGGTTCAAAATCCGCCAGCACCGAGGTATCGTGAGCATTATAGGGCTAATTATGATTATGATGCGACTACATCAGATGGGCCTATTGTTCTTCCTCCTCTACCTCCCGGTCATACATTTGTGGTAACCAGTAGTCTGATACAGATGCTTACAACAAGAGGGTTGTTTGCTGGGTTGGCTTCAGAAGATCCTTACGCTCACATGGAGAAATTGTCTAGTGTTTACAAAATTTGTGTCGAATGACTAGAGTTAGATATGGATGTAATTAGTCTGAGGGTCTTTCCACTATAGCTAACTGGAGATACTTCTGTGTGGTTTTCCGAGTTACCATACAATTTGATCTATTCATGGGACCAAATGCACAAGGTGTTCACAATAATATACTTTCTGGTGTCCAAGAAGCTAAATCATAAAGATAAGCTTAACAACTTCACAACAATACCAGGAGAGTCAATAAGAAGTTCTTGGGATAGGTTCACCGAGTTCATCAGAAGTGTTCCAAACCACCGCATTGATGATGAGTCTTTGAAGGAGGATTTATATAGAGGAAAGGTTGACAATGGCAGAACTGTGTTAGATACTATTACTGGAGGATCGTATTGTGAGTGCACTTTTATAATATCGCTTAGAAACTTGAGAGGATTTCCCAAAACAACAAAGCCTAGAGCACTAGAATGGAAAATACTGGTAGGACCACGTTCGCTATCAAAAATGTGCCCAACCAAGCTAATGAGGACATTCGGGAAGAGATGGCTCAGATAAGAACAAAATTGGGTTTGGTACTAAAACATGTGAGTAGTAGTGAGAAAAAAGTTAATGCTGTGAATTATCTGACTAAGTCTCCACCACTACCAGTTGAGGAGTGTTACTATGAGGAGGATGAGTACTTGGTAAGTGATGAGATGGGGGATTTCTGAACCAACACCCAAGGTTCCAACTCGAATAATTGGCGCCATGGTCAAGAAAATCAAGGTTGTAACTATGGAAGCTACAACCATAAGGGTAACTACAACCATGAGGGTAATTATGTACATGATGGAAACAACAATTGTGATAACAATTTAAACCGAAACAATTATGGCAACAGGAATGATAAGGTTGGTCCCTATGTCCCTCCTGGTAATAGAGAGGGTGGTAATAGTATGCTACACATTGAGGATATGATGCTAAAGATAATGAAGAGGTTTGATGCTACTGATGAGAATGTTAAAGAGATGAGAAATGATCTATCTGGAATCGGTCAAAAAGTTCATTCTACAGGTCCAATTTATGAGCCATAGAAGTTTCTACAAAATGTAGATCCAATCCGTAGAATGTATACTAAATTTTTAGGCTCCAAATTTCATTGTACGGGTCTAAACTACGGCTTGTAGAAGTTCCTACGCCCCATAAAATTGATCTGTAGGAATTGAACCCAAAAAAAATTGACTCTCTAAACTTTTCCTATGACTCTGACATAATGGGTCGTAGAAATTTCAATGTCTTGTATAAGAAATTCATAGAGATTGATTTCAGGAAACTCTAATGTAACCATCTCTAGTAAAACAACCATAACCTTTTACTCCGAATTCAAAATCAAGAAAACTTGGTGGCATTGGAAAGAGGACCCGTAGTCCTTAAATTTGATAGGTCATGGGTTACCTAATTCATTATGTTGGGAGAGATATCACAATTTGAAGTTGACCTACGTACAATCTTACATCAAAACATAATCAGTGAGGAAGCTTTCATCCCAAGTTTGTGCTAGGTGTTTCTTGTGATTTTAATTCATATCCAAATATATTTTCACACTAAAGAATTGACCTTAACACATAAGAACATTTGATGAATCACCTGATAGAACCTTACATGCAAATAAGGAATCGTTTGGGCCTTAGATTAGAAATTTTTGGGGTGTTGCAATATCTTCCCCTTGGAATTATTCGTCCTCCAATGGTGGATGAACTGAGCATGGAACAGGGGTTATGGAAAAGGTTTAACAGAAAAATTTAATGCAAAATACACATAAAAACTCATGAAATCAAAATACTAAAGGAGTTATTGAATTGGATGAGTACTTTAGGAAGAGTTAATACCTTGGACTGGAACTAAAGTGGAGGGAAAGAGATGGGAGTATCTAGTTTTCATATCATTTCCGGGTTCCATGTAGCCTCTTCAACAAATTAATTCCTCCATAAGACCTTAACTGATTCAACCTCTTTGGTTCTCAACATATGAACCTGACGATCAAGAATTTGAAGAGGAATCTCCTCATAATATAGGTTCTCCTTGATACCAATATTCTTGGTAGGCACAATAAGTGAAGGATCACACAAACACTTTTTCAGAATGGAAATATGAAATACTAGATGGATAGCTGGTAATTTTGGCAGTAGCTCTAACTCATATACTACATCACCAACTCTCTTGGATATCTTGTAAGGATCAATATATCGGTGACTGAGATTTCCTTTATTGCCAAATTTCATAAAACTCTTCATAGGTGAAACCTTTAGATATACCTAATCATCATTCTCAAACTCATTATCTCCTTTTCTAGCATTTGTATAAGATTTCTGATGGCTTTGTGATGTTTCAATCTCTCACCTTCTCCATGGATTGGTGAACTAAGTCTAGTCCTATCAACTCAAATTCACCAACCTCAAACATGCCAATAGGATATCTACACCTTCACCCATAAACAGCCTCATAAGGAGCCATCTGATTAATAGAGTTATAGTTGTAACGACCCTCAAAATGAAGTAGGATAAAGTAGAGCCTCACATGGATTCTATGCATTAATAACTTGTTAAAATAATGAAAAATGGCCTTTTTAGTCAGTTCTAAAGAGTTTTGAAGTCAAACATCAAGGGATGACCAACACGTTCGGAAACTAGTCTTTTATGTGTTGGTGTGTTCTAGTATGTTGTTCATGTTTTTATGTATTTTTTGGAGTCTAAAATCAGTGGAGGTGACTCTAGTGTCTTAATAAATGTTTTTAGGGTCAAAAAATTAGGGTACGACTCCCTGGGACCACCCGAATGGTCACCGAGGAGGACCCCAACCTTGGTCAAACAAGCTGCCAAGGCAGCTTGAAGTTGCTCATGGAGGGAGCATGTCCGCGTTGCGGACTAGCTCCACCAAGGGCCAAAATTTTGGTCCGTATCGCGGACATGTCACGTGCTCTACTATCTCGAAATATAATTTATGAAACTTGTGGGAACCCCTCCGCGTCGTGAGCTTGTTTCTCGACGAAATTTGTAAAAATAAAACTCAAGTTTGACTTGTTTAAAAGGTCCAACTCAGTGAGGGGTAGTTTGGGAAATTATTATAAATGGTTATTCTACCTATTTTAGGGTATTTTAAGTTGGTTAAAGCCCTAAAACCTAGAATTAGACCCCATTCTTCAAATCGACCCTTCTCTCTCAAAATAGATTCTCTCAAAAACCCCATTGAAGACCATGATGAAGCTCAAGCTAGAAAATGGGTTTTCAACTGATTTCTTCTTCAATTTCATAGGTCTTCAATAATTAAGGTATGGAAAATCTTGATTCTTGAATAACCTCTCATTCAAGGAGTTCTATCAAAGATTTTTAAAAGTGATTCAATGGCCAAAATTCCCAATTTTAAATCTAAACATGGGTCCTTTGTCAAACGATTTTATAAATCACTCTATTAATGAATTAATGTGGAATTAAGGTATTTAAGATAATTTTCAAAGGAATTCTTGAAGAACCCATGATCCCCAAATTCTCGAAAATTGGCCTATGACGTGGGTCTTTGTGAATATGATCTTTATTGATGAAATTATGTTTAGATTAGATTTTATTGATGTTTCCTATGATTATCTATACTTATTTATGTTGAATTGTTGGTATATTGATGAGTTGATAATAATGGCCTTATGGGCAAAGTTATTGGTTGATCCCTTTGTTTATAGAATTGTACTTAGATGATGTATATGTTATTGAATTACATTGTTGATTCCTATTGCTATCTATGTCAATTGAATATGAATTGTTGAGGATTGATCCGTGGTGATCATGGTTTGGAGAATTGGTAAGTTGACCTAACTTCTAGTCTATAGTATAAGAATTGATGTTGTATGGTTTGGTCCACTTATGGTGGCGGTGTTTACCTCTTGTCTATCTATGCATATTGAGATCATGGCCTTGAAGGCAATAATTGTGAAGTGAATTGATGATGATGATTCATATGTTTATGAAGTTGTGATATGAAGGTTATGTACGAAATCTTTAATGTTAGCATGATGTTTAAAGTGTATTGATGATGAGGAGTATAATGTGAATGATAACGCTAGGGATAAGGTTTGGTCAACATGATTGATTATGTTAAGTACTATTGTGTAATGACTCCTACCTATATGACCCCTATATGAATGTTTGATCATATACATGTTAGGAATACCTATTCAATGTTGAATGTGTCCTTGTATCCTATGATGAAGTGTGGGTGTGTGGTCTAGAATCCCTAAAGGCTTTATATGTGAATTGCTCATGATTTGGAGACATTGTGAATGTGTTGTGATCCCTTGAAGGGAAGTGTACTCAATATCAATGTTGTTGCTATTATGTCACTATGAGGACAAAATGCACACACACACTCTATATGTATAGTTATGAATATGATGTGTTATGGTGTCTATTGAAAGGTTAACTCTTATATGCACCCTTACATCTTATTATGCATGCAATGTGTATGATTAGCAAGGTATGAGTATGTGTTGTAAAAAGGTGTTTATGTGAAAGGCTTTCTCACATATGTACACACACATATGAATGAATGAATAAGGTTATGACAATCTAGTGAAAGTGAGTCTCTTGAAAGGTTTCCTCAATTGTACTCTAAAATAGACTATGTTATGAATATCGTATGACTATGTGAAAGGTCATTCTCACATAATGTAGGTTCTATGATGAAAGGTCATTCTCATCTTAGAAACCTTTAAGCTATATGATATGAGGGATTAAGTCCCTAAAGCCTATTTTATACACTAAAGTTAAATAAAGGCTTAAAGATGTTTAAAAAGGGAGTTGGAGCTTAGCACCAAGTTAACATGAAAAATGAGATTGGTGGCTTCACGTTTAGCAAGTCCAGCTTCCCCCAAGAGAACCTTCACATTTAGTAAGTCCGGGTTCCCAAAATAGATGTTGTCTCATGAGATAGAAACCTCCACGCTTAGTAAGTCAAGGTTTTCTAGTAGCAATATACTTGTTCCATAACTATGTGCCCCGTAGGTATTAGCTTAGTGGATCCACTAGATAGCTATTATGTATGTAGTTCCTACTTTGGCAAGTAGTATCTTCTTTTTTCAGTGTGGGAGTAGAACACCGGATTCCATGTAGCTCCATGGTCTATATCGGTTATGGTAATGTCTCCCAAAATTTAAGAAATGAACTAAGATAATATATGAACTCTAGTCATCATTTCTTGAAGAGTTACTTAGTGTAGGTAGGACTATGGACCCTACTTATGCATTGCACAAGTGGACTCTAAGGAAGGTTATGATTAAGCTCTTTATGTAATGAAGACTATGGTCTATGTATGTTAATATGAAAGCATGTTAAGGTTGACTTTACTTATGTCAAGATATGAAGTATAATTATGCATGTGAATTACAGTTATGACTTCTTAATGGGTTTGCTTAGTGTATGTGGGGGTATGGGACTCCATGTGTACATTGCACAAGTGAGCTTGTGAAGGGGTTGTGAGGGTGGTTTACCTATGATATGAACTATTGGGTTATGACTAATGATGTAGTAAATGATTGAGTCCTTATATGATGTTATGAAGTATGTTGGTCTTATGTCTAATGTTAAATGAAGATGTTATGACTTGTTGAATATGATGTGCCTAGTCTATGGTGGCTTCCTAGGAACACTTGGTGGGAGTAGTATTATGGGATGCTACTTGCACATTGCACTAGTGTGACTTGGGGTTTGTCTTAGGTTATGGTTCGTAAGTAAAGACTATGTCTTATGGTGTACTTATGACTCTATGAATATATGTGGTTGGATTGATGAAGGCTATATGTAAGTTCACCCTTGGGAACTTTAAGGTGATCAATTGCATCAAGTATTTCTTAAGGGTTGCTTGAGGAAAGGAGTTAAGATAAAGAGGAAGGTAATGTATTGTATGCATTGAATGTGCTTAAAATGTTATAAGTGGCTCTATGTGCTATTATGAATGGTTTCCATGTGTATGATGATGTATGTGGTTTATATTGTGCCTATTGTACTAGATGTTCTTGAAGTTTCTCTAAAAAGGCATGATGCATGGTGTCCAACTAAATGTCCCTTTTAAAAGCATGTTTTTGTATGGTTATCATACTTAGTGCATTCTTGTACTAATACTATTCTTCTTTATCTTTTTACACCAAGTGTAGGCGGTTGTGGCTAAAGGGCCTTTCCTAGAAGTGATAAGCTTGGCTTACTATTTCCAAGTTCGTGTGTGTCCTTAAAGATTCAAGGACCTTTATGTTAAAGAGTATCCTTAAGTTCTATGTAGTAGTTAGTAGTTTCTTTTGTATTGTAAGGTTGATCCTTTTGTTTATAGAATTGTACTTAGATTATGAATATGTTATTGAATTACATTGTTGATTCCTATTGTTATCTATGTCAATTGAATATTAATTGTTGAGGATTGATCCATGGTGATCATTGCTTGGATAATTGGTAAGTTGACCTAACTTCTAGTCTATAGTATGAGAATTGATGTTGTGTGATTTGGTCCACTTATGGTGGCGATGTTTACTTCTTGTCTATCTATTCATGCTGAGATCATGGCCTTGAAGGCAATAGATGTGAAGTGAATTGATGATTATGATGCATATGTTTATGAAGTAGAGCTATTAAGGTTATGCGTTAAATCCTCAATGCTAGCATGATGTTTAAAGTGTGTTGATGATGAGGAGTATAATGTGAATGATAATGTTAGGGATAAGGTCTGGTCTACATGATTGATTATGTTAAGTACTATTGTGGAATGACCCCTACCTATATGACCCCTATATGAATGTTTGATCATATGCATGTTAGGAGTACCTATTCAATGTTGAATGTGTCCTTGTATCCTATGATGAAGTGTGGGTGTGTGGTCTAGAATCCCTAAAGGCTTTATATGTGAATTGCTCATGATTTGGGGACATTGTGGAAGTGTTGTGATCCCTTGAAGGGAAGTGCACTCAATATCAATGTTGTTGCTATTATGTCACTATGAGGACCAATATGCACACACACTCTACATGTATAGCTATGAATATGATGTGTTATGGTGTCTATTGAAAGGTTAACTCTTATATGCACCCTTACATCTTATTATGCATACAAAGTGTATGATTAGCAAGGTATGAATATGTGTTGTAAAAAGGTGTTTATGTGAAAGGCTTTCTCACATATGTACACACACACATAAATGAATGAATAAGGTTATGATAATCTAGTGAAAGTGAGTCTCTTGAAAGGTTAACTCAATTGTACTCTAAACTAGACTATGTTATGAAGATGGTATGACTATGTGAAAGGTCATTCTCACATAATGTAGGTTCTATGATGAAAGGTTATTCTCATCTTAGAAACCTTTGAGCTATATGATATAAAGGATTAAGTCCCTAAAGCCTATTTTATGAACTAAAGTTAAATAAAGGCTTAAAGATGTTTAAAAAGGGAATTGGAGCATAGCACCGAGTGAACATGAAAAATGAGAGTGGGGGCTTCACGTTTAGCAAGTCCGGCTTCCCACAAGAGAACCTTCATGTTTAGCAAGTTAGGGTTCCCAACATAGATGTTATCTCATGAGATGGAAATCTCTGTGCTTAGTAAGTCAAGGTTTTCTAGTAGCAATCTCCTTGTTCCATAACTATATGCCCCCGTAGGTATTGGCTTTGTGGATCCACTAGATAGCTATTATGTATATAGTCCCTACTTTGGCAAGTAGTACACTCTCTTTTCGGTGTGGGAGTAGAACACCGGATTCGATGTAGCTCACATGGTCTATGTCGGTTATGGCAATGTCTCCCGAAAGTTAAGAAATAAACTAAGATAAGAATATGAACTCTAGTCATGATTTCTTGAAGAGTTACTTAGTGTAGGTAGGACTATGGACCCTACTTATGCATTGCACAAGTGGACTCTAAGGGAGGTTATGATTAGGCTCTTTATGTAATGAAGACTATGGTCTATGTATGTTAATATGAATGCATGTTAAGGTTGACTTTACTTATGTCAAGACAAGAAGTATGATTATACATGTGAATTACACTTATGACTTCTTAATGGGTTTACTTAGTATATATGGATGTATGGGACTCCATGTGTACATTGCACAAGTGAGCTTGTGAAGGGTTTGTGAGGGTGGTTTACATATGATATGAATTAAATGGGTTATGACATATGATGTAGTAAATGAATGAGTCATTATATGATGGTATGAAGTATGTTGGTCTTATGTCTAATGTTAAATGAAGATATTATGACTTGTTGAATATGATGTGCCTAGTCTATGGTGGCTTCCTAGGAACACTCGGTGGGAGTAGTATTATGGGATGCTACTTGCACATTGCACTAGCGTGACTTGGGGGTTGTCTTAGGTGATGATTCCTATGTAAAGACTATGTCTTATGATGTGCTTTTGACTCTATGAATATATGTGGTTGGATTGATGAAGGCTTTATGTAAGTTCACCCTTGGTAACCTTAAGGTGATACATTGCACCAAGTATTCTCTAAGGGTTGCTTGAGGAAAGGAGTTAAGATAAAGAGGAAGGTAATGTATTGTATGCATTGAATGTGCTTAAAATGTTATAAGTAGCTCTATGTGCTATTATGAATGGTTTCCATGTGTATGATGATGTTTGTGGTTTATATTGTGCCTATTGTACTAAATGTTCTTGAAGTTTCTTTAAAAAGGCATGATGCATGGTTTCCAACTAAATGTCCCTTTTAAAAGCATGTTTTTGCATGGTTATGATACTTAGTGCATTCTTGTACTAACACCATTCTTCTTCATCTTTTTACACCAAGTGTAGGTGGTTGTGGCTAAAGGGCCTTCCCTAGAAGTGATAAGCTTGGCTTACTATTCCCAAGTTCGTGTTTTTCTTTAAAGATTCAAGGACCTTTATGTTAAAGAGTTTCCTTAAGTTTTATGTACTAGATAGTAGTTTCTTTTGTATTGTAAGGGTTGTGTCCCTCTTGTGTTGTAGTCGTGTTTTAAGATGGTTACCTTGAGACGTAGTACTCCGATTTTGTATTAAAGGTTTAAATGAGATGACTTTTAAGTCTTGTGTTATATTATGTAAAAGTTTTAAATTTTCTGCTATTTTTCTATGATAAATCCTATGAAGAATGCCAAGGTCTTGTATAAGATCTCCGGTAGGTCGAATACGCCAATAACGGCTAGGGGGTGCTGTCAGGTCGTTACAATAGTTGTTTTTGTATGCCACTAGAGGCAAGTGGTAATCCTAATTCCCCTTGAAATCCAACACACATGCTCTCAACATATGCTCTAAGGTCTAAATATTACGGTCTGCTTGACCATCTATATGAGGATGAAAAGCAGTACTAAGGTTTACCATAGAAGCCAAACCTTTCTGAAAGGACTAACAAAATAGAGCGCTGAATTGTGCACCCCTTTCCAAACTATCTCACAGATGTTTAAATTGGCAGAATCTTTTGCAGAATTTGTAATCTTTACTAGCAGGAAATGGGTTGATTTACTCATCTAATCTACAATCACCCAAATTGAATCATGTTGCATGTGAGATGGCGGTAAACCACTAATGAAGTCCATATTAATCATCTCCCACTTCCATTTTAGAAGAGCTATGTTCTAAGCCATACCGCATGGCCTTTGGTTTTCAACCTAGACTTGCTGGAAATTTGGGCACTTAGCAACAAAATCTACAATACTCCTCTTCATACTATTCCACCAATACACTTCTCTCAAGTCATGCTACATCTTTATATTACCTAGATGGATTGAATATCTAGAACTATGAGATTTTGTCATTATCATCTCTTGGCGCTCATCCACCTTTGGAATACACAATCTACCTTGATATCTTAACAAACCATCTCATCCTTGTTCAAAAGACATCACCTTCTGCTTATGAATATTTACCTTTAGTTCAAGTAAGATTGGGTCTTTATGTTGAATTTCCTTCACTTCATACACTAATAATTATTCAGCCTCATTCATCACTACAACTCCACCTTTAGTTGAATCTAACAAACAGAATCCCAAACATGCAGGTCTATGAAATTCCATAGCCATCTTTTTCTTTCCTTACTCGACATTAGTCATACTCCCCATAGACAACCTTCTCAAGGCATCACCAAGAATGTTATCCGTACTTGGGTGATAAAGGATACTTATGTCATAATTCTTGAATAACTATAACAACCTCATTTTTCAGAGATTAAGCTTTTTTCTGACTGAAAACATACTGGAGACTCTTGTGGTTAGTGAACACATCAGCATGAATGCCATAGATATAGTGACGCCATTTCTTGAGAGCAAAACTTACGGCGGCCAACTCGAGATCATGAGTCAGGTAGTTCCTCTCGTTAATCTTAAGCTTTCTAGAGGCATAGGCTGTAACCTTACCATTATGCATCAACACACAACCAAGCCCCACTCTAGGCGCATCACAATAGATGGCAAAACTACGTGTACCTTATTGTAGGGTCAAAACTAGAGCATTAGTTAACTGAGTTTTCAATTCCTGAAAAAAAAAATCACAAGCTTTAGACCATTGAAACTTAGTTGTTTTATGACTCTACATAGTCAAAAGGGATGAAATAGATTAGAACCTCTTAATGAACCTTATTTAAAAACTTTTTAACTCGAAGAAACTCCTTATATCTATTGGGGATATACAACTAGGACAATACAGTGTTGCCTCAATCTTTTGAGTGTCGACGTCCATTCCTTTGCCAAACAAAATATGTCCTAAGAATGCAATAATTAAGGCCAAAACTCACATGTAGAAAACATGGCATATAACTCTTGATCTTTGAGAGTTTAGAGAACTATTCTAAGATAATTTCCATGAACCTCCTCATTCCATGAGTAGATCAGGATGTCATCAATGAACATGATAACAGACGTTTTGACATACTACTTAAACACTTTGTTTTTTACATCCATAAATTTTGTGTCACGACCCAGGGGTATCCCCTAGACGTAACATGGCATACTTGACCTCGAAGGGGTCTCATACAGGCCCTTAGAATAATCATAACATAAGATACTAGCAAAGTATGGGAAATTTAAAACTTCTTTAAATTTATACAATCGAAAACATTTTCATAAACAAGCGAAAGTCTTTACTAAATATTTGTCTCAAACCATCTATTAAATTCTTTGAAATAAAGTCTTGGGATGCAACCCATACAATGTCTAAAACATAATGAAATGAGATAAAGGGAACATAATGGGTTTGTCCTCGAAGCTATGAGGACTTACCAAAAATCTTCAACTTCTTCTTCATAGCAATCTAGCCTCCAAGGAAACTCAATCACCAAAACCCTGCATTTGATTAGAATGTAGGCAATGCGCGTTAGTACAAAATGTACCAAGTATGATAGCTAGCACATCTTCATAAGAGCATCTCAAAATGGTTAGTCAACATAAGAGTCTTTACTTAGACTTTCATATTTACTTACTTCAACCTTTAGCCTTTCATATTACAAGATAACTACTTCACAAGCCATCTCAAAGTATACATGTGCAAGGCAAGAATAGCATCCCATAATACCATCCAAGTTAAGTACCTCTTTTTGGTCATTCTTGGACATAGTCCACATTCATAGTCAAGACCTAGGTTTTCATGTCATAAGATCATTTATACTCCTAAGTAACCTCAAGGCACACTTGTGCAATGCATGAGTGACATCCCATAATACCACTCACACTAACAATATCTTGACATCACTCTATTCACACTTTCTAATCGTAGGTGTCATTCTTGACCTACTTCATAAATACAAGGAACTATCATCTTAAGTCAACTATATCATGGAAGGTAACTATAGCAACAATCCAAGCTAAGCACACATCATATAAGAGGATAATTCATAAGTAGATTCAAATCATACTTGTGTCATTTATGAAAGGCATCCCATACTACCACTCGCACTAAGTACTCCTTTAGGCTAGCTTACTCAATTCTTACTATTTATCAAACTAGACTATCAAAGAATAGCATACTACTAGGCTAGACCTAACCACCATGGAAAACACAGTATCATGCAAATCCAAGCTATCCAAGGAAGAATACAAGTATCCCAACCTAGCTACCATGCAAGATTCAATATGATGTAAGCTACCCTTAGAGGAGTATGAATCCTCAACCATAAGCTATCCTTAGTAGAGTATAAGCCCTCAATCCTTAGGAGAGTATGAATCCTCAATCCTAAGCAACTATGAAATTGTCTTGGCCTAACCAAATCAAGCTACCATGAATGCATATTTGCAGTGCTAGTTCAAGCTACCCTTAGGAGAGTGTAGATCCTCAATCCAAGGCTACCATGCCAACTCTAGTGCAAGCTACCATGAAGGCATCCTTGCAATGGTAGTTCATGCTACCATGAAAAGCATCCTTGAAATGCTAACTCAAGATAATCTTAGGAGAGTATGGTTCCTCAATCCCAAGCTACTATTAGAACTTCTAACTCATGCTACATAAACAAGATATACATGAAAAGACTATATATCACAACTTCAAGATATTCTATCCTAACATGTTTTGATTCATTTTAGGAATTTAACATTTCATTCTAGAATCATTCTATGTGAGAAGAACTTTCACAATTAACATACATGCATTCATTTAGTACAAGATAGGTCATGTGGGTAAAAGTCTTCCACAACAACTCTAACGTCTAATGTATCATTCATATGCAAGCTACTCATCATATTAGACTTACTCTATAATCCCTAGTGATTAACATTATGACTTCAAACCCTACTATCAAGATTTACTCCACAATCATCATACTAGACTAGATCACAAGACATGTTAGTTACAAGCCTTAATCATAGGCAATTCTATACATAATTTATTATAAAGTCCCAATTTCTATCATTACAATTCATGGTCTATCATACATTCATAAGTCTAGTTCAATTCATGATTTCATATTCCCATTATTGAATAAGTTCTATACATGATAACAATTCTAGAGAATCTATCAAGAATTATCAATTTCTCATCACAACACATAAACCCACTTACTTTGATTTTTAGAGTTAATCATGGAATTCGCATAAATTCTTAATAATATCTTGAATCAACACTAAATTAATCATATATAAGTATTATCCAAACAATTGGAATCATACCCATATAAAACCCTCACATTGGAAGTAAACCCTAGCTTAGATTGGGGTTCTTCTTCAAAAATTAGGGAAAATTCTAGGGGACTCTATGGACGGATGAACCCATAGATGAAAAGCTAAACATACCTTAATCAAAGCCCTAGCACAAGCCTTTAGCAGTGGATCCTTCGTTCTTGACCTTAGTTTCAGCCTCTAGCTTCTTCTTCAATGGAGGTTTCTAGAGAGAGAAATATTTGAGAGAAGAGTGATTTGGGGTTTTGATTTGGGTCTTGTGAAAACTGACTTAAAATTGGGGGCTAATGACTAAAAATACCTTAAATAGGTGAATAAAACTCATATCAAATGACCCCCTCTTAAAACTAGTCGAATAGGAATTTCCCATTTTACCCTTAACTTGGCAACCCCTTGCCAGGGGCCACACCCCTCTTCATGACCCATCAAGGACACCACGGCCCATGGTAGTTCCCGTGGTCCCTTGACCAGTGGCTACCCTCAACAAGACAAACTCCCAAAATCCTAAGGCATGACCACAAGCCTTCTCACGAGCCGTGGTCATGACCACGGGCCGTGAAGTGGCTCGTGGTTCCTTAGCAGTAGCTAGGCCTAAGGACCTTGCTTCATATGACACTAATGGGTCTTCACGGACCCCTTCATGGACCATGGTCAATACCACTGGTCGTGAAGGTGGTCGTGAACCCTAGGCAATGCATGGCCAAGGTTGGGCAACCTTGGCCTTTGGCTTAGGCTTTGCCCCCTTGCCATGACACTTTTCCTTGCCTTCCTTACCCAAACTTTAGGTGTTCTTCTAAACTACGGGGTCTAACACGTACCTTGATGTTCAACCACTAAACCCCCTCATTCTAAGAACGTAAAGTCTCATCTACGACTCTAATCCACTTACATCAAACTATTGAACCCTAGCATAAGGCTCTAGTTTAGTCTACTAATTTTTGGGGTGTTACAATATCTCCCCCTTGGGAACATTCATCCTCGAATGATGATTCTAAACACCTCTTAAAGGAAAAGACTCTAGACTAGCAGCCCATCATCCGTGCAATACATCTAAATGCACACAACGGAGGAGGAAAACTTCAACTCCAAGCTAAGAATACTCAATGCAACACAAGGGAGTAGGAACTACATCTAACAACCCAAAATGCATGAAATTCTATGTCTAATCAATTCAAGGAGGGACTAACATCTCCTAGTTAAGACATGCTCAACACACATTCATGGAGCCTAAATGCAATTTACTCACAAAAGTCATTTATTTAAGGAGGAATATTTCAACTCCAAACTAAAGCATGCTCATATAATCATCTCATGAAGTCTATATGCAACTCTACTCAATGCACTACAACATGAGGAAAATAATGCATATAAGTCATTTCTAACAAGACCTAAGCATTTTCATGAACATGCATATAAGGAAATCATGGCGACACATAATCACATAAGGAACTCTTTAGATAGGCACACTATCTCCCCCTTGGGAGTAAGGCTACACAAACTCTTATAAACATAATTCACAACATAAAGCAACAATGAAGCATCATTCATACAAGAGACAACTTCAAGTCCATCATAACAAGTAAAAAAAGACAAAAAATCTGGAAATTTTCTAAAGTATAAAACACATACCGGAAGAAACATGAGGAGATCACTCTTGATCTTCTCTAGATTGGAGAGCATAAAACCTATTCTTATTTTGAGGCTCTACATCCCCACCATTAGAGGCAACTTGCTTACCCTCTCTTATTGTAGCCTTTGCCTTTGGGAAATCTTTCTTCATGTGGCCACTCTCACCATAACCATAGCAACCTTCTCTACTGGCCAAACACCTACCCTCATGCCTCTTACCACACCTAGTACAAGTGGGTGATAGAGACTCATTACTTTTCCCTTATGGCCTAGGAGTACACACCCTCTCATCTTTATGCTTACGAGCATTATAAAAGACTTGTCTGGAAAACTTTTGTCAATTTCTAGAGCGACCATGTACATCGGACCCATCATGAAAGGACTTATCACCATCCATCTTATACCTCATTTTCTCCCTAGATTTCTCTTCCTTGAGATTTTCTTATTCCATTTTTTTGGTATAAATCAGAAGGTGTGAGATATCCATATTATCAACAAGCATTATCGTATGATATTCTTTGGCTACCATGTCAAACACACCCAACAAAAACCTATTCATCTTATCCCTCAGATTTGACACTATAGATGGAGCATACTTAGAAAAAGATTAAATTTCAAGGCATACTCCTTAACACTCGTGTTAGCTTGCTTAAGATTGATGAACTCTTCCATCTTAGCCTCCCTCAACTCCCAAGGAAAGAACCTATCAAGAAAGGCTAGTTTGAACACTTCCCACTCTATTAGACCTGCTTCTACCGGCCTACTATCTTTCCATTGCTCATACCATATTTGGGCAACATCTTTTAATTGATAGGCGGCTAGCTCCACTTTCTCTATAGAAGTCAACCCCATGATAGCAAGTGTCATATAAACCTCTTGTATGAACCTATTTGGATCCACTTCCACCTTAGTGCCACTAAACTCCGGAGGATTCATCCTCAAAAACTCCCTTACCCTAAAAGCACCCATCCCCCTTATTAGGTTTGCCGGAGCCACCACCTCTCTATTGGCTTGCGCCGTCAAGGCTTAAACCAACAATTGCATAGAAGCCCTAAACTCTGTAAAAGTGACATTCTCAATTGGAGGGTCATTTGGAGCTTGGTTTGGAACTTGGGGAGGAACCTCTTGTTCTTCATTATGTTCCTCATCCTTCCTAGCATTAGCCCTATTATTAACCATAACTTGAAAAACCGTAAGGCAAAGGTTAGGAGAAAGACCTACTATATCTAACTCTATAGCACGACTTAGAGAATGAAGAAATGAGATTTCCTAAACATCCAATAGCTTCCTATTCATAAATGTGGTGCGCTTCACACTTATAAACAAGACTCTACTAGACGTGGTTTGAGACAATCTTAGAACCATTCTAAACCTTGTGCTCAAATACCAAGTTTGTCACGACCCAGGGGTACCCCATAGATGTAACATGGCGGGGTCTCATACAATCCCTTAGCATAATCATAACATAAGATACTAGAAAAGTACGAGAAATTTAAAACTTCTTTAAACTAATACAATCGAAAACATTTTCATAAACAAGAAGAAGCCTTTACTAAACCTTTGTCTCAAACCATCTATTAAACTCTTTGAAATAAAGTCTTGGGACGCAGCCCATACAATGTCTAAAACATAAAGAAATGACGTAAAGGGAACATAATGGGTTTGTCCTTGAAGCTATGAGGACTCACCAAAAATCTTCAACTTCTTCTTCCTAGCAACCTTGCCTCCAAGGAAACTCAATCTATGAAACCCTACATTTGATAAGAAATATGCGTTAGTACAAAATGTACCAAGTATGATAGCTAGAATAAAATCATCAGAGCATTTCAAAATGGTTAGTTAACATAAGATATAAACATAAGAGACAATAACATAATCATTGCATTATCTCCAACATACGCATCATATCATCACAAGTCAACATAAGACATAGTTAATAATCATAGGAGATAAATCATATTCATGGCATAGTCTTTACTTAGACTTTCATATTTACATACCTCAACCTTTAGCCTTTAGTATTACAAGATAACTACTTCACCAGCCACCTCAAAGTATACATGTGCAAGGTAAGAATAGCATCCCATAATACCATCCAAGATAAGTACCTCTGTTTGGTCATTCTTGGGCACAGTCCATATTCATAGTCAAGTACGAGGTTTTCATGTCATAAGAGCACTTATACTCCTAAGTAACCTCAATGCACACTTGTGAAATGCATGAGTGGAATCCCATAATACCACTCACACTAAGCATATCTTGACATCACTCTATTCATGCTTTATAATCATAGGTGTCATTCTTGACCTACTTCATAAAGACAAGGAACTATTATCTTAAGACGATCATATCATGGAAGGCAATTATAGCAACAATCCAAGCTAAGCACACATCAAATAAGAGGACAATTCATAAGTAGCTTCAATTCATACTTGTTCCATGTATGAATGGCATCTCATACTACCACTCACACTAAGTACTCATTTAGGCTAGCTTACTCAATGCTTACTATTTATCATACTAGACTATCAAAGAATAGCATACTACTAGGCTAGACCTAACTACCATGGAAAACACACTATCATGAAAATTCAAGCTATCCAATGAAGAATACAAGTATCCTAACCCAGCTACCATGCAGCATTCAATATGATACAAGCTACCCTTATGGGAGTATGAATCCTCAACCCTAAGCTATCCTTAGGAGAGTTTCATCCCTCAATCCTAGGCTATCCTTAGGAGAGTATGAATCCTCAATCCTAAGCTACCATGACATGGTCTTGGCCTAACCAAATCAAGCTACCATGAAAGCATCTTTGCAATGCTAGTTCAAGCTACCCTTAGGAGAGTGTGGATCCTCAATCCTAGACTACCATGCCTACTCTAGTGCAAGCTACCATGAAAGCATCCCTTCAATGCTATTTCAAGCTACCATGAAAAACATCCTTGCAATGCTAACTCAAGCTAATCTTAGGAAAGTATGGTTCCTCAATCCCAAGCAACTGTGAAAACTTCTAACTCATGCTACATAAACAAGCTTTACATGAAGGAACCATATATCAAAACTTCAAGCTATTATATTCTAACATGCTTTGATTCATTTTAGGTATTTAACCATTCATTCTAGAATCATTCTATGTTAGAAGACCTTTGAAAGTCTACATATATGCATTCATTTAGTACAAGATAGGTCATGTGGGTAAAAGCCTTCCACAACAACTCTAACCTCTAATGTATCATTCATATGCAAGCTACTCATCATATTATACTTACTTTATAAGTCCTAGTGACCGACATTATGACTTAAAGCCCTACTATCAAGTGGTACTCCACAATCATCATACTAGACTAGATCACAAGACATATTAGTCACAAGCATTAATCATAGGCAATTGTATATATAATTCATCATAAAGTCCCAATTTCTATAATTACAATTCATCGTCTATCATACATGCATAATTCTATATCAATTCATGATTTCATATTCCCATTCTTGAGTAAGTTCTATACATGATAATAATTCTAGAGAATCTATCAAGAATCATCAATTTCTCATCACAAGACATAAACCCACATACTTTGATTTTTAGGGTTAATCATGGAATTCACATAAATTATTCATAATACCATGAATCAACACTAAATTAATCATATATAAGATTATCCAACCAATTGGAATCATACCAATATAAAACCCACACATTGGAAGTAGGCCTAGCTTAGATTGGGGTTCTTCTTCACAAATTAGGGGAAATTCTAGAGGACTCTATTGGTGGAAGAACCCATAGATGAAAGTTAAACATACCTTAATCAAAGATCTAGCACAAGCCTTTATAAATGGAGCCTTCGTTGTTGACCTTAGCTTCAACCTCTACCTTCTTCTTCAATGGAGGGTTCTAGAGAAAGAAATATTTGAGAGAGCAGTGATTTGGGGTTTTGTAAAAAGTGACTTAAAATTGGGGGCTAATGACTTAAAATACCTTAAATAGGTGAATAAAACTCATATAAAATGACCCCCTCTTAAAACTTGTCGAATAGGAATTTCCCATTTTACCCTTAACTTGGCAGCCCCATGCCAGGGGTAAGCCCCTCTTCACGAGCCGTCAAGGGCACCACGGCCCATGGTGGTGCCCGTGGTCCCTTGACCACTGGATCCCCTCAAAAAGCCAAACTCCCAAAATTCCAAGGCATGACCACGATCCTTCCCACGAGCTCGTGGTCCCGTAAGCAGTAGCTAGACCTAAGGACCTTACTTCCCATGACACTAAGGGGGTTTCACGGACCTCTTCACAGACCGTGGTCAAGACCACTGGTCGTGAAGGTGGTTGTGAACCCTAGGCAGTGCATGGCCAAGGTTGGGCAGTCTTGGCCTTTGGCTTAGGCTTTGCCCCCTTGCCATGGCACTTTCCCTTGCCTTCCTTACCTAAACTTTAGGTGGTCTTATAAACTACGGGGTCTAACATGTACCTTGATGTTTAACCACAAAACCCCCTTATTCTAAGTACGTAAAGTCTCATCTATGACTCTAATCCACATACATCAAACTATCGAACCCTAGCTTAAGGCTTTAGTTTAGTCTACTAATTTCCAGGGTTTTACATTTTGTAGGAGTATCATTCAAACCAAAGAACATAACAAGGAACTCATAATGACCGTAACGGGTCCTGAAAGTTGTCTTCGGGATGTCAATTTGTCTTACTTTCAACTGATGATAACAAGATCTGGGGTCTATCATAAAGAAGAAAGTGGCACGCTAAAGTTGGTCAAAAATATCATCAATCCTAGCAAGTGGATACTTTTTCTTTATTATGACTTTATTCAACTGACCGTAATCAATACACATCCTATAGGAACCATCTTTCTTTTGCATGAATAAGACCGAAGCTCCCTAAAGTTAGATACAAGGTCGGATGAAACCCTTATCAAGTAGATCTTTGAAATGCTATTTTAACTCTATTAACTCAGTTGGAGCCCTTCTATATGGTGGAATAGAGATCAGTTGCGTATCTTAAAGGACATCAATTCTGAAGTATCTCTCCATTTTGGGATAGACTCCAAGAAGACAATCGGGAAAGACTTATGTAAACTCATTTACGATTGGAACTGATGGAATGGATTGGGACTTAACATTAGAATCATTAAATCGGGTTAAGTGATAGACACACCCCTTAGAGGCTAATATTTTGGCCTTTAGGTATGAGATGAGACGACTCTTAGGCACTATGATTGGCTCCTTTGGAAAGTGAAATTTGACTACTCGAGTCCTACAGTTGGCGGAGGCATAACAAGCATAAAGCCATTCCATGCCTAGAATTACATCAAAATCCACCATGTGTAACTTAATTAAATTAGCCATGGTATCTTTATGATAGATAGAAATGATACAATTTTGGTAGACACTTTCTACTATAATAGACTACCCGATAGGTGTAGAAACACTTAAAGGTTCAAGATGTTGTACAGGACAAGTCCAAGACTCCATGGTTATACAAGGAGTTACAAAAGGTAAAATCGCTCCTCGATCAAGTAAGGCATACACATTGATAGAAATAACTTTAAGTATACCAATAACAATATTTTGCCAGTTCTCTAGATCTGATGACTGGACATAGCATATAGACGGGTTGAACCTCGGCCTACTT
The DNA here is from genome assembly GCA_029007595.1 of Solanum commersonii. Taxonomy (NCBI): domain Eukaryota; kingdom Viridiplantae; phylum Streptophyta; class Magnoliopsida; order Solanales; family Solanaceae; genus Solanum; species Solanum commersonii. The sequence continues at coordinate 2,884,142 of JAJTWQ010000055.1, read as the reverse complement.
TTGAAGTAGCACCATTTGGTGCAAAACTACCTAGTGATGGTGCAAAATAAGCTTGGGCCACGATATTGGTTAATCCACAAATTGGACTCATTTAGGGCTTTATTGTGAAATGAATAGTGTCCTCGAATGCTTAATTTGTCTAAATATCTAATGAAAACTCTTAAGTTTCAGGTATTTAAAATTTTAGTGAAAGCATGGACACTTAGGCGCAAAAAGGAACAAGAAGGCTGAAAAGAATGACGAAGCTGAAGCCCGAGCATCGCCAAGCACACTTAGCGATTCGCTGAAGGGATTTACTCCGCCCTTTCTTCCAGTACGCGAAGCCCTGAAAGAGAAGGATAAAAAAGGTGATGAAAGGAGCAGGTGCTTTGCCAAATAGTTCCGCGAAGCAGTACTATACCACCCAATGGTCCAAAATGTGAAGATGCTGAAGGACAGTGATGAGACAAACAAAGGGCGAGTCGTCGAAGTCATTCCCCAACATCGATTAAATTCACCGAAAGATCTGCCAGCGCTATTTTCTGAAGTCTATAAATACTGAACTTATTATTATTTTTAAGTAGTCAAACTTTTATTTTAATTTTCATAATAGAATACTACTTTTTAGATATTTTCTCTCAAGTTTTGAAAGGGTTTTTGGGAACTTGAAGAAAGGAGTTCATCTTCCTCAAGTTGGAAGTGGGTCTTCTCTATTTTTCTTCCTTTTCTTAAATTAAGGTTTATTTTCTTATACCCATTTGATTTTACTATCATTTTATGTGTATTTTGTTATTTATTGATGTGTGGCTAAAAACCCCATTATTGGGGTGTGATTTAGCAAATATGTGTCGATATTATTGTTGGGTCTTGCTTGCTGATAGGTTAGATGTAACTTAATGGAGATTTCACCTAGTGGTTGTGGTTTAATCTAAAGGGTTTGTAGTTGCAAATACAAAGCTACTCATGTTTTTCAGCTTGCTCGAGAGGCAGGTTGCGAAACCAAGACCACTAGACTGATGGCCTAAGGAGTGGGTTGAAATGAGGTTCAGCCCGAGAGGGTGAGCCCTAGTCCCATATCCTAACACTCAACTCGAGAGAGTGAGTAGGGTAAGGCGTAGGCTGGTCTTCATGCGGCAAATGGGTGTCCAAGAGGAACGCATTTGAAGCGGGGTAAGTTTCCCGAGAGGGAACTTATTTCCATTTAAAGCTTAGCCTAGTCACTATTATCTTACAAATTTCTTGTCAAAAGCATGTACCCAACTATTTATCTCAACTTGTATTGCGGTCACACCCCAAGAACATTTCCCCATACTTGATTCTCTTGTTAATTTTGTTGCTTTTACTACTTGTAAAAAAACCCCAAAATCGATATTTGATACTTTCGTGTCACCCCCATTATTTACAATGTTTTTGTTCGTTAATGTCTTTAGCTATGACTAGTTAGAGCTTAATTTTATTTTTCTATCAATTCTCAAAATCATTCCCTCGGGACACGACCCCAACCTTTAGTTGGGTTACTATTCTATCGACGATCGTAGACACTCATACCATAGGTTAGTGTCGTTGGTCACGATAAGCATCAAAATCCCCGTTGCCTTGGTTCTAGATTGATCATTCCCTAGAAAAGTGGCCCACTCTTCCACACTTATAACAACTATCAGTACCAACATGATATTCCCTTATATGAAGCTTACCACACATACCATAGAGTGGGTTGCAAGTGAACCCTTGTTCACTACTCTGCAACTGAGAATCTTGGGCTCCAAAATTCTAGGATTTATGGTACTTGTGATCATTCTAGTTCCTTGATGCAGGAGTACTAGATAATGTCGGAGTAGGTCTAGATAACCTTTGTTGGAATAATTACCGATTTCTGTTTTTGGACATCTATTGGTCGGACTTATGATTTGTTGTCTTAGCCCTTTTATTACAGAACTCTTCCCTATCTTTCAAATTTTCTTTCTCCACCTGTTGTACATGAATCATAAGCCTAGCTATCTCCATGTCCCCTATCAACATAGTTGTCTTCCCATTCTCATTAGATAAATGGGATTGCCTAAACACAAATAAAATCATTTTGCTCCTCATATAAGCCACCATCTCCAGAGTATAGCGGAATAACTAAGTGACCTTAGTTTGTAATCTTGCACACCCATAGGCTCCTGCTTTAGATTAAGAAACTCTCTTACCTTTTCTTCCTTTAGCACTCAGGGAAAGAAGCACCCAAAGAAAGCATTCTCAAACACAGTCCAGCATAATGGTAGTGCACTTCTCTTGTAGTCTTTTTCTACAAGTCGTACCTTATTCGTGTAATACCCTTGAGCTGGTATGTAGCCAACTCCACACATTAAACATCAACAACATGCCTGACCTCAAACAACTTTTGAAACTCAACTACAAAGTTTTCTAGTTCTTCATTGAGTTTTGACCCAGTGAGCTCTAGGGATTCATTATTAAAAGCTCTCTGACTTTAGATGTATCATTCACATCCTAATGGTCGGCTTCTTAGTGACCAACCCATGATGTCACCACTTGAGTCAACATTTGCATCGCGTTCCTAAATTCAACATTTGTGATATTACCTTGAGAAGGTTGCACTACTGGTGTATTGGGACATTCTGGTCCGTAGATAACCGAAAGCACGAATTAGAATAAACTTTTATGTAGTTAAACTATATCACCTGAACAAGAATATGAAGAAAAGAAACAATTCCTAATATCATATATCTTCCCTTTTATAGATGTAGCGCACTTAATACCGATAAGAATGACTCTACTAGACATGAATTCTTATACATCCTAGGACACTTGAACTATGTGTTCTAATACAATGTTTTTCACACCTCGAGCCTACACCTTGGATGTGGTTGACACTCCCAGTCTATTAGTGGCCCTGAGCGAACTTTTAGCATGGCTTACTATGAATCGCATGACTCTATAAGATACGTGAAAACTTAAATAGATGAGTATTAAAAACATTTAACAAAAAGCTTTAAGACAATATCTTGAAATATGTAACATCATTCATAGGTTTTAAGAAAATATTTGGAGAAAACAATGGAGTAATTTAACTTTGTCTGCCTATGAAGCATCTATTGTACAAGACCCGCGATGCCTCAAACACTACTAAAACTTACTATGAAAATAGAGTCCCCCCGAAACAAAGAGGACTTACAAAAACTTGTCTACAAGTGCAAGTGATCTCAACAAAAATGTTTGTTGACGATCTTGAACACCTATATTTGTATCATAAAAAGATGCATGTCCGATGACATTAGTACATGAATTGTATGAGTATGTATTATGGTTGAATAAAACAATAACTAAATTAATGGAGGAAAACATATCAAGTAAATGATATATGAACAACTAGTGAAAACAATTTGTACTTTACAATAAGATATCCAATAAAAATAATATGATAATAGATAATTTAGTTGGTTGGAAATTTCTCTAACCCACATATAAGTCTAGCAATGATACAATGTTTCACCCACATTGCAAGGGCCATCCTATAACTTGTTGGGGTATATAATGCTACTGTAACTATGGATCTATTTAACAGGCCTTGTTAGAGATAGTGAGAAGTCACAAGATAAATCAATGTGATCCTATAATGCACTGGCTACGTAGGTTATGGGACTTCAAGTAAAAATATAGACTTTCACCTAATTCGGTGCTTGATACTACTCCCAAAACAAATCATATCAATTTTTTCTCAATCACCCTTTACAGAGAAACACATTATTTCTTTACTTTAATTTCACATTTCTTTATTGAAGTACCGTTCAGAAGAAAATACATCATACTCTTCTCTTTCAAAAATGTTAAACAGTACATATGAATCATTTAATTATTTCCTTGGAAACTCATTTTAAAACATGTTTTTAGACGTATACTTATGGACTTACCTATCAAGTCCAAAATTGATTAATAAGAAATATCATATATAATCTCTATAAACATGAATTTTATACACAAATTGGGTTCATGGAATATGAAACATGAACAAAAAGTTAGAATTAAATATACATCAGATAAATAAAAATCTCAACCGTTAAGGAACTGGAATGCAGAATAAGAAACACAACTAAATTCAGATTTAAAGAGACTACAGCTAAAACCCTGAACACAACCTTTTAATGTAAGATTTTAGATAAAGGCATGAGAAAAAACTTAGTCCATCACTATGAGTTGCCTTACATACCTAGAAGAACAAAGTTCTTGGCGAAATCGATGAGAACTTGAAGTACACTCGAAACCCTAGCTTTTTTCTTCTGGGAACCTTGGTCTAATAACTTAGAGTGTTAATGAACATAAAAGATCGACTAACACTATTTTGACACTTAACATAAATTAAAAAATAAGGTTTTAGGCCTAAAATGGGTGGGAAAAGTCTTAAATATCCTTCTTTAAAAGATGATGAAGACCTTCCACGGGGCCATCTACAGTTTGTGGTTTATTCTACAGACCATAGATCTCATCTTTGGAATTTATATTGAATTTTAAAGCTCAAATTTCATTATAAGGATCCAATCTATGACGCATGTAAGTTTATACGGACCATACATTCAATCCATAGAATTTATACTAAATTTTTAGGCTCAAAAGTTCATTCTATGGGTCTAAACTGTGGCCTATATAAGTTCATATGGTCCGTAGAGTGAATTGATAGGAATTGGACTCCAAAAATTAACTCTCTGAACTTTTCCTACAACTTGGAAACATTTGCCGTAGGAATTTCTATTCGTAGGAATTGATTTTAGGAAACTTTGATGTAATAAGTCTCTGGTAAAATGGATATAACATTTTTCTTCTAACTCGAAATGAAGAAAATTTGGTAGCATTGGAAAGAAGACTCATAGACCTTTATTTGAATAGGTCATGGGCCACCCAATTCATTATGTCATGAGAGATATAATCATTTGAAGTTGACCTAAGTAGAATCGTACATCAAAACTTAATTGGTAAGGAAGTTTTAAACTCAACTTTTTGCTATGGGATTTTTGTGACCTTAATTCTTATCCAAAACCATTCTCACACTAAAGAATTGACCTTAACACCTAAAACAATTTAACAATCACCCGATATGACCTTACATGTAAATTAAGAATGGTTTGAGCCTTATCTTAGAAATTTTCAGAGTTTTAATTATTCCACCAAATTTACTAAAAAGAGTTTTAATTGTGAAATGTCACAACTAGACTAACGTTTAAGTTATCAAAACAATTAGGAATAATTTATGGGTGTGGGGATTGGAATTGATGTTTCATAGTGGTAATTGTGTTGCTCAATAGTGCTAAATAATTATGGATAGACTGGTTCATCATCAATGACACTAATCGTCTTTTGATCTTATAGTACCAATTCGTAAAATCTCATTTCAGTCTCATCTATGTGAATTACAAATCAACCTATTACCTAACAAATCTCTCTTTCGAGCAGATTTGAGCAAATAGATCTAACCCTTTTTTCAAGCATATCATAAGCATCAAACCTAAGTTGCTTACATTAGAATAATTACCTATTCCAATTGATCTCTTTCGAGCATCAATCAAAGATCTCAAATAGGATTAAGTTTACAACCATAACCCATGAATTAACCCCATGATAAGTAGCCTAAATCCATGAATGAACATCAATAAAATACAGCACAACACAATACCCACAACATTAATTCAACACCTAAACCTAAAATTGCACCCTTGGAGTTGGAGTTTTAGCGAACCATCACAAAGGGTAAAGAAATTATACATATCTATATAGCAACCATGGATGTGATTAAATTAAGCAATTAGAATCAACACCAACTTTGATTTCAACTTCCAATTGTCAATTGCAAGAGTATAATTGAAACCCCAAATTAAGAATATTTCTCTAAGAGTTGAAGAAGTTTTCTCTCCAAAACTCATACATAGTTAGGAACTAAAATTCTATTCCAAAGTCTCCTACATTTTCTCTTTCCATTGGGCTATTTATCGTTTCCCAAAATTAGGCTCAAAATTTACTAGGTGACCAATTCAGCGACATTAGTCGGGATCGCCAAGTAGAGTCAGTGGATCGTCATCTATTCCTATTCCTTAATGCACTTTTCTTTTGCTTTAGGCTTCAGGTGTTTAAATCTCAATCAGTGAACTCAATTGTGTCTGTCTTTTTCATTGGGTGAATTGCTACTTACCACCTTTGATCTCCTTTTAAGCCTTCATTGTTCATCCATATCCTAGCACTTTCGGCAATGGTCATTTTGTTCACCCTTAAAATTTAGTGACTCAACGTTTTACTCCTCAACTCGCTGACCATCCTTAAAGTTCTTCAATTATGCACATTGTCATTATAGGTGACGTCAGGTCATTTGGGCGATCCGCCCTTTTGATTAGGTGATTGCCAGTGTGGTGTTTACACTTCTTCCCCTATATTTGGAAATTCATTAAAGTATTCAATATTTCCTTGTCCCTTAGCCTTCATAGTTGCAAATCATCAAAATAGAACATAAATAGGCATTGAAGACACTAATTATTGAACAGAATATGCCTCAAATGAGTGCAAATCTACCACTCATCAAGAAATATTTTCCTATGTTGCTTCACCTTTGACGACATTAACTCAAAAGAATGTGACAACCCAAAGTATACCCTAGGCGTAACATGGCGTATAGGACTAGAGAGGCCCTACACAAGCCACCTAGCATACATCATACATGATAATAGAATCTCATGAATTAAAAAAAAACTGTTTTTTATATCATAAAGAGTTTGACAAAAGTGGAAGTCTAACATAAGTCTCAAATCCATCTAGTACATCATAAGGAAAGTGATTGGGACGTAACCCATATATGACATACAAGTCTTAGATAAAAATGACTTACAGACATAAAAGAGTCTCGGTCCTCGAAACATGAGGACTCACCAATCTTCAAAAACTCAAAAGTATCAACTAGCCACGAGTGTGTAGAATAAGAGTGTTGCACCCTACATTAGTGAAACAATGTAGGCACAGTATGAATTAGTAAATGGAATATACTAATTATAATAGTAATACATAAGAGTTATGAAATCACGCTAAAAGGGACTTTACATGACATGCACTGACCAAGATGAATAATAAAATAACATGTTAGAAAATATATGTCATAATCATGATAAATGACATCTAAATGTCTTTAAAACACTTGTAAGATACTTTACGAAATTAACCCTAGTTCGTTATTGTGAGAAGTTTGGCAATAACCGACATATACCATGTGAGATATAACATGGAATACAATGTCTATCCCACACCAAAGAAGAGATGTCCTTACTTGCCAAGGTAAGAACCATAAACTTGAGCTATGTTGTATCCACTAGCTAGTAACACCTCGGATTGGAAAAGGCTAGAAAGGGTCAAACGGGCAAGTCATGCATCATGGACCCTTCTTGGAGCCCTAGACGGGCCGTGTAGGGGACCACGGTCCATTAAAAGGCTTGTGAACAATTTCCTGAAGCTTCCCCATGCAGGGGTCACCTAGCCAGTAACCCAAACGGCCTGTGGTGATTCGAACGGCCTATCAAGTGGGTTGTACAAATCATCTTGTTAGTAAGGTATCTTTCAAAGTCATTGTAAAAGACCGGATATTCCTAAATGGCTCATGAAACTTCAAACGAACATTGAAGTCCTCCGGGAAGGAGACTTGTTAGACTTAGAATTTTTGGTTAACTTGAAACGATCATAACTTTCAGAACAAAACGAAGTAGGTGGCCCATAAACTATAAAAGTAAAGATATTTGAGTCCTCTTTCCAACTCCACCAAGTTTGCTTGATTCCAAGCCCGAAGTAAAAAAGTATGCCTATTTTAATGAAGCCCTATCAGGTATGGCATCTTCACGACCCACTAGACGAGCAATCATGCTCTAGGCAACTGATGTTTTGCGTAATCAATGACTCAACTTCTGATGCAAGTGTCTACGATCGTGCAATAGTATAATAACACAACCAAGGGTTGGGGTCGTGTCCCAAGGGATTAGTTTCGAGAATTAATAGAAAAATAAAATTAATTCTAGCTAGTTGTAGCTAAAGACATTAACTACTAAAACATTGTAAATTAAAGGGGGGTGACACAAAAGTGTCAAATATCAAATGGGATTTTTGTCACGAACATAGCAAAAATAGTAAAAATAACAAAGAAATCTATGAATGAGAGGGGATTCTTAGGGTGTGACCGCAATATATATTGATTTAAATCATTGGGTACATGCTTTCGATAGGAAATTTGCAAGATAATAGTGACTAGGCTAAGCTTTATATGGAAATAAGTTCCCTCTCGGGCAACTTACACCGTTTCAAATGGGTTCCTCTCGGACACCCATTTGCGACATGAAGACCTGCCTACGCCTTACCCCACTCACTCTCTCGAGTTGAGTGTTAGGATATAGGACTAGGGCTCACACTCTCGGGCTGAACATCATGTCGACCCACTCCTTAGGCCATCAGTCTAGCGATCTTGGTTTCGCGACCTCTCTCTCAAGCAAGCCGAAAACACATGGGTGGTTTTGTATTTGCAACTACAAACCCATTAAATTAAACCACAACCACTAGGTGAAATCACTATTAAAATAAATCTAACCTATTAGCAAGAAAAGCCCAACAATAATATCAACACATATCTGCTAAAGCACACCCCAAAAATGGGGGGTTTTTGCCACACATCAAGAAATAAAAAAATTATACCTAAAATGATAGAGATATCAAATAGGTATAAGAAATTAAATCTTAATATAAGCAAAGGAAGAAGAATGGAGAGGACCCACTTCCAAATCCTTGGAAATGAAACCCTCTTCTTCTTCAAGTTTCAAAACCCTCTCAAACTCAGAGAAAAAGTACTAAAATTATATTTTGAATCTGATATTGTGTAATGTTATGTTGTCTATAACTCTCAACGAGTATTTACAGTTTTCAAAAATCTGTGCTGCGGCGGATCATTCGGCGACATTAGTCAAAATCACCGATCAATTCGGTGATTCACCCTTTAGTGTAGTTCATCGCCTTCTTTCACCATCCTTCAGCATTATCGTGCTCTGGGTCATTGGGCGATATAGTACTGCTTCCTTATTCCGCCGACTTGATCCTTTCCTTCAGGCTCAGCACACTGGAACAAAAGGCGAAGTGAGACCCTTCGACGATTCTCCAAGTGGACTCGGCGATCCTCAGGCCTTCATTTTCTCATTCTTTTTGGCCTTTTTGTTACCTTTTGCAAAGTAGTGTCCATGCTTTCCTTCAATCTTCAAATACCTGAAACTGAAGGGTTTACATCAAATATTGATATAAAATAAACATTTGAGGACACAATTTCTATTAAAATGTAGCCCTAAATGAGTCCAATTTGTGGACTCATCAACTCCCCCAACTTAAATTTTTGCTTGTCCTCAAGCAAACTCGAGTTCAGCTGATCACAAAGGGTGTCTCAAATAGTGCTACACAAGACTCAGTCATGAATGCACACAACAAGACTCAAATTACTCATGCAAAAATCAATTCTGTACTCAAAGATTCAAGTTGTGACACACCATTACCAAAGATTCTCATGCTCGCAATACTTGCTACTTGTGCAAGTTCAAGCTTAACGAAAAGTATCTTAATGCCCTTACGTAAAAAATGATTCCATATTCACACATAGAGGTTAATCAATTCAAGATTAGGATTCATATGCAACGCTCGCACTTAAAAAGAGGAACACAATGCATGTTTTCACCCATGGGTTTGCCCTTATTTTCCAATCGACTTTCGATTTGGCTTAGTCAAGATAAAAAAGGTCTCTTCAAGGCTTGAAATGGGGCTGAGTGCAAAGGCATGGTCGTTTAGGCTCAGCGACTTCTTCATCCTAGTGAGGTGTGGTGTTCTCAAAACGTCATTTTTCTTTCCCTTATCCCTTTTTCTTCTAGTGCTTCTAAGTCATCTTTTTATTCACTCTCTATGTATTGCTTAGAAACCCAATTCCGTTTGCACCATTGTTTTTTGGAGGGTTTCCATTTTTTCTTGCAATACCATGGGTTAAGGAATACTTTTCTTGCACTTCTTGACTTCCCCTTTCCTTTTCACCACACCCCTAACTTACGCTTTTAGCCTAAGTTGGCTATTCATTAAACAACAAATAAAGAGGATTATAGGTAGTGGGTCAAGTAAGGTCTAAGGTTCATCAAGGTTGTTCCAAAGAAAGGTAAGGCTCAAAGGGTGTTCAAGAGAGTTTCACACGCTCACGGATAGGCCACAAAAGTGGTATATGTCAGATTTGGCTCACACTCTTTAAAGTTGCCTAATATCATTTCAAGAGCACACCATTCTAAATCAATCAGACTAATAGGGCAAATTCTAGGTTTATTCATGCATGGTTCAAAGTAAGCTAATCACACAAGACATTGACCCTTAAGTCAAAAAAGACTACACACTTTCGCTAGTGTGGAACGGTCATTACAAGAGAACCAATTCGATAAATGGCTAATCACAACGAGATGTAAAGAGTTCACATATTGTCTATGCAACTTCATTTGGTCTCATCATAGTTGCGCATTCATCTTCGTTCGATTTATAGAACTATTTAAGTCATAAGTATTTATCAGAACTGAGACTTAAATTTTACAAAAGAATAGCCACTTTCAACACACGAGAGGTGGCAAAAATTTTCAGAAGGATCAAAATCACTTTTTTTGTAATTTAAAACAAAAGGGAACCATGGGCTCAAATATCCACAAAAAGCAGTGCAACACTAATTTTAAGCAGAACAACCCAAATATATACAAAACACGACCACAAATAGCATACAAAAGGTGAGCCTCACCCTATCACAAATAAAAAAATATTTTTCCTCAAATGCAATTAACACAGAATTCGAAAGGCAAAATAAAGAAAGACAGAGAGGGAGGTAAAGAAAGGATCCTGTCTAAGTAGTCACTCCATCTGTCTGGGCATCAGTGCCTGGAGAGACTTCCAAAAGGACCAGTTCCACTGGATCTAGCAGTTGTAGTCTTTGCCAAGGAAGCCTGCACGACTATCATGATTTCTTCGATCTCGGCTATGTCGTCTGTTGCAGCCCCCTCAAATATCTTTTCGTCAATTTCTGCCTATGAGTCAAGATCAGCTATCTATTTTCCTCTATCTCCATGTCCAGTGGTGGTCTGAGGCATCTCAGACACGTCTGGAATCTCCACTGTTCCAAAGATCATGAACACATCGATGGATTTTAAGTAGTCCACATCTTTCCTCAGCTCTACAATAGCAGTCTTCAAGTTTGTCACCTCTTCTGTAGCTCCTTGGTTACGCTCACACATGGCTATCCTGGCTGCCAGAGCATCAATTGTAGTGCTCAGTGGTGTCACTGCATTATCGATGAAAACCTGAATCATTCCTGGAATGGAGCTTTCTATGTTGGCAGCCCAAAAATTAGCAGAGTGAGCAAGTTGTCCATCCAGATCAAGGATTCCTAAGTAATTGGTTCACGGGATGCAACCACATCAGTGGGTCTAGGTGACATCACAGAAGTAAAAGGACCTAGAGTCTGTGAATAAGAAGAAGGAGTGGGTATACTTGAAGACCCAGGGGCTGGAGTAGACAAAGATGCCTCTTCAGGTATAGAAACAGTGGCTACAACTTCCTTCAGCTCATTTCCCATATGGTCCTTAATATATTCGGCTTCGTTCTTTCATATATTGGTGGAGGCAGTGGCAACCAATTTCACATCCTTCTTTGCGTCTATAGGCACCCGAGCTCTTTCGCATAATGTTGTGATTAATACGGAGAAGGGGAGAGATGTCTGGCACTGCTTTCCATACATATGAATCTCAGAAGCAATTATCATCCCTAGGTTTATCCTGGTTTTATCTATGATGCATCCAAGACTGGCTACCTTAGCAAGGTGAAGGATTGATTTGTTCTGTGATGGCATAATTGTGTTGTTGAAGAACCGAAACCAGTATCTTGCAGCTACACTCAGATCTTTCTTTTCAATTAAAACTCCTTCTGCTAGCCACTTTGGAGCAATATCGTTTGAGATCAGCGCGGTTAACTACTTTTTCATTTTATCCAGCTTTTTTGTTCTAATTAAGTGCTGGCAGTGATCATTAATCTTATCGGACATACCCAAAGCTATGTTGATAGCTTCACTGTTACAAGCTACCTTCCTTCCTCTAATCACCACGTAGTTAATTGCTTTAAAAGACAACACTAACCTCTTCCATTGAGGTACCAAGGCACTATATGCATTGTAAAACTCTCTAACCCAGCTTGGTATGTAAGAGCCATGGGGTTTTGTGAATATCTGAAATTTGTGATATTTTAGGCACTCTATTATCTCGGGGTACTTATCGATCACCCCATCTAAGAAGAGTCATTTTTCCTCAATAATCGTTCTCAGCCCCTCAGACTTTGATCTGTTTGTTGATTTAAGTGGGGGACCTTGTATGGGAGGTGCCAGTAGTATTGCCTGCTCTGAAACTAGAGAAGTCTAAGTGGTGGATTGAGGATTTCTGATCAGAGCTGGGTCATTCATCTGTTTAGATCGTAACTCATTCCTATGTGCCTCCATTAGTGCATCTTCATTAGAATACATGTTCTCACTGTCATATGTTGTTGGGTCATTGGTGTAAAAAGCAGTACTGTCTGAACTTGCATCTAATAGCTCAACATTTTTGTCTTTGCCCTTTCCTTTTCCACAAGTTGTGGAAATTTTTGTGTCCTCGTGTCTTGATGCAGTTACATCCTCATAGATTGTGATTCCTTTTCCTTTGCGTCGGGGTGGTGTGTTGCTACTAGCTTTGTTAGGTTTAGTCATACCTGCAAAAGATTTTGGAAGAGTTAAAGAAAGAAAACAAATTTCCACAAGTAGAATCACAGGTAATCTACTGTAGAAAAGCTCGCCAAGTAGATCGGCGAGTCGTCGAACCTCTTTCGGCGAGTAAAGGATTTCACACCGAAAGTTACAATGCATAAGGGTCTCAGGGGTAGCATACAGAGGGCGATCAAGAGTACTTTCGGTGAGTTGCCGAGTGCATTCGGTGACCGATGGCTTCTCGCCGATAGTTACAGTCTTATCCAAGTTGACCTGATATCAAGGGCGAGATGAAGACATTGAGCGAACCGCTGAACGATTCGGCGAGCTCGACCCAGCTCGCAATATGGTCCAACATTCCCATTTTCAATCCATCTTTTTTTAATTCAATCCCGCAAACCCCAAAAGCAAAATAAAGCATGCACTAACGAAATTCAAGCAAGACCATACTCCCCATCACCCCAGAATATTTAGGTTTCTCCCGGACTTGTCGCATTTGGCCATTTGACGATATTTGTTCTTAAAAGCGGTGTCACCCTCTCTATTATTAGGCGAATTTGCAACAGTTAACACAAATGTGGGCTAATCAGACTTCACCCAATTAATTAAAACAACATGAAATCAAGACCCAAAGCACAAAGGTTACGAGAATTCAACAATTAGACAACACATGCAAGATTTTCAAATTAAAATAGGCATGTAATCAATCTAATCCTATCAGAGAGGTCCAGCACACATTAATAAGATAGGATCATTGCAAAAGAGTTCAAACTATTCGAAAGTAAAATAGGGGTTTGGATAACTAACCTTTTGTGCCGATTAAAATGTGATTGAAAAGCTAGGCACCAAAGAAATCCAACTCTGAGCACAGATCACTCAAATAAAATACTACTAAACTATAAGAATACTCAAATACTACCTAGTGTGAATTTGTGAAGATTTAGAGCGAGGGAAAGTGAAGGACTTCAAAAGTTTGGTCTTTTGGCTATTATAAACCATCCAGTTCGCAACCATTCGACGACATTAGTCACACTCGCAGATCCAGTTGGTGACACGCTGAGTGGTCATTTACCTCACTGAGTTTTATAGGACCTTCAATCTAAGTGAAGGTCCAAACAGCGGTTTTCATCGAGTCTGCCAACCAATTCGGCGATTCTCTAAATGGAATTATTAGTTCATCAACTGTAATTTCCACACATCAACCTATTCATTCAACACATGTTATTACTGAAACATACAAAAGCATTTAAAACCTTTGGTTGCCTCACAAGAAGCGCCTTATTAAACGACGTGGTTTGACGTGAGCTACCAGTCAAACTTCGTCTCTGGGGTTAGACCTAGTGTCACTAGGCACCCTGCCTTTACTGCTTGAGTAGAGATGAGGCAATGTGTGGTCCAATAGGTTTTCAATCAACTTGATTAATCTTGAGTGAGAGCCACTCATCTGATTCAGTACCTCCACACTTTCCTTCATTAACTCTAGCAGTCTATTGTGTTCATGAAGTTTTTGGAGAATGATTACTGATGTATCCTCGACACGTTTATTTTCATTGCTCCTAGACCTTTCTTACCCATAAGGAGGTATCTGCCCCCTTTGGCTTTTGCACTGGTTTTCCACTTTTGCGATTTTGGTGGCTAAGTCGTTCAGCTGGGTTGCCAGTGCAGCTGACTTGAAGTCGACCTCGACCTCTTGATTCGTCCCAGATAACTTGTCACCACTTCCCTCAACCATGCTCAGAGTTTCTGCATACAACAACTTACGAAAAAACAAAACTAAAATAAAGGATAGTAAACTATAATGAAAAAGAGTGAAAATTCTACTAAACGAAGAATCTTCAAATAACACCACTCCCCGGCAGTGGCGCCATTTTGATGTTTTGCGCAATCAATGACACAACTTCTGATGCAAGTGTCAAGGATTGTGCAATAGTATAATAACCCAACCAAGGGTTGGGGTTGTGTCCCAAGGGAGTGGTTTCGAGAATTAATAGAAAAATAAAAATAGTTCTAACTAGTCGTAGCTAAAGACATGAACGACTAAAGACATTGTAAATTAAAGGGGGGTGACATAAAATTGTCAAATATCAAATGGGGGTTTTGTCACGAATATAGCAAAAATAGTAAAAATAACAAAGAAATCTATGAATGAGAGGGAATTCTTAGGGTGTGACCACAATATATATTGATTTAAATCATTAGGTACATGATTTAGATAGGAAATTTACAAGATAATAGTGACTAGGCTAAGCTTTAGATGGAAATAAGTTCCCTCTCGGACAACTTACCCCGTTTCAAATAGGTTCCTCTCGGATACCCATTTGCCGCATGAAGACCAGCCTACGCCTTACCCCACTCACTCTCTCGAGCTGAGTGTTAGGATATGGGCCTAGAGCTCAACATCTCGGCCTAAACCTTATATCGACCCACTCCTTAGGCCATCAGTCTAGCGGTTTTGATTTCGTGACCTCTCTCTCGAGCAAACCAAAAACACATGGGTGGTTTTGTATTTGCAAATACAAACCCAATAAATTAAACCACAACCACTAGGTGAAATCACCATTAAAATACATATAACCTATCAGCAAGCAAAACCCAACAATAATATTAGAACATATATGCTAAATCATTCCCCAAGAATGGGAGTTTTTAGCCGCACATCAAGAAATAAGAAATTATACCTAAAATGATAGAGAAATCATATAGGTATAAGAAATTAAACCTTAATATAAGCAAAGGAAGAAGAATGGAGAAGACCCAATTCCAATTCCTTGGAAATGAAACCCTCTTGTTTTTCAAGTTTCAAAACCCTCTCAAATTCAGAGAAAAAGTACTAAAATTATATTTTGAATCTGATATTGTCTAATGATATGTTGTCTATAACTCTCAACAAGTATTTATAGTTTTCAAAAATCTGTGTTGCGATGAATCATTCGGCGATATTAGTCGGAATCACCGATCAACTCGATGATTTACCCTTTAGTGTAGTTCATCGCCTTCTTTCACCATCCTTTAACATTGTCGTGCTCTAGGTCATTAGGTGATATAGTACTTCTTTGCAGAACTTCTCGGTGATGCGCCGACTGCTTCCCTGTTCCGCCGACTTGATCTTTTCCTTCAGGCTTAGCACACTGGAACAAAAGGCAAAGTGAGACCCTTCGACGATTCTCCAAGTGGACTCGGCGATCCTCAGGCCTTCATTTTCTCATTCTTTTCGGCCTTTTTGTTCCTTTTTGCGAAGTAGTGTCCATGCTTTCCTTCAATCTTTAAATACCTGAAACTTAAGGGTTTTCATCATATATTGAGATAAAATAAGCATTTAAGGACACAATTTCTATTAAAAATATAGCCCTAATGAGTCCAATTTGTGGACTCATCACCGACTTGTCAAACCCCCATGAGATGCACTTTGGTAGTTTTAAGTTAGGGTCGTTTCAGTCTCTTCCCAATTTTTTTAACTCAATACTATCTCGTTTTACCTTCTACCCTCAGCCCTATATAAACATTTTTACCCCCGAAATCACCCAATTCAATTCATTCTTCTAAATTCCTCAAAGTAGATCAAAGTTCTTTCCCAAATATTTTTCTCTCTAATGCTTGAAGAACAAGGCTAGGGTTTCAAGTCAAGTATCCAATTTCACCATTGATTGCAAGCTTCTGGAAACATTGTATGATATTATTTACCTATGGAGTCCTTTCTTCCATAGGGTTCCTAAATTCTCCAATTTTGCAAGGTAGTTACTCCTCTGAAAGTTAGGGTTTTTAATCAATCTCATGTGTTCTTTTCAATTATGATCTAATTGATTATTTTATGTCTTCTTATGCATGAATTGAAAAATTGCATGTTTTAAGTTGAATCCCCCATGAACCTATGCATGACCCATAATTTTTACACTTTGATGATATAATTTGGGTTTTGAACTAGGAAAGATGAATTTATAAAGATATGCATGTTCTTTATGAAATTAATGATAAATGATTTCAATTGCTTTGAGAGTAAAGGTTCAATGTTTATGTTGTTATTCTGAAAGGTTTTCTCACATACTACTCAATGCATGAATGTGAACGGGTTTTCTCACATAAAGGATTCATAGGGTTGAAAGGTTTTCTCAACTAAATTTTGAATTGAGATTTAGGAGCTATTCTAATGAAAACTAGCTTAGATTGGCTACTTGATGTGTCTTCCATGGATGACAAGGCAAGTGGCGATTACCCATTCCTCATAATGATAAGAGAAGATAAGATAATTACTATTACATGGGATATAGGCTTAGTACCGAGAGGATATTAATATGGAAGTTCTCCTATAGCTAGAGGTCTGGTTTCTAGTATCAATCTCCTTATCACATGCATATGTGACCCCATAGGATGATGGTCTTAGGTAGACACTAGCTAGTGGATCCACGTAAGCTAGAAGTTCATGGTCCTTACCTTGTCAAGTAGGACACCCCTTTTAGGTGTGGGGTAGACATCAGATTCCATGTTAAAGCACACATGGTCTCTATGTCGGTTAATGGCAAATATCCCACAATAATGAACTAAGGTTACTTCTAGAAGTATCTCATGAATATTTTAAAGATGTTAACTTGCATTGACCATGTTTTATGATTTATCATTTCTAACCCTTTATCTCATGATTAAGCTTGGTCATTGCATGTCACAAAAAGTCTTATTAGCATGATTTCATATATTTTCTGCATTCCTGTCATACTTTGTACATTCTTTGTACTAACGCATATTGTTTCCTATATTTTTTCACCAATTTAGGGTCCCACGCTCCTAAACTGCATATTTGTGGCTAGTGGTCACATTAATAGATTTGAAGATCGGTGAGTCCTCATATTCTGACGATCGAACCTTTTATTTCTTATTGTCTTTACTTTTCTGTATTGTATGCGATGCATAAGTTACGTCTCAATCATTCATGATATACTAGAAGGCTTTGGGACTATGTTAGATTTTTCCGCTTCACTTCTTGTCAAACATTTTATGATATAAATTGTCTTTTCAACTCTTAAATTCCATCATCTTGTATAATGCATGATAAGTGACTTGTGTAGGGCCTCTCGGAGTCCTATACACCATGTCACGTCTAGGGTGTACTTTGGGTTCTGACAAGGTATTGTCTATCTAAGACAAACCTATCGTGGCACATAGTTATAGGACATGGGTAATTGTCACTAGTCCAGCCGGTGCTAAGCATAAATCCCATGGAATAGTCATTAATCATATTAATCTTATTATCCATGGAAATGCACATTTAAGTAGTCAATCCAAGCTAGAGTTCATTTAAAATAGTTCTTAAATCTTGATTCAAATTTAGGTAAGTAAATCTTTCAACCCGATGAATCCTTCATGTGAGAATAATACTTCACCACAACAGGATCGATGCTTTACTCTCAAAGAAACCTCAATCACTCATATCAATTTCATAAAACGAACATGCATACCTTCGTAAATTTTTAATTCGTAGTTCATAAGCTTAATCATATGCTCATAGACTAAAATTCATGGGGCATGCATAGGTTCATTTGAATTTAACTCCAACAAATGTAATTACTTCAATTCATGCATAAATAGATAGAAAACAATCAATTTGATCAAGATTGAAAAGAACCCATGAACATTGAATAAAACCTTAACTTTGATTGGGTAATCTAGCTTTGTAAAATTGGAGAATTTAAGAACCTTATGGAGGAAAGGACTCCATATGTGAATACTAACATACCTTGATTCTTAAAGCCCAAGAAAAATGGTTAATTGGAGACTTGATCTTGAAATCCTAGATTCTTCTTCCTTAGCTTTAGAGAGAGAAATTTGAGGGAAGAACTTGGAGGGAATTTGGGAATTTTGAAGAATGATTTCGAATGGGTAGTTTGGGGTTTAAAATCTTTATATAGGGCATAGGGTAGAAGGTAGAACGACATAGTATTGGTTTAAAATAATTACGAAAAGAGCCAAATGCCACTTTGAAAAATAATTGTTGGGCCCATCTACGGTTAGACCTACGACCCTTCTACGGTTCCTACGGGTCAACCGTAGATAGGTTACTGGGACATCAAATCATAATCACTTTTGACGAAACCCTATGTATGGCAAATAGGTATTCTTGTGGATCGTACTTACTAGCCATAAAACCAAACTTTACCCTAAAAATTAAACTAAGTTTGGGACTTACCTATGAGACCTACCTACAACTCGTACATAGGTTGATAGACCGTACTGGTGAACCATAAAAAGGGTAATAGGGGTTCATTTAAAAACTTATTTTCCCTAGTTCCTATGGTTGAAATCTACGTACCGTAGAAGCTTCTATGGTCCTTAGATGGGACCCGTAGAGACAGACACCAGTCCAAAAATACATTTTCCTTCTTTTCAAAAATTCGAGGTGTTATAATATCTCCCCCTTAGGATCATTCATCCTTGAATGGAACACAAGATATCATAATGAGGGTAGGAAAAGATCAAATAGCTCACCATCAATGCAATAACATAAATGCACATATCTGAGGAGGAAAAATGGACTCTAAGCTAAAGAATATCCAAAAAATCATTCCATACGGCCTATATGCAACTTATACTTAAATTCACATAAACATGGAGATATCAATCATGTTAACTCATTTTCTCAAAAGAAAGCTTTTAATGAGAATGTATGAGGAAACATGAGAATGACTATGATACATGAAACCAAAAGGGTGAACCATGAGTTACTGAATAACTTAAGCCAGAGTAGGGACAGAAGGAAAAATATGAGCATAACGGGACATCATATCGGCCTCTACCTCCCAAGTAGCACCCTCAACTAACTAAATCCTCCAAACAACCTTCAAGGAAGCCACTTCTTTGTTTCTCAACTTCCGAAGTTTCCGGTCTAAAATATCAACCATGACCCCTTCATAAGAAAGCCTCTCCTTTGTACTAAGGCTCTCCAATGGTACTATAGATATCAGATCACCAACATATTACTTCAACAAAGAGACATTAAAAACTGGATGAACCGATTCTAAGTGATTAGGCAATTCAAGTTCATAAGAAACTTAACCAATACACTTAAAATCTTATATGAGCCCACATAATGAGGTTTAAGCTTCCCTTTCTTCCCAAATCTCATTACACCCTTCATGGGTAAAATTTTCAAATAGACCCAATCATCTTCATCAAATTCAAGATCTCTTATTCTAACATTGGTATAGAACTTTTGTCGACTTTGAGCCATTTTCAACCTTTCTCTAATAAGTCAAAATTACTCCGGCCTCATGTACCAACTCACGACCTATCAAAGCAAATTCACCGCTTCTAACTAACCTATAACAAATCTACACCTCCTATTATAAAGAGCTTCAAATGGATCCATATATTTTCTTGAATGATAGCTATTGTTATAAGAAAATTGAATCAAAGGCAAATAATCATACCAATTACCCCTGAAGTCAATCACACAAGCTCTCAACATATCATCCAATGTTTGGACAGTATGTTTCGCTTGCCCATCGGTTTGAGGATGAAAGGTTGTACTAAGCTTAATACGAGTACCAAGCCTTTTTTGGAAAGATTTCCAAAATTGAGAAGTATATTGGGTACCACAATCAGAGATAATGGAGAGGGGCACTCTAAGTAACCTAACCATCTCCTTCAAAAATAGCTGAACATAGTCCACCGCTAAGTACGAAACATTAACGGGCATGAAATGAGTCTACTTCTTCATACGGTCTACTCTTACCCAAATCGAGTCATGTTGCCACCCATTGCGAGGTAAACACACAATAAAGTCCATAGTAAAGTCTTCCCACTTCCAAGTAGGAATATTAATATATTGGGACAAACCTCCCAGATTTTGATGCTCGACTTTCACTTGTTAACAATTAGGACCCTTAGCTATAAATTTCGTTGGACCCTTCTTCATCCCATTCCACAAATAGACCTCCTGCATGTTGTGGTACATCTTGGTGGCTCCTGGGTGAATGGTATATTGAGAACTATGGGCTTTTGATAAGATTTATTTTCTAAAGTTATCTACATTGGGAATACACAAACGTCCTTGATGTCGAAGCACTACATTTCCCCTTGGGAGAAAGCCTAAACGGCCTTGGTAAAGTTAACCAAATGAATGCCCAATCGGGCCAATCTATGAACAACACGAAACAACTCCTTTTTATCTTCTTCCATATGGGCAACACTACCCATTGATAGACAACTAAGAGCATCTACCACTACATTCTCTTTGCCGGGGGTGATAGCGGATAATAATGTCGTATTCTATTAGTAACTCAAGTCACCTCATTTGACAAAGATTTAGATCTTTTTTCTTGAACACATATTGCAAACTCTTGTATTCGGTGAATGCATCAACATGGACACCATATAAGTAATGCCTCTAAATCTTTAAGGCAAACACAACTACTGCTAGTTCCAAATCATGGGTAGGATAGTTCTTTTCATGAATCTTAAGTTGCCTTAAGGCATAGGCAATGTCTTTCCCATTTTTCATAAGGACACATCTTAACCCAATTCTCGAAGCATCACGATAAAACACAAACCCATCTAATTCTTTCGATAATGTCAACACTAGAGTGGAGGTAAGTCTATCTTTCTATTCCTGAAAACTCTTCTCACAAGCTTCCGATCATAAGAACTTAACTTTCTTCTAGGTCAATGTAGTTAATGGAGAGGCAATCGAAGAGAACCCTTGTACAAACCTACAATAGTAACCGACCAAACCCAATAACCTTTTAATATCTAAAAGGGATAGAGGTCTAGGCCAACTCTAGACCATATTCATCTTCTTAGGATCTACCTCAATACCCTTGCCACAAAAAATGTGACAAAGAAAAGCAATAGATCTTAACCAAAACTCGCATTTTCTTAACTTTGCTAAGATTTATTGGTCCTTGAGGACTTGCAACACAATCCTCAAATGATCAGAATACTCATTCTCACTCTTTGAGTAAATCAAAATGTCATCAATGAATACAATCACAAACATGTCAAGGAATTTTCTAAACACCGTATTCATCAAATCTATAAATGTGGCTGAAGCATTACTTACACCGAATGACATTACCAAAAACTCATAATGACTATACCGAGTTCAAAAAGCCATCTTTAGAATGTCATCCTCATTCACCCTCAATTGATGATAACCCGACTAGAGGTCCATCTTAGAGAAGTAATTTGCTCCTTGTAGTTGGTCGAATAAATCATCAATCTTCAAAATAGGGTACTTGTTTTTAATAGTGACTTTGTTCAACTATCGGTAATAAATGCACACAAACGAAGGGAACAATCTTTCTTATAAACAAATAAAATTGGAAGACCCCATGGAGAGGTACACGGTTGGATGAAACCCTTATCCAATGAATCTTTCAATTGCTCTTTCAATTCCTTATGTTCTACCGGAGGCATTCGGTAAGAAGAAATAGAGATAGGTTGCGTGCTTGGTGAATGCTAATATCAAAGTCCATTTCCCTCTCGGGAGGAACACTGGGTAGATCGTAAGGAAACACTTTTGAAACTCATTAACAGCGGGGAACGACTCAAGAGTAGGGGTTTAAGAATCTGTATCCATAATCCAAACTAGATGGTATATGCAACCCTTAGCAATAGTTTTTTTATTTTTAAGACCAGAAACAAACTAACCCATTGGCGTAGAATTTCCCTCTCTCCATACTAGGAAGGGCTCATTAGAAAATTGAAATTTGACCATTGAGATCTACAATCAATAAAAGTATAACAAGAATGAAGCCAATCCACACTAAGAATAACATCAAGATCTAACATATCAAGATCTACAAGATCAACATGAGTGACACTCTGGGGCAAGGAGACGTGACAATTTTTGTAGACTCTCTCAGCCATAATAGATTCACTTATAGGAATAGAGACAAAAAATGTTCTAACAACTCATTTGGAAGAACATCAAACCTCATAGCCACATATGGCATCACAAAAGACACGGTAGCACCGGGATCAATGAAAGAATAAACATCAAGATTGAAAACTTTCAACATATTGGTAACGACATTGGGATAAACCTCTTGCTCATAAAGAGTTTGAAGTGCATAAAATCTATTTTGCTTCTGACTTCCACTAGAACCTGACAAAGGGAAAGGTTGAGCCCGACGATGATTATCTCATTCATTCTTAGCGCCTGAGGGACAATCCCTTATCTTAATATACATCTTGCCACAACCAAAACATGCATTGGAAATGGTTATATATATACCCTTATGCTTTCTTCCACATCTATCACAAGTAGACAATAAAGATCTACAACCATTTCCTCCTAGAGACTTATGGTTAGACACCCTATGTTTGTTGAATTTAGGAGACAAGTCATTGAAGAAGCCTTGACCAGAAAGCCTTTGTCAAAACTTAGAATAACCATGTCCATCAGACCTTAAATGTGAAATGTCAATATCTCTTATTTTGTGCCTCTTTGCCTCCGTAGAGCTTTCTTTGAGCTTCTGTTCTTCAATTTGTTGAGCATGAACCATTAGGCAAGAAATTTCCATATCATTGATGATCATGGTGGTACGACATACTTGAACCACCATCTTTGGCACTCTTCAATCAAAATTAATCATCCTTGCTCTAGGATCGGCAACCATAGTCGGATCATATCTAGACAATTGCATGAACTTTAAGACATAATCTTCCACACTGATGTTTCCTTGACGAAGGTTGATGAATTCAAGTACTTTTGCCTCCCTCAGCTAAAAGGAAAAGAACCTATGGAAAGCAACCTTAAACATCTCCCAATCAAGAGGACCCACATCAACCGCCCTCTCTTCCTTCCATTAGTTGAACCAAAATTGTGCAACACCCTTAAGTTAATAAGCAAAAAATTCCACCTTTTTCACCGATGTCACTCCCATGATTATCAACACCTTATAAACCTCGTCAATGAACTCTTGAGGATCTTCCTTGGCCTTGGAACTATGAAATTCCGAAGGATTCATCGTAGTGAAGTTCCTCACTCTAGTTGTCGTTGTATCCACATTTGGGTTCATAGGGACCACAACCTCCCTATTGTCTTGAGCCAACACTGGAAAAGTATCCTTAAACTCTGCATTAGTCACTTGTTCGGTCAAAGGGTTGGTCGAAACTTAAGGAGCTTATGGCTCCACATTCTCATTCACATTCCTCCTAAGGTATGCTCATTGAGGGGCCATATCCTGAAAAGTGTAGAATAAGGATTTGGAGAGAAACATATTTACTTACACTCTATCACACAAATTTAAAGTAATGAAAGAGGTGGAGTTTCCTGAACATCTTATAGCTTCTCATTCATAAATGTGGCGCGCTTCACACTAATGAACAAAACTCTACTCGATATGACTTAGAGACTTCCTAAGACCTTTCTAAACCTTGTGCTCTAAATACCAAGTTTTTCATGACCCAAAGTATACCCTAGACATGACATTGCGTATAAGACCCCGAGGGGCCCTATAAAATACCCTTAGCATACATTATACAAGATAGTAGAATTTTAAAGAATTTAAAACACAGTTATTATATCATAAAGAGTTTGACAAAAGCAGAAGTCTAGAATAAGTCTCGAAGCCATCTATTACATGATAAGGATAGTGATTCAGACATACCCCATACATCATATACAAGTTAGAGATAAAAAATACATAAAGCAATAAAAGAGTCTCAGGCCTCGGAACATGAGAACTCACTAATCTTCAAAATGTCAAAAGGATAGACTAGCCATGAGTGTGCGGAATAGGAGCATCGGAGCCTACATTAGTGAAACAATGTAATCACAAGTATGCATTAGTACATGGAATGTACTAAGTATTATAGAAATGTATAAAAGTTATGAAATCATGCAAAAAGGGACTTTATATGACATGCAATGTCCTAGATAAATCATAAAA
Organism: Solanum commersonii; assembly: GCA_029007595.1. NCBI lineage: Eukaryota > Viridiplantae > Streptophyta > Magnoliopsida > Solanales > Solanaceae > Solanum > Solanum commersonii. Next base: position 2,859,488 of record JAJTWQ010000055.1, on the reverse strand, counting down.
TAACATGTTAGAAAAGATAGCCAATAATCATGATCACTGCAAACTAAAAGTATTTAAAACACTTGTGAGATACTTTTGAAAGTAACCTTAGTTCGTTATTGTGGAAAGTTTTCCATTACCCGACATAGACCATGAGAGCTCAACTCAATTTAAGGAATTAAAGGAATAAAATCATTTAACTTTAAAAAATACATTCTCATCACTAAACTTCTACATAATAAGTGATATATCTAAAATATACTTTAACTCTATTGAGAGATTCTCTAACTGACAACCATCACTATGAGCTATGTGATGATACAACATCTTGTCCACACTACCAAAACTGTCCTATATCATGTTGGGATATAGAACGTCTGAACAAAGTGAATCCACTAAGCTCTACCTAGAGGCTTTAAAGATTAATCTAAAAAGTATGATCATGAACCCATGTTGGCAAGACATGGTTTATAGGGGCTGTGAGTTGTTTGAACTCTCCTCCATATCAATGCTCAATACTACTCCCAATAATATATACACTTGCTCAAATGTGTAAAAACACACTCTTTCTCTAGTTTGAAATAATTGCTCAAACTATCCGCTTAAAAGAGGTAATTTCTCTAAAATATTACTGAATTTAATTGCTCATTTAGAAAATAAGGTTTCTCTTCGCTCAATGTAAAAATACATTCTAGGTTGCGATAATTACACAAAAGGGGCCTCTTTAAGGGGTAACTGCTCTGTAATTACTCTTTCTGAAAATACTTCTAACTTCTCTATAAAAAGTCTACTCATTTTCTTCATGTAAATGAAACATTTCGGAAATACTTAGTTCCCTTGTACTCTTTCTCAAACTGCTCTTTACTTCCTCAAAACCTAGTTTAAACAATAATGTTTTGTTTAAAAGATTCTAAATAAGAATTCAATGAATACTAAAGAATAAGGTTAATGCTAAAAAATAGACATCACCAATCAACGCAATAATCACAATACAGAATGTATGACAATTCATTGATTATAAATAGGAACCCAATAATCAACAACTCAAGAAGTTATAACTGAATATCAACTCATCTCAAATAAACTCAAATTTAAGGATAGAGGCCTAGATTACTCTTGTAATGATTTGAAAGTAGATGTAGGTTGTGACGACAAACTAGTCCAATAGTATGATAGTCTTACATACCTAGAAGAATGAAGTTCTTTGGAGAAATGAACGAAACTCAAAAAATGCTTAAACTCTAGCGTTTCTCCTCTTGGAACCTTGATCTAATGTCTTAAAGTGTTAATGAATGTAAAATAATTGATTAACACTTTATAAGACCTTAATTAGGTGTAAATTATCGTGTTTTAGGATTAGAATAGGGGTTAAAATGATGTATTATAAGTACCCAATGCATAGGGGAAAGACCAAAACGACCTCAGATTTAAAACTGTCAAAGTGCCTTAAAGGGGAGGTTTAACGGACCGCTTAAGGCTTCACAGTCCGTGAAACACTTCAAGGGATGTATTGACGGTCATGAAACTTCACCTGCTAAACAAGGATTCACATAAACAGACATAACTTTTTACTCCAAACTCGAAATGAGGCAAACTTGGTGGCGTTGAAAAGAGGAATCAAGGACCTTTCATTTGATAGGTCATGGGCCACATAATACATTAAGTGATGAGGGATATGATAGTTGAAGTTGATCCAAAACATGAAAGATGATGGGTTCCTTTCATGGATGACTTCACAGTCCGCACAATGCTTCACGGACCTTTCAAGTATCCGTGAACCTTCAGAGTCCTGAGTTCAATTTCACAGGTTGGGTGACGGGTCGTGGACCTCTTCACGGCCCATGAACCCATCCGTGGAACTTGCCTTGAACCTTACTCAAGTTCACTCTTCACCACAATTCCTTGTACTGTTCGTGACACCTTGTACCGACTGTACATCTTCTCATACACCTAAATATATATTCAAATGAAGCCTTTTCTCTTTTCCATTCTAAGTTCCAATTTCTAAGGTGTTACAATATCTCCCCATTGGGAACATTCATCCTCGAATGAGATCAAACTAATAATTTAAATGGTGGGAAAGTATTTAACAACCCAACACAAAGTACAAAACATGAAAATAGCATCAAATCAACACATCAACTTAAAGACTGCTTTACAAAGAGTTAGTACTTTGGTCTTGAATTGATTTAGATGAAAAGAGGTGAGGGTATCTCTTCATCATATCCTCTTCGGCTTCCTAAGTAGCTTCCCCAACAAATTGGTTCCTCCACAAGACTTTGACTGATGAAACCTCTTTAGTTCTAAACTTGCAAATCTGACCATCAAGGATCTGAACTGGAATCTTCTCATAGGATAAATTGTCTTTTACTCCAATACTCTCTATAGGCACAATAAGTGCAGGATCACCCAAGCACGTCCTCAGTATAGAAATTTGAAACATTGGATAAATTTCTATTAGTTCTGGTGGTAGCTCCAACTCATAAGCTACATTACTAACCCCTTTGAATACATAGTAAGGACCAATGTATCTGGGACTGAGATTTCCTTTCTTACAAAATCTCATAACACCCTTCGTGGGTGTAACTTTCAGATAACATAAATCTAAAATTCCAAATCTCTTCTTCTAACATCAGCATAGGATTTCTGACGACTCTGCACTACTTTCAACCACTTCTGAATTATCTTTACCTTCTTCATGGCTTGATGAACCAAATCTTGTCTTATCAACTCAGCTTTGCCAACCTCAAACCAGCCAATAAGAGATCTACACCTTCACCCATATAGAGCCTCATGCAGAAGATATCTGAATGTTAGAATGGTAACTATTATTGTATGCAAACTCAATAAGAGGCAAATGGTCATCCCAATTACCTTTGAAATCCAAAACACAAGCTCTCAACATTTCCTCTAAGGTTTGAATTATGTGCTCTACTTGACCATTGGTATAAGGATGAAAGCGTATTAAGTTTCACCTTTGAACTAAAACCTTTCTAAAATGACTTCCAAATCTATGTGATAAACTGAGCACCTCTATTTAAAATGATAGACAACAGAACTCCACACAGTCGAACTATCTCACAAATGTATATATATGCGTAATCTACTGCTTTATTAATTGTCTTTACTAGTAATAAATGGGTTGATTTGGTCATCCTATCCATAATAACCCAAATGGAATCATGTTATCTCTGAGATTATGGTAAACCGAATATGAAATTGGTATTAATCATCTCCCACTTCAATTCCGTAATGGGTATATTCTGAGCTACACCACATGGGCTTTGATGTTCAGCCTTGACTTGGTGGCAATTTGGGCACTTAGCAACAAACTCGACAATGCACCTTATCATACAACTCCACCAATAGATTTCTCTCAAGTCATGGTACATCTTGGTAGCACCTGAATGAATCGAATATCGGGAACTATGGGTTTCTTCCATGATTCTCTATGGGATTTCTTCCACATTTGGAACGCATATCTTACCTTGATACTTCAACACACTATCTCCCCCTTGTGCAAATACCATCACTTTCTTCTTATAAACATTTGCCTTCAACTCAAGTAAAATAGGATCATTTTTCCTGTTTCTCCTTCATTTTAAACTGGAATATAACAAATAGACTCCCAGACATTCAAATCTGTGAACTTCCTTAGCCAATTCTTTCTTTCCTTCCTCCACATGAGCAGTAATCCTCATGGACAACCTGCATAAGGAATCGACAACAACATTAGCTTTACCTGGGTTATATAAAATACTCATAGCATAATCCTTGAGTAGTTCTAGCTATCTCCTTTGTTAAAGATTTATCTCCTTTTGATTGAAAACATACAGGAGACTCTTTTGGTAGGTGAACACATCCATATGATTGCTACAGAGATAGTGACGCGATATGTTGAGAGCAAAAACTGCACCTGCTAACTCAAGATCATGAGTCAGGTAGTTCTTCTTGTGAATGTTAAGATGCTTGGAGGAATATTTTATAATCTTACCATTATGCACCAATACACAACCAATTTCAACTCTGGACGCGTTGCAATAAACAACAAAACCATATGTACCCTTTGGTAGGGTCAACACTACAACAGTGATTAATCGAGTTTTCAATTCCTGAAAAGTTTTCTCATAACTTTCAAACCATTGAAACTTAGTTGTTTTCTGACTCAATTTAGTCAACGGGAATGAAATAGATGAAAACCCCTCGATGAACTTTATGTAGTAACCAGCCAATCCCAAGAAACTCCTTATATTAGTTGGGGAGATGGGTCTAGGCCAATTTAGTATGCTTTAATTTTCTGAGTGTCGACTCGAATTCCTTCGCCAAACAAAATGTGCCTAACAATGCCAAAATTCAATCCAGAACTAACACATAGAAAACTTGGCATATAACTCTCAATCTTTGAGAGTTTGGAGGACTATTTTAAGTTGAATATCATGGTCCTCCTCTTTCCTCGAATAAATCAATATGTCAATAATGAATACTATAACAAACATTGCCTGATACAACTTAAATACTCTGTTCATAAGATCCATGAATGTTGCAGGGGCTTAGTCAAACCAAAGGACATAGAAAGGAACTCATAATGACCATAATAGGTCCTGAATATTGTCTTTGGTATGTCACTTTCTCTCATTTTCAATGGATGCTAGTCATATATGAGGTCTATCTTACAGAAAAAAGTGGCACCCTAAAGTTATCAATTCTCGTAAAGGGATACTTGACATTTATTGAGACCTTGTTCACTTGGTGGTAATAGATACACATTCTAAGGAACCATCTTTCTTTCTCACGAATATGATCGAAGTTCCCCAAGGTGAGACACTTGGTTGGCTGAAACTCTTATCAAGAAGATCTCTCAATAGCTCTTTTAACTCTTTTAACTCAGCTGGAGCCATTCTATATGGCATAATAGAAATGGGTTGAGTATTGGGAAGAACACATATTCTGAAGTCTATTTCTCTCTCATGAGGGACTCTAGAAAGATCGCCTAGAAAGACCTCTCGAAACTCATCACAACTGGAACTGACTGAATAGGCGATGTCTCAACACTAGAGTCATTAACATGGATTAAGTGATAGATGCTCCCCTTAGAAATGAACTTTCTGCCTTAAAGTATGAAAAATAATGACATTTAGGCACTGCTGAACGACACCTCCACTCTAAAGCTGGATCATTATTAAACTGAAACTTGACTACTCAATTTCTACAATCAACTGAGGTATAACAAGCATAAAGCTAGTCCATAACTAGAATAACATCAAAGTCCACCATGTCTGGCTCAACTAAGTCAGTTGTGGTTTCCTTGTAATAGATAGAGATGGTAAAATCATGATATACTCTTTCTGCTAGAATATACTCGCCAACAGGTGTGGAAACACTGAAGGGCTCAAGAAGTTGTTTGGGGGAAATACCGAACCTCATGGCTACATAAGGAGTCACAACAGACAAACTCGCACCTGGATCAAATAAGGCATAAACATCAAAATTAAAGATTTTAACCATACCAGTGACAATCTGGTGAGTTCACCTAATTGTGGTGACTAGCTAAAGTATACAGATTGTTCGTACCCACGTATGTTCCTAAAGTATCTCCTTTTTGGGTGTTTCTATCTGCTGGAGCTGTTGAAGAAGATCGGGCTCTATTGCCCGTATTACCCTTGTTGTTCTTATGATATTCTATCATAAAATGACCCATATGACCACACTTGTAACTACCATTGGAGCAATCTCGATATTCTCCTAAATGAGTCCTACCACACTTAGCACAAGACGAGCTCTGAAACACTTTTGCCACACTACCCTGAGATTAAGTACTCTAAGGTCTGAAAGTTTGAGAACTCTTATTCATGTGATCATTCATGTTTCTTGGTGTAGGTGCACTAGCTGAAGATGGATCAGGTCCAGATGACCTCTACAGAAAAGATGATCGATGCCCATTCCCGGTCATTTGCTGGCCAGTCTCATTAATTGTTATCTTGGTCCTCTTATGGCGAACATCTTATATATCCTTTAACTTATCCTCATTAACCTGCTGCACAAGAATCATGAGTCTAGACTTAGCTTCCTTACTTCCCTTGTTAGATAGGTGGGATAGCCCGAACACGAAAAAACTCATCCTACTCTTCATATCCGCCAGCATCTTTGGTGCATAGAGGGATAGCTGATAAAACATGAGAATGTACTTGTACACTCATCGCTTCTTGTTTTAGAATCAAGAGCTCTCTCACTTTAACTTCCCTTAGCTCTCTGGGAAAGAAGACCCCAAAGAAAGCATCCTTGAATACAACAAAACTTAAAAATGGTCCCCCCCCCCCGCCATGCACCTCTTCCACTGATCGTACCATATCCTTGAAACACCTTTGAGTTTCTATGAGGATAACTCCACACACTCTTTATCAACAACATGCATGACCTCAAATAATTTCTGAAGCTCTTTCACGAAGTTCTCTTAATCCCCTGTGACCTTTGACCCAGTGAACTCTGGGGGATTCATTCTCAAGAATTCACATATTCTAGATGTATTAGCTACATCCTAATGACCCGCTCTTGGTTAACCAACCTGGTTTGCCACAACTTGAGTTAGTGTCTGGATAACAATCCTAAACTCAGCATTGGTGACATATCCTTGAGAAGCTGCACTTTTGGTGCATTGGGAGTTTCTTAACCTTGAGGATTAGCTTTCCTCCTAGCAGTAATCCTCAAATGGCTATTCATGGAGGCATGATCTGCAAAAACACGAGTAAGAACTAATTAGATGAAACTTTTATAGATTTGACTCTATCACAAGAATAAGAGTAAAAAGAAAGTGAAATATTTCTAAATGTTGTAGCCTCCCAATTATTGATGTGGTGTGCTTTATACCAATAAGAAGGACTCTACACACAACTTCATAGACACCCTAGGAATGTTGAACTCTCTGTTGTGATACCAAATTTGTCACACTCCGAGTGTATACCCTAGATGTGGCCGGCACTCGAGAACCATTTATGATCCCTAAGTAAACCATTGGAGTAGACTAAATACATAGCGGATGTCTCAGCCAAAACTACTCTTTAAACGTTACATGGCGTATAAGAGCTCAAGAGGCCCTACACAAGTCACTTAAGATGCATCATACAAGATAATAGAAAATCAACATATTTTAAAAGATTGTTTATATCATAAATATTTGACAAGAAAATGAAGCGAAAAATCTAACATAGTCTTAAAGCCATCTAGTACATCAATAGTGATTGGGACATAACCCATACATCACATACAATTCTGAAAAGAAAAGGCAATAAGCAATTAAGGGTTTGGTCCTCGAAACATGAGGACTCCCCAATCTTCTATATCTACTAAAGTGATCACTAGCCACAGCGATGCCAAATGTGAACGTCGGACCCTACATTAGTGAAATAATGTAGGCAAATATATGTGTTAGTACATGGAATGTACTAAGTATAATAGCAATGCATAAGAGTTAGGAAATCATGTTAAAAAGGACTTTACATGACATGAAATGACCAAGTTAAATTATAACATAAAAGGGTTAGAAAGCATAAATAATAAATGTTGCGACCCTTTCGAAAGGACTATACAACCTAAGAATAAACCTAATTTAATACTTGCGACATTTCAAAGAGATTAGCGTAAGGCATATTAATTATAATCTAGTAGAGGAATTAGGTTCATAAATAAAAAAAATAGTTAAGGATGTGAAGCGTTCCCATTTTAACATTTATCTCCTTAATTTTTCATCATTAGGGATGCATAACCTATTTTGATAAATTAAGACACCATCCTCTGTTAATGTAAAATCAAGTTTTTCCTCATTTTAAACTTCTCTGGTCAATTTTACATGTTTCTCATCTAAATTTTGTACTTGTTTCACCTGTTTAAGTAATATTGGCTTGACTTGCAAATTAGCAAGAACTGAACCATTTGAATAAACTGTGAAACAAACATTCATGGCTCTTGACCGTAGAAGCAAAGGCGAAAGACTCAAAGATAAGCTTGCAAAGGATTTTTGACTTATTGCATCTGCAACCACATTGGCTTTACCTGGATTATAGTCAATCGTGCAGTCATAATCCTTGATGGGTTCAAGCCATCTATGTTTTCATAGGTTTAGCTCCTCTTGAGTACCCAAGTACTTTAAGCTCTTGTGATCAGTAAATATATGACATTTCTCTCCACATAAATAATGCTACCATATTTTTAAAGAAAACACTATAGCAGCAAGTTCAAGATCATGAGTAAGATAATTTAATTCATGTTGTTTAAATTATCGAGAGGCATAAGAAATGACTTTCCCTTACTGCATCAAAACACATCCCAGACCATGTGAGAAGCATCACTGTATACTACATAATTTTTCCTTCAATTGGTAGAGTAAGTATAGTTTCTTAAGTCAACAAGGATTTGAGAGTTTCAAAGCTCTCTTGGAATTTGTCATCCCAAATAAACTTTACTTCCTTCTTCAATACCTTAGTCAAAGGGGAGGCGATAAAAGGAAAAGGCTTTCACAAATATTCTATAGCATCCTGCTAAGCTCAAGAAACTTCTTACCTCAGTCAGACTTTTGGGAGGTCTCCATTCAACAACTGCTTGTATCTTACTAGGATCCACCTTCACTCCTTTGGCTAATACACCATTTCCCATAAAAGCATCTTCACTAAGCCAAAATTCACACTCGGAAATTTTAGCATAAAGTTCTTTCTCCTTCAAAATTTGCAAAACAATTCGTAGGTGTTTATCATGGTCTATGTTGCATCCTAATGTTCGAATCCATAACAACTAAATTAGAGTTTCATCTAAGCATAATAGTTGTAGTGCATTAATTAGCTTTCCAAATCATATTTATTCACTGTAAACGGAGTTCTAAAGAACGAGATATGCTTAAAATACTAAACACTACCCAACTCAAAAACATATTTCATCACTTACTAAAGGGAAGGGTCTGTCTCGAATTCCAGCCAAAACGACCAAGTTTTCTCTTATGATTTTGAAGAACAGTCTAGTTAGATAAAGTTCTCAAGGTTCTTAGACTTAAGTAAAATGACTATCTCTAGAGGAGGTGTGAAAACATAGTAACAAAAGTGATGTTTATCACTTAATACAGCTGGAACAAAAAGGTGGCTGCCCAAAACAAAAAGTTGGCTGCACAAAATGCATACATATATACCTATATGTATATACCTCACCTCCCTATCAAGTTATAGGTAATTCTAATTAGTATATTACGTAAATACCCCAATATAATCCGTTTAGTACAATCACAATTTATGTGAAGCAAATTTGTAAATATCGCAAAATTTCAAGTTCCTAAATTCAGAATAAAACATACTGTAGTAATTATGAAATGGTGTATAAACATGAAAATATTGGTTTTAGTATTTAGGGGGTGCTACAATAAATATGGTCAATGCAAGTTAAACGTCTTTCAAACACTTGTGAGATACTTCTAAAAATAACCTTAGTTCATTATTGTGGGAGATTTACCTTTAACCGACATGTAGACCATGTGAGCTACAACATGGAATCCGGTGTTTAGCCCACACTGAAAAGAGGTGTCCTTACTTGCCAAGGTGAGAACTATGAACTTCTAGCTTACGTGGATCAACTAGCTAATGTCTATCTAAGACAACATCCCATGGTGGCACATAACTATGGGATAAGGAGATTGCTACTCGAAACCAAACCTTTAATATGGGAGAGCTTCCATCTCAGTATCCTTTCGATGCTGAGAATAAATCCCATGGGATCGCTATAAGTCTTACTTATCTTATCATCGGAATAGCTCCTTAACTTTGATTAATCTTAGGTCAGAAATCCTTTCAACCTTATGAAGCCTTTATGTGATAAAACACTTTCACATTAATATTTGAGTAGTGTGTGAGAAATCTTTTCACAAAAACAACAACAACAATTTATACTTCACTCTTCAAAACATCCTTAAGACATTTGCATCAATTTCCTAAAGAACATGATTATCTTCATAAACTCATCTTTCATGATTCAAAAGCTTCATCATATGATCATAGTCTAGAAATCATGGATTTCACTTGGGTTCATGGGAATTCAACTTAGAAACATGCAAGTACTTAGACTCATGCATAAGAACACATAAAACAATCAATTAGATTATAATTGAAAAGAACCCATGATGTTGAGTAAAACCCTAACTTCCATTGGAGATTCTGCCTTGTAAAAATGGAGAATTTGGGAACCTTGTGGCGTTAAAAGACTCCATAGTTGAATACTATCATAGTTGAATACCATCATTCCTTGATGCCAAAAGCTCACAATTAAGGGTGGATTTGGAGACTATACCTTGAAACCCTAGCCTTCTTCTTCAAGCATTAGAGAGAGAAATATTGGGGAAGAACTTTGATCATATTTGAGAATTTAGAAGAATGAGTTCAATTGGGTAATTTCGGGGTAAAAACATTTATATAGGGTCTATAATAGAAGATAAAACAATATAGCATTGAGCTAGAATAATTAGGAAAATACCCATAAGCCCTTCAAAAAATAACTGCCAACCTTCGTCAACGGTAGGGACCTAGTGTCCGTCGGTTCACCTACGGATTGTCCTGGTCAACTGTCGGTGGGTTCAGAAAAAAATTTCATGGACCCTTGACTGATGGGGACCCATTTATGGTCCGTTGGTCAACCTATCGTCCGTACATGGCCTTTATGGGTCCAGTTGTAATTTCTTAAGATTACACTAAGTATGAGACTCACATACGAGACCTATGTACGACTCGTATATTGGATGAGGGACCATCCTAGTAAACTGTATAAAAGGACTGGGATTTTGACATTTTTAGAAGAATTGGACAAGACACCCACGGTTCCACCTACGCTCCATATACCAGTTCACGAATCGTCTGTGGTTCAGTTGGTACTAGCAGCACTTTCAAGAAAAGCTACAATTTTTTCCATCCTTTCAAATTCGAGGTGTTACATTGTCCCCCCCCCCCCCTTGGGAACATTCGTCCTCGAATGGTATTGAAGACATCTCACGAAGGGTAGGAACTTAACCTAAAAGCCTAACATGAATGAAATCACATAAATGCATATATCATAGGAGGAAACATCAACTCAAATACTTAAGCATGTTCGAAACATCATTTCATAATGTATAGATGCAGTTTGTATTGAAATGCACATAAATACAAGGCAAACTATCAAATCAACTCAATTTCTCAAAAATCAATTTTTTCATGAACATACTTAAATATGGAATCATGGGAATATCTAACACGCATGAAACCAAAAGAGTAATCAACAAAGGACTAAATACCTCAAGCTAGAGTAGGGACAAAGAGAAAAGATGAGGATAATGGAACATCATATTGGTCTAGGCCTCCGAAGTAACACCCTAAACTAATTGATTCCTCCAAAGAACCTTTACAGAAGAAAGATCCTCCTTAACTCCCAAACCTTCAAAGGAAACTATGGAGTTCGGATCTCTAAAGCATTTCTTCAACAAGCAAACATGGAAAACTTGATGCGCCAATGCCAAGTCATTAGGAAAATCAAATTCATAGGCAATTTTGCCTATATTCCTCAAAATCTTATATGGGCCCACATAACGTGGGCTAAGCTTCCCTTTCGTCCCAAATCCCATTACATCCTTCATGGGTGAAATTTTCAAGTAGACCCAATTGTCTACCTAAAACTCAAGGTCTCTCCTTCGAACATCATCATAGGACCTTTGCTGACTTTGAGTCGTTTCCAACCTTTGTCTAATAAGCAGGACTTTCTCTATTACCTCATGCACAACTTGGGACCTATCAACACAACTTCACCCACTTCAAACCAACATATAGGAGATCTACACCTCCTACCATATAGAGCCTTGAATGGAGCCATATCAATACTTGAATGATAACTATTATTGTATGAAAACTCAATCAAAGGCAAGTGATCATACCAATTACCCTTGAAGTTTATTACACATGCTCTCAAATTCTTCTCGCATGCTTTCGACCATATGAATTTAACCTTTTTTTGGGTTAATGCTTTTAATGGACAGACAATCGAAGAAAACCCTTCGACAAACCCTCTATAGTAACCAGCCAAACCTAAGAAACGTCTGATATCTAGAGAGTAAAGAGTTCTAGGCCAACTCTTGACCGCATTTGTCTTCTTAGGATCTACATAAATACCCTTACCAGAAATAATTTGACCAAGAAAAGCCACAAACCTTAACCAAAACTCGCATTTACTAAACCTTGCAAAGAGTTGTTGGCCCTTGAGGACTTGCAACACAATTCTCAAATAATCGGTGTACTCGTCTTCTCTCCTTTAATATATCAATATATAATTAATGAACACAATCACAAACATGTCGAGGTATTGTCTAAACACTATATTCATCAAATTCATGAATGTGGCATGAGCATTGATCAAGACAAAGGAAATTACAAGAAGCTCATAATGACCATATCAATTTCGAAAAGTCATATTCAGAATGTCATCTTCTTTCACCCTCAATTGGTGGCAACCCGATCGGAGGTCAATCTTAGAGAAGTAACTTGCTCATTTATGTTGATCAAATTGATAATATATCCTTGGAAGAGTATATATGTTCTTAATTATAACCTTGTTCAATTACCGGTAGTTAATACACATACGAAGTGAACCATATTTGTTTCGAACAAATAGAACTGGAGCACCCCATGGAGAGATACTCGGTCGGATGAAACCCTTATCCAACAAATCTTTCAATTGCTCCCTTAATTACTTAAGTTCAGTCGGAGCCATTTGTTAAGGAGGAATTGAGATAGTTTATGTATCTAGAAAAAGGTTGATACCAAAGTCAATTTCGCTTTTAGGGGGAACACTAGGAAAGTAATCAGGAAACACTTCTTGAAACTCATTGACAATGGGTACCGACTCAAGAGTAGAGGTTTTAGAATCCATATCCCTAACCCAAACAAGATGGTATATGCAACCCTTAGAAATCATCTTTATAGATTTAACAAAAAAGACAAACTAAATTTTAGGCATATATTTTCCCCCATTCCACACTAGGATGGGTTCATTTAGAAACTGAACTTGACTACTCATGTTCTATAATCAACATAAACATAACATAAATGCAACCAATCCATTCCAAAAATAATATTGAAATCTAACATATCAATATCTACAAGACCAACATGAGTGAATCTATGGGATAAGGAAATAGGACACCTTCTATAGACTCTCTTACCCATAATAGATTGACCAATGCGAGTAGAGAAAAAAAGGATCTAACAACATATTTGAAAGAACATCAAATCTCATGGTCACATATGGCGTCACAAACAACAAGGTAGCATCGGGATCAAGCAAAACATAAACACCAAGAAGAAAGATTGTTAACATACTAGTCACCACATAGGGAGACCCTTTTTGCTCATGATGAGTCTGAAGTTCATAGAACCATTTTTTCTCTGGAGCACTTGAACCCGAACCACTAAGTAGAGCTTGTCTGCCTTCTCTTTCCATAGCCTTAAGTGATTGACAATCCCTTATTTTATGACCACTCTTACCGCAACCAGACAACCATCTGTGTCGTTTAAGCATTTACCCTCGTGCTTCCTTCCATATTTAGCACTAGTAGGTGATGAAAATCCACCACCATTTCCTGCTTGAGGCTTAGGGTTAGACACCCTATATTTTTTGAACTTAGGAGGAGCATTGGAGGAACCTTGACCGGGAAAATTTTGGCAAAACATAGAATGACCATGTCTCTTAGACCTTGAATATGAGAAATCATCATCCCAGTGTTGGCCCTCTTTGCCTCCCTAGACCTTTCCTTAAGTTACTCATGTTCGATTTATTGAGCATTATCCATTAGATGAGAATTGTCCAAATCATTAATAAGCATGGCGGTATGGCACTTCTTAACCACCATTTTGGAAATGCCCAAATCAAACTTACTCATTCTTTCCCTAGGATCAACAACCATAGTAAGAGAAATTGTGTGAACTTAAAAGAATATTCCTCCACACTCATGTTCCTTTGATGAAGGTTGATGAATTCAAGTGCCTTGGCCTCCCTAACCTCAAGGGTAAAGAACCTATCAAGAAAAGCAACCTTAAAGTTTTCCCAATCAAGAGAATCACATCAACCACCCTCTCTTCCTTCCATTAGTTGAACCATATTTGAGCGACAACCTTAAGTTCATAAGTGAAAAGTTACGCATTTTCCACTATCATCACTCTCATGATCATAAACACCTTGTACACTTCATCAATGAACTCTTGCGGATCTTTCTCTACCTTGGAACCATGAATGTCACGACCCTAGTCTACACCCTGGACGTGGCCATCACTCGAGATCCCATGTTTGTCCCCAAGCGAACCCTCATCCTGGCTGACTACAAGCGGAAGACTAACTCAAGCATACAAAGCTTAAAAACTAAATAAAATTATTGAACCTTACAAATCTTTAATTCAAATGAATAGCTCTAAATAAAAATAGAATATTATACTAGCCAACAATAGGCAACTCAAGTCTTTAATACATTTAATAAGATAAATGAAACAAACTTCTCAAACTCTACTATCTATCTATGAAGCCTCTAACTGACAAGGATGGAAGTTGGGACAATACCCACGACATTCTAACAACTGATATAACTGACAAGTACATGAAATCCTCTGAAAGCAAGGAGGCTCACCATAGCTAACTCGAACTCCAAGTGGTATCAACAAAGCTCCTGTTGATGATTCTGAATACCTGAATTTGCATCATGAAAGAATGCAGGCAAAATGGCTCAGTACATGGAATGTACGAGCATGTAAGGGGAATTATAAAGCATAACATAAGCTTGAAACTTGATAAAAAGGGAAACATACTTACCTCTTCTAAAACTCACTCAACTCAAGGAATACTCAAGGATACTCAAAACTACTCAAGATACTCAACTTGAAGGTACTCAACTCAAGATACTCATCTCGAAAGACTCAACTCATGATACTCAAGGATAAAGCAATAGTAAAAGATTGCGATTTATATATATATATATATATATATATATATATATATGTATGTATGTATATATGGAAAGTTGTAAAATTGTAGATAGCAAATCAATGTATCGAAAAATAGAATAATACTCAATGTGTATATAAAAATACAATATAACTCTGTGGGAGTTTCTCTAATCGACAACCACCACTATGAGCATAAGTGATGATGCAACGTCTTGCCCACGCTGTCAGAACTATCCTATACTTTGCTGTCAAATAGAATGCCTTAACTAAGTGGATCCACTAGTCTATGCTAAAAATCAGTAAGGAGTCATCTAAAATGTATGATCCTTTCTACCCATGATAGCTACATGGTTTATGGAGACGTGAGTTATCTGAACCCAAACTCGTCCCCATATCGGTGCTCGATACTACTCCCAAAATACTCAGCTCATATGTTTAAAAACATAACTCTTTCTGTGGTTTGAAATTATTACACAAAATCTTTCTCTAAAAAGAGATGTTACTAAATGGTATCAGAGTTATGGATGTCGAGAAATATAAGAAGAACTGTATTAGTAGAAAGTTTAGAAAAATAAGACGAAAATTAAACAAATTATATCCAAAGTATAAACAACTTAATATCACAAAAACTGATAACGAAAAATTAAATTACTTAAGCCAGAAGAACAACCTACAACGAGTGCTTTGAAGATAGGATTTATTTCAAAAGAATTATTAACCAGATATTGTAAATTAATTGGACACAAATACCCTGATCACATATGCTCGAAATGCAACAGTGAAGATAATATAATTCCAGATGTACAGCTGAAATAAACAAATAAGATAGAGACGAATGACTAGACAAGAAAAAGAGCAGAAAAAGACAAGGACAAAAGATATAAAGCTACAAAGATAAGATGAAAAGTCGTAAAGCATTTTGCAAAGTGTAAAGTAGGAATAGTAGTGGACAAAAGTAAATAGTAGTGGACAAATGTAAAGAATAGTATTTTGCAAGGTGTAAAGTAGGAATAGTAGTAGACAAAAGTAAATAGTAGTGGACAGGTGTAAAGAACGTATTAGGATATGTAAATTTGTATGCCTATATATAGAATAGGTTGTAAACATTGTAAAGCAGGCAACGCCTAACATAATAAATATCCTCTTTCAAAAAACTCTCTCTCTCTTAAGATATAATACTTAAAAGATAAATAAAATACTAATGGCAAAATCTGAAATCCAGTCAGATATTTCAGATAGCATGGCTAAGCAAGAAGCAAAGGTATATTGTTCTATAAATATGCATAACTAATTTCATATATTCCTGAATATCATATATATGATTGAATAAATTTATGTTAGTTATTATGTATTAGAATTATTTGAATCATGATTTCTAGTTTCTTAGCACACTGAAAACAGGGAGAAAACTTCTAGACTATGCCATCATAATGTTGAAACCGGTAGGCGAGGAAGCCGTTTAGGGGAGTAAACAAAGTTGAGGCGCTGATAAGGAGGAAATATCCGCTAAAGTACGATGCTAGTAGTGACAGGAAAACATGATAAAAATAATCTAGTTCATAATGATCTAATATGAATTTAATCAATTATGAATATGATAGGAAGAAATAATTTGAAATAAAAAACCTACATAATAAAGAACATGACTACATACTTGCATGATAAAATGATAAAAAACTATGAAATCTTAGTCTTATATATACTTAAAGATATAAAAATAATTGAATTAAGAAGAATTATATGGAAAAAAATATTTAATGATAACGAATCAAAAGATATATTAAACCAATAATGGTATGAAATAGACCTACATGATTTAGACCTCGAAAAAATAGAATGGTTTGATTTAGAAATAAATTCAAATTGAAATGAACTACGAATATTTACGATATTGGACAGAATCTCTGGAAGATATAAAATTATTAGAACAATTAATGGAAGAAAATTTATATATGTACCAAGAAACCCAAGATATGTTATGTCTAGAATATATCATAAATAATATTAAAGAAATATTCAGATTAAAATAACTATCGGAAGAATATTACAATAAATATTATTACATTTTACCATGAACTCCATACCGAAAAACGATAGCTTAAGACACTTAGCAAAAAAATATTATAATAAATTTTTTAAAATAAATTACTCACCTACCACACTACTACCTAACACACTACCACTTCTATGAATCCTTCAACTATCAGTTCCGCACCAAAAAATGTCGAAAAATATAAGAAGAAACATACTAGAAGAAAATTAAACAAATTATATCCGAAATATAAACAACTTAATATCACAAAAACTGATAACGAAAAATTAAATCAATTAATAGATAATATATCTAAAGTAGAATATAAATATATTCAATACTTAAAATTACAATGAATAGCGAGAATAACGAATATAGACAAAAACTTAATGAAATAATCCTAGCAAAAAGACAAGAATTAGCACATAGAAAAAATAGACTTAACAGTAACGTATTTGCAGAAATTTGTCACAAATCTATAATGGCACAAAGAAAGATTATTTTATATCTACAAATACAAATAAATAACTTAGAATATAAACTTCAACATAATCTATAAATGAATAAGGAAGAATACGCAATAGATGAAAAACATACAAAAATTACGATGGATTAAAACTAAAGATAATATTTTCTAACTTAGGAAGAAGATATAAGAAAATATGTGAAAATCTAAGTTTAGTGTTAGAAAAAGAAACAGTAAAACTAGAAGATAGTTTAACTGCTATGGTAAGAATAACAAAAGAAAATAAAGAAATAGATAGAAAAATGGAAATTGAAAAAAAAAAGCAACAAGCAAAAAAAGAAGTACAACAATTAGAAGAAGTAAAAAATACTAAAATAATAGAGGTAGAAAAAGAGCTAGCAATATTTAAAAAAATCTATGAAATAAAACAAAAAGAAAAAGAACAAAAAACAAAATTAACAAATGAGATAATTAAATTTAAAGAAAAATTGCAATTAGAAGATGAATTAGAAGAGTTAGAAGAAAAAGAAGAAAATAACCAAAATAATCTACCCGAAATAAGAGTTGATGAAATAAACGACGATGATATAGAACAACATTCAGAAACAAGCGAAACATATACGGAACTTTTAGCAAATATAGATAATACAAAAAATTTAGAAGTAAATACAGGTGACATAGATATGAATGAAAAACCTAGTACATCAGGAATAAAAAACCCAAAAAATTTTAATCCAAAATATTATAATGAAAACTATGAACAATATGATAGAGAAAAACCTATATGGGATAAAAGATTAAATAAAAAATGGACACCTAAACCAATAGCTGAACGACATGATTTTTTAGATTTAGACTGTGTAGCAGATATAAATAAAACAATCCAATTATGGATAGGATATATGTCAAAACAATTAATAGATAACAAAATAGCAATAGCGGAGACACCAGGATATATAGAAAGAACGCTTATAGGAACAGTAAAATTATGGCTACAAAATTTATCAGATGAAAGTTTAAAAACTCTAAGAAGTAATAAAAAATCTAATGGAGAATTAGCTAGTACAACTATAGAAATATTAGATAAATACGAAGTGGCTATAAGAAATGAATTTAGTAGTATGACAACAGAAGTAGAAGAACAAAATAAAGAAAAAATCATAAATCGAAACCTAATGACAAAATTAACAATATGTAATATGTGTTACATAGATGAATATACATGTGCATTTAGGGAATACTATTATAAAGGAACATATAACACAGAAGAAAGTAGAGAAATAAGAAAATTATATTTTACACAATTACCAGAACCTTTTAGTTCAAAAATAATAAAAAGTTGGAATGAAGCAGAATTTACAGATACCTTAGGAGCTAGAATGTTAATTTCGTTTATGGAACTATGTGAAAAACATAAAGAAGAAATAAAAATGGAAAAATATTAGTAAAAACCTTGACATGTTGCAAAAATAAAACAGCACCTCAATTTGGTTGTACGGATAGATATTATAAAAATAGAAAGAAATATAATAAAAAATACAGATCAAAATATAAATATAAAAAATCGAGAAGAAAATACTACGTAAAAAACTACAAAACCAAAAGACAATATAGACCAAAAAGAAAACTAACGAAATGTACTTGTTATAATTGTGGAAAATTAGGACATATAGCTAGAGATTGTAAATTACCTAAAAATCCAAAATAAAAACAAATATCAGAAATAATAATAGACAATGAAAAATATACACAAATAGAATACGTAGATTATGAATTAGAAATTGAAGATAGCATATATGAATTATCAGAAAATGAAATAGACGAAATAGAAAATAATTCATTAACGAGAATCGGATAGTGAACACTATATAAATGACTCAAGCGAGATATAATAACTAAAGAAAAATATCAAGATGAAGAATCCGAACAAAAAAATAATATTTGATAATAATATATTTGAACAAATAAAAGGAAAAGAATTAGATCTAAGTGTAGCAAAAATATTCGAAATACCAATAATAAGAAACTGGTTTAAACGACAAAAAGAAGAATATTATGTAGTAAATCAAAGAGAACATATCATAGATTGCAAATACACCAAAAGAAAGGCTAAAATACCAATAATAAACAAACGAATAATAAATAAAGAAATGGCTAGAAATCCAATTAAATATGTACATTTAGGAGGAACGGAAATATTAATAAAAGCATGTTTTAGAGAAGGAATAGATACACCCATAGAAATATACTTAGCAGATGATAAGATCATACAACCTATAGAAAAAAGTATAATAAGCACAATAAAAGGTAACCTCATATACCAAAAATTTAAATTTATAATAAGTGATAACTACTCAGTAGCAGTAAATGACAGAAATATAGATAAATCATTAGTATTATATTGGAAAATGTCAGGAATAGAACTAGCCCCAGGAAGTAAAATATTTACAGTTAGATGTAAAAACTTATATGTTCTAACAACAAAACATAAAATAACAGTAAAAAATAAAATAGATAAAATAAAAATAGAAGATCCCTTTTGAAAGAATAGTTGCAGTCATAGATAATAATGATTATAGTTATAATGAAATTAATATAGAAGAAGATTTAGAAATAGTAAAAGAAAGACTAAGTACATCGAAAAGAATAAACAATGAGATACCCCAAACATCATAAAAAATGAGTACCTCAAAAAGAATAGATAAAATCCCACAAAAATCAATGGAAGAAGAAATAAAACCACAACATTACTACATAACGGGAATAATGGAACAACGAAAATATTTAATATTAATAAATACATGATTAGAAGAAAATTATATTACAAGAGAATTAGTAATGGAAGATGAAATAATAACTATTGAACAATCATGCCCCGAACTACCAAAAGTATTAACATATACCGTAGAAACTACGGAAAAGGAAATAATTATTGGAGGAATACCAATAATAATAAAGTTTAAAATATATCAAGGAGATGAAAACATCACTTTAGGAATAAAATGGCTAGAACAAGTAAAACCATACAATCTATAAGATAAACAATTGACAATAAATTATGAAAATAAAAGAGTAATAATAAAAAGGCCTTTAGTATGATGAAAATATGAAAATATATATCCTTGCAAAAATAATAATAGAAGGATATTACAACAGATATTATACACCAATGATAGATACGGAAGCAGAAGCTAATATATGTAAATACAATTGCTTACCAGAAGATAAGTGGGAAAAATTAAAAACACCGATAGTAGTAACAGGATTTAATAATGAAGGAAGCATGATCACATATAAGGCAAAAAATATAAAAATGCAAATATGGGATAAATTATTAACTATAGAGGAAATATATAACTTTGAATTAACTACAAAAGATATGTTATTAGGAATGCCATTTTTAGAAAAATTATACCCACATATAATAACAAAAACACACTGGTGGTTCACAACACCGTGTAAACAAAAAATAGGAGCAAAAAGAGTTAATAATAAAAAACGAAAAACAACAGAATGGATAAAAGGAAGCGAAAAAATTACACAAAAATTAGAAAATATAAAAGAAGAAGACCCTAAAATAGAATTAATTATATTCTCCACAGATAAAATAAAGATAATCCAAGATAAGTTAGAATTATTATACAGTGAGGATCCTTTACAAGGATGGGAAAAACATAAAACAAAAGTAAAAATTGAGCTAATTGATAATAATAGTATAATAACCCAAAAACCATTAAAATATAACTTTAATGATTTAACCGAATTTAAGATACATATAAATGAATTACTAGAAAAAGGATATATACAAGAAAGCAATAGTAAGCACACAAGCCCGGCATTTATCGTAAATAAACATAGTTAACAAAAAAGAGGAAAAAGTAGAATGGTTATTGATTATAGAAATTTAAATGCAAAAACTAAGACATATAATTATCCAATACCAAATAAAATAATAAAGATAAGACAAATACAAGGATATAATTATTTTAGCAAATTTGATTGTAAATCAAGATTTTATCACTTAAAACTAGAAGAAGAATCTAAAAAACTAACAGCATTCACTGTACCACAAGGATTTTACGAATGGAATGTATTACCATTTGGATATAAAAATGCACCAGATAGATACCAACACTTTATGAATAACTATTTTTAAAAATTAGAAAATTGTGTAGTATATATTGATGATATATTACTATATTCTAAAACCCAAGATGAACACATAAGATTATTAGAAAAATTCATACATATTATAGAATATTCAGGTATAAGTCTAAGTAAAAAGAATGCAAATAAAAATGCAAACACATATAGTACAAAAAATAATTAACTCAAAAGAACAGCTAGATACAAAAAAGAAATTACAATCATTTCTAGGACTAGTAAACCAAGTAAAAGAATATATACCAAAATTAGCAGAGAATTTAAAACCATTACAACAAAAATTAAAGAAAGATGTAGAATATCAGTTTGATAAGAAAGACCAAACACGAATACAAAAAATAAAATTATTATGTAAGAACCTACCTAAACTATATTTTCCAGATGAAAATAAAAAATTTACTCATATAGTAGAATCAGACGCCAAAGTAAAATGGTGGCTAACAAGAAAAATACAAGATTTGGTAACAACAAAAGAAATAAGGAGATTGGTATTAAATATATTAAATTTTATATTTACAATTGAAGTAATAAAAACTGATAAGAATGTTATTGCAGATTACCTATCACGACAAAGCTACTCAGACTGAGACTAAGGAAGAAGATACAATTGAAAAGATATTCAAAGTCATTACTACACTTTGTACAAAAGTAGATAGTATGGACAAAGAGATACAAAAGCTAAAGACTAATGAAGATAATCTGAAGTCTAAAGCTAGTCAGCAGCATGGCTATAAAAATTTGGAGCTACATCGATTGGAAGACGGAAAAAATCCAGAGCTAAAAGGAGACGATGGGAAACTCCTTAAAACCCATAATGTTTGTTTAAATACAGCTGCAGGTACAAGCAAACAAGTTAGTGATAAACAACATAAAAATGCGAATTTAAATCAGCTATTCGAAAAACCATTTACCCAAAGGACACCTAGACACATGCCCATAGAACCGCAAACATCTACATACGCAGATAGTTTGCAAAACCAAAACGAGAAAAAGACATATAACTACATCACACGAACCTATATCGAAAATATACACAAAATCCAAACTTATTTAAACCGCAACCCCATATCAACCACAAAAGAACCAAACCAAGATTATTTAACACAAATTACAAGGTTATAACAAGTTAATTGCACGACCAAAAACTAACGCTAATTTAGTAAGAACATGTTACAACTATGGACTGTTAAATACCGTATACACATATGACGAAAAAGAAGTTAGTGGAATACCAGAACTACATAAGGCATTTGTCACATACAAAAGAGTTACAAAAGGAAATTTATTTTATATAAAATTCTATACAAAGACCAAATGGAGATATTATACGAGAAAATAAAACCTCCAATACAGGTTATCAAGATAGGACTAACTAAAGATATGATTATACCCGAGGACATCGGACAACAAGAAGAGATATGCAAAATAGAGATACCAAGTTTTTATGCCAACAAAAGAATAATTGGTATATCAACTATTATACAAGAGTTAGCAAATAATTATTTAAACGGAAATGCTATATGGAGTTATTACTCAAGAGATCAATTAATGATATATTCCAATTCAAGGGAGCTAAGGAAAGCAGATATGGATGAAGTCCAGCGATGGATTTTGTCATTACTTAAGCCAGAAGAACAACCTACAACGAGAGCTTTGAAGATAGGATTTATTTCAAAAGAATTATTAACCAAATATTGTAAATTAATTGGACACAAATACCCTGATCACATATGCTCGAAATGCAACGGTGAAGATAATATAATTCCAGATGTACAGCTGAAATAAACAAATAAGATAGAGACGAATGACTAGACAAGAGAAAGAGCAGAAGAAGACAAGGACAAAAGATATAAAGCTACAAAGATAAGATGAAAAGTCGTAAAGCATTTTGCAAAGTGTAAAGTAGGAATAGTAGTGGACAAAAGTAAATAGTAGTGGATAGATGTAAAAAATAGTATTTTGCAAGGTGTAAAGTAGGAATAGTAGTAGACAAAAGTAAATAGTAGTGGACAGGTGTAAAGAACGTATTAGGATATGTAAATTTGTATGCCTATATATAGAATAGGTTGTAAACATTATAAAGCAGGCAACGCCTAACATAATAAATATCCTCTTTCAAAAAACTCTCTCTCTTAAGATATAATACTTAAAAGATAAATAAAATACTAATGGAAAAATCTGAAATCTAGTCAGATATTTCAGATAGCATGGCTAAGCAAGAAGCAAAGGTATATTGTTCTATAAATATGCAGAACTAATTTCATATTTTCCTGAATATCATATATATGATTGAATATATTTATGTTAGTTATTATGTATTAGAATTATTTGAATCATGATTTCTAGTTTATTAGCACACTGGAAACATGGAGAAAACTTCTAGACTATGCCATCCTAATGTTGAAACCGGTAGGCGAGGAAGCCGTTTAGGGGAGTAAACAAAGTTGAGGCGCTGATAAGGAGGAAGTATCCGCTAAAGTACGATGCTAGTAGTGACAGGAAAACATGATAAAAATAATCTAGTTCATAATGATCTAATATGAATTTAATCAATTATGAATATGATAGGAAGGAATAATTTGAAATAAAAAACCTGCATGATAAAGAACATGACTACATACTTGCATGATAAAATGATAAAAAAACTATGAAACCTTATTCTTATATATACTTGAAGATATAAAAATAATTGAATTAAGAAGAATTATATGGGAAAAAATATTTAATGATAACGAATCAGAAGATATATTAAACCAATAATGGTATGAAATAGACCTACATGATTTAGACCTCGAAAAAATAGAATGGTTTGATTTAGAAATAAATTCAAATTGAAATGAACTACGAATATTTACGATATTGGACAGAATCTCTGGAAGATATAAAATTATTAGAACAATTAATAGAAGAAAATTTATATATGTACCAAGAAACCCAAGATATGTTATGTCTAGAATATATCATAAATAATATTAAAGAAATATTCAGATTAAAACAACTATCGGAAGAATATTACAATAAATATTATTACATTTTACCATGAACTCCACACCGAAAAATGATAGCTTAAGACACTTAGCAAAAAAATATTATAATAAAATCTTTAAAATAAATTACTCACCTACCACACTACTACCTAACACACTACCACTTCTATGAACAAAACTCTTTTGGAAATTTCAGTTTCCTCCTCTTTTAAATGTGAAAACATTTACTCTTGGGAATACTTAGTTCCCATATATCACTTTAAGAAATGAAATTTACTCTTAATTTACTCGACTCAAAGCTTAAGTCTTAAAACAAAGTTAAAACAATTGTAAAAGACTTCTTAAAATATGGTTCATGCCGAATTATGGACGTGAATGACTTAATACAAGGTTTTCAATAACTATAGCTCGAACTCAATGCCTGGGACTCAAGAACTTCAATGATATTACTCATTTCAAGAATGCTCAATTCATAGGGTTCATGCTGAATTATGAGCATGAACTACTCAACTCAAGGGCTCAAAGATACTTCTCATCTCAAGACTGTTCGACTTATAGGGTTCATGCGAAATTATAGGCATGAACAATTTAACTCAAGGACTTCATGGGTAACATGTAATAGTCCCATGATTAGGAATATAATCTCTAAAAGTTTAGGAACTCGATACTCAAGACTTAGAACTTGAAGATACTAATCCTTTCAAAGATACTCAATTGATGGAGTTCATGCGGAAGTTATGGGCATGAACGAATTGACTCAAGGGTCAAAATATCAATAAGGAACTCATGTATACTACTCTTCTCATTCTCATACTTACGTACTCAAAACTTAACTCAAATCGATAGTGGATCTCAAAGGATTCAATATTGAACTCAAAGACTTTCTCGAACTCTACTCTTCACTCTCTCTTGAATGTGAATTATGAATTCAAGAGTTATGGTTCATGATATGAAAGATCTCGTAATGACAAAGTAGACTCATGAATACATTCTGCTCTTTCTTATACTCACTTGCTCGAGTCTTGAAACAAGTCATTAGAAATTGTAGAAGACTTCTCATAAATACTCAAAGGGACTTTCTCAAAAATGTTATAAAGAACTCTCAAAACTTAACTCTCAACTCTACCTTGAATTTGATTTATGAATTCAAACTTGTGATTTGTTATAGGAAAGATCTCGTGATGTTTTGGAGTGTTTTTAGATAGTTAAACATGACAAACGATCAAGAAATCATGGTGTGAAAGCAAGTACGCGACGCGGAGATACATTTTAATATTTGGTCGCAAATTAACTTTTGAGGTAGAGAGGTTTCTGACCTCTCCACGATGCGAAGAAAATTTCTATGAAAGGAGAAGGCAGGTCCGCGACACGGAGCAAGGTGCTAGATTCCCCTGACTTTTTCCTTCTTCATTTTCTAACCCCAATTCACCTAAATTCGATTCTTTTTTCACAATCCCTCTTTAGATTTAGATACCCAGCACATGAACACAAGAACCTTCTCATATACAACTCTAAAATTGACACGATTTCATCAAGAACTCAACAATCTCATCTAAACTCAAGAACTAAAGCTAATTTCAAGAACATCATACTTTCAACTTCCTAGAACAAATTTAACGCTGAAATTAACATGGTTGGCATGTGGGTGAACAGTGGAAGCTTACATAACTCTTAGGAATTAAACCCATGACGAAAATCCGCAACAAATGTAAGACTCTCGATGAACGCTTTGATCCTCTCCTATTTTCTTCTCTTTTCTCTTCTTTTCTCTTCTTGAACTCTCAACTAAAACCCTAGGTTTATATTAGGATTATAAAACTGAAACTAATAGGATTAGACCCCTAAAACAATAATAAAAACGAACTAAAACTGATTGGGTAAGGAAAAGACTTAAATACCCCTTACTATTTTTGGGTAACTTTCCTTAATTGGACAGCCTGACTTCAAAAGGGCATATCTCACTCATCCGAACTCGAAACTTAGAAAACTTGGCAACGTTGGAAAGATAATTCAAAGACCTTTCATTGGGTACCTTGTATCCCACCTAACGCATCTTGTACTAAAAGTTATGATCATTTGAAGTTGACCCAAAACTTAAAGGAACTTAGGAATGACTTGAATGAACTCTCTTTAGTTTTTCTTGGAACTCAAGGTGCTACATCTAGTGACCTTATCACTCAAGAAATTAAATTCCACGGTAAAATCCTACTCAAAACAAAGAATGGTTCAAGTCTCAATTTGAAAATTTTCTGGGGTGTTACAGTGAAACTACAGAGGATTCATTCTAGTGAAGTCTCTCTATCTAGTTGCCTTTGTACCCACATTTGGTTTCACGAGGACCACAACCTCCTTATTGGCTTGAGACGTCATGGCCTGAGCCAACACTTGAAAAGAAGCCTAAAACTCTACATTATTCACTTGTTCAATCAAAGGGCCGACCAAAACTTAAGGAGCTTCTTGAGGAGCTTCTCATTCTACATTCTCTCACGCATTCCTTCTAGTATATGCCCTTTCGAGTGGCCATATCTTGTAAAGCATCAGATAAGGATTATGAGAGACACATTATAAAGTTAAACTCTATCGGATGACTTTAGAGTAATGAAAGTAAGGAGTTTCCTAAACATCTAATAGCCTATATTTAATAAATGTGGTGTGCTTCACACTCATGAACAAGACTCTACTCGACGTGGCTGATGAGACTTTCCAGGACCTTTCTAAACCTTGTGCTTTGAACACCAAGTTTGTCATAACCTAAAGTACTTGCTAGATGTGACATGGCGTATAGGACCCCAAGAGGCCCTAGAATAGCAACTTACCATACATCATACATGATACTAGAAAATCAAGAGATTTTAAAAAAGAGCTTATATCGTAAATGTTTGACAAGAAAATGAAGTAGAAAATCTAACATAGTCTCAAAGCCATTTAGTATATCAAGAGTGATTGGAACGTAACCCATACATAACATACAATTCTAAAAAGAAAAGACAATAAACAATAAAGGGTTCGGTCCTCAGAAAATGAGGACTCACCAATCTTTAATATCTAATAAAGTGATCACTAGCCACAGAGATGCGGAATGGGAACGTCAAACCCTACATTAGTGAAACAATGTAAGTAAAAATATGTTTTAGTAGATGGAATGTACCAAGTATGATAGCAATGCATAAGAGCTGGGAAATCATGCTAAAAGGATTTTACATAACATGCAATGATCAAGTTAAATTATAACATAAAAGGGTTAGAAAGAATAAACCATAAGCATGGTCAATTTAAGTTAGACATCTTTGAAATATTTGTGAGATACTTCTAAAAGTAGTCTTTTTCATTATTTTGGGTGATTTACCTTTAACCGACATGTAGACCATGTGAGCTACACCATGGAATTCGGTGTCTACCCCACACCAAAAAGAGGTGTCCTCACTTGCCAAGGTAAGAACCATGAACTCTAGCTTACGTGGATCCACTAGCTAATGTCTATCTAAGACAACATCGTATGGTAGCACATAGTTATATGATAAATATATAGCTACTAGAAACCTGACCTCTACTACGGGAGAGTTTCCATCTCAATATCCTCTCGTTGCTGAGCATAAATCCCATGGAATGGTCATTAGTCTTACTTATCTTATCATTAGAATAGCTCCTTAACATTGATTTATCATAGGTGAGAAAACCTTTCAATCTTATTAATCTTTTAGGTGAGAAAACCCTTTCACATTAATATTTGAGTAGTGTGTGAGAAATCATTTCACATCAACAACAACATTTGATACTTCACTCTTCAAAGAATCTTCTAAGACATTTACATTAATTTTATAAAGAACATGCATATCTTCATAAACTCATCTTTCATGATTCAATCATGGACTTCACATGGGTTCATGGGAATTCAACTTAGAAACATGAAATTACTTCAATGCATGCATAAAAAGACATAAAATAATCAATTAGATCATAATTGAAAAGAACCCATGAGATTGAGTAAAACCCTAACTTCTATTGGAGATTCTACCTTGTAAAAATGAAAAATTTGGGAACCCTATGCAAGAAATGACTCCATAGGTGAATACTATCATATCTTGATGCCAAAAGCTCACAATTAAGGGTGAATTCAGAGACATGACCTTGAAACCCTAGCCTTCTTCTTCAAACTTTAGAGAGAGAAATATTGGGGAAGAACTTTGATCAACTTTGAGAATTTAGAAGAATGAGTTCAATTGGGTAATTTGGGGTAAAAATGTTTATATATGGTCTATAATAGAAGATAAAACAACATAGTATTGGGTTAGAATAATTAGGAAAACATCCAAAATTCCTTCTAAAAATAACTGCCGACCTCCATCGACGGTGGGTTCCTATGGTCCATGGGTCCAGCTACGGTCATCTTGGTCAACCGTCTATGGGTTCATAAACTTGTTTCTTGGACCCTCAACTGATCAGACCCAAGTACGGTCTATTGCTCAACCTACGGTCTGTACATGGACTCTGTGGGTCCAGTCGTAATTTCATAAAATAACACTAAGCTTGAGACTCACCTATGAGACCTATTTATGACTCGTACGTTAAATGACAGACCTTCTGTGGTTCTGTTTGTACTGACACTAGTTCCAGGAAAACCTGTAAATTTCTTCCATATTTTTAAATCCGAGATGTTACAGCGGAGTACTCACTCAAGCAATTATAGACTTAAAACATAAATTTATCTCAACATAAACTCAATTGGAATGTCTAAAAAATACTCCTTTGCAATAATAATAATAATTTTCAAAACAATCTTTAAAGGAAAGAAAGTATTGAGAAACTCCTCAACTCTAATTTTCTACGAAGTCTCTAATACTACTATAGATGTCGGTACAAGACCCAAGATAACTCAACAATGACAGAAAAAGAAATGTGAAATCTTCCGGAAAGCAAGTAGGCTCACCAAAGTTATATGAAGCGCAAAGTGATCTTAACGAAACGTTTGTTGATGATCCTGAACACATGTATCTGCAATTCGAATTAAATCAATACATCGAATGCACGAGTATGTAAGATAACAACTATTCTGAAATACATGTTATCTTTAACTAGTATCAAAACAAGTGTAACCTAATTTAAATTATTCTTTTTACCCTATGGTGCTGGCTTCTTTCGCTCTTACTTAATGTGTCTGTTGGGGTCTATTTAGAGATTAATCTGTTTTACTGATGCCCCAGCCTTTTCATGTGACGGTATTGCTTCTTTGCTCTTTTATCTATGGATCCTGATAAATGAAAGAATTGATTTTTCTCTTTTAGTTTGAGGAGCCAGTTTGATCAAGAAGTTTATCAGAACCACAAGCACCTCCATCTTTTCGAGCAGCCAAGATAATAATTATATCAGGTCCTTTTATTTTTCATTACTTTATGTTTTTATCCACTATATGTTTGTTTCTTCGGGTATACCCTTGAGGGGCCTAAACATGTTTCCTTAGCAAAGATTTGGTGCCTACACAAAATTTGTTGCACTTCCCTCAAGGTATTGTTCCAGGTTGATGTTGTTTCATGCTACATTGGAGCGAAGGATAAAATAGTCTTATTCATGCCAAAGATTTTACAATAACACATCCTTAATTTGAACAGGGTCTGGGAGGCAAGACAGAGTGAATGCTACTGAAAATGTAAACCAAACAGGTGCCAATTTGCTCTGCTCTGGAGGGGATTAAAAATGTTACTAATTTGGTAGAGGAATCCTATGTTGACAGGTTAATGTTTTGTAACCAATTGGGTATGTAGTGGTAGGGCTTAATAGTTTTTGGGTGCATCTTTGTTGCCGCAAATACAATTATGAAATGTTGTACATAAGACGTATTGTTATGAAGGTAAATTTTTTAACTCAAATGGCATAGATATGATAATAGAATATGTGTGCATTAACCACTTTATTTGCATTCATTTTTAGTGCGGTGGTACTGGCACAGTTCGTTTATAAATTTTGATTCTTCGTCGTTGCTTTCTTTTCCTCATATATCGAATCCTCAGTTGGTAGATCCCTGTGCGCATCCAATCTGTGTGTTCCGCATGCAGTTTAATGACTGTACAAAAATGTGCAAGTAAAATTAATAATTGTTTTAAAATGTGCAACCCAAATTAAGATGGATAATTACAGTCATATAAATCTTTAAGTCTGCGAAAACACGTACCTGGACATCTCTTCTGTGGGATTAACTGTCCATTTTTTGGTACGCCGTATTCATCTGATAAATCTTGTTCGCTAGTGTTAAATTAAACATGGATGTATATCTATTCAAAAGTGTTGTGCCTAAAATGCATACAACAACGCCTATCACTGAAACATTATTGACCCTAAAAGTTTGTCTTTAAAGACTATAATTATTACTAATGTAGGCGATATTTCAGTTATTAGCACATAGGTATGAAATCTGCCTTTTTTGGGGTATTTTCTACAAGGTTCCTTATTTAAGAAACACAACTAAAATAGTCTTCTAGCAATGCCTACATTGTTGACTTATAAAACTGATATGATATGAACTTTACGCTATGGTAGTGATTTTGAAAGGGAAATGAAAAAAATAAGTTGAATACCAATAGAATCACAGAAGTTAGCATGATTAATCAACAATTCAATCATGCAAAAGTAGACATTATTAAGTGATCATTTGCAGAAAATATTCAGTACAAGTGAGAAAAGTGCATTGTTTTTTTATGCAAAAGTAGACATACATTAAGTGATCATTTTGGTAAGCATGAACTGTAATGTACTCGAATCTAGCGATAACTCTAACTCGTTTCTCAACTATATTAATTAGGCTAAAGATCAATTACAATTCCACCAAGTAAAGGCAACAACTCAAAAGGTAAAATCCCAAACAGAAATAAAGAAATATTGAAAGTAAGAACTAGGATCGACTGACTGAAGAAGGATACGAGGAGCTAGACTTAGAGAAAGCAGGATGAGAGATATAGACTTTGCCTAAGCATGATCATAATACGCATAAACCTATTTTTTTCTCTCACAAGTCTCTATTTATCAACCCGGATCCCACACATAGCCACTTAATCCGGTGTTGGGCTGATTTGCCAATACTGGTCTAGGCCCATTTATAACAATACTCCCGTCCTCAATAAGAACCTTGTCCTCAAGGTTCGAGTCAAGGATAATTTTAGTAGTGCAATCTCCACCCATTGTAGCCAAGCCAAATTGTGCTATGGTGCCAACGAATAGCATGTGAACCAATATAATTTTCAGAGCATCAACCCACTTGGGATCATCAACAATTAAGTACTACTCAATATCAAAATCCTCAAAGGCAAAGAAGCTCTTGTCCAACACAACGAAAACATAACCTTGACCACCCATAAATTGTGTAGAACACACAACAACAATTGCATCCTTCAAAGAAAAACATAAAACCTTAGCAGCAACCAAGCCATTGATATGTACCATGTCCGCCAAGAAAATAACTTCTGATTGTGTGTTACCTATCTTGCGGATACACGCATAATCACATAGGTGAGCATAACCACTTGCACTAGCAACAATCAGCTTTGGTCGAAAAAAAGTTAGACATTTCTCATGCGGCTCCAATAGAGCAATACACAGTCGAAAGTTTGTAAGGGATCTAGTTAATAACTGAACATTGAGTCTCCATGTGGCAGGATCAAATTTAAAAACTTCTAAAGCATTTTCTTGACATAGTTTTGTTGTCATGTCAATATACTTGTCTCCTTCATAGTAACTTCTACCGCGATACCTTTCATTAAATATGATGGGCAATATTGATCTTACTACTGACATCACCGACAAAGATTTAAAATTCTCTGAAGGGATAAGCTTATGACCATTCCATTGTCTAGCTTTCTCAAGTTCAATAATATCAGCACTATGTGGACCAATATCTTCAAGTAGCGAATCCCTCCGCTTTATCCAAATATGTCGCACTAGAATAACTGGATTGGATGCTAAGAAAACCTCCAGGGCACTACTAAAATGTTTAACTGGTATTGCAGCAGTGCTTACATGATTCAGCACAAGGCAACAAACTTCCTCACCCCACAATGCAGCTATTAAAATATAAGTAGAAAGAAAACGACCAGTTGTAACCAAAGTCTTGTCGGCACCATAGAATAAAGGAGTATCTGGTATACCAGGATCAAATGGAAGATTCAAAAAGGTGTGATAAACAATAAAACTTATTGAGAAATAATAAAAATGAGCTTGCAGATCCACACTCCAACTAGAATAGTTAGTTGGTGGAAGATTTTTCAGAGTCGTCGTAAGTATATTGCACATAAAATATGCAGGAGAGCTCAACATTGTCCATTTGTTTTGTGTTCTCACATCTGTCACATGGCTACCCATTGCCTGCTCCAAAACCTCACACGCCAACTTTGGTGATACATTAAAGTCTAAGATTCTCACCTTGCCATCATTAGAGTGAAGTTCTTTTGTTGAAACACCACGCTCGTATTGTAAAGCAATGATGAATTCCTGGCCTGTATCGAACCATTTGTCCACATAACCAGATTTTTGTAATCCAGTGTCCCTTGCTTCAGAATATTGTCCCAGTAAAAACACTTGGACATTTTGACTAGGCAGCCCGTATATATCTTGTAGGAATATTTTAGCTAGCAACTTGTCTTTCTCTGAGTTGTCATCATCCAAATCAGATTCATTAGCAAGTACCTTAGAGCAGCAGTTATCAGACTTTTCCTCGAACACCTGGGTGGCGTTTGGTATTGAATGTTTAAAGTCCATGTCAAATTCTCTATAGGGTATTTCAGCAAACACCTTACAGGCAAAGCTTTTAGAATAGTCCTCCTCATCAATTTTAATTTCAAGTGGTGTATCCCCATCACAATTGCTACCAATTAACACAATCGAGGAAGTAAAATCAGTGGGGTGCAAAAAATTACCGATGGAAGCGACAAAGATCTCTGGAGGGACCTTAGAATTATCCGCAGGTCGTAAGTTTTTACCATCCAAATCAGAAACATATTTCGATTCTGTGGCCTCCTCTTGTTTTCCATTGGTTAAATCAGATTCAATTGCAGCATGAAGAATTTCCAGCAGAGCTATAGTTGCTACGCTAATGGAGTCAAAACAGGCCACACCCTCTGTTGAGCTTGTCAAACTCCACTGTCGAAATTGCAAAAGCAATTTCACCTTGAAATAGTTCCAATCAAAGAATTGTTTGTTGCGAAACAACCCATTGAACCAAATAAGAGCTTCACCATCAAAGTAAAAGGAAGGAAGAGGTAGCCAGTCCTTCTGGGAGAAGCCAAGGTAGGTAAAATACCGTTCGGCTCGAAAAATCCACCCTTCTGGATTATCCCCACTAATTCGATCTAGCAACACCACAGCCATTGGAGTACGATCGATGAAAGCACCAATGTAATGTACTCGAATCTAGCAATAACTCTAACTCGTTTCTCAACTATATTAATTAGGCTAAAGATCAATTACAATTCCACCAAGTAAAGGCAACAACTCAAAAGGTAAAATCCCAAATAGAAATACAGAAATATTGAAAGTAAGAACTAGGATCGACTGACTGAAGAAGGATACGAGGAGCTAGACTTAGAGAAAGCAGGATGAGAGATATAGACTTTGCCTAAGCATGATTATAATATGCATAAACCTGTTTTTCTCTCACAAGTCTTTATTTATCAACCCGGATCTCACACATAGCCACTTAATCCAGTGTTGGGCTGATTTGCCAATACTGGTCTAGGCCCATTCATAACATGAACGCTCATGATAGTGCGAAGATATGGCTCTTTGGAATTGAAATGAGATGGGCGCTGGCAGAATATCAACTGGGAAATAAGCCATATTTTCCATTTAATGATACGGTGTTAAATTGTGCGTGAAAAGGCTACAATGTTATTGGGAGAATGTCAAAGCAAGTAAAAGTGTAAGTACCAAAGAGGTGGAGGTTGGAGGATGGCGAGTTGGTAGATTGCGTTTCTGTAGGGTAGGCCAAGATGCCAACCCATTAAATTTTGGTAAAAGGGTAAAATAGTAATTTAGTATTTTAAATTTGGGGGTTCATGCTTTTAAAGTAGTATAGATAGATAGATAAATGATCATAGACTATAATAGTATTTTCTTGCCTTTCTTTTGTGGCTATTTTTTTCCCTTAATGTTGTGATATATATAATCCTTCAAAAAAATTATCCTTTAAAGCATTATCTCCATTGTAACATCTAAAGTATACATTGTTTTTAGAGGCGAATCTAGGATTTTTTGAATATGAGTGCATCAAGTAAAATGTATTGAAGTGAGAATTGATCCTTAATCCTCAAAGTGAAAAGCTCAACATTTAACCATGTGGACCATTTAGACTTCTTGTAATACAGGTGCAAGAATGTAATATTATACAAAATGTTAAAAAATATACATATAAAATATCTAATTTTACGAAGAGACCACGGGTGCGGATGCCCTATTTTTTTGCTGTAAATTCGCCACTGATTGTTTTCAGCAATAAAATGATGCATAGTGTTTATGGACGGGCAAATTCTGCTATAGGTTTCAGGTAATACGAGTTGCAAAAATAATTTATTCTAAATTTGAACTCCCTCTTTAGATTAGAAATATTCTTCCTTCCGATCTTATCTATCTTATCAATATATTTGTCATAAATTGGTTATCAACTGTTGATTCAATCCGTATTAATTTTTTCTGTAAACTATCATTCTACATTATGTAAATTTTTGCTTTTCATCTATTGGATTTGAAAAATGAAAGGATTTAATGAAATTGTTGTTTGCATTATAAATTATATTTTTTTATAAATTCTATGAGATAATAATCTATGTATGTGATGGAAAATCATTGTTATTAATATCGTTTGGCTCTACTCCTCTCCCCAAACTCGCTTTGAAAAGGGAAAAAAGAAAGAGAAAAATTACAAGGAAATGAAAGATTTTATATATGTGTAGATGTAGTTATTTTTCTTCTATTATCTCTACCTTTATTTCTTCTACGTTATTTAATTTGCAGGTGTTTTTAAGTGGTATATACGTTCTTAGCCCCGTGGACCTTATCCCAGAAGGTAATGGTTGAATATTCTCTCTAAAAATCTCTATCATATTGTTCAGTTTATGACTACTCTTCTTCTCTTTTTGCAGTTTGGGTATAATAGGTTTACTAGATGATCTGATTATCATGTTCATCTGTTTCCTTCATGTTTGTGCTCTATATAGATAAGTTCTTATGTTTCGGCGTGGAGGTTCTTAAATGTTTGCATCACATGACAATTGCAAAAGATGAAAAAAAGATTGACAAACATTTTCTTGCTTCGTATTCAATCAGTGTTCAATGGCTGTTTGCTGGAAAATCAGTACTTTTACATGATTTAGTTTAGTGTACTTGTACAATTGCTAATATAGCTCAGTGTATAGTTACAGTCGATGGCACGGTATCATACTTGGAACATTGTATTTCTTTCATTAAATGAGATATTTCACCCAAAAACGAGCTACTGCTTACGCCCCAAAATTAGAAGCTACAGATGTTTAAATCCGATCTTCACCGTTGAAATGCAAGAGCTAGATTCTGAAAACTCTCAGTTCGAATTTGAGCATGATCCAACGGTTAACAAAGCGGAAAAATCTTTTTCAAGCGGACTGCGTGAGCAGAAAATTTCCCGAAGCAAAAACGAGATTTTTCTCTCTCTCAATCTCTAACACGGCTCTCTTAATTTTTCTCTCTTGTGTTTCTGAAAATAAGATCTAAATAAGCCTTATATATGCCACAAAAATATTGGACTCATGGGCTAAAGTGGGCTGGTCCAAATAAGACTTTTATTTATGAGCAACTTTCACATATAACAAATATAAAAATCATATTTATATGTTATAGCTATAGTTTACATAATTGCGCTCCATATCAAATTTTATGTTTGCTATAGAGCTTTTGATTTGTATAATTCGGTAGATACATCCAATTTTATACAAATTGTTCAGTTTTGTATAAATTCATTTATACATTGTATTTTGTTTAATAAAATCTGTATTTGTATAACTATAAGTGTATAGGACGAAAATATATGTATTTGTATTTGTATATACACTTTTCTCTCGCTTTATACAAACACAAACGCATTTTATACATTTTATACCGAAATGTATAAAATGGGTAATTGTATACCGAAAATGGCTAATTGTATACCAAATCAGATGACAAAAAAATGAGCTGTTTGCTGAGAATTACAAATAAAATAAACTATGACTATAACATTTAATTTGAATTAATAGTTTGTTATTTCATACAATTTTCCCTTTATTTATCCACATAGGAAGAGAAAAGAGATGTTAAACCCAACGATTTATTCACTTGTGACTAAAGGCAAAACAGTTAAAGTAAAGAAATTTCATGAAGAAACAACTCAACACTTCTCCATGACCACCATTCTTATTTATCTTTTTTCGCATAATTTTGGGCTTTTCTTCTAATTTTTTCTGCTCAATAACTAATTTTTAAAAAATCTAATAGTAATCTACATTTATTTGCATTTAAGACGATAGAAACAAAAAAAACCTTGAAGACCTTAATTTTTCTCCACAAATACCTCTTCTTCTCTTTATCTATTAATCAACTCTTCACCTTCTACTATAATTCTCCAATGAGTTATAATAATTATTATTATTAATTAAAAGTTGATTAATAAATAGAGAGAACTCATTGGAGAATCTTTTAGATTTATTATGACATCTTCTGTGGCTCTCTTTATTTATTTCAGATATATTTGGATCATTTTTCTCCTATGTAAAATGAACCTTACTCAATAGTCAGATTTTGATTAATGATGAAATATTGGAGAACCACATAAATGGATAAGTTGAATTGATTATGTGGTTTTTTTCATTGTGTACATTGAATCATATTCTTAAATACGATAATAAAATAAAATAACTAGTAGGCTCGATGGCTGGTATGTAAATAGTTTTTTTTTAAAAATATTTAGACAAATTAGTTGCTTCTCTTCTTCAACTAGACATGGTTATCCGTGGATGATAACTTTCACAAATATTGGTTGGGCGACAATTAATAAAAAGTTGGTAATATATACACACATATGTTGTTTAAACATTTACATTTGTGATTGCACCAAGTATGCGATTATCCTATTTACATTGCAAATACGACCCCAACATTTTTAAATAACTGTAATGATCCGGTTGATCATTTTTGTTTTTTTCGTAAAATCTACTGTGTTGCCCTCTCGATATGGACCCTGAGTCTTCTATGATTGAGTTTTGAAAGTTGGTTTTGGAATTTGAGTTAAAAGTTGATAAATTGCTAAGTTTGTACTTTAGAAAGGCTAAGTAGTTTAAAAGTGGTTTTGGAGCCTCTTGGAGTTTCGAGTATCGGAATGAAATTCAATCAATTTCATCAGTCCCAAAATATGGAATTCGGGCTGTGAGAGTTATCGGTTTCAGATTAGGAGTTTTCTTAAGGATTTGAGGTTTCAAGTTGTGAATTTTTTGAAATTTAGCTTTTGGGTTGAATTTTATCAACATTTGGGGTTCAAATGCTCAGATCATAATTTCTAAGAGTTCTGTTGGATTTGAGAGGAGGGGGGACTTCTTGATTTAGCCTTTTTAGGCGTTGAGTTATTTCTTGTGGTTTTAATGAATGTCGGATCAAGGAACCCTCACATTCATAATTTGATGGTTCCATTGAATTGGGAACGTCGAGTATAATTGATTTGCATATGTGGTTTGTGTTTACAGGGTTCCGAACGAATCCCAAGGATTATTTTAATGTTTTGAGTCTTCGCTATGCTTTCTGGTGTTCCATGCCTTGCTTTTGTGAAGTTCATGTCGCTTAAGCAACTGTCATGACCCAAGCCTAGGGCCTAGACGTGACATGGCGAATGAGGAACCCGAAGGAACCCCAAACATGCCTCTCAAACTTGTCATCACACTTCATCGGCCGCGGAAGTACATTCAACATTAAATAACGGGAATTAGAGACTAAGGGCAAACCATTTCAAAATAACATCATAGAATAAGAGTCAAACTCATTTACAAAATACTTGTCCAACGCACACCTCTACATACATAGATAGGACGGGGGACATGACATACTACCGGCTTCCCTCATAGTCAAAATACAATTGCAAGCTAAAGTCTCAAAACATAGGAGTAGGAAACACAACATAGCCCTCGAATCATTGAGGACTCACCAACAAACTCGGATAAGCACCGTACTAGCCACGTGGATGGAGAGAAGGATCAAGAGTAGCTCCGGTCCCTACATGGTGACATCATGTAGGCAAAATATGCGTTAGTACTTTGGAATGTACTAAGTATGCGGGTGCAATACAACAATAGACAAGGACACAATCGAAATGCAAGAAATAGTTCCATAGGCATAATGAATAACAATATGAGGATGCATGATCAAAGTGACGTCAAAACATGTTTAAGTAGATCTATACTAATAGTAGATATCATATGTGTGTGCATAATCCAACCAATTTATAACCCCAACTTAGGATGGGGGATGCCGCTCACACCCGACACACCTGGTGGCAAGGTATAAACCCCTCACATGGTTGATGTTGGTCACACCCCAAGCATCCTAGGTGGTGAGGTATAAACCCCTCACATGGTTGATGTTGGTCACACCCCAAGCATCCTAGGTGGTGGAAAGGGTGAGAGATTTTATGAGGATGAACCCTCCGGTCTTCCATGGTTCAAAGGTGGATGAGGACCCGCAAGAGTTCATCGATGAGGTATGCAAAATCTTGACCATTATAGATGTTGGTGCTTGTGAGAAGGCGGAGTTGGCAGCCTACCAACTCAAGGGGGTTGCTCAAATTTGGTTTGATCAATGGAAGGGTGAGAAAGGTAATGGCTATGTGGTGTTATGGGAGGAGTTTAAACTTGCTTTCCTTAATAGGTTCTTCCCTTTTGAGCTTAGGGAGGCAAAGTTGGTGGAGTTCATGAACTTGAAGCAAGGAGCTATGAGTGTGAGGGAGTATGCCCTCAAATTTGTCCAACTCTCCAAGTATGCACCTCACTTGGTGGCCGACTCTAGGTCGAGGATGAACAAATTTGTGATGGGTGTATCCGACTTGGTTAGTGAGGAGTGTCGGTCCGCTATGCTCATTGGAGATATGGATTTGTCTCGATTGATGACTTATGCCGAGCAAATGGAGGAGGAGAAATTGAGGAAGAAAAGGGGGCACGAGGCCAAGAGGGCCCGATTGGAGAATAGGTTCCCTAAGGGTGCTAGATTTCATCAAGGCCGAGGAAACCCTCATGTCAGCGGGGATTTGCTATCAATGTTCCTAGACCTCAAGGGGAAGGTGAAGTGGGTTCTATGGATGTATGCCCTAAGTGTGGGAGGAAGCATGGTGGTCCTTGCATGAAGGGTTCGGGTGCTTGCTTTGAATGTGGAGAAGTGGGTCACAAGAGGTTTGAGTGTCCCAAGATCCGCAACAATGTCCGAAATGCTAACACTACTCCTTTGGGTAGAGGTGCTTCTCAAAGTGGTGCCCCAAGGCACAATCAATTTTATGCTTTGCATGGTAGACAAGGTGTTAATGAGACTCCCGATGTGGTGACCGGTAAGTTGCAAATCTTTGATCTTGATGTTTATACTTTGATTGATCCGGTGCCACCCTTTCCTTTGTTACCCCCTTAGTTGCTAGAAAATTTCATGTCGAGTCGGAATTGTTGCATGAGTCATATGAAGTATCTACTCCCATTGGTGTCTCTATTGTTGCTAGAAAAGTGTATAGAAATTGTCCGATTTGCATATTGAATAAGTTGTTACCTTGTGATCTTGTTGAGTTGAACATGGTGGATTTTGATGTTATTCTTGGGATGGATTGGTTGCATGCATATTATGCTTCTATTGATTGTAGGACTCGTAAAGTCAAGTTCCGATTTCCTAACGAACTCGTCCTTGAGTGGGAGAGTCGGGATGTTGTGGTGAAGGGGAAATTCATTTCTTGCATTAAAGCCCATAGGTTGATTTTCAAAGGGTGCTTATACCATATTGTGAGAGTCAATGATGTGGAGTCTAAAGTCCCTCCTATTGAGTCTATTCCGGTTGTTAATGAGTTTCTAGATGTCTTCCCAAAAGACCTTCCCGGTCCCTCCCGAAAGGGAGATAGGTTTTGGTATAGACCTCCTTCCCGATACTCAACCTATTTCTATTCCCCCTTACCATATGGCCCCGGCGGAGTTGAAAGAGCAATTAAAAGATTTGTTGGAGAAAGGTTTATTAGACCTAGTCATTCTCCATGGGGTGCTCCGGTTTTGTTTGTGAAGAAGAAAGACGGGTCTCTTAGAATGTGTATTGATTATCGACAACTTAATAGGGTCACCGTCAAGAATAGGTACCCTCTTCCAAGGATTGACGATTTATTTGACCAATTGCATGGGGCTAGTCACTTCTCTAAGATTGATCTTCGGTCCGGGTATCATCAAGTGAAGGTGAAGGAGTATGATATTCCCAAGACGGCCTTTCGTACTAGGTATGGGCACTATGAGTTTGTGGTGATGTCTTTCGGGTTGACTAATGCTCCGGCTATCTTTATGGATTTGATGAATAGGGTCTTCAAACCCTACTTTGATTCTTTTGTGGTGGTGTTTATAGATGACATCTTGATTTATTCTCGGGGTGAGGAAGAGCACATGGGTCACTTGAGGGTTGTACTCCAAAGATTGAGGGAATAGAAGTGGTACGCTAAATATAAAAAGTGTGAGTTTTGGTTGAAGGAAGTTGCTTTCTTAGGCCATGTGGTGTCAGAGGATGGTATTAAGGTGGATCCTAAGAAGACCGATGTTATTAGGAATTGGCCTAGACCTTTGACCCCGTCGGATATAAGGAGTTTCTTGGGTTTAGCGGGTTATTATAGGAGATTTGTGGAAGGGTTTTCTTCTCTTGCTTTTCCTATGACTAAGTTGACTCAAAAGAAGGCTAAATTTGTGTGGTTGGATGAGTGTGAGGAAAGCTTCCAAACTTTGAAAGAAAGGCTTGTGTCCGATCCTATTTTGTCACTTCCGGATGGGTTAGAAGGTTTTGTTGTTTATTGTGATGCTTCCCGTATTGGTTTGGGTTGTGTGTTGATGCAAAGTGGTAAGGTTATAGCCTATGCTTCTAGGCAACTTAAGGTTCATGAAAAGAATTACCCAACCCATGATCTTGAATTGGCCGCCGTGGTTTTTGCTTTAAAGATTTGGCATCACTATTTGTATGGGGTGCATGTTGATACCTTCACCGACCATAAGAGTCTCCAATATGTGTTCACGCAAAAAGATCTTAACTTGAGACAAAGGAGGTGGTTAGAGTTCCTTAAGGATTATGATATGAGTGTTCACTATCATCCGGGAAAGCTAATGTGGTGGTGGATGCATTGAGTAGAGTGTCCATGGGTAGCTTGGCTCATGTGGAGGAAGGTAGTAAAGAGTTGGCTAAGGAGGTCCATCGGTTGGCCAAATTGGGAGTTAGGTTAGAAGGGGTGGATAGTGGAGGAGTAGTTGTTGTTGATGGTTCAAGGTCTTCCTTGGTTGATGAGGTGATAGCCAAGCAAGATCTTGATCCTTCTTTGGTGGAATTAAAGGCTTCGGTGAGTAGTGGTAAGGTGGAGGTTTTCTCCCAAGGGGGAAATGGTGCCCTTAGGTACCAAGGTAGATTATGTGTTCCTTGTGTGGATGGTGTGAGGGAAAGAATCCTTGATGAGGCTCATAATTCTTCTTATTCTATTCATCCAAGGTCAACAAAGATGTATAGAGACTTGAGGGATGTGTATTGGTGGGGTGGTATGAAGAAGGACATTGCAAAATTTGTTTCGGGTTGCCATAGTTGTCAACAAGTCAAGGCCGAACATCAAAGGCCGGGTGGCCTAACTCAAGACATTGAGATACCTACTTGAAAGTGGGAAGAAATCAACATGGATTTTGTAGTGGGCTTGCCCCAGACTAGAAGAGGTTTTGATTCGGTTTGGGTGGTGGTTGATCGGATGACAAAGTTGGCTCATTTCCTACCGGTTAAAACTACTTACGGGGCTGAAGAGTATGCCAAGTTGTACATTCATGAATTGGTAAGGTTGCATGGGATTCCCTTGTCTATCATCTCGGATCGTGGTGCCCAATTCACTTCTCACTTTTGGAAATCTTTCCAAAGGGGTCTTGATACAAAGGTAAAGCTTAGCACGGCCTTCCACCCTCAAACGGATGGCCAAGCCGAAAGAACAATTCAAACCTTGGAGGATATGCTTAGAGCTTGTGTCTTGAAGTTGAAAGGTAGTTGGGATGATCATCTTCCTTTGATTGAGTTTGCATACAACAATAGTTATCATTCTAGTATTGGTATGACTCCTTTTGAGGCACTTTATGGTAGACGGTGTAGATCACCGATTGGGTGGTTTGAAGTTGGAGAGGTGGCCTTGTTGGGTCCGGATCTGGTCATGGATGCTCTTGAGAAGGTAAGGATGATTAGGGAGAGGTTGAAAACAGCCCAAAGTCGTCAAAAGTCTTATGCCGATGTGAGGAGAAGGGATCTTGAATTCAAAGTGGGTGATTGGGTTTATTTGAAAGTTTCTCCAATGAAAGGTGTGGTTCGTTTTGGTAAAAGGGGAAGTTAAGTCCTAGGTATGTCGGTCCTTATGAGGTAATAAGAAGGGTTGGTAAAGTAGCCTATGAGTTGGGGTTGCCCAAGGAGATGGAATTAGTTTATCCGGTATTCCATGTATCGATGTTGAGGAAATGTGTTGGTGATCCTAACGCTATTGTACCTCTTGAGGTTGTGGGTGTTGTAGAAGATAATTTGACGTATGAAGAAGTCCCGATTTAAATCTTAGATAGACAAGTTAAGAGGTTGAGGAACAAAGAAGTGGCGTCCGTTAAGGTGCTTTGGAGAAATCAACAAGGGGAGAGTGCTACTTGGGAGGCCGAAGCGGACATGCAAGGATGTTATCCTTATTTATTCAACTCCACTCAAGCCTAAGGTATTAAATCAAGTCCTTTGTACTCCATTGAGTCTTACATTTCAGCCCCTAGATCATTCATGTGCATATATGTTTAAATTGATGAGTTATGGATGCTTTACACTAAGTTTTGAAATCTTGAAATGATGTTTAAATAAAATTTTTGCATTCATGTTGGGGCTGATATGTTCTTACTAAGTCTTGCCTTGTATGTCTCTTCCACATTCGGGGACGAATGTTCCCAAGGGGGAGATATTGAAACGACCCAAAAAGTTCCTAAAAATGTGCTTCGGAAGTTACCGGAAACTTGTTTTAGCTATATCTAAAAATTCGTTTCATTTTTTCAAAAATCCGACTTCATATTCTTGTTTAGGGGGTCAAATTGAGTGGGAAATGGGTCTAACCCAAATTTTAGAGCAACCGTATCAAA
This sequence comes from Solanum commersonii, assembly GCA_029007595.1. Taxonomy (NCBI): domain Eukaryota; kingdom Viridiplantae; phylum Streptophyta; class Magnoliopsida; order Solanales; family Solanaceae; genus Solanum; species Solanum commersonii. The sequence continues at coordinate 2,815,509 of JAJTWQ010000055.1, read as the reverse complement.
ATCCGAAATTTCCAAGTGAAGCCTTTTTCGAGGGTCTACTTTGGAGGGTCATATCTCCTAGCACACAAATAATTGGGTGGCCCATAACATATCCATGGAAAGCCCTTTGAGTTAGCTACCCAACGCACTTCGTTTCACCTCATTCGGAGTTCGGACGAAGAAGTTATGCCCATTTTCGTAAAATCCATCCGTGTAGGAAATGCAATTTCCAAAGAGCGAATTTACTGTTCATAAGCCTCATTTTTTTTCTAAGTGTTGGACCCGTTTTTTTTTCTCCAAGGACATATTTTATTTCCTATATAGCATTAATTCAATTCCCATCTCTAAAAAAAAATTCCCAAAATACCTCTCCCATACTTAGACACATTTTCTCTCAAGAACCCTAATCCAAAACCTTCCTCAAGATTGAAGAGATTCTTGCTCCAAGTTCCAAGCTTCCATTGAAGACACTCTCAAGACCTTCATAAAAATTCAAGGTATGTGGCGTTGAACTCATGGGTCCTTCCACCCATAGTGCATAGACTCTATTCTACTCACTAATTCATGGTTTAAGTTGAGATTCATAAATTAGTCTTGTTCCTTGTATAAATTTCCTGCACAGTGAATTCTAGCATGAAAAGTGGTTGTTTTGAGCATGTTGTGACTCTAGAACTTGAATCTAAACTTGGAATTGATGTGGAGATTTTTCATGTGGTCTTGTGGATGTTAAAAGGCGTTGTTGCAGGTTGTTCACTGGTTTTGCTGCATAATTACTACCCTATTTTCCATGCTCTTTGACCCCATTACATGCCTTCAAGGTGTTTGACAAAATGTCCAATTATGGAGAATTGATGAATTGATGCTTTAAGGCTTGAGTTATGAGATGTATGACATTCCAAAGATGTGTTGATGACAAACTAAGCTTGTGTATATGTTCATTCCATACATGAGATTGCATTAGAGCCTAATGTGAATTTTCTATATAAAGTGTTGCATGACCATGCCCGGTCCGGGGGAAAAGAACCGGATAACCATGTGAGAGGTTTATACCTCACCACCTAGGATGCTTGGGGTGTGACCAACATCAACCATGTGAGGGGTTTATACCTCACCACTTAGGTGAGGGGTTTATACCTCACCACCTAGGATGCTTGGGGTGTGACCAACATCAACCATGTGAGGGGTTTATACCTCATCACCTAGGATGCTTGGGGTGTGACCACTATCAACCAATTTATACCTCATCACCTAGGATGCTGGGGGGTTTCAACAATGTGAGGGGTTTATACCTTGCCACCAGGGTGTCCGGGTGTGAACGGCATCCCTCATCCTAAGTTGGGGTTATAGATTGGTTGGATTATGCACACACATATAATATCTACTATCAGTATAGATCTACTTAAACATGTTTTGACGTCACTTTGATCATGCATCCTCATATTGTTATTCATTATGCCTATGGAACTATTTCTTGCATTTCGATTGTGTCCTTGTCTATTGTTGTATTGCACCCCGCATACTTAGTACATTCCAAAGTACTAACACATATTTTGCCTACATGATGTCACCATGTAGGGACCGGAGCTACTCTTGATCTTTCTCTCCATCCACGTGGCTAGTACGGTGCTTATCCGAGTTTGTTGGTGAGTCCTCAATGATTCGAGGGCTATGTTATGTTTCCTACTCCTATGTTTTGAGACTTTAGTTTGCAATTATATTTTGACTATGAGGGGAGCCGGTAGTATGTCATGGCCCCCGTCCTATCTATGTATGTAGAGGTGTGCGTTGGACAAGTATTTTGTAAATGAGCTTGACTCTTATTCTATGATGTTATTTTGAAATGGTTTGCCCTTAGTCCCTAATTCCCGTTATTTAATGTTGAATGTACTTCCACGGCCGATGAAGTGTGATGACAAGTTTGAGAGGCTTGTTTGGGGTTCCTTCGGGTTCCTCATTCGTCATGTCACGTCTAGGCCCTAGGCTTGGGTCGTGACAGCAACCACCGCTTAAGCGAAAAACCTGTCTCTTAAGAGACCATCGCTTAAGAGAAACCCAAGCTTTTAGTGGGGTTCTCTTAAGCGAACCCTTGGTCGCTTTTGTGATACTTGGGAGGTTTTTGACCTTCCATTTTTCAGGGTTTAAGCACCAACTAGCCATTTTTGAGCTTGTGGAATCCTTGGTGGAGATTTCGGAAAGGTTTTCTTGTGCTAAATAATTTGGGTAAGCTTCTATGACCCTAAACCTTCATTTTCTTCTGATTATTTTTGGGTTTTAACATCAAAATATGAGATTTTGATTGGTGAATGATGAAGATTTTCAAGAACTCAAGTTGTAGCGACCCTTTTTAAAGAGACCTAACTTATACTTGCGACATTCAAAAGCGATTAACGAGGGCATACTAATTATAATCTAGTAAAGGGATTAGATTCATAATGACCTCTGAAAACTAATTTAAGCAAATAACCAACGAGCTTTTAATGTACATATATTATCCTCCCACTCAAGGATGAAGTAACAAGAATATTACAAGCTTCCGAGTAACAAAATCAACCTACTCATGCTTCACACAAACATTCGAAACAAATAGTAAATTTAGTATATTACAAGAATTGGGTTTACACACCCCAAAAAGATAAAAACGTGTAGCAATACTTATATTATAACCCATGGTGACATGACCAAATCAGCCCTCAAATTCTCATGTAAATATACAAAACATAGATTATGTACAAGTCCCAAGGTTTATACAAAATGTATATCATATGCAAATGTGATCTTCCTTAAAGATTTCAAAATCTCCATCTTCAATGGCCAACTTCAAGCATCCTCTCGATCATTCCCTATGATAGAAACAACTATCGCTAAGCATATAGCTTAGTGGTATACGAACTATGGGTGCGGAGACCTCAAATTCGTCAAGTTATCATTCTCAAGTAAAGGGCAGCATAATTAAACATAATAAATAAATCAAGTAAACAATATATAAAAAGTATCAAGTTCGATATTTAAAGATTCAAATGACAAGAACGCTTATAGCACAGTTTTCTAAGAGATTCAACAACAAGGCTCACCCAATATATACATCATGTTGTCACACCAAGCACAAGTAGGTATCAAGAAGGGTCAAAACTCAATAATCAAGAGAACCAAGAACCATATTAAAAATGGTTTTCTAGTTTGTACTTAAAATGGACAACTTCCATTCTAAAGACAGACTAAAAATCCAGAGTCAAGATGGTAAATGATCTGAATCAAGAGGCATGCCAAGAGTGACAAAGTCACAACCACAAGAAGGACAAGGTCCCAACAAGAGTGCCAAGTGATCAAACAATCCGTACAAGTGGGCGAGTTACTCAAGCGTCTTTAATGTATTAAAGAATACCAATACGACAATGCAAAGTGACAAAAGGTAACCAAGGTACCAAAGTAAACTTTCAGATATACCAACAAGTATAAATAGTACAAGCATAAGTTTATACACAAACCTCAATTCTTTAGCACAAAAACAGTCCAACATGACTTCACGGGTTTAAATCATAGACCAACCAGTGTATCAAAATCTTTAACTCGTACACGAGGATATACAACCTTAAAAAATGAATTCAATAACTTATTTAATTTCTAGTAGCTCAATAATGATGGCGTAACATAAGGTTATCATCACAAGTAAGCCTAGTCTGTACAAATACGACTATACTCCCAAAACAAATATTTTGCCCAATAAACGCACTACATGTCTCAACTTAGATTTGAAACAGAAAACAGCCAAAATAGAATTTATATCCTTTATAAAAGAAGTAGGTACATCTCTTAAGCGTTCAAATAATCAAGAATCACCGAACAATACGCTTTCTACAAAAAGATATAATCAAAACACTAATAGTTGAACTTACAGGATTTCTAATTCCAGAATCTGGACAGAACTTGTCATATGTTGCGTCCCTTATTTCGTATCCATAACAGCTAAATTAGAATTTTACATAACCACAAGAGTTGTAGGTCTACGAATTAGCATTCCAGAACATATTTATTCACTGTAAATTAAGTTCTTTTGAATGAGATATGCATAAAATACCAAACACTACCCAACTCAAAAGCAAATTTCGTCACTTACCAAAAGGAAGTGTGTGTGTGTGTCGGATTCCAGCCAAAAGGACTTAGTTTTCTCTTGATTTTGAAGAACAACTGTTTAGCTAATGTTATAATGTTCTTAGACTTGAGGGAAAACGAATAAAATCAAAGGAGGTGTAAAGAAATATAGCTACAAAAGTTATCCTTGTCACATGGGCAGATGTCACCAAAAGGGGCTGCCCAAACAAATAGATAGCTGCCCAAAAAGCATACATATATAACTATATTTATTTACTTTATACCCACACTTCCAATGTATAAGTAAGTATAATTACACAAATACCCCCATATAATACCTTAATTTACGATAACAATTTATGCTAAGCAAGTTCGCAAATCACAACATTTCTAGTTCCAAAAATGAGAATAAAACATATTCTAGTAATTACGAGATGATGTAACGACATGCGACTATTTGTTTAAGCATTTAGGGTTGTTACAACTCTCTTCTCGTTAAAGAAATTTTATCTCGAAATGTAGCTTAATCTAGTCTCGAAACAAGCACGGATACTGGGTTCTCATGTCTTCTTCTCTTTCCCAGGTAGCTTCTTTTCCAGAATAGTTCCTCCAAAGTACCTTTACTAAAGGGATTCTCTTGTTCCTAAGTTGCTTTACTTCTCAAGCTTGAATTAGGATAGGTTCTTTATTATACGTCAAGTCAGGATTAGCCTCAATAGATTCAACTGGAAGAACATGAGATGGATCAGAACGATATCTTCTAAGCATAAAAACATGGAAAACATTGTGGATCTTGTCTAACTAAGGTGGCAAAGACAATTTATATGCAACTGGTCCAACCCTTTCAAGTATCTCATAAGGTCCGATAAATCGGGGACTAAGTTTTCCTTTTTGGCCAAATCTCATAATCTTTTTCCATGGAGACACCTTTTAGAATACTTTATCTCTAACTTGATATTCATTGTCTCACCTTTTAAGATCAGGGTACGACTTTTGTCTATGCAAAGAAATTTTTATACGATCTTTGATAATATTTACCTTGTCCTCTATTTGTTGCACAATTTCAGGACCAACAACCTTTCTTTCACCAACTTCACTCTAACAAAGAGGGGTCCGACATTTTCTTCCGTATAAGGCTTCATAGGGTGGCATTCCAATACTCGATTGGTAACTGTTATTGTAAGCAAATTCTATCAAAGATAAGTGTTTGTCCTAACTACCCTCAAACTCCATAATCCAAGCTCGAAGCATATCCTCCAAAATTTGTATCACTCTTTCCGACTGGCCGTCTGTTTGAGGATGGAACGAAGTGCTAAACCTCAACTTAGTACCCAAAGCATCCTACAAGCTACCCCAAAATCTAGATGTAAACCTTCGGTCCCGGTTTGATACAATAGACACAGGGATCCCATGTAGTCTTACAATCTCATTAATATACAACTCGACTAAATGCTCAAGTAACTAATCCATCCTGATTGCTAAGAAGTGAGCACTCTTGGTTAGTCTGTCCACAATCACCCATATTGCATCATGATTTCTCTGAGTGCGAGGAAGTCTAGAAACAAAGTCCATAGTTATTCTCTCCCATTTCCATTCCGGCATCGACAAGGGTTGTAGTAAAGCCACTAGGACTTGATGTTCTACCTTTACTTGTTAACAAACCAAACATTTTGAGACGAACTCCGCAATGTCTCTCTTCATACCATTCCACCAATAATTTTCGTTGATGGTCTGGTACATCTTTGTACCTCCAGGATGCATTGCATATGGTGAAGTATGTGCTTCATTCAATATTTCTCTCCTCAATTTGTCATCATTAGGGACACATAACCTATTTTGATAAAATAAGCCACCATCCTCCGTAAATGTAAAATCAAGTTTTTCCCCACTTTGAACTTCTCTGGTCAATTTTACAAGTTTCTCATCTAGCATTTGTGCTTTTTTCACCTGTTCAAGTAATATTGGCTTTACTTGTAAATTAGCAATAGCTGAACCATCTGAATCAAGTGTAAAACAAACATTCATGGCTCTTAACTCAAGAAGCAAGGGTAAAGGCACAAAGAAATGATTACAAAGGATTTTCGACTTAAGGCATCTGCAACCACATTGGCTTTACGTGGATGATAATCAATCGTGCAGTCATAATCCTTGATGAGTTCAAGCCATCTACGTTGTCGAAGGTTTAGCTCCTTTTGAGTGCCCAAGTACTTTAAGCTCTTGTGATCAGTGAAGATATGACATTTCTCTCCACATAAAAAATGCCGCCATATTTTTAAAGCAAACACTATAGCAGCATGTTCAAGATCATGAGCAGGATAATTTAATTCATGTGGTTTTAATTCCCGAGAGGCATAAGAAATTATCTTCCCTTCTTGCATCAAAATGCATCCGAGACCATTATGAGAAGCATCACTGTATACTACATACTCCTTCCCTTCAATTGGTAGAGTAAGTATAGGCGCTTGAGTCAACAAGGATTTGAGAGTTTCAAAGCTCTCTTGACATTTGTCATCCCAAATAAACTTTACTTCCTTCTGCAAGAGCTTAGTCAAAGGAGAGGCGATAATGGAAAAACCTTTCACAAATCTTCAGTAGTATCCTGCTAAGCCCAAGAAACTTCTTACCTCAGTCGGACTTTTGGGAGGTCTCCATTCAACAACTGCTTATATTTTACTAGGATCCACCTTCACACCTTCAGTTGATACAACATGTCCTAGAAAAGCTACTTCATCATGCCAAAATCCACACTTGGAAAGTTTAGCATAAAGTTGTTTCTCCTTCAAACTTTTCAAAATAATCCGGAGGTGTTTATCATGGTCTTCACTACTTCTGGAAAATATTAAAATATCATCTATAAAGACAACCACAAACTAATCAAGATAAGGCTTGAATACCCGATTCATTAGATCCATGCATACCGCAGAAGCATTTGTCAATCCGAATGGCATCATCAAATATTCATAATGACCATATCGAGTTCTAAAAGCAGTTTTAGGAATATCTTTCTCTCTAACATGCAGTTGGTGATATCCAGACCTTGAATCAATTTTTGAGAATGCTTTAGCACCTTTAAGTTGGTCAAACAAATCATCAATTCTTGGTAGTGGATATCTATTCTTGATTGTTATTCTATTCAGTTGTCTATAGTCAATACAAAGCCTAAGAGTGCCATCTTTCTTCTTTACGAATAAAACAGGGGCTCCCCAAAGAGAAACACTAGGTCGAATAAAATCTTTCTCAAGTAGTTCTTGCAATTGAGCTTTCAATTCTCTTAACTGTGCTGGAGCCATTTTGTAAGGGGTGATTGAAATAGGAGTAGATCTAGGAATAAGCTCGATTGGAAATTCAACCTCTCTTTCCTGGGGCAATCCCGAAAGGTTTTCTGGAAATATTTCTGGAAAATCACATACATCAGGTATGTCCTTGATACAAGGACTCTTCAACTGTGTATCAACTATGTGAGCAAGGTATGCCCCACAACCTTGACGCATCAACTTTCTTGCCAAGGCCGCAGAAATAAAACTAGATGTCACTGATCTTTCACCTTTTACAATGATGTGTGAAAATGTAGGATCTTTAAAAGTCACATGCTTAGACCTACAATCTACCACCATATGATATTTATAAAGCCAATTCATCCCGATAATAACATCACAATCCTTGAAGGGCATTTCAATTAAATCAGCAGGAAGGAGTAGGTTTTAAATCACAAAGGGACAATCTTGGTAAACTTGATTACACACAACTTGATAACCCAAAGGACTTTCAACCAGCACATCGTATTTAAGTCTCACAGATTTCACATTTTCAGGAAGAACAAGTGATGAACAAATATAGGAATGTGTAGAAGCAGGATCAAATAATGTAAACACATATAAGCCAAATAAGTGAAATTTACCGATAACCACGTCTTGTCCATCTTGATCATCCCTCTGCCTCATAGCATAAGCATGTGCAGTAGCCCTTTGCCCACTAGCTTGATTAACTCCACTTGTACCTGCTGCCTGGGTGTTTTTAGGTCTTGCACCTCTATTAGTTTGAGAAGGATTGACAAAAGGCTTATGAACTGAGCCTTCAGTTCTCAACGATAGGGGATTATTAGGATTAGGACAATCCTTCACTTTATGATCAAAGCTCCCACAATTGAAACATGCACCAAAAGCTCTCCTGCAAGTACCATAATGATTCTTTCCACATTATGGAAAAGTGGGAACGCGAGGCTTGCCTTTACCATAATTTGGAGTGCTAGCTGTAGAAAATTCTGATCTGTTTTGCCTTGGTTGAGGTGTCTTGTTATCACTACCAGCCTTAGAATTATCAAACCTTTCCCTTTTAGATAGACCCCCAAAACCTAGTCTAGGCTTTCAGAATTTGTTTTCATTTCTACTAGCTTCTTCTTTATCAAGTCGTTCCCAAGTAAAAGCAGTAGACACTAACTTACAAAATTTCTCATGTTGCAGGATCGCCACATTCTGCCTAATGGAATCATTTAAACCATCTTCAAACTTCCTGCACTTGTCTTTTTCCTCTTTAATAATACCACCAACATAGCAAGAGAGCCTTAGAAACGTCTGTTCGTATTCAGCAATAGACATGCCTCGTTGCCTTAGATTCAAAAACTCCTTTTTCTTTGCATCACAATAAGCAGGTGGGATATATACTTCATACGAAATTCCTTAAGAAAATCATCCCAAGTAAGAACATGAGGTTTTACCTTGGCATTCGGAACACTTACCCACCAATCGTCAGCATCATTTTGTAATAGTGAAATAGCATACTTAAATTTTGCAACATCTGTACACTCTAACTGCTTAAATATCCTCTCCATCCGATCAAGCCATTGTTCAGCATCAGTGGGATCAACAATGCCTTCAAAATCCACTCCACCCATTTTCCTCATTTTATCAAAGTTAATCCCATGGGGATCATGCATCGATTCAGCCATGTGGGGGAAAAATTCAGCCATTTGTTGAAAATGAGGATTCATGGTTTGAGTACCATGACTCATTTGAGGATGTGGACCATCTCTTACACCCTGATGGTTTTCCACTTTAGAACCACTAGTGTGGGGAACATACTGATTCGAGATATATTCTCCAACCCTTTCCAGTGCATGAGGTTGGGAAACAGAGGATGTCGAACCTTCACGAGCAGCTTCCATAGGCCGGTCAGAAAAAGTGGCCATGATTTAATTCCTTCAAAAGGAAAGATCACATTGCATTAGGGATATGTACTTGATACATATGCACTCTACATGTGATAAAACCATTATAAACCATGTAATTGACCAAATAATACAAATAGAACCTTTTTCGAAAGTGAACAAGTATACAAGTAATTCAAATCAAAATTCCTAGAACCACAAACCTATGCTCTGATACCAACACTTGTAGCGGCCCTTTTTAAAGAGACCTAACTTAAAATTGCGACATACCAAAGCGATTAACGAGGGCATACTGATTAAAATCTAGTAGAGGGGTTAGATTCATAATGACCTCCGAAAAGTAATTTAAGTAAATAACCGACGAGCTTTTTATGTACATATATTATCCTCCCACTCAAGGATGAAGAAACAAGAATATTACAAGCTTTCGAGTAACGAAATCAGCCTACTCATGCTTCACACAAACATTTGAAACAAATAGTAAATTTAGTATATTACAAGACTTGGGTTTACACACCCCAAAAAGATAAAAACGTATAACGATACTTATATTACAACCCATGGTGACATGACCAAATCAGCCCTCAAATTCTCATGTAAATATATAAAACATAGATTATGTACAAGTCCCAAGGTTTATACAAAATGTATATGCCTATATGCAAATGTGATCTTCCTTAAAGCTTTCAAAATCTCCATCTTGAATGGCCAACTTCAAGCATCTTCTCGATCATTCCCTATGATAGAAACAACTATCGCTAAGCATATAGCTTAGTGGTATAAGAACTATGGGTTCGGAGACCTCAAATTCGCCAAGTTATCATTTTCAAGTAAAGGGTAGCATAATTGAACATAATAAATAAATCAAGTAAACAATATATAAAGAGTATCAACTTCGATATTTAAAGATCCAAATGACAAGAACGCTTATAGCACAGTTTTCCAAGAGATTCAACAACAAGGCTCACCCAATATATACATCATGTTGTCACACCAAGCACAAGCAGGTAAAAAGAGGGGTCAAAACTCAATAATTAAGAGAATCAAGAACCATATTAAAAATGGCTTTCAAGTTCGTACTTAAAATGGACAACTTCCATTCTTAAGACGGACTAAAAATCTAGAGTCAAGATGGTAAATGATTCGAATCAAGAGGCATGCCAAGAGTTACAAAGTCACAGCCACAAGAAGGACATGGTCCCAACAAGAGTGACAAGTGATCAAACAATCCGTACAAGTGGGCGAGTTACACAAGCTTCTTTAATGTATTAAAGAATACCAATACGACAATGCAAAGTGACAAGAGGTAACCAAGGTGCCAAAGTAAACTTTCAGATATACCAGCAGGTATAAAGAGTGCAAGTATAAATTTATACACAAACCTCAGTTCTTTAGCACAAAAACAGTCCAACACGACTTCACGAGTTCAAATCATAGACCAACCAGCGTATCAAAATCTTCAACTCGTACACGAGGATATACAACCTTAAAAAATGAATTCAATAACTTATTTAATTTCTAGTAGCTCAATAATAGTGGCGTAACACAAGGTTATCATCACAAGTAAGCCTAGCCTGTACAAATACGACTGTACTCCCAAAACAAATATTTTGCCCAATAAACGCACTACATGTCACAACTTAGATTTGAAACAGAAAACGACCAAAATGGAATTTATATCCTTCATAAAATATGTAGGTACATCTCATAAGCTTGCAAATAATCAAGAATCACCGCAAAATATGCTTTGTACAAAAAGATATAATCAAAACACTAACAGTTGAACGTACATGATTTCTAATTCCTGAATCTGGACAGAACTTGTCATATGTTGCATCCCTTATTTCGTATCCATAACAGCTAAATTAGAATTTTACATAACCACAAGAGTTGTAGGTCTACGAATTAGCTTTCCAAAACATATTTATTCACTGTAAACTAAGTTCTTTTGAATGAGATATGTATAAAATACAAAACACTACCCAACTCAAAAACAGATTTCATCACTTACCAAAAGGAAGTGTGTGTGTGTTGGATTCCAGCCAAAAAGGACTTAGTTTTTCTCTTGATTTTGAAGAACAACTGTTTAGCTTATGTTATAATGTTCTTAGACTTGAGGGAAAACAAATTAATTCAAAGGAGGTGTAAAGATATATAGCTACAAAAGGTATCCTTGTCCTATGGGCAGATGTCACCAAAAGTGGCTGCCCAAACAAATAGATGGCTGCCCAAAAAGCATACATATATAACTATATTTATGTACTTTATACCCACACTTCCAATGTATAAGTAAGTATAATTAGATAATTACGCAAATACCCCCATATAATACCTTAATTTATGATAACAATTTATGCTAAGCAAGTTCGCAAATCACAACATTTTAAATTTCAAAAATGTGAATAAAACATATTTTAGTAATTATGAGATGATGTAATGACATGCTACTATTTGTTTAAGCATTTAGGGGTGTTACACAAGTTCTTAACTAAAATGGAGATTTTGAACTGTTTTTAATCCTTTTTTGAAATGATGATTCTTCCCCATGAGTCCCTAAAGCCTTGATGAATATTTTCCAGTATTTCATTTCGAATTCAAACCTTATTTTTGGAATTGAGTTTTGTGTTGATTGACCCACTTTTCAAGAGATTGATGTGGGTATTGTTGTTTCTGGAAAGTGATTGTGAATACTTGCTCGTGTATAGATTGAGTGGCTTTGGAAGTGATTCGGAAGGGGAAGACTCAATTCTTGAAGTGATTATTCATTGATTAAAGGAAAATGATCTCCTAAACCTTGTATTCTAGTAAAATTAGTGTACTTCCTTTGTTGCTTCTGTATTGGGAGTAATGGGGATGAGGTTAAGGGTTTAACTGTCCACTTGATATATCAAAATGAATAAAAAGGAGCTAGAATGAAAAAGATTATGTGATGAACATGATGATGTGAATTGCTTGATTGATGAAATGCATGAAAGCATGAATGTGAACTTGAATTGTATGATTTGTTATCTATTCCGTGTAGTATGATATTTCTTGTGTGTATTGATCGTTGAACACCGTGATGAGAGATGTGATGATTTATGATGCCGAGGTCTTTGTTGGTGAGTGTTGTGATCGCGAGGTCATTATTGGCATGAGTTTATAAATCCGACGGGAAATGATTTCGACTACTGATATGATATAAAGTCGATGGGAAATGGTTTTGGGTAGTGATTTGATATAAAGTCGATGGGAAATGGTTCCGACTAGTGATATTATGCCGATGAGAAATGGTTATGGCAAGATATTTATTATTGTCAGTTGATGCATTTGATGTTTATGCGTGACTTGCTTGTTACTTGAGATTGATGTACTTGTTGTGTGTGACTGAACTACTTGACTTACTTGATTCGTTTGATTATTGATTGTGACTGTTGAAATGTTGATATTGGGCCTTTTGAGCCGTGTATTGTAGAATTGCTAGGTTGAGCTGATTTCTATGCAGGTTATAGTTTGAGGAGATTTGGTTGTAGTGTAAAGGATACTCAATTTCTATTTGGATGCCTTGTTTACTAGATTGCTTGCTGAGTACCATGTTGTTGGTACTCACTCTTTCCTTCTACACTTGTGTAGGTTTCGAGCACAGTGTATAGTAACCGTCCTTCTTCTCTTACTTTTCGAGGCTTGTCAAAGGACTATCGAGAGGTAACTACTTGTCATCCCAACAAACCCTCTTTTCCTTTTCTTTAAGCTTTAGGCTATTTGAGAATCAAAGAGTGAGACTTGTACTTATTTATTAATCCCGTATTTTATGTATTTAGTGGGTTTGTACATGTGACTACTAGATTTTGAGGATTTTAATAGAAAGAAAAAGTTTTTTCGCTTTATTATTTTCTACATTTCTTTCGTTTCGTTAGGTTGAGGTTGCCTTGTCTTGGTTATAATAAATAAGTGTCATCACGTCTATTTATTTGGCTCATGACAATAACAATAATAATAATTCTTGACATTAGATATGATTGACTATTAGTATCTGGCATGTAGCTAGAAATATTGCAATTCAAGAATTCCTTTTTCGTAAAGTAATCAAAAAAAGGAATTATGACATTAATGAATTTTTTGAAATTAATTATTACTCTTTTTAGGGTACATTCTTTTTAGTATATCCTATAGCCTAATTTACCTTGAAATCATTTATTGTTATCCTCATCTCTCTCCTTCTTCTCCAACCCCTCATCCCCCTCCTCCTTCAACCCCTCATTTTTCTCCAATGAGATGGCTTCTTCGATGAACAAAACAACAAATAACAACCACCCCAAATCTCATTTTTTTTCGTTTTCACCTACACACACCACCACCAAATAGATCAAACAACATTAAACAACACAATAACCAAATCAAAAAATTTTAAGAAAAAATTAGGAGCTCCAACGATCTCCATGAAAGTTGGCGATGTCCAATCTCTATTCTCATTTCTCTTTTATATTCATTTTTAATTTATTTTTAAATTTATAACTATTAGAACCAAAGAAGATATGTAGTATCTATATTGGTTGCATAAGTAGAAGTGAAGAACATAAAATTGGTGGTGTTGTTAAATTTGAACAGAACTTCGATTGTGTTTATTGCTCCGGTGAGCTTCATGAAAACCATCATTTGATCTGATCACAAAACACTGTCCAAGGCTCAGATCTAGAGATGGTATTTGGAATGAAAAAATGGAGAAAAGGGAGTTTGGTGGCTGCGAGTGGACTATGTGGTGATTTGTTTTGAGATTGACTTGACCTACTGATAGTCTAATGGTGCCGAATCACCGGTGAAGAAGAGGTACACCTTTTAAAAGTTGTATTACAATTGAATTAAAAGTGCATTAAATATGAATGATAATAGTAACACAATTCGAATTCATTATTATACATTGTTATGAATTCGATTATTGTTATCTCAACAAATATAGTACATTATAACAATATAAATTAATTAAATTTGTACTGAAATATTTGTAATTGATCAAACATAATACTTATAATACATTAGTATTAGAAATGTTTTAGTTAAATATTCACAATGTGCATTGAAACATCCCTATAATAATGTATTATATATTGAATTCAAAATGTATAATAATTTTTTTAATTTTTTCTCTCTTATTAACGATGTTAAAATATGTTATTGTATTAAAAATATATTAGTTATATATTCACCAAGTTCATTAATAAATTCTTATAATGTGTATAATGTATTGAATTTAAAATGTATTACAGTTGTGATTTATATTTATTTCTTTCATAAATGACGTAATTTTTCTTTTCATAGTTTCATAGCTACAAAAGAAATGTTAGTTTCACCAAATGTAGAATAATTGAAATATAAAGAGGAGTTATTTCCCCGAACAATCACCCATGTTTGGGAAATTGTCTAGAAATATCACTTGTTTCCCCAAAATATGTTTGACACAATAAAAATATATTTCTCTCTCCATATGGGATGACACGTCATATTAATAATTTTTTAACAATTCTTTTTAACTCTTTTAAATCATCCATATTTTTTACCCAATAAAAACGATTGCTTTTTCATATATATTTTTTAAAAAGGAATTTTTATAGTTGTTAAAATGTCATGTCATATTTTGAACTCTGTTTATTAAATTTATTTTTATTTATTTATTTATTATATTAAAAATAAATTTGCCTATGTATTTATCTATTTTATTATATCAATAGAATGATGAAAATGTATTTTATTTTTACTTTTAGTATTAACTATTTATTCTAAATTATTTCTCATTTTATAGTTGTTTACTTTAGCATATTAAGAGATCGAAAATGTATTTTCTATTATTACATTTAACATTAACTATTATCCTAAATCATTTACCAAATCATGCATTGTTTAAGTTCTCACCAAGGAAGAAAACATATTTGACTAAGTAAATTTGTAGGCAGAGGAAAAAAAAATAATAGTAGTATCAACCGAGAAGAAAATCCAAGTAGAAAATGGTGACCACAACATTGAACTTGTATAGCTCGAAAAATCAAATAAATTAAATGCTTACAGACTTAAAGTGATAAAACTAGACTATCACCATTGTCATTTTCATTCGCTAAACAATTCCATGTTGAACACTTAACTATCCTTCAAGGGGTGAACTCCAACTATAATGATTCAGAAAGAAATCTGTTGGATTGTCACAACAAATCTAATCCAAATATAGAAGAGTAACTGGTAAATATTTCTCATATCATTTGCTACAAATAAATAAAGGTAATAGAAACATAGCACTTAACATAGACAAAAAACTGTGAGTAAATCATACAGAATATACTTTAACATTTAATTGATTTAGAAAATTAAGTTAACTTGAGATGGACAACAGGTAGATGTGGTTGATCAAGTCGAAACTTGCGAAGAAAATACTAACTTAAAAATGTAAATTTTGATGTAATGTTGGACAACTCTTGAGACAAAATCTTGGCCTTCTCTAACTAGGTTAAATGTTCGAAAACTCTTGAGACAAAATCCTGGCCTTCTTTAACTACGTCAAATGTTGGACAACTCTTCAGACAAAATCAAATCACCTCATCTTTTACCTTAATTAATCAATGAAAGAACTAAATTTGCAACCAAAATTAATATACGAGTGCAGTTTAGGAATGGTAAGCAAGAGCAGATTTTATAATATAACTCTCAGTCTAATCGAACCCATTAACTTATGTTGTATATATGTGTTGATAACACATTATGTAGGTACAAATTAGATTGATACAAACAATATGTTCCAAACTCATAAAATGGAACTTACAATACTTAAGTGAACTAAAAAATATCTAAAATCCATCTTCGCTTTTGGCTGTTCCTAAGTTAGTTTTGTAACACCCCGCTATTTGAAAGAGCTAAACTTAGAAAAAACCATTTTTGGAAATAATCAAATTTGGAAAGTTTGACAAAGTTAAGATAAATTTGAGTTTTGGGTCAACTTCAAACGACCATAACTCCTATCTCAGAATGAGTTAGGTGTGCTACTAGATACCGTAGGAAAGATCTTGGAAATATCTTTCCAACACAAATGATTTTTTGCAATTTTGAGTTAGTATGAGGGAGATATGCCCATTTGATGTTAAGCTGTCTAGATAAGGAAAGTCAAAACCAGATTTTTGGAGGGTACTTTGGTCTTTTCACTACCCTATTATTTAAATTCGTTTTTGGTAATCACTTAGGGGTCTAAATAGAATTAGATCAGTTTACGCTTTCACAAATTAAGTTAGGGTTTTGAGAGAAGAGAATAGAAGAGGAGAAAAGAGGAGAAGAAGCTTAGAATTGTCGCGTTCTTGAGGAATTGGTTGCATATTTCGCCAAGGATTCAATCCTACGAGGTATGTGAGTTCACACAGCATTGGGTTCGTTCACCCACACGACAAACATGTTTAATTAAGCATGAATTCTTCCTAAAAAGTTGTAAGTTTGAATGTTCTTGATGTATGTTTCTTGAATTTACTTTCGTTCTTGAATTGGGATGAGATTGAAGAGTTTCTTGAGTTATAAAGTCGATTACTAGAGTTGTTTGAGTTAGATTCTTGTGTACATAAACTAGTATCTGAACTAAAGAGAATTGGAGAAAAAAAAATCAAACTTAGGCGAATTGGGGTTAGAAAATGAAGAAGGAAAAAGTCAGGAAAATCTGGTGCCCCAGTCCGCCATGCGGACCTGCCCCACTATTTCATAGAAATTTTCTTCACAGAACGGAGCGGTCATGGACCATTCTGCCTTAAAATTTATTTGGTGACCAAATAGTTAAATGCATTTCCACGTCGCGGACTAGCTTCCAGATAGTAATTTCTTGATCATTTCTCATGTTTAGCTATTTAAAAACACTCCTAAACATTATGAGATCTTTCCTATTACAAATCACAATTCTTAAATCCATAAATTCAAATTCAAGGAAAGTTAAGAGCCAAGTCAAGAGAAGTTCATAGAGTCTTCCAAAAGCCTTTTACAAATGTTTTAACTTTGTTTGAAGGCTTAAGTTTTGAATTGAGTAAAGAGTAAAGATTGAAGTCGTTTCTTCAAAAGAGTATATCGGGACTATGTATTCCGAAAGAGTAAATGCTTTCACAATTACGCAAGAGAAAAAACTTTGATTTCCAAGAGAGCCTTTGAGCTAAATTTTGAGCAATTATCTCAAACCACAGAAAGAAGTTATGTTTTTAAACATAAAGAGCTAGTATATTTTGGGAGTAGTAGTGAGCACCGATAAAGGGGAGAGTTCAGACAACTCTCAGCCTCGATAAACCATGTAGCCATCATGGGTAGAAAAGGGTCATACTTTTTAGATGATACCTTGAGTGCTTTTTAGCATAGCTTAGTGGGTCCACTTAGTGAGTTAGGTTTTATGCCCTTGGCAAGGTATAGGACAGCCCTGGCAGCGTGAGACAAAATGTTGTATTATCACATAACTCTTAAGTGATGGTTATCGGTTAGGGAAGCTCCCACAACAGTAAATTGTAATTTTATATACATCTAGAGTTCATTTGTATCTTTGCATAAATTCAGAGTTGTTATTATATTTCTAAATACACAGTGTTTTTATGCATGTTTTCAAAGCTTTTCTTTATAATGCATTTACATTATTGCTTTATATTGAAATGAGTTAAGTTGAGTTGAGCCCAGGTATGTTCTTTATTTCCTGTTAATCTTATGTGTTGTGTTAGAATTCCCCTCCCATGCTCGTATATTCAATGTACTGATGCTAGTTGTCTTGCATCATAATGTGATGCTGATACAGGTAACCAGGATCAGCATCCAGCGCTTCATTGTTCCAGTTTAGCATTGAGAGTCTTATGGTGAGCCTCTTTGCTTTCCGGAGGATCCCTATTTGCATTATTTTACTAGTTTTTCAGTTGTTAAGATGATCAGGGGTCTTGTCCTGACATCCCTCAGAGTTTTAGAGGCTTCATAGATAGTTAGTAAGTTCATTGTCATTATCTTGTTATTGGCTTATGTTGAACATTGAGTTGCCATTTTGTCTAGTTGAATGTTCTTTCAAGACATTCTAAGTTTATTTCATGAGTTCACCTTTTGAGACTATTTCCTTGTTATTTAGGTCTTCTGCTGAGTAGTAAGCCAGGCCAAGGGTTTGCTTGGGGCAAGCAATGGTTCTCGAGTGCCGGCAACATCCGGGGTATAGGTTCGGGACGTGACAAACTTGGTATCAGAGCACAGAGTTCAAGAATTCTAAGGAGTCTATGAAGCCATGTCTGTAGATATTTTAGGAACTATCTCACTTTTTTCATACTCATTTCGTGTGATAGAGTGTACTTCTATAAAAGGGCCTTTTTAAATCGTGCTTGCGTGTAACCGATTGTGAGCTGGGCTTTGTTTGAGGAGGGCATATTAGGGCATTTCTTTCCCCATGAGCTAAGAGAAGCAAAGGTAAGAGAATTCCTTACCCTTAAGCAGGAAACTATGAGTGTCCATGAGTACAGTATGAAGTTCACACAACTTTCCCTCTATGCTCTGAAGATGGTTTCTGACATGAGAAGTAGGATGAGTTTATTCGTTATGGGGTTGTCTAGACTTTCAAGCAAGGAAGGAAATACAACTATGCTGATAGGGGATATGGACATAGCAAGGGTGATGATCCATGTGTAACAGGTTGAGGAGGACAAGCTAAGGGATATGGAAGAGTTTAAGAATAAAAGAGCTAACACATCAGGAGATGAGTCCGGCTAGGAAAAGGGTAATGCAAACTGGTCTTCTTTCCAACATAAACAGAAAGGACCTGCTCCATTATTTGCTAGTGCACCTTGCACCAAAGAACAGAACTGAGTGCAATAGTCAGAATTTCAAGGCTAAACCTGCCTATTCTCAAGGTAGTATGGCACAAGGGGGTAGTAAGCCTCCTGCATGTTCTAACTGTGGTAGGAACCACTCAGGTTTGTGATGGCTCCACTGGTTGTTTCAAGTGTGGTCAGAATGGGCATTTTATGAGAGAGTGTCCCAAGAACAAGCAGGGAAATGATAATGGGGGCAATAGAGCCCAGTCTTCTTCAGTTGCTCCACCAAACATAGCTGCATCTAGAGGAGCTACAGTAGGGGCAGGCGGAGTAGGAAACCGTCTTTATGCTATCACTAGTCGCTAAGAGCAAGAGGATTCACCAGATGTTATCACTGGTATGATCCAAGTCTTTAACTTTGATGTTTATGCTTTGATAGATCTAGGAGCGAGTTTATATTTTGTACTCTTTATGTTTCTATGAATTTTGATGTTCTTCTTGAGCAACTTCTTGAGCCCTTCAGTGTTTCTACACCTGTTGGTGGGTCTATTCTAGCAGAGAGAGTCTATCGTGATTGTACCATTTTCGTCAATCATAAGAGCACCATGGCTGACTTAGTTAAGTTAGATATGGTAGCTTTTGAAGTCATTCTAGGTATGCACTGACTTCATGGCTATTATGCATCAATAGATTGTAGAACTTGAGTAGTCAAGTTCCAATTTCCCAATGAACCATTTATAGAGTGGAAGAGTAGTTCAGCAGTTCCTAAGGGTCATTTTATTTCGTTCCTTAAGGCGAGGAAGTTAGTTTCTAAAGGTTGTGTCTATCACTTAGTCTGAGTTGATGACTCTAGTTTTGAGATACCTCCTATTCAATCAGTTTCAGTTGTTAGTGAGTATCCGAAAGTGTTCCCAGATGATCTTCCCGGAGTCCCTCTTGAGAGAGAAATAGACTTCAGTAAAGATATTCTTCCTGATACTCATCCTATATCTATTTATCCATATAGAATGGCACCATACAAGTTGAAAGAGTTAAAAGACCAGTTGAAAGTTCTCCTAGAAAAAGGGTTTCATTCGACCAAGTGTCCCACCTTGGGGCGGTCCGATCTTATTTGCGAGAAAGAAAGATGGTTCCCTTAGGATGTGTATAGATTACTGTCAGTTGATCAAGGTTACCATAAATAATAAGTATCATCTTTCGAGAATTGATGATCTTTTCGATCAGCTTCAGGGTGCTTCGCGTTTCTCAAAAATAGACCTCAGATCAGGCTACCATCAGTTAAAAGTAAGGGGAATGTGATATTCCAAAGACATCATTCAAGACCCATTATGGTCATTATGAGTTTCTTATCATGTCCTTCAATTTAACTAATGCACATGCAACATTCATGGACCGCGTTCATGGACCTTACAAATAGAGTATTCAAGCCTTTTTTAGATATGTTTGTTACTCATTGATGACATTCTAATCTATTCAAGCAATGAGAAAGATCAGGCTAGTCATCTCAGAATAGCTCCCCAAACTCTAAAGGATAAGGAGTTGTATGCTAAGTTCTCTAAGTGTGAGTTTTGGCTTGAGTTTGTGGTATTCTTAGGTCACATTGTTTTCGGTGATGGAATTAGAGTTAATACTCAAAAAATAGAGGCAATACAGAATTGGACTAGACCTACGTCTCCAACTGATATTAGGAGTTTCTTGGGATTGGCTGAATATTATAGAATGTTCGTAGAGGGGTTCTCATCTATTTCATCCCCTTTGACTAAGTTAACTCAGAAAATAATTAACTTTAAATGGTGTGAGGCTTGTGAGAAAAGCTTTCAGGAATTGAAAAAGAGGTTGACTACTGCCCCAGTATTGACCTTACAAGAAAGTATGCAAGGCTTTGTTGTATATTGTGATGCATCTAGAGTTGATTTGGGTTGTGTGTCAATGCAGAATGACAAAATTATAGCTTATGCCTTTAGACAGCTTAAAGTTCACGAAAGATATTACCCAACCCATGACTTAGAGTTGGCTGCCGTAGTATTTGCGTTGAAAATATGGCGTCATTATCATTATGGTGTTCATGTAGATGTATTCATTTATTACAAGAGTCTTCGGTATGTATTTAATCTAAACGAGCTTAATCTTAGGCAGAGGAGGTGCTTAGAGTTACTCAAGTATTATTACATGAGTATTCTCTATCACCCAGGTAAGGTTAATGTTGTTGCTGACACCTTGAGTAGATTATCTATGGGTAGTACCACCCATTTTGAGGAAGATAAGAAAGAGTTAGCAAAAGATGTGCATAGACTTGCACGATTAAGAGTTCAACTAATGGATTCCACAAAAGGAGGATTGGTGGTGATGAATGGGGCTGAATCATCATTAAGACCCTATTTTTCTTGAATTGAAGGCAAATGCTTATAAGAAAAAAGTAATGGCTTTTGAACAAGGGGGAGATGGTGTATTGAGGTATAAAGGTAGGTTGTGTATACCAAAGGTGGATGAACTTCAAGAAATGTTTATGGAGGAAGCTCATAGCTTCAGATATTCTATCCATCCGGGTTCCACAAAGATGTACCGTGACTTGAGAGAAGTCTATTGGTGGAGTAGTATGAAGAAGGGCCTTACATAATTTGTTGCTAGGTGTTCAAATTGCCAAGAAGTTAAAGTAGAGCACCAAAGGTCCGGTGGTATGGCTCAGAATATAGAACTTCCGAAATTGAAGTGGGATATGATCAACATGGATTTCATCAAAGGTTTACCGCGTTCTCGCAGACACCATCATTCTATTTGAGTGAATGTAGATTGAATGACTAAATCAACCCACTTTTTGCCGGTAAAGACTACCCATTCAGCAGAGGATTATGCAAGGTTATATATTCAAGAGGTAGTAAGATTTCATGGAGTCCCTGTTTCGATTATTTCAGATAGAGGTGCACAATTTACTACACAGTTTTGGAAGTCTTTCTAGAAAGGTTTGGGTTCAAAGGTGAACTTGAGTATTGCTTTTCATCCTTAGACTGATGGTTAAGCAGGGCACACTATTCAGACTTTAGAGTATATGTTGAGGGCTTGCGTGATTAATTTTAAGGGTAATTGGGATGATCACCCACCTCTCATTGAGTTTCCTTACAATAATAGTTACCACTCTAGCATCCAAATGACTCCTTATGAAGCTCTTTATGGGAGAAGATGCAGATCTCCCATTGGATGGTTTGAAGTTGGTGAAGCTGGGTTGATAGGACCAGACTTAGTTCATCAAGCTATGGAGAAAGTTGAGATTATCCAAGAGAGGTTGAAAACAACACAGAGTCATCAGAAATCCTACACAGATGTTAAGAGAATTGACTTAGAGTTTGAAGTAGATGATTGAGTTTACTTGAAAGTTTCACCCATGAAGGGTGTTAGGAGATTTTGTAAGAAGGGGAAACTTAGTCCCCGATATATTGGTCCTTAAAGAATATCCAAGAGGATTGGCAATATAGCTTATGAGTTGGAGCTACCCCAAGAGTTAGCAGCGGTTCATCCGGTATTCCATATTTCTATATTGTAGAAGTGCATGGGCGATCCTTCACTTATCATACCAACCGAAGATATTTGTATTAAGGATAGATTATCTTATGAGGAGATTCCTGTTATGATTCTAGATCACTAGGTTCACAAGTTGACGACGAAGGAAGTAACATCAATCAAAGTTCTATGGAGGAATCAGTTTGTTGAGGAAGCTACTAGGGAAGCTGAAGATGATATGAAGAAGAGATACCTACATCTCTTAGAATTCGGAGAATTTCCTAATTAAGGTATTAATCCTTTTCTTGGCCATTATTTTAAGCTGGCATGTTGTATTTACATTTTGCTTATTGGGTGTTTGAGCTAGATGTTAGATGTTACACCTCTAGCCTACTAAGAGTAATCTCATTCGAGGATTAATGTTCCCAAGGGGGAGATATTGTAACACTCCGCTATTTGAAAGAGCTAAACTTAGAAAAAACCATTTTTGGAAATACTCAAATTTGGAATGTTTGACAAAGTTAAGATAAGTTTGAGTTTTGAGTCAACTTCAAACGATCATAACTCCTGGCTCAAGATGAGTTAGATGTGTTACCAGATACCGAAGGAAGGATATTTGAATTATCTTTCTAACGCCGCCGAGTTTGCGCAATTTCGAGTTCGTATAAAGGAGATATGCCCATTTGAAGTTGAGCTGTCTAGATATGGAAAGTCAAAACTAGATTTTTGAAGGGTATTTTGGTCTTTTCACTACCCTATTAGTTAAATTTGTTTTTGGTAATTACTTAGGGGTCTAAACAGAATTAGATCAGTTTACGCTTTCACAAAATATGTTAGGGTTTTGAGAGAGGAGAAAAGAAGAGAAGAAACTTAGAATCATCGTGTTCTTGAGGAAGTGGTTGCAGATTTTTCCAAGGATTCAATCGTACGAGGTATGTGAGTTCACACATCATTGGGTTCGTTCACCCACGTGCCAGACACGGTCAATTCAACGTGAATTCGTCCTAAAAAGTTAAAAGTTTGAATGTTCTTGATGTATGTTTCTTGAGATTATTGAGTCGATTATTAGAATTTTTGAGTTGGATTCTTATGTACATATATTGGGTATTTGAATCTAAAGAAAATTAGAGAAAAAGAATCGAACTTAGGCGAATTGGGGCTAGAAAATGTTGAAGGAAAAAGTTGGGAAAATCTAGTACCCCAGTCCGTGTCGCAGACCTGCCCCATTATTTAATAGAATTTTTTTTCGCGGAGCGGAACGATCACGGACCGTTCTTCGTCAATATTTATTTCTCAACCAAATAATTAAATGCATCTCCGCGTCGCGGATTTGCTTCCAGACAGTGATTTCTTGATCATTTCTCATGTTTAGCTATTTAAAATCACTCATAAACATTATGAGATCTTTCCTATCAAAAATCATAATCCTTGAATCCATAAATTCAAATTCAAAAAAAGTTAAGAGCCAAGTCAAGAGAAGCTCATAGAGTCTTCCAAAAGTCTTTTACAAATGTTTTAACTTTGTTTTAAGACTTAAGTTTTGAGTTGAGTAAAGAGTAAAGATTGAAGTCGTTTCTTCAAAAGAGTATATGGGGACTATGTATTACGAAAGAATAGCTGTTTTCACATTTAAACCAAAAGGGAAACTTTTATTTCCAAAAGAGCCTTTGAGCTAGTTTTTTAGTAAAGAGTAAATGCTTTCACAATAAAGCAAGAGAGGAAACTTTGATTTTCAAGAGAGCCTTTGAGCTAAGTTTTGAGAAATTATCTCAAACCATAGAAAGAAGTTATGGTTTTAAACATAAAGAGCTAGTATATTTTGGGAGTAGTATTAAGCACCGATATGGGGAAGAGTTCAGATAATTCTCAGCCCCCATAAAGCATGTAGCCATTATGGGTAGAAAAGGGTCATACTTTTTAGATGATATCTTGAGTGCTTTTTAGCATAGCTTAGTGGATCCACTTAGTTAGTTAGGTTCTATGCCCTTGGCAAGGTATATGATGGCCCTTGAAGCGTGAGGCAAAACGATGTATCATCACATAGTTCTTAAGTGATTGTTGTTGGTTACAGAAACTCCACATCAGTAAATTGTATTTTTATATACATCCAGAGTTCATTTGTATCTTTGTATACATTCAGAGTTATTATTGTATTTCTAAATACATAGAGTTGTTATCCATGTTTTCAAAGCTTTTCTTTATAATGCATTTACATTATTGCTTTATATTGAAATGAGTTAAGTTGAGCCCAGTTATGTTCTTTTAGTTCCTTTCAAGCTTATGTCTTGTGTTAGAATTCCCCTCACATGCTCGTACATTCAATGTACTTATGCCAGTTGACTTGCATCTTATTATGATGCAGATACATGTAACCAGGATTAGCATCCCGTGCTTCGTTGATCCAGTTGAGCATTGAGAGTCTTGTGGTGAGCCTCCTTGCTTTCCGAAGGATCCTTATTTGCATTACTTTACTAGTTTTTCAGTTGTTAGGATGATCGAGGGGTCTTGTCCCGACATCCCTCATAGTTTTAGAGGTTTCATAGACAGTTAGTTAGTTCATTTGTCATTATCTTGTTATTGGCTTATGTTGAACCTTGAGTTGCCATTTTGTCTAGTTGAATGTTCTTTCAAGACATTCTAAGTTTATTTCATGAATTCACCTTTTGCGACTGTTTTCTTGTTATTTAAGTCTATCGCTGAGTAGTAAGCCAGACCAAGGGTTTTCTTGGGCCAACAGTAGACCTCGAGTGCCGGTCATGTCCGAGGTGTTGGCTCGGGGCGTGACAATTTTTTTTGGTTAAAGTGTTATATAATTGTCTAAGCTTATCTGTTGATTTTTTTTCCAGGTTTCAATCTCTGTGATTCTGATATTGTTCTTGAGCGTGTTAATTCTCCTCAATTTTTGTAAGTGTATAATAACTCTTTAGGATACTTTGATTATCATCATGTGACTTCTTTGATTTCCCTGTCTCTTATTTTTTTTTCTTTTTGTGTTTAAATTTTTTCATGTAGGCCATTCATTTTTGTAGCTTTCAACTGTGATATGTATTGTAAAGTTGAAATTCCACTTTGATACAACAATAGTAATTATAATAAACAATATTAAAAAAATACTCATTGCAATACAAAAGTTGTAGCAATATAACAAAAGAACTAGCTATAAAAATTATGATATTATATTATATATGTTGGGTTCGAAAGTAATCAGGGTGTCATGCGAAAACTTTCAATTGCAATTCACATTGAGATAAATCTAAAGAGAAATAAAAGCACACTAACAATATATTATTAATATGGTTTGATCAAGAGACATATCTATTAGAAACTAATATTGAAAATAGAATAAACTTGTTAGGAGAAAATCTCCCCATAAACAAAATTCTCTGAATGACTACATTGCGGATACTGTTGTGTTGTATTTTGATATAAAAAGAGGGGTCTTTAATTTATAGAATTTCAACTCAAATATGGAAGAAAAGTATATTTTGTTTCATGAAAAGTTAAAGCATTTATGGTAATACTTTGATTTTCCTTCAACAGAATAATAAACTTCAAATAAGGTAAGAAAATAAGGGCAAAAACCCTAACAAATCTCCCCTTTTGGCTTGGATTTTCTGGAAAAACAATTTGGATCCTCTTTCTTCACATAATCTTCCTGATATGGCTTAATAATTGGAGCCTTGTGCATTAAAATAAGCACAAGTTAATAATATTGGAGACTAACGTTAAATATTATGAACATGGTTGAAAGTGGAGCTCATGCGTTAAAAGTAATATGCATTAGTTGAAAGTAGAGTCCAAGCACTAAAAATTTGTAGGAGTTGAAAGTTGGAGCTTGTACATTAAGTAAGAATGGATTGAAAATTTAATTTTTTTGAAAGATAGTGCATCAAAATTTTGAGAATATAGTTGCATTTTTTTTCCACATCTAGTAGCCAAAAAATATTCACTATCATCACATTGATTGCATATTGATTTGAAATCGCCTTGCACTTGTCTTCAACTTTGTTCAATTATTAGATTGTTGGATCATTGAATAATATGCTCTGATACCAGTTGTTGGATTCTAAAGTAATTAGGGCGTCATGCAAAAGCTTACAATTGCAATTCACATTGAGATAAATTAGAAGACAAATAAAAGTATTCTAAAAATATATTGTTAATATGATTTGATCAATCGGCCTACATATTATAAACTAATATTGAAAATAACATAAACATGTTAGGGGAAATTTTCCACATACATAAAACTTTCTAAAGGACTACATTGTGGATACTATTGTGTTGTACTCCGGTACGAGAAGAGGGGTCTTTAGTTTATAAAATTTTAACTTTTTCTTCAAGGAACGAATAACACAAATATGGAAGAAAATTATATTTCTCTCTCCAAACTAATTAGAACTTTCTCACAATTTTTTCTGGAGATCGGGAGCCGATCTACGCGTGATCTAACTGCTGAGGGCCTGAACCTATATCTCGAGAAGATGTAGCGCAGTGTATGCATAAGTACTTGAAAGGTACGGAACATGCAAAATAGAATAAAGCTGAACAATATACACAACTTAACAAGCATCTAACTGAGCATGATGTAAGATAAGCATGGTACTATACCCGAAATACTTAACATGAACTAACTGAATGCAATGACCAAGTTTATAACATTCTGAAACTGAATACTGAATTGCAACTGATGACCGGGTCAATGCAATAGAATCTAATTGTGGGTGCTACTAATAACTGACATAAAGCCACGTGAGCTAAACGTGGAATACGATGTATATGCCCTATCGAGAGGACCCAATATACCCTGCCAGAGGTATAGAGGCATGACTAGCGTGATCACTAAAATGTAATGCCCACATAGGGGACTTATAAACCTACGGGGCACATAGTTCTGGGACTATGAGGGTGATTGACCCTAGTCCAACTCGGTATTAACTCTACTCCGAACTGATTGTGTAATTAACATGTTATGACATAATTTCTGTAATACCGGATAGCTCAAAATACTAACATGCTAACTAAAAATGCAACATTAATATAGTGATAATGAAACATTCTTAATTGGACCATGTATAACTGAATGAGCTGACCTAGCAAGTGTAATTCATGAACTATACAAATCTACACAACTAGGGTTCTGAATTTCATACACGAAACTACGCAACAATATTACAAAATTCTGATAATCTCATTTGGATCATTCTAACATCTAAAACCCAACAATTTCTAACATTCAATAAACCCTAGATCTAGATAATATTAAGAGAATCAAGATTTTGACTGAAATCTAGGGACCTAATAGGCAAAAGTGTCACGATCCAAGGGTACACCCTAGGTGTAATATG
The DNA here is from genome assembly GCA_029007595.1 of Solanum commersonii. Lineage (NCBI taxonomy): Eukaryota > Viridiplantae > Streptophyta > Magnoliopsida > Solanales > Solanaceae > Solanum > Solanum commersonii. The sequence goes on along the minus strand of JAJTWQ010000055.1, from coordinate 2,787,679 downwards.
ACATAATTGACCCCGAAGGGGTCTCATACAAGCCCTTAGCATATCATAACATAAGATAATAGAAAAGTACAAAAATTTTAAAAACTTTTATCCATACAATCGAAGTCTTTTCATATAAGCAAGCAAAAGTCTTTTCTACAGTTTTGTCTCAAACCATCTAATGCAACTTTAGAATAAAAATCTTGGAGCATATCCCATACAATAGTCTCAACATGAAAATAAAAGACATAAAGGAACTAGTGGGTTTTGTCCTCGAAGTTATGCAGACTCACCAAAATCTTCAACTTCTTTGCTCCTTAGAAGCCTATCTCCAAGAATAGAACTCAAGTCTCCAAACCCTACATTTGATTAGAATGTAGGTAAAGTATGCGTTAGTACAAAATGTACTAAATATGTTAGCTAGCATAATCATAAGTAGGCCTCACCATAGAAGATCCAACACTATTGCCTCCTTAAGGCATAGGGTTAGGCACCCTATCTTTGTTGACCCTTGGAGCACTAGAGGAGCCTTGGTGGGAGAACCTTCGCTTGAACCTTGGCCTCCCTTGACCCTCAGACAAAAGGGTTAGGAAAAGGACTTAATAGAGTTAAGACTCTAAGGCACGACTAGAGATTAATGAAAGAACTGAGATTTCCTAAATATCTTATAGTCTCTCATTCATAAATGTGGTGCACTTAACACTCATAAACAAGACTTTACTAGACATGGCTTATGAGACATCATCCTAGAATCATTTTAAACCTTGTGCTCTGATTACCAAGTTGGTCACGACCTAGGAGTACCCCCTAGATGGAACATGGCGTACTCAACCCCAAAGGGGGTCTCATACCAACCCTTAGTATATCATGACATAAGATAAATATAAATGATGTGGAATTTAATAGTTTTTACAATTGAAGTCTTTCATAAAATCAAATGGAATTCTAGACATTATCTCAATAAGCCATCTAATAAAATTGAGTATCAATAGGGTCACAACCCTTTACAACAGTCTCAAAATAGAATGTACAAAAGAAATTTACAAATGAACAACTTTTGTCCTCGAACCATGAGGACTCACCAAAAGCATGGAGAGAATCAATCCAAGCTTTGAACAATAGGGAATGCACACCTCAACAACCGGTTCCTACACTTATAGAAAAAATATAGAAAATATGGGTTAGTAAAAAAATGCACTAAGTATGATAGCCATGCATGAAATCCTTGAAACATGCCAAAAAGGGACAATTTAGTTGAAATCAGGCACATTATCAAGTTTAAGAGTCTTCATGCACATTAGTGTAAAAACATAAGTAAAACCGTTTCATAAGTAACCCTAAGCTATACTTGTGCAATGCATAGATAAGATACAATAATCCCATCTAATACTAAGTACCACTTTTAGGCCACAATAGTCAGACATATCATGCTTTGATCTTATCATAGCCAATATTCATAGACAATGGATATATTCATTTTCATTAATTCATATCAAGAAAATCCACTCATAGCAACAATCCTTGTTAAGAATGCATAATTCATATATCTTCATAGCATAAGAGAACCACACCATAACCACTCTCAAAGTATACTTGTACAATGCATGAATGAAGTCCCATACCCCCAACTCACACTAATTAGAGCTCCTTAAGAAGTCATAAGTATAGTTCATGTTCATGTTCTTGTCATAGTTCATATTATTGTCATGTAGGGAAATATAGACTTAACCGACATAGACCATGTGAGCTACATAGAATCCGGTGTCTTGCCCCCATACTGAAAAGAGGTGTCCTCCTTGCCTAAGGTAGAACTAATGTTTGATAACTTAGGTAGATCCACTAGATTAAGACCTATGTGGGCACATAGTTACAGGATATGGAGATTTCTTCTAGAAACCCGGACTGATTGACGTAATAGGTTTCCATCTCATGAGATAGCTGTTTAGGAACGTCGACTAACTGCCATTTGAAAGCCGAACTAACTAACATAAAATATTTCATCTCATTTCCATATCCAATCGGTGCTAAGTATAATTCCATTTAAGTTCATATTAAGGCTTGACTTAAGTTCATGTTTGTGAAAGAATGCACTAACATCAGCCCAACATGATATCATGATATAGCTCATAGATTCAAGAGGTTATAGTAGCCTTTCAACCTTCGAATCATCATTATGTGAGTAATTAAACCTTTCACATCATGTTCATAGTGTGTTCATGAGAATAACCTTTCAATCAACACAACAAGATCATCATAGTCATAGACATTTCATTCATAGTTATGTGTAAGGGTATAGGGGAGAATTACCTTTCAAATATATCACAATTACACCATAGTCATAGGATCTTCACTTTTAAGGTGAATCCTAAAGCACATGCTCAATTCTCGTATTCATGTACAATTCTCATAATTTGCCCTTCAAGGACCATGAATCACATTCAACCCAATCATCTAGAATTTTTGCATTAGATATGGATAATAACATGATTCAATTAACTCAATCAATCTAAACATAATCTATTCACATGCTTCTATACTTAATCAACCCATATCACAAGATCACTATTTAACAATATGGGGAATTCATGGGTTCTTGGGGGGATTTCATCATAAATAAACAATAAACCATCAATTCAAACATAAAAAAAAAACATAAATCAACCATTGAAAACGTTTTTTTGGAATGAACCCATGGCATTGGAGTAAAACCCTAGCTTATGGGGAAATTGTAAGATTTGAAATCTAGTTTTGAAGGGACTCTATGGGTGAAATCTACCGATAGATTAAGAGATACCATACCTTGATGATGAATCTCCAAAGAATTTAGGGGAAAAGCCTTGATTTCTTCAAGCCCTAGCTCAAATTCTACTCTTTTTCTTCTTCTTTGGGTTTTAGAGAGAGATATATTGTGAGGAAGATGAACTTTTTTAGTTGATTTGGGTATTTGTGAAATTTGATGTGAATGGGTTTATTTTGACTTAAAATGACTTATATAAGGTCTAGGATTAGGATTAAAATGATCTAGTTTAGGTATTAGATGTAGAGGAAATGACCCTTATAACCTTGAAAATTTTAATTGTCGGGTACCTTTCAATGAAGGCTTTCACCGGCCATTCATTGATTCACGGTCAGTAAAGGCTCCAGTGAAACAGAGGCCTAGAATTATTTCTATGTAAATCTCCATGGATGGGTCTACCATTCGTGGACCATTCTACTGGCCGTGGACACGTCCGTGAATCATTGCCTTAGAAAACTTTTCTACAAGGCTTGGGTTCAAGGTCCTTGATCCCTTCCTTAGACCATTGCCTTAGAATATTTTTCACAAGTCTTGGTTTTAAGGATTGGTTCACCAGTCGTGAACTCTTCCACCATCCTAGAACCTTCCTTAGAACCTTGCCTTAGAGTATTTTTCACAAAGCTTAGGTTCAAGGATGGGTTCATCGGCCGTGCACTCTTCCACCATGCTTGAACCCTTTCTTAGACCCTTGCCTTATAATATTTTTCACAAGGCTTAGGTTAAAAGATGGGTTCACCGGTCGTGGACTCTTCCACCTTCCTTGAACCCTTCCTTAGACCCTTGCCTTAGAATATTTTTCACAAGGCATGGTTTCAAGGATGGGTTCACTGGCCGTGGATTCTTCCAATGTACTTGAACCCTTCCTTAGACCCTTGTCTTATAATATTTTTCACAAGGATTGGGTTCAAGGATGGGTTCACCTGTCATGGACTCCTCCACCATCCTTGAACCTTTCCTTAGACTCTTGCCTTAGAATATTTTTCACAAGGCTTGGATTCAAGGATGGGTTCACCGGCTGTGGACTCTTCCACCGTCCTTGAACCCTTTCTTAGACCCTTGCCTTAGAATATTTTGAGGTGTTACAAAGTACCACCTAGTGAAGGTGAGGGAGAAAAGTGAAAGTGTTGACCAACTTCAAAGAGGTAGTATTTTGTTAAAATTGATCTTAGAGTATTGTCATTAGGAGTGGAATGTTTTGATAATACCTAGATTGGATGATAGAGTGGGCGCCTATGAAGGGTAAAAGTATAGTTCACTACAGTTTAGAGTCATCTTGTGTGATGGAGGTGAAAGTTAAGTGATAAGTAATGTATGGATCCGACCTTACTTGAATTGATATGAATGGTGCTTAGAAAGTCCGCTTAGGCTTACTCCCAAGGGGGAGATAATGTGATTGGTTAACAAGGTTGCTGAGTGTTCCTAATGTTTATGTCACACCTCACATTCCATTAAGATGGACAGGCACCCGATGCCCTAAAGGCTCGAGAGAACCAGCATGTAACCTGTGCTTAACTATGCATATAACTATGACGATCTTGTGACAAGTTCACCTAGGATGCAGTGATACGAACCAACATAAGTAGACCTAAAACACATATACATGACTTGGCCGCTGAGACCACAACTTGTTAAGATGCAACGGAACCATATACATAAGTCTACAAATCCTTTAAAAGATAGAAAACCTTAGAGTAGGTCGGGACAGACCCCACCTTACTCTTAACTACGATACAATACCAAAATGAATCTACCAAGGACTTGGTAAAACTTCGAATCAATCTGGAGCTCACCAAAAGTAGCTGAGTGTCGTGTGCTTCTACTGAGGAGGTCTACTAGCTGAAGTACCTGTGCCTGCAGCATGAAATGTAGCATCCCCCCCATGAGGGACGTCAGTACGAGAAAATGTACTGAATATTTAAGGCATTAACATATATAAATAAGAGTTTGAATGAAACCGATTGTCAATACATGTGTGCATAAATCAGAACAGAAGACCACCTTTGTTAACTCTTATGGGATCATTTATGTTACATTCTTGTCTTTACCTTTCTGTGTGTTATGATCTTTATAAGGCATGTGATACGAATGAAAAACTGATCAGTGGTAGAAAAGGATGACCCATGCTAGGAATTTTAACCCCTGGGATGTGGTCCTCATAATTACACAAATTGGGATTGGCCCAAGCTAGGCTTTCGCCCCTGAGCCTCCACCCATAATTATACAAAGTACTTTACTTAGACTCTTTAATCTTTAAGATTGTTATTTTCGTGGTCATAATCATTTTTGATATTTGGAATTATGGACCAGTAGTAGAAAATAATACTTCAAGGCAGTAACAATGACATAAGGAGTTATGTAACATCAATACATTACTGGTGAACTTAAATGGCACAATTGACTTTAACTGACTAAGAGGAGGATCCACCAAACTTGCTTTTGCAATTACCATTTAATTACACAAGTATAGAGTGGTGAATATATAATGAAGTAATTCTATACAATAAGGGGAGGGAGAAATATTATCAGCTATTTGAAGATCGTACGCTGCCACTATGTTTCCTTTACTAGGAATAGAACTTGGGAAATTCCCTTATTGATAGATTGCAAATATCATATTTCATGCCAAAGAATATTGAATCGAATAGCATTACATACCTTATTCTTGGACCAATATAGCTACCACGATTCAGCCTCCCCTTTTAGGTGTTAATGTGTAAGTCATGATAAACTAATATTAGCAGCTATCACACCTGAGCCTCGTAACACAGTAACTAACTTTAACTGGTAATGAGCCCATACACCTCTTAAATAATGTGTATCAGCTCATCCTCCTTCTCTGCCCAATACACATTATATATCATTTTCCAAGATTACCCAAGGTGCACCAACAACAATACACATAAAACAGCCTTAAATATTCTTTATCATACCACCAATTATTGAACTCACCATCCCTTGAGTTCTTTTATGATAGTACACCCATAATTCCTCACTCAAACTCATACATAAAGAGGAAGAAAATGGAGCAGTCACCTTACCTCAATTTCTACAACTTCTCTTTATAACTTGAATTCCTCTAGAACTTCAACTTCCCTTCACACTTAACTTAAAGAAGAAGAGAAAAGTATCTTAATAATTAAGAAAAGTAAGCAACTCACTTATTTTATTCCATTTTCAAAATGTTAATCCCTTTGCTTGAACTTAGCACTTAACTTTACACTTTAAGCTCAATTACCACCTTATTGTCTCGAGTTTAAATACTCCCGTTGGAGTTAACTGTACATATGTTGAAACGTGCAAGGATGACATCACCTTCCGAGCTATTTTAAACCAATGCTAATCATATAAGAAACATGGTCCCTCACCTATACTATACGACTATGCCAAGTATCATAAGAATAGAACAAACATATGCATAATACGGGCTGTTACATCCTCCCCCCCTTAAAACATTCATCCTCGAATGTTAGCATGGTTATCCATCCCAAACAAGTTCATGCCTAAGTTAGTACTACTATTAATCATGTTGAACATATAAACTTATACTTAGTTGTTAATGCCTTAACTCAACATTTTCAGCTTCTTCCTCGGTCTGGAAGAGATAAGGATACTTCAATTTCATTGCTTCTTCCACTTTCCATGTAACTTCTTCTACTTGTTGGTTCCTCCATAATACTTTTACAGAACCTACTTCTTTATTCCTTAACTTCCTAACTTGTCCATCCAGAATAGCAATGGGTACTTCTTTATAAGTGAGATCTCTCGTAACTTGTACATCGTCAGTAGGAGTAATACGAGATGGGTAACCTACGCATTTTTGAAGAATTGAGACATGAAACACCGGATGAACGGTTGAAATTTCTTGAGGTAATTCTAACTCATATGCAACTTGGCCAATTCTTTGGATGGTCTTATATGGCCCTATGTAGCGTGGACTCAACTTTCCCTTTTTACCAAACCTCATTACCCCTTTCATCAGTGACACCTTCAAGAACACCTAATCTCCTATGGAAAATTCTAGTCCTATCCTTCTAACATCCGCATATGATTTATGTCGACTTTGAGCTGATTCTAGCCGCAGTTGTATCACCTTGACTTTTTCCATAGCTTGATGAACAAGGTCTTGCCCAAATAAGACAGTTTCACCTATTTCAAACCAGCCAATTGGGGATATACAGTTTCTACCATATAAAGCTTCATAAGGTGCCATTTTAATACTTGATTGGTAGCTATTGTTATAAATGAATTCAATAGCGGTAGATGATCATCCCAGCTACCTTTGAAGTCTAATACACAAGCTCGCAGCATATCCTCAAGTGTTTCAATTGTACACTCTGCCTGACCATCTGTCTGGGGGTGAAAGGCTGTACTTAAATTCATTTGTGTTCCCAAACTCTTCTAAAATGATTTCCAAAAAATTGCAGTGAATTGAGCTCCTCTATCAGATATTATAGAGATTGGCACTCCATGTAGTCGAACTATCTCTTTAATATACAACCTTGCATATTCTTCAGCTGTATACGTAGTCTTCACCGGCAAGAAGTGTGCTACTTTGGTGAGTCTATCAACTATTATCCACATGGAGTCAAACTTTCAAAATGAGCGAGGTAAACCAGTGAAAAAATCCATGTTGATCATGTCCCACTTCCAAATTGGAAGTTCTATACACTGCATATAACCTCCAGGCTTTTGGTGCTCTACTTTTACTTGTTGACAATTTAGACATTGAGCTACGAATTCCGTAATGTTCTTCTTCATGTCGCCCCACCAATACATTTCCTTCAAGTCATGATACATTTTAGTTAACCCTGGATGGACAAAATATCTCGAATGATGTGCTTCCATCATAATCCTCTTTCTCAGTTCATCTATGTTAGGTACATACAATCTGTTTTGACACCGAAGTACTCCCTTTTACGTAACTTCAAATGCCTTTGTCATACCCTGCTATACATTCTCCTTAAATTGTAATAGAATAGGATCAGTGTACTGCTTCTCTTTCACTTCCACTACTAATGAGGATTCTGCCACATTTTGCACAACAAACCCTTCGTCTGGAGATTCAAGAAGGCGAACCCCCAAGCTATCTAGTTGGCATAGATCCTTAGTTATTCCTTGTCTTTCCATAGACTGCCCATAAGCGCTTGCCATTATTTTACGGCTTAAAGAATCAACTACTATATTGACTTTACCGAGATGATACAAGATATCAATGTCATAATCTTTTAATAGCTCCAGCCATTTTCGCTGCCTCAGATTTAGGTCCTTTTGCTTAAAGATATATTGCAAACTCTTGTGATTAGTGTTTATGTCAACATGAACTCCATACAAGTAGTGGCGCCATATGTTCAAAGCAAACACAACTGCTGCTAGCTCTAGATCATGGGTTGGATAATTTTTCTCATATGGTCGCAACTGCCTTGATCCATAAGTTATTAATTTACCATGCTGCATCAATAAACAACCTAAGACCACTCCCGAAGCATCACAATACACTGCATAGCCTTCCGTGCCTTCTGGAAGTACCAATACAGGTGTAGAAGTTAATTTATTCTTCAACTCTTGAAAGATTCTTTCACATTCATCACTCCACTGAAACTTAGATTCTTTGTGTGTTAACTTTGTTAAGGGTGCAACAATGGAAGAGAATCCTTCAACGAACCTTTTGTAATAACCTGCCAATCCAAGAAAACTACAGATCTCCGTAGGCGTTGTAGGTCTTGGCCAGTTTTTCATGGTTTTATCTTCTAGTTATCAACCCTTACTCCTTCATTGGATACAATACGACCTAAGAATGCCACAGATTTCAACTAGAACTCACATTTGGAGAACTTTGCGTACAACTTTCGATCACGAAAAATTTGTAAAACCTGCCGCAGATGATTAACATGGTCCTCTTCCGATCTTGAATACACCAAAATGTCATCTATGAATATTATCACGAACACATCTAAAAATGGCTTGAACACCCTATTCATCAAATCCATAAAAGTTGTTGGTGCATTTGTTATCCCGAATGACATGACTAAAAATTCAAAATGACCATACCGTGTTCAGAAAGCTGTCTTGGGTATATCTTTGTCTTTGACCCTTATTTGGTGATAAGCCGACCTCAGGTCGATCTTTGAAAAACACCTAGCACCTTGTAACTGATCAAACAAATCATCAATTCTAGGAAGGGGATATTTGTTCTTAATCGTTACCTTTTTCAACTGTCGGTAGTCGATACACATTCTTAACAAGCCATCTTTCTTGCGTAAAAACAAAACTGGTCCCACCCATAGGGACACACTAGGCCTTATGAATCCTTTTTCTAGTAAGTCTTTTAATTGCTCCTTCAACACCCGTAATTCTGTCGGGGCCATTTTATATGGAGGGATTGAGATAGGTTGAGTATCTGGAATCACATCAATGCCAAATTCTACTTCTCATTCTGGGGGTAGACTTGGAAGATCTTCAGGAAACTCATTCACTACCGGAATAGATTGAAGAGTTAGTGATTCCACATCTCTATTTTTCACTCTCACAAGATGGCATAAGTATCCTTTGGACATCGTCTTCTTTGCCTTAAGATAAGAAACAAATTTACCTCTTGGTGCCCCAATATTACCTTTCCATTCAAGGACTGCCTCTTTTGGAAAATGGAAATGCACCATCTTAGTTCGGCAATCAACCGTGGCATAACAAGAAGCTAACCAATCCATACCCATTATAAACATCAAAATCTACCATTTCTAGCTCAACAAGGTCAGCCAATGTATCACGATCACAAACAGTTACAATACAATTATGATAAACCCTTCTAGCTATAATAGACTCACCAATCGGTGTAGACACTTCAAATGGCTTCACTAATAATTCTAATGTTCTTTTGAACTTTTCAGCAATCAATGGAGTAACATATGATAGTGTAGACCCTGGATAAATTAATGCATATACAATATATGAAAAGATGGACAATGTACCTGTAACCACATCCGGCGAGGCTTTTAAATTTTGTCGATCCCCTAGAGTGTATGTGCGATTCTGAACTCTACTAAAACTAGCTGCTCCCCTAGATCCTCTACCACGACCAGTAGACATCTGTCCCCTACCCAAAGAACGTGCTGATGATGATGATGCAACAACTGATCTAGTAGGTTGTGCCACATCACCCACACCTCTATGAGGGAAATTTCTCATCAGATCACCTGGTATACCACACCAAAAACAAACATTTGTCCCAAACCTACATGAACCTAGATGATTCCTTCCACATTATTTACAAAACTGTCGAGGAGGTCTTGATTGGCTCATACTTCCATGCTCTTGGTACCCCACTGTTTGTGAACCTTGTCTTTCACCTCTTTGCCCAAACTGATTTCCCCTAAACTCTTGAAACCGAGGCGGGGCACTAGCTGTAGAGTAGGAAGGTGAAGGCCTAGGCGGTCTGTTAAAGAATCGAGGCCTAAACTCTCCTTAGGATGGTGTAAACTGCCCCATGGATCTAGCCCTCTTAGAATGCCCTGTTTCTGACTGTTGTGTCCTTCTTCTTTGCCTTTGATCCTGGAACTTTTGCGCAAAAGTTTGCATCCTTGCTATATCCATATCTTTATTCAACGAAATAATGGTACAATCTCTAACCAGATATGAATGTAATCTATCCACATATCTATGAACTCTATCCTCCATAGTATCTACTACATTAGGAGCATACCTGGCCAAGGAATTAAATTTGAGACTGTACTCTCTCACACTTATACTTCCTTGGTAGAGATTTAAGAACTGATCTCCAATGGCAGATAATGGTCAAGGAATGCCTTTTTGAAGTCTTTCCATGTAGATGAAGGTGCAATTGTTCCCCTAGATTGCATCCAAGCTTCATGCCACAATTTAGCCACACCCTTTAATCTATATGCTGCTAGCTCAAGTGTTTATTTACCACTTACATGCATAACATCCAAAGTGCGTTGGATTTGATCTATAAAGTCCTGTGAATCTTCATTAGGATCTGACCTGGTGAATGATGGAGGATCCAAATTAAGGAAGTCACGTATTTGCGTGCCAGCTGCTCTGTCTACACCACTAGTACCTGCAACTGGACCTTCTTGCCTTTGGCCGTGGCCAGCAACTATACGAGATAATAATTGGATTGCATTCCTCAAATGTTGCTCGGTAGCATTAATAGTGGGTTCTTGAGGTGCAACTTCCCTCTTTAGATCTTCTAGAGATGGAGGGGTCATGGAAGTTTGTGATAGAGACTCATATTGAGCCTCACTTTGAACAACTTGATTAAGTGGTGGTTGGATGGTCCCTTCTTGGCCAGCCACCTCTTCTTGCTTACCTGTACTTTTACTCCTTCTCGTAACCGACATCTTTGCTATAATAAAGAAATTCAGAAGTTAGATACGATTTACCTACAACATTGGTTTTATCGCATGATCTAAGAAATGAAAGAAAAGAAACAACTCCTACATGTCTCATAGCCTCCTGTTTATAAATGTGGTGCACAACACATCCATAAGTAAGACTTTACACATACATGGCTTTGTAGACTCCCTAGGATGACCTGCTCTGATACCACTTTTGTCACGCCTCACATTCCATTAAGACAGACAGGCACCTAATGCCCTAAAGATCCGAGAGAACCAACATGTAACTTATGCTTAACTATGCATATAACTACGACAATCTTGTGACAAGTTCACGTATGATGTAGCCATACGAACCAACATAAGTAGACCTAAAACTTATATACATGACTTGGCCGCTGAGACCACAACTTGTTAAGATGCAACTGAACCATATATATAAGTCTACAAAGCCTCTAAAAGATAAAAAAACCTTAGGGTAGGTAGGGACAGACCCCACCTTACTCTTAACTACGATACAATACCAAAATGAATCTACCAAGGACTCAGTAAAACTCAAAATCAATCTGGAGCTCACCAAAAGTAGTTGAGTGTCGTGTGCTCCTACTGAGGAGGTCTACTAGCTGAAGTTCCTGTGCCTGCAACATGAAATGCAGCATCCTCTCCACGAGGGACGTTAGTACGAGAAAATGTACTGAATATGTAAGGCACTAACATATGTAAATAAGAGTTCGAATGAAACCGAGTGTCAATACGTGTGTGCATAAATCAGAACAGAAGACCATCTTTGTTAACTCTTGTGGGATCATGTATGTTACATTCTTGTCTTTACCTTTATATGTGTTATGATCTTTATAAGGCATGTGATACGAAAGACCAACTGATCAGTGGTAGAAGAGGATGACCCATGCTAGGCATTTTAACCCTTGGGATGCGGTCCTCATAATTACACAAATTGGGATCGGCCTATGCTAGGATTTTGCCCTTGAGCTACCACCCTTTTATACCAATTGGAATTGGCCCATGCTAGGCTTTCGCCCCTGAGCTGCCACTCATAATTATAGAAATTGCTTTACTTAGACTCTTTAATCTTTGAGATTGTTGTTTTGGTGGTCATAATCATTTTTGTTATTTGGAATTACGGACCAGTAGTAGAAGACATGAAAATAATACTTCAAGGGAGTAACAATGACATAAAGAGTTATGTAACATCAATGCATTACTAGTGAGCTTAAATGACACAATTGACTTAAACTGACTAAGAGGAGGATTTACCAAACTTGCTTTTGCAAATACCATTTCTATACCAGCACATAAGGGGATAAATACACAAGTATAGAGTGGTGAACATATAATGAAGTAATTCTATACACTAAGGGGAGGAGGAAATATTGTGAGCTATTTGAAGATCGTACGCTACCACTATGTTACCTTTGCTAGGAATAGAACTTGGGAAATCCCCTTATTGATATTGATTGCAAATATCAGATTTCATGCCAAAGAATATTGAATCGAATAGCCTTATATAACTTATTCTCTGACCAATATAACTATCATGATTTAGCCTCCCTTCTTAGGTGTTAATGTGTAAGTCATGATAAACTAATATTAGTAGCTATCACACCTGAACCTCATAAAACAGTAACTAACTTTGACTGGTAATGAGCCCATACACCCCTTAAATAATGTGTATCAGCTCATCCTCCTTCTCTGCCCAATACACATTATATATCATTTTCCAAGATTACCCAAGGTGCACCAACAAAAATACACATAAAACAACCTCAAATATTCTTTATCACACAACCAATTGTTGAACTCACCACCCCTTGAGTTCTTTTATGACAGCACACCCATAATTCCTCACTCAAACTCATACATAAGGAGGAAGAAAATGGAGTAGTCACCTTACCTTAATTTTTGCAACTTCTCTTTATAACTTGAATTCCTCTAGACGTTCAACTTCCTTTCACACTTAACCCAAAGAAGAAGAGAAAAGTATCTTAATAATTAAGGAAAGTAAGCAGCTCACTTATTTTACTCCATTTTCTAAATGTTAATCCCTTTTGCTTTAACTTAGCACTTAACTTTACACTTTAAGCTCAATTACCACCTTACTGTCTCGAGTTTAAATACTCCCGTTGGAGTTAACTGTACACATACTAAAAGGTGCAAGGCTGACATCACCTTCCGAGCTAGTTTAAACCAATGCTAATCATATAAGAAACATGGTCCCTCACCTATACTATACGGCTATGCCAAGTATCACAAGAATAGAACAAACATCTGCATAATACAAGCTGTTACAATTTAGAAGTTGGGTTTACCTGTATTTTCACCCTAGAATGGTGGAATGAGTTGGGAAGTTTAGTCCCCATTTTTTAGTCCCTTATGAACTATTGAGATGATAAGTTACTCTTGGTTTGTATTTTTCTTGGAGTCATTATGTGTATATGTGTTGCCATGATGTCTTTATATGCATGTTCATGAAAATATGTTTTCATAAGAAAATGAGCTTTCATAATAGATTTTCCTCATGTTGTAGTGCATTGAGTATGAGTTGCTTATTTGACTTCATGAGATGAATATATGAGCATGCCTTAGTTTGGAGTTGAGAGATTTATCCTTGAATAAATTCTTTTTGAGAGTAATTTGCATATGAGCTCCAAGAGAATATGTTCAGCATGTTATGACTTGGAGATGGTAGTTCCTCCTTTTACATGACTAGTTATGAAAATTTCATGCATAATGGGTTGTTAGATGTAGTTCCTACTTCCTTGTGTTGCATTGAGTGTGGTTAGCTTGGAGATGAAGTTCCTCCTTTCTGTGTGTATACATTTAAATGTGTTGCATTCATGATGGGCTGCTAGTCTACAGTTGTTTCCTTTAAGAAGTGTTTAGAATCGTCATTCGAGGACGAATGTTCCCAAGGGGAAGATATTGTAACACATGGAAAAAAAGTAGTAAGTTAGACTAGAGCCTTACATAAGAGTTCTAGAGCCTTACGTGAGGGTTAAAGTTGTAGAAATGACCTCCCATATTTAGAGTGTAGGGTTTATAGGTTAAACGTCAAGGTATGACTCCCCAAGGACCAACCAAGGGTTCTTTAGGAGGACCCTAGAAACCACAAAAAATCTGCCAAAAAGATAGCCCACCCACGATTGGGGACCCAGGCCTCATGGATGGGGTCATGGGTCAAGACCCCAATAAGTAAACTTGCAGGCCACCACCCATGGTTGACCGGCACGGCCCATGGGTCGGGGTCTCATAGGTGAGGCAGTGAAGTCCTTAAGTCAGTTTAAGTTGAGAGCTTAGGGAACTTTCTAGAATTAATTAGTTATTAAGTAGGGTCATTTTATTAGTAATTAGACTTCCTATATAAAGCTAATATACCTTTAATTAAGTGATTCCAAATCATTATTTTCAATTCACCAAAGAACCCAATTCCCTCTCAAATATTCTCTCTCTAGAAAACTCAAGAAGAAGAAGAAGAATAAGAGAAGCAAGCTAGGTCAAACTCCTGCATTGTTGCAAGATTTATGAGGGCTTTATAATCAAGGTATGTTAGATTATTCATCCACAGATTCTTCCATTCATGGAGTCCCTTAGAATTCCCTAATTTGATGAAGAACTTCCCTAATTCAAAGTTAGGGTTTCTTCAGTGTTGTGGGTTATGATGAATGTTGATCCAATTGAGTAAATAGTAGTTGTTTATGATTGAATTAGATATGTATGATGATAGTATGATGAGAAAACATGATTCCATGGTTAACCCTAGTTTAAATTGATGAAAACAAAGTATGTGGGTTTATGCCTTGTCAAGGATAGTTGAGGATTCATAGGTGATCTTCTAGAATTGATGATATGTATAGTAATTGTTCAAGAATAGAAGTATGTAAACACAATTATTATTAGAACAATGTGTATATGATGTATCAAGACTAGTAATGATTGAGATTGAGCCATTATGATGAAATATGATTAGAATTGCCTAAGAATGAAGCTTATAACTAGAATGTCTTGTAACCTAGATATGTATGATGATGATCTTATGATGTAAAGCTTTGAGAGTAAGGTAGTCATGTATGTTTATCACTAGGGGTTGGAGGAAAAGCTAATATGATGAATTATGTATTTTAAGGCTTGAGAGTAAAAATCTATATAAGAATAGAGGACTAATGTGAGGTGATTACCCATGTCATGACATGAGGAGTATGAAGTGCTTACCCTTTATGCACATATGTATGACTCCTAAGGCAAAAGGTGATTACCCATTAGTCTTTATGATGATCATGGAGGCGATTACCTATGATACTTACTTAAGTAATGTGGAGGCGAATACCTACTTTACACCTTATAATGGATATGTAGCCGAATACCTATATTTTAAAAACTTAATGGGAACATGGAGGCGAATACCCAGGATTTCCTTAAAATGGATATGGAGGTGAATACCTATATCTTATAAACTTAATGGGAACATAGAGGCGAATACCTATGATTTCCTTAAAATGAACATGTAGGTAGTTACCTATGATTCCATGATATGTTTGACTTGAGGTGATTTCCCTTGTCCTTTATGATTCCATGATATGTATGACTAAGAGGTGATTCCCCTTTTCCATGAATGATGAACTATGACATGCTTCAAGAAGTATTTCTTAAGTGTTCAAATGTATAAGAGAGGGACTAGTCACCAACCTATGAGTTTGCATGCTGATTCTAAAGTGGTACTTAGTATGGGTAGGATTATGGGGTCTTATCCATGCATTGCACAAGTATAACTTGAAGCTAATTATGAAGTGTTTCTCTTATATGATGCATGCTTACCTTGGATTGTTGCTATAGTTGCCTTTCATGATATGATTGATGAAAGGTGAAAAGCCCCTTGTCTATATGAAGTAAGCTAAGGATGAGACCAAAGAGTGGTAAGTATGATTATGATAACCTAAGAGTAATACTTAGTGTGAATGGGATTATGGGGTCTTATTCATACATTGCACAAGTATGCTTGGAGCTTACTTAGGAGTATAGTTCTATTATGAGATGAAGGTCTAAGTAGTGACCATGTGACATCTCCTATGCTGT
This sequence comes from Solanum commersonii, assembly GCA_029007595.1. Lineage (NCBI taxonomy): Eukaryota > Viridiplantae > Streptophyta > Magnoliopsida > Solanales > Solanaceae > Solanum > Solanum commersonii. The sequence continues at coordinate 2,771,464 of JAJTWQ010000055.1, read as the reverse complement.
TGGATTATGCCTTATGTTGATTTATGCTCATGTTATGACTATGTTGGAGATTATGCTTATGACCATGTTATTATCTCTTATGCTTTTGTTTCATGTTGACTAATCACTAAGATATGCTCTCATGATGTTGTGCTAGCTAACATATTTAGTACATTTTGTACTAACGCATACTCTTGCCTACATTCTTATGAAATGTAGGGTTTGGAAATATTGAATATTTTTAATTAAATAGTTTATTACTTACTTAAAAAGTATATTTTATATATCAATTAAAATATAGATAACTTTAATAATAAAATTTCTTTTAATTTTAATAACCTTAAAATGGAAGTTTATTTTTAAGCTTAATAAGATGAAGGTTTTGTTTTAAATTAAGTAAGAAGAAAGTTTTTATTTTTAAGCTAAATGAGATGGAAATTTTATTTTTAATCTAAACAAGATGGAATTTATTTTTAAGTTAAACAAGATGAAGTTTAATTTTTAAAACACATGGAAAAATCATGGAAATGCACACTGAAAAATATTTAAGCTAAATAAGATGGATAACTTTATTTTTAAGAATGAATAACTAAAACTTGCAAAGAAAATGCAAAAAACAAAAAAATAAATAAAGAAGGTGGAGGGTATTTTTGTAAACAAATAACTTATTCTTAGAAATTATGCAATGCATATAAGTTTGAATACGACAAACCGAACAAACAATACAAATTAATCCCATCATAACTAATCCTAGCATAACTTATCCCAGTATAACTTATCCTAGCATAACTAATTGCAGCATAACTTGTATCTAAACCAAACAACCCTTAAGGGTACATCTATCACTTAGTCTGAGTAAATGACTATAGTATTGAGACACCACCTCTTTACTTAGTTGCAGTTGTAAATGAGTTTCCTAAGGTCTTTCCCAATGATCTTCCCGGAGTCTCTCCCAAAAGGGAGATACACTTTGGAATTGATATCCTTCCATATACTCAAGTCATCTCTATCCTAGCATATAGAATGGCTCTAGGTAAGTTGAAAGAGTTAAAGGAGCAACTAAGAGATCTTCTTGATAAGGATTTCATTCAACCAAGTGTCTTACCTTAGGGCGCTCCGATCTTATTTGTGAGAAAGAAAATTTATTCTCTTAGGATGTGTATTGATTACTGTCACCATAAAGAATAACTATCCCCTTCCCAGAATTGATGACCTTTTCAACGAACTTTAGGGTGCCACTTACTTTTTTAAGATATAATTCAGGTCTGGCTATCATTAGCCGAGAGTCAGAGAAAGTTATATCCCAAATACAACATTTAGGACCCGTTATGTTTATTATGAATTCCTTGTTATTATTTTTGTTTGACTAATGCTCTTATAGCATTCACAGATTTCATGAATAGAGTATTTAAGTAGTATCTGGATATGTTTGTTATGGTATCCATCGACATCATCCTAAGCTACTCAAGGAATGAGGAGGATCATGCTAGTCATCACAAAATAGTCCTCCAAACACTCAAAGAGCGAAATTTATATACCAAGTTTTTTGAATACATGGAGTTCTTAGGCCACATCATGTTTGGTGAAGGAATTTGAGTCGACACTCAAAATATTGAGGTAGTACAGAATTTGCCTAGACCCATATCTCCCACTGATATAAGAATTTCCTTAGGATTGGCAATTAACTACAAAAGGTTCATTGAGGGGTTTTCATCTATTTCATCCCTATTGATGAAGTTGACTCAGAAGAAAACTGTTTTTAAATGGTCTTAAACTTGTGAGAAAAGCTTTATAGAATTAATAACTTTGTAGCTACTGCTCTAGTGTTGACCCTACCAAATGGTATAATGGGTTTTATGATTTATTATGATGCATCCATAGTGGGGCTTGGTTGTGTGTTGATGCATTATTGTAAGGTTATAGCCTATGCCTCCAGGCAGCTTAAGATTCACCAGTGGAACTACCCGACTCATGATCTCGAGTTGGCAGAAATAGTTTTTTTCTCTCAAGTTATAACATCACTATCTCTATGGAATTCGTATTGATGTGTGAACCGACCACAAAAGTCTCTAGTATGTTTTAAGTCAAAAGAAGTTTAATCTTAGACAAAGGAGGTGTTTAGAGTTATTCAAGGATTACAACGTGCGTATTCTCAGTCACCTAAGTAAGACTAGATTTGTTGCTGATTCCTTGGAAAGGTTTTTCATGGGGAGTACTGCTCAAATTGAGGAAGGTAAGAAAGAGTTGGCTAAGGAAGTTCACAAAATTGCATGTTTGGGAATCGGCTTGTTAGATTCCAGGAGATTTTGAGGTATTGTGATTAATGTAGATGAATCACCATATGTGTCAGAAGTGAAGGAGAAGCAAGACAAAGATCCCATCTTCATTGAACTAAAGACAAATGTTCATAAGCATAAGTGATGCCTTTTGAACAATGGGGAGATGGTGTGTTGAGATATCATGGTGGATGATGTTTTCCAAAGGTAAATGAGCTCAAAGGTAGGATCAGGTTAAAATCTCATATTTCCAGATATTCAATCCATTAGGGTTTCAAAAAGATGTACAATGACTTGACAAAATTCTAAAGATGGAAAAATATGAAAGGTGTATTGTAGATTTTGTTGCTAAGTGCCCAAATTGCCAGCAAGTCTAGGTTGAACACTAAAAGCTATATGGTGTGGCTCTGAACATAACTCTTCTGAAATAGAAGCGGGAGATGATAAATATGGACTTCATAAGTTGCTCGTCATGATCTCTGAGACAATATAATTTGATTTGGATGATTGTATATTGAATGATTAAATCAGCCTATTTCTTGTTGGTAAAGACTATAAATTCAACATAAGATTATGCCAATTTGTATATTTGTGATATAATCAAACTTCATGGAGTCTCTTTGTCCATTCTTTTAGTTAGGGGCGCACAATTCATCGCTCAATTTTAGAAGTCATTTCAGAAAGGTTTGGGTTCAAAGATTAACCTTAGTACTGCTTTTCATCATCAAACAGTTGGCCAAGCAAAGCACACAATTCATCCCTCAGAGGATATGTTGAGAGCATGTGTCATGGATTTCAAAGGTAATTGGGATAATCACTTGCCTCTTATAGAGTTTGCTTACAATATATAAGAGTTGTCATTTTACTATCCAAATAGCTCCTTATGATGCTCTTCATGGGAAACGATGTAGATCTACTATCTAGACTTGGTGCATGAAGCCATGGAGAAGGTGAGGTATATTCAAGAAAGGTTGAAAGTAGTGCAAAGTCGTCACAAATCCTATACAAATGTTAGAAAGAGAGATTTTGAGTTTGATGTTGATGATTGGTTCTAATTAAAGGTTTTTCCCTTGCAGAGTGTTATGAGGTTTGGTAATAAAGGGAAGCTCAGTCCCCGATATATTGGTCCTTACATGATATCAAAGAGGATTGATAATGATGCTTATGAATTGGAGCTACCACCAGAATTAGTGGTTGTCCATCTGGTATTCCACATTTCCATGTGAAAGTAAGGCTTGTGTGATCCTTCTTTTTTTTTTTGCCTATAGAAAGTATTAGTGTGAAACATAGTCCGTCCTATCAAAAAGTTTCTATCCAGATCCTTGATTTCCAGATTCACAAGTTGAGAACCAAAGAGGTGGCATCATTTGAAGTGTTGTGGAGGAATTAGTATTTTGAAGAGGCTACATGGAAAGTCGAAGAGGATATGAAAACTAGATACCCTCATCTCTTTTCCTCCAATTCAATTTCAGTTCAAGGTATTGACTCTTCCCAAAGTACTCATTAATTCAAACCCTCCTTCACTATTTTTAGTTCATAAGATTTTATGTGTATTTTGTAGTATATTGATTTGTTAATCATTTCCCTACCCTTTCCATACTTAGTTCAACCATCATTCAAGGATAAATGATTCCAAGGGGGATATATTGTAACACACAATTTTTTAAGCTAAGGCCTAAATAATTCTTCATTTATCTTAAAGGTCAAACCAAGTTATCTTAAACTTTTCTTGAGATCTAAGGTCAATTATTTATTTTGGAAATGGATTTGGATATGAGTTAAGGTCACAAAAATCTACTAGCACAAAGTTGAGTTGAAAGCTTCCTTACCTATTATGTTTAGCCATAAGATTTTACTTAGATCAAATTGACATGATCATATCTCTTAAAACATAATGAATTATGTGGATCATGAATTATCAAATGAAAAATCTATGAGTCCTCTTTCCAACGCCACCACGTTTTCCTTATTTTGAGTTCGGAGTAAAAAGTTATGATTGTTTTAAAATTGAGTATCACATCATAGTTTCCTGAGTCAATTCCTACAAATTTCTTCTATGGGTCGTAGAAGTTTCTATGACACCGTACTGTTAACTTGTCGAAAAACTTTAGAGAGTCAAATTTTGGGGTTCCATCCTTATGGTTTCATATACAGGTCATAGAAACTTATATAGGCGTAGTTTTGACCCGTAGAATGAATTTATGAGTATTAAAATTTAATAACATAAAATGGGATCCATGGTTCGGGGATCAAACCACAAATCGTAGATGGACCTATGGAAATTTTTTGTCAAATTTTTAAGAGGTGTTGTGTTTAGTATTCTATTATTAAACCACAATATTTTTACACCTAAATAAGGTTCTAAACAATATTAATCAACCCTATTACTCTCATTAACACTACAAGCCTTAGAGCAAGGATCCAAGAGGAGAATGTTAGGGTTTTCAAGTATTCTTCCAATTTCATCAAGAACTTTGTTCGACAAGGTGTGTAAGGCTATTCATAGTGTTAGACTAGTTCGTCCGCATGCCTTACATCTAAATTCAAGGATTTTCAAGTATTCATCCAATTTCATCAAGATCTTTGTTCTTTAAGGTATTTAGGGCTATTCATAGTGTTAGACTACTTAGTCATCATACCCAACATGTAAATTCAGTCAGTAGTAAGTTGAATCTAGGTTTTGCCCTCATTTTTATGAAATTCCTACCTTATGAGATTTTGATACATTAAACTTTTTCAATTATTGTTCATGCTTATCGTTCCACATGAACCACACACACACACACACACACACACATATATATATATTGATTTTTGGTAAAAGTATTTTGAACCGGTAATTTTTTCACATTGGAAACTAAAGAGACTTTAAGAGAATAATTTTAAGCATTGTTTTCACAGAGAATTTAAGGGAATTGAGTGGTTTTGAAAATTTCATTTTTACCTTGAAAAGATAACACTATTTTCAAAATAGTACAAAGAGTTTTCAGAAGTGCCTAATACAACTTTTGTCATTTCTTAAAGAAGTCTTTGAGAAATTATCTCAACTTAGAGAATCTTTTACATGAGAATTATATATATATATATATATATATATATATATATAGATAAATACATAATTGAGCATCGATATGGGGAAAGAGTTTAGACAACTAAATCCTATAAACTACGTAGATAGCATAAGATAAGACCATACATATATTCGAACGACTCATCACTACCTCAACAGGGGCCTTTTAGTGGATCCATCAGTTCAACTACGTTCTATACTACAAAAATTAATTGGGAGGCTCTGATAATATGGGTAAGACGTTGTATCATCACGAAGCTCATAGTGGTGGTTGTCAGTTAGAGAAACTCTTTATCAAAGTAAAAAGTATTTTATTATTCATATTTATTCTGTTAAGTGATTTACCCTATCTATTTTAATGTGAGGCATAAATGATATTTATGTAAAACCCCGAATTCGAAAAAGGGCAAGATGTCTGACTACAGAAAGTTGCAGGTGGCTGCCATGAAGACCAGCCACGGCCCCTGGATAGGACCACGGACATTAGGTGTGGTACGTGGGTGTCCCTGCCTATGTAAGGGTTGAAGGCTCAGGACCACGGCCTAACCAATGGACCGTAGGTCAGACTATGGTCAGTGGTCAGGGTTAATGGTTCACTAGCCAAGAGTTCCCTTTCTGACCACCATCGATAGTCGTGCAGGACGGTTCGTCATCCTGACCATGGTCCATCGTCAGTGGTCGTGGGTCATGGCTAGCAGTTATTGTTCAGGGGTGGTTGGGTCTTTTCCTAATTAGTTAAGTCATATACTACGTCATTTTACCCTTTACTAAGACCCCTATATAAGTATTTTAACCCCAAATTTGCCAATATAAATCATTCTCTCAATTCACCAAAAAGAAGAACTATCTCAAATATTTCTCTCTCTAGAACTTGAAAAAGAAGAAGGATTCAACCTAGGGTTTCAAGTCAAGTCTCAACTCCTCAACTGAAGATTAACATTTGGCTTCAAGGTATGATAGTTTTCATCCATGGATCCTTCCATTGATGGAGTTCTCAAATTCCTCTATTTCAAAGTTAGAAACCCCCAATTGAGTTAGGGTTTTCTTCAATTGTCATGTGTTCTTTTCATTACTGATTTAAATTATTGAATTATTATCTCTTGTGCATGAATTGATGAAATACTATGATTTTATGATGATTTCCCCATGAACCTATGTAATCCCCATGTTTTGAAGTTATGAATCATATGATGTGGGATTTTGATTTTGAGTTTTGTGAAATTAAGCATGTATTGATAGCTTTACATAAGTTTATGATGAAATCCATATATAACCCATGTTTCCTTAGTTTTGGTGATTGAAAGTGGGTTTTGAACCTTGAAAGGTAAATTACGGACTTATGCATTTTCTTATGAAACCTATGTAAATGTTTTAAGGATGCTTTGAGAGTAAAGTATCAATGATGATGTTAATGTAGTGTTGTTGGAAGAATTGTTCTAATAAACACATAAAAGTTAGATGTGAAAGGTTTTCTCATATAATAATTATTCTAAGGTTGAAAGGCTTTCTCACCTAATTGAATAAAAGAGTAAGAGTTATCCTAATGAACCCTAGCTTGGATTGGATACTTAATTTTACCTTTCCATGGATGTCTTATGGCTTAGCTTGTATTGGTTATTGAATGATACCTTTCTATGGATAGCTTGTATTGGCAAGATGACGTTCCCTTCCATGGTTAATAAGAAAAAGTAAGAAATGACTATTCCGTGGGATTTATGCTTAGCACCGAGAGGATATTGATTTGGAGGATCTCCAGTTAGTAAAGGTCGGGTTTCTATAAGCAATCTCCTTATTCCTTACCTATGTTCCCCATAGGCATTATCTAGTGGATCCACTTAAGCTAGAAGTCCGTGGTCCTTACCTTGGCAGGTAGGATAACCCTTTTCGGTGTGGGAGACCCCTGAGGATCATGTTATAGCTCACATGGTTTTTATGTCGAATAAGGCTAATTCCCCACATTAATAATGAACTAGGTGCTTCAAGAAGTATCTCATATGTGTTGAAAGGCTTTGTATGATATTAGCTTGCATTGACCATGGTTTTATGACTTATGTTTTCTAACTTCCTTATATCATGTTTTCGCTTGGTCAATTGCATGTCATGAAATGAAATGTCCCTTTTTAGCATGATTTAAGTGTTTTATTTATAGCTATCATACTTGGTACATTGTTTTGTACTAACACATACTCTTTCCTACATTTCCCCAAATGTAGGGTTCGATGGTCAGGTTTGTCAGTTTTGTGGCTAGTGGTTGATTTCGAGATTCCTGAGCTTTGGTGTGTCCTCATGCTTCGAGGATGGATGTTCCCTATTTCACTTTCTTTCATGTATTTCACTTTTGGACATGATGTATGGGTTATGACCAATCTCATTCTATTGTACTAGATGGCCATATTCAGACAAGTGCTTTAGACTTTCGCTTTTATTTTATAAAACTATTGGACTTGAAATGTTGTTTTACTTCTATTTTTCTGTTTCTTATGTTATGAATGCTAAGTGGCTTGTTGGGATCCCTCAGGGTCCTATACGCCATATTACATCTACGGTGTACCCATGGGTCATGACAAACTTGGTAATCAGAGCATAAGGTTTAGAATGGTCCTAGGATGCCTCATAAGCCATGTCAAGTAAAGTTTTTTTCATGAGTGTGAAGCACACCATATTTATGAATGAGAGGCCACAAAATATTTAGGAAACTCCACTTCTTTCATTACTCTAAAGTCATGCAATAGAGTTTAACTCAATAAGGTATCTCTTCTCATCCTTACCTAATACTCTACATGATATGGCTACAAAGAGAGCTTATGCTAGAAGGAATGTGAGGGAGAATGTGGAACAAGACGCTCCTCCCCAAGCTCCTAAAGTTTTGGTCGATCCTTTGGACGAGCAAGTGACTAATACAGAGTTTAGGGCTGCTTATCATGTATTGGCTCAAGTTGTGACGACCCAAGCCAAAAGGGAGGTTGCGGTTCCTATGAATCCAAATGTAGGCATGACGGCTACTAGAGTGAGGGACTTTACTAGGATGAATCCTCTGGAGTTTCATGGTTCTAAGATGGAGGAAGATCCTGAAGAGTTCATCGATGAGCTTTATAAGGTTTTGATGATCATGGGAGTGACGCCGTTGGAAAAGGCGGAGTTGGCTGCTTATCCACTAAAAGGTGTTGCTCAAACTTAGTTCAACCAATGGAAAGAAAGAAGACTAGAAGATACGGGTGCTCTTGATTGGAAGAAGTTTAACGCTGTTTTTCTTGATAGGTTCTTTCCCCTTGAGATGAGAGGGAAGCCAAGGTACTTGATTTTATCAACCTTCGATAAGGGAGTATGAGTGTGAGGGAATATGCACTAAAGTTCACACAATGCTCTAGGTGTGCTCCAACAATGGTTGCTGATTCGTGGGCAAAAATGAGTAAATTTATTTTAGGTGTGTCCGAAATAGTGGTTAAAGAGTGTCATACCACCATGCTCATTAATGACATGGACATCTCTCGTCTCGTGGTTCATGCATAATAGATTTAATAGGAGAAACTTAAGGAAACTTCTAGGGAAACAAAAAGGGCTAAGACCGGTGCAGGTAATTTCTCTCATGCAAGGTCTGATGGACATAGTCGTCCTTGATTTGGAAAAAGGTTTTCTGGTCAAGGTTCCTCAAATACTCCCACTAAGTTCAACAAAGATAGGGTGTCTAAGCCTAAGCCTCAAGGAGGGAATGGTAGTGGATCTTTAGTGCCTATGTCTACTTGTACTAGGTATGGAAGGAAGCACGAGGGTAAGTGACTAGCCAGCACGGATGGTTGCTTCAGTTGTGGTAAAAGTGGTCATAAAATGAGGGATTTCCCAATGCTTATTGCAAAAACAAGAAAGGGCAAGCAAGCTCCTTCTAGTAGTTCGGGTTCCAATGCTCCTAAGCAAAATTGATTCTATGCACTTCAGACTCATGGTAAATAAGAGGGTTCTCCCGATGTGGTTACCGGTATGTTGAAAGTTTTCAAACTTGATGTTTATGCTTTACTTGATCCTGGTGCTACCCTGTCTTTTGTGACGCCATGTGTGTCTATAAGGTTTGATGTGCTTCATGTTGTGTTGTTAGATCATTTTTCTATCTCTACTCATGTTGGTGATTCTAATGTGGATAAGAGGGTCTATAGAATGTGTACTTATATCTTGTCCCATAGAGTTACTTTTGTTAACTTGGTAGAGCTTGATATGCTAGACTTTGATGTTATCCTTGGTATGGATTGTCTGCACTCTTGTTATGATTTTATTGATTGTAAAACTCGTGTAGTCAAGTTTCAATTTCTGAATGAGCCTGCCCTAGAGTGGAAGGGGGGAAATTCTATGCCTAAGAGTCAGTTTGTTTCTTGTCTTAAATCTAGAAAGATGATTTCTAAGGGTTGTATTTACCATCTAGTTAAGGTGAGAGATGTAGATTCTGAAACCCCTACTCTTGACTCAGTCCCCATTGTAAATGAGTTTTCGGTATTGTTTCCAAATGGCTTACGTGATATTCCACCAGAAAGGGAAATAGACTTCGATATTGACCTTCTCCCAGATATGCAACCTATTTCAATTCCTCCTTACCATATGGCCCCGACAGAATTAAAGAAGTTGAAAGAGCAATTGAAAGATTTATAGGATAAGAGTTTCATCCGATCGAGTATCTCTCCATGGGGTACTCCAGTTTTATTTGTTAAAAAGAAAGATGGTTCTCTTCCTCTGTGTATTGACTATTGTTAGTTGAACCAAGTGACCATTAAGAATAAGTATCCTCTTCCAAGGATAGATGATTTGTTTGACCAACTTCAAAGAGCAAGTTATTTCTCTAAGATTGACCTTCGGTTGGGCTATCGCCAATTAAGGGTGAAGGAATATGACATTCTAAAGACAGCTTTTCAAACTCGATATGGTCATTATGAATTTTTGGTAAATGTCATTTGGTTTGACTAATTCGCCAGCGACATTTGTGGATTTTATGAATAGGGTGTTTAGATAATACCTTGACATGCTTGTGATTGCGTTCATTGATGATATATTTATCTATTGAGATGTGAGAGTGAGCATATTGATCATTTGAGGATCGTGTTATAAGTTCTTAAGGACCAACAACTTTTTGTGAAGTTTAGCAAATGTGAGTTTTGGCTAAGATCTGTAGCTTTCCTTGGACATATTGTTTCAATTAATGGTATAGAGATAGATTCTAAGAAGATGAATGAGGTCAAGGGTTGGCCTAAACCTCTTACTCCTTCGGATATTAGAAGTTTCTTGGGTTTAGCCAATTACTATAGAAGGTTTGTTGAGGGAATCTCTTTAATTTCCTCTCCTTTGACTCCTTAGACTCAAAAAAAGGAAATGTTCAAATGGTCCGAAAAGTGTGAAAAGAGTTTCCAAGAATTGAAGGATAGACTTACTTCCGCTTCGGTGTTGACTTTACCAGAAGGGACCAATGGTCTTGTGGTTTATTGTGATGCCTCTAGAATTGGGTTAGGGTGTGTTCTAATCCAAAATGGGAAAGTCATTAGCTATGTCTCAAGGCAACTTAAGATTCATGAGATTAATTACCCTATCCATGACCTTGAACTAGCGGTGGTTGTTGTTGCCTTAAAGATTTGGAGGCATTATTTGTATGGTGTGCATGTAAATGTTTTTACCGACCACAAGAGTTTGCAATATGTGTTTAATCAGAAGCATTTAAATCTTTGCCAAAGAAGGTGGCTTGATCTATTGAAATATTATGACATAAGTGTTCTTTATCACCCTAGAAAGGCAAATATGGTGGTGGATGATCTTAGTTGGTTATCAAATGGGAAGTGTTGCTCATATGGAAGAAGAAAACAAAGATTTTGTTTGAGATGGTCATAGATTGGCCTGTTTGGGTGTTTGGTTAGTGGACTCCACTAAGGGTGGTGTTATAGTCCACAATGGTTTAGAATCGTCTTTAGTAGCAGATGTGAAAGCTAAGCAAGGTCTTAATCCAATTTTTGTTGACATAAAAGAAGTGGTGTGAAGAAATCTATTGAGGGTTTCTCCCAAGGGGGAGATGGAGTACTTAGATATTAAGGTCGTTTGTGTGTTCCAAATATTGATAACTTGAGGGAACATATCTTGGTGGAAGCCCATAGTTCGCGGTATTCCATTCACTTGGGAGCCACCAAGATGTGCTGTGATTTGCAAAAGGTCTATTGGTGGAACGGGATGAAGAAATATATTGTGGAATTGGTGACTAAGTGTCCTAATTGTCAACGAGTGAACATTGAGCATCAGAAACCAGGAGGTTTGTCCCAAGGTATTAGCATTCCTACTTTGAAGTGGGAAGAGTTGAATATGGACTTTATCGTTGGTCTGCCTCACATCTGACGACAACATGAATTGATTTGGGTTATAGTAGATCAGATGATGCAATCAACTCATTTTCTTCCCATCAAGGTTTCCTATTTGATAGAGGACTATGCCAAGTTATACTTGAGAGAAATGGTAAGGTTACATGGAGTGCCTTTGTCCATTATTTTTTATCATGGTAGCAAATTCACTTCATAGTTTTGTACATCTTTCCAAAAGGGTCTTGGTACTCGTGTTAAGCTTAGCATGACTTTTCATCCCCAAACCGATGGGGAAGCGGAGCGTAATGCCAAAATTTTGGAGAAATGTTGAGAGATTGTGTGATTGATTTTAAAGGTAATTGGGATGACCATTTGCCATTGATTGAGTTTGCATATAACAATAGCTATCACTCGAGTATTGGTATGGATCCATTTTAGTCATTGTATGGTAAGAGGTGTAGATCTCCTATAGGTTAGTTTGAGGTAGGTGAAGTTTCCCTAATAGGTCCTGAGTTGGTACACGAGAACATAGAGAAAATTTAACTTATTAGAGAAAGGTTGAAAATGTCTCAAAGTCGGAAAAAGTCATATGTCAATGTGAGAAGAAGAGATCTTAAGTTTGATGTTCATGATTGGGTTTACTTGAAAAATTCTCCCTTGAAGGGTGTAATGATGTTTGGTAATAAAGGGAAGCTTACTCCCCGTTATGTAGGCCTATATCAGATTTTGAGACGTGTTGATAAGGTTGCTTATGATCTAGATTTGCCAAATGAGTTGGCATTGTGCATCTGGTTTTCCATGTTTTTATGTTGAAGAAATGTGTTGATGATCTAACATACATAGTCCCCCTAGAAGGTTTGGGAGTTAAGGAGAATCTTTCTTATGAAGAAGTTTTGGTTAAGTTATTAGACCGGCAAGTCAAGAAATTGAGAAACAACGAAGTTGCTTTCATGAAAGTGTTGCGGATGAACAGTTAGTTGAGGGTGCTACTTGGGTGGCCGAGGCCAATATGATGTTCCGATATCCTCATCTCTTTCCTTCTACTCCTACTCTTTCTTGAGGTAATGAGTTCCTCATGGTTTGGTCCTTATTTTGGAGTCATGTGTCTTAGATGTTTCCATTATTTCCTTACTATGCATGATTTATGAAAAAGTTAATGTTTTGAGAAAATGAGTCAATTTGATTGATTTCTACATATTTATGTGCACTTGAGTATAAATTGCATGTAGATTACTTGATATGATCTTATGAGAATGACTTTAGCTTGGAGTTGATATTTCCTTCTCGGATATATGAATTTGAGTATGCTATTAACTTGGAGTTGATATTTCCTCCTCGGATATATGAATTTGAGTATGCTATTAACTTGGAGTTGATGTTTCCTCCTCGGATGTTAACTTCGAATTGAAGTTTCCTCCTCGGATATGTGTATTGCTTGCATGATGGGCTGCTCGATTTAATTGCACCCCTCTTATGTTGTTTTGATAATGTCTTAGCTTGGAGTCGATACTTCTTCTTTGGTATATGCATTGCATTGTAGGTTGGGTTGTTAGTTCCTCTCCTACTCTTTTCGTACTAGCTTGAATCTCATTCGAGGATGAATGATCCCAATGGGGAGATATTGTAACACCTCGGATCTGAAAGAGGCCATGATGTCTGACTACAAAAAACTACAGGTGGAAGCAACGAGGACCACCCATGGCAGTGGATTGGACCACAGACCGTAGGTGTGATCCATGGGTGGCCCTGTTTAAGTAAGCGTTAAAGGCTCAAGACCACGGCTTGACCAACGGACCGTAGGTCAGACCACAGTCTGTGGTAGGGGTCCATGATTCACTGGCCAAGAGTCCCTTTTCTAACCACCATCGACGGCCGTGCATGATGGTCCGTCGCCAGTGGCCGTGGGTCATGGCTGGCAATTATTATTAAGGGGTAGTTAGGTCTTTTCCTAATTAATTAACTCCTATACTACGTCATTTTACCCTTCACCAAGACCCCTATATAAGTATTTTAACCCCCAAATTTACTAATAGAAATCATTCTCTCAATGCACCAAAAAGAAGAACTCTCTTAAATATTTATCTCTTTGGAACTTGAAAAGAAGGATTCACCTTAGGGTTTCAAGTCAAGTATCAATTCCTCCATTGAAGATTAGCATTTGGCTTCAAGGTATGATAGTTTTCATTCATAGATTCCTTGTATTGACAAAGTTCCCAAATTCCTCTATTTCAAAGTTAAAAATCCCTAATTGAGTTAGGGTTTTCTTCAATTGTTATGGGTTTTTTTCATTATTGATTTAAAGGAATGAATTATGATCTCTTATGCATGAACTAATGAAATACTATGATTTTATGATGATTTCTCCATGAAACAATGTAATGCCCATGTTTTCAAGTTATGAATAATATGATGTGGGATTTTGATTGTAAAGGAAGAGTTTTATGAAATTAAGTATGTATTTCTAGCTTTACATGAATTTATGATGAAATCCATATCTAAATCATGTTTCCTAAGTGTTGATGATTTAAGTGGGTTTTGAACCTTGAAGGTAAATTATGGACTTATGCATATTCTTATGAAACCTATGTAAATGTTTTAAGGACTCTTTGAGAGTAAAGTATCAATGATTATGTTGATGTTGTGTTGTTGAAAGGATTTTTCTCATGAACACATAAAAGCTATATGTGAATGGTTTTCTCACATAATAAGGATTCTAAGGTTGAAAGACTTTCTCACCTAATTGAATCAAAGAGTAAGAGATATCCTAATGAACCCTAGCTTTGATTGAATACTTAATTGTACCTTTCCATGGATCTATTCTGACTTAGCTTGGATTGGTTATCGAATGATACCTTTTCATGGATATGTTGGATTGGCAAGATGATGTGCCCTTCCACGGATAATAAGAAAAAGTAAGAAATGACTATTCCGTGGGACACGTGCTTTAGACTTCTGCTTTTCTTTTCTAAAACTATTGGATATGAAATGTTGTTTTACTTCTATTGTTCTATTTCTTATTTTATGAATGCTAAGTATCTTATATGGGGTTCCTCGGGGTCCTATATGTCATCTTAGATCTAGGGTGTACCCCTGGGTCGCGACATTTTACTACATGACTTGCTTTACATTCAATTGATTTGTTTTCGAACCTTTTCAGTTTAGATATTGTTTTATTTAGCTATATGACGTACTCATACATTTCGTGTACTAATGTCATCTGACCTATATCATCTTATGTTGCAGATAAAGGTTTTCAAGACCATCAACATGTGTATTGTTAATATCACCTAGCTTCTTACAAGATTTTGTGAGGCCTCTTTGCTTTAAGAGGACTCCAGTCATTTATTTACTTGTGTAGTTTTATTTAAGGTTTCCATGGTTCTGCCCAGACACATATCTTAGATAGTAAATGCTTCATAGATATATAATGTTAGAGAGGTCTTGGTATTTATTTTTATATATTTTGCTAAACTTCTATTGTTTACATTCAGTATTCTCAGATAGTTCTAACAGTATTTGACATAAATGTTTTTGCTTAAGTTATTTAGTGCTAAAAACTCTTGAACAAATCTTCTACTATGTATTTAGCCAGGCCAATAGTTCATATGGTAATTAACAATGGTTCTCAAGTGTTGGCCACGTCTAGGGTGTAGGCTCAGGACGTGAAAACTTAGAACTGAAAGGACTTTGGAATGGAGGCCTTAGTGCTAGTAGATGTTTGATCTTTAGTAGCAATTCATTTATCCCGAATTCCAAAATAGAAATATGAATGAATGTGACGGTGTTTACCTTGACAAGTATATTTCCCCCTTTCAGTGTTAAGGTCATGCCGAATTCCATGTTATAGATCACATGGTATTATTTTTGGTTAACAGAATATCCCACAAATGAATTCCATTTATTCAAAGTTTTTTATAAAAGTTTCTGAAACTGTTCTAAATATGTATTGACCTTGATTGTAACTCATGGATTCTTTAAAGACTTTTACTATGTTTTACTTGGTCATGCATATCATGATTAAAGTTCCTTATATTATCTTGCCTATGTCCTTTTTCCCAATACTTAGTACATTAATGTACTAATGCATAATTGTGCCTATATTGTCTTATAATATCGGGTTCGATGTTTCTCATCTCACTCATCAATAGTTTGGATTGGTCTATTAGCACTTTTGATTGGTGAGTCTTTATGCTTCGAAGAAAAATTCACTAATGCTTTATATCTTGTATTGTCTTTTCGTTTTCTAACTTGTACATGGTGTATGGGTTGCATCCCAATGACTCTTACAATGTTAAAAAGGCTTGTATCAGTCTATTTAGTATTTTGTGTATCTCTTATGTACTTTGTTGGTAAATTTTATGTCATGATATTAGTTGAAACTTTTATTAGTTATACCTCATAAATTGTATTTTAATATGTCATACTTATGTAAAGTGGCCCATTTAGGGTCTCTCGAATCCTATTCGCCAGGTCACTTCTAACGTATATTTTTTGTCGTTACAAACTTGGTATTCAGAGAATCAAGTTTTAGAAAGATTCTAGGATGTCTGATAAGCCATGCCAAGTAGATTCTTGTTCATGAGTGTGAAGCATGCGACATTTACGAATAAGAGACTACAAGCCGTTTAGGAAACTTCCATTCTTTCACTACTTTAAAGTTATGCTAAGGAGTTTATTTCTATAAAAGACTTTCTTCCAACTCTTGTCCGATGCTTTTTAGAATATGCCTCATCTTAGCGCTAATGCAAAAAGGAATGTGGAGCTCGAGTTGCTTCAAGTGCCGTTCAATCCTTTGGCTAAGCAAGTTACTCATGCCAAATCCTGACCTGCTTTCCAAGCGTTGGTTCAATCTATCATAGCCCAAGAGAATAGAGAGTTCATTGCTTCCGTGAACCCAAATGTGGGTATGGCGATGGTAAGAGTGAGGGTCTTCACTAGAATAAATCCCCCAGAGTTTTATTGGTTGAAAGTTGATGAGGAACCTTAAGAGTTCATTGATTAGATTTATAAGATAGTGGAAATTATGGGAGTGTCAACAGTGGAAATTGCCACTTATCAACTCAAAGTTGTTTCTCAATTTTGGTTTAACTAATGGAAGAAAGAGAGGCCTCTTGATGCGGGTCCTTTTGATTTGGAGAAATTCAAATGGGATTTTCTTGATCATTTCTTTCCTTTTGAAATGAGGGAGTTAAAGGTGCTTCAGTTCATTAATATTCATCAATATATATGAGTGTGAAGGAGTATTCTTTGAGTTTTCCTCAATTGGCTAAGTATGTTCGACTAAGTTAGCAGACTCTATGGGAAGGATAAGCAAGTTTGTTTTGGGTGTGACCAAAATGATTGTCAAAGAGTACCCAACTTCATGGTCATCAAGGAGATGTATATCTCTCTTTTGATGATACATGCCCAAATAATTTAAGAGTAGAAGCTAAATGAGAAGTTTAGAGAGACAAAAAGGGCAAGAACTGTTGATGGTGACTTTTCTCCTTCTAGGTCAACTAGACATGGTCGTCCTCAGTTCCCGCAAAAATTTTCTACTCAAGGTTGTTATAGTGTTCTGGATCTTAGCTTCAATAAATATGGGGTTTCTAACCCTAAACCTCAAGGAAGTGGTGTAAATGGATCTTCTATTCCTGTTTGCAAAATTTGTGGCAATAAAGAAAATGCTTAGCTGGTATGGATGTTTGTTTCAGTTGTGGAAAGAGTGGTCACAAGATGAAGGAATGTCCATTGGAAGGTACTAAGGTAAAGGATGATAGGAAAGCTCAACTTAGTGGTTCTGGTTTGGGGTGCTCCTCGTTAGAATAGGTTTTATGCATTTCAAACTTGAAATGATCATCAGGGTTCTTCAAATGTTGTGACCGATATTTCAATAGTCGTTTCATTTTGATGTATACTCTTTGGTTGATCTGAATGATATCTTTTCTTTTGTTACTCTCTATGTGGCCATAAGATTTGATATTGATAATGAAATCCTTTCTAATCCCTTTTATGTATCTACACCTATTGGTGATTTTAGTTTTGCTGAATGAATTTATAGAAATTTCCATGTTTTTGTTTCTCATAGAGAAACTCACATGGATCTTGTAGAGCTTTATAGGTTAGATTTTTATGATATATATTTTGGGATGAATTGACTTCATTCTTGTTATACGTCAATGGATTGTAGGACTTGATTGGTCATATTTCTAATTCCAAGCGAACCTATTTTAGAATGGAATGTGGTAATTCGACTCCTAAGGGTCAATTCACATCCTGCCCTAAAACTACGAAAGTGATTTCTAAGGGTTGCATTTATAATCTTGTTAGGGTTAGGGATACGAATTCCAAAACCCTGCTCTTGAGTTAGTTCCGATTGGTAATGAGTTTTTGGAAGTATTTCTTGATTATCTTCTTGATATTCCTCCCAATAGAGAGGTAGACTTCGATATTGACCTTTACCCAAATATGCAGCTTATTTTTATTCCTCCTTATCATATGGCCTCGTCAAAACTTAAGGAATTAAAGGAACAATTGAAGGATTTGTTGGATAAGGATTTTATTAGACCGAGAATCTCTCTATCGGGTGATCCACTATTGTTTGTTTGAAATAAAGATGGTTCCTTTCGAATGTGCATTCACTATCGACAATTGAATAAGGTTACCATAAGGAATAAGTATTTGATTCCAAGGATTGACGATTTATTTTATCAACTTTATAGTGTGACTTTCTTCTCCAAGATTGACCTTTGGTCGGGGTTTCACCAATTGAGGGTAAAGGAAGTTGAAATTTCAAAGATAACTTTTCAAACTCAATAAGGTCACTATGTGTTTTTGGTGATGTTGTTTTGTTTAAATAATTCTCCGGCAGTGTTTATGGACTTGATGAATCGGGTCTTCAAGCAATATGTTGACATATTCATGATTGTGTTTATTGATGATATTTTGATCTATTCTCAGAGTGTGGATGAGCATGTTAAGCATCTAAGTATTGTGTTGTAGATTGTCAAGGAGCAAAAATCATATGCTAAGTTTAATAAATGTGAGTTTTGGTTGAGGTTTATAGCTTTTCTTGGCCATATCATCTCCGATGAAGGTATTCAAGTTGATTCTAAGAATACCGAGACAGTTAAAAATTGGCCTAGGCCTTTGTCCGCTTCAGATATTTAGAGTTTCTTGGGTTTTTCGTGTTACTATAGAATGTTTGTGGAATGATTTTATTTGATTTCTTTGCCTTTGATAACGACGATGCAAAAAGGTAAAATTTCTATGGTCGGAAGCTTGTTCGAATAACTCCCAAGAGTTAACGGATATAATCATTTTAGCCTCTATATTGATTTTACCAGAAGGATCAAATGGTTCTGTGATTTATTGTGATGCGTCACATATGGTTCTTTATTGTGTTTTGATGCAACATAGGAAAGTCATCATTTATGCTTCAAGGTAATTGAAGGTGCATGAAAATAATTATCTGGCTCATGATTTTGTGTTAATGGTCATAGTGTTTTCTCTAAAGATTTTGAGGCGTTACCTATAAAGTTTTTATGTAGATGTGTTTAAAGACCATAAGATCTTAAAATATACGTTCACCCAAAAGGACTTAAATCTTCACAAAAGAAGATGACTTGAGTTATTGAGAGATTATTCCATGAGTTCCATTTATAATTTGGACAAAGTGAATGTGGTGGCAGATTCTCTTAGTCGGCTATCAATCGGTAGTGTTGCTCAAGTTGAGGATGGTAATAAATAGCTAGTTATTGATTTTCATAGATTGGTTGATTAGGTGTTCACTTTGTCCATTATAATGAAGGTGGTGTGCCTTATCAAAATAGTTCATAATCATCTCTCATTTTGGATATGAAGGCTAAGAAAGATCTCGATCCAATTTTGGTGGATTTGAAGAAGAGGGTTTCAAAATATACATTGAGGCTTTCTCCCAATGGGGAGATGGTGTCCTTTGATACTAAGGTTGGTTATGTGTCCCGAATGTTGTTGGTTTGAGGAATCAAATTTTGGTACAAGCTCACAGTTCTTGATATTCTATTCACCCAAGAGATACCAAGATGTATCGTGATTTATAAGAGGTCTAATCACTGAATGGACTAAAGAAGGATATTGGGAAATTTGTGGCTAAGTGTCTGAATTGACAACAAGTGAACGTTAAGCATCAAATCAACTCAAGACATTATCTTTCCTACTAAGAAATAGGAAAATTTGAATATAGACTTCATTACGGGTTTACCTCGTAATTGTCATCAGTTTGATTCAATTAGGGTCATTGTGGAATAAATTATGAAATCAGCTTACTTTGTTCCCATATTCTTAGCTGAAGAGTACACTAAGCTTTACATTTGGGAAATCATAAGGTTTCATAGGGTTCCCTTGTCCATTATCTTCGATCGTGGTACTAAGTTTACATCTCCATTTTGGAGATCCTTTCATAAAGGTTTTGGTACTCAAGTGAATCTTAGCATGAATTTTCATCCACATACCGATGGGCAAGTTGAGCCTACCATTCATACTTTGGAAGATAGGTTGAGAGCTTGTGTGATTTACCTCAAGGTTAATTGGATGATCATTTGCCTTTGATTGAGTTTGTTTATAATATAAGCAATCATTCAAGTATACAAATGGTTCCATTTAAGGCTCTTTATGGTAGGAGAGGTAGGTCTCCTATTTGTTGGTTTGAAGTTGATGAGGTCACTTTGATAAGGCCAAAGTTGGTGCACAAGTCTATGGAAAAGATTAGACTTATTTGTGACAGGTTGAAAATGGCTCAAAGTGAACAAAAAGTCTTATGCCAATGTTAGAAGGAGAGAGCTCAAATTTGACGATGATGATTGGGTTAATTGAAAAATCTTACCCTTGAAGGGTGTCAACAGATTTGGTAAGAAAGGGAAGCTTATTCCTTGATATATGGGCCCATATCAAATTTTCAAGCGCATTGACAAAGTTTCTTATGAATTAGTGTTACCTGATGACTTAGCATCGGTACATCCAGTATTCCATGCCTTTTTAAAAAAAAGTGTGTTGGGAATATTACTTCCATTATGCCTTTAGAAGGCTTGGAAGTAAAGGAAAATCTTTCGTATGAAGAGGTCCCATTTATGAATTTTGACCTTCGAGTTTGAAGTTAAGAAATAAAGTCATTAGTTTCCTGAAAGTCCTTTGAAGGAATCATCTAGTTGAGTGTGTTAGTTGGGAAGTCGAAGCCAATATGGTGCCTAAGTATCCTCACCTCACTCCCTCCACTCCTACTCTAGCTTAAAGTATTAGTTCCTCATGGTTCATTATTTAGGATTCATGTGTTTTAGTCATTCTCATGTTTCCATATTTATGTATGGTCATGAAAAACTTAATATTGATGTTATGATTTACCTTGGAACAATTCCTCCTTGTTTATGTTCATTTTGATGAGATTTGCATTCAGTTTGGGTTGTTCAATTTTCTCGTATCCAAATCATGCCAACTTGAGTCGCATTTGAGGAAAAATGTTTCCAAGGGAAAGATATTGTAACACCTCAGAAATTGGAAGATCGGTTTGGGAAGGAAGTTACAAAAACTTGGCACTAGTTCAGTTTCTAGGATCCCATCTACGGACTCTACAAGGCCCTACAGTTAGTCGGAGGCAGTCGTAGGAACCGTCTTGAAAGGTGAGGATGTTTTAGGTTTCTGAACTTTCCTACGGACCACCAGGATAGTTCGTGGGAAGGGTTCCATAGAAGAGGTCTGAGACTTGGTAAAATATTTGGTAACAAGGGTTTTACAAAAAAATGGTCTACGAACTATAGGGAAATTGACAACTTATAGAAGGCTCTCATAGAAGTTGTTCAGGATTGTGGCCCCTACTTGTTGACCTTACGAGTGACTAGGATGGTCCATAGGAATTCTTACAGACCGTTGGTCAGAATCGTAGTCGTGATCCAACAATTTAAATGATGGATGTTTTTGTCTTTTCTGACCCAATTAACCCTAAACTATTTCGTTGTGGCCCTAAAACTACCCTATTACCATTTTTACTTTTATAAAACTAGCCTAAATTTTCTCATTGACTCAATTTCCACAAATCTCTCAAGTCTTCTCCTCAAAAATTCTCCCGATAGCTCTTAAAGTGAAGGCTAGGGTTTTATCAAGCTTGAAGGATTTTATCTCCATTGCTAGGGCTTCGATTACTCAAGGTGTGTGGGAATTCACCAATGGATCCTCTTCATCCATTGCATCCCACAAGAATCTCAATCTCCATTTCAATTTCACCAAATTATCTAGTATTTCATAGATATATCCATAGGTCCTATTTATTATAATATAATTGTTTACTTTTAATCTTATTATGCATGATTTGATCCAATTACATAGTTTTTAATTGATTTCATATGGAACCATGCCTATTATTACTTTATGAACACGAATTATGAATTATGATCATGAAAAGTATGCATATTCTATGAAAATGATGTTTTATGAACTATGTATGCTTTTCAGATAAGTATAAATGATTTATGAAAGAGTTTCTTACATATGAATGAAATCATGATTTAGATGCTTAGAAAGATAAGTGTCTAATATAAAGAAGATTATCAGGATATGAAAGGAGTTACTACAGAATGACTTATGATTGGATTGGTAGTTTTATTGTACCCCATGTACCCCCAAGATATAACATGGCATATAGGACCCCGAGAGGCCCCATACAAGACACTTAGTATTCATAACATAACAAATAGAACAATAGAGTAAAGACAACATTTCAAGTCCAATAGTTCTATAAAGAAAAGAGGAAGTCTAAAAACACTTTGTCTCAATAGCCATCTAATACAATTGAATGAAATTGGACCTAGCCCATACATCATGTCCGAAAACTCAACTAAGAGAAGGAGTTAAGAAAAATAAAAAGTTCCTCCATGAAGCATGAGGACTCACCAAAGCTCGAGAACCTCACTATCAACCCCTGGCCATGAAACTGAGAAACCTGACTGTCGAACCCTAAATTTGGGGAAATCTAGGCAAGAGTATGATAGCCATGCATAAAACATTCAAATCATGCTAAAATGGGACATTTCATGACATACAATTGACCGAGATAAAACATGATATAAAAGGTTTAAAAACATAAGTCATAAAACATGGTTAGTGCAAGCTAACATCATTAAAAATAGTTGAACACATATGAGATACTTCTTGAAGTAACCTTAGTTCATTATTATTGTGGGAAGTAGCCTTAACCTATATAGAGACCATGTGAGCTATAACATAATCCCCTGGTATCTCCCATACCAAAAAGGGTTGTCCTACTTGCTAAGGGAAGGACCATGAATTCTACCTTAAGTGGATCCACTAGCTAATGTCTATCTAGACAATCATCCTATGGGGGCACATAGGTAAGGGATAAGGAGATTGCTTCTAGAAACTAAACCTTTACTACTGGGAGAGCTTCCATCTCAATATCCTCTTGGTGCTAAGCATCAATCTCATGGAATAGTCATTTCTTACTTGTTCTTATTATCCATGGAAGGGCACGTTATCTTGACAATCAAAGCTAAGTCAGCATCCATGTAAAGATATCATTCAATAACCAATCCAAGCTAGGTTTCATTAGGATAGCTCTTAATCTTTGATTCAATTAGGTGAGAAGACCTTTCAACCTTATAATCCTTACTATGTGAGAAAACCTTTTACAATTATGCTTTCATGTGTATATGAGATAATCCTTTCAACAACACAACATCATCATTATCGTTGATACTTTATCCTTAGAACATTTACCTGGAAAGAACATGTCTAATTTCATAATCTACTCTTTCATAATACAAAACCCACATCACATCATCATAATTAAAAAATAGGGGTTTACATGGGTTCATGGGGAAATCATCATAAAATCATAGTATTCTATCAATTCAT
Organism: Solanum commersonii; assembly: GCA_029007595.1. Classification (NCBI taxonomy): domain Eukaryota; kingdom Viridiplantae; phylum Streptophyta; class Magnoliopsida; order Solanales; family Solanaceae; genus Solanum; species Solanum commersonii. The sequence goes on along the minus strand of JAJTWQ010000055.1, from coordinate 2,747,942 downwards.
GCATAAGAGATCATAATTCAATCATTTAGATCAATAATCAAGAGAACCCATGACAATTGAATAAAACCCTAACTCAATTGGGGATTTCTAACTTTGAATATAGGTAAATTTGGGAACTCCATGAATGGAAGGAATCCATGGATGAAAACTATCATACCTCAATGCCAAAAGCTTCCCTTCAATTGTGGAAATGGTGGCTTGCCTTGAAACCCTAGATGGAACCCTTTTTCTTCTCAAGTTTCTTGAGAGAGAAATATTTTGGAGAGGAAGAACTTTGATTTTCTTTTGGGTTTTGAGAATAATGACTTGAATGGGTGAGGTTTGGGTTTAGAATCAGTTATATAGGGGTCCTAGTCTTGGGTGAAATGACATAGGTTCAATATAATTAAAATCGGAAAAGACCCAAAATCCCTAAACTTTATGTGGACTAAACCACTTCACACCAGGCTACACAAGCCATGATGGCTCTCACGAGCCGTGGTGCCATCCGTGGTCCTAGAAAAATGTCTTGGAAATCCAGCACTAAAACCATTTTTCCCTCAAGATCCTCTCCACGGCCCGTAGTGGCCTTCATGAGCCGTCAAGTGGCTCGTAGGAGGGTCTCACTTTAGGCAGTCTCTTGGGAGCACACGGCCCAGCCCTTCATGAGCACCACCATGAGCTATGGTACCCTGCATAGGGAAGCATGATGCTTGTGGCAGGTGAGCACCATTTGTCGACCCACTGTTAAGGTCCACTGCCACCACCACGAGTCGTGGTGCCCTTCACGGTCCGTGTAAGAGTTTGTGGAGGGTGCCAACTCTCAATTATTTAGCTTTTGACTTGACACTTAGCCCCTAGCTTAGACTACTAGATTCCGAGGTGTTACACTTTTCTTTTGGAATTTACTTAGCACATAGAGGACTTTGGAATGGAGACCTTACTGCTAGTGGATGCTTTGTCTTTAGTAGCAATTCCTTATCCCAAACTACGTGCCCCATTGAATTTTTGTAAATGACCAAGATAGTAGATACATAAAAGCAATTATTAATTAATATGATAGAGTCTACCTTGGCATGTAGATTTCTAATTTTTAGTGTGAGGGTCATGTCGGATTCCATGTTATTTCCCACATGGTCTTATTGTCTGTTAACGGTAAATATCCCACAAACAAATGATGTTTCTTCAAAGGTTTTTATGAAAGATTCTCAAGTGGTTCTAAGTATGCATTTTCCTTGATTATGGCTTATGTATTCCTTAAATACTTTTAATATGTTTTACTTTTTCATACATATCGTGTTTAAAGTTTCTCATATTTTCATTCATATGCGGAATACATTTCCCCATACTTAGTACATTGAATTTGCAAATGCATACCGGTGTCTATATTATCTTATAATATAGGGTTCTACTTTTCTTCTCCTACTCTTGGCTAGGGTGGATTAGTCTACTAAACCCCTTGATTGGAGATTCCTCATGCTCTGAGGAAAAAACTATTGATGCTTTATATCTTGTATTTTCTTTTTATTTTTAAAACTTGTACGTGGTGTATGAGTTATGTTCCAACCACTCTTATGATGTTAGAAAGACTTATGTCAAACTTATAAGTATTCCACGCATCTTTTATGTACTCTGTTGCTACTTTTGTGCATGATATGGCTTGAAACTTATATTGGTTATATCTTTTAAGTTGTATTTTATTATGTTGTGCTAAAGTGGCTCGTTTAGAATCTCTCGAGATCCTATTCTCAATGTCATGACTAGGCTGTACTTTGGGTCTTGACACAAATTATAAAAGAAACTTGAAGTTTTAGGGTCATGAAGACTTTCCCAAATGATTTAGCACAAGAATTCTCCCTAAAATTGCTTCCAGAGGGTTTTCCAAAACTAAAATTAGGGGAAAATGGGGTAAGATCTCGAAATTACATGCGAAAAATCCTCTTGAAAGTCACTTTCACAAACCCAGGGTCGCTAAAACGATCATTGCGATCGAGACCCTAGTTTGCAAAAGTGAACCCAGCAAAAATTTGGCCAATTGCTTTTGCGACATGGCCTTTACTAGAATAAAGGTTAAAGTAGCTAGGTGTTCTCAAAACTAAGGCTCGCAAAAGAGAACAATCTCTTGCTAACACGAGCACATCAGATATCAGAAAATTCAGCCAACTTTCAATTTATCAAATTGACCTTGAGACTCATTTGAAACACCCTTATACACAAAATAATATGCTACCTAAATAAATTCAACCTTCTCAACTTAATGGAACCATAACAAGAATCTGAGGTCTCCTAGAACAAAAATCCTTGCAGGATAGAAGAAATGAACATAAAGCCTACAAAGGCCAAATCAAGCTTAGGACCTTTAAAAATTCAACCAAGACCTCTACTAGGCCTAAAATAATCCTTCGAATCCAATGGAACTATCAGAAATATGATCTGAGCATCCGAACCCCAAATATTGACCAAAGTCAACTCAAGGACTAAAATTTGATAAATCTCCTAGTTTAAACCTCAAATCTATACAAAGACTTCAAATCTGAAATAGACAAATATCTTAGATAAATTTCCACATTCTGGGACTCGTGGAATTGACAGCCATCTATTCCCAGACTGAAAACTCCAAAAGACACCAAAAACCACTATTCAACAACTTTTTCCTTTCAACTTCAAAAATTTCAATAATTCATAACTTTTCACTCAAAACTACTTTAAAAATTCATTTAGAAATGTATTGGGGCCAATATTAAGAGGGGTAAAATTGTAAAATTTTAAAAAAATTACCAACTAGGTCATTACATTTTGCACCACTAAAAACCATGGTTGTCTTCGAACATAAAGTAACACCATCACCTAAGTCACCTCAGAAACTAAATGGTCCTTACACTATACCTTAACTAAAGTAATCTCCTTAGTCCTAATCTTTTGGACCTCCCTATCCAAGATTGATATAGGCTCCTCCTTAAAGGACAAGTCTGGACCTAAAACTACTAAATCAAATGAAAGCACATGGGAATTATCTAGCATGTACTTTCGATACATAGTGACATAAAACACAAGATGCATATATGACAAGCTAGGTGGAAAGGCCAACTTATAGGTCATCTCTCCTACTCAAGTCAAAAGCTCTAAAGTTTCAATGAATCTAGGTTTAAGTTTGACCTTCTTTCTGAACCTCATAATATCTTTCATGGGTGACACTCAGAGCCAAACATGATCACTCTCCCTAAATACTAAGGCTCCAACTCTCTGGTCTACATAACCTTTTTGTCGATAATGGGTTGTCAATAGTCTACTTTAAATTATATGGACGTGCACCATAGCATCTCTAAGCAAGTCAGAATCTAAATAGCCCATCTCCACAAAATCAAACCGATCAATCGGAGATACATCGTATGCCATACAATGCGTCAAATGGGGCCATATGAATACTACAGTGAACTATTATTGTGGGAAAACTCTGCTAAGGGAAAGTGTTGATCCCATCGATCACCGAAATCAATAACACAAGCTTAAAGCATATTCTCTAACACCTGAATTTTTTTCTCGGACTAACTATCCATTTAAAGATGAAAATATATACTAATATCTAACCGAGTACCTAGAGCATGATGTAAATCCCTCCAAAAAGGAGAGGTGAAAACGATCTTCAGTAAGAGACAATATAAATAGACTTTTCATGAAGTCGAACAATCTGGCTGATTAAAGTTTGGGTAACTTCTCTTATTTATACTTCACCCGAATGTGGATGAAATTGATGGACTTGGTTACCCCCCCCCCCCTTATAGTGGTAGGCAAACCCATAACAAAATACATGTTGATCTTCTTTTACATTCAAGTAGGAATAAACATCCTCTAAGATACACATCTAGGCCGGTGGTTCTCACACTTGACATGTTTTCATTTCATGCAAGTAGAAATTAAATTTTCAATATCTCTCTTTGTGCCACACCACCAGTAATGCTGACTCAAATTATGATACATCTTCGCTAGTCTTAAATTGATGGAATATCGAGAGCAATGAACCTCCTCATGAATCAATCTAATCAACTCGCCTACCTAAAGCACACAAATCCAGCCTCCGATCCTCAAGTCACCATTAGAATTTAGGACAGCCTCCATAGCTTCCCCTTCAACACTTTCTCTTGAATGAGTCATAACTACTCATCAGCGAACCGACACTCATGGATCTACTCAACTAAGGAAGATTGACTCTCCATAAAAGTAATCAAACCACAACACTCCTCAGAAATTTGTAACTGGACTAAAGTGTTGGATAACCTCTTAAAATGTCTAGCCAATGGTCTCTCTTAAATACTAATAGTGGCAAGATTTCCCATCCTACAAGTCTGCCTACTCAAACCATCAGCCACCACGTTGGCCTTTCCTAGGTGATACAAGATGCTGATGTCATAGTCCTTAAGTAGTAGCTTAAGCTATATGTGCTACCTCAAGTTCATATCCCTCTGACAGAAAATGTGATGAAGACTCCAATGATCCTTGAAGGCCTCACAATGTACCCCACACAAAAAATACCATCATAGCTTAAGCACAAATACTATATCTTCCAACTCTAGATCATGAGTGAGGAAGTTCTACTCATGAGTCTTTAATTGTCTTGATGCATATGTGATCACCTTTCCCTTTCTGCATCAAAATACCATCTAACCCGACTCCAAAAGTATCACAATAAATGGTGAAGTGCGCACCTTCCTCGGGTGAAGTCAACATAGTAGCCGAAGTCAATAAGTTCTTAAGCTTTTTGAATTTCTCCTCATAATCTTCAGACCACTGAAAGCTCACACTTTTATGAGTCAATCTGATCAAAGGAGATGCAATAGTGGAAAATCTCTAAACAAACGACCTATAATAACATGCTAGGCCCATAAAACTCCATATATCAGTAACTGAAGTAGACCTCGTCTAGCCTCTAACTGTCTAAATATTGGTTAGATCTATATGAATACCCTCCTTGGACACCACATGCCCAAGAAATGCAATAAAATCATGCAAGAACTCACACTTTGTGAGCATGGCAAACAACTTCTTTTCCCTGAATCTCTAGAGCACAATCCTCAAGTGTCGATCATGGTCCTCCTTAGTCCTAGGGTAAATCTAGATGTCATAAGTAAATACTATCATAAAAAACTAAATAAGGTCAAAACACCCTATTCATAAACTCTATGAATGTTGCAGAGGCTTGGTCAAACCGAAAGACATCACAAGAAACTCAAAATGCCCATATAAAGTCCAGAAAGATGTCTTAGGGACATCTCATTCTCTAATCTTCACCTAATGATAGCCAGACATCAAATAAATCTTACAAAAAAAGATGCTTCCTGAAACTAATCAATTAAGCCATCGGTTCAAAGAAGAGGATACTTGTTCTTATCTATTACTTTGTTCAAGTGTTGGCAATTAATACAAATTATTATGGTTCGGTCTTTCTTATTTTCAAAAAAAACATGAGAAGCCCTTACTAAACAAGTCTTTTAACTAATCCTTAAATTCCTTCAACTCTGTTGGATCCATGCGATAAGATGGAATATAGATCAGCTTGGTGCCCCGCTCGAAGTCAATAGCAACATAAATGTATCTATCCAGTAAAACACCTAGAAGATTAGTAAAAAAAACATCTAAACACTGTCAAACCACGGGAAAAGAATCAATGGGAGATGGCTCCAAACTAGTATCCCAGATAAAAGCTAGATTAGACAAACATCCTCTATCAACCTACCTCAGAGCATAAATGAAGGAGATAGCCTTACTAAGGTATGAACCACTAGCACCCATCCACTTAACTCATGAGACACCTACATCGCTAAGGTCATAGTCTAATCATAACAATGAATAATAGAATAATGGGCGAGAGCCAATCCATACCTAAGATACTATCACAATCTATCATCCCCAGAATGATCAAGTCTACCAAAGTATCATACCTATCCAAAGAAACCAGACAAGATCGATACACTGAATCAACCATTAAGGACTTACCCAATGGTTCAGAAACTCGAATAGGCACATGCATGATATCACACACCGTATTAAATCCAATAGAAAATAGGTACACATATAGGAAAAAGTAAATCTAGACCAAAACTTACAAATGCATGTCGATGGAATATTAAGGCGTTACTTGTAATCATAACATTAGAAACCTTGGCCTCTAACCTCCCTAGAAATGCATAACACTTCACTTCTCAACAACCTCTAGCATAAATAGTATCTCGACCTCCACTCTTCTAAACTATATCACAACTACTAGAAGCCATACCTCCTCTATCGGATTGATCTCTGCCTCGAACCCTAGACGAAGGCACTTAACCTTTAGATGAAGCAACTGAAAAAGTACACTAGGTCTTGAGTGAGTTTATAAGGGGCACTATTATATAATGTGGCCTAGATCTCCACAACTATAAGAAGATATTAGAGTAGAAGACTATTATTAAGAACAAGATGAGCTACCATGACCACCTTAGCCTAAATCGTAGGACCCTCTAGATAATTGTACACCCTTGATTTGCATAAATGCATGAACAAGCCCACAATGTTGAGACAAACTAGCACCTTCATACAAACATGTGCCTCTATTTGAGGCATTAAAAAACTGCCCAGAAGTACTGGCCCTCTTGGGGTCCCAAAACTCTTCTCAAACCATAAATTTTACCTCCTTAGTGGTGCTAATGATGGAATGGAAGAAATCCACCCCCCACAAATTGTTCCGAACACATAAGATTTGATAGAGAAAGTTAGTTCCCTCACAAATCTATAGACTCTCTCTATCTTATAAGGAACACTGGTCATAAAATGTCTGGATAATTTAAATAAATGGGCATCATACTCCCTAAAAGACTAGCTACCTTGTGCCCATGCCTCAAATATTAATCTAATCTCCTTCATTGCGCTCCAAGGGATGAACTGGTCCTTAAAAGAACTAGAAAACACATCCCACTATCCCAATGGAGATCCAGCTGGCCAAGGCCTCACACACGTCCTCCATTACTCACAAGTGGGTCCACAAACCTGTAGTGTAAAAAAATGAACATCATGCGCATCAACCAAACCCACTGCCTCTAGCATCTCATGGCATAAAGTGAGGAAATTATGAGCATACTCATTCTTACCACCTTAAAACTATGTTGTTTCCTCTTATGAAACCTGTCATATCTATACTGGTCATCTACTATCTGAATAACCTAAGTTGCAATAACTATACCACCAATCGGTGTAGGAACCACCGGTGGCTAACCCACCTAATCATGAATAACCAAACTCTATTAGTGAACTAGGGTCTGTTCCCCCACTCTCATCTAAGAACCCTATAGTGTGCCTGCCGCACAATCCTAAGATAATTTCTCTAACAAAGCTTGCATTTTCAATAAGGTATCATGAAACAAATGAGGTGTAAACTCAAGAGGAACATGTCCTCAACAAAATCAACTTATGGTTCAAGAGAGACCTCTCTAGCTTGACCTCAAGTTAATGCAGCTCCATGGGCACAACCTTTAATCGGTGCTAGTCCAGGAGCACGACTACTAGCGCAGATCCTACCCCTATCCCTAGCTAGTTCTCAACAAATATCGTTGGTACTACCTCATTGTAACACCTCAGATATTTGAAAGTTGAGTTTGAAAAAAAGATTCAATTTTTTTACTGAAACATTAATTTACAAGTCCTATCTATGGATCGTGGGATGTCCTACGGGCCATAGGAAGGAAGTTGTAAACCTAGAGATGAATTTTTTGGAATTTTAACTTTTTAAAGTTTCACCTACGAGTTGCCAGGAAGAACCGTAGGTAGTTTGATGGGCCGTAGGAGGGTTTCATATAGGTGATCTAGAGTTGGTGAAATTTTAGACTTGAAATTGTGATCTACGGAAGAGGTCTATGGACCGTAGATGGAAGGACGGATCATAGAAAGGTCTCGTGAGAAGTTGAATGAATTTCAGGTTTCTGAAGTTTGTTCTATGGCTAACCTATATTGGCCTTAAAAAGGTCTATGGACCATAGGTCTAACCCGTAGGACTGTTCGACAGTTATTTCTTAAGGGTTTTTGGGTCTTTTTCTATGCATTTAATGCTATGTCATTTTGACATTAATTATAAGTCCTATAACTAACTTTATATTACTAAAACTACCCCAAATCTCTCATTATCACAAACCCCCAAATCCCATCCATATTTATCTTCTTCAATGCTCTCTCAAGTTCAAGAAGAAAGCTAGGGTTTCAAGCTTGAAGTCTCCCCTTTCTCTGATGGTTTTTGTATTTGTTTATCAAGGTTTGAGGGAACTCATCAAAGGGTTTTATTAACCCATTGAGTCTCAAAAGATCTAAATTCTCCAAATTCAATTTCACCTAAATTTTTTAGGGTTTCATGCGATCTCCATTTGTCTTGATGTTGGTTTAATTACTCAATTTCAATATTCTTATGCATTTTTTTTATTAACTACATGATTTTCAATTTATTTATATAAGACCCATGCATTATTCATAAATTTATGAAGTTATGAATTTATGAAGATGTAAATATATGAAGAAAGCTAATAACTTATAAATGATTATTTATGAAAGTTTATGCATAATTTATGAAAAAATGTTTGGTGATCTAAAGATTGATTTCAAGATAAGAATCAGTGAAATTATGAAATGTTTTCTCTCATATTAAGGAATCATGGTTGTTTAAATTTTTTCTCACCATGCATGATTCATTATTTGAAGAGATACTCTATAATGATTTAAGATTAGATTAGTAATTAAATTGTGGTTTTCCATGTATGATGTAATGTTTATTAAAATGAATATTCCGTTGGGATTTAACTTAGCACCAAAAGAACTATGAGATGGAGGATCAAATAGGGTAGTCTTTAGTAGCAACCTCTAGTTCCAATACTACATGTCCCCGTAGAATTGTTTTAAATGACGTAGTTAGTAGATCAATAAATAGAATATGAATCATTATACAGAGTTCTACCTTGGCAAGTAGACTCTCCCTTCTCTATGTGGGAGTTACATCAGATTCCATGTTATAGCTCGCATGGTATATTTTTGGTTAAAGAAAATATCCCACAAAATGATTTGAAGTTACTTTAAAGGTTTTTGTAAAACTTTTAATATGTTTCATCAGGCATTGACCATGTTCCTGACTTATGATTCTTTTTAAAGGTTTTTACTCTATTTTAGCTTGATCATGATGATGAGTGATAGATTTGCACTCATTTAAGGATCACTTAGCTCAATAATTAGTGTCCTCAATTCCTAATATTGTCATATTATAATTAATTGTTGATTATTTAGAGATATGTAGAAAATTTTACAACGCAAGGCTTGATGTATGAAAAAATATTCAAAATTGCAAAATAAAGTGTTGCCTATACATATTGGATCGCCTAACAAGAAAGGCAGATCGCCAATTGAGCACTACCTCACCTAAAATGACATTACATAGAAATTGTGTCTATCAAATCAGGTCGGCAGACTACAGTAGAAAGGGTGATGTGTCGAATAAGAAAGGCAACCTTGATGAACATGGCCTAAACTGGCATTATGGGAAGATGAATGCTCGAGAGGCGAACCAATGTGGTACTCGGTGATTTACTGAACATGAAAGGCTGACTAAATCGAGTCGATCACTAAGGTTCAAAACACTTGAATGATAGAAGAATCAAAAGGCTTGCTAAAGAGAAAAAGATGCACCAAACGTGTTCAGCGAGCCTGACTAATGTCGCCGAGTCAGTCGCTTAATGGATTTTGGGAATTAGAAGTAGCCCAAAGGAGAGAGAAAATAGAGAGAACTAGAGATACAATTTTGACGATAGAATTCTAGATACAATTTTGGAGAGAGTTTTTAGAACACTTTACCTTTGTAGAAAACTTTTCTAGTTTTTGGGCTTTTATAACTTGATGTTTAAATTTTATAAATTGAAGTTGAATCCAATATGGGTTTACTTGTAATTGCTTGGTTTCAAGTTAACCATGTTTGCTTTCATGGAAGGTATAATCTATTTACTTGTTGTGATGAGTGGTATATTTGCACTCATTTAAGGTCCATTGAGCTCAATAATTTGTGTCCTCAATGCCTAATATTTTCCTATTCAGATTAAATATTGATGATTTGCAGCTATGAAGGATATTGTACAAGGAAAGGATTGATGTTTGAAAGAATGGCTAAAAGTTCAAACGGTACATTATGGATCGCCTAAGAAGAAATGCGGATCACCAATAGAGCACGGCCTCACCTAAAATGATAGTGCATAGCACTTGTGTCTATCTAATCAGGTCGGTGGACTCTAGTGGAAAGGGCGATGCGCTGAATGACAAAGGCGGCCTTGATGAACATCACCCAAACTAACAGTATGGAATGAAAAGATTGAATGCTCAAAAAGTGAACCAAGGTGGTACTTGGTAATTCGCCAAACGTGAAAGGCTAACTCAATCGAGTTCACCAACTAAGATTCAAAACACTTGAAGCCTTTAGAATTAGAAGGAGAGCTAAAGAGAAAAAGGTGATGCTCCAAACGTGTTCGGCGAGCCCAACTAATGTCATTGAGTCAATCACATAATCGATTTTTGGACAAATTTTGGAGAAATATAAATCACCCAAAGGGGAGAGAAAATAGAGATTGCTAGAGAAAATTTTGAGGATTGAATTATATCTATAATTTTCTAGAGAGTTTTTAGAACACTTTACCTTTGAAGAACACTTTTCTAAGTTTTAGGGTTTTACAACTTGGTGTTTAAATTTTTTTAATTGAAGTTGAATCCAAAGTGAGTTTATTTGTAATTGCATGATTTGATGTTACCCATGGCTTCTTTCATAGAAGGTATAATCTCTTTAGTTTCTGTGGTGGGTGGCTAAAACCCAAGATCTAGTGGTTGAAATATGAGGTTGGGTGTTGATTGAATGTAGTGGATATTGTGCTATGCTCAATTTTCTTTCTATTCATACATGCATTTGGTCAAATTACCATGGGGTTAAGCTATGAGTTAAGGTTCCAAACTTAATTCCTACTTGTGATCTCCAGTTGATTCTAGAAAGAGATTGATTTGAGTGGGTAATTAGTTTGTAACTAGCAATTTAGTTTTGATGTCTGTAACTTGCTTGAAACTAGAGGTTGTGGGTCGAATCTATGTACCATATTATTTAAAGAAAGAATAGAGTTAGGTATTGGGTTTTTTAGATTGGCATTTAGATGAGACCGAAAGGAGATTCTATGCATAGATGCTTTGAGATCGAAAGATGATTAGCGTCAATGAAGATGACTTAGCCTATTCATTAATTTTCATTACTGTAGAGGGGCATAATTACCCATATGCAATATCAATTTCCAATCCCTGCACCCCTAGATTTCTTGTTAACTCTTGATTTGTTGATATTTTAGTTTAATTGCGGTAATTGACAACAAAAGCTTTATAGTAAATTGGTGGAATCATCCACCCAGTTTTTCTTACTATTGCAAATGAGCAAATTTAAAGTCTAAATTTATTTGTAGGAATTCTCCACGATATATAGTTCTCTATGGGATTCGACCCTGACTCTTCGTTGGGTTTTTACTGACTATGATCACTCACTATTTTGGTTAGTTTTGAAGAGTAATTTGAAAATTATCACATACATATCATTGCTTCCTTTATTTCCCATTATTCACATGTTTCACATTTTTGTACATATCTCTCATACTTGGTACATTTAATGTACTAATGCATACTTGTGCCTACATTGTCTCATAATGTCGGTTTTGATGGTTACTCTCCTCCTGCTCGTGGCTAGTTGACTATTGATCACTGAAGATTTGGTGAGTCCCTATGCTCTGTGGACAATTTCACCTTTACTATGCTTTCCTTATGTTTTAGTTTTCAAATGATGTGCATGGTTCAAGGGTTATATCCCAACCAATTTTTTTTATGTACTAGAATGGCTTGTCGAGACTATGGTTAGATTTCTGCTTACATGTAAACTATTCTAATATGAGACTTCTTGCTTAACTTCTACTTTTTCCCTATTTTGTGATGTTGTATGTATGTCAAGTGGGTTTTGTAGGGCCTCTTAGGGTCTTATACAACATGACATATCAAGGGTGTACTTAGGGTCGTGAAAAACATGGTATTTAAAGAACAAGGTTTTAGAAAAGGTCCTAGGATATTTCAAAAGCAACATTGGGTAAAGTCTTGTTCATGAGTGTGAAGCACGCCACATTTAGGAATAATATTCTACAAAATGTTTAGAGAACTTTACTTTTTTCATTAGTCTAAAGTTGTGCCATAGAATTTATCTCTATAATGATCATTTTACTAAATCATGCTTGATGATTTTTAAGATACAGCCTCTTAAAGAGCTTATGTGAGAGGGAATGCGGGTGAGAATAGCCTGAGGTTCCTCAAGTTTCGGTTAATCATTTTTCCAAGAAATTTACTCATGCCAAATTCAGAGGCATTTTTAAGTGTTGGCTCAAGCTATGACAGCCCAAGAAAATAGAGAAGTCAATGCTCCCATAAACCGAAATATTGGTATGACGGTGACAAGAATAAGGGACTTTACTAGGATGAATCCTCCGGAGTTTCATAGTTCTAATGATGATGAGGATCCTCTAGAGTTCATTGATGATGTGTACAATATAGTGGAAATTATTGGATTGTCTATGGTGGAGAAAGGGAAATTGATTGTTTATCAACTTAAGGGTGTTGCTCAAGTTTGGTTCAACAAATAGAAGGAAGAGAGGGAATTTTATGTGGGTCCTCTTCATTTAGAGAAATTCAAAAAAGCATGTCTTTCTCGTTTCTTTCCCCTTGAGATGCTAGAGACAAAAGTGCTTGAGTTCATTAACCTCCGACTAGGGAATATGAATGTGAATGGATATTATTTCAAGTTGACTTAATTGTCTAAGTATACTCCAACTATGGTTTCCAACTCAAGGGCAAGGATGAGTAAGTTTGTGTGGGATGTGTCTGAAATAATACCCAAGGATTTTTGAACCGCCATGTTGATTAGGGAGATTGATATCTCACGTTTGATGACTCATGCTAGAAAAATTGAAGAGGAGAAGCTCAAGGAAAGGGAAAGAGACTCAAAGAAAGCCAGGAACAGTGATGGTGAATTTTCTCATTCTAGGTCTGTTTGACATAGTCACCCTTAATTCTAGCAAAAGTTTTCCTGTTAAAGATTTTCCAATGCTCTGAACCTTAAGTTAAAAAAAGATAGGATGTCTAACCCCAAGCCTGAAGTAGGTAGTGGTAGTGGATCTTCAATTCCCATTTTCCAATGGTGTGGTAAGAGTCACTAGGGATAATGTTTAGCCAGTACGGATTGTTTCTTTAGTAATGGAAAGAGTGGTCATAGAGAGAAGAATTGTCGGTTGCCAGCAAGCAAGGGTAATAATGGTAGGACAACTCAAACTAGTGGTTCTAGTTTGGGTTCTCTGAAGCAAAACATATTCTATGGTTTCAAAATTGGCAGGATCACGAGGGTTCCCTAGATGTTGTGACCGATATGTTGAAAGTGTTTCATTTTTATGTGTATGTTTTTCTTGATCCAGGTGATACACTATCATTTGTTACTCCTTATGTAGCCATGAGATTTTATATTTGTCTCAAAGTCCTTTCTAATCGCTTTCATGTCTCTATTTCCATTGGTGATTCTATTGTTGCTAAGAGAATTTATACAAATTTTCCTATTTTTGTTTCACATAGAGTCTCTAATGTTTATCTTGTAGAGCTTGACATGTTAGATGTTGATTGTATTCTTTTGATGGATTAGCTTTATTCATGCTATGCTTCCATATATTGTAGGACCCGATTGGTCACCTTCAAGGTTTCAAATCAACGTATCATGTCATGGGAAGGGAGAAATTATGTTCTTAAGGTCCACTTTATATCTTGTCTACATGATAGGAAGATAATATCTAAGTGTTGCATTTGTCATCTTATTCGAGTTAGGGATACAAATTTTGAAACCCCTACTATTTAGTCATTTCCCATTGTAAATGAGTTCCAAGAAGTGTTTCCTAATAATCTTTCTAGTATTCCTCATGAAAGGGAAATAGACTTTGATATTGACCTTTTCCTAGATACACCATCTATCTCTATTCCTCCTTACCATACAGCCCGGGTTAAACTTACGGAGTTCAAGGATCAATGGAAAGACTTGGTGGATAAGGGTTTTATTAATCCAAGTATATGTTCATGGGTGCTTAACGTTGTTTGTTCGAAAGAAGGATGGTTCCCTCCAATTTTTTCTTGACTATTGACAATTTAATAAGGTTACTATATATAATGTGTATCTTATTCCAAGGATAGATGACCAGTTTGACACACTACAAGGAGCAAATTACTTCTCAAAGATTGACGTCTAATCGTGTTATCACCAATTGAGAGTGAAGAAGAATGACATTCCAACGATACTTTGTGTACTCGATATGATCATTATGAGTTTTGGTGATGTTTGTTGGGTTGTCTAATTCCCTGGCGGCATTCATGGATTTGGTGATGAACAAGGCTATCAAGTAATATCTTGACATGTTTATGATAGTGTTCATTGATGATATTTTGATTTACTCTGGAAGTGAGGTTGAACATGTTGAGAATATGAGGATTCTGTTCCAAATTCTCAAGGATCATGAATTTTATGTTAAGTTTAGCAAGTGTGAGTTTTTGTTGAGGTCCGTTTCTTTTCTTGGCCATATTCTCTAGTGAAGGTATTCAAGTCGATCCTAAGAAAATTAAGGCAGTTAAGAATTTTCCTAGAACCCTGTCCAGTTGAGATATATGGAGTTTCTTGAGGTTGGTCGGTTACTATAGAAGGTTTGTGGAAGGATTTTCCTCTATTGCTCTGCCTTTAATGACATTGACTCAAAAGAAGTTGAAATTCCTATGGTCGGTAGCATGTGAGAAGAGTTTACAAGAGTTAAAACATAGACTCACTTCAGCCCGTATTTTGAAATTATCAGAAAGATCAGGTGGTTTTGTGTTTTATTGTGATGCTTCACTAATTGATCTTAGTTGTGTTTTGATGCAATATGGGAAAGTCATTTCTTATGCTTCTAGGAAATTAAAGGTCCAGTAAAAGAATTATCCAACTCAAGATTTAGAATTAGTGGCAATATTGTTTGCCTGAAAGGATTACAACATGACTGTTCTATATTAGCCCAACAAGGCGTATATGGTGGTAGATCCTCTTAGTCGATTATCAATGGGAAAATATTTCTCATGTTGAGGATGATTAGAAAGAGTTAAATTGTGATGTTCATAGATTGGACTAATTAGGTATTTGTTTAGTTGATTCTAATAAAAGTGGTGTGCTTGTTCGTAATGGTTCATAATTGTCTTTTATGTTGGACGTGAAAGTCAACCAAGATCTAGTCCTGGTTCAAGTTGAGTTGAAGAAGTCAGTTTCCAAAAATCCATTGAGGCTTTCTCCCAAGGGAGAGATGGAGTCCTTCTATATCAAGGTCGATTATGTGTTCTAATTGTTGATGAGTTGAGAAATAAGATTTTTACAGAAGCTCACATTTCTCGGTATTCTATTCACCGGGGAGCCACCAAGATGTACTATTATTTGCGGGATGTCTACTGGTTAAATGGGATGAGGAATGATATTGCAAAATTTATGGCTAAATGTTTGAATTGTCAACAACTGAATGTTGAACATCAATAACCGGGTGGTTTGGCTTAAAACATTAGTATTCCTACATGGATGTGGGAAGATTTGAATATGGACTTCATTATATGTTTAGCTCGTACTCGCGACCCGTTTGATTCTATTTGTGTTATTATTGACTGAATGACAAAATTGGCTCACTTTCTTCCCGTTAAGACTTTATTTTTAACAGAAAAGTACGCTAAGCTTTACATTCAGGAAATGGTCAGATTACATGAAGGACCTTTGTCTATTATCTCCGAGCATGGCACTCAATTTACATCTCAGTTTAGGAAGTCATTTCAGAAGGGTTTTGGTACTCAAGTGAAAAATAGCACGACTTTCTACCCCCAAATTGATGGACAAGCTGAGTATACCATTCATACTTTAAAAGACATGTTAAGAGTTTGTGTGATTGATAAAATGGATAATTGGGATTATTACTTTCCTTTGATTGAGTTTGCTTATAATAATAGCTATCATTCTAGCTTTGGGATGGCACCATTTAAGGATCTTTATGGTAGTTCGTGTAGGTCTCCTATAGGTTATTTTAAGTTTGTAAGATTGTGTTGATAAGGCCCGAGTTGGTGCAATAGGCTATGGAAAAAGGTTTGACTTATTCGTTAAAGGATTCAAATGGCTCAAAGTTGACAAAATTCTTATGCTAATGTTAGAAGAGGAGAGCTTGAGCTGGATGTTAATGATTTTTTCTATTTGAAAATTTCACCGATGAAGGGCGTAATGAGATTTGGAAATAAAGGGAAGCTTAGTCCTCGTTATGTGGGCCCATATTAGATTTTCTGGCGTGTTGGCAAAGTTGCTTATGAACTTGAGTTTCCTAATGATGTAGCATTGGTACATTGGGTATTCCATTTCACTTTGTTGAAGAAATATGTTAGGCATACGACATAAATCGTACCGTTGGAAGGTATGGGAATTAAAGAAAATCATTCATATGACGAGGTTCCCTTTGATATTTTTGACCAACAAGTTCGGAAGTTGAGAAATGAAGAAGTGGCTTTTATGAAGGTTCATTAGAAGAATAGTTTAGTTGAGGGTTCTACGTTGGTGGCGGAAGCTGTTATGAAGTCTAGGTATCCTCATCTCTTTTGTTCCGCCCCTATTCTAGGTTGAGGTATTAGTTCCTCACGGTTCATCATTTCATATTCCTTCATTTTGTCATTCTCTTATTTCTATATGCATGTATGATCATAAAAACTTGAATTTTGATGTTATGATTTAGCTTGGAGGGATTCTTTATGTTTATGTGCATTATCATGAGATTTTCATTCATGTTAGGTTGTTAGTTTCTCTCCTACTCTATTCAATCAAGCTTGAGACCCATTCGAGGACTAAACTTCTCGAGAAGATATTATAACACCTCAGAAATTTGAAAATCGAGTTGGAATGAAAGTTGCAGAAATTTGTACTGAAGCACTGGTCTATCAGTCCTATCTACGGGCTGTAGGAATTCATACAGGATGTAGGAAGGAAGTCATAGACCTAGATATTAGTTTTTGAAAATTTAAGTTTCTAAAGTTTGACCCATGAGTAGCCATGATGAACTGTAGAAAGTCTGACATGCCATATGATGGTTGCGTAGAAGTTATCCAAACTTTGGGAATTTTTTTTGAACTTATGGTCTATGGATAGGGTCTACGGACCCTAGATTAGACGATGGACTATAGAAAGGTATCGTGAGAAGTTTGATGAATTTTGTGTTTCTGAATTTTGCTCTACAGTCGACGTGAGCTAGGATTTCAAGCTTCAAGTCTCTTTTTTTCTCCGTTGCTTTTGGGCTTTGTTTATAAAGGCATGTGGGCCTTCATCAATGGGTTCCATTTAACCATTCAATCCTAAAAGATCTCAATTTTCCAAATTAAATTTCACCTACATTGCTTAAGGTTTCACGCGATCTCCATGTGTCTTACTTGATGTTGGTTTAATTATTAAATTTCAAACTTCATAAGCATGTTTTGATTAAACTAAATTATTTCCAATTGGTTTCTATAAGACCCATGAATTATTCATGAATTTATGAAATAAACTATGAACTTATGAATGATGATTTATGAACGTTTATGCATGATTTATGAGAAGATGTTTCATGATCTAAAGGTTGTTTTCAATATAAGAATCAATGAAATTGTGAAAAGTTTTCTCATATATTAAAGAATCCTCATTGGTGAAACATCTTCTCACACATGCATGATTCATGATTTAAGGACAAACTTTATGATGATTTAAGCTTAGATTAGTAATGTAATTGTGATTTTCTATGTATGATTTATGTTTATGAAAATGAGTATTCTATTTGGATTTAACTTTTCACCGAGAGAACCATGAGGTGGAGGCTCAAATAGGTTAGTCTCTAATAGCAACCTCTTGTTCCAAATTACATGCCCCCCTTGGATTGTTTTAAATGACCTAGCTAATGGATCCACAAATAGCATATGAATCATGATACACAATTCTACCTTTTCAAGTAGACTCTCCCTTATCAATGTGGGAGTTACATTTGATTCCATGCTATGGCTCGCATAATCAATTGTCGGTTAAAGCTAATATCCCACAAAAAGAACTAAAGTTACTTCAAAGGGTTTTTGTGAAGCTTTTATTATGTTTCATGATGCATTGACCATGTTCATGACTTATGATTCTTGTTTAAAGGTTTTCACTCTTCTTTAGATTTGCAAAACATATCATGTTTTTCCTTATGTCCCCTTGTGAGCATGTTTCACACTTAAATGCATATCCCTCATACTTAGTACATTCCATGTAATAATGCATACTTGTGCCTACATTGCCTCATAATGTAGGGTTTGCAGCTTCCTCTCTTCTTACTCGTGGCTAGTTGACTTTTGAATGTTGAAGACTTGGCTAGTTCTCATACTCCAAGGATCATATCACCTTTACTATACTTTACTTATGTTTTAGTTTTAAGATGATTTACGTGATTCATGGGTTATGTCACGCCCTGACACTACCCCCAAGATGTAAATACGGGACCTAGGATCACGAGTGACCCCAAGCTAACCCTAAGCTGGCATATCATAAGCAAACTGAATATTCCATAACTATCAAATTGATACGGAAGCTAAATCATGATAAAACTTAATAGTAGGGAATACCCAAACTGATCTAAAATACATAAATACTATGAGTTTAATAAAAACTAAATGATCAAACTCAAAGACTAAAGTTGAATCTAACCATGTATAAAATAAGCCTCTTATTGATTAGAGATGTTGGGACATGCCTGCGGCTAACTCTAGCAAATACTAAAACTGAAATGAAGACTAAAAATGGAAAACTTGTATATTGTCCTCGAAGAATAGGGACTCACCACTGAAGATGTTGAACTGGAGATCGAGAATCGATCTATGCGTGATCTGAATGCTGAAGACCTGAACCTTCATCATGAGAAGATGTAGAACAGAGTGTGCTATAATACTTGAAAGGTATTGAGCATACACGATAGAATAAAGTTGAATAAAACATATAACTGAACAAAGCAATAAAGCAATGATATAATCTGAACATGATGAATATACTGAAGAGATACTGAATATTAACTAAACTGAATGCAATGACCAAGTACATAACATGCTAAAACTGAATACTGATGTATAACTTAAACCTGGTCAAATGCATACAAATCTGACTGTGGGAACTACTAATAACCGACATTAAATTACATGAACTAAATGTGGAGTCCGATGTATAAGCCCAATTGAGAGGACCCAATATACCCTGCCAGACGTATAGAGGCATGACTGGCGTGATCACTAAAATGTAATGCTTAATGAGAGGACTTATAAACCTATGGGGGCACGTAGTTCTGGGACTATTCGGGTACACTGAACCCTAGTCCAACTCGATATTAAGTCTACTCTCAATAGAATGTATATAAACCATATTATGACTGAAATACTGAAGTATTGGATAGCTCAATTACTGGCATGTGAATTCTAAGAATGCAACAATTATAACTGAAAATTTGACATTCATAAACTGAAGTATATATATCTGTGTAAACTGACCTATGAGTGTAATTTATGAACTAAACGAATCTACAGAACTAGGGTTTTGAATTTCATGGAAGGAACTAAGAAACAATATGATAATCTAATTTGGATCATTCTAACAGCTAAAACCCAACAATTTCAAACATTCAAGAAACCCTAGGTCTAGATAATATTAAGGGAATCAAGATTCTGGCTAAAATCTAGGGACCCAATGGGTGAAAGGAACCCACTAATGAAATCCCACATACCTGGTGACGAATTTCATGGAAAAATCTTTCTAATTTAGGGTTGGAATAAGAGAAACCTTGTTGTATGCTCTTGAGAAAGCTATCGCCTGAATTCTCTTCTTTTGCTCTAAGTTTCACTTGACTTAGGTGAATGATCAATTAGGTAAGGTTCTAATTTAGTTTATAGGCTAAAACTGACCAAAACACGTAGTTTAGTGGTCCAATGCATAGGGAAAATACCAAACAACCCCTTACTTAAAAGTTGTCAGGGCCAATCAACGGACGGACTGACAGTCCGTCAATAGACCGACAGTCTGTCGTGGCAATCGTCGGTGGACTTCAGAGAGGGGGTTCTAGGGGTCTCGATCCACGGGCCGTGGTCTGGACTGGTTCTGGGGAGGGCTGCAGGGGACCATCCACAGACTCCACCGACGGTCCGTGGGTAGTGCCCGTCGGTGGCACCTGCAACTTCTGATTGCAAAACTGGTCTTTCTAGCATTTGGGGTGTTACAGATTATGTCCCCACCAGTTCTTTTAATGGACTTGATGGGTTTGTCGAGACTATTATTAGACTTTCACTTACAAGTAAAATATTCTAATATAAGACTTTTTGTTTAACTTATACCTTTGCCTATTTCATGATATTGTATGTTTGTAAAGTGGCTTGTGTGGGTCCTATATGCCATATCATGTCTAGGGTGAACTTTTAGTCGTGATATTCCCCCTACCATCATAAATAGAAGTTATGGTCCTCGCCATCTGCCAAAAGGACACTCAAACACTCAGCACAAGCTAATGTTACCACACACCAAAAGAAAGAATGAATGAAAGGAAGTTTCCTAATAGTCTTCATATCCTATCAAAGATAAGTACAGACGTCTCCATATCAACTCTCGAGACTCTACTTAGAGTTGGCGTGTACACACATGAGACATATGAACCTGGGATATGATAGCATTTGTCATGACCAAAAAATGTATATGATGAAACTCGTCTAATCCCAACAAGACAAGTCACCCTCCATCCGAAAATACGAAAGAAATGTGGAAAGTAAAATAATAATATCTTAAAAGCCGAAAACGTAGTCATTCTAAACTACCCCAAAATATGGTTGTCATGTGTACAAGACATTAATCTATTAATACAAAATTGAAAAATAAGTATAAGTCTCAAAGTCTTTATTTCTCAAATAGAACAAAGCATGAAATAAGGAACAAAAGGGTCGTCGGGCTGACAATCAACTACCTCTTAATGTATCCTCTAAAAGCCTAAGAGAAAGATGAAGAAGAATGATACACATGGGTTTGGGCTCACAACCTACACAAATGTAGTAGCAAGGAGTGAGTACCAAATAGCACGGTACTCAGCAAGTACTCGACTAAACAAAGGAAAGCTAGGCTAGAATACAAGTACTCCTTTGATCCCAACCGAACCGCCAAAACTACAACCTAAATAGAAATCATTCCAACCTAGCAATTTACAATACACAACTCACAAAGCATAACAATCAGAGTCCAACCATCACAATTCAATAATAAACAAGTATCAAGAATGTCAATCACAATTATCAAGTAAATCAATTACAAGTATCAAGAAAATTAATCAGAATAGTCAACACTTGTCGGGATCATTTCTCATTGTCACAATATCACTCGCCAAAACAATTTCCCATTTTTACAATATCACTAGTTGGAATCATTTTTCTTCATCTTTATATAACTTCACTTGGCGAAACCATTTACCATCGGCACAATATCACTAGCTGGAACTATTTTCCATCGACATTATATAATATCACTTGCCGGAACAATTTTTCATTGGCATAATTACCACATGTCTCATCATGGTGCATAGAAATCCATGCAAATAGGAAAATTCACACCATAAGTAAGAGACAATAAACTCAAGTAATTCAAGTCCACAATAATGTTATCAAAGCATTTCATCAATCAACAAAATAGGATCATCATCAAGGAAATTCACAAAACAAACCTATCAACACATTGTCTTTTTAATTTATTCCCCTTTTTTATTCATTAAGATCAGCAAAGCGGACTAATTGAACCCCTCACCTCATTCTCATTACTCCCCAACACACATAATCAAAGGAAATACAATATGTTACAAGTTTTACAAGGTTTAGAAGTTCACCTACCTTAATTCAATTAAAAGTCAATCTGAGACTTGTGTTTTTTCGTTTTTGAACAATGTCCAAAGCCTTACAATCTAATTCAATGAGTAATCACAATAATATTTAATAAATAACAACACCCATATAATACATTTTGAAAAAATGGGTCAAACCAAGTCAAAACCCCAATTCCAAAAATGAAGTTTAAAGGTAAAAATCTTTACTTGAAAATGTTTCCCCAGCCATTTGGAACTCACTGGAGAATTTTTTTTTCAAAAAAAAAGTTAAAATCAGTTCACAATCACCATTTTACCTTAGAACTCAAAATCTTGAAAACATGTCAATTGCTAATCAAAAATCCCAATTTTTTTATGTTAAAATCCACAAATGATAAAAGGGAATTGATGTTTTAGGGTAACGAAGACTTATCCAAATCATTTAGCACAATAAATATCTTTATACTTGCCTCCAAGGGCTTTCCAAAACTCAAAATAGAGAAAATGAGGCAAACCCCCGAAATGGCAGGACAAAAACCCTCTCTGAAGTCGCTTTAGCGTACCCAAGGTCGCTTATGCAATCATCGTGATTGTGAACTTGGTTCGAATAAGTGTACCCCAAAAAATATGTTGCCTATCTCTTTCGTGACCAGGCCTTTGCTAAAGCTTGCGAAAGGGAACAACCTCTTGCTAATGTGAGCATATGACATATAAGAAGATTCAACCAACTGTTAGTTCATCGAAAGAACCCTTAATATTCGTTCGAAACCCCATACACACAAATAAGATATGCTATCCAACTAAGCTCAACCGTCTAAACTCAATGAAACCATAGAAATATGAATTTGAGGTCTCTTTGACCCAAAATCCATGCATGACACAAGAAATGAACATAGCACCAAAAAAGGCCAAATCAAGCTCAGGACCTCTAAAATTTTAACCAAGATCCTCCTAGACCATAAATCATCACCAAATCCAATGGAACTGTTAAAAATCTAAGCCTAGCATCCGAACCCTGAATGATGACAAAAGTCGACCCAAAAAGGCTAAAATACAAATTTCAAACTTAGGACCTTAAATCCTTGAAAAGACTCTGAATCTGACATCGAAAACTCACATAGACAAATTTCCACATTTCAGGACTAATGGATTTGATGGAATTCCATTTCAAGACTCGAAATTTAAAAAGACAGCTAAAACCACTTTCCAACAACGGTAGTCTTTCAACTTTAAAAATTTTCATATTTCTTAACTTTTCAATCAAAACTCAAAACCAATTTCAGAACTCATTCAAATATCAAGTGGAACCAGTATCAGGAGGATTAGAATGGCAGTTTAATGAAAAATTCCAAAATGACCAACTGAGTCATTAGAGTAATGATAGTTCTTGAAAATTGTTCTACTATAAAGTACCTGAAATATTAAAGACTTTATTAGTAGAATTAAAAGAATTTTTGAATAAAAAACTCAGTTTAGATGCTTTTATACCTAATGATAATTACACCAGTAATTATGATGATAATACTAAAATAACGAAAGGCATCATCATTAGGGACATACCTACCTTATTAGGAGGTGGTGCAATGACTCTTCTACTCTTCCATTCTCATAAATCATTAAATTGGGAGCGTCATCCGTAATTGAATTCATCATACACTCAATAAATTTATTTACAATTGAGTGCAAGACAACATATTTTCTTTTTCCATTAATGAGTATGGGGTATTATACCCTTATTACGTATTCTTTATTTAAATTAAAGTAATGATAGTTCTTGAAAATTATTGTATTAGAAAGTACCTGAAAAATTAAATACTTCATTGATGCTTCTATGCGTGATGATAATTACCACACAAGTTATGATGAAAATAATAAAATAATGAAAGTCATCATCATCAGGGACAGGCCTACCTTATGAGGAGGTGGTGCACTAACTCATAAATCATTAAATCAGGAGCGTCATCCATAATTGAATTCATCATACATTCAACAATTTTATTTATGATTGAGTTCAAGACAACATATTTTCTTTTGTCATTGATGAATATGGGGTATTAAACCATTATTACGTACTCTTTATTTCAATTAATGGAAGGGGTCAAGGGTGGGATTCCCCTATTAGTGAATGTTCGTAAAATATAATAATGTGTCAAGTTCAACTATGAATAGATGATGTACTTTTGTTATAATATAGTATACCCAATTAATTATATTCGATCATATAGAAGTTTGTACTTTACTATCATTATCATTTATTATAAGAGATATGTTAGTTTGAAGTTGACCCAAAGAGAATCTTACATCAAAACTTAATCGGTAAGGAAACTTTCAACTCAACCGTGTGCTAGGAGTTTTTAGTTACCTTAATTAATATCCAAAATGGTGAAAAGTTTATCAGGGGTAATTAAAGTAATAGATGATGTACATAGTTAAATTGGATTATTTTTTAGTTGTTGTTTAAACAATATTTTCATAGTTATAAATTAAAGGATAGTTATATAATAAACATAAAAAAATTCATCTTGAAATTAATATGAATTTTGAGTGCCTCACTAACTATTCTGACACACTCACATTAATAACACTCTCTAGATAAATCAAATAAGTTAATCAAAGTAATTATAACTGATAGAAACACATGAAAAATGTGAATTGGTGAGCTCACATGAAGTGTATGACTAAACATTCATGGAGATAGTAAGTGTATTATTCATAAGTATCCATTATAAAAGCCCCAAACTTGAAGAAAACACTCAATCCTCAAAATCATGACAACTTCTTGTCCCAAATATTTAGAAGAGGATAACCTAAGTGAAGAGGGTAAGAAATTGCTCTCTATCCTACCAAAAGAAAAAGGATGGCTTGGATCATATGCCTACAATTATCAAGGTTTTTGGGTACCACAAAAATTTCTTCAAGCTGTGATTGCATTTCAACAACAATTTCAAGCTCAAGATAGTGATATCATTCTCGTTACAACTCCAAAATCAGGAACTACATGGTTAAAATCACTTTTATTTTCTCTAGTAAATCGAGTGAAACATCCTATTTTTGAACCTAATCACCCTTTACTCATTGACAACCCTCATGTTCTTGTTCCATTCTTGGAGCATACACTCTATTTTGATGGTCGAACCGTTGATATTTCAACTTTCACTTCACCTAGACTCTTGGCAACTCATGGGCCCTTTGCTTCATTGCCAAAATCAGTCCAGGTTTCAAAAACCAAACTTGTTTACTTATGTAGGAATCCTAGAGACACATTTATTTCTATGTGGCATTTTACAAATAATTTATTACTTGATCAGAAAGATACGGATTCCATTGAAGAAATGTTTAATCTTTTTTGTAAGGGGGTGAGCCTTTATGGACCATTTTGGAATCACGTGTTGGATTATTGGAAACAAAGCATAGAGAAGCCTAACAAAATATTTTTCTTAATGTATGAAGAAATTAAGAAGAAACCAAAAATTCAGCTTAAACGCCTGGCTGAATTCTTGGAATGTCCATTTTCCATAGAGGAAGAAAATTCAGGAGTGGTGGATGATATATTAAAAATGTGTAGCTTTGAGAATTTGAGCAATTTGGAGGTGAATAGAAATGGAAAGTTTTCAACTGGAGAGGCATATAAAGTTTTCTTTCGTAAAGGAGAAATTGGAGATTGGAAAAATTATTTTACTATAGAGATGAGTGATAAACTGAATCATATCATTGAAGAAAAGTTTCAAGGATCTAGATTGAAGTTTTCATATGATTGATTAGGCATTAATATGCTATAAAATGCAATTATTTATTTTGAAAATCAATGTTAAAGTAATTGTGTTTGAGAGTAATGTAACAAGAACATACAACAAAAGTTCTGTTATTCTAATACTATTTTAACTGTTCATTATTCAACTTTATTGCAAATTTAGCATTACATTCATATTTCCTTATTTTTTTCACAAGAATTCATGTTTTTATTAGTACTACAATAGTGTCAATCAAGTTGGAGGCATTTGGATTTCTTTTTTATTTGGATATTATTATATAAGTCCACAAGTATTGCTTTAAATGCCAAATAAAAAATTTAGGGCTCAAACATTATATATAATTAGATAATTTACTCGCGCTTCGCACGATAATCCATGACCTTAGTAACATTATGAATGAATATTTTCTAATATCTGAATATTAGAAGTTTGGTATTTTCCGATATATATATATATATATATCCATATATATGCCTGAAAGATTGTAAAATTCTTACTCTTTAATGAATTTGATCTTCTACATATTTTCTATTATAATATTTGTCCTTTAATATAATTGGCTTCTCAATATTGAATTATTTTTTATAGATTAGTCAATAATCACTTTTTCTATTGTTTTGTACATGTGCATGCAAAGTATAAGATACTCAATTTGATAGCCTATTATTTATTCCTTAGAAAATAATACCGAGATTTCCTTGGATTTTCATGGCACTGTCCACAAGCACCCCTAAGTATGCCATAATAAATTTATCATATGAAAGATATTAGCCCCTCATATTCTCAAATGTGTGTTCCTTAATTATTTAGATCTGGTAAATCATAAAAATATCTCACTAAGTATTTTAAAACTATTTTATTAATATTTAAAAATAACTTAAAATAGTTTGAAATACATTATTTTTGTTTTTAAAAAAAGAACAATTAAAACATAATAAACTAACCAAGTCACATGTTTGTCATTCTTGAGGGCACTAGTTGGGAAAAAATATAGGAAACATAAATAATTACAAGTAATTTGTATAATCAAGAAAGGTTAGAAGTAGCAGTAATTATAATAGTTGAGACTCTCCAATTTTTTCCTCTACTAACCATTACTAAAGAAAAGAAAAATAGTGGAAGTATGCCAAAGGTTAAGAAGCAATTTGTGAAAAATATGAGATAATATCTATCTCTCTATCTATCTATGAACTTTTTAATTTGAATGTTAAATTAATATTAAAACATCAAATTTAGTATGTCTTATATCATTTATCTTTTATTATATTTATTTATTTAAACTATAAAAGACATTGTATATTGATGGTCGAGCCGTTGATTTTTCAACCTTCACTTAATCTAGACTCTTGACCACTCATGTGCCCTTTGCTTCGTTACCAAAATCAGTCCAGTATTCAAAAACAAAACTTATTTATTTATGTATGAATCCTAGGAACACTTTTATTTCTATGTGGCATTTTAAAAATAATTTATTACTTCATCACAAATATAAAAATTCCATTGAAGAATTGTTTGATCTTTTTTGTACAAGGGAGACCCTTTATGGTCCATTTTACAATCAAATGTTGGATTATTGGAAAGAAAACATAAAAAATCCTAACAAAATACTTTTCTTAATGTATGAAGAAATAAAAAAGAAACCAAAAAATCAGCTTCAACGCATGTTTGAATTCTTGGAATGTTCATTTTCCATAGAGGAAGAAAATTCTCGAGTAGTGGATGAGATATTAAAAATGTGTAGCTTTTGAGAATTTGAGCAATTTGGAGGTGAATACAAATTGATAGGTTTCCGCTGGAGAGGCCTATAAATTGTTCTTTCGTAGAGGAGAAATTGAAGATTGCAAGACTTATTTGTCACTCCCCGAGCCTACACCCTTGACGTAACTAGCACTCGAAAACCATTGATGGTTACCAAGTGAACCCTTGGTCTGGCTCATTACTCAATGGAAGACTTACTAAAGAAAAATGAAATCTCATGATGCAAAAATAACTTAAAAACATAATTTAAACTCAACTCCAATAATCGTCTAAAAATAATTTAACAAGTATTAGTTAAATGCATAATAGACTCAAAACATTACAACAACAAAGGAAATAATGATAGACTCCTCGAGTTTAAACTATCTATGAAGCCTTTACTATTACAGAAGGATTATCATGACAAGACCCTCGAAATCCTAACAAACTGAAAATTAAAATGTGGAACCCTCTGGAAGCAAAGAGGCTCACCAAAGCTAACTTGGACTGCAAGTGGTCTCAATGCAATACCTGTTGATGACCCTGAATACATGTATCTGCATCATAAAAGATACAGGCCATATGTTGTCAAGATATGGAATGTACGAGCATGTAAGGAGAATTCTAAAACATAAACATAAGCTTGAATTGACATAAAAGAAACATATTTAACTCTTCTCAAACTCACTCAACTTAACTCAATTCAAACTCCCCTCATGGATAGGATACCCAACTCAAGGATAAGATACTCAACTCAAAGATAGTCAACTCAAAATACTCAACTCAAAGATAGTCAACTCAAAATACTCAACTCAAAGATACTCAACTCAAGATACTAAACTAAAGGATAAAGCAACAATAAAAGATGCAATACATGGAAAGCTTTTAAAATAATAGATAAGTACTCAATTGTACGTGAAAATACAATAATAACTCAATTGTATGTAGAAATACAATAATAACTATTATTTGGGAGATCCTCTAATTGACAACCATCACTATGAGCTATGTGATGATAGAACGTCTCGCCCACTCTACCAGAACTGTCCTACACCTTGCGGAGTATAAGACATCCTTAACTAAGGAATCATCTAAAAAGTATGACCCTTTACCCATGTTGGAATACATGGTTTATAAGGACTTTTAGTTGTCAAAACTCGTCCCCATATCGGTGTTCAATACTACTCCTAATAATATAAATCATGTTCATATGTTTCAAAACATTTCCTCATCCTCAAACTTTGAGATTATTACTCAAAAGGTTCTCTTAAAAGAGATAGTGCTCAAAACTCCTAATGAACTAATTTGAAATCAAAGTTTCCTCTTATCTTAAATGTAAAACATTTACACTTGGGAATACTTACTTCCCTTATATTTATTTTAAAAACAAAATGAAACTCGACTCTCCTCATCTTCATACTCATTTGCTCTAGTCTTTAAACATATTATAAATAATTGTAAAAGACTTCTCAAAATAGAGTTTATGCCAAATTATGGATGTGAACGACTCAATTCAAGAGTTTCAATAACCATATGTAGAACTCAATACTCGAAACTGAGTAACTCTAGAACTCAAAGACTCAATGATACTAATCATTTCAAGAATGCTCGAATCATAGAGTTCATGCGAAGTTATAGGCATGAACGACTCAACCCAAGGATCTCAATAATAATGTAGACTCATGAATACATTATTCTCATTTTCATACTCGCTCGTGTCTTGAAACACATTATAAGTAATTGTAGAAGATTCCTCGAAAACACTCAATGGGACTTTCTCAAACTTTAATCTTAATTGTACCTCGAATTTGAATTATGAATTCAAAGATCATGATTATGATATATAGGATTTCTTGATGAATAGATGTGGTTTGGATAGTAAAAGTTAAGAAGTGATCTTTAATAGAACTCAAAGGGAAAAAAGGATGGAAGAGTACGGGACCTAGCAACCCTGATGAACTAAGTGGCACGGGGCACCGACCCCTAAACTTCAGAACCCATTCTCTGGCGCACTGCAGGTCCTCTAAGCCATCCCCATTGGCGCGTCTGGGGCGCGTCTGGGGCGTGTCGCGCCACCCTTTCCCCAAAAACATTCTGATGAATTTTCTTTTTAGTTTTCCAGCCTTACCTCATTTAGATTCGATTGATTTCCTCCAAATTATCTTAGATTCATATATTAAACACACTTTGATCAAAACCCCAATAAAAACCAACCAAAGCAATCACTCACTTGAAAGATCCTCACCTCAAGAACTTAACAAGACTTTCATTAATAAGGAATGAAGCTAAAACCTCAAGAACTCAAATCACTAAACCTCAAGAACGAAATTACCGTTAGAAAAATCACATGATTGGCGTGTGGGTGAACGAACTCAACACTATGAGAATTTACATACCTCAAAGAACTAGGTTCTTGGTGAAATCTTGGATGAATGCTTGAAACCTTAAACTTTTTCTCCTCTTGAACCTCCTCTCTAAATCCCTAAACGTTTTGGGGATGAATGAAACTGATTCTAATCAGTTTAGACCCAAAATTGGGTGTAATTGATGCTTGGACAAATTGGGGGTTAGGAAAAGACTAAAATACCCCTCTTTAGTTCAGGTGAATAGGCCTTATCTACAGAGGCTGCACTCAAACGGTCATATCTCCCTCATCTAAACTCAGGTTTTATCAAATTTAGTGGCATTGGAAATATGACTCAAAGATCTTCTATTTGATACCTTGTGGGCCACCTAACTCATTATGTGGTAAAAGTTATGGTCATTTGAAGTTCACCCAAAACCTAAAGAACTTAAGGATGACTTGAATAAATTTCTCTTTAGTTCCTTTTGGAACTCGAGGTGCTACATCTAGTAACCTTGACACCTAAGGAAATTTAAATTCCTCGATAATATATTACTCACAACGAAGAATGGTTAGAGTCTTAGCTCAAAAAAAATTGGGGTGTTACATTACCTCCCCCTTTGGGATCATTCGTCCTCGAATGACGACTAAACTGGGTATGGAACGGGGTTACTCTTACTATCTCTTCTGACTCATGAACTTGCCTACTAACATATGAATTGATTCATACAAGGAGTTGGGAATTCATGTAGCACCTAAGTCAAGAACGATGCTGATTTGAACATAGTCACGTTGTCTCTGAAGTTACCATATCTTAAACAAAGGAAGTCTGGGCATGAAGTAAGAATAGGAATAACATGCCTGAGGTAATATGACTGCTAGTTGTTAAGCTTAGCAATACTCCTCAACTATGCTTTTCTTTCCTTATTACCAAACATCATTGGCTTCAACTAATCGCTCCCACAACTGTACATGACTTCACTTACCAAGGTCTGAGTCTAATGGTATGCTCTTACTATTTTTAAGCTTAACCCAAATCCTAAGGTTCGGGTTCTATACCTCGATAGGGAATTTCATCCCAAGAATATTACTCTTTACTACCACATTTAATCAACATTGGGCTCATATCGAAAACTAGCTAATGTTCAAAAACACCACATTCAAGCTTAGTACTCTAACAACTCCATGGAACTAACCAACTCCTTCAGAAGTTCTCATTTTCTCATCATCTCTGCCACACCAACTAGAATTTCCTGCATTACTACTCGGAACCAACTAAGGGCTCTCATTTAACTATTTCTCATAGTAAAACCTCGTTCTCCTCTTCCTCCATATTTCTAACCTTAGATGGAAATATCACACCATCATTATCACGATAAGAACATTAACCTTCTGCTTCTAACATCACTCCACTACTAAAAGGACCTCTGAAAAGATATCTCCCATATACGTTTGAACTCATTACTATCTTATTCTCAACACTTGACTTGATTTCTTATTTTATCATCTCCCACTTAGGTCTAAAGCTGACACTTGAAAGATATGGACCTATTCCATCATCTCTAAACTGTTCTAGTCTACATCCCCCTTTACTATAACACTCGGGAAAAGTTTATCTCATGATTACCGAACACTTCATAAGCAAGTACTAAGACCTCTTTCTAAGATATTTCTCTTGACCTCATCTCATTGGCTCCTAAGGCTGCTTCATCTAACTCTTTAGGAAAATTACACTTGCACCACCCTATCCCATATTGACAGCTTAATTATACAATCTAGGCACACATAAAAAAATCATAATCTCAATTAGGACCTCGACTGGCCACATACTATCTAGAGTGTACCTCTTACTACTCTACCTTTATTTCTCTCCTCTATGCATCATAATACCACAATTTATTTGCAAGGCACCACTTTGATCTCCTCACCTATGTCAGGTAAAACCTACTAGATCATATCTCAAAACTAACACCATCATCCTCATGTTTCCATATATTGATCACGACACTCATCTCAAATTCAAGCTTAGTGTCTAGTACTAAATACAAATATCAACATGATTGCTCATACCTTATACTACTTGCGACTACGAGAAAGGTCAAGAAACACTCACCCACTAAGATCTCATGACAAGTAGGAAATCTTTAGCTCTTCGTCTACCTATCTAAATATTACCTTCACCTTCCATTTCACACCTTAAGTAATATTTACTTACTTACTGCTCATTACCTCTCAAATAGTTCTATCAGAATGCCATGGGGTTCCCCCTTCAAAATTCATGAGCCTAGCTTGGGTCTATCACCTCATGAATACTCTACTCTCTGATTCCACACATATATTTAGTGTTCTCAAACACGATGGCACATGGACACTTTCTCATAAGGGTCTCACCTGAATAAGGTTTAGAGAATAGAGTACATCTCAATTTCAACTCAAACACATGATTCATATGAACTTATCTTAAAGTGGAAAAAGGGAAATTCAGCACCGGTTAGTACATATCCTGCCTAAAGGCTAAGAAAATGATTTCTAAGGGTTGGATCCATTATCTTGTTCAAGTTAAGAATGCAGATTCCATAATTTCTACTATTGAATTAGTTTTGATTGTAAATGTTTTTCTAGAAGTATTTATCGATGATATTGTGTGTATTCCCCCCAAAAGGGAAATAGACTTCAGCATTGACCTACTCCCAAATATGCAGCCTATCGCTATACATCCTTACCATATGACTCTGGCATAACTTATGGAATAAAAGGATCAATTGAAGGACTTTTTGGATAAGGATTTTATTAAACTGAGTATCTCTCCATGTATGTCTATGTTATTGTATGTCTAAAAGAATGATGGTTTGCTCTGTATGTGCATTGATTATAGACAATTGAATAAGGTTTCCATAAATAATAAGTATCTTATTCCAAGGATTGATGAATTTTTTGATCTATTCGACGGTGTGAGTTTCTTTTCAAAGATTGTCCTTTTGTTGGGTTATAGAGAGTATGTGAAAGTGTCATTCTGAAGATGGATTTTTGAAATCGGTACGACCACTATGAGTTCTTTGTGACATCATTTCATTTTACTAATGCTCCGACTGTGTTCATGGACCTAATGAATATAGTGTTTAGACAATATATTGACATTCACATGATTTTGTTTATTGATGATATTTTGATTTACTCTCGGAGTGAGAATGAACATGTTGAGCATTTAAGGATTGTGTTTCATATTTAGAAGGATCGTCAATTATTTCTTAAATTTAGCAAGTTTGAGTTTTGATTAAGGTTTGTTGCTTTCTTTGGACATATTGTCTCCTGTGATGGTATTCTAGTTGATCCTAAGAAGACCCAGACAGTTGAGATATTGCCTAAACCTTTGACGCTTCAGATATAAGAAGTTTCGTGGCTTTGGGTAGTTAGTGATAAGGTACAAATAAACCTAAAAAATAATTAAGAGAATAAACTGTAATCGTCAATAAAAATAACCAACCAAAAGTGGGAGTTGAATCCCATAGATAGTGGTATAGTTCAAGGAATTCTATCAAGAAATTCAGCTTATAAATCAATTCATTTTCAGAAATTAAGAAAAAAGGGTGGATTATTCCACCAAATTTACTGGAACGAATTTGAATTATCAAATGTCATAATTAGACTTATATTTCAGAGATTCAAACAATTAGGAAATAATCTAAGGGTGCAGGGATTGGACTTGATGTCACATAGGCGTAAGTGTGGTGGTCAATAGTGCTAAACAATCATGGATAGGATGGGTTATAATCAATAAAACTTATCTTCTTTCAATCTCATAGTACCAATTCATAGAATCTGCTTTCGGTCTCATCTATGTAAATTACAAATCAACCCATTACCTTATGAAATCTCTCTTTCAAGAAGATTTGAGCAAATAGATCCGACCCATAATCTCTCTTTCAAGAAAATCATAGACATCAAACCTAAACTACGTGCGTTAGACTAAGTACCCACTCTAATTAATCTTTTTTCGAGCATCAATCAAAGATCTCAAATAGGATTAAGTTTTCTACCTTAACCCATGAATTAACCCCATGATAATAAGCCTAAATCCATGAATCAACAACAATAAATCAGAGCAAAACACAACACTCACTACATTAAATCAACACCCACCCCAATAAATGTAATTTAAGGGTTTAGCCACCCATCACAAAGAGTAAAAAAAATTATACCTATCAATATAGCAGCCATGGATTCGGTTGAATTAAGCAATTATAATCAACACCCACTTTCATTCCAACTTCCCATTGTCATTTGCAAGAATAAAATTGAAAACCCTAAATTAAGAATATTTCTCTAAGAGTTGAAGAAATTCTCTCCAAAATTCATACAAAGTTAGGAACTAAAATTCTATTCCAAAAACTCCTACATTTCCTCTCTCCTTTGCGTTATTTATAGTTACACAAAATTTGGCCCAAAATTTAGTATCACCAATTCGGTGACATATTTCGGGCTCACCGAGCAGACTCGACGGATCACCGTCTATCCTTAGGTCACCTTTCTTTTTCTTCAAGCTTTAGGTGTGTGAATCTCAGTTGGTGAGCGTGTTTGAGACTACCTTTTACATTCGGCGGATCACCGATTACCACCTTTGATTTCCTTTTAAGCCTTCATCTTTAATCTACGTCCTGTTACCTTCGGTGATGGTCATTTCATTCACTATTCACTTTAGACAAGTCATCGTTTCACTCCTCAACTCACTGGCCATCCTTGAACTTCCTCAATTGTGAGCATTATCACTTTAGGCGAGGCTAGGTCATTTAGGCGATCCACCTTTCTTATAAGGCGACTGCCAGTGTAGAGTTTACACTTCATTTCCTATTTTTGTCCATTCTATCAAGTATTCATCCTTGCTTTCTCCCTTATCCTTCATAGCTACAAATCATCAAATCACAATTAGAATAGGACATAATTAGGCATTGAGAAAATTAATTATTAAACTAAACAAGCCTGAATGAGTTTAAATCTACCACTCATCAATACCTCCAACTTAAACTTTTGTTTGTCCTCAAGTGAATCAATAACACAATTAGTCAAACAAGGGTGTGTGCAACAATTCTCAGTGATAGCTAATATGCATGTTACACTACAAGGAGACTCTCAAGCAAATGGTATCACTCAATCATGATCAGAAAGATTCAAATGATGACTAACTTATACTCCCTCTGACCCAATTTATGTGACTTACTTTTATTTTTAGTCAATCGTAAAAGGTATGACAAATTTCTATATTAAGTAATAATTTAACTATAAAATATCTATTTTACCCCTAATGAAATGATTTACAGCCACACAAATTTCTGTCATTCATTTTGGACCACAAGTTTTAAAGTCTTCCTTTCTTTCATAAAATGTGTCGAGTGAAACTACCTCACATAAAATGGGACGGAGGGAGTATCAATTTAAGCTCAAGCTCAATATTGGTTATTTTCTAGTGCAAAACCAAGTATCAAAAAATGCATTCAGGTTCACTCACATCAAGAATGATTACATGTTCTCACAAAGAAAATCAATAAAGAAGTTAGGAATAAATACAACTCTCACTCTCTTAATGAGAAATACATGCAAGCTTCATCCTATAAGTTTGCCCATATTTTCCAATCATCACATAACCTAGTTTATGCAACATCTCAAGGGTCTTTAAGTCTTGTAATGGGGCTGAGGGTAAAGGTATGGTCAATTCGGCTGAGTGACTTTACCTTTCAAAGCATCGTTGTATTCATCTTCACCTTTTCACCAGTTCTTTCCATTCTTCTCGATCAGTTGGAGACTCAAGATTCAATTTGTCATTCAATTTATTGGATACCCTTTTAATTTCATAACACTTTATTTTTCATTTCAGTTTTTGTATTTTTTTTTTCTCATCCCTTCTTCATTTTTATAAGGTGGGGGGTTCCTTCTTTTTGTACCACACTAAAATTTGACTCTCATTTTTTCTTTCTCTACTCTGGACATTGCTTTATTTACTCCTCTTTCCCACACCCCAGCCTAGACTTTGGCTATTCAAACAAATTAATGCTCAGAAAAAGGATTTACGGGTGAGAAGTTAGGGACAATATGTCTCAAGAGGTTTTAACAAGGTTGTCAACAAACGGATTAGACTCAAATGGTGCAAAGATGGTTGCACACTCTCACAAGGTAGTCACTAGAGGTATGAAAAAATTTGTTCCCTCTCAAAATTTATGTCCAAGATCATATTTTGCATTCACCAAAGCTAGACAATTGGACTAACAAGGCAATTCTAAGATTCATCGAAAATGATTTCAAGTAACAACACACCACTCAAGGAAATTCAAACACACTTATTTAACACAACCCGGCAAGATCAAAAGCTTACATGTGATGTTCATTGCAAGGCTCACATAAAAATATAGCTAGTCAACACAAGATTCAAAATGTTCATTTAAAAGTGCAGCCACATCGATTTCTTCTTGCAATCATTAGCATAAGACAAATTTCTCATCATATGTACTATTCAATACATCGATATTGAATACAATGGATCCTTTGAACAATAACAATGAAAACGCAAGCATTTGAAAATATTTAAAACACATGGGGTAAATGAAGAAGGAGAGACAAAATGGGATAAACCAACCACTATCATAATTAAAACTAAAATATAAAAATACTACAAATATCTTAATCTAAAACTCCAAATAACAATCCAAAAGGGGAATATTGGAACAAGTGCCCTCACCCCACTAAAAAGAGCATCAGTGTCGTTAATGCAAAATAAAGTAAGTATGGGAGCAGAGATATAAAAGTTCCCCTAATAGGCTATGCCTATGGAGTGCTCTAATCCGGAGTCTCGGAGGGGACATCATCATCCTAGGCATTAGTGCCTAACAAGATAAGAACAAAATCCAGCATAGTAGTCTCAAAAGGGGCATCATTGCCCAACACATTTGAAAGAGGAATGATGTAGTCTGAAAACACCTAACTAGTGCCGACTGTGGAGGTCGCCACACGAGATCTCTCTATCGTAGCATGTACTATCATCTTCATGATATCCTGTAGCTCCATTAATGTCATTGAAATTTGCTACTCATTCGCTCTCTTTATATCCTCCTCATCAGTCTCATTACGAGGCATCTCAACTCTCAGCTCAGAGGTAGGAACA
The DNA here is from genome assembly GCA_029007595.1 of Solanum commersonii. Taxonomy (NCBI): domain Eukaryota; kingdom Viridiplantae; phylum Streptophyta; class Magnoliopsida; order Solanales; family Solanaceae; genus Solanum; species Solanum commersonii. The sequence continues at coordinate 2,710,973 of JAJTWQ010000055.1, read as the reverse complement.
CACATGCATATTGGTCAAGAGAACCTCATCCTATTGAATAAAAATATCAGTGAACATTATCTCATCCATATCGACCCTAAGGGTGGTAATATCAACCTTCATAGTAGCCAACTCAGCTGAGCTACCCTCAACCTTCTCTCTAACCTCCATCCTAGTCGTGAGGTTATCAAATCTCTAACTACTTGACACTAGGGTAGCATGGTACTATACAATATAGTCTCCCAGGGAGTGCAAAGAGGCCTTTATCTCCCTCTTAATCAACTCGACCATCTCATTTTCTACACTATCCGCTCTCACATCCGCATACCAAGCAAGGTTTCACATTTAGTATATCATGTCCTAGGGTAAAGAAAGTCGAGAAATATGGGTAGGTGCAACAATACTAGAAGTAGATGGCACATAAAAAGGTTGGGAGCTACCTGGTGGCCCCATAGAAGGAGCAGCTAAGCAATATCAGCCTCAATGCCTGCAGGGTCTACAAAATGAGGGTGGTTGGTGGTGGAGGCTTCCTTAAGATTCCTAATCCCTTAACTATTCCACCTCAATCCTACAAATGTTAGTTGGATGAGGTGGGGGTGGTCCTAACATCTATCTTCTCTCTAAAAGGAACCCCTATAGTCTCACATAACTATGTGATCAATACTGGGAAAGAGAGAAAAGTTTACTCATGTAGAGCACACATCAACGTCTTATCCAAAATAATAGACCCCATGTTGATCTTCTCCCAATCAATAATTGTATCCACTAGCACAACCTTTGGATACTGAAGAACAGATTCGTTTTGGGATGGCATAATGGTGTTGCTGATGAACCCAAACTAACATGGGCCCCAACATTCATGTCCATCTTCTTGATCTTCACTCTGTCATCCATCCACGAAAGAGAGATATCTGAAATAAGTGGTGCAAAAACAAACTTTTTAACCAATTAAGATCATGATGCATCCACAATGTGAACATCTCAGCCTGATTTTCTTTAGTGCCCAAAGCAGTGTTGATTGAACATGGATAACATTTTACCATCTTGCCATAATCTTTCACCTCATCTCATGGATTCCAAATTGTATCATTTCTCTTATTTTGCAAGACCTATGCATAGGCTGCATAGAAATCTCGTATGCATGTTGGGACATAAGTAGGTTGAGGCTCTGTGAACCTCTCAAATCCATGAAATTGTATTGTGTCCCAAATATCTGGTTGTCACTCATTACCCAATCCCTAAAGAGTCATCTATTTTTGTGAATCGTATATTCCCCAGTTGCTTTGAGCTTGTTGAGGGCCCTTCAAGAAATAATAAGGAGAACATAAGATGCATGGGACTTATGTTAAGTTTAGTTTTCCCCTCACATGCTCGTACATTCAATGTACTGATGCCATTTGGCCTACATCTTTTTATGATGGAGATACAAGTAATCAGGATCACTATACAGCGCCTCGTTGATCCAGTCGAGGGCTCAGAGTTAGTTGGTGAGCCTCCTTACTTTTTTGGAGGATCCCCTTTTTACATTGTTTTTAGAATTTTCAGTTGTTAAGATGATCGTGGGTCTTGTCCCGCCATCCCTCATAGTGTAGAGGCTTCATAGACAATTAGCTATTTGTTCTTTAGTCTTTCCATTTTTAATTGTTCTTGTTAAGACTTGAGTTTCCACTTTGGCTAAGTTGAATGTTTATTTCTAAAACATTCTAAGTTTAGTTTGAGACAGTTGAATTTAAATTGCATTTGAATTCTCTTATTAATGCTTAAAGTCTTCTGCTGAGAGTCTAGCCAGACCTAAGGTTCGCTTGGGGCTAACAATGATTGCCAGTCCCGCCTAGGGTGTAGGCTCGAGGCGTGACAGAAATAACATAACTCCCAAATGTTCTCTATTGAATATTTACTTATGGAAGAATGAAAATTAAGCAAATATTAACATGCTCAAAAGACCACCAATCCCCCACTCATTTAAATATTAATCAAGAGAGTCTATAAGTTGAATGAAGACCACTATGCATAATGAAGGTGTGATCTTCATTGAACATCTACTTAGTGAAACAATAACTTTAACGCCATAGTTGTAGTGGTCTCAGACTTAAAGTATGACTCCTTAAGGAAAATAAAAGATTATTGCTCACATACAATAATCATGGTGTTGACATGAGCTTTTAATAGCCAACACATTACCACCTTGTGCTATACCGATTTCATAAGTGCTTTTGAGAATAATTCTAATTCTCATACAAATCAACCTACTTCCACACTCATATAAGTAAATAGGGAGGAAATAAAAAAATAGTGCATTTTTTCAAAACAAGTCATCAAGATCTCTAATCCCTAGGTTGGGTTTCCTCATCTATGACTCAAGGATGTATATGATTCAATCCCATCCCTCTCGATGTGCTCCATACCTTTTCTCTTGTTAAGACCTTAGTAAGGGGATCTGCAAGATTGTCACTGGATTTGACATAATCAATATTAATGGTACCACTTATCAAATATGATGTCACATTACTATGTTTCCTCCTTATAGATCTAGATTTACCATTGTAATAACGATTTTTAACTCTGCCAATTGCAGCAATAATATCACAATGAATTAAAATAGGAGCAATTATTTAACATAATACGATATTTGAAATAATAAATCTCTCAACCAATTTTCTTTCTCACTAGTTGTAGCTAAAACAACGAGTTCAGCCTCTATGATAGAGTTAGCAATTAAAGTTTTCTTTTTTTATCTCCAAAAGATAGCGCCACCACCCAAAATATAATTTTAACCAGTGGTAAAATAGGAATCACTTGAGAAGGTGTTCCAGTCTGCATCAGAAAAATTTTCAAGTATATCATGATAATTTTTATAGAACAAACTAAATGTTTTTGTCCTAATTAAATATCTCATAACTCTTCATGTAGAATGTCAATGTTCATTACTTGTCTTGCTTGTAAACCTGCTAACTACTTCTACTGCATATGACATATCAGGCCTAGTGCAATTAGTCACAGATCTCAAATTTCCAGTTAAGCTAGCATATTCCTTTTGATTTATAACATAATTTTCACTATGAACATGAAATAATTGAGCATTTGAATCAAAAAGAGTTACAACATGCTTCCACTCAAGAAAGTTATAATTTTTTTTTAAAAATCTCAACATAATGTGATTGGTCTAAATTTTCACTTTGAATAGGAAAGAAGTGAGCATTTGAGTTACAACGTGCTTGCAATCAAGAAAGTTATATTATTTTCAAAAATTTCACTTTGAACAACAAATAAGTGAGCATTTGAATCAAAATGTGATACAACATGCTTGCAATAAAAAAAGTTATATTTTTTCAAAAAAAAAATCAATAAAATGTGACTAGTCAAGGAAAATGTAATCACATGCTCTTGTAATTTTTATTCCAATAATGAAATTTGTTTCACCAAGATCTTTCATGTCTAAATGACTTCTAAGAATATTTTTAGCTTCATTAACAACATTCATATTCGACCCAAAGAGAAATAAAACATCAACATATATGCAAATAATAACATGTAAATTATTCCAGGACTTATGATAGTTTCACTTATCACCCTCATTTATTTTAAAATTATTTTCAATCATGCAGGAATCAAACTTTTCTTGGCATTGCTTCAGTGAATGTTTCATGCCATATAGGGATTTTCTAAACTTACACACTTTACTTTCTTGGCGTGCTTCAACAAAATACTCGGGTTGAACCATACAATTTTTTTCATTTATGTCTCCATTTATAAAATAGTTTTTATATTAATTTGATGAATTTGCATATAAAAAATTGCAAGCATAGCAATTAAAAGTCAAATGGATGTAATTCTAGTTACCGAAGAAATAGTATGAAATAGTTCTAGGCCTTCTAGTTGCTTAAAACCATTTGCAACTAGTCTAGGCTTATATTTATCAATAGATACATCCGGTTTCAACCTTTTTCATAAGACTCATTTGCAACCAATTATTTTACAACCCGGTGGTAAATCAAATAACTTTAAAGTTTTATTAGAAATTTGTGATTCATTTTCATCATTTACAGCCTCTTTCCTAAAAAATTGAATAATGTGAGATAAAACTTCTTTTAAAGTTAGAGAGTCATCTCCAACATTAAACACATAAAAATTAGGATCAAAATCATTTTCTACTAAAGCTCTTTTACTTCTTCTTAACTCAATATCATCAACTTTTTTATTTTTAAAATTAAAAGTAGAAGAACTATGTAGTGACAAAAATTTTTGTTTAATCCTTTCACCCCCACTATTTTTAAAATCAAAAGGGATTTATTCTCATGAAAAATGGCATCACGTGATTTTATTATAATATTATCTTCGAGATTAATTTTTTTTTATAGATTGCACTATTTGAAGCATAACCAAGAAAAGTACAAGTAGTAACTTTCTTACCCAACTTTGTAATTTGGGATCCATTAGCCTCCAAAATGCTAGATAATCTCAAACTTTTAGATATTTCAATCTTGGTTTGTGACATTTCTACAATTCAAAAGGTGTCAATTTAGACTTTTTATGAGGCAAAATTCAACACATTACAAACAGTCAAAATAGAGTCACCCCATAAATTTAAAGGTGCATGCGACTCAATAAGCATGACATTAGTCAATTCAACCAAAGTTCAATTTTTCCTTTCCACTACACCATTAGATGCAGGGGAATAAGGATGAGTAATTTCATTATTTATTTCCAATGATCTAATAAAATAATTAAATTCATTTGAATCATATTCAATGCCTATATCACTTCTAATTCTTTTTATTTTTCTTCCGAAATGATCTTCAACCCCATGGAGATAGATTTTAAAATTTTCAAAAGTATCACTTTTATTTTTTTATTAAGTTAACATATGTAAACTTAAAATAATCATCAATGAAAGTGATAAAATGTCTATTTCCTCCATGAGTTAAAAGTCCTCCAAGTTCACAAATTTCAATCTGAACTAATGTTAATAAATTTGTTTTTCTTTCAACTTGAAAAAGAGGTCTTTTAGTTATCTTGACTTTACTACAAGCCTGAAACTTTTCAAAATTATATTTAATCACTGGGATTAATCCTACACTAATCATGATTCCAACATAACGACAATTAATATGGTACAAACGAGCATGCAAAAAACTAGTAGAAGAAAGCATATAAGCAGGAGTGGAAGCCTTATTAATTTAAACATCCAGTTATAACATCTGATCACAAGCATACCCTTTTCCACAAAAATACCCCTTTTAAAATAATACATTGATCAGATTAAATAATCTATTTGAAGTCTGCTTTATTTAGAAGAAAACTAGACATTAAATTTTTCTCATGAAAGGAGTATAAAGTACATCTTTCAAAATTAATACCCTTCTAGAAGTAAGACACAATTCGACATCTCCCATTCCAAGCTCTTGAGTAGTTTGGGAATCACCAAACATGATGGCTTTGGATTCCTCAAAATGAGTATATTTTTTAAACCAATCTTTGTCATAACAGACATGAAGGCTTGAACCATAATCAGCCCACCATCCATCAACACTCTCAACCATGTTTATGAATTTAATCACCATTACAAAAGGCTTTTTAGTAACGTTTGCCTGAGGTGTAGGATCACGTTTCATAAATTTCTAAAATAGAGAAATATGCCCACTCTTCCCAAAGACAAAGAACATACCCTTATCTTGAACTTGTTGATTTTTCCACCATTATTTTTATTCGAGGTCTAGCATTATTTTTCTTGAAAATTTTCTTCTTAGGCTTCATAGAAGTAATTTTGTGAGAATCAGGAGTAGCATTATTTGAAATAATTAAATTTACCTTCATTGTGATGTTACTCTCTTCTAATTGTAAAAGTGCATCTTGGCCCCTTTCATCCTCTTCCATGCGGATTTGCATTATCAACATCTCAAGAGAAGTTTCCTTTTGTTTGTGGCGCATATTTTTTTGAAATTCCTTCCAAGAAGGTGAAAGTTTATCTATTATGCCACAAACAATAAGGCTATCTCCAATTTTGATCAATTCAGACCTAAGCTCTCCAACAATCATTATAATGTATTGATCTAAGTCAACCATTGATTTGTTGTCCACTATTTGGAAAAAAAAATCTAGAAGCCGCATATTTTTTCGCTCCAGCCTCTTCGGTATTATACTTTCTCAACAATGTTTTTAAAATTTTATTTGCACGAGAGTAAGTTTTATCGTAATAAATATAAGATTTATCAGATAGATAATTAAAAATTTAATAACGACATTTGCAGGAATCACCATTGTACTTTTCGACTTTCTCATGATGAGAAATAAGTTCATCATCATTCATGGAGGTATCATCATCTTTATTAGGATTCTTCTAAGTTAACACATAAGAAACATTTAGAGACTTAAGTAGGAAAGTACTTTACCCTTTCTCATGAAATGGTTGTCATTGAACCGAAATGGCTTGTTAAGATCTCTCATCTTGATATCTTTGGATTTTTTCAATTATAGCCATTATGAATCTCATTAAATATTTTGCTGAAAATTACAAGATTACAAATTATAATTGAAAATAAAATGAAGAAATTAAAATTTCTTCAAGCTAAGTTACATATATCTCGCTCTCTTTAAGGAGATTTAAGCCTACTGTAACAAATGTTTTTCATCGGTCCAGCAGTAGTCTTCTTGACTTGACCCATCCAAGATACAACAATCTAATCACAAAGTGTCACGCCCCGAACTACCCTCGAGATGCAGACATGGGACCTAGGACCACAAGTGATCCCAAGTTAACCCTGCTAGCACGATCACAAGCCTACTAAAGATAATAAACTGATGTGGAAGTTAAATCATAAATAAAATGAAAAGATGGGGAATACCCATATACTATAACTGAGATAAATGAAAAACTAATGAGTTTAATACAAAGAAGATATTAACTTAAATACTAAATTGAATCTAACCATGTCTGAAAATTGCCTCTAACTGCTTATAAGTGCTGGGACATACCCCAACTAAGTCTAGCAAAATGAAACCAAAGGACTAAAAATATTGAAAAGAAACTCATGACTATTGTCCTCGGAGAATAAGGACTCACTATTGATTCTGCTGAACTGGAGATTGGGAACCAATCTAAGAGTGATTTGGATGCTGAGAACCTGAACCTACATCACGAGAAGATGTAGCGCAGAGTATGTGTCAGTACTTGAAAGGTACCGAGCATGCATGATAGAATGAAGTTGAAATGACATATAACTGAACAAAGCAAATAAGCAATAATATTAACTGAACATGATATAGATACTTAATACTGAGCTAACTGAATACCATAACCAATTTATAACATGTTGAGACTGAATACTGAATATACTGATACATGGTCATTGCAATAGAATCTGACTGAACTGTGGGATCTACTAATAACCGATAGTAAAATCGTATGAGTTACATGTAGAGTTTGATGTATACGCCCCATCGAGAGGACTCAATATACCCGGCCAAAGGTATAGAGGCATACTGGCGTAATTACTAAAAAGATGCCCACATAGGGGACTTACAACCTACGTGGCTCATAGTTCTGGGACTATATGGGTGACTAGCCCTAGGCCAACTCAGAATTATGCTACTCCCAATAGATTAAACGAATAACACATTATGATTGAATTTTTGTAATATACTGGATAGCTTAAACTTGACATGTGAACTGAGAATGCACATTAATATACTGAAAGTAATGCATTCAAAAACTGAGGCATGCATATCTGAAATATCAAAATATCTGATCTAGCATCTGTAATTGAAGAACTAAAGAACTACCAAGCTAGGGTTTTGAAATTAATGCAAGAAACGAAGTAATAACTTGATAACCTGATTTAGAACATATAGATAACTAGTTCATGATAATCTGCTAAAGTTCTAGAAACCCTAGATCTAGTTAATAATAGGGAATCAAGAATCTGACTGAAATCTAAGGACCTAATGGGTGAAAGGAACCCACTAGTGAAATCCCACATACCTGGTGACGAATTCTACGGAGAATTTTTTTGATTTCGGGGCTGGAACTGATGGAACCTTGTTGTGTTCTTGAACTAGGGTTGCTCACCTCTTTCTCTTCTAATTTTCTAAGTTTGATTAATGATTTGACTTTGGTAAGTTCTAGTTATGTTTCTAGGCTAAAACTGACCAAAACCATGTCGTTTAGGGTTAAAACGACATAGTTTAGGGGTCCAACGAAAAGGAAAAAACCACAAGACCCCTGACTTAAGTTGCAGACGAGGCTAAGCACGGCCACATTCACAGACCGTGAAAGGGACCACGAATCGTAAAGGGGCCCATGGTCTTCACTTGGTGACTATTAACCTAAGGGTCTGTCTCATGAGCCTTACAACGGCCCGTGTGGGGGACCACGAACCGCGAAGGTCCTCGTGGACCTCACTTGGGCTGAGTTATGGTGGCTCAGGATTTAGGGGGCTACTGGTTAGGTTTCACGGATGCCCCCACAGCCCGTCTTTAGGACCACGGACCGTGAATGTCCCCGTAGTCCTTACTTGGGCGAGGGATGTCTAAGGCCTAGGCTAGGGAAGGTACTTCCTAGCCGTCACGGACTCCACCACAGTATGTCACCAAGGACACGGACTGTGAAGGTGCCCGTGGTCTGGCGTCTGGGCTTGATGATTTCCAAGTCATGAACAAGGGCAAGTCAACAAACCATGGACTCTATCACGGTCTGTGAACCCTATCGTGGTTCACTACTTCAGGTAGTTTTCTGTACTTTTTTTTTCTAGGTCTGATTTTTGAGGTGTTACAACATCTCTCACTTGGGATCATTCATCCTCGAATGAAGACTGAACTAATTGAAATGGAGAGGATGAGCTACAACCCTACTGCTAAATGCTGGAAGCTGATTTTTGACTGAATGGATTTCCAAGAACATGCAAATACGCTAAAAATGCAAGTACAGACTAAACGAACATGATGCTAAACTGAATTTACTCATAAATGATTGAAAAACTGAAGAGGAACTATTACCTCAAGCTGGAGTTGAATTGGAAGAAAAGTGGTGACGATAGTTGGACTTCATGGCTGCTTCTGCTTCCTAAGTAGCTCTCTCTACAGACAGACTCCTCTACAAAACTTTGACTGAAGCGACTTCTTTGTTTCTCAACCTTCTAACCTGACGATAAAGAATCTCAACTGGTATATCCTCATACGAGAGACTATCTTTCACGGCCACACTCTATAATGGCACTATGGATGCTGGATCACCCATAGACTTCTTCAAAAGTGAAATGTGAAAAACCGGATGCACTGCTGCTAATTCAGCTGGCAACTCAAACTCATAAGCCACTTTACTAATCCTCTTCAGAATCTTGTACGGTCCGACATATCTTGGACTGAGCTTCCTTTTCTTGTCAAATCTCATCACCCCTTTCATAGGTGACACTTTCAGGAAAACCCACTCATCAACTTGGAACTCTAATTCCATTCTTCTCTCATCTGCATAGGACTTCTAGCCACTCTGGGCAGTCTTAAGTCTATCTCTAATGAGTTGCACTTTCTCCATACCATCATGGACTTAATTTGGTCCTATCAAGACTGATTCACCTACTTCAAACCAACCAACTGGAGATCTACATCTACGCCCATACAATGCCTCATAAGGGGGCATCTAAATGCTTGAATGGTAACTATTATTGTAGGCGAACTCTATAAGAGGAAAGTGATCATCCCAACTACTCTTGAAGTAGATCACACAAGCTCTCAACATGTCCTCTAAGGTCTATATGGTACGCTCTGCCTGCCCATTTGTCTGGTGATGAAATGTTGTGCTAAGGTTAACTTGAGCACGAAGACCTTTCTGAAATGACTTCCAAAAATAGGAGGTAAACTGAGGACCTCTATCTGAGATGATAGACAAAGGAATCCCATGCAACATCACTAACTCATTAATGTACAACTTCACATAATCCTCCACCGAATATGTAATCTTGACCACCAAAAAGTGAGAAGACTTAGTAACTCTATCCACTATCACCCAAATTGAGTCATGTTGTCTGCGAGTACAAGGTAAACCTGTGATGAAGTCCATGTTGATCAATTCCCACTTCCAAGTAGGAATGTCAATCTCTTGAGTCATGCTTCCTAGTTTATGATGTTCTACCTTGACTTGTTGGCAATTGGGACACTTAGCCACAAAATCTGCTATATCTCTTTTCATACCATTCCACTAATAGACTTTTCGCAGATCGTGGTACATCTTAGTGATGCATGGATGGATAGAATATATGGAGTTATGGGCTTCTACTAGAATTTTTTGTCTCAACTCGCCCACATTAGGAACACATAATCGACCCTGATAGAGAAGTACACCATCTCCCCCTTGGGAGAAAACCTCAACTCTCTATTGATGGACTGCACCTTTGAGTTCGAGTAATATCGGATCACTGTCTTGCTTTTCCTTAACCTCCTCTACCAATGAAGATTCTGATCCATTTTGAACTGTCACACCCCCATCTGATATGCTCATAAGACGAACACCTAAACGAGAAAGCCTGTGAACATCTTTTGCTAGCTCTTTTCTTTCTTCCTCAACATGTGCTACACTACCCATAGATAGTCTGCTACGGGCATCTGCTACTACATTTGCCTTACCAAGCTGGTAATGCAGACTCATGCCATAAGGGTATTTTTGAGTCGAAAGGTGGACGTCGGGGGTATTTTAGGGCCGATAGGTGGATGGAGGGTAATTTTGTACCAATTCAAATACTTGAGGGGCATTTTTGGCCCTTCTCCGTAGAAATAAATTATTATGGTGTGAATATATTAAACATATTGTTATATCTTTTCTTCAACAACTTATAAATTTGTTCGACAATGTAAATTATTCAACTCAAATTTCATGTTTTTCTTATTTAGCATGCTTTACACTATATATATAAAAGAATATGTACACTATCAAGTCACATATATTTATTGCAGGATTTAATTTATATAGGTGAGTTTTTTATTTTTTTTTATTTTTATGATAGTGTAATTTGACCTATTATATTAGAGTGCTTGTTTTATTTTAAGATGATTTATTAATTAGACCTAATATTGTTATCTTCTAAGTGTGAACTGATAGTGTTGAAGTTATTTTATATTATCAATACATCGAAGTTAATCTAAAATAAAAGTATATTTTCTCTACTAACACTAATTGCATAATTATCTCATATGAAAATTTCTTTATGACATTATCTATAGCTACTATTTTAGTCTCTCTCTCTCTCTATATATATATATAAACTAGATTCACCGCACGAGCGTTGCACGTCGTTGCCTAGTCTCGTGATGTGTTTAGTTGTGAAGCATTAAAGCATGAATACTCGCTTTGTTCAATTTGGTATGGATGTTTCTTAGTTACTAAATATTAGTTCATACCTACAACTGTGAAGCATTAAAGCATGCACACTCTCTTTGTTCAATATATGGCATATCTCTTAAGAGATTTGTTTGTATGGATATTTGTTAGTTACCAAATAGTTATTTTCAAATAATGCTCCATTTAGTCTGAAAATTGTCTTGAATGAATTAGATGCATTTAATGGTGTGGTAGTTCAAAACAATAAGCGGATATGTAATACTGCTTGAAGCTACATTTGGTTGTGTTTATGACATTATTCCAAAATAGAGGATACCTTACATAAGTTTGAAGTAATTCATCCTAATTATCAATATCAAATATTTCACAATAGTTGTATTTCCTTTAGAAGTTGCATTCTGATGGTTAGCTCGTCTCTTTTTCAACTGGACTTATAAATATGACCAAAGACATTTTCATTAGCTTCATGTAATATGTTAGTTTTGTTCCAACTTGATTATGCTAATAAAGATTGAAAGTGTCGCTAACCTAATACTTCCTTGTATACAATATTTCTTGTATATGTCCTTGTCTCCATAACTGGTTGTTCAGTCATAACCAATACCTTTGTTGTTGCCATTGAGATTCCTCTTGATAATGCTACATATAGTTGCCCATGGGAGGAAACATGTTGGGGAAGATATAATCCAACATTAGGTATTGTTTGACCTTGAGCCTTATTTATCGTCATGGAAAAACATAGACGTATTGGAAATTGCTTCCGAATAAGTTTAAAAGGATATCCTTCATTCTCAGGCGGTAATAATTGTATTCTTGGTATAAACACCTGTTTTGTTGCAAATTCTCCTGTTGTTATATCTGCATGTACGACATTGTTGTCAAAGCCTCTACAAATCAATCGTGTCCAATTGCATAAACCATTTCATGAGTTTAAATTTCTCAGCATCATGACAGGCACATTCTCTTTCAAAACTAACCTAATATGTTGAATTCAAAGATACATATGATGTTATGTATTTTACGACACCTTTGTTGTTGATCTGATACATGAATTCAAACTAATATAATAATTAAAACGTTAACGATAGATTAAGTATATTGATGTACCTATGTGGCGGTAGACCATTTGGAGTTAATGTATTTATGTGTTCTTCTTGATAGTAATTGTTGGTATCATCTTCTGCCAAGTCGAAATTAATATATGTTCTGGTTTCTCCTGGAAATGGAGTAATCATCATTTCATTTATATTATCCACAAATTCATTTCGACTTGCTAAGATTTCCCTTTTAGTAATAAACTTTGCTGATCTGTAATTTTATTGTAGCCCTTTATAAATTTCCCTTACCAAGCATTCTTTTGCCTTATCCTGACCACTTGGGTGGACCACCATTTGTTGTGGTAGTAGTATTAAATTATCCCGTATTGTTTTTTCTTCCCCGTTTCCAACACGAATCAAGAAGTTGCTAAAATTTGGATCTACTCTCGCCCTCATGCTCGATGTTGAATGAATCTTTTCCATCAAAGGCCACAAATATAACCTTACGAAACTTGCATCCACTATCTCTGCTCGTGTTGATTTTTGGCATTTGTTTTAAAGGTATCCTCACGAACTGGAGGAATTGCTTTAATTGGCCTCTTATGGGTATGGTTGTAACTTTTCAGGAGGTTAACTCTTCTGGATGGGCGCGATGCTCCAAAGGTGGCATTCATGTCAGCGTTCGATATTTTACAACAGTACTATCGTATTAGTGGAAAAATTAAATCCTTATTTTACAGGTACTTATTATTTACCGTACTGTAATATGTTTAAAGTGTATTGATTTGCTTTTTGGCCTTTAGGAGGTTTCTTGTTGTTTGTGAATTTGAAAGTGTAGTGAGGATGTTGCTATTTAAAAAATGCTTTCGGTGATGGGTCTTCCCTGGGGTTAGTGTATTTTCATGTTTTGTTTTTTAATTGTAATTTTGAATTTTCTTAGTATTTCTTTTGTTGAGTTTGTCCTTAAAGTCATAAGAGTAAACATTACTCGCGTAAGAGTTATTCGGGTTTGTATCAATATTTCTTGGTCTAGGACATTGTCTTTACTTTAACGAATTTCTCGTGCAATGGTAGATGTGTTAGTTATAACGGATATTTTAGGCTCTATATTTAATGTTTCTAAGTAATACTACTTTACGGTTGGTTATTTGAGTCTTTTTATGGTTATTTTTAGGTGTGGTGGAAACATAGTATGTCGCTGTACAAGTGTGTAATTACGTTCAGTGTTGTATTGATGAAAAACATACACTTTCAAGTCAAATGGCTATGACAGTTAATATTTGTACTGATTTGGTAGAAAGGGTTGTTGGACTCTCGTTGATGAAATATGTGCTTTAGTAATTTCTTATTTGGTGTGTACAAGAGAGTGAATTTGGATAAACATGATCACAAAAGGCCTTTTTAACTATTAATTTGGTTGATGTATGTTCAATGTTATACCATTTTACACAACTCTAACAACTATATAGAATGTTATAACTTCTAGATTTATTCAATGGTTTAATCGTTTTAATGGTAATGAACATACGTTATTTTATGGGTGGAGGGGGGGGTTAGATAGGACATTATAAACAACCGTCTAAGCGATTGAGATTTGAATTATTAAGGTGCTATTATTTGCATAGTTCACACTTAATTAGGTAATAATAAACATACATACATTAGTTAAGCAGCCGATGAAGCCAAAAAAATACAGACATTACTAACATACATACATTATGCTTGGTAACACTATCAACGAAGTCATCTATTATGACTCGACTTTTGTGAACTTAGTTTTAATTTGGAGATGTTCATCATTGATTTTCTTGCTCCTGCTTGTTGTTGGCATAACAGATTGTTCGTCTTTTACTATGTTTGGTGCTTCTTCTCCAACAACATGTATTTGTTGCACATTGTATTTCTTGCCCCTCTTTGTTCGCAGCCTCACGACTTGTACTTCTGCCACTATGTTTGGTGCTTCATCTTCAAGGACATGCAACGCATTGGTTTTGTTACACCTCTTCCTTCGCGGCCTCACCAATTGTGGTTCTTCCACTATGATTGGTGATTCATCTTCAAGAACATGTCTTTCTAATGCATTGGATTTCTTGCCCGTGTTTGTGGGTGGTGTTAGTGAATTTGATTCATCTGCTATTATAATTACTGCTTCATCTTCAATGGCATGTTTTCCTGAGTAATTAAACTCCTTCGCAGGTTTGAATTATTCATATCGATACGGACAAGGAAGTTGAATTCCTTGTCTTTACTCAACACCAATCTGCGGTAGTACATACATTCTTCCTTCTATAAGAAATGTCAACAATTGGATATATTAGCATAAAAATAGTTCTGAAAGTTAGTCATACACTTATTTAATGTTGGGATTAAAGTACGTTGAACTATAGTGTAAGATGCTATAAGTTCAAGGAATACCTTTTCCGAGGTTGTTTTGATGTATTCTTTGACATTGCAACCTACTTACATTTGTGCGGCATCAAATAGTGTAACCCGAACACGTTGTTCTCTAGCACAAACTTCAAGCCGTAAGGAGTATCTTTAAAATAAGGTGAATAAGTTAGAGTTCATAGTTTAACTAGTTGTATATTATCAGAAAATGTTGATCGCCCATTTTAGGAAAGTCTAACCTCATTTCATACTCCACATTCTGGATTTTGCAATTGGGACATGTCGTTGTATCTTGTTTAACTTGCACTTTCTTGTGGCACTTTTTGCAGGACGAGTACCATGGTTCATCTGTATTGAGTACTTTTACAATTTTGGCTTTGAACTTGTATAAGGCTCCCTAGACATTGTTAATAACCAATATACAACATTATATTTGATAAACAATGGTCCTATTTGGATAGGTAAAGTGTAGTTTTGGAGGTACCTGTGTATCAGCAAGCGTGCCATCCATAATATTGGGTAATGTCACTTCTGTGGCTTTTCTCATTACCTTACTTGGTGTGGTTGTAATAGCTTTCTTTTCGGCCGTTATGACTTCACGCCTGTATATTGAAAGAGGCGAGTTAACTGTAGCACAAAATTGAGGAAAGGTTTGTGGGTTTAAAATTTGTTAGATTAAATTTTAACTTGATAGGATTGGTTATATATAGTTCTCCCTATAAACAAATTGTGAATATGTTGTTAAATTCTTATTTGAACATAAGTTGTGGAAGTAACGTTAAATAAAAACTGTCGAGCATTTTATTAAATGAGGTTCTATACCATGCGCGAAGATCTAGTGCTTTTTGAAATATTGGATTGATCAACACACTGCTCACGGGTAGAGTTGATATCCCAAAAATCCCTACATTGGAATCAACATATTTAATCGAGGAGTTAGCAAATATACTTCAAATTTGCACAATCAGCAAATAGGAGAGGTTGTCTATACCTTTATAGATTGAGACTCGCACGTCACATAAGCCTACAATAGGTTGGTCATCTATAAGCTTTTCAATAAAGGCGCCGTCGTTTACTGCAAAATCTCCCCACAGAGTAACAGTCGTACAGTCTGTTGGAATGTATGCATCCACTAGTATAGATGGGATCAGGTCCTCAACACAGCTACAATAACAGAAAATAAATAAAGTGCTAAAAGTAAAGATTGCATAATAACTTTACGTGGAAACCTCCTTGCTCAAGGGAGTAAAACCACGACCTGTCTCACAAGATTTTTCAAACTGCCTTTTACTAGTCTTATCAAGCAAAAGTAAAATCAGTTTACAAAATGAGATTAACCTACTAATCTCCACAGTAAGCAATACCTCCTATCACTTAGATGAGCCTAAGTAGATATAATACTGCCCACTATACTAATCCTACCAGATCAATATAGACTTTGATGTAAGACACTAAGTTACTCACAACTTAGGTTCTTGCACTTATTCACCCATACTTGAAACGTTTCTAACAAGAGAAACGATTCCTACAATTTAAGCATGATTACAAGCTAACAACATAACAGCTGGTACAAGAAGCACTTGAAGCAATCGATCAAGTCCCTGCTGTTTTTGAAGCTTGAAATATCTTGCTTTAAATGAATAAGTAATTTGTTGTTTGTAATATGGAATATATTGGACAAGAAGATTTTTTATCCATCGTACAAACAACCTCGTCGCTTCGATTGGTGAAGTACACTGCAACTTCACCAATTTTCTGACGCAGACAACTTTTACAACTGTTCACCATTTGACGCTGGACGAGTATACTCTGCAGAGGACCAGGTCCCTGTACTTGTTAGAAGATCATCAAAATATCTCGAGGCAATAGCACTTATCATTTTCCCTTTTTTTGATGATGACAAACAACCTACAGTACGCCTCACATGAGTGTTAAAACATTCATTCAAACCACAACAGATTCCCCCTTAGTACAGTTCCCTCTTAGTTTAATGCCCCTAGTTCCCCCTTAGTTCAATTCTCCTAATTCCAGCTAATTTTACAACAAACTTCCCCCTTTTGACATCATTAAAAAAGTGACGCAGTAAACATATTCAAGTTAAATGCAAGACATTAGATAATTCAGGGCCTCAAGCCATACAGAACATGCGTATGTAAACAAACAAGACTATCAAACCACATATGAACGAGGAAACAATAAAATGGCATTATATCACAAGCACTGACCACTGTAGTCAGTCAAAACAACATAAAGCCATAAGAGTTTAGGATCAAAGGGTGAAACAAAAAGGAAAACTGTAAAGACACGATACATTTAGGACGGAGGGATAGAGGGATTAAAGGTACGCATCAACAACATCATGTGCTCATTGGCACTCTTATGGGCCTGAAGAAGTTGCTTGTTTAGGGACTTAATTTCCTCATTAAGTGAGGCATTTGTCTTCAGCAGCATCGTATTTTCATCCCTCAACTCTTGGAGCACCTGCTTATGACCCTCACTGGTACCAGGTCCCCTTGAGACAACCTTCTACAGTTCAGACTTGAGTCTAGCAATCTCAACCTCCTTGTCATTCAGAATCATAGTGAAATCATTCACCTCCCTTTTAAGAGTAGCCTACTTCTCTAAAACATCCGCCACTTGAGATCTTCCCCTAGCCTGTCCCTCAATGCACTCACATTCCAGTAGGGTAGAAGTAGTGAACATTTGCTTGGTGGTACCAGATACCCCCTTTCCCAAAGGAACTTCAAAATGATTAAACACAAAGTTCAGCAGATACCCATACGAAATGCCATGTTTGTCATTCTTCCATGTCATTACTCTGTGCATATGCTCCAGCATAATTGCAGGGAGGTTGACTTGTTCAAGCTCATCATGCTTTTCCATGAGAAAGAGATCGGTAGCAGATGCCACTATTCTCTTTTCAGTCCTGGGCACCAACAATTTTTTAATGAACAAAAACAACAAATGATATTCCCCTTTGAGAAACTTCTTAGGGATCCCCGCACGCTTAACATCTCCTAGTTTTGTAGCAAGCTTCGTGAATTCACTAGTTGGTTTACATCCTTCAATTGTTTGAATCCCTATCACAGGCATTCCTAGGATGATCCCCAATGTTTCTTCATTCAAACATATTTTAACATCCCTAACAGTAGTCATGATTCCACCATCTTCTAGAAGTTCCATTTTGTAGAAGAATTCACGCACTTCAGGTTCGTGTAAGTATGAAACTGGAGGCTCAAAGAGATGGCTCCAACCTTGAATAGAGATAGCATAAAAAAGATTTGCCATACCAAATTTGGTTAGAATGTCAGAGTCAAAAACTCTACCATTCAGAACCCTCTGCTGCTCCATTTTTGCTACCCGCTCCTCCCTTGTCATTTCCTCTCCCTCAATTTGATTCTGAATCCTTGGACCTGGTCCCTTTACGGGTTGTTCATCCATTTGTTTTCTCACTTTCTCCCCTTTTATATGAGATTTCTTTGATTTCTTTGCTTTTTTTTTATTTTGCTTTTGATTCAACCCTTTCATCCTCAGCTTCCCTTTTTCATTTTGCCATATACTTGGAAATATCCTCTGATTCAGTCTCACTATTTTCAATAGCCACGAGAGTTGATGTGGGTTCTTCAGGCAGTAACCCTTCCTGTCTCATCTTCCTTATCCTCTTTGTTTGAATGTCATTTGATGCTATAGCACTCCCCATGAACTTTTGAGTAACACTTCTTGTGCCATATTTCTTCACTTCCCTTTTTGAGTGAGTCTCAACCAATTTCCCCTTCCCTTTTCTTTTTCTCTCCTTTGAACGCTCAGCAAGTTTAGCAATAGTGTCATCCTCAGATGTACCCTTAACTATTTCTAGATCAGGAACCATTTGAGGATAGTTTGCGCCTCGCATCCCTTTAGAGCTCCATTTTAACGAAACTTCTTCCTCATCACTCTCAACAGTAAATGATTTGGGTGTTTGGTCAAACACAAGTGAACTTCTGTGAGGGACCTGATGCAGTGACCTCAACTCATGTTCCAGTAAAGTAGGTTGAATATATCCTCTGAGTGAGGCTAGGCTTTGAATAGCCACCAGTTCCGCTCCTGCGGCTAGAATACATGATTCCAGACCTTTCCCTTTAGGTAAATCTCCTTTGAAAAGTGTCTCAGACATAGTGGATGAAATAGCCATAGAACCAACTTCCGTTTCCTTAGAGAGGGGTTCAACACTAGGTTTAGCCACATAATGCGCCTCTAAGTTCTGAGATTTTTCACCAGATAACACTAGGATAGGGGAGCATGCTAAGATAGTCTCACAAAGATGAACAAGGGAGGCAATAACTTTAGCCGTAGGGGTGATGGATTCATCCATTTCACCCACTCCACAGAATGGAGTTGAGGGAGATTCTTCCAGAGTAGGAAAAGAGAAGTTGAATGAACTAGGGTTTTCAACTTCTTGGGAGATAGGAGTCTTTGAAGAAGAATCAGAGTTAAACATTTTGAAAGAAAGAGGAAAACAGATTTTGGAGAGAAGATTAGTGATTTTCAATAAGAGATGTTTGATGAAATTTTGAAATTGATTCACAAAAAGAAGCAATATATAAAATCAAAAAGGTATCGGGTCCCCAACAGTAGCGACCTTTAGTTTAAAGGTGACAAGACATTTGAAACTAACATGATGAATGGGCGAGGGACACATGGCAGTGATGTTGACAGATAGACATTGTAGCGTAAGTGATACTAACCTCAGGAAGACCAGGTGCCCTTTTTAGTTTGCAACCCTGTCTGTATGATTTGATCTTCCCTTCAGTTAGACACACCATGAGTGTATACCTGAATTAAGGTACCAGAAGTGAATTCTTAAGTGATAAACATTAAATATGTATAGATACCTGTCTTCCTTAACATAATCAAATTAAAAGATTTTTGTGCAAACTTGTTAAAGAATCCTGTAATCTTGTGCATCCCCAACCTCATCCTATTTTTAATAAAGCATTCTTTACTTAGGGGATTTGTAAAGATGTCAGCCAATTGATCTTCAGTCTTGCGGAATTTCATCACCACATTCTGCTTCTCAACATTGTCCCTCAAAAAATGATGCCTCATATCTATGTGTTTTGTTCTCTTGTGCTGCACATGATTTTTGGCCATATTCATTGCACTGGTGTTGTCACACATTAAAGGAATTGTATCAGTGAGAACACCAAAATCCTCTAATTGCTGCTTGATCCACAACAATTGAGCAAAACATGAAGCAGCAACTACATATTCCACCTTAGCAGTGGACAAAGCAACTGAATTATGTTTCTTTGTCCCCCAAGATATCAGTAAAGATCCGATGTGCCATGTCGGATGTACTCTTTCGATCTACAAGAAAGCTTGCATAGTCGACATCTGCAAAACCAATTAGATTAAGTGAGTCACCTATTGAGTAGAAGAGGACTAGGTCCTGAGTTCCCTTCAGGTATCTCAGTGTTCGTTTAGCAACTTTTAGATATGACTCCTTTGGTGTAGCTTGAAACTTTGCACACATCCCTACACTGAAGACTATGTCTGGTCTGCTTGTAGTGAGATACAAGAGTGACCCAATGATTCCCCTATACATAGTCTGATTTACCTCAACTCCATCTTCATCTAAGTCAAGCTTCACACTTGTGCTCATGACAGTGTTAAGAACTTTTGCCTCAATCAGATTGAACTTTCGAAGCAGTTCCTTGATGTATTTCTCTTGACATATAGAGGTACCCTGAATGGACTGTTTGATTCTCAAGCCTAGGAAGAAAGTGAGTTCTCCCATCATGCTCATTTCAAACTCACTGCTCATCAAATCAGCAAATTACTTGCAAAGTAAATTTGTAGTGGCTCTAAAAATGATATCATCCACATAAACCTATACAATCAACAACTCCTTTCCTTTGGATTTCAAGAATAGAGTATTATCAATTTTACCTCTTTTGAGCCCATTTGCAAGAAGGGATTTTGACAGACGTTCATACCAAGCTTTGGGAGCTTGTTTCAACCCATACATAGCCTTGTCTAGCTTCAACACATGATTTGGTAGTTCTGCATCTTCAAAGCCTGGGGCTGTTTGACGTACACTTCTTCCTTCATATTCCCATTCAAGAAGTCACTCTTGACATCCATTTGAAAGAGCTTAAATTCCATATGAGCAGCAAATGCTATCAAGATTCTGATGGCTTCCATTCTAGTTACAGGAGAAAAGGTCTCATCATAGTCAATCCCTTCCTCTTGGTTGTACCCCTACACTACAAGCCTTGACTTGTTTCTAGTAATGGTTCCATGTTCGTCAAGCTTATTTCTGAAGACCCATCTTGTTCCAATCACAGTTCTGTTAGGAGGTCTAGTGACCAGGTGCCAAACTTTCCTCCTCTCAAACTGATGGAGTTTCTCCTGCATAGATGTTACCCAATCTGCATCCTGTAAAGCTTCCTTAATGTTCTTCGGTTCAATAGATAACATAAAGGCTGAATAGGCAACTAGATTTCTTGTCCTGAATCTTGTTTGAATTCCAGAGTCAAGTGTAGAGATCAGATTGTCCAATGGATATGAGGATTGATGTTTCCATCCTGACTTTTTGACTGACTCCTCTTCAATTTCAGTATTAGATTTAGCATTATTATTTTCATGATTTTGGAGTGGAATCTCCTGAATAGTATCGAAGGGACCAGGTACTCCTGTAAGATCTGCAACAATTTCCTTTATGACCTGTTTGTTTCCAAGGTTTAGGTTGTCCTTGTCTTCCCTTTCCTTGATCAACTCCTCAATCTCATTGTATCCATTGTGATCATCACTTTTCTCAAATTCATCAAAGGTCACATGAATGCTCTCTCCAACACATAGAGTTCTTTTGTTAAACACTCGGTAAGCTTTGCTAGTGGAGGAGCATCCCACAAGCACACCTTCATCACTTCTGGCATCATCCTTTCCCAGATCATCCTTTCCATTATTTAGCACAAAGCATTTGCACCCAAATGGCTTAATGTGGGCAATTGAAGGCTTTCTATTGTTCAGCAATTCATAAGGTGTCTTCTTTATCATAGACCTGCTAAGGCACCTATTAGTAACATATCATGTTGTGTTGACTGCTTCTGCCCAAAAGTTCATAGACAGCCCTGAGCCAATCAACATAGTCCTTGCAATATCAACCAGAGTTCTGTTCTTTCTCTCAACCACTCCATTTTGTTGAGGAGTTCTTGGTGGAGAAAAATTATGATTGATTCCATTTTCAGCACAAAATCTTTCAATTTGAGAGTTCTCAAACTCTGTCCCATGGTTAGATCTAATACTGGCAATCTTGCAGTTGACTTTTTGTTGAATTGCTATGGCAAAAGTAACCAGAATTCCAGCAGTCTCATCCTTTTTCCGCAGAAACATATTCCAGGTGTACTTGGAGAAATCATCAACAATCACAAAAATATGTTTTTTACCTCCTCTGCTTTGAATTTAGACAGGTCCACACAAATCCATGTGGAGAAGTTCCAAAGGTCTGGTAGTGCTCACACCCTTCTTTGCCTTGAAAGAAGATCTTGTTGGTTTGCCTTTTGCACAGATGTCACATACTTTGTCATTGAAGAACTTCAGCTTTGGTAATCCGCAGACCAGGTCCCCTCCAACAAGCTTGTTAAGTAAAAAGGTACTTACATGACTCAGTCATCTATGCCAAAGATTTGCATCATCAGTTTGAGCACTCAGACATGACAAGTTGTTTCCTTCAATAGAATCAAGATCAGCAACATACATATTCTTGACTCTTTTTCCAGACATCACAATTATCTTAGTTGTACAGTTTGTAACCACACACCCTTCATACATGAACTTGACTTTATTTCCCTTGTCGCAAATTTGAGACACATTTAAGAGATTAAACTTCAGACCATCCACATAGTGTACACTGTCTATGGAATGATCTGTAGTTCTTCCTATCTTGCCAATACCAGGAATAAAATCTTTCTTTCCACAACCAAATGACACACCGCCACCTTGGTGTGGTTCCAAAGAGAGGAAGTTTAGAGTATTTCCAGTCATATGCCTTGAGCATTCACTATCCATGTACCGGCATTGACTGCTCCCTCTCTTTTGCACAAAAATCACTTATTAAACTAAGGAACCCACTTCAAATGGAGTTCCCTCAAAAGGTTTAATGAGAAACCTTCCTGTCGATGGAGGTAAAGTGTTCTTGCTAAAATGGTAACCAGGACCAGGTACCCTTTTCTTTTTCTCAACAACTTTTCTTGATTTAAGAAACCTCTCTTGACTTTCTTTTACTCTCATCAGCTTTTCACACTTCTCTTTCAGGTGACCATTTATGCCACAGTGGGTACGCAGTAAATTGTCTGAAATTGACACATATTTACTATATGGGTTGTAAGGAGGCTCTATTTGTCTACAACCTATCCCCTTCCTGCTGTTGAATTGTTGGTTAGCTATGTTAGTGAGGATCTTAGAGGAGTCAGTCCATTTGAGAGAGTGGTTCAGTTCCTCATTGATCTTACTTAAGTCTTTCATTAGTTGAGAGTTTCTTTCTAAGGAGGTAGCTAACCTAGACTCAGAAGCCTTAAGTTTTTCTTCTAGTTCAATCTCAAAGTTACTGAGTTGTCGTTTCCCACCTTTAGAGGTACCAGGTCCCTCATTGGGTTCCAGACTCTCAGTCTCCAGGATACTTAAACTGACACTCAGTTTAGACATTTGAGAGTTGAGAGCTAAGTTTTCATTCTCACATAGACTCAACATTTCATTAGTCGTCAGGTTTTCAGTGGTTAGTTCATTAACAGAGTTAATCAATAGAGCAACAGGCTTTCTCAATCTATTGATAGGAAGAGTATCTAGGTCATTTTTTAGGTCAAGAAAAGTTACCTTATTTAGATCTTTTTCATCGTCAGATTTTGCCATTAGAGAGAACATGGAGTTGTAGATGGTCTCATCATCCTCCACAACCATTATTGAGACATCCTCCGAACTGTCTATCTGTTCCTCAGACTTACTTGATGGGATACCCTACACTGCTAGAGCTTTCTTCACCAGTTGATCAACATGAGCTTTCCTCTTTGCATAGTCTAGGACCTGGTCCCTTCGGCGAGGTCTGAACTCCTGAGTTTCTTACTTCTGACTGGGGTAATCCCTCGTAAAGTGACTAGGTTTGCTGCATTTCTGACAAAGATCATTTGCATTGGCAGTTCTACTAGTCGAAGCTTTCTTTTGAAAACCTCAATGCTTCTTGATGATCTTCTGAAACCTTCTTGTGATATAGGCCATTTCATCCTTATCCTTATCCTCATCCTCAGTTACATCATTTTGAGAAGTTTTCAAAGTGATGGATTTCTCCTTCTTTCCTTCCTTCACAATCGTGCCCTGTTTCTTGTTCAACTCATAGGTCTAAAGATTTCTAAACAGTTCGTCTATGGGGCAGAGTCATTAGATCTTTGGCCTCTGTTATAGCGTCAACCTTTCTTTCCCAATACTTTGGAAGAACCTTGAGAATCTTTCGAACTTGTTTGCTTATAGGGATAGGCTCACCCAAGCACCTAAGCACCTAAGTTCGTTGGTTATGGAAGTGAATCTTGACTTTATCTCAAAGATAGTTGCACCTTCCTTCATGCAGAAGTTCTCGTACTGAGTTGTAAGCATATCGACCTTAGACTCTTTTACTCGTTGTGTTCCTTCATGGGCTTTTTGAAGACAGTCCCATATCTCCTTGGCAGTCTCACAAGTTGAGATTCTGTTGTATTCGGCTGCTCCAATTCCACACACCAGAATCTTTTTTGCTTTGGAGTTCTTTTCTTTCTTCTTCCCATCTACTTCATTGTACTCTTTTCTAGTTTTGACACCTGTAGTGGTTAGCTCTCTGTCCTTCACCTTCTTTGTAGGAATATATAGTCCATCAAGAATGATGTCCCACAACACAATGTCCTCAGCGTTGATGTAGTCATGCATTCGATTCTTCCACCAGCCATAGTATTGACCATTAAAACATGGTGGCCTAGTAGATGACTGACCTTCCTACATGTTGGGTGGAGCAGCCATTCCTTTTGGATCTTTTCTTTTCTTGGTGTTAACCAAATTGAAAAGTGAAGCTCTGATACCACTTGTTGGAATGTATGTGTCCACTAGTATAGATGGGACCAGGTCCTTAACACAGTTACAGTAACAAAAAATAAACAAAGTGCTGAAAGTAAAGATTGCACAACAACTTTACGGGGAAACCTCCTTGCTCAAGGGAGTAAAACCAAGACCTGTCTCACATGAATTTTCAAATTGCCTTTAGTAGTCTTCTCAAGCAAAAGTAAAATCAATTTATAAAATGAGATTAACCTACTAATCTCCACACTAAGCAATACCTCCTATCACTTAGACGAGCCTAAGCAGATACAACACTGCCACTATACTAATCCTAACAGATCAATATAGACTTTGATGTAAGACACTAAGTTACTCACAACTTAGGTTCTTGCACTGATTCACCCACACTTGAAATGTTTCTAACAAGCAAAACGATACCTACACTTTAAGCAGGATTACAAGTAAACAACATAGCAGCTGGTACAACACTGCTTAACGATCCTTTGCACTTAGAATTAGATAAGGTGTGTTTGAAACGTTAATCATCAAGTCACAATCTCATCATGAGTTGACCATAACCATTTATACATGTCATACCTTTATATTTGACATATTTACATGACCAACCTCAACATCACTTTGAAAGATAAAATGCACCATCACTCTATATTCTTTTATTTTGATGGAGGATTTATAAAATTTACTAGATTAGTCCGCAAAAATTGGTTGTCAAATGACCTTTCATACCGAATCACAACAACTACTTTCATCCTTTCAAAGACCATTTTGAGATGATAATAATTACCTTGACATTTTAAATGACTATTTGGAGAACTGATAGTGTTCTTCCTTTCATAATTACCACAATAATGCCTATTATAATTTTGTTCCTTCACACCCTTATTCATATATTCAATCACTTGTTATCTTTCAGACTTATTATTCACTGCAACCACATTCATATGATAGAATGAAGCAATTGGGTGGATTCCAAAATTATCATATAGTGCTACCACATTCGCTTCAGAAAATTGGGCAAATTCAATAGGACGAATTTCAAGATTTTTCATAAAAATATATTATTTTTGCCTTAGTCATCATTTTATCATCACTATGGTACATTGAGACTCAACTCAATGTATAATCCATATAAGGTGTGTTTGACCATAATTCTATGAGACTCGAACCCAATACCTTATCATCATGGTGAATCAAAACTCAAATTGATATTTTTACTACCAGGTGTGATAGAACTTGAATCTGCCGTCTTATCCTCAAATATTTTTTATTATGTGCATCTGGACTTTAACCTGATGTCATACCCTTTTGGTGCGATGGGACGTGAATCCATCGTCTTACCCTTCAATCAATATCATACAAGTCAGAACCAATAAAACTCAGCCATGAGCCTTATAAAATCAAGAATTATAGAAGCAAATTTAGTCAAAATAAAAATTTGAGAGTTTTCTCACCTCTAGTAATTATAAATATTAATATATTCCTCATAATTAATACTTAAAAAATCAACATGAAAATTTACTCCTTTATTCTTCAATTCTTTTCTGAAACAAAGAATTGTTAGTATAATAAATCATTGTATAAAATTGTTAGCGTAAAACAAACAAATATGTTCTACATCTCCATATAACACACACACACTAACACACACACACACACACACATACACACATATATATACACAAATGAATTATTAGTGTATGTAATTACTCGGTCAATCATTTTTGGAAAGCTTCACGAATTTACCATTTTCCCCCCTGTTATCGACCCTGAGTCTTTTAGGATTGATTTTTAAAAGTTGGTTTGGAACTTTGATTTAAAAGTTGAGATTTTTTAAGTTTGTGAGTTTTCAATAATAAGATGCTAAGAAAGTGTTTTTGGGGACTTCTGGAGTTTCGAGTGTCGAAATGGAATTTAGTCGATTCCATCAGTCTCGAAATGTGAAATCTGATCAGTGGAAGTTGTTGGCTTCATATTCCAAATCTTTTTGAGGATTTGAGGTCCTAAGTTGTAATATTGCGAAAATTTAGCCTTTAGGTTGACTTTGGTCAACATTTGGCATTCAAATGCTCGGATTGGAATTTTGATAGTTTTATTGGATTCAGATGATGATTTTAGGACTAGGTGATGTCTTGCTTGCTTTTTGAGAGGTCCCAAATTTGTTTTAGCCTTTTTAGGCGTGAGTTAATTTCTTGTGGTTTTCATAGATGTTGGATCAAGGAGACCTCAGATTTATATTTTGACACTTCCATTGAGTCCAAAACATCGAGTACGATTGATTTCTATATGTGATTTACGAGTACGGGGTTTTGAACAAATCCTAAGGGGTCCTTTCGATGTTTTGTTATAGCTGATATTGTTTCTGGTGTTGCAGTGTTCGCCCAAGTGGAACCTGGTTTGCTTTAGCGATGGTAGTTTAAATGGGAACCAAGTTCACAAAAGCTAGATTAGTCGTTTGTATGGGATTCGCTTTAGCAATGTTCACGTAAGTTTTACCTGGTTCACTTAAGCGACAACTAAGAGGGTTTTGTTGTCATTTTGGGGTTTAAGCCCCATCCTATCATTTTTTAGTTTTGGGAGCTTTGGGGAGGTGATTTGGACCAAGTTCTTAAGCAAAATCATTTGGGTAAGTTTTTGTAATCCTAAACCTTTATTTTCCATTGATTAATTATGAGTTTCAACATCAAAATGTGGGTTTTTGGTGGGTTAATGGCAAGATTTTTCAAGAACCCAAGGATTTAGTGAAATGGTGATTTTGAAGTTGTTTTGATCCCTTTTTCAAAATAATTTTCACTAATGAGTTCTTAAAACCTTAAACATTATTGTCAAGTATTGTTTTCCGGATTCAAGCCAACATTTTCATATTAGGTTTTGAGTTGATTGACCCATTGCTTACATGATTGATGTGGGAAGTGTTGTTTCTGATGGATGATTGTGAATACGTGTTTTATATTGTTTGGCCTTGGAAGTGGTTCATAAGAGGAAGACTCAACTCTTGGAGTGATTGTTGATTGATTTAATCAAGGCAAATAGCTTCCTAAACCTTGTATTCTAGTTGATTTTTTATGCTTCCTTCATTGGTTGTGTGTTGGGAGAAATGGGGATGAGGTGAAGGGTAAATTTTTTTAGTTACGTCTAAATAAATACAAAGGGTTGAAATGAAAAAGGCTATGTGTTGAACATGATGATATAAAATGCCTTATTGTGCCCTTATTAATTGATTGATGAAATGTCTAAAAGCATGAATGTGGACATGAGTTCTGCGAATTATTGTCTCTTCTTTGTGGTGTGATACTGTTTGTGTGCATTGATCGTTGAACATGATTATGAGATACATGATAACTATTATGCTGAGGTCTTTGCCGACAAGTGTTATTATGTCGAGGTCTTAACCAGCGTGCTTTTATGCCGAGGTCTTTGCCAACGAGTGTTATTAGGTAGAGGTCATTTACGTCGAACGTCTATAAGGCCGAGGTCATTTATAGTGAGTGTTATTATGCCGAGGTAATTTCTGAGAAGGGTTACAAAGCCGATGAGAAATGGTTCCGGCGAGAGGTTGATTATTGTGACTTGATATTTTTTATGCTTATGCGTGACTTGCTTGATACTTAAGATTCATATGCTTGTTCGTGTGACTGAACTACTTAACTTTGAGGTTGAATTGTTTGATTCGTTTAATTATTGAATTATGGGTATTGAACTCTGAATATTAGGCCCTACGAGTCGTGCATTGTAGAATTGCTAGATTGAGCTGATTTTTGTGAAGATAGTAGTTTGAGGAGGTTATGTTGCTTTGTTTAGTAGGTTGCTTGTTGGTTACTGTGTTGTTGGTGCTCACCCCTTACTTCTACACTTATGTACGTTTCTAGCCTGGAACTATGTAGTCTTCTTCTCCTATTAGTTGAGGCTCGTTGAAGGATCTAAGAGGGAACTATTTGTGTAGCGAACCTAAAAATTGATAGGTGAAACTAGAGCCTAACGTATGAATCTTAAAAGTTTTAGCATAAATTGGAGTTATGAAATTTTCCAAAAGTTCGATGAAGTATAAGTTCAAGAGAGGATTCAAGGAAGGCGAAAGGCAAAACTGCCCTTCGAAGCTCCCTTGGACTTTGTCTCAGTTTTATTTGGTAAGTCCATGTGGGCAAGGGGCGTTTTCGTAAATATTAATTTTTTTTTAGTTAAATTAAGAAGTGGGTATATTTTATATTATTTCTAAATAGCAATATAAGGTATTAAAACATTTTAAAAGGTATTTTTTTGTAATTCATTCTTCAAAAATCAAAAACCCTCTTTCAAAATGGTTCTCTCTAGAACCCCATGGAAGCTCAAGGTGAAAGATGGAGCTAGGGTTGATGGTGGCTACTGATTTCTTCTTCAATTTCGTTTGGTTCTTGATGATTAAGGTGTGGGAATCCTTTATCCTTGATTCCTCTTCCATTCAAGGAGCCAAATCAAAGTGTTTTGAAAGTTCTTCAAAAACTCAATAACGTCCTAATTTCGGTTCTAGCATGGGTTCTTGCATTAAATGATTTTAATGATGATTTATGTTATTATTGATATTTATTGATGGTTTTAAGAAAGAAAAGTCCATGAACCCATGTCTTTCCAAGTTCCCTAAATTTGGCTTATGAAGTGGGTTGAATGTTTATGATTGAATGATGATGGAAATGTGCTTAGGTTGAGTTGAATAGTTGATTTATATTATTATCTAAGTTTATCTAATGAGAATTGTTGAAGAATTGAGGAATAGTGATTGTGGCTTTGGAAAAGGGTAAGTTGACCTAACTTCATTGTTAATGTAGAATTGATATAGAATTGTGATAGATTGATGTGTGATCCACTTATAGTGGAGGTGTCTACTTATTGTATGTATTATGATTATGGCCTTGAAGGCATTATATGAGGAATTGAAGTGTTGACATGATATCATATATATGAATGTGATGCAAAGAATTTGGATGAGAATCTAATGAAGTAAAGGTAATCATGTTGTGAATATAAATGTGTACATGTGATCTCAAGGTGATCTTAAATAAAGTATTATTGTATTGTGATTAAAAGTATGTTCTCTCTTAACACTTATGAATGAAGATGATGGAATGTGAAGTGCCTTATATTGTTAAATGTCATCTCTTGACTTGGTAGACTTAGGTGCTCTTCTTGATAAATGAAAAGCTATGTTGAATATAAATCGATAGGCTATGGCATTCCTTTCATATGTAAGTGATGAAATCTGTTTCTGAGCTGGGTAGTGTTTGCTAATTTATGCATATCTTGTTCTCTATAACTTCGTTTACAATGAATAAATATGATTTGGAAAGCTAACTCGTATACCTACAACTGTTATGTTTATGTAAAATGCTAATTTAACTGTTATGGATACGAAATGTGGGACGCAACATAGGGAAAGTTCTGCCCAGATTTCGAAAATTGAAATCCTGGATGATAAGCTGTTAGTGTTTTCAATATATCTTTTTGTACAAAATGTATTTTGCGGTGATTCTTGTTTTTTTTCAACCTTAAGAGATGTAGTTACATCTTTCATGAAGGTTATAAAGTCTAGTTTTACCTTTTTCCTGTTCAAATCTAACTTGCGACTTGGGGTACCAGGCTGGACAGATTCATTATTTTGGGCGCATAGTTGTATTTGTACATGCTAGACTTACTTGCGATGATGATCCTATTTTAAGTTGAAATTACTGAGCTAATAGAAGGTAAATAAGTTATGTAATTGTATTTTTAAGGTTATATATACTCGTGTACAAGCTGAGAACCTTGATACGTTGGTCGGGCTACGGTTTGAATTCTTGATGTTCTGTCGGACTGTTTCTATGCTAAAGCCCGAGGTTTGTGTATAAACTTGTACTTGTACTCTTGTTATTTTATTGTATATTTGAAGGGTTATCTTGATACCTTGGTTACTTTTGTCACTTGGCATTGTCATGTTGGTATCCTTTAAGTCATTAAAGACGCTTGTGTAACTTGCCCACTTGTACGGATTGTTTGATCACTTGGCACTCTTGTTGGGACCTTGTCCTTCTTGTGGCTGTGACTTTGTCACTCTTGGCATGCCTCTCGATTCGGATCATTGCCATCTTGACTCTAGATTTTTAGTTCGTCTTATGAATGGAAGTTGTCCATTTAAAGTACGAATTAGAAAGTCATTTTTAATATGGTTCTTGGTTCTCTTGATTATTGGGCTTTGACCCTTCTTGATACAGGGCATTAGCCCTTCTTGATAGTTGATTGTGCTTGGTGTGACTACATGATGTATATATTGGGCGAGTCTTGTTATTGAATCTCTTGGAAATTGGTGCTATGAGCATTCTTGACACTTGGATCTCTAAGTGTAGAACTTGATGCCCTTAATGTGAACTCTAGTTACTTGATAGGTTCTACACCGTGTAGGTAGTAGTATGGAATGCTATCTACGCATGGAGCAAGTAGCCTTTGAAGGTGCTAAAGTGAGTTCTCTAAGTCTATATGACTAAAGTGTGAAGTCCCCTAAATGCATGAATGTGTCCTAAATGATTTTAAAGAATAATGTTGACTTATTGTCTAAATGATTTGTTGAATGAATAGCTTATGTTAATGAAGTGAGTTACTTGGTATGTTACCTTGAAACATGGTGGTTCTTGTCTATAGTAGCCTTGAGGAACACTTAGGTGTGTATGAAGAGGTTGTATGGTCGGCCATTTCATGTCTCACTCAAGTGTGTCTTAGGGTAACTTTAGATAAGGTCCCTTGGATGATGAAATAAGTTACGTGGTGAAATTGTTGAGTATGTCTATAATATGGTTAATATCTTATATGTTGGTTATGTTCTATAATATGTCTAATATGTCAATGTTCATGAAGTTTTACTAAAATGGCATAAGGCATGACTTTCAACCAAATGTCCTTTTTAGCATGTTTTTGCATGGTTTCCATATTTAGTACTTAATTGTGCTAACCCCATTCTTTCCCTTTTGACTAAAGTGTAGGGATTTGGAGATGTTGATATTCCATGGTTGATGGATAGGTTTCTAAGATGTTTGAAGATGAAGACTTGGTGAGTTCTCATAGATTCGAGGACAATAACCAACATGTTCCTTTTTGTCTTGTAGTTTTGTTATAGTTTTGAGTGGGCTTAGTCCCAATGTTGTATTCAAGTATTAGATGGTTTTGAGACATCTTGGATAAAGTCTAGAAAGTCTTCCGCTTGCTATTTAATGAAAGTATCTTCGTGTGTGAAGAAAGTTTTAAATTCTCCTTATTTTAAGTATCGTATGCAATGAATGATCCATGAGGCTTGTATTTGACCTCTTCGAGGTCGAATACGCCGGTTACGACTAGGGGGTGCTCTCGGGTCGTGACAATTTGTCATTCGGCAGGCCCTCTTTTTCCCTTTTTGTATACTTTGTTCTATTTGAGAAACAAAGATTGAGACTTGTATTTATTTCTAAATTTCACACTTATGTTTTTAGTGGCTTGTACACGTGACAACCAGATTTTTCGATATTGTTTAGAATGAATAAGTTTTTTTACTTTTTCTTGTTCTATTTTATTTTATTTCCTCATTCTCTTATTTTTCGTTGGGTTGAGTCAGACTTGTCATGGTGGGAATAGACAAGTGTCATCACGTCCATTTTTAGGCCGTGACAAAATGACATCAGACCCAGGTTCATAGGTCTCACATATGTACAAGCCACTTCTAAGTAGATTCTTGAGGATCAGTACAGAGATATTTGTACTCATCTTCAAGAGGCTACACAGATTGTTAGTAAACTTCCTTTTATTCATACTTTCGTATCATGCGTGATTACCTTTGCTAGTGCTGAGTTACCGCGTGTTGTTTTGGTTGATGCCAAGGAATAGAGCTTCTGTTTCTAATGGTAGAGGCGAGGCAATCCCTGAGGCTGTTGTTGAGACCCCAACTAGGGGTAGAGGTAGGGGTTGAGCTACATGTCATGCTTCTAGAGTAGCACAAGATAAAGGTCGTGCCTGTGAAGTGGCACTAGCCAGTGGTAGAGCTAAAGAGGCTCCTCATGAGCCACATGTTGAGGACCAGGTTCCTCTCGAGTTTGGAGCTCTGTTGTTTCAGGAGACTTTGTTGGGGATGCTTGGTGTGTTAGAGAGCCTTTCTCCGGGGGTACAGACCCCAAGTCAGCAGCAGGCTCCAATGTTCATGTTCAGGTGGTCCAACCACCAGTGGTTCCCGCACTGGCTTTCAGTGCACAAACTGCTCCTTAGGTTATCTTGACAACGACTGATTAGTAGTGCTATGTGAGGTTTTAGAAGATGAAACCACCTATGTTCAGGGTGGTAAGAGTGAGGATGCTCATAAGTGTTTGACTTTGTTCCATGAGTTGCTTGAGGCAGTGGGTATGGTAGATGCTTGTGCTGTCCAATTTCTTTTCCTTCAACTTTGTGGTCGTGCTAGAGAATGGTGGAGGACTTTTGTGAGGTTTAGGCCAATTGGATCTCCTCTAGAAAAGTGAGATGTGTTTTTAGTGCTTTCCAAGACCTCTTCATTCTTTGGAGCGTGAGGGAGGAGAGTTGTCTGAGATTTGAGAGCTTGGTTCAGGGAAATTTATCTATGATCGAGTATGAGGCCCATTTCTATGAACTTTCTAGGCATGTTTTGACAATTGTTCCAGACGAGGCAGAGAGAGTTCATCGGTTTGTGAGACTGTTAACTTTTTCCATCAGGTCTTATGTGTTCAGGGCAACTAGAGAGGAGGTTCCTTCTAGTCCATTGTGAGCACCGCCAAGGAGGCAGAGTTGATGGTCTTAGAGGAGTTTGGGGAACCCAAAACAACCCGTTCTTCTGGTTAGTTTTCTAGTGCCTTGTCTGGAGGTAGATTTTCACATAGATGTAGTAGCTCATTTCAGCACCGTGGACCAATTTATACTTCTATGCTACCAGTTGAGAGAGGACAATCAACCCAAGGTTCTTCTGGTTCGGGCTGAGTTAGCTATGGTAGTTCGTCTAGTTCGTAGCAATAGTTTTCTGTGCCAAGATCTTGTTTTACTTGTAGGGATCTAGGTCGTATGATGCGACAGTGTCCTCTAAGACTCATTCAGGACCTCAACATTCTTTCTCAGCTATTCATGTCACAACCCAAGGGTACCCCCTAGATGTAACATGGAATATGGAATCCCGAAAGGAACCCAAGTAAGCCACTTAGCATATCATCATCACATAAGTATAGAATAACAAATAATAAAACACAATTTCAAGTCTTTAAGGAAAGTTTCATAGAAGTAAAGCGGAAGTCTAGATATAGTCTCATTAAGCCATCTACTACAATTGAAGTCTCAAAATAATAGGGTCACAACCCTTGTAATAGAGAATATGAAAATGTCTAGTACAATGAAAGAAATGAAACAACAATAAAGCACTTGTCCTCGGATCCATGAGGATATGCTACAATCTTTGGAGAATAGTCTATCCAAGCTTGAACTTGAAGAAGTCGCCTCAAATTAACGCCAGAACCTACACTTTGTAGAAAAATATAGAAGAAATATGGGTTAGTACAAAAGTGCACTAAGTATGGTAGCTATGCATAAAAATCATTGAATATGCTAAAAAGAGACATTTTAGTTAAAACTATATATTTGACCAAGTTTATGAAGTATCATGGAGACAAGTGTAAAAGCATATGATACAATCATATTTAACATATAGATCATCTCATCATAATTGAAACAAACCGTAAGAACCATCAAAGCAACCTTGTGCAACGTATGAATAAGATCCCATACTCATATCCACACTAAGGAAAACATATTAAGTGATTATAGTTCATAACTCCAACCCTATTTCATTTTGTCATAGTGGGATTAACTTTAATCAACATAGACCATGAGAGCCTAATCATGGAATCTGGTGTCTACCCCACACTGAAAAGGGGTTGTCCTACTTGCCTAAGGTATAACTAAAACTCTTAGCTTATGTGGATCAACTAGCTAAAGACTTATGTGGGCACTTAGTTTATGGGATAAGGGGATTGCTTCTAGAAACTTGACCTCTACTAACATAAGGGCTTCCATCCCAAGATATTGTTCCTAGAAACCCAGCCTCTACTAACGTTAGGGCTTCCATCTCATATCACTATCCACTCGGTGCTAAGCATGACTCCAATTGAGTTTACATTAAGTCTTGACTCAACTTTATAATTAAGGAAGAATGTCTTGATACTCAACTAACAAACTCATACTAAACCTCCTAGATTCAATAGGGGAGATTAGTCTTCAACCCTTAGAATCACCACATGTGACAAACCTTTCACAGTGTATGAAATTCATAGCTAAGTGTGCAAGTAAGGATAATCATCCAATCAATACCACAATTAGATCATAATATAAGCAGTTTACTCTCAAAGCAATCTAATTGTATACACACAAGTCTCATACATATAACTGGTTCTCATGTTTTTCCCCTTCAAGGGCTATAGATCACATTCAACCAATCAATCTAGAATTGCTACAATAGATATAGATGGGAACATCGATCAAATAACTAAACTACTACAAGTACTATTTCAGTCACTACAATTCACCCAATTCACTAGTCACAAACTAGGGTTATGGGAAATACATGGATTCATGGGGGATTTTCTCATAAAAACTATTAGAATCAACAATTCAATCATAATATATAATAACTAAATCAATGAAAACGTTTTGAGAAGAATCCATGGCTTGGAATAGAAACCCTATGTTTTGGAGATTTCATCTACTTTGAAATTGAGAATTTAATGGCTTCATGGATGAAAAGTTAACCATGAATCAAAACAACCATACTTGAATTGAGGATTCCTCGCGAATTTGGGTAGAAAAGATAAGTTCTTGAGCCCTAGACCTTGACTCTCCTTCTTCTTCAATGGAGGTTTTAGAGAGAGAAATATTGGAGAGGTTTTGATTTAGTTTTGGGGATATATGAATATGACTTTAGGGGTGTGTTTGATATGTCAATTCTTTCATGTTTGGTTGGGTTAAATGTTTTGGAAAATGTTTTTCAAATCAACTCATTTTCCTCAAATTTAAGGAAATGACTTTCCTTCAAAACTTAAAGAAAACATTTTCCAAAACTCTTTCCAAACTTCAAATTACCATTATTTTTTTGCAAAAATCAATTTATTTTGTTCCTATCCTCAACCCCCCCCCCCCCCAAATATAAGTATTTTAGGTGGGAAAAAAAACTTATATAGTACTTTAAAACAATCTTAAAATGACGCCACATAACCATTAATTAATAAGGAAATTACCAAGGAACCCCTAGACTCAACTACCAAAAGGCAATTGCAGGGGTGATCCACGACTGGGGACCTATGGATTGTCGGTGAGACCAAGATCCGTGCTGGTCAACCGTGGTTCCTTTTTGGGACTAGACTTTTGGTGCCTCGACCTACAGAGGCAGGCCACGTGGCATGGACCCATCCACGAGGCGTGGGTCCTGCCCATGGCTACTGCCTTAGTTAGATTCCAAAAGGGCTTCACCCACGCTACCCCCCTACGGGGCGTGGCTTGTTCCACATGGCGTGGAACCTCTTTCGTGGGTCACTGCCTTGCAGCCCTAAGGATTTTTTCCCCAAGGACTCAAGGCTGGTACTTGGGGTTTAGGCCTTGAACTTCTAACACTAAACCATGAATTTTAAGGTATTGTTAAGGCTCTAATTTTAACGTCAAGCTCTAACTTAGCCTACTCATTTTAGGTTAGCCATTAGTTTAGTTTACAGCTTTCCAGAATGGTACATTATCTCCCCTTTGGGAACATTCGTCCTAGAATGACGATCTAGACACCTAACCAGATTAACGACTCAAGACCAGTAGCCCATCATACATGGAGCATCAAAGTAATGCAAAATTCAAGGGAGAAAATATCATCTCCATCTCCAAACATAATCAATGCAATACAAGAGAGTAGCAACTACATCTAACAACCCAATATGCATGAAACTCAAAATTCTCATATTCATAAGAGGAACTAACTTTTCCCCAACTAAATAATGCTCAACACAACATCATAGAGCCAATATGCTAATACTCTCAGAAGCACACTAAAGCAGGTTCATCAATGCATCCCATGAAGTCAAATAGGCAATCTATACTAAATGCACAATAACATGAGGAACATAAATCGTGAAAACTCATTTTCTTACTAAACATGGATTTCATCAATAACATGCATAACATAGGGAAATCATGGGAAAAACTCATACAATACTCATTAATCCCAAAACACTAAAACTTCAAGAGGAACTACTTACCTCAAGCTTGATTAGGGGTGGAAGGAAAAAGATAAGGATATCGAGACTTCATATCTACCTCGTCCTCCCAAGTAGAACCCTCAAGTAGATGATTTCTCCATAAAACCTTAACAGAAGCTACTTCCTTGTTTCTTAACCTCTTGACTTTCCGATCAAGGATCTCTACCGGAACCTCCTCATAGGAAAGGCTCTCATCCACACCTAACACTTCCAAAGGAATAATGGACATCGAGTCACTTTTTAAGCATAGAGACATGGAATACCAGGTGAATCGAGGTCAACTCATTTGGCAAGTCCAATTCATAGGCAACTTTCCCAATACGCTTCAAAATTTGATATGGGCCTACAAACCGGGGACTAAGTTTCCCTTTCTTGCCAAACCTCATCACACCCTTTATGGGTGAGATTTTCAAATAAATCCAATCACCTATTTCAAATTCTAACTCCCTTCTCCTCACATCGGCATAGGACTTTTGTTTACTTTGAGCCATTTTCAACCTCTCTAATGGGTTGAACTTTCTCAATAGCCTTATAAACCGATTTGGGACCAATAAGAGCAACCTCAAACTAACCAACTTGATACCTACATCTTCTACCGTACAAGGCCTCAAAAGGGGCCATACCAATACTTGAGTGGTGACTATTAGGAAAATTCAACCAAGGGAAAGTAGTCATCCCAATTACCTTTAAAATATATGGCACACGCCCTCAACATGTCATCTAAGGTTTGAATGGTACGTTCTGCTTGACCATCCATTTGAGGGTGGAAAGCGGTGCTAAGCTTCACCTTAGTGCCAAGCCTTTTTTAGAATGACTTCCAAAAGTGGGAAGTAAATTGAGGGCCCCGATCCAAAATGATAGATAGAGGAACCCCATGTAACTTCACTATCTCTCTCATATACAATTTGGCATAGTCTTCTGCCAAGTGAGATGCCTTGACGGGAAAAAAGTAGGACACTTTGCTACAAATCCCGCAATATCCTTTTTCATACCATTCCATCAATAGACTTCCTATAGATCACGGTACATCTTGGTGGCTCCCGGATGAATAGAATATCTAGAACCATGAGCCTCTTCTAGAATTTGTTCCCTTAGCCCATCCACATCCGGAACACATAATCTACCTTGGTACCTAAGTACCCCATCTCTCCCTTGGGAAAAGGCCTCAAGGGACTTTCCAAGGACCAACTCTTTCAACTCCATCAATATAGGATCAAGGTATTGTTTAGACTTCGCATCTACCACAAAAGACAATTCAGAGTCGTTATGAACCGTGAAACCACCCTTGGGAGAATCCACTAGTTGGACACCTAATCGGACCAACCTATGCACATCATGGACTAACTCTTTCTTTTCATCCTCTATGTGAGTCACACTACCCATGGATAATCTACTAAGGGTGTCTGCCACAACATTAGCTTTGTCGGGGTGGTAAAGCACACTCATGTCATAATCCTTCAAAAGCTTTAACCACCTTCTTTTTTGGAGATTCATTTTTTTTGGA
This sequence comes from Solanum commersonii, assembly GCA_029007595.1. Classification (NCBI taxonomy): domain Eukaryota; kingdom Viridiplantae; phylum Streptophyta; class Magnoliopsida; order Solanales; family Solanaceae; genus Solanum; species Solanum commersonii. The sequence goes on along the minus strand of JAJTWQ010000055.1, from coordinate 2,672,411 downwards.
TAAACACATATTGAAGACTTTTGTGATCGTTGAAGACATCTACATGGACCCCATATAAGTAATTCCTCCATATTTTCAAAGCAAATACTACCGCCGCTACTACAAGATCATGGGTCAGATAATTTTTCTCATGAACCTTCAGTTGCCTTGAAGTATGGGCAATCACCTTACCATGTTGCATGAGCACACATCCCAACCTCACTCTAGAGGCGTTACAATATACAACAAAACCATCGGTGCCGTCTGGTAAGGTCAACACCAGAGTGGAGGTAAGCCTATCTTTCAACTCTTGGAAGCTTTTCTCACAAATCTTTGACCACTCAAATTTAGCCTTCTTTTGAGTCAAAGCTGTCAACGGAGAAGCAATGGAGGAAAATCCTCAACAAACCTCCTATAGTAACTGGCCAAACCTAAAAAGCTTCTAATATCAGAAGGATTTAGAGGTCTAGGCCAACTCTTGACCGCATCAATCTTCTTAGGATCTACCTCAATACCCTTGCTCGACACAATATGACCAAGAAAGGCTACGAACCTCAACCAAAACTCACACTTACTAAACTTTGCATACCATTAGTGGTCTTTAAGGACTTGCAATACAATTCTCAAATGGTCCATGTGTTCACCCTCACTCCTTGAATAGATCAAAATATCATCAATAAACACTATCACAAACATATCAATATATTGTCGGAACACCTTATTTATTAGGTCCATGAATGCTGCCGGGGCATTTGTTAGACCAAAGGACATTACTAGGAACTTATAGTGACCATATCTTATTCGGAAGGTTGTCTTGGGAATGTCAACCCCTCTCACCCTTAGTTGGTGATAGCCCAAACGCAGATCAATCTTGGAAAACTAACTAACCCTTTGAAGTTGGTCAAACAAGTCGTCAGTTCTAGGAAGGGGATACTTATTCTTTATAGTCCCTTTGTTCAATTGGCGGTAGTCAATACACATTCTAAGGGACCCAGCCTTCTTTCTAACAAACAATATTGGAGCACCTCATGGAGAGATACTCGATTGAATAAAACCATTGTCTAGTAAATCCTTCAATTGCTCCTTTAACTCTTTCAACTTGGCCAGAGCCATTCTATAGGGAGAAATGGAGATAGGTTGCGTATCCGACAAAAGATCAATGCCAAAATCTATTTCTCGTTCGGGAGGAATTCTGAGCAAGTCATTCGGAAATACTTCTGGAAATTCATTCACCATGGGGACTGACTCTAAAGAAGGGGTTTCAGACTCAACATCCATCACCCTAACAATACGGTAAATGCAACCCTTGGAGATCATTTTCCTAGATTTGAGACAAAAACCTAATTGACCTCTAGGGATAGAATTCCCCCCTTTCCACTCTAAAATTAGCTCATTTGGAAATTGGAATTTGACAACTCGAGTCCTACAATCTATAGAGGCATAACATACATGCAACCAATCCATACCCAAAATCACATCAAAGTCAAACATGTCTAACTCTACCAAATCCACCAAAGTGACTTTATGAGACAAAGAAATGGGACACTTCTATAGACTCTTTTTGCCACTATCGAGTCACAATTGGGGTAGAAACTGAAAAATGTTCTAGTAGTAATTCGGGGAGTATTTCAAACGTAATGGCTACTAAAGGTGTGACAAATGACAAAGTGGCATCAGGATCTAACAATACATGTAAATCAATAGAAAACACTTGTAACATACCACTTACCATATCCAGGGAGCTCTCTTGGTCACCTCAGGATTGAGAGCATACAAACGGTTTTGCTTTTGAGCTTTGGAGTTGTTACCGCTTGGAGGAGTTTGTTTCCTTCCCTCCCCTTGGCCATGTGTACTTACCATACTCATAGCACCCATCCAAGCCAACTAAGCATATTCCTTCATGTTTTCTACCTTACTTTGCACAACTAGGCCTAGCAACGAAGGAACCACCACTATTACCTCCTTGTGGTTTAGGGTTGGAAACCCTATTATTGTTGACTCTTGGGGGAGAATTAGAGGAGCCTTGGTTGGAGAATCTTTGCTTGAACCTTTGCCGATCTTTTCCATCCGACTTAGCATTAGAAAAATTCCCTTCATCGATTCTAGTTCTTTTAACCTCCCTATTGCCTTGGAGTTTCTCACTCTCCATTGGTTGGGCATACACCATAAGACGTGAGAGATCCATATCATGAAGGAGCATAGCCGTATGACATTCTTTTCTTACCACTTTGGATATTCCCGTCACAAACCTTCTGATCTCATCCATAGAGTCCGCCACCATAGCCGGAGCATACTTGGACAATTCGGTAAACTTTAGAGAATATTCTTCAACACTCATACCTCCTTGATGAAAGTTGATAAATTCTTCCACCTTGGCTTCCCTCTTCTCACGAGGAAAGAACCTATCAAAGAATGCTTTCTTGAACACCTCCCAATTTATGGGACCCGCTGCTACCAGCCCATTATTCTTCCATTGAGTATACCATACTTGAGCCACTCCCTTCAATTGATAAGCGGCTAGCTCCACTTTCTCTATTGGAGTCACCCCCATAACATCAATTATCTTGTAGACCTCTTCCACAAACTCTTGAGGGTCTTCTTCTACTTTTGAACCAAAGAACATAGGAGGGTTCATCCTTGTAAAATCTCTCAATCTAGAAGCCGTGGTTTTCACATTAGTGTTCATAGGAGCAATCACCTCTCTATTGGTTTGAGTTCTCACAACTTGAGCCTACAATTGGATAGTGGACCTAAACTCCGCATGGGTCACATTCTCCATTACGGGGTCAACCAAAGCTTGCTCATCTTGAGGAGCTTGACTACCTTGAGGAACTCCTTGATTCACGTTCTCCTCTTCCAGCCTTCTTACGTTGGCTCTTTGTGTATTCATTTCATAAAGACACAAGAGAAAGATTAAAAGAAAGACTTTATAGAGTTAAACTCTATGGCACGACTCAAGAGTAATGAAAGAAGTTTGATTTCCTAAACATCTTATAGCCTCTCACTCATAAATGTGGCGTGCTTCACACTCATGAACAAGATTCTACTAGACGTGGCTTATGAGACATCATCCTATAATCATTCTAAACCTTTTACTCTGGTTACCAAGTTTGTCACAACCCAAGGGTATCCCTTAGACGTATCATGGCACATGGAATCCTGAAAGGGACCCAAGTAAGCCACTTAGCATATCATCATCACATAAGTATATAATAATAAAGAATAAAACACAATTTCAAGTCTTTAATAAAAGTTTCATAAAAGTAAAGCGGAAGTCTAGACATAGTCTCATTAAGCCATCTACTACAATCGAAGTCTCCAAAATAATAGGGCCACAACCCTTACAATAGAGAATATGAAAATGTCTAGTACAATGATAGAAATGAAACGACAATATATCACTTGTCCTCGGATCCATGAGGACATATCACAAGCTTTGGAAATAGTCTATCCAAGCTTGAACTAGAAGAAATCGCCTCAAACGCCGGAACCTACACTTTGTAGAAAATATAAAAGAAATATGGGTTAGTACAAAATTGCACCAAGTATGGTAGCTATGCATAAAAATCATTAACTATGCTAAAAAGGGACATTATAGTTAAAACTATGCATTTGACCAAGTTTATGAACTATCATGGAGACAAGTGTAAAAGCATATGATACAAGCATATTCAACATATAGATCATCTCATCATAATGGAAAAAAACCATAAGAACCATCAGAGCAACCTTGTGCAATGTATAAATAACATCCCATACTTCTATCCACACTAAGGAAAACTTATTAAGTGATTATAGTTCATAACTCGAACTCTAGTTAATTCAATCATAGTGAGATTAACTTTAATTAACATAGAACATGAGAGATTAATCATGGAATTCGGTGTCTACCCCACATCAAAAAGTGGTTGTCCTACTTGCCTAAGGTAGAACTAAAATTCTTAGCTTATGTGGATCCACTAGCTAAAGACCTATGTGGGCACATAGTTTGTGGGATAAGGCAATTGCTTCTAGAACCCGACCTCTACTAACGTAAGGGCTCCATCCCAAGATATCGTTCCTAGAAACCCAGCCTCTACTATCGTGAGGGATTCCATCTCATATCACTACCTACTCGGTGCTAAACCTGACTCCTATTGAGTTTACATTAAGTCTTGACCTAACTTTATAATTAAGGAATAATGTCTTGACACTCAACCAACAAACCCATACTAAACCTCCTAGATTCAATAGGGGAGACTAGTTTTCAACCCTTAGAATCACAAAATATGAAAAACCTTTCACATTGTATGATATTCATAGCTAAGTGTGCAAGTAAGGATAATCATCCAATCAACACCACAATTAGATCATAAAATAAGCAGTTTACTCTCAAAGCAATCTAATTGTATACACACAAGTCTCATACATATAACTGGTTCTCATGTTTTTCCCCTTCAAGGGCTATAGATCACATTCAACCAATCAATCTAGAATTGCTACAATAGATATAGATGGGAACATCGATCAAATAACTAAACTACTACAAGTACTATTTCAGTCACTACAATTCACCCAATTCACTAGTCACAAACTAGGGTTATGGGGAATACATGGATTCATGGGGGATTTTCTCATAAAAACTATTAGAATCAACAATTCAATCATAATATATAATAACTAAATCAATGAAAATGTTTTGAGAAGAATCCATGGCTTGGAATAGAAACCCTATGTTTTGGAGATTTCATCTACTTTGAAATTGAGAATTTAATGGCTTCATGGATGAGACGTTAACCATGAATCAAAACTAACATACCTTAATTGAATATTTATCAAGAATTTGGGTAGAAAAGCTGAGTTCTTGTGCCCTAGACCTTGACTTCTCCTTCTTCTTCAATGGAGGTTTTAGAGAGAGAAATATTGGAGAGATTTTGATTTGGTTTTGGGGATTTATGAATATGACTTTAGATGGGTTGTTTTAGGTGGCAAAAATTCTTATATTGTCCTTTAAAATAAGCTTAAATTGATGCCACATAACCATTAATTAATAAGGAAATTACCAAGGAATCCCTAGACTCTACTGCCAAAAGGCAGTTTCAGGGGTAATCCATGACTGGGGACCCACAGAACGTGGGTGGGACCATGGCCCGTGCTGGTGAACCGTGGTTCCTTTCCGGAACTAGACTTTTGGGGCCTCAACCTATAGAGGCATGCCACGTGGCGTGGATCCATCAATGAGGCATTGGTCCTTCTCGTGGCTACTGCCTTAGGCAGATTCCAAAAGGGCATTACCCACATTGCCCCCCCTACGGGGCGTGGGTTGTTCTACATGGCGTAGAACCTATTCCGTGGGTCACTTTCTGTAGCCCTAACGGTTTTTTCCCCAAAGACTCAAGATTGTTCCTTGGGGTTTAGGCCTTGACCTCTTATCACTAATACATGAATTTTAAGGTATCATTAAGGCTCTAATTCTAATTTCAAGCTCTAACTTAGCCTATTCATTTTAGATTAGCCATTAGTTTAGCATATAACTTTCCGAAATATTACAATTCCAGATAAGAATCCAGCCCCTCCGGCTAGGGGTTGAGACAAAGCTCATACTAGTAGAGGTGGCAGTACTTATGATAGGGGTACTCCAGCTCCGAAGGGTGGAGGTCGAGGTTCTACTCAGGCTGCAGGTCACCGAGATGACTAGTTCTATGCTTTTGTAGGGAGGCTTGAGGCTGAGACTTCTAATGTTGTGATCACATGTATCATCCCGATTCGCCATCGACATACGTCTATATTGTTTGATCCGGGATCTACTTTCTCATATGTGTTTACCTATTTCACTGTTGGATTTGATATGATGTCTCATTGTATGTCTGTGCTTATTCATGTTTCTACACTAGTGGGTGAATCCTTAGTAGTGGATCGAGTTTATCAATCATGTCATGTTTCTTTGGATGGGCATTATACTTGGGTAAACCTGATTTTCTTGGGAATGATAGACTCTGAAATTATCTTGGGTATGGATTGGTTTGCTCCGCATCATGCTATTCTTGATTTTTATGCTAAGACTATGACCTTAGAGATATCAGGTGTTGCGAGAGTTGAGTGGACGAGCGTTAGTGGTTCTTACCCTAGCAAGTTCATCTATTTCATTAGAGCTTAGAGGTTGGTTGATAGAGAATTTTTGTCCTATTTAGTTTTTATTTGAGATACTATTGTTGAGCCACCTCCCATGGATTGCGTGTTCGTGGTTTGAGAATTTATAGATGTATTTCTTATTAATCTTCCAAGTGTTCCTATGGATAGGGATATTGACTTTTCTATTGACTTGGAGCCAGGAACCAAACCTATATCTATTGCTCCTTATCGTATGGCTCCAGTCGAGTTAAATGAATTGAAGGATTAGTTGCAAGATTTATTGAGTAAGGGATTCATTCACCCTAGTGTTTCTCCGTGGGGTGCTCTTGTGATGTTTGTGAGGAAAAAGGATGGATTCATGAGGATGTTATTTACTATTGACAGTTGAACAATGTGACAGTGAAGAACAAGTATCATCTTCCTTGTATTGATGATTTTTTTGATCAAATTCAGGGTGCATCTCTATTTTCTAAAATGGATTTGAGATCTGGTTATCATCAGCTTATATTAAGGCATTGGATACCCCTAAGATAGCCTTCAAGACTCGTTATGGGCACTATGAGTTTCTTGAGATGTCTTTCGGTTTAACTAACGCCCCTGCAACATTCATGGAGTTGATGAATAGGGTTTTCTGACCTTATTTGTACTCCTTTATGATAGTGTTCATTGCTGACATCTTGGTGTACTCCAAGACCAAGGAGGATCATGATCAGCATCTAAGGATTGTACTTGGGAAGAGAAACTTTATTCCAAGTTCTCAAAGTGTGAGTTTTGGTGTAATTTTGTTGCATTTTTGGGACACGTGGTGTCTAAGGAGGGTATTCGGGTGTATCCAACCAAGATTGAGACAGTAAGGGGTTTAACCAGACCTACATCAGTTATTGAGATCTAGAGTTTTGTAGGAATTGCAGGCTATTACCAATGATTTGTTTAGAAGTTCTCTACCATTGCATCTCCTTTGACTAGATTGACTCAGTAGAGTGTGAGTTTCTAATGGTCTGATGAGTGTGAGGAGAGCTTTTAAAAGATCAAGACCTTGTTGACTTTGACTCCTGATTTGACTTTACCCTAGAAGGGGGTGACTTCATTATTTATTTCGATGCTTCTTGAGTTGGGTTAGAGGGAGTTCTTATGCAGCAGGGCAAGGTAATTGTCTAAGCAGTTGAAGATCTATGAGAGAACTACCCTTCCCCTGATTTAGAGTTGGTAGTCATAGTGTTTGTGCTAAAGCTATGGAGACATTATCTATATCGAGTTCATTGTGAGGTTTTCATAGATCATCAGAGTATTCAGTATAGGATCTGAACTTGAGGTAGTGCAGATCACTTGAGCTACTAAAGGACTATGATAATACTATCTTGTATCACCCAGGGCATGCCAATATGGTGGCCGATGCTTTGAGTAGGAGGAATTTTAGTATGGGAAGTCTTGTCGTTATTAGTGTTGAGGAGAGACCATTGGCGATAGATGTTTAGAGGTTAGCCAAAAGTCTCATTCAGTTTCAAATTTCTGAAGAGAAGGGTGGTTTGATTGCTTTTATTAAGGCTCATTCTTCCTTAGTTCAGCAGATTCATGAGCACCAGTTTGATGATGAGAAAATATATCTCATTTAAGACAAGTTGATGAGAGGGGAAGCCAAGGAGGTTGTCCTTGATTCTGATTGTGTCTTGTGGATTAGAGGCCGAATTTGTGTGCCCAAGGTAGGTGAGTTGGTTTGATTGATTCTTCAGGAGGACCACTGTTCCCGATATTCCATCCATTCGGGTACGACAAAGATTTATCATGACCTGAGCCAATATTATTGGTGGTGTGGTATGAAGAGAGATATTGCATATTTTGTTTTGAGGTGTTTGACTTGCTAACATGTCAAGTGTTAGCACCAACGACATGGAGGTATATCTCAAAGGATGCCTATTCCTACTTGGAAGTGGGAACAAATCACTATGGAATTTATCGTGGGACTACCTACCACCATGAGTGGTTATGATTCTATTTGGATGGTTGTTGATAGATTGACCAAGTCCGCCCATTTCATCCCGATTCAGGTGAAGTATACGACGAAGAATTCAACCGAACTTTAAATCAGTCAAATTGTGCGATTGCATAGATTCCCAATTTCTATTGTCTCCGATCGAGGTTCCTTGTTCACTTTCCATTTTTGAAAGGCTTTGAACCGTGATTTAGGTACTCGGTTAGATATGAGTACAACTTTTCATCCTTAGACTAATGGGCAGTTCGATTAGATGCTCCGAGCTTGCGTGATTTATTCTAATGCTAGATGGGATCGATATTTTCCCTTAGCATAGTATGCCTATAACAATAGTTGTCACTCTAGTATTTAGATGTCCCCTTTTAAGACGTTGTATGGCAGACAATGTAGATATCATAGAGGGTGATCATATTTGTGTCGAAGTGTCACCTCATGAAGGGTATGATGAGGTTCGAAAAGAAGGGCAAGCTTAGCCATAGATTCATTTGACCTTTTGAGATTTCTAGCCGTGCGAGAGAGGTTGCCTATAAGTTGGTCTTGCCACCTAGTTTGTCAGTTGTGCATCCAGTGTTTCATGTTTCCATGCTTCGAAAGTATGTGTCGGATGAGTCCCATGTACTTTCCCTTGATTCAGTTGAGTTGCATCCAAACTTATCTTCTAAGGAGGAGCCTATAACCATTTTGGATAGGTAGGTCCGGAAGCTTAGGACCATGGAGAGTGCTTCAGTGAATGTGCAGTGGAAGCATCATTCAATTAGTGAGGTGACTTGGGAGATGAAGTCAAATATGCTTGTTAGATATCCTCAGCTTTTCAAAGCTTCAGGTACTTTCTTTTGCTTGATGTTCGAGGATGAACATGGATTTAGTAGTGGATGATGTAATGACCCAGTTACCCATTTTCGGAGATCTTTTTAAACTTACTATTTTGCCTCTCCCCTTATCGACCCCGAGTCTTTTATGATTGAGTTTTAACAATTGGGTTGGAACTTTGAGTTAAAAGTTGATAATTTCGTAAGTTTTAGGTTTTAAAGGCTAAGTTGATAATGAAGTGGTTTTTGGGGACTTTTGGAGTTTGGAGTGTCGGAATGGAATTTCGTCGATTCCATCAATGTCGGAATGGAATTCCGTTGATTCCATCAATCTCGAAATGTGACATTTGATCCATGAGAGTTGTCGGTTACATATTTTAAGTCTTTTTGATGATTTGAGGTCCTAAGTTGTAAAATTATCAAAATTTAGCCTTTGGGTTGACTTTGGTCAACATTCAGAGTTCAGATGCTCATATCAGAATTTTGAGAATTCCATCAGATTTGGGGGATGATTTTAGGCCTAGGTTAGGTATTGGTTAAATTTTGAGAGGTGCAAAGTTTGTTTTAACCATTTTAGGTGTGAGTTAATTTTTTGTGGCTTTCACGTATATTGAGTCAAAGAGACCTCAGATTCGTGTTTTGATGATTCCATTGAGTCCGAAACGTTGAATGTAATTGATTTGCATATGTTGTTTGTGTTTACGGGGTTCCAAACAAATTCTGAGGGTCCTTTCAATGTGTTTTTTCATGGTTGATATTGTTTCTGGTGCTACAGTGTCTGCTTAAGCAGAGCTTGGTTTACTTTAGCGATGGCCGCTTAAGCGAGAACCAGGTTCGTAAAAGTGAGGCTGGTTGTTTAGGCTGGGTTGGCTTTAGCGATGTTCACTTAAGCGGAACCTTGTTTGCAAAAGTGAGACTCCCTGCTTTTGCGGGGTTCACTTAAGCGATATCTAAGAGAGTTTTTCTTCCATTTCGGGGTTTAAATCCCATTTCACCATTTTTGAGTTTTGGGATCCTTGGAGAGAAAATTTGGACCAATCTCTTGAGTAAAATCATTTGGGTAAGCTTTCTTAATCCTAAACTTTCATTTTCCATTGATTAATTATTAGTTTCAACATCAAAATGTGGGTTTTTGGTGGGTTAATGGAAATGTTTTTCAAGAACCAAAGGATTTACTGAAATGGTGATTTTGATCCCTTTTTTCGAAATGATTTTCACTAATGAGTTCCTAAAGCCTTTTACATTATTTTAAGTATTGTTTTCCATGGGTTGTGGTGCATTGGTGGGAGTGCTTCATTCGTAACCAGAGGTCTTGGGTTCGAGCTCTGGGGATGGAGAAATATCTATTGGAAGCGCTACCCCTGAATGGGCCCTACAGAGCGCTATCCGAATTTAGTCGTAGCTCCAATATGGGCTCCGAACACCATGTGGGAAACCAAAAAAAAGTATTGTGTTTCAAATTCAAAACTCCATTTTGATATTGGGTTTTGAGTTGACTGACCCATCTCTTTACATGATAGATATGGGAAGTGTTATTTTCGATAGGTAATTGTGAATACTTGATTATTTTAGACCATTTCGCTTTGAAAGTGGTTAGGAAAGGGAAGACTCAACTATTGGAGTGATTGTTGATTGATTTAAGGCAAGTGACTTTTAAACCTTGTATTCTAGTTGATTTCATATGCTTCCTTCATTGCTTGTGTGTTGGGAGTAATGGGGATGAGGTGAATGGTAAAATTGTCCACTTGTTACGTCAAAATGAATAAAAAGGGGTTGAAACGAAAAAGGCTATATGTTGACATGATGATATAAAATGCCTTATTGTGCCCTCATTGATTGATTGATGAAATGCTCGAAAACATGAATGTGGACTCTAATTGTGTGAATTATTGTTTCTTCTTTGTGGTGTAATATTTCTTGTGTGCATTGATCGTAGATCGTTGAACACCATTATGAGACATATGATTACTCTTATGCCGAGGCCTTTGCCGGTAAGTGCTATTATGCCGAGATCTTTACCGATAAGTGCTTTTATGCCGAGGTCTTTCTCATCGAGTGTTATTAGGTTGAGGTTATTTTCGGCGAATGTCTATGAGGCCGAGGTCATTGCCGGCGAGTGTTATTATACCGTGGTAATTTCTGAAAAAGGTTACAAAGATGATAAGAGATGGTTCTGGCGAGAGGTTGATTATTATGACTTGATATTTCTGATGATTATGTGTGACTTGCTTGATACTTAAGATTGATGTGCTTGTTGCGTGTGACTGAACAACTTGACTTTGAGGTTGACTTGTTTGATTCATTTAATTGTTGAATTGTGGCTATTGAACAGTGAATATTGGGCCTTGTGGGATTGTAGTTTGAGAAAGTTCGGTTGGAGATTCAGGGGTGTTCATTTTCTATCTAGTTGCTTAGTTTAGCAGGTTGCTTGCTGGGTACTGTGCCCTTGCCCTACAGTTGTGTAGGTTCCGAGCCCAGACCCGTGTAATCTTCTTCTCTTGTCAGTTGAGGATTGTTGACGGATCTGAGAGGAAGTTATTTGTCATTCGTCGAGCACTCTTTTTCCTTTTTGTATACTTTGTTTTATTTGAGAAACAAAGATTGAGACTTGTATTTATTTCTAAGTTCCACACTTATGTATTTAGTGACTTATACACGTGACAATCAGATTTTGGGGTATTGCTTAAAATGAATAAGTTTTCCCCCTTTGTCTTGCTCTATTTTATTTTATTTGCACATTATCTCTCATTTTCGTTGGCTTGAGGCTGACTTGTCTTGGTGGGAATAGACAAGTGTCATCACGTCCATTTTTGGGCCGTGACAGTATAAGAGGAACTTTTGAACATACAAATGTGTAACAAGAAAAAAAAATAGAACATGTTTCTGCTCACAAGTTTTTCAGCTACAACTCTTTTGTGAAGTACTACAATTTTTAGAGCATATTCGTGCTGATAACGTATTATAAAGTGAGAGAAAGGCATAAATTCACCCCTGAAGTTGTACCGAAAAGTCAGTTACACGCTTAAACTATTGAGGCGACCTATTACACACTTATACTACTCAAAAGTGAATTTAATACCACCCTCAAAGTTGACATAGAAATAATATTAAATAAAAATAATAAAAGGCGCATTTGAGTAAAAAAAGGCAAATATTTTCCCACCCCCACCCTTCTCCTTCACGTTACCCTACCTTTCTTCTTACTCCATTTTTTTCTTATCACAAACACTCTTTTTTCTACGGCTAATGTGAAAATAATTTTTTTTCATGATAAATTTCCAAGAGAAAAATGGAAAACAACATTGCGGGATAGAAATTCATGGAAAAGATCGCGAAGTTGTTCAATTAATAAGGTTCACTATTCAAAAACAAATCCAGTGTGCCATCTAAAATTGGCTAATCCTTACTATTCCACATCAAATTCCTCAAGTCAAGAACAGATTATTCAATTTATTTTTGTGTTTTTTTGTTGATTGTAAGCATTTTAAATATAAAAAAATTCAGATCTTGCTTTTTTTGTGTAAAAGGTTTATGGGTTTTGGCACAAAATTCAATTTTTTAAAGCATGTTTATAGATCTTTCTTCTCTCTTAGAAAAATCCTCTCTAGATTTTCTTTCAAATCAGTAATAGTAAATCGAGCACTAGTTTTTTCAATTGTCTGACTAAAATCTTTGCAAATAAATATTGCAAGTTTTCACAATTCTCCTCTTTAAGCTTGAATGAAATTTGTATATTGTGATAATTTTTTGTGGTGGATTTGGTGATGGGTGAAAAATTAGTGGTGGTATGACTTTTAATTTCAATAATGACAATGAAACTTGTGATTTTGATGTGGGTGGTGAATTTATGGTTATCATTGTGATGAATTTCAATGATAGTGATATGGTTCCGATGGTGAATTTAGTTAAATTTATGATGTTTGTTATCGATTTTTTATGATGGCAATGGTTGTGGGAAGATTCCGGTGGTGAATTTGATTGTGGGCGGTGAAATCTATGGTGGTGGAGAATGAATTTGATGGTAATAGAAACAATGCTTATGATTTAATGGTTGGTTTGATGGCATATACGGAAGAAGAAGAAATTGGGTGACATGGATTTCTCTTTTTTTTAAATCTGACGTAATTATTGATGTGGCAATGCATGGTAATGACGTGGCCCGAGTGTGAAACACTAATTTCTCATCATGTGACTGGTCGTATGTGCGTTAGGGTTGAAATAAATTCATTTTAAAGTAATTCAGGTGTGTAATAGGTCGTATAAGCGTGTAACTGAGTTTTAGTGACAAGTTTAAGGGGGCGTTTATGTCTTTTACCTATAAAGTTAAGCTCAAAGCAATGTAAGTATAAAGAGAAGAAGACATATAAGTAGATGAAGGAGAAAATATTTCTTCTATTCAAGTGTGTCTTCCATATGGTGAATGATATCTCTATTTATAGTGTAGGGATATCACTCTCAAAGGTCACCAAACTAGTAGATACATAATTATCCAAAATGGTTCTTATCACCTTGGAAGTATACATACATGATGACCCTTAGAAATGTTTTTTGAATTTTTTTTCCCTTCATTAAAAGATTTCACTTTAGATAAAATCTTCTTTTCACCGTTTCCCTTCAGATTTTATACTATTATTTTAATGATATTAAATGTTGACTATAATATAAATTCTAAAATAATAATAATGTGACAATAATTAAACTACATGAATCATAATTATATGAGGAGAGGTTTAGAACTAAATATGGTTCATGGCCAAATCCTCTATGGGTAGGATTGGTGGTAACGTGGCTATAATAAAAGTACATGAATCTTAATTACATGAGGACAGGCTTAGAACTAAACATGGCAAAATATTAATTAATTCTTAAATTAATAAAATATGATATTTTCTTGCAACAAGACATTAGATTTAGGAGTCCTTATTACTTATTTATTACATAATTATAACCAAATTTATTTTATAGTATAATTAACTTGGTAAAAAATTAAGAAAATTACATGAAAGAAATAAATTTAAAAATTACGACTAAAAGATGTGTAAAATAAATATCAGGAAATAGTACTCTATGATAACTTATCCATGAAATATAATTTACCTATTTAAATCATTGAAATCTTTATGTAATAATATAAAAATGATATGATATAATTTTCACAACATTATACATGGAAAGTAAGAGAAATTTTCATAAATGACTGTAGTTTGGGTTTAATTAGAGATCTATAGTTATATATTGCTTAATTATGATTTATAGCTACATGTTAAAAGGAGGAGAGAAGTGAGAGTTATCGAGAAAGAGGAGAGAGGAGAGAGGCAAGCAACAAAGAGAGAGGAAGAAGAGAGACGAGCGAGATCTAGGAGAGTGAGAGGTACAATTTATTTGTATATTTGATACAATTCATACAATTGATTTGTATCAATACATACAAATGTATCAAAAACTACCTACATGTTAGAAGGAGGAGAGAAGCGGGCGAGATTGGGAAGGAAAGAGAGAAGCGACAGAGAGAGAGAGAGAAAGAGAGAGAGAGAGAGAGAAAGAGAGAGAGAGAGAATTGATTTGTATATCTGATTGATAATTATATATATGGTCTAATTGTTTCACGAATACAATTGATTTGTATGAATGAAACAATTGTATAAAAGAATAATTATATTCCTAAAAACAATTGATTTGTATCAAATATATTAACGAATATAATTTGTATCCGAATATAAAATGTATAGAATACAATTGTATTAACGAATACAATTATCAAGTTGTATCAGGTTCAAGTGTAATAACGAAATACAATTTGTATTAATATTTATTTCGTAACAAATTATATTTGTATTCATTTGTATTTATGCCATTTTTATTTGTATCATTGATATCATTTGTATTTTGAATTGTAGACAAGGGTGTGTATCATTAATATGTCACATTTTTATTTTGTATCGCTGAAAATGATTTGTATAGTTAACAATTACCATTTTGTATTTGTAATATTGATTGTTATTATATGTATTATTGACTATTACCATTTATATTGCAAAGAGAGAGGGGAGAGGCAAGCGAGAGAGGGATGAGAGATGAACGAGAAATGACATAGAGAGAGAGGGAGAGCGGAGAGGATAGAGGCAAGCAAGAGTGCAGAGAGAGACGAGAGAGAGAAGAGAGAGAGAAGAGAGAGAAGAGAGAGTGAGAGAGAAATTTGTTATAACATATTGTAATGATCTGATCTATCGTTATTAAAGGGAACCTCGCGCGGTGTCTCAAGAGACAGGAAGTGAGGTGCAAGATTTTTTCAAATTCGAGCATACAACTATTTTGCTGCAAATTAAATTTTTGGGTAGGCTAACGTTAGTCCGCCATGTAGGGAGGCTTCCCATTATGGCGGTCTGAGAGGCGCTATAGAGGGATGTCGAATTTCTAGAACCTAATTAATGCATCGCCTTTTATTTTCCTCCCACTTTGGAAAGGAAAAATTGACGAGGAATACTCCAAAAAAAACCTTCATAGTCACCCGGGGCAAGGGAGCATTGATGGGGAAGAATTATCATGCAAGAAAGGTAAAATTCCAAGGATTTTCATACTCTCATTCATCAAAGGTTTCTTCCACGAAGCTAAATTCATGGGCAAGGTTCATTTGTTGTTGTTTGGCGCCCAGTTAGGATAGAGTTTCCTTCAATTAAGTGGTTAGACTCATTTTTACTACATCATATCTTGTAGATATTCAGAGATCACATCTATAGGTCTTCGGGCACATTCTAACTATGATTTTGTGGAAAGCTCTATAATGAATCTAATGCTTCACATTGCACAGCTTCTCCAAAGTTTTGTAAGCATCATGTTTGGTTTGCCAACTTTTTTTTTAATAACAGTGACCGCAAGACACGTTGCATGCACTTCAATTCATCAGCCATGACATAGGTTTGATACTCCCCCTGATAAATGTACCGATAAGTCTATATATCCACTAGCCCTTCAACGATGAAAAAGAAAATAACTTGCCATTTTTTGCGTCTTTGTACATTTGGTCTCATTATAACTCAGTCAAATTTTCGTTGACAACTAAGTTATATCTTGACTTCACCATAATAAAATTTTAATACTTCTTTTTGGTTTTTCACTGTGTCACCTCAAAACGAAAGGGTATATTTATTCACTTTAAAATAATTCAGGGGGTTTATGAGACTCATGTACAGTAAGTCGTATCGCTGAAATTTCGTCCATAGTTTAAAGGGTACTTATGCATTCTCTCAAAAATAAAACTGGTAACTATAATTTTATGGAAGCCTCTGTAGAAAATCTAATGCTTCATATTTCACAACTTGGATAAACTTTTGTAAGCTTCATATTTGTGTTTGTCAATTTATCTTATTTTTTGAATGATTGTGGCTAGGGGTGCCAAAAGAATATGAAAAACCTAAGTGAACCGAACCTAACCGAACCGATTTATGCTATATTTTCAATAATACCGTGAACTTTTATTTAAGTGTAGAACCGTCCCAAAAAATTGAGATGATTTTTTTTAATTTATGAGAAAAACCAAAAAATTCTCGAACCGACTGAATAACCTTTTATGTATGTAAATATATTTTATATATTAACAATATGTTAAGTTTAATATACAAATAAATTTTATAACCTTTTTCAAATATAAATATAACTTAGGTCCTAGGCTTTGATGACTAGATGACTTTGGGTCTTTTCTCTTTAATTAGTTTTTACTTAATTAAGTTTGAAACTAAAAGATACTGTCATATATATTCTATCCGACAATACAACAAAACATTTCCAAACACTCCTATTGAATATTTAAGATCAAACAATACGGCAACAATGTTTTACATTCTTGTCTTCTTGGTGAAGAATTAAAGTGTTTCTTCAAGAACATATTTGCGAAAGAAATATATTAATGGTAGTATATTTTGAGGTGATATTTTAAAAGTAAAAAAAAAAAAAAATTAACCGAACGGACCAATACCGAAGAGAAATCGATATGATCAAGATGGTTTTAAAAAGTCTGATTTTGGTTATAAATTATAAAATACCTGAAAAATTGGGATTATATAATTTTTTAAAAATAACTGGCCGAACCGTACCATTGACACCCCTAATTGTGGCTGCAAGAAAACTTACACACACCCTCAATTAATTCAGCACAATCTCCTATCTAAGGTCATGTCCTCAATAAGTTGAAGTTGTGTTGTGTCATGTTTACTCATTTTGCCTCAATACTTCTTGGGCCTACTTCTTACTTTATTGAAACCATCCATAGCCACCCTGCCACATATCCATGAGTTTACATGAACCCAAAACAACCCCTAGCAAAAAAAAAAACATACATACATAAAATAATCTTTTGCGATTATTTTTCCAATGAAAATGAAAAAATAAACATAAAAATAAAACGCTAGTTGAAATTAGAGGGTAAAATTAAGTGTCTAAATAAAGTTAAAATCATTTTTCCAAGATAATATTTTCACTAATTAGTTTTACTATATAAATGTAGTTACCCATCTTCTTCAGTCATTTCATATTTAAAAAAAGTGAGATGTCTCTACTCATTTTTTCCTATTTTCATTCTCTCTGCAAAAAGAAGAAGAAAATGTTTGTAGACACTGAAATTTTATTGATAAATTCATACTAAATTTGGATTAAAACTTAAATTCATGATACATTGACCAATTCAAATTACTGGTTAATAAAGTTGGATTAATACTTAAGTCAAAATTATATGACTTAAATCAAGCCCAAATTACATTTGGGCCAATCCATTAAGTTGACAAGATGAGCCCAACTCATGTTCTTCATGCCCAAGGACAAAAAATGCTTGGACGAAAATATATACCCCTAAAACCGTAGCTCAACCCTATATAAAGAGGTCTTCATAAGACCAAAAGGAGGAGAAGAAAAGAAAATAAAAGGAAGAAGACACATAGAAATACATAGTGAATCTTTGCTCTTCAGTGGTGATCTGGAAGTCTTCCGCAAGTACAAATAAGTCGTCGCTCCAAAAGTTGAGCAGCAAGTATTTCATCAAATCATGAACATCCTTAAAGAGAATGATCAAAGGATTACATATCTTTTATTAAAGATTTTAGGAAGATTGTAACCTTCACATAAATTCAAATACAAATACTGTTGTTCGCTTGCTATTTTTCTTTCTTGTTTGCTGTATTTCAGGTTTGAAACTTTAGATGCTTACAAATTGGCACGCTGTTAGGAACCCAAAAACTCTCCAACCTTATGCTGTAAATTTCAAGCACAACAGGAAGATAACAATATCCTACACTGATATATATATTTCCACCAACTAATAGAACAAATTCACCCAACAACCAAGGTATTTCGAGGTACCTTACCCTCCAGTTCAACTACAAAATCAATAATATCCTCCAGAATAAACTGTCTGTCTTCCTTAATAACTATCTTGACTTCTATGTAACTGCTAAGTAACTGCTAAAACTACTTATAGTAATAACTAAATAAAGCAGTCATAAAATACATATACATTTTAATAACTAAATAAAGCAGTAATAGTAACATTTAGGCCTTATTTTCACCCTGGTTCCTGCGTTTATAGACCTTAGTTATAGCACGTCTAACAATACTTCCCCCAACGAGTTTCACCTTGTCCTCAAGGTGAAAATGAGGAAATTGAGCATCAATAACTTCATAGGGTTCCCAAGTGTTCTCAAAGTCAGGAAAGTCCTTCCACTTAATTAGAACCTCGTGGAAGCCATTCAGAAGTGTCCGACAATCTATCACACTTTAAGATTGTACTAGCATTTCAAGATCTTCAGACAACAAAGGAGGGAGTTGTTGAACTGGAATCGAATCCTTCACAGCACGCTTTAGCCAAGAAACATAGAAGACGGGATGCACCGGCAAATGAGAAGGTAAATCAAGGCGATAAACAACTTCACCAATTTTGCTCAAGACAGTATATGGCCCATAGTAACAAGGACTCAACTTCTCATTAACCTTTTTAGCAAGTGAACGAAGCTTGAAAGGTTGCAATTGAAGATAAACCAAATCACCAGGTTAGAACACAACTTCACGGCACTTAACATCAGCATACATTTTCATTTGAGCTTGAGCATGGGTCAAATTAGCTTTGAGTTCATCTAGAATAATGTTGCAAGTAGCAAGCTGCTAGTTGACCTCTTCAACAACAGAAACTTCTTCAGTAAACCGCAACAAGGAGGGATGATTTCGTCCATATAAAGCTTTAAAAGGAGTCATCTTAGTGGAACCATGGTAAGTGGTATTGAACCATAATTCGGCCCAAGAAATCCATCTTGGCCATTGTTTTGGATGTGTTCCTGCAAAACAACGCAAATAAGTCTCCAAGGAGCGGTTAATAACCTCAGTTTGACCATCTGTTTGAGGGTGATATCCTGAGCTCAATTTGAGATGAGTACCGGACAACTTGAATAATTCTTGCCAAAATTGGCTGACAAAAACTCGATCTCGGTCCGAAACAATAGATTTGGGGAACCCATGCAAACGTACAATCTCATGAACAAATAATTCAGCTACACTCTTTGCTGTATATGGGTGAGATAAGAGAAGAAAATGACTATATTTAGTGAAACGGTCCACCACAACAAGTATAGTATTATGTCCCATTGCTTTTGGCAACCCACTGATGAAATCCATAGCAATATCATCCCAAACTTGAGTAGGAATAGGTAATGGCTACATCAAGCCAGCATGACTAAGGGCTTCATATTTATTTTGCTTGCAAACTTCACAACTAGCCACAAAGTTTTTTACATCCCTTTTGATCCCATTCCAGTACAAGACTTGTGAAATGCGCTTGTATGTACGAAAAAAACCCGAGTGACCACCCATAGGTGAGGAGTGAAATTACCTAAGGAGCATAGGAATGTGTAATGACGATCGAGGAATCACCAACCTACTTTTGAAGTATAGGCAGCCTTTTTTTAGAGCATAATTCAGTCGTGAAGTTGGATCCTAGAGCAAATCTTGTGTCAACTAACGAAGTTGGTCATCTTGTTGAACTTCGGTGGAAAGATCATCTAAGGTACTGCTGCATATAACAGAAAAAGCCATGAAATGAAATTGGCGGGACAAGGCATCAACTGCTTTATTTTCATAACTAGGGCGATATTGAATCTCAAAATCAAATCCCATCAACTTGGTGATCCATTTTTATTTCTCCTCTGCCATAACATGCTGGTCCATGAGAAATTGGAGACTTCGTTGATCTGTTCGTATAATGAAATGTCGACCCATCAAATAATGACGCCACCTTTGGAAAACAAAAACTATAGCCATTAACTCCCTCTCATATACTGATTTAGATTGATCCCGAATTGAAAGTCCTTGGCTAAGAAAGTGATAGGATGTCCCTCTTGCATTAGGACAGCTCCAATCCCTAACCCTGAGGCATCTGTCGCAACCACAAACACCTTGTTAAAATTTGGTAGTGCCAAGACCGGCAAAGTGACCATAGCTTCCTTAAGTGAATCAAAAGATAATTGAGCTTCTTTATTCCAGCGAAAAGCATCTTTCTTGAGCAATTGTGTGAGTGGTCTCGCTATTTTCCCATAGTCACGAACAAACATTTTATAGTAATCGGTGAGTCCCAAAAATCCCCGCAAGCCTTTAGCATCTTTTGGACTTGGTCAATTAACCATACTTGTTATTTTGGCAGGATCTGCCATGACTCCACTTGATGAAATAATATTACCCAAATACTCAAGTTGTTGTCCAAAATGACATTTCTTTCGATTTACAACCAAGTTATGAAATTTTAGAATTTGTAGCAACTCCTACAAATGATCCATGTGAGAAGGAAAATTTGTACTATAAACTAATATATCATCGAAAAAGACCAATACAAACTTACGTAAGTAAGGCCGAAATATCTCATTCATCAAGGCTTGAAAAGTAGATAGTGCATGAGACAACCCAAATGGCATGACCAAAAAATCATAGCGGCCTTCATGTGTACGGAAAGCTGTTTTTGTTACATCCTCCTTGCAAACATGGATTTGATGGTACCCTGATCGTAGATCCAATTTTGAAAATATAGTGGAACCCCCAAGCTCATCTTGTAACTCATCGATTGCTGGAATTGCAAATTTATTAGGAACCGTTATCTTATTAAGGGCTCGATAATCCACACAAAATTGCCAACTACCATCTTTTTTGCAAACTAGCAACACTGGACTAGAGAAAGGACTAGTACTTGGTTGGATGATACCAGCTATTAACATTTCCCGTACTATTCGCTCAATCTCATTTTTTGGTAATGTGGATAACGATATGGACGAATATTGGGTGGATCAGATTCCTTTTTAAGTCGTATAGCATGGTCATGTCTCCTATTGGGTGGCAGACCTTTTAGCTCCTCAAATAAATCTCCAAATTCTTCCGGTAGTTGCTGCAAATCTAGATTCTCTTGTCCTTCCCTTGCAGTTAAATCATTCAGATCAACATAATATCCTGCTCCATCTCTCTGCAAGGCCTTAATCAAAGTTTTGAGTGAAGCTACTGATTTTGACAACGAGGGGTCTCCTCGAACAACTTGTGTTTGCCCTTCTACTTCAAATTCCAATGTCAAGGTTTTGAAATTAGCTTAAATATCACCCAAGGTTTCCAACCACTCTAATCCTAACACCACATCAGCACTGCCCAAATTAAAAAGGAGACAATCTTGTTTCAGCCGCAATTTATCAATCCACAATTTCACTTCTTTTCATCTTCCCCTACTCTTTACTTGTTGTCCATTCCCTACTTCCACCACAAACGGTTTAGTTTCTGTTTGCTTTAACCTTAATGATTCAACTACTACACGAGATATGAAATTTGTTGATGCACCACTATCAATCAACACAATAACCTTTTTCCTCTGTATTGTTCCCCATACCTTCAAGGACTTCTTTGGGGTAAATCCTGCTATAGAGTACAAAGACAACTCCATTAACTTTTGTTACTCTGGTTTTCCTTGAACATTTAATTGATCCATCTCTGTGTTGATTACCTCCTCCAAAGACTCTTCAATGCCTCCATCTTCATTGTCCTCTACTGCTACAATAAGCAGATTTAATTGTTTTGAATTACACCGGTGATTAGGGCCATATTTTTCATCGCAACGAAAATAAAGTCCTTTCCTTAATTTATCCTGATACTCTGCATCAAATAGTCTTTTGTATGCTTCTCCTCGCCTTGCAGAAATTTTAGGTCTTGGTTGCGTATTTTTTCCTCGATTTTGTTCTTAAAAATGTCATGGTATTGTTGTAACTGCTGTATAGGCAGAATGAAAAGATGTTATTACTCCTCGTACTTGGGGACCGGTAACACTTCCTGTACGGCTATTAGTCACTAGAAAATGCACTGAGCCCTTAGAAAGTGACATACGCATATGTTTTGGTAAGTGGGCTTGGCTGATTGCCCAATTCTTCTCTCCAATACGTTGGCCTTGGTCCATAATCTGGGTTAGAGTTCCTAGCTTGCTAAGACACAATTTTTCTTTGGTCTCCTCACTCAAGCCATTTATAAAAATTCCCATCAAAACCTCATCATCGACATCTTTCAAAGGTGCTGAAAGTAATTAGAAATCTTCTCTATATTGGGCCACACTTCCAGTTTGTTGCAACCCTATCAAAACCTCATCATCGACATCTTTCAAAGGTGCTAAAAGTAATTCGAAATCTTCTCTATATTGGGCCACACTTCCAGTTTGTTGCAACCCTATCAAAACCTCATATAAGATTCCAGACTGTGATGGAGGGAGTATATTGCTGAAGGATGGCTACTCGAAACACATCACATGTGACAATCGGAGTTCTAGTCTCCCACCATTGGAACCAATTTAGCGCTCTACCTTCAAGGCAAACAGCAGTTGCCTACAATTTATCCTTGTCATCTATGCCATTAAAATGAAAATAACGCTCCGATCTATTAAGCCACCCATATGGATTATCACCAGAAAATAAGGGCAATTCCAACTTTCTAAGACGTATTTCATCACGAAATTGTGGTCAAACTTCTTCACGAAATCTATAACCTCTGTGATTGTTGTTGTTCTCTACCATCACATCTGTATCCATAATTGGATCTGTTTGAACTGCTGATTTTCCTTTCATATGTTGAAGAATTTCAATGTAACGTTCATCTTTTTTATGCATTAAGTCTCGTAACTGTCCTAGGTAATCACGTATTTAACCAATCTCCTCTTGTACTTTGGTCATTGTCTTCTCTAAACCTTCAATCCTCCCTTCCATTCTAGTTGAAGCCATAAAGGCTCTGATGCCAAATTTGTTAGGAACCCAAAAACTCTCCAACCTTATGCTATAAATTTCAAGCAAAACAGGAAGATAACAATATCCTACACTGATATATATATTTCCACCAACTAATAGAACAAATTCACCTAACAACCAAGGTATTTTGAGGTACCTTACCCTCCATTTTAACTATAGAACCAATAATATCCTCCAGAATAAAATGTTTGTCTTCCTTAATAACTATCTTGACTTTTATGTAACTGCTAAGTAACTGCTAAAACTACATATAATAATCAATAAATAAAGTAGTCATAAAATACATATACATATTAATAACTAAATAAATCAGTAATAGTAATATTTAGGCCTTATTTTCACCCTGGTTCATGCGTTTATAAACCTTAGTTATAGCAGGTCTAACAAACGCCCAGTGGGAAAATCTTTATCTCTTATCTTTTCTCTTCGAAAATCAAAGTTCAAAAACACTAAGATGTCTTCCAAGAAGATCAACTTAAAATCTGCATCCACATCCAGATCTGGATCTACATTCGTATCCACATCTACATCAAAATCTACATCTACATCAAAATCAGCATCTACATCAAAATCTGCATCTGCATTTGGATTCACATCAGCTTCTGCAAAAACTGATAGATCCAAATTCTGCATCGTTGTGGAAAACATCCTTGATGTTACTACGGGAAACATAGGACCTATCACAAGGAACCAAGCCAAGTTGTTGGGACAACAAGCCTTACGAGTGTCATCCGAATCTACTATTGCCTTTGGTTTGTCCCCAAAATGTGAAGTCTCCTACGAAAGCCTCAAAAGAAGACATCACCAAAATGGTCGAGAGGGTTCTTGCCTAATTGAGCCTATCTACATACAGAAAGCCCTCCGCTTTAGTCGACGATGATGTCTTAAGCACATGATCTACCCCACATAACATGTTTACATCACATGTTCAGGAAAATCAATGCTATTCTCCTTCACCTACTATGGTAATGCACACGATGGTGACTAAAACTTCATTCATAGAAGAAAAACTTGTGAGCTTGACAAGAGCTATTGAAGGCTTGACCAAGTATGTTCAAGATCAATATGCTCAAATTGTTAAGCTAACTGATAGGGCGAAAGGCATGATGGATGAAGAATCAAGTCATGCACCTAGAAAATGTCCACAAGTACAAGAGACAGTCAATCGCCCCTCAAAGAAGGTGGAACATGCTAAAGAGATCCAAGTTTCCTCTGAAGGAACGATCCCGATCAACCAAATCAAGGAGTTCATCATGGGGACCATTAAAGAAAAGTACGAGGTTGCTACAAAATCCTCCTTGACATATGCAAATTCATACACTGCAAGAATTGATAGCTTGAAAATGTCTATCAATTATCAACCTCCAAAATTTCAGCAATTCGATGGTAAGGGAAGCCCAAAGCAACATGTGGCACACTTCATTGAAGCATGCAACAATGCTGGAACATACGACAAATACCTCGTCAAAAAATTTGTCCGTTCCCTTAAGGGCAATGCTTTCGATTGGTAGACGAACCTTGAGTCTGGTTCCATTGATAGTTGGGAATAAATGGAGCAATAATTTCTCAACCGTTTGTATAGCACAAGACATACTGTAAGCATGGTGGAACTTACAAATACACGTCAGTGAAATGAAGAGCCGGTATTTGACTTCATTAATCGATAGAGGCATGCGAGTCTAAATTGTAAAGACAGACTTAGTAAAGCTTCATGTATAAATATGTGCATTCAAGGTATACATTGGGGTCTCCGCTATATTTTGCAAGGCATAAAGCTAAAACTTTTGAAGAATTGACCACTCGTGCTCATGACATGACGTTAAGCATGTCGTCAGTTGGAACTAAAATGCTGCCTGCCCATGAACTCTACAAAGGCAAAGAAATGCAAGAATTTAGGAAAGTGAGATATTTGTCCAAGGCTGAAAACACAAATCCATGAATGTCAATGCTTCTCAAGAGAAATTCACCACAAAGGTAGGCAATATGCAGAGTGCAAAAGAGACTTCTTTTGAAGGAAGGACAAATCAAAAGCTGACTTTGAAGGAAATACAAAAGATGGACTACCCATTTCTTGAATTAGATGTCTCTGTAATCTTTGATGAACTCCTTGAGACGAAACTCTTTGAGTTATTAGAGATGAAAAAACCAAATGAAGCAGGGAGGAATGATGATCCAAAATACTATAAATTCCACCGGTTAGTTGGTCACCTTATCGAGAAATGCTTCGTCTTCAAGGATAAAATCATGGACTTAGCTCGCGAAGGGAAGATTGGACTTGAAGATGAGAAATTGAGTTCAAATCAAGTCAGTATTGCTTCTCACTTACCCAATCCGGTCATGACCTGCATTTTTATTGAAGGAAATAGGCAACAAGTCATCCCAAACATTAATCATACAAGAATGATTAAGTTTGGAGTCTTTGAACTCATTGATGTAAATGAGTTATTATCTCTTCCTACGCTATGTGATATGGTCTCCATAGGAGAAGGATTGACAAAAGAAGATGGAGACCAAGCAGATCATTTTGATGATTGGTATTGGACTCTTGTGACTCGTCATAAACATTGAAAGGCAAGTTTGCATAAAGATTCAACGAAGCGACACGTCAGGGAAAATATGATAAGGAAACCCAAAACAAAATCTTTGATTGTGCAGTCAAAGAAGGAAGAAATAAAAGTGCACTACTACCAAGATTTGCGTCGACCAATTACATTAGGAGAATATTTGCCAATTTGGTTTTACACCAAGTTCATATGTGATTACACAAAAGCTCTATGTTGTAATGTCGATGCGAATGAAACAAAAATGCAACTTCATCATGTCCATCACCCAAAGATGTTTCAAAGTCATCTCCTAAAGTCGAGGATGTGTGCATGGCTAAAATCACATTCTCCGATGATGATCTTCTACTTGGTGACACACTTCATAATCACCCTTTATACATGGTTGGTTTTGCATATGAGAAAAGGGTGAACATAATCCTAGTCGATGGCAAATCTAGAATTAACATCCTTCCAATTCGCACCATGAAAGAACTTGGGATCTCAACAATGGATCTTACTGAAAGTCGCTTGATGATCCAAGGATTCAACCAAAGAGGATAAAGGGCCATTGGGGCCGTCAAAATAGACCTCACCATTGAAAAGTTACAATCAAGCGCATGGTTAGATGTAATTGATGCAAAGACTTCATATAATATCTTTCTTGGTAGGTCGTGGGTACATGAGAACAAAGTAATCCCATCTACCTACCACCAATGTTAGAAGTATTATGAAGATGGAGTTGCTAAAAATATTATTACAAATAATAATCCTTTCACTGAAGTCGAAGCACACTTTGCTGATGCAAAGTTATACTTGAAGAAATATGCCACAAAAATTGATGATATTGCATCCAAAGACGACGAGCTCTTGAACAAGAAGTCTAAGGTAGTTGTTGATAAGACAAAAGCCGTCAACAAGGAAGATCCAAAGCTTGGAATTTCGGACAAGACACCCAACATGAATACTATCTTTTTAAGTAAAAAAGTGAGACCCATTTTTTGTTATGTTCCAAAGTCTAAGAAGGAGGATGGACATTCTTTAAAATTACAAGAAAATGCACTAGGAGGGCTGGTCTTTCCTGTTAAGCGGATTGATATGATGAAGTCATCCCCAAATTCACTTGGAAAATTTGTGGCTCCTAAATAGTTTCAAAATGAAGCACTCCCAACGAGGCGAACAGATGAAGGTTTTGATCCTAATACTTACAGACTATTGGCAAAATCTGGATACGATCCCACTGAACCATCAAAATTGGGAAAGCTTGCATTAGAGCATGCTGCAAGGCGACAATATGAAGGTTTGGGATACAAACAACCTCCACCGATCCGCATCTCCATAAGAAGGGTAAGCAATAACTACATCACTACGGAAGATGAACCTGTTGCTTTTAACAAAAAGCCTTCTGTCTTCAACCGACTTAGAAGCTCAAAGAAGAGGATTTTTGTATTTGAGAGGTTAGGGACATTGAGGAAGAAAAACAAGGTTTGGAGAAATATCAAAGAGTATGCAAGCATCTGCTTTACCCAAATCTCTAAATGCTCCTAAAGACTTTCAAAGTCTGATCCCTTCTAGAATGAGGCAGCAGACAAACATTGTGGTCTCATGTGGAGAATTACTGAAGGAAAAATCACATGTTGTAGTCTACACCAAGCAATGTGATGAAGACGTATAAAGTGTTGACTCTTCATATCATGTCATTGTACAAGATGAAAGTGAACTTCAAGAAGATGTAGGTGGCTTGCGAATTCATGCCGTGAATGGAAAACTCTTGAAGAAGTACTATCCTTGAAGTGGCGCCATACTCCTGGTCCGCAAGAGTATAAACTGTGTACGGCTACCAAAAAAATAATTCATGTGTGGTTCTTCAAAGAAGATGCTTCACGCCGCAATTGTAGAAGAAGATATAGTAAGTGTGGTTCATCACTAAAGTCACAATTGCAAAAGAAGAGGCAACAAGTGTGGTTCTTCATCAAAGTTGAAACTACAAAAGAAGATATATCAGGTGTGGTTCATCGTCGAAGCCGCAACTGCAAAATAAAATAAAATATTTCATGCGTAATACTTCATCAAAGCCACAACTCTAAAAGAAGATGCTCCACACCGCAATTATAGAAGAAGATGTACTAAGTGTGGTTCATCGCTAAAGCCGCAATTGCAAAAGAAGAGGCACCAAGTGTGGTTCATCATCAAAGTTAAAACTACAAAAGAAGAGATATCAACTGTTGTTCGTCGTTGAAGCCGCAACTGCAAAAAAAAAAAAGATATTTCATGTGTGGTTCATTATCAAAGCCACAACTCTAAAAGAAGATGATCCACTTATGATTCGTCATTAAAGCCGCAATTGTAGAAGATGTACTAAGAGTGGTTTGTCGGTAAAGCCGCAATTGCAAAAGAAGAGGCACCAAGTGTGGTTTGTCATCAAACTACAAAAGTAGATGCATCATGTGTCGCCGCAAATGCAAAATAAAATGTACCAAGTTTAGTTTGTCGGCAAAGCTGCAGTTACAAAAGAAGATGCACGAAGTGTGGTTTATCCCCACCAAAGCCGTAATCGCTAAAATATTACACCAAGTATGATTCGTCGTCAAAATCGCAACTACAAATGAAGATGCATCAAGTGGTTCCTCGTCAATTATAGATCACCCCTCATTTTTTATGGTATGATATTTGAGTCTATTTTCAATCCATCGTAAACCTACAAAAAAAAAAAAGAAGGAAAAGTGATGTGTCTCACGGTGCCAATTGCACGAAGCTTCAAATTAGCATGGTGAAAATTGTGGCATATCCTCTCATGATCGTCATGATGAATGTGGTCATATTTACTTAAGAGATTTTTATTCTTTCTCCATGTAGATGATGAAAAAATTCTCAATTACTACGAAAATCAATATGCGGCTCTTCGGCGAAGATGCAGAGAAGTAAACTCAGGAATGTTGTCCAAAGTTAATTTGATGGCTAACTTTTAAAAATCAATAGTCAATCCATATGTGCATTGACTTTGATTTTTTGATATGTTTTATACTTAAGAGTCTATTTTCTATAGAATCAAGTCGCTCTCCATTCGAGCTCTCCTACGTAAAGATACAAACATTATGGTAAGACTCCACAAATCTGCAAAACAATAATGACAGAATTGAAGACCAACTTCAAAAAATTAATTCTTATCAATCCATGAAGAGTTTTACCTTGATTTTTGTATATGTTGTAGAATTTAATGTATAGTTTGTATAGAATCAAGTCGTTTGTCATTCACAATCTTCTACAGCAAGATAGAAACATTTTGGCGAGACTGCATAGAGCGGTAAAAAAGAAGAAGATAGATTTTATAGCAAACTTCAAAAATCAATTCCCATCAATTCAGAAGGGTTTTTATTTTATTTTTAGATGTGTCGTAGCCCTCTGAGTCTAGTTTCTGGAACATCAAACGGATCATGATTTCGACGTTTCTACAACAAGTTATGAATTTTCCACCACGGGCATGCTGTGCTGAAAAAAAGTGACGATAATTGAGTTTGGTATGCCTCAAGTTGACAATCAATCATTGTAAGAATATGTGTATTTATAGAAATCAAAAGTACATAAATTGTGTTCCTACAAATTATGGAAAACCCATATTTAAAACAAAATTATGGTAAATTTTCCTAGGAACCAAATTATGGTAAGTTTCTATAGGAATCAAGTTATGGAAAATTCCATTGGAATCAAGTTATGGAAAATTTTCATTGGAATCAAATATGGAAAGTTTTGAAAGACTCCATAAAAAAATAAAATTCAAGAATGCTTCAAGCCTTGTCTTTAAAGGTTCAACAAGTTGGACACCGTAACAAGCCTCGAAGCAGGAGGCATTTGTAGACAATGAAATTTTATTGATAAATCCATACTAAATTTGGATTAAATCTTAAATTCATGATACATTCACCAAGTCAAATTACTGGTTAATAAAGTTGGATTAATAATTATTTCAAAATTATATGATTTAAATCAAATCCAAATTACATTTGGGCTAGTCCATTAAGTTGACAAGACGAGCCCAACTCATGTTCTTCAAGCCCATCGACCAAAATTGCTTGGACGAAAATACCCCTAAGACCTTATCTCAAGTCTATATAAAGAGGTGTTCTTAAGACCAAAAGGAGGAGAAGAAAAGAAAAGGAAGAAGACACATAGAAATACATAGAGTATCCTTGCTCGTCAGTGGTGATCTGCAAGTCTTCCGCAAGTACAAAGAAGTCTTCGCTCCAAAAGTTGAGCGGCAAGTATTCCATCAAATCAAAAACATTCCTGAAGAGAAGAATTGTAACACCTCGCAACTAGAAAGAACTAGAAGGAAGTTTAAAATCTGGAAAATTTGGTAAAGGTGTTAAAATGAGTTTTTGGTCAACTTCTAACTCAGTATAAGTTAGGTGTGTTTCCAGATATGGTTGGAGAGCCCTTGGGATGATCTTACCAACGCCGCCGAGTTTGCGCAATTCCGAGTTCGTATGAGTAAGTTATGCCCTCTGGAAGTAGGGTTGTTGGATTAAGGAAAGTCCAATCCGGATTTAGAGGGGTATTTTAGTCTTTTCCTTGTCCTATTAATTTAATCCGTTTTTTGGAGTTTAATATGGGACAAATTAGATTTTAGTCAGTTTTAAAATTTAGAATTTCAGGCTAGGGCTAAGGAGAAAGGAGAAGAGGAAAGAAGAAGGAGAAAAAGGGCAAATACATCAAGATCGATCAAGAAAGTTGGTGTTTCGCCAAGGACTTACTTCTATTAGGTATGTGAGGCTCTCATAACGTTGGGATCGTTCTCCCACGTGCCAAGCATATTAATTTCAGTTTGGATTTGACCTACAAGAGTTTGAATATTGATGATCTTGATACCTTAAGTTGTCTAAGTGACCTACATGAAACATTGCGCCAATTTTAGGGGGCCACCGATTGATTAGGCCAAATTTTAATGCATTTTACAAGCGAAATAGGCAACTGGAAACACATATACCTCATGGCTTGCAAATCTAAATTTATCACACAACTCCCACAATGTTTTCAAGTAGTATCTAACATCATCGTCATTCTGTCGTGATGCGGTATGCAAACAACAGAGATGATAATGTACATATATAGTGCCTTGTAATATCTTGGATCACAATAAAAAAAAATCTATGCAACAAAAGCATAGATCGATCTTGCTGTTAACTCAGAAGATCAGAATGTTTTGGATAAGAAAAAAAATTGAGATGAACGAAACTTCTCTACATGGATAGATCAGCTACCTCTCTAGAAAAAAGAGACTGAAAATAGAGAAGTAACAGAGAAGAGAACTGGAATGGTGATCCAATAGAGGGTGTAGAAGTGGGTACTTAACTGCCAAATTGACACGCACCCTGATGACAAACGGAACAGATCTTTGAGGATTTGTCATATCTCGCAGTAATCATCGGAGGAGAAATGAAAGATATTGCATTCTCTGCCTGTTAAGACAAAGATCATATATTATCAACTGAAGTCTGAATACAACATTTGCAGTCAGTTTACGTGTTAATATATACACAACGACTAATGAATTTTAATTATTAATGGAAAAGAAATCTACATGGGATATAGTCACAACATATTTATTTTTAAAATATAGAATATCTCTCTCTTCAATTCTATAAAACGAACTAGAAAGCTTCTCTTAAAGCAAAAAATAGGATTTATTGTAGTTTCAACTATTTGATCCGAATGAGAGCCCTCACTTCCTTTCCTTACTATGACATGCCCCCAAAAAAGAAAAAAAAGTGCAACACATCTATTTGCAACAAATTTTAAAGTGATAGAAAATAAATTACAATCACAAAAAATTATGAAGAAACATAATTTTATTCATCAAGATTGCAAGTACAAATGTGTTCCTCCCTTGATTCTACTCTCATAAGATTTATCCATGATTTGAGGGCCATTAGTGGCGTATTTCTCGAACTAGGAAGATTTAGATTTGACCATTATATGAATATTCCATGAATTTTTATGGAATATCTGAGATGCCTTTTAAGGGAATTTAGTACCCTTTGTATAGGCATGGACTAGGGTTTAGGGTTGAGTAGCCTCCAAGAATTCTAATTGATACTGAACACACCTTCTAGAGTCCCAATTCGAATTGAACAGGTCTTATAGAGTCCTACAAAATTTTAATGTCTACAAATGCCCCCTGCTTCAAGTCTTGTCAGAGTGTAGACTCAATGAAACTCAAAGACAAGGCTTGAAGTACTCATTCTTCCACCTTTGTAGCTTCAAATTTTCAGATTTGATTTATGAGAGAAGAGATGAAGGGCAGATTTGGTCCCACTTTGCGTGTCAATTTGTTTGCAATAATTTGAAGTGACAGAAAATAAATTGCAATCACAACAAAATAAGAAGAAACATAACTTTAGATTGAAAGATTGCAGGTGGAATTTTGTTCCTCCCTTGATTCTACTCTTCTAAGATTTATCCATGATTCGAGGGCCATTAGTGGAGTATTTCTTGAACTAGAATGATTTAGATTTGACCTCTATAAGAATATTCCATCAAATTAAGGAATATTTGAGATGTCTTTTAAGGAAATTTAGTACCCTTTATATAGGCATGAACTAGGGTTTAGGGTTGAGTAGTCTCCAAGAATTCTAATTGAAACTGAACATACCTTCTAGAGTCCCAAATCGAATTGAATATGTCTTGTAGAATCCTACAAAATTTCAATATCTACAAATTCCCCCTGCTTCAAGGCTTGTTAGAGTGTAGACTCGATGAAACTCAAAGACAAGGTTTGAAGTACTCATTCTTCCACCTTTGGAGCTTCAGATTTTTAAATTTGATTTATGAGAGAAGAGATGAAGTGCAGATTTGGTCCCACTAGGCGTGCCAATTTGTTTGCAACAAATTTTAAAGTGATAGAAAATAAATGGCAATCACAATAAAATAAGAAGAAACATAACTTTATTGATAAATATTGCGGGTACAATTTTGTTCCTCCCTTGATTCTACTCTCCTAAGATTTATACATGATTCGAGGTCCGTTAATGGCGTATTTCTCAAACTAGGATGATTTAGGTTTGACCTTTATATGAATATTCCATCAATTTATGGAATATTCGAGATGCATTTTCAGAGAATTTAGTACCCTGTATATAGGCATGAACTTGGGTTTAGGGTTAAGTAGCCTCCAAGAATTCTAATTGAAACTGAACACACTTTCTAGAGTCCTAATTTGAATTGAACACGTCTTGTAGAGTCGCACAAAATTTCAATAACTACAAATGTTCCCTTCTTCAAGGCTTGTCAAAGTGTTGACTCGATGAAACCCAAAGACAATTCTTGAAGTACTCATTCTTCTACCTTTGAAGCTTCAGATTTTAAAATTTGATTTATGAGAGAAGAGATGAAGGGCAGATTTGGTCCCACTGGGCCTGCAAATTTGTTTGCAACAAATTTTAAAGTGACGAAAAAATAAATTACAATAACAAAAAAAATATATGAAGAAACAACTTTTATTCATCAATATTGGGAGTACAAATCTATTCCTCCCTTGATTCTCCTCTCATAAGATTTATCCATGATTCGAGTGCCGTTAGTGGCGTATTTCTCGAACTAGGATGATTTAGATTTGACCTCTATATGAATATTCTATGACTTTTTATGGAATATCCAAGATGCCTTTTAAGGGAATTTAGTACCCTTTATATAGGCATGAACTAGGATTTAGGGTTGAGTAGCCTTCGATAATTCTAATGGAAACTGAACACACCTTCTAGAGTCCCAATTTAAATTGAACACGTCTTGTAGAGTCCCACAAAATTTCAATGTTTATAATATCAAAGAGCGATGACACTAAAATTATCAGTGACCTCCTACATAACATATGTGATCCTTATGTGGACGATTTGGTAGTTTTTTCAAACGAAAGAACCGACAACATCAAAAATTTACGCAAGGTCTTATAAAAGGTAAGAAAATATCATATGAAGATGAACCCAAAAGACTGTGCATTTGGGATTGGGCAGAGGCCTTAAATCAATAGGGGAATAGCATAGTTATTATTGACCTGACCCCTATTCCATTACTTAAGCATATTCTTTCTTGAAGATACGAAACGAGCAACTAATAAATCAAGATAAGCGAGAAAACATAGTTTTTATTCTTTTCAATTTTATTTTTATCAATAAACAAATATTAGAAAATGACTTTTTAGTCTATCATACCCTACATACTCTAAATAGATGTCGAATTAACAACTTGGCATTTTTTCATTAACTCTTATAAAGCATTTAAGAAAAATATGGTCCTTAACTTCATAAGTACGTAACTAGAATTGTCAACTTTTGCATCGGCACGAGTTTAATGAAAACGCCAATTTTGCTCCAATACCTAACTCTTTAACTAGTCTCTTAACATAAATCCTATCCATGGACTACTAAGGTAATGGTTGTGATATTACTATTTGCAATAAATTTTAAAGTGGTAGAAAATAAATTACAATCACAATTTTTTTGTAGAAACATAATTTTATTCATCAAGATTGCGGGTACAATTCTATTTCTCCCTTGATTCTACTCTCCTAAGATTTATCCATTATTTGAGGGTCGTTAATGGCGTATTTCTCGAACTAGGATGATTTAGATTTGACCTCTAATGAATATTCCATAAATTAATGAATATTCAAGATGCCTTTTAAGGGAATTTCGTACCCTCTATATAGGCATAAACTTGGTTTTAGGGTTGAGTAGCCTCTAAGAATTCTAATTGAAACTGAACACACATTCCAGAGTCCCAATTTGAATTGAACAAGTCTTGTAGAGTCTCACAAAATTTCAGTATCTACTAATGCCTCCTGCTTCAAGGCTTGTCGGAGTGTAGACTTGATGAAACTCAAAGACGAGGTGAAGTATTCATTCTTCCACCTATGCAACTTCAAATTTTCAGATTTGATTTATGAGAGAAGAGATAAAGGGTAGATTTGGTCCCATTGGGCGTGCCAATTTGTTTGAAACAAATTTTAAAGTGGCAAAAAATAAATTGCAATTACAATAAAATAAGAAGAAATAAAACTTTATTGATAAAGATTCCAGGTACAATTCTGTTCCTCCGTTGATTCTCTTCTCATAAGATTTATCCATGATTCGAGGGTCGTTAGTGGCGTATTTCTTGAACTAGGATGATTTAGATTTGATCTTTGAATGAATATTTAATGAATTTTCAGAATATTTGAGTTATTCTAGATCTTGAACTTCAACACCCTTTCTAGGTGCATGACTCGCTTCTCCATCTAAAAGTCCTTCCATCCTATCAATCAACTTATTGATTCGATACTCTTGGTGTTGTAAATGCTTTGTCAACCAACTTCGTCAGATTTGCAAGTTGTTCCTCAGGAGAAGAAGCATCAGTCACCATTATTTGCATGATCATTGGAGATGTAGGAGAGTACATGGATTTTCGCATAAGTTGATCTTCAGCGGGCTCACATTACGTGATGTATATGGACAAGATTCATTTGTTGAATCATAGTTCTCCGTTGCAGTAAAGTTCTTGAAACCAGATTGCTCAAGTAGAACCAATGTCTTCTTGATATTTTCAGCAACACTGCTTCCTCCTTCTAAAGCATTTGTGGAGGAACTTGATCCTTTTGGAGTCGAAGACCCAAAAACTGGAGTTGATGCGGACGACACTTGAAGTGTTTGTTGTCCTAGCATAGCAGCCTTGCTCCTCATAACAACTCCAAAACTTCCAAAGGTAACACCAAGAATTCCTTCAACTTAAGTAGAGAATTTGGAGCTAGTAGCCTTAGAGGCAGTTGATTGAGAGTTAACCTTCTTGGAAGTCATCTCGATATATTAAGTGTTTGAAAAGTTGAGATGAGAGGTAGAGATTGTCCCACTGGACGTGCCAAATATTCGAGATGCCTTTTAAGGTAATTTAGTACCCTTTATATAGGCATAAACTTGGATCTAGTGTTGAGTAGCCTCTAAGAATTCTAATTGAAATTGAACACATCATGTAGAGTCCCAACTAGAGTTGAACACATCTTGTAGAGTCCCACAAAATTTCAGTGTCTACAATTACGCTATAATTTATTTATATTTTTTCTAAAAGAAATTTTAGGATCCATTTGAATATGATTCAAATTACGATTTTAAATTAGTTATTAAAAATTAGGTTGATTTGAAGTTAAGTTTTGTTTAAACATGTAATTTAAATTTAATTTTTTAAGTTGTCTTTTTTTATTTTATAAACATGAAAAATCTTATATATAATTTGTGAAAACTATCAAGATTTTTCTCAACTCTTATACAATTTTATCAAACTAACAAATCATAATTCATAAAGAAAGTATTCAAATAGAATTTTATTTTATAAGTCACATCACCAACAATACTTACTTACGAGTGGCTACTTTATTCTTTGACAACTGGATACTTGTTTATTTTAAGCATACAATCAAAAAGGCCAATAATGAAATTCAAAGTTTTCATAATTATTTTTTTTAGCTAGAAACAAAAAGAGAAGAAAAAAAACTTAAAAAATATCCAAGATCAGCAATCAAGAGAATTATGAAAATGATATTAATTTTTCATATTGACTTTTTACTTTTTAATACATAATCATCAACATCTGCTATATAATTGAAGAACAAATTTTTTTCCTAAATAAAATTTCATAATTTCTCAAAATTTTGCCTTAAATGATACTTCATAGCCTTTGGAAGGAAATAATTCTAAACATTGGTCACAAAAACTCCTGATTTTCTTTGAACAACTACAAATTGATCATGTTTTATTTAATGAACCTCCCGTGGATGGTTCTAACACCACCATTAGTTTTAGCAATGTTGTAGTTGTTTATGATGCCGCTAAGGAAAAGTTTGAAAAGGATAATAGAACTATAAGAGGACATTTGCTACCATATGACTAATCTTTTATTTGATTTACTCCCTCCGTCCCATTTTATGTGAGGTAGTTTGACTCGGCACGGAGTTTAAGAAGTAAGGAAGACTTTTAAAACATGTGGTCCAAAATGAATGATAGAAACTTGTGTGGCTGTAAATCATTTCGTTAAGAGTAAAATAGACATTTTATAGTTAAATTGTTACTTAATATAAAAATGTGTCATTCTTTTTGGGACTGACTAAAAAGGAAAGTAAGTCACATAAATTGGGACACCGGGAGTATTTGTTACTTACCAAACTATCCAAAGAACACAACATTAATTTTTCATCTCTTAGAAGAAAATAGTCATGAGTTTATTAATGCATTGTAACGGCTGACATAGGAAATTAATAAATTAAAGTTTTGTTTGGGTGGGTGGGGGAAGCGGGATAATATATATATATATATATATATATATATAAAAGGACTATGATATAGTTTGGCTAATGAATGTTTGCAATAAAATACATGGGCTATTCAAACATATTAGTTCAGAAGTTGGTAATATTGATATCTACGAATACATTTTGTAATTAAATCCCATTTGCATAAATCTTTAATATTTAGCAACGAGATTTGGAACGTACAAGAAAAACATATGCATCATCTATTTCATTTACGTGGACATTATTTCTTTATTAGCATTTCTATCACACCCCAAAGTACATCCTAGATGTGACATGACAAATAGGATCCCGAGATACCCTAAACAAGTCACTTGACATAATGAAATACAATAAATGAGAAATATAAGCAATATAAGTCTCAAATCATAAGATAACATAGAAGATACCAATAGAGTACATAAGAGAATTCTTGGAACACTGTCTATGCCTGACAATACCTCTACCAAATCATAATGTGAATAGGACCAACCCCTAAGTCACAAAAACTATCAAAAAAGTAAATAGACTAGAAATTATAAACCTAATGACGGCCTTGCCCACGAACTATGAGGACTTACCTATCAATAGTAGTAGTAGTTGATCAATCCACCGAAGTGCATCCGGGTGGAGGAGCGTCCGATCCTATATTATGAGACAATATAGGCATCAATATACATTACTACGAAGAATGTACTAAGTATGGGTAAATATGCATAAACATAAATATAAAATCATAATGACTTAGAAATGTGAATATGCAATACCAAGTAAAGACATAGTGAAGTTTGAAAGCCAAACTGTAAAGCGTATGCAAGATCAATGCTTCTTAAAATTCATAAAGAAAGATTTCATAAAACCTTTGAAGGAAAAAAAGTTTATTTGTGGGATAATTACCATTAACCGAAAAAAATAACATATGACCTATAAAATGGAATTTGGTGTAACTATCACACCGAAAAGAGAGAGTGTACTTGCCAAGGTAGAACTCCATATCATTCATAATTACTAAGGTGGATCCACTATCTAGGTCATTTAAGATAATCCTATGGGGGAACGTAGCTTGGGACAAGGAGATTGCTTCTAGAGAACTAGCCTCTACTAATGGGAGAGAATCAATCTCTAAGTCCTATTGGTACTAAGTAAAATCTCAACGGCAATAGGTGAAGTCATAATCATATCATAGTCTACTTGGAAAGAGAACAATTAAGACTAACAATCCAAGCATAAGTTTGCATTAGAATAGCTTCTTTCAAAACCATGCTTTTAACTTCATTCATTTAAACACTTCCATTTTAAGCATCTAAACCATGATTTATTTCATATGTGAGAAAACATTTCACAAATCATTGACACTTTATCTTAAAAGCATCATTTATTCATAAAACATTACTTTAATAAAATGTGCATAGATTCATAATCATAATTCATAAGTTCATAATCATATTTCTTATTCATAAAATAGACATAGGCATGAGTTCATGTGAAGTATATGAAAAACCATGTATGAGTTGAAACATGCATAATCAGATTGAATATAAGGAACTGAATCACAAAAGCATGGAGAATAGCATAAAATCCTAGATTTTTTTTTGGGTGAAATCAATATGAGAATTGAAGTTATTCTTGGAACACAATGGATACATTGGTAAATTATTACATACCTTGGGAAATTAAATCTCGGAAAGTGGAGAAGAAACCTTGAACTTGAAGAATCCTAAAAATCTCCCTTGAAGCTCCTTGGAGAGAATTTGGAGAAGAAACCCTTGAGAGAATTTGTGAGTTTGAGTGAATGGGAGGGAATAAGTATTGCTTGAAGGGTAAAAATAGTTATAGGGACAAAATGACAAACTTTAGGGGTTAATTGGGTAGGAAAAGACCAAAACAACCTTAATTAAAATCTACCATAACACCATATGGATGACACCTACAGACTATAGAACTTTCTACGGACCATCCTGGTGGTCCGTAGGTCGAGTTACTAGGGTCTAATTTTAGGTCAATTCTTATGACTCATCCCCTTCGGTGCATAGAACTTTCTACGAGCCATAGGCTTTTCATGTAAGAACCTATTTTCCAAAAATTTCCACCCAGTCTGGACCATCTTCTATGGACACCTTCTTATAGGTTGAGGACCTTCTATGGACCGTCCTGGTGGTCCGTAGGAAAAGTTAAGAAACCCAAAATTCCACCAACTCTCGAGACCACTCCTACAACTTCCCTTTACGGACCGTAGAACCTAGTAAGTCTGTAGGTAGGCCTCGTGGAACCTGCACCAATAGCCTAAAAGAAACTTTTCATTTCCAATCTATTCTTTCTATATCCAGAAGTTTTACAATATCTCCTGCTTGGGGAAATTCATCTCGAATGGAACTCAAGCTAGCATGTATAGATTAGGGAGAGAAACTAACAAACCAACATAAAAATGCACAAAAACAAGGAGTAATCGATCCCATGCTAAAACATAAACTTAAAACAACTTTTCATGAATATGTATTCATATGAAAATGCGAGAATGACTAAAATGCATGAATATGAAAGAATGAACCATGAGGAACTTCATATCTCAAGCTAGAATAAGGGAGAAGGGGAACATATGAGGATACTTGGACATCATATCTGCTTCGATCTCCCTAGTAGAACCCTCAACTAATTGATTCCTCCATAGAACTTTCACAGAAGCAACTTCCTTATTCCTTAACTTCTGAACTTTTCGGTCAAAGATTTCAACCGATACCTCTTCATAAGAAAGACTTTCCTTAACACCCAAATATTCTAATAGCACTATAGACGTTGGGTCTCCAACACACTTTTTCAACAATGAGACATGGAATACATGAAGTATCGATGCCAAATCGGTGTGTAACTCTAATTCATAAGCCCCTTTGCCAATACGCCTTGATCGTATATAGGCCCATATATTGGGGACTATGTTTCCCTTTCTTTCTAAATCTCATAACACCCTTCATAGGTGAGATTTTCAAGTAAACCCAATCATCAACAACAAATTCAAGCTTTAGTTTTCTAACATCAGTATAAGACTTTTGTCAACTTTGAGTTGTTCTTATCATTTCATGTATAAGTCAAACCTTCTCTATAGCCACATGCACTAAATCGAGCCTTATCAAAGCAACCTCACCAACTTCAACCAAGTGATAGGAGACTTACATCTCCAACAATAGAGAGCCTCAAATGGATCCATTTGGATTCTTGAGTGATAACAAATATTATAAGCAAATTCAATCATAGGCATATGATCATCCCAATTATGCTTATAGTCAATCACACAAGTTCTCAACACTTCCAAAGTATGAATAGTACACTCAACTTTTCCATCGGTCTAAGGATGAAAATGCGTTCTAAGCTTCACTTGAGTACTAATACCCTTTAGAAAAGACCTCGAAAATTGAGACATAAATTGAGTATCATGATCAAAGATAATGGATAAAGGCACCACATGCAACCTTACCATTTTCTGAATATAAAGCTTGGCATAGTCCTCGGCTAAAAATGAAGTCTGCACCGAAGAAAATGAGCTGACTTTGTCATTCGATCCATAATAACCCAAATCGAGTCAAACTGATGATGAGTACAAGGAAATCCCTTAATGAAGTCCATATTCAAATATTCCCACTTCCAAGTAGGAATGCTAATGTCTTGAGCCAAACCACCTGATGCTCAAATTTCACTTGTTGACAATTAGGACAC
This sequence comes from Solanum commersonii, assembly GCA_029007595.1. Taxonomy (NCBI): domain Eukaryota; kingdom Viridiplantae; phylum Streptophyta; class Magnoliopsida; order Solanales; family Solanaceae; genus Solanum; species Solanum commersonii. The sequence goes on along the minus strand of JAJTWQ010000055.1, from coordinate 2,631,678 downwards.
TTAGCTACAAATTCTGCAATATCCTTTTTCATTTCGTTCCAGCAATAAACTTCTCGCAAATTACAGTACATCTTGGTGGCTCCCAGGTAAATAGAGTATTGGGAACTATGAGCTTCCACCAAAATATGATTTCTCAACGCATAAGTATTTGGAATACATAATCGCCCATGTTAATGAAGAACACAATCTCCCACATAGGTGAAAAATTCATTGGCCTATTCAGAAACTACTTTTTTAATTAAACCATAACCAAATCAAGATCTTTCTAAGCCTTCACACCTAAAACAAGAGATGATTTCAAACCATTTTAAACTATGACACCACCCTAATTGGAATCGACCAAGCGTTCACCCCAATTGGGCCAATCTATGAACATCACGAACTAGCTCTTTCTTACCACTTTCAACATAAGCAACACTACCCATCAATAGTCTACTAAGAGCATCTACAACCACATTTGCTTTACTCGGATGATAAAGGAAACTCATATCATAATTTTTCAATAACTCAAGTGATCTCTTTTGCCAAAGGTTCAAGTCCTTTTAAGTGACCACATATTTCAAGCTCTTATAGTCGGTGAACCTATCCACATGAACACCGTAAAGGTAATGTCTCCTAATCTTTAAGGCAAAACCCACCACTGCTAACTTGAGATCATGAGTCGGATAATTCTTATCATGCAACATCAATTGCCTTAAAGCATAAGCAATCAATTTCTCATGTTGCATCAAAACACAACCAAGACCAATACATTAAGCATCACAATAAATCATCAAACCATATGATCCTTTCGGTAATGTAAAAATAGGGGCTGAAATGAATCTATCCTTCAACTCTTGGAAACTCTTCTCACAAGCTTATGACCATAGAAATTTCACCCTCTTTTGAGTCAACGTCATAAAAAGTGAAGCAATAGAGGAAAATCCTTCCATAAACCTTCTATAGTAACCGGTCAAACCCAAGAAACTCCATACATCTAAATTGGACAAAAGTCTAGGCCAATTTTTAACTGCCTGAGTCTTCTTAGGATCAACTTGAATATTGACAAGGAAAGCAATGAACCTTAGCCAAAACTCACACTGGCTAAACTTAGTAAATAATTGATGATCCTTGAGAATATGCAACAAAATCCTTAAATACTCAACACGTTCATCCTCACTTTAAGAGTAAATCAAAATATCAGGAATAAACACAATCATGAACATGTCAAGATATTGTCTAAACATTATATCCATTAGGTCCATGAACACAATGGGGCATTAGTAAAAACAAACTACATCATCAAGAACTCATAGTGGTCGTACCATGTTTGAAAAAACATTTTGGAATATCAGTTTCCCTTACTATTAATTGATGATAACTCGACCGAAGGTCAATCGTTGAAAATAAACTCACACCTTGGAGTTGATCAAACAAGTCATCAATCCTTGGAATAAGATACTTATTCTTTATGGTAACCGTATTTAATATTTTGATAGTTTGTGCACGTAAAGAACAAACCATCCTTATTTTGAACAATCCATGGTGAGATACTCGTTCTAATAAAACCCTTAGCCAACAAGTCCTTCAATGATCTTTTAATTCCTTAAGTTATACTAGAGCCATATGGTAAGGAGGTTATATAGATAGGTTACATCTCTGGGAGTATGTTAATATTGAACTCAATTTCCCTTTTGGGAGAATACCCAAAAGATCATTGAGAAACACTTCTGAAAACTCATTTATAATTGGAATTGACTCGATAGTAGGAGTTTTAAAATCCGCACCCCTAACCCGAACACGATGATAGATGCAACCCTTAGAAATCATATTCCTAGCCTTTATGCAAGATATGAATTGACCCTTAGGTGTTGAATTTCTGTGTTTCCACTTTAAGATAGGTTCGTTCAAAACTTGCAATGTAACCAATTGGTTTCTTCAATCTATGGACACATAACAAGAGTGAAGACAATTTGTCCCAAGATTGATATCAAAGTCTAACATATCAATCTCTACCGAAGGTTCTAAAAGAATATCTAGATATACATCAAATATCATAACCACATTAGGAGTCACAAAAGACAATGTAGCACCAGGATCAAACGAAGCATATACATCAAGATGAAAGACTTTCAATATATTGGTTTCAACATTCAGAGAACCTTCGTGATCAGGCCGAGTCTGAAGTGCATAAAATCTGTTCTGACGAGGAGCACTCGAACAAGAACCACTAGGTTGAGCTTGCCTACCCTCCCTAACTTTAGTAGTGAGCAAAGGATACTATCTTACCTTGCTGCCACTCTTCCCACAACCATAGAAAATATTTGTACCAGCAAAGCATTTTCCCAATTAACTCTTGCCACACTTATGGCAAGCGGGAAGAGAAGATCTTGTACAACCACTCTTGAGGATTAGGGTTAGACACCCTATCTTTGTTTTAATTTGGACCTGGAACATTATAATAACCTTGAGAAGATAAATTTTGCTAAAATTGAGGATGATCATGTCCACCGAACTTAGAATGAGAAAAGTCACCATCACCGGTCCTTTCCCTCTTTGACTCTCTTTCCTTGTCCTTTAGCTTTTCATCTTCGATTTATTTGGAATGTGTCATCAAATGTGAATATCCATCTCCTTGATTAGCATGGAAGTTGAAGATTCTTTGACCACCATTTCAGACACACCTGATACAAACTTACTCATCCTTGCCCCAAAGTCGACAACCATAGTAGGAGCATACTTAGAAAATTGTACTCCTTGACATTGATATTCCTTTTACAAAGATTAATGAACTCAAACACTTTGACCTGCCTCATCTCAAGAGAAAAGAAACAATCAAGAAAATCACTTTAAAAATTTTTCCAATCAAGAGTACCCGCGTCACTTTTCCTCTCTTGAGAAACACTCTTAAGCTGATAAGTGGTCAATTCTGCCTTCCCCCCATTCTAACTCCCATAATCTCCATGATCTTGAAGATTTTCTCGATGAACTCTTGGGGATATTATTCAAATTTTTACCCATGAAACTCTAGGGATTCATCCTAGTGAAATACGTCGCCTTGTTGTAATCATACCAACAATTGGGTTCACGAAAGCAACTACCTCTCTATTACCATGGGTGGTCATACCTTGAGCCAACACTTGAAAATAAGCTCAAAACTCAGCATGTGACACTTGCTCGGCCAAAAGATCGACCAACACTTGAGGAACCTAAGGCTCCATATTGTCACCCACATTTTTCTTGTGTTAACTCTTCGAGGAGACATATCTTGGAAAGCATCAGACTAGAGTTAGGAGAAATACCTTTATAAAGATGAACTTTATTGCATGATTTTAGAGAATGGGGAAATATGCATAAAAATAACTATAATATCATAATGAGTTAGAAATGTGAAAATGCAAGACCTTGTAAAGACATAGTGAAGTTCAAAAGTCAACTCATAAAGCGTATACAAGGTCAATGCATCTTAAAAATCATAAAGAAAACTTTCAAAGAACCTTTGAAGGAAACATAGTTTATTTGAGGGATAATTACCGTTAACAGACAATAAGACCATGTGAGATATAACATGAAATCTGGAGTAACCCACACACAGAAAAGAGGGAGCCTACTTTCCAAGGTAGAACTCCATATCTTTTATAATTCCTAAGGTGGATCCACTAGCTAGGTCAATTAAGACAATCCTATGGAGGCATGTATTTGGGACAAAAAGATTGCTTCTAGAGACCTAACTTCTACTAATGGGATAGCCTCCATCTCAAAGTCCTCTCGGTGCTAACTAAAATCCCAATGGAATATTAAAAGTATTAATCATATCATAGTCAAAATACTTGTAAAGGAAACAATTCTGACTACCAATCCAATCATAAGTTCACATTAGAATAGCTTCTTTCAAAACCATGATTTCATAACTTCATTCATTTGGAAACTTCCTTTACAAGCTTATGAACTACGATTTATTCTTATGGGAGAAAAAAATTCACAAATCATTGACACTTTCTCTTAAAAGCATCGTTTAGTCATAAATCATTACTTTCATAAAACATGCATATATTCATAATCATAATCATAATCATAATTTATGTTCATAAAATAGAAATTGGCATGGGTTAATGTGAAGTAAATGACAAACCATGTAATTGAGTTAAATCATGCATAATAAGATTGAATATAAGTAATTGGATCACAATAAATTGAACTCATGGAGAATAACATAAAATTGTAGATTTTCGGATGACATAAATTTGAGTGTTGAAGTTATTTTTGGAATCCAATGGATAAAAGGCATCCATTGATCAATTTTCCACACACCTTCAGTAATCAAAGACCTAAAAATGGAGAAGAAACCTTGAACTTGAAGAACCCTAGAAATCTCCCTTTAAGCTCATTGGAGAGAATTTGGAGAAGAGAGCCCTTGAGAGAATTTGTGAGTTTGATTGAATAGAAATTGTTTGAAGAGTAAAAAAAAAGTTATAGGGCCAAAATGATATAGTTTATGAGTTTATTGGGTATAAAAATATCAAAACACCCTTAATAAAAACTTGTTGGAATACCCATACGGATCACACCTACGGACTATGAATCTTTCTACGAACTATCCTAGTGGTCCATAGGTTGAGTTATTTTGGTCAATTCCTACAACTCACCTCCTACGGTAAAGGCAAGGCACTAACAAGAATACCCGACACTATAACAACAGAATAATACCCAAGTCTAACTTTCCCTTTCAATTTCAACCAAGAGAAGACAAACCAAATCAAGCAATAGGAAGAATGGATAGCAAGTATATCAACCAAACTAAAGCAATAAGACAAAAATAAACCAATCACAAAAGACACAGAGATTTATGTGGAAAACCCTTCAATGTAAAGAGTAAAACACCACAAGGACCAAAAGCTCCACTATACACACCAAGAGTTACAAAATTGTTCTCCAAAATTGGCCACAAAACAAGCGCCAAACAACGAACACAACAAAACAAGATTGCACAAAAACTAGAGAATTAAAGGAGAAAAACTTGCAGGTTTGTGGCTATTTTAGACAATGGGTTGAAGATAATGTTTGAAATCACATTGTGAATGAGACACATGCCAGAAGTCTGTGGGACAAGCTCAAGACGCTTTATGCTTCGAAGACTGACAACAATAAGTTGTTTCTATTAAAAAAGTTGATAAATATCAGGTCTAAAATGGGCACTCCTATTTCTGATCATATTAATAATTTTTAGGGTGTTCTTGACCAGCTATCTGGAATGAATGTAAAATTCGATGAAAAAATACAGGGACTATGGTTTCTTAATACTCTACCAGACTCTTTTGAAACTCTTCGAGTTTTTTTTGACTAATTTTGCTCCCAGTGATGTTGTGACCATGTAATATGCTAAGTGTGGTGTCTTGAATAAAGAGATGAGAAGAAGATCTCAAGGCTCAACTTCTTCTACTTCAAACTCCAATGTTTAGGTTACTGAAGATAGGGGGAGAAACAAGTTCAAAGGTCAGAGTGACAAAGATAAAAGTAGAGGTAAGTCAAAGTCTAAATACAATAATGTTACATGTGACTATTGCCACAGGAATGGGCATATCAAGAAATATTGTTTTAAGTACAAGAAAGATATGAGACAACAAAAGAAAGAAGGTGACAATCAAAATCATGTTGTTGTTGTTGCTAATGATGATCTTCTTATTTCTTGTGATGAAAATGTCGTCAATCTTGTTTGCGATGAGTCTAGCTAGTTTGTGGATTCTGGTGCTACTTCTCATATCACGCCAGGAAGGAATTATTTTCTTCTTATACTCCAGGTAATGTTGGGATGTTGGAAATGCATAATAATCATGAGGTTGCAGTTCTTGGTATTGAGACAGTTTGTTTGGAAAGTAACAATGCTCCCAACTAGTTCTCAATAATGTCAAACATACTCCAGATGTTCGCTTGAATTTGATTTCTGTGGGATACCTTGATGATGAGGGTTATGTTAATACCCTTGGTGCTGGCCAGTGGAAGTTTACTAGAGGTTCGATGATTGTAGCCCATGGTAACAAGTTGTCTAACTTGTATGTTTTTCAAGACTCCATTTTTAGAGGTTCGGTGAATATGGTGGAGAATGATACTTCATCATTGTTATGGCATAGAAGACTTAGTAATATGAGCGAGAAGGGGATGAACAATTTGACTAAGAAGAATTTGCATTCTGGAGTGAAACAAGCAAAATTGAACAAGTGTTTTCATTGCTTAGCACGTAAACAGAAGAGAGTTTCTTTTCATAGTCATCAACCTTCAAGAAAGCTTGATTTGCTGGAGTTGGTACATTCTGATTGTGGCCCTTTTAAGGTAAGGTCTCATGGTGGTGCACTTTATTTTGTGACTTTTATTGATGATTATTCTCACAAACTCTAGGTATTCTCTTTGAAGTCCAAGGATCAAGTACTCGATGTGTTCAAGAGTGTTCAGGCCTTGGTTGAGAGACAGACAGGGAAGAAATTGAAATGCATCCATTTTGATAATGGTGGTGAGTATATTGGTTCTTTTGATAGATATTACAGAGAGCAAGGTATTCGACATCAAAAAAATCCTCCAAAGACTCTTCAGCTAAATGGTTTAGCGGAGAGGATGAAGAAAACTCTTGTTGAGAGGGTTAGATGTATGCTTTCAGATGCTAGGCTGCCAGATTTCTTTTGGCCAGAAGCACTTAATACTGCTGCCTATATTATCAATTTATCTCCAACTGTTGCTTTGAATGGTAAAGTTCCTGACAGAGTATGGTTTGGTAAGAATGTTTCTTATGATCATCTTAAAGTTTTTGGGTGTAAAGCCTTTGTGCATCTTCCTAAGGATGAAAGGTCAAAGTTAGATGCTAAAACTAGGCAATGTATCTTTGTTGGTTATGGTGAAGATGAATTTGGCATCGTTTCTTTGATACAGTTGAGAAGAAACTTGTTAGAAGCCGTGATGTTGTGGTCTTTGAAGATAAAACAATTGAAGATCTTGAAAAAGTTGATTCTTAGAATAATGACAGCCTCGTTGATGTTGATCAGTTCCTTTGACTATTCTACCAGGTGAAAATCAAGTTGATATTGAAGATGGTGATCAAATTAAGAATGACCAGTATTCCGCTGATGCTCCAGTGCAAGATGATGTGGTTAGTCAGCAACCAACTATTATTGATGCTTCATAGAGTTCTCTCAGAAGATCTACTAGAGAGAAAATACCTTCATCTCGTTATTCTTCCAATGAGTATGTACTCTTGACTGATGAGGGAGAACTAGAGAGTCTTGATGAGGCAATGAAAAGTGAAGAAAAAGAAAAGTGGTTTGATGTTATAGAGGATGAAATGAAATCTCTACATGATAATCATACCTTCGATTTTGTTATGTTACCTAAAGATCGAAAAACTTTAAAAACAAGTGGGTTTTTAGGGTGAAAATAAAGATGGTACCCCAGTTCCACAGTACAAGGCTAGATTAGTTGTGAAGGGTTTTAGCCAGGAAAAGGGAGTTGATTTTGATGAGATATTCTCTCCAGTTGTGAAGATGTCAGCCATTCGTGTTGTTCTAGGCTTGGTTGCACGTTTGGACTTGGAAGTTGAACAGATGGATGTTAAAACTGTTTTTCTCCATGGTGACTTGGATGAAGAAATTTATATGGAGTAGCCGGAAGGCTTTGAAGTCAAGGGAAAAGAGAATTATGTATCCAAATTGAAGAATAATTTGTATGGTTTAAAACAAGCTCCGAGGCAATGATACAGGAAGTTTGACTCTTTTATGAGTTAGTAGGGCTTCAAGAAGACTTCTTCAGACCATTGTTTATTTGTGCAAAAAATATCTGATGGTGACTTTATTATCGTTTTACTTTATGTTGATGACATGCTTGTTGTTGGACATAATGCTTGCAGGATTAAAGAATTGAAGCAATAGTTGAATAAGTATTTTGCTATGAAAGACTTGGGACCAGCAAGATAGATTCTTTGCATGCAGATTGTCTGTGCTAGAGATGCCAAGAAGTTGTGGTTGTCACAAGAGAAGTATATTCAGAAAGTACTTCGTAGATTCAACATGGACAAAGCTAAGGTTGTCAATACACCTTTAGCTATGCACTTCAAATTGAGTCTTAGACATTGTCCTTCCAGTGATGGTGAGAAGGAAGATATGAAAAAAGTTCCTTATGCTTCAGTTGTTGGTAGTTTGATGTATGCAATGGTGTGTACAATACCATATATTGCTCATGCTGTTAGTATTGTTAGCCATTTTCTTTCTAATCCGGGAAGAGAGCATTGTAATGCTGTAAAGAGGATTATGAGATATCTTTGTGGCACTTCTAGTTTGAGTTTGTGTTTTGTTACAGGGAAGCCTATTCTTTGTGATTACACTAGATCAAACATGGCTGGTGATGTTGATACTTGTAAGGCTACTTCAGGCTACTTGATTACTTTTGCAGGAGGAGCTGTGTCTTGACAATCTAGGTTGCAAAAATGTGTTGCTTTATTTACTACAGAGGCTGAGCTTATTGCTGCTGTTAAAGCTTGCAAAGAGTTGATCTGGATGAAGAGATTTTTGGGAAACTTGGTTGTGCTCAAGAGAGGTATGTGCTTTACTGCGACAGTCAAAGTGCTATTCATCTTGGCAAGAATTCTACATTTCATGGTCGGTCTAAACACATTGATGTAAGGTATCATTGGATTCGAGATGTGTTGGATTCTAAGTTGCTTGAACTTGAAAAGATCCATACCAATGATAATGGTTCCGACATGATGACTAATACTTTGCCAAGAGGGAAGTTTGGGGATTGTTGCATGATCGTCGGGATGGCGGTCTCCTTCACATAGTTATGAGGGGGAGAGTTGTTGGGTTTAGAATTTTTTTTCCCTTCCTATGTGGATAAATAAATGTCTTATTAGGACCGCCCCACTTTAGCCCATAACCCCAATTTATGTGGCATATATAAGGCTTATTTGGTCTTATTTTCAGAAACACAAGAGAGATCCGTTTTAGAGATTGAGAGAAAGAGAGAAAAATCATGTTTTTGCTTCAGAAAATTTTCTGCTCAGGCAGTCTGCTTCAAATAGAGTTTTCCGGTACATTAACCGTTGGATCGTGCTCAACAATTTACTGGGAGTTGTCAGCATCTGGTTCTTGTAATTCAACGGTGGAGATGAGATTTGGAGGTCTGTAGCTTCTAACTTTGGGGCGTGAACAGTAGCTTATTTTTGGATGAAATCTCTCCTTTAATTCTCTAGTTTTGGTGCAATCTTGTTTTGTTGTTACTCGTTGTTTGGCGCTTGTTTTGTGGCCAATTTTGGAGAACAATTTTGTAAATTTTGGTGTTTATTGTGGAACTTTTGGTCCTTGTGGTTTTTTACTCTTCACATTGAAGGGTTTTCCACGTAAATCTCCGTGTCTTGTGTGATTGGTTTATTTTTGTCTTATTGCTTTAGTTTGGTTGATTTACTTGTTGTACATTCTTCGTATTGATTGATTTGGTTTGTCTTCGCTTGGTTCAAATTGAAAGGGAAAGTTAGATTTGTGTATTATTCCGCTGTTATCTTGTCGGACATTCTTGTTAGTGCCTTGCCTTTCCCAACTGTTCGTAGAAATATCTACATCATTTTAATGAATTATATATAAAGTTTGAGTCCTAAATTTTTCATTTGGCACTTGTAGGAATACTTGTGGACTTAAATAATCTCAAAATAAAAAAAATAAAACCAAATGCCTCCAACCTGATTGACACTACTGTAGTACTAACAAAACATCGTTTCTTGTGACAAAATAAAGAAATATGAATTTAATACTAAATTTGGAATAAATTTGAGTAATGAACAATTAAAATAGTATTAGAACAATAGAACTTCTCTTCTATGTTCTTGTTACATTACTCTCAAACAAAACTACTTCAACGTTGATTTTTGAATAAACAATTGCATTTTATAGCATATTAATGCCTAATCAAACATACAAAAACTTTAATCTAGATCCTTGAAACTTTTCTTCAATGATATGATTGAGTTTGTCTTTCATCTCTATAGTAAAATAATTATTCCAATCTCCAATTTCTCCTCTACGAAAGAAAATTGTATACGCCTTTCCAGTTGAAAACTTTCCATTTGTATTCACCTCCAAATTGCTCATATTCTCAAAGCTACACATTTTCAATATCTCATCCACCACTCCAGAATTTTCTTCCTCTATAGAAAATGGACATTCCAAGAATTCAGCCAAGTGTTTAAGCTGAATTTTTGGATTCTTTTTAACTTCTACATACATTAAGAAAAGTATGTTGGGCTTTTCTATGCTTTGTTTCCAATAATCCAATACATGATCCCAAAACGGACCATAAAGGCTCACCCCCTTACAAAAAAGATCAAACATTTCTTCAATGGAATTTTCATCTTTGTGATGAAATTTAAAATTGTTTGCAAAATGCCACATAGTGTCCCTAGGATTCCTACATAAGTAAACAAGTTTGGTTTTGAATCTTGGACTGAATTTGGTAATGAAGCAAAGGGCACATGAGTTGCCAAGAGTCTAGGTGAAGTGAAGGTTGAAAAATCAAGGACCGACCATACATATAGAGTGTATTCTCCAAGAATGGAACAAGAACATGAGGGTTCTTGACAAGTAAAGGGTTATTAGGTTCAAAAATAGGTTGTTTCACTCTATTCACTAAAGCAAATAAAAGTCATTTTAACCAAGTAGTTCCTGATTTTGGAGTTGTAACAAGAATAATATCACTATCTTTAGCTTGAAATTGTTGTTGAAATGCAATCACACCTTGAAGAAATTTTTGAGGTATCCAAAACCCTTGATATTTGTAGACATATGATCCAACCCATACTTTTTCTATTGGTAGGATAGAGAGTAATTTCTTACACTCTTCACCTAGGTTATCCTCTTGTAAATATTTGGAGGAGAAGTTGTCATGATTTTGTGGATTGAGTGTTTTCCTCAAGTTTGGGGCTTTTATAAGAGATACCCATCAATAATACACTACCTATCCACGTGAATGTTTAGTCATACACTTCATGTGAGCTCACCACTTCACATTTTTCATGTCTTTCTATTTGTAATAATTACTTTGATTTTTCTATAGAGTACTATTAATGTGAGTGTGTCAGAATAGTTAGCGAGACTATCAAAATTCATATTACTTTCAATATGATTTTTTTGTTGTTTATTATATCATTGTCCTTTAATTTATAACAATGAAAATCTAATTTAAACAATATAAAATAATCCAATTGAATTATATACTTCCTCAATTACTTTTAGTTACCCTTGATAAACTTTGCACGCTTTTTAAAAATATTTAAATTGGTAAGGACAAATTTTTAAAAAATGTCTTTCTCTTGTATGCTAAAATAAACAAATAAAAGTAAAAAATTATTATATGATGAACAAATAAAAGTGAACGAAATGAGTACATAATCCTCAGTTTGTTGAGTTTAGTAAAATGTTTCACATGTATTTAAACCTTCATATGATGCATGAGTATATATAGAGTGTTGTTCTTTTTTTCTTCGAAATAATTTTTTACTTTATTTGAAAACGAAAGAAACAATTGAGAAATGACTGTGATGATTATAAGTGACAATTCTCAGAGGCAGACTCAAAATTTGAGCACAGCGGGGTGTCACTATCTTTATAACGTCAATTACTAGAGACAAAGTTTGAGGTACAACTCTTATTAACTAAATGATTATGATAGTAAAGTACAAACTTCTATATGATCGAATATAATTAATTTGGTATACTATAGTATAACAAAAGTACACCGTCTATTCAGAGCTGAACTAGACACGATTTTTCATTTTGAAAACAATAAAAATATAGGGGATTCACACCCTTTACCCCTCCCATCAATAGAAATAAAGAGTACATAATAAGGGAATCATACCCCACATTCATCAGTGGCAACAAAAATGTTGTCTTGAACTCAATTGTAAATAAAATTGTTGAGTGTATGATGAATTCAATTGTAGATAAAGCTCCCGATTTAATGATTTATGAGAATAGAAGAGTAGAAGAGCAAGTGCACCACCTCCTAATAGGGTAGGCCTGCCCCCGATGATGATTTTCATTTTTTTATTCTTATTGTCATAGTTAGTATTGTAATTATCATCACGCGTAGAAGTATCTAAAATGAGTTTGTTATTCAAAAAATCTTTTAATTCTATTAATAAAGTCTTTAATTTACCAGGTACTTTAAAATACAACAATTTTCAAGAACTGTCATTACAAGGAAGAAGAATCATATATACATATAAAGAACAAATGTTTAATATAAGATTAAATCAGAACAATTATATAGAAATGGAATCAAATTGAGACAACATACAAGAACAATTCAAAGGTTGTAAGAATTACAGTCTAAAGAATTATACGGCCTGGATTGGAATCACTTAACTTCACTTTACCTAAATGAACCAAGTTGTCTAACGTATTTCAACTGAAAAGTAAATATAGTAAAGTAAGAACACAATATTTTACGTGAAAATATCTGGCTCTAAAGTTGTAAAAACCACGACCTATTCCCCAACGGATTTACTCTCAATTAAACTAGACATCAGTGAACCTTACCAAAAAGCTAATTACAAGACTATGTAACCTAAAGAATAATCAAATAATCCCTACACTAGCACAAACCTCCAAGTTGTGTGTTATCAAGTCTTCAAGCTGCCCACAACATGAAGACTATAATCCTAATTTAGTTTATAATTCACTTAACTAACAGTACATCAAAGCACGAACACAAAGAAAAACTTCTTAGAACATCAACTCTGTAGTAGGATCTAGTTCTTCAAACTGTAACTTTAAAGTTCAGCCGCATCTCAGAAAAGTCAATATGCCAATTTCCTTGTTGCTCTATAAATGTGTGAATCTTCATAGACTCTTTTCCTCTATTTAAAGACATCAGCTCACAAAGTTTTACTTCAGGACGACTCCTAGTCGGCCAGCAAGGTCTTCTGTGACTCAAACTCGTTTGTCTTTGAGTTCTACTTTGAGTTGGACTCCTCCTTTCATCATACTTCTCTCATTGTCAGTATTGTTGTTGAACTTCATCTTTCTACTTAGACCTCTTGTGATTTATCTTATAAATGTTATCCACTCCTTGATTTATTGCACACTTATATTTACTTATTTTGTGCACTGTTCTTGGATATTTTTAGCTCAGTTCATTTATACCTCTAAGTCACGTGAACTGACATGTTTCATCGTGAATTTATCATTTCATAAAAAACCTCATTATCCCAACAAATTCCCTTTTTTGATGATGACATATTTATTTTTGTGCATTCATGATATTTGTGCCTGTAAGAATTTAAGCGTTGAAACACTAAGATGAAACGGGTTAGTGAGTGGGTCACAAATATTCCCCAACTCATTCTTCCCCCTTATTACATCATTGAAAAGGACACCTATTAATTAATTGGACCAAAGAGAATGTTATAACCAATTCATGGCCACTGGTAAATCACCAAGAAAATCAAAATTTGACTTAGAATTACATATAAGCACATTAAATTGAACAAGAGCAGGAGTTATTACTGAAGGAAAAAGCAAGACCATTTCATTTAAATAGGTAGATATGTCATGACAAAATAGTTAGAGTAGATCATCATTATAGCAAGCCAAAAATGACCATCAGAGCATAAAACAATTGTGAATAGATAAAAGATAGGACGAGACCAAAGCAAGAAAAGAAAACTAGGGGGAGTGAAAAAGAGGGAAGCAATAGGGTCATTCGACATATGGTCTCAACATGCTAAGCCCTTTCCATAGCAACAGTGGCTTTTAATTCAGTAATCCTTGTTTCAAGGACCTATTTTCATGCTCATGAGCCATGCAAGAAGTTTCCAATTCAGCAGTCTTGGCATCTAAGGCAACCTACAACCTTTGAAGAGGGGTATCGGCCTGACACATAGAACATGTAAGGAAACACGGTTTGCTCTACCCAAACGTGTTTGGTGGTTTGCAGAGTCCAAAATTGCAGTGAAATAGAGTAATATTAAAAGAAAGAGGCATGTCAGAACCCATAGGGAGGATCATGGCCATTTTTGTTGTGAACAAGAATTTGTTGCATATGCCGAATGATAAAGCATGTAAGGTTGATTTTGACCTTAATATCCAACAGTTCTATCAATGTCAAAACCAGATATCTAGCCTTAATCCTCCTCTCCTTTCTCGAAACCATCAACTTATGATCCATATCAAAATAAAATTGATTTAAGGGAGACATTTCCTTCTTAAGGACCTGCCTATGCCGATATAATTGGGAACACCTAAAAATTTCCTAGAGATGTCAAGGACGGAGGCCATTTTATCGTATGGATGGTCATTCATTCTTAATAGAGTGCTCCCACCCCCATTTGGAATATGAAGAATTAAACAAATAACATTAGCCATTAGGTGAATTGGTACCCTGCGAACAATTGTGGAGAAGAGAGGACTCTATGCAACTTGCCTTTCATAAAACTCAAACATCTTAGGTGTTTGCAAACCGCCACTAAGAATTTCCTTGTAAAACCAACTTTGTCCAGCTTTGTACTTCCAATTTGGCTAGTAAATTCTCAATTTGGGGACCCCGAAAGCCAGTTCACTACCTATGAGAAAAATGTCATCGACATATAAAAGAAGGTAAATACTATCCCCAGATGTGTGACGACTGAATAAAGAGGTATCACAGGCACTGCCACGGAACCCCTTTAGAGAACAATACAATGCTGAAACAACTGAAAAAAGCTTTGGGAGCATGCTTCAGTCCATAAAGAGCTGAGGTACTCTTTTTAGTCAACTAGTACCAGTCTCAGTTCAATCCAATCAGTGGGAGTGCGAGAGGGAGGCATCTTACTTATATGAAAACACCTCGCTCCTTGCTCGTGGAGCGGCATACCAATAAAAAGAAAATCGTTATCAGATTGGAATCGATGACTTAAGCCTCTTTCTTAAGGGCTTTTAAAGACAGGCCATTATCGGACTCTTCTTATGCTTTTTTTTCACCGGGCTTGGATCGAGGAAAGCAAGCTTGACAGGCCCGAGTCTTCATTTGTAGGACTTTGTGGATAACTTTACGTCGAATAAAGGATTATTTTTGAAAGTGAATAACGCTCAGGAGATCAGGGTCAGAGGTATCAATATCTTTAGTTTCATCCACTGTAGCCTTAGAATAAGATTCCTTCGATGAAATAGGCTGGGCAACCTATTTCGAAGGACTAGCACTGGAACGAGTATTGGATGAAGGTTTGGAGGTTGTAGAGGAGGTTTTCTTAGAAGATGGTTTAGGCATAGGAGTTGGAAGAAATTGAGATTTTTTAAAGATAATGTTTTATTCATACTATGGAGCATCGTTTACGATTGAGAAAAATACTTAGATGGGAGGAGGGTGATGTTGGTAGAAGAGAGACAAATGAGATTTTCTTTTTCTTGCTTAGTTGAAGAGCCTCTTGAAAAGTATTATCTTCTTGACACTTACGATTCCTAGGATAAGGAACTTAGGAGGGAACAGAAGAAGGAACTAGTTTAGGGGAAGATTCGGTATCAAGAAACTCAATGGGGACTCCAGAAGATTTTCTCAATTGGGTATGAATCTTTTTAGGGGTCAATTTCACAAGAAGGACATCATCATTCGAGCCTGTGGATAGTGTGATAATATCTAGACCTTCAGAGGAGGGATTTTAGGAGAAGGGAGGATTGTTGGGTATATCAGAGAACTAGTTCTTGAAAGCATTCGACATAGAAAAATTAGATAAGCTTGAAGGGTATTGATGGAGGAATGGATTGGTAGTTTCATGTAAAAATTGTTCATGAGATTTTGATGCGTCAAACTCAACTGAAGTATTTTGGGAAGAGGATGAAGATAATTCCATCTGCAAATATCTTTTGTAGAATTTCAAGAATATTCAAAAAGACAAAGGTAAAAAATCTGAAGGGAGTTAGGTATGGAACGGTTTTATTGAGAGGTGAATGGGTAGAGGAAGTATGTGATGGAGAACGGTAATGATGGATTGAAGTTGATGGGGTGATGGGGTGGTGTGTAGCTTTATGAGAACATACTCTTTGGCAATTTTAACAGTTTGAGCGAAGAGTATAAAAAAAGAAAGAGAAACATGTGAACTTAGATGGTTCACTATAACCAATTACTACTCTAGAGTTTAGCTGAACATACCTTAATGTAATAATTGATAAGTCTTATTGTTCCCAGATGTTTTGATGATCTTCTCATAAATACAGGGACCTGATCCTCTACAACATGTGCTCGTCCAGGTCCATGTGGTATATGACTGGAAAGCTATCGCGCCAATGGTTGGTTATGTCGTTAGTGTACCATATCAATCATAATGGACGAGGTTGTTTGTCCAACGGTTAATATTTCTTTATTATTGATATATTCAACATTACTAACAACAAATCAATTCATTCATTCAAAGAAAGAAAATTCAAACTTCAACTAAACAACAAGCGACCTCATAGACTGATGATTTTCTTCTTGAGCCTGTTGTTATTTTGATTGCTTGTATTTGTTCCTAACTCGTAGGATTCGTTTCACATTGATAGAAACGTTTCAAAACTTGTGTGAATCTTTGTAAGAACATAGTTAGGAGTAACTTTGTGTCTTACTGTAAAAGTCTATATTAATCAGTTAGGATTAGTATAGTGGGCAATGCAGGCATTGCTTTGGATCATTAAGTAATAGGTGGCATTACATAGTTTTAAGATTAGGAGGTTAATCTCTCGTTGTGGTGTAAACTGTGTTTTACTTTTTCTTGAGAAGATTAGTAAAAACAATTTGAAAAGTTCTGTGAGACAAGTCATGGTTTTACTCCATTGAGTAAGTAGATTTCCACGTAAAGTATTGTGTGTTTTTATTTCCTGTATTTACTTTTGAGTATCATAAATTATCTCAATGACCTGGTCCTATCGTAGTTAGTGGACGCAAACATTTCGACAAGTGGTATCAGAGCTTGACTTCTCTATTTTGTTAACACCAAGAGGAGAACGATCCTGAAGGAATGGCTGCTCCACCGAGTCTAGAGAAAGGACAGTCTATCACCCGTCCACCCCATTTCAATGGAAAATTCTATGGATGGTGGAAGACACACATGCATGACTACATCAATGCAGAAGATAGTGAGTTGTGGGACGTAATTCTTGATAGACCTTATATTCCCACCAAAGATGTAAACAAGGAGAACTTACGAAAACGATTCCGAAAACCAGGAAGGAATATGATGAGGCAGACCGGAAGAAAATAGGGAAGAACTACAAAGCCAAAAAAATTTTGGTATGTGGGATTGTCCGGATGAGTACAACAAGATGTCAACCTGCGAGACTGCAAAAGAAATTTGGGATTGTTTAAAAATAGCCCACGAAGGAACCACCTAAGTCAAAGAGTCTAAAGTCGACATGTTGACAACTCAGTAGGAGAACTTTAGCATGAAGGAAGATGAAACTATTCACGAGATGCATACAAGGTTCACGTCTATCACAAATGAACAAAGATGCCTAGGTGAACCCATTCACCCGAGCAAACAAGTTTGAAAAATTCTCAGGGTTCTTCCCAAGTCTTGGGAAAGTAAAGTGAATGCTATCACTGAGGGTAAAGATTTAAAAGTCCTTACCATGGATGATCTGATTGGAATTTTGCATACATAGGAGCTGAACAGGCAGCAGGGTTCATTAGTAAAAGAGGCAAGAAAGGAGAAATTTGTTACATTGAAGACAACCTAGAGTGATGGATCTCAGGATGAGGACGGAATGGCTTATCTACTAGGAGGTTCCAAAAGATCATCAAGAAGCATGGATGATACTAGAAGAAAGGAACCACCAGTAGGGTGGCTACAACAAATGATTTGTTTCATAAATATGGAAAGCCCGGCCACTTCATGAGAGACTGCCAAAGCCAGAAGCAAGAAGCTCAAGAATTCAAACCACGACGAAGGGACCAGGTCCCTAACCATGCTTAAAGGAAGGCTCATGTTGATCAAATTGTAAAGAAAGACTTTGCAGTATGGGGTAATGCCTCGAGCGATTCTGAGCAGTAGGAAAGTTATGAAGATATTTCCATGTTGGTAGTAAGCGATGAAGAAACTGTCTTCAACTCCATATTCTCTCTCATGGCAAAATCTAATGACAAGGATGAAAAAGATGAGGTAACTCTTTTTTTTTCTTAAAAGTGACTTAGACACTTTGTCTATTAGGAGATTGAGAAAACTTGCTCCAGTTCTTATTGATTATGTAGATGAAATAACAAATGAAAATGCCATGTTAAGTGAAAATCTAAGTAACCGTGAGAGTGAGAAAACTGCCCTTGTGTCTTAAATGTCTGATATGAACATTAGGGTGAGTATTCTAGAAACTGAGAATTTACTGCCTAATGAGGAACCTGGTACCTCGGAAGGTGGAAAACGTAAACTCAGTAGCTTTGAACATGAATTAGAACAAAGGGTGAAAATATCAAAGTCTAAATTAGCTGCTTCTCTTGAAAAAAATTCTCAACTAATGAGAGACTTAAGTCAAATCAAAGAAGAGCTAAACCATTCCTTGAAATGGACTGATTCGTCTAAGATTCTGTCAAATCTAGCTAATCAAAAGTTCAACAACAGAAAAGGCTTAGGGTGTAGAAAGATAGAACCTCCTTACAACCCTCACAGGAAATATGTCTCTGTCTCTTACAATCTTCTGTGTACCCATTGTGGAAGAATTGGTCATCTGAAGAAAAATTGTGAGTCTTTAAAAAGGGTAAAATAGAGTCAGGAGAACTTCCTTAACTCAGGAAAAAGAATGGTAGAAAAGATCAAGGCACCTGGTCCCAGCTACCATTTTAGCAAGAATACTCTGCCCCATGGACATGAAGGTTTCTCACTAAGCCATTTGACAATTTTTGGGAACTCCATCTCAAATGGGTTCGTAAATCTAATAAATAATTCTTGTGTAGAAGGGAGAAAGAAGTCAATGATAATACATGGATAGTGGCTGCTCGAAGAATATGGCTGGAGACACTCCAAACTTCCTCTCTTTAGAAGCACACCAGGACGGTGGTGTGTCCTTTGGAGATGGGAAAAAAGGATTCATTCTGGGAATTAGGAGAATTGGAAGATCAGTAGAACATTCCATAGACAATGTTCACTATGTGAATGGATTGAAATATAATTTGCTAAGTGTATCTGAAATCTGCGATAAGTGAAATAAAGTTATTTTTTTGCCTGACAAGTGCATAGTTACTAACTGTGTTACTGACAGAGTTGTTATGTCTGCCAAGAGCGTAAAAAATATGTATGTCGCATATCTTGAATCAGTAGATGGGGATAGTCTCACATGTCTAAGTGTTCAGACTGACAATGCAAATTTATGGGAAAGACGACTGGGGCATGTGAGCTCATCTTTGCTGAACAAGCTTGTTGCAGAGGACCTAGTCCGTGGACTGCCAAAGCTGAAGTTTTCTGACAACAAGATTTGTGATGCCTATGCAAGGGGGAAATAAACGAGATCATCGTTTTAGCCAAAGAAAGGCATCAGCACAACAAGACATTTGGAGCTTCTCCACATGGATCTATGTGGACCTGTTAGAATTCAGGGCAGAGGAGGTAAGAGGTACATTTTAGTGATTGTTGATGATTTCTCGAGATTCACATGGAACATATTCTTGCGGACCAAGGATGAAACTTCTGGTGTACTAATCACTTTTGCAAAAGCAATGCAACTGAAAGTAAACTGTAAGATCACAAGTTTCAGATCAGATCACAGTACAGAGTTTGAGAATGCTAAAGTCTAAGGGTTCTGTGCTGACAATGGGATTCATCACAATTTCTCTACTCCCAAAATGCCTCAAAAAAATGGGGTTGTGGAAAGAAAGAATAGAACGTTGGTGAATATTGCTAGAACCATGCTAATTGACTCAAGACTTGTAATAAACTTTTGGGCAGAAACAGTCAACACAACCTGCTATGTTACAAACAAATGCTTCATCAGGTCAGTGATCAAGAAGACACCTTATGAGCTGTTGAATGAAAGAAAAACATCACTGAGCCACCTGAAGGTTTTTGGGTGTAAGTGTTTTGTATTGAACAATGGAAAGGACGACCTTGGCAAGTTTGATGCCAGGAATGATCAAAGGGTGATACAGAGTTTTCAACAAAAGAACTCTGTGTGTTAAAGAAAGTGTACATGTGATTTTTGATGAATTTGATGTTCTGATCAGTGCTAAACATAGTGAAGACATTGAACAGGAGGAACTTATGGAGGGCCAACAAGACAAGGTAATCCAAAATCCTGCAACTGAACAAATGTCAAATAAAGAAAACAGTGCAAACCCTACAGAGGAACCTGGTCCCTCTAGTACAGCTCAAGAGATAAACTCTCTGAACAAAGAGCCTGAAAAAGATGAATCGATTGTTGATCTTGAGGTGGAGATATCAAGAAAGTCTAGATGGAAACATCAGCCTTCTCATCCTCTGGACAATCTTGTCTCTCTACTTGACTTTGGAATATAAACTAGATCCAAAACAAGAAATCTAGTTGTGTATTCAGCTTTCATATCCACCATTGAACCCAAGAATATCAAAGAGGCCTTAAAGGATGCTGACTGGGTAACATCAATGCAGGAATAACTTCATCAATTTGAAAGGAGCAAAGTATGGCACTTGGTCCCCAGACCTCTCTATAGGACCATTATTGGGACTAGATGGGTTTTCATAAACAAGCTTGATGAGCATGGAACCATCACCAGAAACAAGTCAAGACTAGTGGTACAGGGGTATAATCAAGAGGAAGGGATTGATTACGATGAGACCTTTGCTCCTATAGCCAGAATGGAAGCCATCCGAATTTTAATAGCCTTTGCTGCCTACATGAAGTTCAAACTTTTTAAAATGGACATTAAAAGTGCCTTCTTGAATGGGTATCTGAAAGATGAGGTGTATGAGAAACAACCTCCAGGCTTTGAAGATGCTGATCTACCAAACCATGTTCTAAAATTGGATAAAGCCTTATATGGTCTAAAGCCAGCTCCTAGAGCTTAGTATGAGTGCCTATCAAAATTCCTTTTAGCAAATGGTTTTAAGAGAGGTAAAATTGATAATACTTTGTTCATAAAGTCTTGAAGTAAGGAGCTATTGATTGTGCAGGGAGATGATATTATTTTTTGAGCTACTTAAGATTCACTATGCAAAGAGTTTGCAGCCTTGAAGAGTAGCGAATTTGAAATGAGCATGATGGGGGAGCTTACGTTCTTCTTGGGGCTATTAATCAAACAGTCCCTTTAGGTAACATCAATATGCCAATAGAAGTACATAAAAGAGTTTCTCAAAGAATTCAGCATGCTCGAGGCAAAAGTTCTTGACACTCTCATGAGCACAAGCAACAAACTTGATATGGATAAAGAAGGGATTGATGTCAATAAGACCATGTACAGAGGAATCATTGGGTCACTTCTCTATCTGATCACAATGAGCAGGTGAGACATAGTCTTCATTTTAGGTATGTGTGTCAGGTTCCAAGCAGCTCCAAGGGAATCACACTTAAAGGCAGCCAAGCGAATACTAAGATATTTAAAGGAAACACAGGACCTGGTCCTCTTTTATCCTTTTGGTGATTCATTTGACTTAATTATATATGCTGATGCTGACTATGTAGTTTTTCTTGTTGATTGAAAATATACTTTTAGCATGATACATTTCTTAGGGTCATCACTGATTTCATGGGGAACCAAGAAGCAAAACTCGGTAGATTCATCAACTGCAAAGGCATAATATGTGGCTGATGCATCATGTTGTGCTCAACTTTTGTGGATCAAGCAGTAGCCCGAAGACTTTGGTGTTCTCACATATACTATTCCTCTAATATGCGACAGTACAATTGCAATGAATATGGCCAAGAATCCTGTCCAGCATAAGAGGACCAAACACATAGATGTGAGACACCACTTTCTTACGGAGAATGTTGAGAAGAGCAATGTGGTAATGAGATACTGCAAAATAGAAAATCAAGTGGCTGATATTTCCACTAAGGCATTGAGCAAAGAAAAATTCATCAAGAATAGACTGAAGCTGGGATTGCACAAGATCACCTGATTCCATAACAAGCTTGCATGAAACCTCTCATTTAACTATGTTAGGGAGGGAAGGTATCTATAAGTTGTATTGCTTATCGTTTGTGAATTCACATCTGGTACCTTACTGCAGGTACACACTCGCGGAATGTTGGCTAAAGGGAAGATCTAATCATACATGCAAGGCTATCTATAGAGAGGGACCTAGTTAGTATCACTTTTTGCTACACATTTTTTTGTCAACGGTCACTGCCACGTGTCTTCTTCCCATTTATGGTGTCAGTTTCAGACGTCTTTTCACTTTAAAAACAAGAGTCTCTACTGTTCAGGGACCCGATACCCTGTAAAATACAACCTTTTAAGAGAACCCAAAAATCATAAATTCTTCCTGTTCTCCTTTGAATTCTCTCATCGTTCTTCCAATCTTCCTCTCCTCATCTCAACAAAAATGTCTAACTCTTCTTCTCCTTCAAACTCCCTCTCTCCCAAGAAATTGAAAATCCCAGTTCATTCAATTTCTCAATTCCTCCTCTAGAAGAATCTCTGTCCACACTGTTCTATGGGGTTGGTGAGATTGTTGAGTCTGTCACACCCCATACTGCAGTGGTGGCGTGTCTTGTACTCAACTCTGGGAAAATATTGCCTTGTTCTCCAACTTTAGTTCTATCCGGCAAAGATTCCCAAAATTTTGAGGCTAAATCAGTTGTGAAGCCCACTCTTGAGACATATTCTGAAGATCTAGAAGTTATATCTAGGCCTATGGCATCTACCATGTCTGAGTGACTATTTAAAAGGGATTTGCCTGAGGGCAAGGGTACAGAGTCCAATATTCTAGTAGCTACAAAGGAATTGGTGGAAATCCAAAGGTTAGCCTCTCTCAAAGAAGACATTCAACCAACTCTGTCGGAACAAGAGTTGAGATCGCCAAAATAGGTCCCTCACAGTTCTCAACCTATGTTCGACCAAACTCCTAAAGCATTTGATGTTGATAGTGAGGAGGAGGAGGAAGAAGAAACACATTTAGTCTGGCATAGAAAAAGGGTTTGAGGGGCTAATGCTGCGAATATGAAAGTTTCAGATCTGGGAGCAGTTGATGTTGTGCCTGAGGCTAAACTTGACGATGAGCCTACTGAGTCAGAAAGGAAAAAAGAAAGAAAGGAAAAAGGAAAAATAGTAGATTCTCAGACCAAAGGAGTAGGAAAAAGAAGATATGTGACCAAAGGTGAGACTCAAAAATTAATGGGAGATGCCTTGGCAGCAAACGAAGTCCAAACATAAAGAAACTGAAGATGAAGAAGGGATGGCCATATGCCTGCTGAGGAACCTACCTCAATACCTCTTCATATAGGACAAGTGAGATAGAGTCTGATGATATTGTCAGAGCTGTGGCTAAATGGAGGAAGGAGGCATAAGTTGAACGGGTCAAAGCTAATGGGGGTCCTAAGTCAGTGAAGAAATCACCGGTGAAGAAGGACAAGGTGAATAAAAAGGCTCCTTTGAAACCAAAACCCGTAAAGGGACCAGGTCCTTTTGTTCAGAAGCCAGTGGAGGAAAAATTGTTAACTAGGGAAGAGCGTATTGCAGAAATGGAGAAACGAAAAGTGTTGAATGTGAGGATGTTTGATCCAGAAATTTTTACAGAATTAAACAAATAAATAAAAAACAATATTTTATTTTTTCTCAATAGGTTTTGTGTAAAATAAAAAACAAAAAAAATTATAATACCAAATTCCGTATGTCGGTAAAATTAAATAGTAAAAATAAATTAATATAAAATACCGACCTCATGAGGTCGGTATTTTTTTATATTTAATTGAGAAAATAATACCGACATCAAGAGGTCGATTTTTATTGTAATTCATAAAAAATTTCGACCTCTTGAGGTCGGAATTTTTTCTCAATTAAATATTTCATAATACCGACTTTCGAATGTCAGTAAAAATTAA
The DNA here is from genome assembly GCA_029007595.1 of Solanum commersonii. Taxonomy (NCBI): domain Eukaryota; kingdom Viridiplantae; phylum Streptophyta; class Magnoliopsida; order Solanales; family Solanaceae; genus Solanum; species Solanum commersonii. The sequence continues at coordinate 2,607,718 of JAJTWQ010000055.1, read as the reverse complement.
ATAGTATGTAATTAAAATACCGACCTCATGAGGTCGGTATTTTAATTTCATCTAATTACTATTAATTAAAGCGACATCCGGAGGTCGGTATTTTTATTTCATCTAATTACTTTTAAAAGCGACATCCAGAGGACGGTTTGCGGTTTGCGGGTAAACCAAATTCCGACCTCAAGAGGTCGGAATTTTTCCTAGAAAATGAATTACAATAAAAACCGACCTCTTGATGTCGGTATTATTTTCTATTTTGATTTAATTTTATTTAAATCGTCTTCCAGAGGACCATTTTGTATTCTTAAAATTTAATGTGATACCGACCTCATGACGTTGGTATTTTTTATTAAATCTAATTACTTTCAATAAAAGCGACATTCGGAGGTCGGTTTGTTTAAAATATTCCTATTGATACTAATAATTTTGCTATTGTGAATAATACTAAAATTTCATTTTACACCTACAATTAATTGTTCAAAAAGTGTAACAATTTTGTATACTTTTATAAATAAAAAGTTAGAATTCGTGGAATAAATAAAAAAATATCTATAATCCATATTTAGAGTATGAAACTACATTGATATAAATTAGGAGATAATTATACTTATATTTCTACAGTAATGTACAAATTCTATCAGTTAGTTGTCTAATCATGAACTTAATTATATGTTGATGTGTAGTTAAATTTATATATATATATATATATATCTGTGTGTGTGTGTAAATTTATTAAAGGGAAAAGGCTCAAATATGTCATCGAACTTTCAGAAAAGGCTCATTTATGCCATCCGTTAAAAGTTTGGCTCATCTATGCCATTACCATTTAAGAAAAGGCTCATTCATGCCATTATTTTTTAACGGTGATTTTGCAAAACCATTTTTTACACGTGGCCAATTATAATTCGGCCACGTCATTATTTTTTATAATAAAAATCAAAATTTTGAACAAACATTTTTTGCAAAACCATTTTTTACACGTGGCCAATTATAATTCGGCCACGTCATTATTATTTTTATAATAAAAAATCAAATTTCTGGAAAAAAAATAATGACGTGGCCGAATTATAATTATCCACATGTAAAAATGGTTTTGCAAAACCACCGTTAAAAAATAATGGCATGAATGAGCCTTTTCTTAAACGGTAATGGCATAGATAACCCAAACTTTTAACGGATGGCATAAATGAGCTTTTTCTGAAAGTTTGATGGCATATTTGAGTCTTTTCCCTTTATTAAATTATATATGTATATGTTAACTACATATCAATAGAAGTTTAATTTAATAAATTTACACACACACACACATATATATAGAGATGTATATATATGTATGTATACATATACATATATTATATGTTGATGTGTAGTTAAATTATATATATATATATATAAAAATCAACCTCAAGAGGTGAGTTTATATTAAAATAATTAATAAATACCAACCTAAAGAGGTCGGTATATTTAAATTATTATTTTATTTAAATAATATCGACTTCATGATGCCAGTATTTATTAAATATTTTTAAATATAGATAATTATTTTTAAAAATACCAACATTCCGTGGTCGGTAAATTAAACAATTCTCTTAAAAAAAGAATGATAATATAAGTCTTACTCCTAAAGTCTAACTCTCAAAACCTAACTCAACTTTCACTCCCCACCCCCGACCCATCCCATCGGCGCCCATCCCCACCCCATCGGTTCCAAATCCTGGATATTTCGCCTCTTCGATTACCTTGGAATTGGTTGATCATTGTGGATTACAAACATTTAGAGAAAGAGGGAGTAAACCATCTGATCAAGAAAGAAAAAAGGTGTACCATGGACTGAAGAAGAACACAGGTGCATCCTAGATCTATTCATACTTGTTTCCTCTTCACTCTGTTTTTTCTTTTTCCCTTTTTAAATTTGTTGCTGTTAATAGACAGGGGGGGATCTAAGGGAACGGGAGGGTGTTGTCTCACACCCGATTACACTGTATTTATATATTAGATTTTCTATGTTTTCGATAAATTTTGAAAATGCACCAGAACGTCCAATGTTTCAATTCATAGGGAGGGATTGCATTATTTTTTACATTTTAATTTTTTTTTCATAGGGAGGGATTGAATTTGTGATTTTAAGATTAGTTTGAATTTTGAATTTAGGACTAGTTTGAATTATTATTGAGATTTTAGGATTACTAATAGTTTGAATTTGGGATTTTAGCACTATAGTTTGATTTTTGAATTCTATGAGTACTTTCAATTTGTGATTTTAAGACTAGTTTGAATTTGAAATTTAGGACTAATAGTTTGAATTATATTTGATATTTTAGGACTAATTAATAGTTTGAAGTTGGGACACTAGCTAGCTAGTTTGAATTTAGAATTTTAGGGATTTGAATTACAACTTAATTAGAACTTATAATTAATTATAACTTGAATTTACTATAAATTGAACTTAATTAGGAATATGAACTTGAAATTAGAACTTGAACTTGGAACTAATTAGCTTGAATATATAACTAATTAAGTTTAGAAATTAGATATGAACTTGAATTGAAACTTGAACTTATTAAAACTTGAATATATATATATATATAACTAATATTCTTGGTTATGAAGTTTATATTTAACTAATTTAAGAACTTTCGTGCTAGGCAATTGAGGAAGCTCAACATCTAAAAAAGTTGATACAAGACTATATTGCTTCTTTCATCAAAGTTGGAGATAAGGTTGGTGCTTCTAAATTTCTTAAGTTAAAGTACAATTGTTTTCAATAATGTGTTTGTGTCCATCTAGTATTAATACTTAACTTTAATTTTGTGATAATTTTTTTGTATCCATCGAGTGTTTGTTAAGCATAAGTACCAACATTAGTTGATCCTATTGATGACAAAATTAATTTTCTTGCAAGATCGATTTGTGTCCATCTAGTGTTGACACTTAGCTTTAAATTTAGAAATAATATATTTGTTAAGCATAAGTATCAACACTAGTTGATCCTATTGATGACAAAATTAATTTTCTTGCAAGATCGATTTGTGTCCATCTAGTGTTGCTATTAAGCTTTAATTTAGGAATAATGTGTTTGTTAAGCATAAGTATCAACACTAGTTGATCCTATAGATGACAAAATTAATTTTCTTGCAAGATCAATTTGTGTCCATCTAGTGTTGGTATTAAGTTTTAATTTAGGAATAATGTGTTTGTTAAGCATAAGTATCAACACTAGTTGATCCTATAGATGACAAAATTGATTTTCTTGCAAGATCGATTTGTGTCCATCTAGTGTTGCTATTAAGCTTTAATTTAGGAATAATGTGTTTGTTAAGCATAAGTATCAACACTAGTTGATCCTATAGATGACAACATTGATTTTCTTGGAAGATCGATTTGTGTCCATCTAGTGTTGACACTTGTTGTTAAGTTGTTTAAATAAGTTAAATTAAATAATGTGGTTTTGTTGATGGATTTAGTTGTTGGAATTAAGTCAAAACTAATGTAGTTAAAGTTAAAAAGTTGTTAAGTTGTTTAGATAAATTAAAATAAATAATGTGATTTAGTTGGTGAATTTAGTTGTTGTATTAAGTCAAAACTAAACTAGTTAAAGTTGCTATGTTGTTTATATAAGTTAAATTAAATAATGTGATTTAGTTGGTGGATTTAGTTATTGTATTAGGTCAAAACTAAACTAGGTAAAGTTAAAAAGTTATTATGTTGTTTAAATAAGTTAAAATGAATAATGCCGGTTTAGTTAGTGAATTTAGTTGTTGGAATTAAGTCAAAACTAATGTAGTTAAAGTTAAAAAGTTGTTAAGTTGTTTAGATAAATTAAAATAAATAATGTGATTTAGTTGGTAAATTTAGTTGTTGTATTAAGTCAAAACTAAACTAGTTAAAGTTGATATGTTGCTTATATAAGTTAAATTAAATAATGTGATTTAGTTGGTGGATTTAGTTATTGTATTAGGTCAAAACTAAACTAGGTAAAGTTAAAAAGTTGTTATGTTGTTTAAATAAGTTAAAATGAATAATGCCGGTTTAGTTAGTGAATTTAGTTGTTGGAGTTAAGTCAAAACTAATGTAGTTAAAGTTCAAAAGTTGTTATGTTGTTTAAATAAGTTAAAATGAATAATGTCGGTTTAGTTAGTGAATTTAGTTGTTGAAATTAAGTCATAACTAATGTAGTTAAAGTTCAAAAGTTGTTATGTTGTTTAAATAAGTTAAAATAAATAATGTCGGTTTAATTAGTGAATTTAGTTGTTGAAATTAAATCAAAACTAATGTAGTTAAAGTTCAAAAGTTGTTATGTTGTTTAAATAAGTTAAAATAAATAATGTCGGTTTAGTTAGTGAATTTAGTTGTTAGAGTTAAGTCAAAACTAATGTAGTTAAAGTTCAAAAGTTGTTATGTTGTTTAAATATTAAAATGAATAATGTCGGTTTAGTTAGTGAATTTAGTTGTTGGAATTAAGTCAAAACTAATGTAGTTAAAGTTCAAAAGTTGTTATGTTGTTTAAATAAGTTAAAATAAATAATGTCGGTTTAGTTAGTGAATTTAGTTGTTGGAATTAAGTCAAAACTAATCAAAAGTTGTAATGTTGTTTAAATAAGTTAAAATAAATAATGTCGGTTTAGTTAGTGAATTTAGTTGTTGGAATTAAGTCAAAACTAATGTAGTTAAAGTTCAAAAGTTGTTATGTTGTTTAAATAAGTTAAAATAAATAATGTCGGTTTTGTTAGTGAATTTAGTTATTGGAATTAAGTCAAAACTAATGTAGTTAAAGTTAAAAAGTTAAGTTTGTTTAAATATGTTAAAATAAATATTGTGGTTTAGTTGGTGGATTTAGTTGTTCGAATTAAGTCAAAACTAAACTAGTTAAAGTTGTTAAGTTGTTTAAGTTCGATTTAAGTCAAAACTAAACTAGTTAAAGTGGTTAAGTTGTTTAAATAAATTCAAATGTTATTTAGTTGATGGAATTAAAATTATCATTATTGTTTGTGTAGATGAATCCTGATCGTAGTTGGATGTATAATAGAAACAATCCTGGTCGAGCGGGTATGATTCCAGAATTTGCAGAAGGTGTCACTAGATTTATAAATCATGCAATAACACTTGATGATTTTTTAAATTCAAGATTGATTAGGTGTCCGTGTGTTAATTGTGAAAATGTGAGATATCATACAACAGAGAACAAGAGGTATGCAGCGCTTCATGCCCAACTAACTTTTCTTTTTGAATCAGGAAATATTCTTCCTCCATGTCTGGCTAGCAGTGATGGATCTAATCAGGAGGGTGATGAGAATGATAAGTTTGATAAGGAGAGTGAGGGTGATGAGGAGTAGTTGTATCTATTTGACATTTTAGACTTCTATATTTTTGGAATTGTTTAATTTGATCGTATTTTAGTTTATTTTGAAGTTGAATGAAGTTTATTTTGAAATAGTTTAATGTATATGTTGAAAATATTGTGTTGTTTTGGTTAGATGAAGTTTATTTGGTTTTGGGTTGTTTTGGTTGGATGAATTTTATTTGGCTTTGGGTTGTTTTGGTTGGATGAATTTTATTTGGCTTTGGGTTGTTTTGGTTGGATGAATTTTATTTGGCTTTGGGTTGTTTTGGTTGGATGAATTTTATTTGGCTTTGGGTTGTTTTGGTTGGATGAATTTTATTTGGCTTTGGGTTGTTTTGGTTGGATGAATTTTATTTGGCTTTGGGTTGTTTTGGTTGGATGAAGTTTATTTGGCATTACAAAAATAAAAATATCGACCTGAGAAACTAAAAGTTCAAAATACAAAAATAAAAATATCGATCTCCGGAGGTCAGAATTTCAAAAATACAAAAATAAAAATACCGACCTCCAGAGGTCGGAATTTCAACATTACAAAAATAAAAATAATGACCTTCGGAGGTCGGAATTTCAACATTACAAAAATAAAAATACTAACCTCTAGAGGTCGAAATTTCAACATTACAAAAATAAAAATACCGACCTCCGGAGGTCGGAATTTTAAAAATACTAAAATAAAAATACCGACCTCCGAAGGTCAGAATTTCAACATTACAAAAATAAAAATACCGACCTCCGGAGGTCAGAATTTCAACATTACAAAAATAAAAATACCGACCTCCGAAGGTCGGAATTTCAACATTACAAAAAATAAAAATACCGACTTCCGGAGGTCAGAATTTCAACATTACAAAAATAAAAATACCAACCTCCAGAGGTCGAAATTTAAAAAAATGAATATTCCGACATAAAATAAAAATCGACCTCGAGAGGTCAGTAAATACCGACCTCCAGAGGTCGGTATTTAATAGCGACCAAGCTTTTTCCGACCTAAGCTGGGATGTCGGTTTTAGGTCGATATTTCAGGGAATACCGACCTCCAGAGGTCAGTATTTATAGGTCTGTTTTCACTGTTTTTTTAGTAGTGTCTTGCATTGATTCAAATAGAAGAGTACATCTCTATTTATAAATAATTAAGGAGAATCCTTCTTAAAGGAGAATCCTTCTAGATACTAAACTAAAATAAAACTAAATATTTTGCAATTAATGTAAACCCTAGACTAGAAAAGAAATTAACTACTATAAAATATTTTTAGACTAAAAATAAAAAGTAAAAAGATTCTACCAAATTTCAACATTCCCCCTCAAACTCAAGTTGGTATATCTAACTTGAGTTTGAACACTTAATTATTCTTCAAAAATATTTTCTAATAGAATTCATCCTCACATTCTTCTTCTACTAATAGTGCTTGTGACTTATCTTGAGTGTCTTTGAACTTGCACGCTTTTGTAACATGACTTGTTTGTTTGCAACTTCCACATATTGCATCAGATCTCCACCAGCAGAATTTTCCAAATATGTTTTCCTTTTGCAATATTTTCAAGGAGGATAATCAACTTTTCTTTTTTGATAGTTTGCATAAAAGATACCTTCAACAATTTTATCTTGTCTGAAAGCTCTTCTTTGTTCTTGTGCTTGAAGAGCACTTATCAATTCAACAAGAGAGATGGTAGAGAGATCTTTAGACTCTTCCAAAGCAGAGATTTTAGACTCAAATCTCTCGAGAATAGTTACAAGAATCTTTTCAACTATTCTATTATCTTTAAAATCCTCACCAAGCAACCTAATTATGTTGACAATCAAGGAAATTCTGTCAGAATAATTAGTGATAGTCTCACCCTCTTGCATCATAAGAGATTCAAAATCTCTTTTCAAATTCAGAATTTGATTTTGTCTGCCTCGTTCACTTCCTCGGTACTCCTTCTTAAGTTTTTCCCAAGCTTCTTTTGCTATCTCACATGCAATGATTTTAGAAAAGATTAAATCTGCAACTGAATTTTGAATTACAATTTTGGCTTTGTGTTTTTTGATTTTCTCTTCTGAGTGAAGTTTGATTTCAGCATCAGAAGATTCTTCGGTGAGTTGTATGGGTTTGTCTTCCATTACAACTTCCCACAAATCATAAGCCTCAAGATAAGACTTCATCTTAATTGCCCAAATTTGATAATTTTCACCTTTGAAGGTTTGTGGGGCATTGAAAGAAAAAGTATTGCTTGTCATGGTTTGAAAATAAGGTTTAAAATAATATTGATTAAAAATTGATTAAAAGTAGCCCTGCGTTAAAAATAAATGCACGAGTTAAAATTGGGTTGAAAATAGATATGAATTAAAGTGGTTGAAAGCTCTTCTTCAACGAACTCACAGATCACTAAGATCAATGTAAGACTCTGATACCACTGTTATGAAATGTAAGAAACTAGAAAGAGAAATTAAAGAGATAATGAATGATAACTCTTTGTATTGATTCTTGCATTAATTCAAATAGAAGAGTACATCCCTATTTATAAATAATTAAGGAGAATCCTTCTAAATACTAAACTAAAATAAAACTAAATATTTTGCAATTAATGTAAACCCTAGACTTGAAAGGAAATTAAATACTATAAAATATTTTTAGACTAAAAATAAAAAGTAAAAAGATTCTACCAAATTTCAACAGGAAGCACATCCAACGCTCTACCATTAAAGAGGAACTCTAAAAGAAATAGAAAGGAGTGGAGAACATAGTGACTTCCAAAGAAAAGTTAATAATTTTCAACTTAAAATTCATTATTTTTTCGTTCGAACTCGGCGGAGGATTCACCGGAGAAGATTACCAAAAAATAATAATGATTTCTATTGAAAATCTTATAACATTTATGCATAAAATTCATGATTATATTGCCTAAATTTATCAAAAGTTCATCAAAGAAAATGATTTCTTCATCTTTGTCTTCTCTATTCTCGTCGAAGCACTACCTACAACCACCACAATGTCATTTTTATGTCTCAAATCATCAATAACATATTTTATTAATCATTACACACAAAGAATACTAATGAAATGTTTGATTTACATACTAGTTATGAAAAATTTTAAAGAATTTTAGATCTGAAAATTTTATTTGTTCCACCGGCAACAATGGTGTTGCCCATCGCCTATCGCCGCCGCCAACATCTCTTAACTCCATAATTGACTTACTGGCTCATATTTTCTCTTCATTTTTTTATTTTTTCCTTCAATTTATGAAGAATGGAGAAGAAGAAGAAGAAGAAGAAGAAATAGATTTTAAAAAGAGAAATGTTATGGTGAGAGGAGGAATATGCCCAAATCTTTATTCTTTTGCAAAAGTTTAAGAAAATATCAAGAGATAAAGGTTTTTAAAAATTAAAATAAATATTATTTATGTATGAAAACGTGTGTACAACACTTTTTTTACACACAAATTGTCTTCGGAAAGGGGTAATAATATCACTTTAAACAAGATTAGGTGTGTAATAGGTCGCCACAATAGTTTGAGCGTGTAACTTACTTTTCGGCACAAGTTCAGGGGGTAATTTATGCCTTTTCTCATCTCAATTTTAGACATATGTTTATCTTTGGACTATTACATCTAGGGCCGTTCAAAATCGAACCGAAACCGATAACTCAAATCAAAAAAAAGTTATTGGTTTATCAGTATTGAGTTATTGGTTTAGTGGTTTTGATAACGGTTTTGATTTTTTTCTTATCGGGTTTTCGGTTATTAACGGTTTGAGGTTTTTTCTTAACGGATTAACCAATAACCCAATAGTAAATTAAATAATTATATTTATACCATTTTGTATATTAAGTCCTTGACTTAGAATTTGGTTTCCTACTTTTATTTCTGGTTGTCTCAAACACTTGGTTATTCTACAATGTTAAAATATTTGCTTTTGAGCAAGATTTAACTTGTAAACTCATGTGCATGGTTCATTTGATTTGTTACCTTGTTTCTAAGTGATTTTCAATATTATTTTTTTGTGTCAAATCTTAACGGTTAAACCGATAACCGAACCGAGAGCGATCAAAAACCAATAACCGATAAGTCAATATATTAATGGTTCGATAATGGGTTAGCATCTTTACAAACTGATAACCAATAAGTCAAACCGATAAACTTCAAAACTGAACCAAACCGACCAATACACAGCCCTAATTACATCTCATGTTCTCACTCTCATTGTCCTACGTGATGTGTGGTGCTTACATGAATATTTATTTTTATCCCAATTTTCGCTCTCAATCTAATTTTTCTACCCACTCATTAAACTCAACCCAAAGTTAGAAATTGAAATAATAATGGTTATCTTCTTTGAAGTTAGTGGATAATTGATTCTTTCTTGGTCACAAATCACAATTCACAAACTTCAGCTTTAGGCATTTGTCTTCTTAAATTTGTTGTAAAGAATATTGCAGATTCATCTCATCTGCTGTTGCTTTCAGCTTAGTCGACAAAATAATTTGTGGCAATTATTATTGGCTTTTTTTCTTTTGTAGTGCAATGAACTTTCCTCGCATCTCGCAGTAATATTCCAAATATTTACGGTAAAAACATAAATAAAATTTGGAGTTGGGTTTAATGGATTAGATGAGTGGATAACTACTAACTAGATATAATTTTGGGTGGGTAAATAAATTAAATTGAGAGCAAATTTTAATTGGAATAAAAATATATATTCATATTACATGAGACTCAACAATCCAATGGCAAAATGTGGGTTCAAAGTTGGATGGTAAAAGCAAATATATCCCAAAAGTATATGACGAATAATAAATATAATCTTTTTTCAAGAATACGAAGACAAATACGACCTTTCTCATAACAATAACCGACGGACTACAACAGGCTCAACCTTTACTGTATGACCATAACCAAAACCAAATCTCAAAGATAGCAGACTTTTCGTATCAGTATTGTTTTGTAGGAGGCAAATCTGAAGGTAACAAAGTTTAATATTTGGGGAAATCAGAACTTGGGACTTGCACATAAAACCTACACTCCACACACATCATGTTATTTACTTGCAAACTTTTCACTAGACCAAAGCCTTTGGATGTAGAGACTGCTTAACATTATATAACTTTAGCAGACCAAATGGTAAAGAAGATACTAGTTCAACAAAAATCAAGCAAAAGTTGATCAGCCTAAATAGAAGTTAGCATGCTAAAAGGGGTGATTCACCTGACTGTCAAAACTGCTTTACTTGAAAAGGATAACATAATTCAACCATAGTTTCTCTAAGACAACATAGTGTTTAAAACAAGAATCTAAGTAAATTTGGGAGGACAAAACCAGAGTAAACTACAGCCTCAGTCAAAAGGTAACATTGTTGAATCCAATACAATGTTGTTTACTTGAAGCACTTCGCGTCCAACAGAGCCTCTCCCTCAAAAGGCTCGTGGTCTTCAATCATTTGGCTAACCCGCTCCTTCTGAGCTTCATCATTGATGTCTACTTCCTTCCATTCATAGAGTTCCATGTCATAGACTTCCTCCATAACAAACTTGGGAATTTCCTTCCCACGGAAAAGCCACAAGCCCTGCACCTTGAATGGGGCCTCAGAACCAACAATCAACATCTTGCCAAATGCGTACTTGCGTACCAGATCCATCCTCTGCAGAAAACCACCAACCTTGTTCAAGGTTACAAAGGAAACTGTGTTCTCATCATTGTACTTGTAATCACAAAACCAGAGAGAATATCCTTCGGGGTCATACATGTCCCAGAAACCTGCAGAACAAGAATGCTACAGGGTAAGATTCTGACAAGGAACCAGCTAAAGTGTTTTAATGAAGTAGAAAATTCCAGCCTATATAACTGGGTTTATACACAAAAACACACCCTTCCCCCCAAAAAAAAATTGACATTAGTATTAAAATTCTGAGTAGAAGGACAGTGCAGAAGCCATATATACAACCTATTCCCCATATCTTTTATATGCAAAACAAAACATAGTTGGAATATAAAATTTTCTGTGCAGACTAGTAATTCTTTATAGATCCATTCAATAGACAGATTCAATTCTGCAAGAAGAGCGGATCTCTGGATCCTTCCATCAAACAGATTGTAGGATAAAGAAAATTGAAAAAGTGATACTAAACATGCACTTCAAGAAAAGATCTAGTAATTACACCCGAGGGTCAAAGTATGCTAAGAAAGCTCTCAACTTATAATAAGAACGAAGGGTAACATAACAGAAAAAATTAATACCTTTAACGGCAACCTCACGGAAGTTGGTCTTGGTGTTAGAGTAAAGCCTCTTCCAATCATCCAGAATCATCTTACTTGGAGGCAAGAGATCAAGAGGATTCTTTGCCTTAGGCTTGGGTGCTGCTTCCTCCTCTACAGGACTTGGTTCTTCCTTCTTAACCTCCTTCTTTGGCTCCTCCTTAGCCTTGGGTTTTTCAGGTTGTGCAGGCTTCTTGGATTGCACAGCTGGGATAGATTCAGCTTGTTTCACTTCACCCAATATTTTGCAAAAGTTTGGCTGATTAACCATAGTCCAGAAGTATCTCTCTACATGTGGGAATTCCTTGGTAAAGCTCTTGGTCATTATCATTCTAAAACCAATGCTCAAGTTGCAGCCCATAATGATGTCAGCCAATGTGATTAAATGCCCAACCAAGTATGTGTTAGATGCAAGATGGGTGTTCAAAGCACCAAGCGCTCTCTTCAATGCAGCTACCGCAGCTTCCTCAGCCTTTTTGCAAAACAAGAAGAAATTCAGTTGAGTTAGGTGTTTCTAATGGTTCAGAAAACAAAATTAATAATGCATAGTACGATACATACCGCAGGGATGTACACACAATAGCCAAGGCGTGGGTACAGCCATCGTCCAATGTTTGCATCAACTTCAGTGGCAGAAAAATCATTCCATTGTTCAATTTGCGCCTATCAAAGAGAAAATGGACATAAGTAGAGGAATAAGAATTTCACAAATGAAAATGAAACTGCGAAAATGAATGAAACCAAGAAACCAAATAAACTTGAAATACTTACATATTCAATCAATGAAGATCCAAAAAGAGGATTGTTGGGCTTTAATTTAGTAACTACGAGAATTAGTAAACGTCAATGTCAGAACTATCTCTTGATATATGATCAGAGGTCAAATAAAAGAAAATGAGACATGGCCTCACTGTAGCGTGCGATAGCATTGCTCTCAAAAACAGGTCCATCAGGTGTTTCAAGCACAGGAACCTATAGGACAAAAAGAAACACTTGAGATTAGCAAAATCTTGTCAAGTACATGAAAGAATGTATATTAAGAAGAATAACATACCTTTCCAATTGGGTTCATCTTAAGAAACTCAGGTGTGTTGTTTGAGACACCCATCTGGAAATCCTTTGCAAGTTCAAGCTTTACACCTGTGTACTCAGCTGCAATGAGTGCCTTTGAGGCATTTTTGTTGTTATTTGTTGAGTGCAAAATCTGCAACATACATAATGAAGACAATTTAAATGCTCGTATATCAGTCAAGATATAAAATTGGGCATATCATCAAGCATTTTGTTATCACCACACTTGAATCATAATGTCCCATTTTATATCACTCAATGAATTTAGCGTTGCGTTGTTTGGAAGAAACCAATCGATTCTAGATGAGTTAGGACCCGAAATTGAACACTAAAATTTGTCGGATTTCTGGGTCCCGTCTGGGGCAATGCCCCCATAGCGCCAGGAGGGCGCCCCAAAGTACTCCCAGTACTTTTGAGGCTGGCACGACGCGCCACTGATGTCTATTGGAACAGACACGTTTTAAAATCAGCTTGCAAAATCTCCATTATAATAACCTAAATTGAAAAAATTGCAGATATCTATTCCCTTTACAGCTTCCAAACAAAGGGTTCATCACACTAACAATGTGAAGCCAAAGATCAATCAGGCCTTGGCTCTACTCAATAATTGAGTGATTCATACATGCAAACAACTTTCAGAGAAGATAAATTCAAATAGCCAATCAATAGGTATACGCAGATCGAAAATTCAGCAAAAATAAGTAATCGACCTACTGATAAAAACTATCACACGTACCCATATGAACTTGTCAAAACAAAGTAGAGTTACAAACCCACATCCAGAAAAGACGAAATATACTTAACAGATTCAGGAATCAACAATAAAGATGAAATTTTTCGTTATAAATTCATCAGATATTGAAATCCCAGATCTATCTTGTACATTAAAAACAAAAAACAAGAGCAAGCAACTTACCAAAGCCATGGCCACACAACAGTTGAAACCTGTTCACTCTTTGCCAAAGGAAAGGAGAGAGGTTCACCAAGTGTGTAAGCGGCGGTGAGATCTAAGCATAGAGAGACTCTTCAGTAGATGCGCACTTGGCTTTCTGTTTGTAATTTTACTTTACTGCCACTTGAGCATGGACAATATTGGAATACCATGTTGTATATTCTTCTCCTTTTTTTTCTTTTTTTTTAATTAAAAAATTCAAAAAATAATTTTATGAAAATATCAAGGAATGCTATATATATATATTTTTTAAAAGGGGTCATATGAACCAAATTTTAATAATGGTAAAAAAAAAGGGGGAATTTTTTAATCTAATCACTCAAAAATAATTTAATTATGCTTCATAACTATAGTTCGTTCATTACGATTCGTAGCTACATGTTAGAGGGAGGAGGGAGGAGAGAGGCGAGCGAGATTGGGAGTGGGATGAGAGGGACGAGTGAGAGAGGGCAGAGAGTGACGAGAGATGAACTATATATGTATATCTATGAGATAATTGTATATATATATTACAGATATACATAAGTATTTGCATATCTGATGAGCGAGATTGGGAGAGGGAGGAGAGAGGCGAGCGAGATTGGGAGAGCGAAGAGAGAGGTGAGCAAGAGAGGGAAGGGTGTGGAGAGAGGATAATTGTATTTGTATATTTGTCATATAATTGTATATATGTATAATTTGTATCTGTATATTTATAAGCGACTAATTACAGCTAAAAGTATGTGCGAGCCATAGTTAATTCAAACTATAGTTATCTTAGCTAATTAACTAGTATATATTTGCTTATTTGCACAATTTTCCCTAAAATAAATAACACAATTAGTCCAAAGATGGACTTGGCTAGCAAAATAACGAGGAAAAATTATTTGTACATGTATTTTTAAGAAATAATTATTAATTTTAGCCATATTTTTTATTTATTATCTTTTAAAGCAATATGTAGCAATCTTTCTATCTGTCTATACTGTATTAAAAGCATGAACATCTTTAGAAATATTGATTGAACTTTTTACTTTTTATTAAAAGACTTTAGACAAAATAGTCTTTTCACTATTTTTTAATTGACTATAATATAATTTCCTAAAATAATTGGTAACGTAAGGCTACAAGGAAAGGTTTTGTCGAAAATTTATTTGAATCCTAATTGCACGGGAATGCTCCTAAATATGGATAACTTTTGTCCATGAATAATGTAAGGACTTTCCAAAAAGTGATAAATTATTCGAACGAATGTAACTAATTGAAACTTTAGCTGAGTAGGTTAATTAGGTGATTATGTTTGTTAAGCACTGTAGTTATCCAAAGATTTATGCCCCCAGTCGTCTCCATGCCTACATCGGAGTACTTTTTTGAAATATATATTTCTTTCTTCACCAACATATAATATTTAATCTAATATGTGTCTATTTTTTGCATTTTTTTTTTTTAAGTAAATTTTATTTACCAAGTAAAGGTTAAAA
Organism: Solanum commersonii; assembly: GCA_029007595.1. Taxonomy (NCBI): domain Eukaryota; kingdom Viridiplantae; phylum Streptophyta; class Magnoliopsida; order Solanales; family Solanaceae; genus Solanum; species Solanum commersonii. The sequence goes on along the minus strand of JAJTWQ010000055.1, from coordinate 2,592,675 downwards.
ATCAGGAAATCAGAAGGTATGGACATACGTTTCATCCTTGCTAAAACTCAATGTTCATATCTAGCTAGCTACCTTTTACGGATACATATTCAAAGCATATAATTTACTAGCTAATTTAGATTATCTACTTTCTTTTTCATGCGTCTTTTGAATGATATGCCTAATTATTATGCTTGATAACTACTTACTTTGTGTGAATACCTTGCTATTGCGCTCCAACTATAAGTGATATAGTGAACTTGTCATTGCCATTTTATAAATGAGTGTTGTGCTACCCTTACCCTTCGTATATTTAATTGCCTAGTGGACTTCAGTGGTCCAGTGCATTGTGCCTCTATTAATGTCACTATCCAAATTACACTCTAGATGTAACATGGTGAATAAGATCCCAGAAGATCCAAAACAACCCACTTGACATAAGCACGGTGTAATAACAATACAATTCAAGAGATATAATCAATATAAGTCTCAAATCATAAGATGACATAAAAGATGTCAATAGAGTTATAAGAGATATGTTGAATACTACTAACTCTAACACGAGTTTTTCTAACATCATAAGAGTGGTTGGGCGTAACTCCTACACCACGTACAAGTCTGAAACAAACGTGAACATAAAAGATATAAAAGTGTATATGACTTTTCCCTCGAACCATGAGGACTCACCAATCTAATGACCAAGCCGAGCAATTCCGATCTAAGAACATCTGAGAGGAGGAGCGTTGGACACTATATTCTGAGACAATATAGGCACAAGTATGTGTTAGTGTGGTGAATGAACTAAGTATGGGGAAATGTATAAAAACATAGGCATGGTCATCAGCGGCGGAGCTAGAAAATTCGTCAAGGGTGTTCAAACTTTAAAAGAGTGGATTTTTTTTAGCCCGAATAGATATTTCTGTATCTTTAAAGATTTTGTTGAAATGCAGTAGGTGGAAATAGAACCAAGGACCTTAAGCTCTTAACTGAGCATACTTACCATTGGAACAAAGACCTTTGTTGTATTTAAGAGTGTTCATTTATTTATATATCCACATAATAAAAAAATATTTTATCTATATACACTATCTAATTTTCTGGTGAAGAGTGGTCGGTTGATCACCCTTTGCCGGCTGTAGCTCTGCCCCTGATGATCATATGAGCAACTTTAAAGATGATATGCATGACCAAATAAACCATAGTAAAGACCTTTAAAGGATTCATGAGTCATAATCAAGATCAATGCCTACTTAAAAATCATTTGAGAAGCTTTCGCAAACACCTTTGAAGAAAATATAGTTCATTTGTGGATATTTATCATTAATCGACAATAAGATCATGTGAGCTATTGTCATGCTCCGAGTCTTCATCCTAGGCTTGGCCGGCATTTGAAAATTATCATTGGTCTCAAGTAAATCCTTGACCTGACTGACTACTTAGCAAAAAACTAAACACATACATGCAGAATTTTAATGATGTGCATTCAGAAAAATACTTAGCTAAATCGCATGTTTTGTTTGAAAGTACAAATAAAGATAATGAAAATGTACGAAACGTCTAAAAGGAAATACTGAACTGAATCTCTAACTTTGTCCATGAAATCTCTTCTACTAATAATCAAAAAAACAAGTAACACAATTGGTCCAAAGTTCGACTGTGCTAGCAAATTAACAAGGAAAAATTATGGAAATTTTACACAAATTTCATAGTTAAAGAATTAATTACATTTTATCCCTACCATTTTTTAAATTACAAAAATTCCTTAATTTTGATGAAATTCATCTCGATATATCGCGTCTCGATTTCGGATACGTCCCTCAATGTACCGATACTTCGCGTCTCGATTTCGGATACATCACTCAATATTTCGATACAATCACATAAAGTGATGTATCCAAGAATAGGAGAGAGCACAAATTTTTGTAATTTTTTCAAATGGTAGGAAATTTTAGAGAATATGGTAAAATAAGTTGTATATTCATGTAGCTTTTTCATTTAGATGAATATTTTTAATAAATAATTATCAATTTTAACCATACTTTTTATTTATTATTTTTATAGCAATATTTAGCAATCTATCTATACTATATTAAAAACAGGAACATCCATAGAAATATTGATTGAACTTTTTACCCTTTATTAAAAGACTTCGTTTTAGACAAAATCATCTTTTTACTATTTTTCTTATTGCCTATAATATAATTTCCTAAAATAATTGGTAACGTAAAGCAATAAGGAATGATTTTGTCGAAAATTTTCCTGAACCCTAATTGCACGAGGATACTCCTAAATATGGATAACTTTTGTCCATGAATAATGTAAGGACTTTCAAAAAGGTGATAAATGATTCCAAGGAATGCAATTAATTGACACTTTAGTTGAGTAGGTTAATTAGGTGATAATGTTTGTTTAGCACAGTATTTATCCAAAGATTTATACCCTCAGTCGTTTTCATGCCTACATCAGAGTACTTTCTAGCCATTTTTTATCATTATTTTGAAATACATATTTTTTTCTTCACCGACATATAACATTTAACCTAATACTTATCCCCTTTTTTGCATTCTTTTTTTGGTAAGTAAATTTGGTTTACCAAGTAAACGTTACAAATCAGGAAATAAACAGATATGCACATACGCTCCATCCTTGCTAAAACTGAATGTTCATATATAACGAGCTACCTTTTACTGAAACATATTCAAAGCATGTAATCTAGTAACTAATTGAGATATCTACTTCATCTTCTATGCGTTTCTTGAATGATATGCATAATTATTGTGCTTGATAATTGCTTCTTATGTGTGAATACTCTTCTATTGCGCTTCAGCCATAAGTAATATAGTGAACTTGCCATCGCCATTTTATAAACGAGTATTGTGCAACCTTTACCCTATATACTTAATTGCCTAGTGGACTTCATTTGTCCAGTGTATTGTATCTCTATTAATCCCTTGCTAGACTAGTACTTTACTTCATACTTCTGCAGTAAATGAACATTGAAAAAACATTTGGTCGAGGTCCTCATTCATCTGCTTAAATAGGGGGCATATAGGGGACTGTATCACACCTCATTTAACTAATCTATCTTTAGTCGCAAGCCTTCCATTCACTATTAGGTAATGAATAGCCATTTAGGAGCACCCACGTTTGTCCTAACCACTGATCTCCACTCTACTTTTTTCATTGTACTCCTCATCTGCATAGACATTTTACCAAGGGAGAACTTTATCATGCTTTTTATACATGCCTCAGCATAACCATCTTCTTGGAGATATTGAGAAGCTTTTAGGATTCTTTGAACTACTCAAGAAACTTGCTTTACTTGCTTGTATGTTTCATACAACATTTTGCCCATGATAGCTATGCATCCATGCAATTCATAGCTTGTCTCTTCTTTTTTTTGGCATAAATTCCACATCAGTTTCCCATTTGCAGCCTTAGTCCATGTAGATATATCAAGAAAGTACAGTCTTCCAATTGCTTTGGGGCATATAGCTTGTCCCATGAAATCAAAGCCTAATACCTTGAGGTCTCAATAATGCCATAAAAATCTCCTATACATAGCCTCCACTTGAATAATCTTCTTAGGGAGGGAAAATATTTGGGACTAAAATATTTGGATAGAATACAACACACTCTTGATGAGCTGAGTTTTTCTTGCATATGACAACATTTTATTATTATTTTGTGCATTCTTTAATCTTGAAAAAAAACGATTTTTAATGTAGTGACTTTGTATCATACCTCAATATCAACATAATTTTGACTTTTGTTATCAATCTGAATTTTTTTTCAATACAGTAAAACCTCACTAAATTGATATATGTGGGACCATAAAATATCATTATTTAATAGATAAATTAATATTTATTAATTAAAAAGGGTTTTGAGATTCAATGAAGGCTAATTCGGATTACATCAAAATCACTGTATCTTACTAATATATGTATCATATAATTGAATTCACATAAAAAAAAAAAATTATTATACATAAGATATAATGAATACATCAAAATCATTGTATCTTACTAAATTATGTATCATATTTATTGAATTTATATATATAAAAAATTCATTATACATAAAGTACAATGTGTACGTATGATTCATTGTAATGTATTTTTTTGTTAAATGGTTCATTGTAAAAATAAATTATTATACATAATGTTCATTGTTTCTTAATAACCAAATATTATTCATTGTTTCTTTGCTAACAACATTTGATGTATGATGGTGAGAGAATAAACTATATAAGCAACATAGGATATTTCTTGAAATCATATAAAAAGAGTGGCTTCTCATTTAAAAGGTGTCACAAAATCAACAATGATAGATCAAATATGCAAACATTTTGTGAGTACAAAAGAGATCATTCCACGTGCACTAAAAAAGATCAGCAACATGGCAACATTGAAACTTTTGGATGCAGTTAGAAAAGTTAGAGATGTGCATTAACTGGATCTAAATTTTAACAAAAAACAAGACACCATAGAATCATATTGTACTAAATTGTCTTAGATATATTTGTATTATAAGGAATTACTAATTTATTATATTAATGGGATCGTATATTTATATAGGAGTCTTCAGAAAATATATTATCTAATTATCTTATCGAAATGAGTGATTTTTTTCATTGGCCCAAGTCGGAATCGGTAGAAAATATTATCTTAGAGAGATTATGAATCTACCGAGTATTAATTTAGTGAGGTTTTACTGTATATTTGATTTTACTCCTTAATTGTTAGTGTGATTGTAAGTTGTGTTCCTTTTTAAGTTTTACGTTAATTTTTTAAAGGGAAAAGCATTCAAAATATATTTGAACTTTGATCGAAATTGTCGTAATAATTCCACACTTTAGACATGACCTATTACACCCCTACACTATTTAATAGTGTATTTTAAAGACATATAAGTGTCCATGTGAACATCATAAATATTTCATCATTATAAATAGTAACTTGTCCACGAGGGCACTTATATATCTTTAAAATACACTATTTAAAAGTAAAGGGGGGTAGTAGGTCTTGCCCAAAGTTTGGGATTATTACAGCAATTTTGGTCAAAATTCGGATATATTTCAAACTTTTTTCCCTTTTTAAAAGTATTGTATTTAATAATATAACATATATATAACAATTTATTTTGTAAATATTTATGATCAATTCACGCGATACACACGTGCAAAATACGTACACTCGACCACAAATATAATAATAATTAAATAGAGATAGAGAAAACTTTATTATTATAGTTAAATTTTTACTTGGAGAATCATTTTTCAATTAAAATAGACTAGGTTTAAAAAAGGAAAAATTGTGCATTATAGCAAACTATTAATTCCAAATAATAATAATACGTCAAAAGAGAAGAAGGAGGAGCAACAAGAAGACAAAACACGCCAAATTTTGTAAAACAAAAGTACCAACCTTTACTTTTCCTCTTGGTGCACAATAGTGTGACTTGCTAACGTGAGCCCACTGGTCGGAGTGGCAAGAGGACGAAAGAAGAAGGAAGTAACAAAGCTGGTGGTGACACCTACAAGGTGTTGAGTTAATACTATAGTTGAGTTAATTCTAACTATGTTAATTAAGTCTAATGCAAAGATATAACAACCACACGTTTCAAAAGAGAAAACATAAACATTCCAGATTAAAGACAAGCAAGGGGTTTCTGTAAAAGTGATGTAATGGCCTTTAATGCCATTAACCTTGACAATCCGTTTCTTAAAATGAAAAATTAACTCTTCTATTTGAAACTCCTCTTCTTGAAATATCTATATAAGCATGACCTTTGTGAGCATAAGAGATATAGAACATAAACCAAAAAAAAAGAAGAGAAAAACTTTTTCCTCCTTTCTTTTCTTAAGCTTATTCTTAGAATATTTTTGGGCAATCTCCAAACTTTCAGCCACAAGTGCACGTGTTTGAGAGTAACTATGGAACCTTGGGGAGTGACCGGCTACTACGATTTGCACCGGAGTCGGGCCGAAATCACTTTCAAGGCAGTGGCTTGCCACAACACAGTGTTTGTGATAAGCTATTTACTACTTTGTAATTCCAATCCAATATCAATATTGTAGTATTTTTTTCAACAATTTGAAAGCGATTTTACTAACATACAATATTGATAAATGGCTATTTCTTTGAACAAATCTTTTTCTGATTTGTCAAAACTTGAGCCTTTGGATGGAAATAATTTTAAACGATGGTCACAAAAACTTTTAATTTTCTTTGAACAATTAGAAGTTGATTATGTTTTATTTAAAGAACCTTCTATGAATGGTTCTAACACCACTACTGATTCTAGCAATGTTATGGTTGTTGATGATGTTGTTAAAAAGAAGTTTGAAAAGGATAACAAACTTGTGAGAGGATATTTGCTAAATCATATGACTAATCCTTTATTTGATTTATTTTTAACCTATAAATCTGCCAAATAAATAGGGGATAGTTTGGAAAAGAAATATGGTGTTGATGATGCAGGAAAGAAAAAATATGTTGTCGGTCAGTGGATTAAATTTCAAATGGTTGATAATAAGCCTATAATGGAACAAGTTCACGAATATGAGAACTTGACTGTTGATGTCTCAATGAGGACATGAAGATATGTGAGATATTTCAAGCTAATGTTCTGCTTGAAAAATTCCCACCATCTTGGAGTGATTATTGAAATCAATTAAAACATAAGAAAAAGAATTTAACTTTGCAAGAACTTATCAGTCATATGAGGACTGAAGAGGCGAACCATCTCAAAGATAAGATGGAAACACTTTCTCTTAATTCATCTAAAGCTAATCTTGTTGAATCTTCTGGTACTGTTGTGAAAGGCAGGTTCAAAGGCAAACAGAAGAAAGTCTTGGAAAATGAACATGTGAGGAAGAAAAAACAATTTAACAAGCCAGAGATCCAAATTCAAAAATCTAAGGGTCCTTGTTTTGTCTGTTGAAAACTTGGTCATAGGGCGACCAAGTGCTATCAAAGAAAGGGGCAGGACTCAAAGCAGGAAGGACAAAGTGATGTCCAAGCTCATCTTGTTGAGGGTAATGAAGTGATTGTTGCTGTGATCGTTGAGGCAAATCTAGTGGCTAACAAAATTGATTGGATGCTAGACATAGGCGCTTCAAGACATTTTCGTGCCAATAAAGAGTTATTTCATGATTTTGATAAGTCAACTGATGGAGACTGTGTTTACATGGGTAACTCTACTATTGTTGGAGTTATGGGTAAGGGAACTTTTTTACTGAAATTAACTTCTAGAAAGACATTATCCTTGAACAATGTTTTGTATGTTCCCTCCCTCCGTAGAAACTTAGTCTTCGGAGCACTTCTCAACAAAGTAGACCTTAAACTTATTTTTGAAGCTGATAAAATAATTATTTCTCGTGGAGGAGACTTTGTTGGGAAGGGATATCTTAGTGGAGGATTATTTTTACTGAACATTGTTCAAGAGATTGTCAATAATGAAAGTATTTCAAATTTTGCTTATATTGTTGAGTCTATCAATTTGTGTCATGATAGACTAGGTCATGTTAATATTGCTTCTATTAAAAGACTTAGAAAAATGGAATTAATACCTATGATAAAAACTGATGAGTTTTCTAAATGTCATGTGTGTGTAGAAGCAAAGCATGCCAAGAAACCTTTCAAATATGTTATTAGTAGAAAGACCGAATTACTTGAACTAATACATTCAAATTTAGCAGATTTCAAAAACACTGTTAGCAAAGGTGGATTAACATATTACATTACTTTTGTTGATGACTTTTCTAGATACACTAAGGTATATCTTCTTAAGTCTAAAGATGAGGCTGAAAGCATGCTTTTGAAATTCAAAGCAGAAGTGGAAATCAATTAGACAGGAAAATCAAGAGATTTAGATTTGATAGGGGCGGTGAATATAGTACTAAAACTCTAGAAGATTTTAGTGAGAAAAATGGTATTATACATGAGGTTAGTGCTCCCTATACTCCCCAACAAAATGGTGTAGCCGAACGGAAAAATAGAACCCTTAAAGAAATGATGAATTTTGTGCTTTTAAGCTCTGGTCTATCTGAAAATATGTGGGTAGAAGCAGTCTTGTCTGCATGCTATATTCTTAATAGAGTCCCTCATAAGAAGTTAGATAAGACCTCATATGAGTTGTGGAAAGGGTTTTCTCTTAACTTGAAATTTATAAAAGTGTGGGTGGGGGGGAGGGGTGGGGGGGGTTGGCTAAGTTTGGTCTACCTAATTTTAAACGAGTAAATGTTGGTTCTAAGACTTCTGATACTGTCTTTATTGGTTATGCTCAAAATAGTGCTGCATATAGATTTATGTCTCTCAATGATCACTCTATTTGTGAATCTAGAGATACATAATTTTTTGAGCATATTTTTCCTTTAAAAATTAATGTGTCAAGTGATGTGCAAAACAATGCTTCTACATTTATGTCAGTTAATTCTGATGTTGTGCCTTCTTCGAATGTTATTTCTAATGAGCATGAAAATGAACTTAGAAGGAGTAAAAGACGTAGAGTTGAGACTAATTTTGATTCTGATTTTATCACTACTTTCTTAACTGAAAATTTTGATATTAATATTTTAAATGATGAATTAGTGTCTATCTATTTAATAGAAGAAAACCATCAAACTTATAATGAAGCAACGAGATCAATAGATGTTATATTTTGGAAAGAGGCTATTAAAAGTGAATTAGATTCTATAATTTCTAATCACACTTGGGACTTGTATGATTTGCCTAAAGGTTGTAAATCCATAAGTAGCAAGTGGATATTTAAGAATAAATTGAGACCTAATGGTACAATTGATAAATATAAGGCTAGACTTTGATTAGGGGTTTTAACCAAAAGAAAGGTGTTGATTACTTTAATACATATTCTCCTGTGACTAAAATAGCGACCATTAGGACACTTATTGCTTTAGCCGCTATTCATGATTTAGTGGTACATCAAATGGATGTCAAAACAACATTTCTAAATGGTGATTTAGAGGATGAGATCTATATGACTCAACCTGAGGGGTTTGTGGTTCCAGGACAAGAGGATAAAGTATGCAAATTGAGGAAGTCCTTGTATGGACTAAAACAGGCACCTAAGCAATGGTATGAAAAATTTAATATCACATTAGTGGATAATGACTTCGTTGTAAATTCATCTGATATGTGTGTTTATTCTAAGATGATAGGTTCAGATTGTGTGATTATATGTTTATATGTAGATGACATATTAATCTTTGGTCCTAATGTGAATGTTATTAATGAGACCAAGAACTTTTTGTCTTCTAAATTTGAAATGAAAGACCTTAGTGAAGCAGATGTGATTTTGGGAGTTAAAATCAAAAGAGCTGCTAATGGTTTCTCTTTGTGTCAATCTCATTACATTGAAAAGATGTTGAAAAAATTTGATTGTTTTGATGTAATTTCAGTGAGAACTCCTTATGATCCTAGCATACACTTGAGGAAGAATAAAGAATCTAGTGTTTCTCAAACTGAATATGCTAAAATGATTGGGAGTGTAATGTTTCTAATGAACTATACTCGGCCTGATATAGCTTATGCTATTACTAGATTGAGTAGATATACTCATAATCACAGTAGTGAACACTCGAATGCTCTTCATTGCTTGCTAAGGTATTTGAGAGGTCCTATGAATTGGTGTTTGCACTTTAATAAATTTCCTGCTATTTTAGAAGGCTTTTGTGATGCAAATTGGGTAACTGACAATGATGAAGTTAGCTCTACCAGTGGCTATATGTTTACTTTGGGTGTATGTGATATTTCGTGGAAGTCTTCCAAACAGACGTGTATAGCACGTTCTACCATGGAATATGAATTTATTGCTCTCAAGTTGGCAGGGCAAGAAGCTGAGTGGCTGAGAAATCCTTTGGCGGATATGCCATTGTAGGGAAGACAAGCTTCATCAGTCTCTCTTCATTGTGACTCACAAGTAGCAATTGGAATTGCTAAAAATAGTGTGTACAATGGAAAAAAGAGACACATCCACATCAAACATGGTGCGGTTAAACAATTGTTGAAACTGGGTGTTATTTCCTTGGAATATGTAAGGTCTGAAAGAAATTTGGCGGATCCTATGACCAAGGGCTTAACAAGAAAAATAATCCTTGAAACGTCGAGGGGGATGGGGCTAAATCCCATTTATTGAGATAATGCGGTGGACCTGTTAGGCCTCAATATACACCACATTTTCTATCCTTATGGTGTGAGGCAGTGTTTTATAAGGTTGAACTTATTTTGCTCTTAATGATTCTATAGCCTTAAGGTGGTCTATTTGAGATAGACTTGATGGAATCACCTACGTGAGTGTAAAGGTGTGGTTGCCTTTTATGAAAGACTTGGGTCGTCTTTCTAAAGCAATCATAAGACCCAAGGTGTGTGTGCATGACCATAAAAGCACTTTGTATCGCGGAGATTGCTTAAATTTAAGGATATGGTATGTGTTATGGGGGTCTCAATTTATATCCACCCAGTTCAAGAGTACTTCACTTTGTGGATATTAAGTTGTTGCCTCATATCACTACGTGTCAATTCAAATCGAAAGATATTGATACTTAAGTACATGTTCCTTCCTTTTGCCCAAAAGTCAGTTCTTACTCTTTATCTTTGCATTGGTGGGGGATTGTTGAGTTAATACTATAGTTGAGTTAATTCTAACTATGTTAATTAAGTCTAATGCAAAGATATAACAACAATACGTTTCAAAAGAGAAAACATAAACATTCCAAATTAAAGACAAACAAAGGGTTTCTGTAAAAGTGATGTAATGGCCTTTAATGCCATTAACCTTGACAATCCATTTCTCAAAATGAAAAATTAACTCTTCCATTTGAAACTCCTCCTCTTGAAATATCTATATAAGCATGACCTTTTGTGAGCATAAGAGATATAGAACATAAACCAAAAAAAAAAAAAAAAAAAAAAAAAAAAAAAAAAAAAAACTGTTTCCTCCTTTCTTTTCTTAAGCTTATTCTTAGAATATTTTTGGGCAATTGATTTTGGGCAATCTCCAAACTTTCAGCCACGAGTGCACGTGTTTGAGAGTAACTGTGGAACCTTGGGGAGTGAACGGATACTATGATTTGCACCAAAGTCGGGCCGAAATCGCTTTCAAGGCAGTAGTTTGACACAACACAGTGTTTGTGATAAGCTATTTACTACTTTGTAATTCCAATCCAATATCAATATTGTAGTATTTTTTCCAACACAAGGATGGAGAGTGAGAATCTGGGGTACCCACAAGGAATGGAGGTGAATCAAAGGAAGGAACAAATGGAACAGTGGCCACCACTACTGTCAAAGAAGGTGACCCCTAAACCAATTGGAAGTAAGCAACCAATACACAATTTGGATAGTGGAAATCAAGCACGATTCAACCAACTGAGCTTCATGGAAGAGTTCTGGAAGATGATAAACAGAGGAAGGTAGAATTGAATGATGAACCAAACAAGAAATGGGTGATTTTTTTTAACACAAATCAAATGTCAGCTAAAGGAATGAGTCTGAACTATGTCAACCCAATTATGCGAAATGGGGAACATGTTATTGAGTTGAAGAAGGAAGAAATTGAAAAAGCAACGGAGAAGTGGAAACAAGCCTTAATCCTGTATGTTGTTGGGGAATCTCCTACAATTGCTGCAATTGAGAGATACATTGCTCTGCAGGTGAACACTGTAAGTAAACCTAAGGTATACTATCACAATGATGGGTATTTCTTAGTTAAATTTGCTAGTGTGGATGATAGAAATGAAGTGTTATACTCGAGGCCTCACATGTTGAACAATAAGCCCATATAGTCAAGGTTTTGAGTGCTGAATTTGATTTTAACAAGGAGGTTCTACAAATCGTGCCAATATGGGTGAAGTATCCTAATCTATGTGGACACTCAATTTTGGCTTTCCACATTTTTATTTAACTAAAGTTTTAATAATAATAATAAAACTACAATAAAATATATATACGTTATGTAATTTTTGTAGGAATACGAAAGGATTTTTTATTATTTATTTTATTTGACAAATTTATTTCATAAATATTATTTTTTATAAAAAAATAAATATATTATATAAATATTACTACTTATTTTCTCATTTTTAGATTTCACGTCAAATGAATATTTTTTCTTAAGGGTTAGCTCGATATTTCCAATTAAATATAATTTATATTATTGCGATGAGTATTTTTCGATATTTTTCAAATTATGAAGGCTTAATTAATTATTGAGTTACTAATTTATATTAATTTTTTTTAAATGACTAATTTTATCAAATAAGCTAATTTTGCAAAATAATTATTTTTAATTTAATAAATTTTGGTTATTTAATAGAGAAGAGGTTATAATTTATATAGACTTAATTTGAGTAAAACTTGGCAATCCAAGTCCTTTTAATTCAGCCAATCTGCGTGTGCCATGGAGGAAGCACGTGGATTGTGCTTTTTTCAACTTAAATCTTGACCATCCCATTTAATCCGACGGCTTTAATTAATTCATCTTATATATATATATATATATATATATATATATAAACCCTTTATTTTATTAACCATCCGATCAAACGATCGGACGACCGAGATCAAACCAATGTTTACTTTCCTAAACCCAAAATAGACTCTACGCTGCCCTATATTCTGTTTCCCAGAAAACTCACGTTCTTCTTCCCCATCACCGCCCATGGCCACCCACCTTCTTCCTCAGACTACCTACTCTAGCTAGCTTTCTCCAAAGACGCCTATGGCCGCCCCAGGCTCCTCTCCCATCACCGCCCTACATGATCCCCAACCCCCTTCGTTAGAGAAACGGTTCTGGGCAGCCAAAAAATGCCCCATCAGTCACTCAGTCTCTCAAATCGACTTGAAAAGGTTGATTTTTTAGAGATTTTTTTTATTCCTTCGTGATTTCTTTGTTTCTTCCTCTAAGATTATCGTTTCCAAGAATTCAAATTTTGAATTCTTAGAGCCCAAATCAACTATAAAAGGAGGACTCCGGTTCTTGATATGCTCAAATTACACTTTCCTACATAAGTATAAGCGATCGTTATCAAGTAAAGAACCCAACTTGTAGGTTGGGGTCGATCCCACGAGGAAAATGATTTAGACTTTACTTTAACCAACAATTATATTCAATTAGTCAAATTACTTCCAGAAACAGGTAATTAAAGGGGGGTTTTATTTGTATGAAACAAATAGTAAGAATTTAAGAAATAATCCGTAATCAAAACTCAATTTTGGTTGTTATCAAGATAAGAGAAATAACTAGGGTATACGTATTCCCCACAAACTCATAACGCAATAATCCTAGTAACAACAATCTTTTCCTAGTGTATTACATGTAAAGTGATAAGTTAGGTATCTCTAAATCCTTGGTCCGGCATCTAGAGAATTTCACCCCGCACCTTGGTCCGGCTACGTGTGTATAATTTACTTGTATAATTTACTAACCCTTACCTTTACCTCATATTAGACATCATAATCGATGTTTGGCTTAGTTATTACTTCGCACCAATTGACACTAGCCTATTAGATAGTGTATCACACTAAATCTATGTTGATAATTCTTTTCTTGCTGATTAACTCCTTGGTCCGGCAAGTAGCAACAAGGCGAGTTCTAACGCGTGCACTCATTAAAAAGACTTCTAAATGAAAGAATTATCAATGCATGCAAAACACTATTCAAGAATTGCTTATTTACTATTCATACTTTGTTAATCGCTCATGGTTCCCACAACCCTAATTGTGGATTTAGTTACCCATATTAGCAAGAACACAATTCATAGTTTTAGATGAAGAAATCATGAACTTACGTAAAGAGAATAATAAACTCAAAAATTCAACTTGAATTGCAAAGCCAAAATCTTCAAAACGAACTTAGGAAATCAATAATTGTTAGAGTTGCAAATTAATCTCCCAAAGTCACAAAGAAAAACTAGAATAATAATCTCTAACCCCCAAAAATGAGGTTTACATGCCCTATTTATAGAAAACAAATCCTAAATAAAAAGAAAACAAATTAAGGAAAGTTTGTTCAGGCACGCGTTTTCATTCCACGAGATTGACTTACGAACCATCGATGGATCTACAGTCCGTAAGTCCCTTCTGTCAGCCAGGATTTAGAAAATATTTCAGCTTCTAAAAATCAGCTTCTCTCAAGCAAACGACGGACTTGCAGTACGGACCATAGATCGATCTACGGTCCGTCAATGCTCTCTGTAGCTCCACACTTAGAATCTTCAAAAATCAGGTACTGGAACCCTCGCAGTATCAATCTACGAATCAATCAGTACGGTCTATAGATCAGTATACGGACCGTCAATGGCTACCGTGGTTCCACACTTGGTCAGATTTCCCTGATTTGTCTTCCATACCTTGCCTGCTGATCTATGGTCATCACCTATGGGCCGTCAATGGATCTACGGTTCGTAGATAATCTTCGTGAATGCCCTTTTTCTGCAATTCTTTCAGTTGTCTCTATACTTCTGCGCCTGAACATCTTTCCTGCAAAAAACAATAAAAACACATAAAAACAAATACAAAAAGGCCCTAGACACACACAACTTGTAAGTGAAATGTATTAGAAATACCGTAAACTCACAGTATATCAACACCCTCAACTTAAATTCGTTATTTGTCCTCAAGCGACGCACTACGACTCTAAACGACACTTGTATAGAAGCAAGCATTTCAGGCCCACGCAATCACATGGCTTTCTACCCCCCTTACTTTTCAGGTGTAACTTCGTTCTCTTAGACTCGACAAACTAATCCATGCAGATCAAACCATGACACAGATCGACCAATTGACACACAACATACACCTTCTCACTGTCACCAAGGTACCAACTTTTCGACAATGTAACTAGTGCCTTTACTTCAAACGAAATCCCATTTAAAAAAAAATGAATGTCATTTATGGTACAAGGATTTATTCAACACTCACGCTCAAAAGTAATTTCAAATACAGTTAGTTCTTTATGCCATAAGCTTGCCCTTAATTTCACTATTTAGACTCTCCAAACTAGACTCTAGGATCACTATAGGACTTTATTGGCTTGTAACATAGGCTCAGGGTCAGGTGTGGTACATTTGGGTACTGCTTAGTGACTTTCTGCCCTCCTTGACATTACACTTGGGCTTTTAACCTCTTTTTGCCCTATTTTTGTCATATTATCGCTTTACCTTCGCTCCCTTAACTTTCTTCACTCACAGATGTGACTTTAGACTTTGTAGCTCTTTTTACTTTTTATTTTATTTTTCTTTTAGCTTTTAACAAGTCACATCCTTTTCTCACATTTTTTTTACATCACTCTTTTCATATCCATTTTTCTTTCAGTTTCCTCTTTCATAGCCACCCTCAACTTATGGATTTTCCATTAGTTGAGGTGCACAATACCCGATGTCGGGTCAGGGCCAAGATTGAAGTTACTTTTTACATTAGCCACCCTCAACTTAGGCTTTTGGCCTAAGTCGAAGTGCACATGTCCAAGGAGAGACCGGGGCCAATATAGTGGATTATGGGAAGGTGAGTTCGGGGTTTAGAAAGAAATGGTTTACTTTTAGGCTCAAAGTTAGATCAAAGGGAGCAGTTATTTCATTTGGTTGGATCCTTCTTTTAGGCAATTTGTGGACTTTTCAGAACAATGGCCTATGATCACTTCCTAACCTCTAGATTGAATTGTCTTAGCAAGATTAACCGGGCAAGTTCTAGTTTTGCACAAAAACTGTTTGAACACTCAACGATTCTTACCCACTTTTGGCACATAGTTTCATTATCAGATTACGCAATTCAAGTTTCAGCTCAAGTCATGCCATCGAGTTGATTCGTTATTATGTCATACTCAGAGCCAACACATTCAACTAATCGTAGCCTACAACTTTTAGCATACATCCCAAAATCTGACGGGGGGTATCAATTTTCATAAGTCATCATGCTTCTATCTTTATCATGCTTCTACACATACGATCCTAAGACATGCCGGTTCAACAAAAGAATTAAACAGTCTCTTAGGGGAAAATAACACAGGCAAGAAAACCCCAAGAGAGGATGCATGAGTTGGGTTATTCAGACTTCACCCTATCATTCACGATCCATTTAACCCACCCCCAATAAAAATTAGATGCACTTGTCCCCAATGCATACAAAAACAGTAAAAGAAAATGGATTGGGTGAAGCAAACCTATGGCGCAAAGCGCCAACGAATCATCAACACGCAGGGGGGTTCGATTTCCTGGAACCCGCTGGAACAATAGTGGGGACACCCTCAGTAGTGCCCACATCAGTAATCATAGCACCCTTAGTAGTGCTCTTTATCAATCTCTCCGCACCATCAGTGGTGCTCACACCGTCCACCAAGACAGGCTAGACCTCTACAACTAGGGCAGAGCTTGACGCCCACGCAACTCTCTCACGCACCCTTTGCTGACGCAAATCTTTGTCTACAATCGATGCCCTTCTTGCCTCATTTTCCTGCCTATGCTGTCTCTTGTGCGCTTTCTCCTCCGTAATGCGATGAGAGCGGTGCCGTTTGCCTTTGGCATGTGTAGGTACAAGCCCCTCCTCGGCGGTCCCATTGAATAAAGCATCTAGCACTGTATCATCAGCCAGTATAGTAGGTGCAACTTGAGGCTCAACTGAAGGTGCGGCAAGAATGACATCAACGTCAGTTTGGAGGCTGGCTTAGTCAGCCTGCAGAGCAGATAGATCTATGGTCGGGGTTGATCGCTTGAGGACTCGCAATTCAAAGGCATCAAGACGCTTATTAACAACCTGGACCTTCCGGTCCATCATCCCGTCCATCCAGCGCTCCATTCTAGCCTCAGACTTGGCTATTGACTTTTGCATCCACGGCTGGATGTGATGCAGTAATGTGGCCATCTGAGCCTCTAACTTTTGTACTCTGGCCAACGGGACAACAGTAGCTCCTAACTGTGGTGTGGACCGGGAAGAGCTAGGAGCCATACTAGCTGCCTGAGATGAGGAGCTCGGGACAGTATCTGTGTGAATTGGGATGCTAAGGTCATTTCCCTATGCGTGCCCCACTGTGTCTGCAAGATTGACACCCAAGAAAGGGACCTCAACCAGAGGCTCTCTGCGAGGTGCTGCCACATTTGCCTCATCTTGAATGAGGTCGATGTCCAATGCCCCTGTAGGGTGGACTAACCTGTCACAATGCCAGATCGGCACTCTAGAGTCCTTACACAAATGAAAAATTAGACATGGGAAGGGGTAAGTAACGGAGGTCCTAAATGCCCTCTCATGAATCTCTGCCAGCAACATGCGGGCAAAGTCAATCTCCACTCCTGCTACCAATGCCCCAACCATGACCGCTCTGTCCCACGTGACTTGATTGTCAACTTTTCTAGGCGGCACTTTGTTATGCACCAACAGCCAGAAGAACTTGGCCATAAAATTTAATGTGGCCTTCCGGATGCCCAACCGTGGAGCAGCGACCCATTCCACATGCTCGCCATCTGCAGCAATGTATCTGGCCAACCATAGTAGAACAGCCTCTCGTTGCTCAGCGTTCCTCTGGAAAGCGCCACTCCGCACGATGTCCCATCTGTAATCAAACTCTGCGTGTTGAGAGACCAAGAGTGACCCGTGGTAGGACCATAGAGAAAACGTCTGATCGTGGCAGGTGCTATGTCCACCGGACAACCTCAAACCAAAGTGGAAGTGAAAGGATCCTGAGCTAGTGGCTTTGACCGCTTGGAAATTGAATCACGGAGAGTGGCAGCATAGGAAGCATAGAATTCCCGCACAATCTCCTCACTATACGTCCCTGGATCTCAAGCCATCCAATCACATTTGTGAAGGTTGAGCAGCCGGTGAATGTCCAGAATAGCATGCAAGCTCCCCGTGAGGACTCTGCGCTCCTCTGTACTTAGTCGGGCCATTTTCTGTTTGTCGTTTGCCATCTTGACATCCCGATAAATTTGCCATTGGCCTTCTACACACCACCTGTTTAGCCCGCCGGCTACTGGAGTAGGGTCATCATTTCGTGGTGCCGGTATGGACTCCGAGTTAGTTGCCTCATCAGACGAGACTGCTTGGTCTTTCTCACCAGACCCTGTGGTTGATTTAGCACTGAACCCTTCAGCAAGAGAAGACTCGGATCCTGAAGAATGAGCAGACTCAGAGCCTGAAGCATGGGCAGACTCAGATCCGGCCATCGACCCCTCTGAACTAGAAGCAGCCCCAGTTGGTGATCCGATCAGTGTGTGCTCCTCATCAGACTGGGAGACAGTGACTACGTCGGGAAGCACCTTTCGGGGGGTGCCTCGAGGTGTAGTACGAGAAGTCCTAGTGTTGAGAGGAACATATGCAGGAACAGTGTTTGTGTTTGTGTCCTCATCGATTAACCGAAAACTAGGGGCAACAGATTTAGACTTACCCAGTTTTGAGTAGGTGACCAGCTTCTTGGGTGCCATCGTACCTGCGGGAGCAATATTAGTGCCCAAAACTAACCATAAATATACTAAAAAATTATTTGAGAACTATAAACGAACAGTAACAAAGTTAAAAAAAAAATCATACCGAGGCTACAGAGGTCATCCACGGCGGGTACCTACGATCCGTAAACTGATATACGGTCCGTGGAACTCTTCCGTAGATCATGGGGCCAACAATATAGGTTGCAGTTGGAAACCACAGATGTGCAGAACAGTCCGTAGATTGAACTACGGACCGTAGTCCACATCCGTGGTTTCACACTTTACAATAAATAATATATATATATATATATATTATTTTTTTTATTTTTTTTTTCTTTTTTGTGTATCCAGTTACGAACCTTATCTGCGGTCCGTAGATGAATCTACGTTCCGTAGACGGGGTATCGTGGATGCCATCCGTGCCAGGTTTCAGCCATTCTTAACTTCTGATCAAACATATTTGGCCTTATTTTTCAACATTAACGAAGTCTCATCATGCATTTCAACATTCAATTATGCTAGTTCTTCATTCTTAAGATTTTGACTGATCATTTTACCAAACAATTTAGACTAGTTTTGGAACCCAAAGTCGAAACTTACATATAGACTTACAATCACATACAATAAGGCTACACAATCACTATCTATCGTTCCAAGGGCATTGTAATTTTCAAGTTTATCATGCAATTTCATCTAACAAGTACCCAAGGTCAAGATCCAACTCCCAACTTTCTATATTCAATCTATGAATCGAAATTCAAAGTGAGGGAAAAGTCTATTACTACAAGCAACGAAGAGTGGGGTGATTGCGTGATGACACTAAGCTTACCAAGACCAAGGAATTACCTCTTCGCTACTAACCAAACATCGGACCCTTTACTAATTCTAGCCAACACTAAGAACTAAAACACTAAAACACCTACCTAAATTAATACAAAGATGCAATTAAACAGAGAAAACTAAACTGCTAAATAGAAAACAGAACCCTGTCGTTGGCTAGATTGTACATCTTAGGTTGCCTCCCAAGCAGCGCTTGATTTGACGTCGCGGCATGCGCAAGTGTCTTGATTACTCAGACTTCATCAAAATTGTAGGCCTCAATCACTTCTTGCACAGTTTCAGCATTTCCCAGATAGATCTTGATCCTTTGCCCGTTTACCACGAACCTTGTTCCATTCCTATTTTCAAGCTCAACCGCTTCATGAGGGAGCACTTTTGTGAGCAAAAATGGCCTGGTCCATTTGGACTTGAGTTTGCCTGGAAACAGGCACAACCTAGAGTTGAATAGCAGCACAAAATCACCAGCCACGAATTCTCGCTTTTCAATTCTTTGATCATGATACCTCTTCATCCTCTCTTTGTACAAGGTTGAACTTTCATAAGCTTTTAGGCGAAACTCATCAAACATATTCAAGTCATTCATCCTTTGATTAGATGCGGCACCCCAATCCAAATTTAACTTCTTCATTGCCCACATAGCCTTATGCTCTAGCTCCACTGGTAAATGACAAGATTTCCCATATACAAGTTGGTAAGGAGACATACCTATGGGGGTCTTGTATGCAGTGCAATATGCCCATAGAGCATCATCAAGCTTCTTTGACCAATCTGTTCTATTAGCATTCACAGTCTTCGCCAATATCTGTTTGATCTCTCTATTGGATACTTCAACTTGACCGCTAGTCTGTGGATGGTAAGGAGTGGCTACATTGTGACGGACACCATATTTCTCAAGTAGTACCTTGAACAACTTATTACAAAAGTGAGAACCTCCATCACTAATAATAGCCCTCGGTGTACCAAATCTAGAGAAGATATTCTTTTTCAAGAATGTGGTGACACTTTTACCTTCATTGTTGGAGAGCGCAATTGCTTCTACCCACTTCGATACATAATCAACCGCAACAAGAATATACTTCATCCCATGTGAACTCACAAATGGACCCATAAAATCAATGCCCCATACATCAAACAACTCTATCACCAATATAGGATTCATTAGGAGCTCTTGCCTCTTTGAAATCCCTCATTCTCTTTGGCAACGATCACAAGACTTGGCGAAATCATGAACATCTTAGTGGATGGTAGGTCAGTAGTACCCACATTGTAAAATCTTATGTGCAGTCCGAATACCACTATGATGCCCACCAATGGGTGATGAATGACATGCTTCAAGTACACTCAACATCTCAACCTCGGGCACATAGCGACAGATAATCACATCAGCACAACTACGATACAAGTAAGGTTCATCCTAAAAAAATATCTTCACATCATGCATAAACTTTTTCCTTTGGTGAAAAGACAAATTGGGGGGCACAATATCGCTTGCCAAATAATTAGCAAAGTCTACGAACCAAGGAATCAAATCATGAGAAGCAGCCAATACCTGCTCATCTAGAAAAGTGTCATTAATTTTAGCCCTATCTCCAAGCTTTAGCATAGCCTCTTCATCTTATCTGGACAAGTGATCGGCAACTTGATTTTTGGTCCCTTTTCTATCTTTTACTACAAAATCAAACTCTTGCAGCAACAATACCCATCTAATCAATCTCGGTTTTGCATCCTTTTTCGCCATCAATTACCTCAATGCAGAATGGTCAGTATGCACTATGACCTTAGTACCAAGCAAGTAGGATCAAAATTTCTCGAAAGCAAAAACCACCACAAGAAGTTCTTGTTCGGTTACCGTATAGTTCTTCTGGACCACATTTAGAGCTTTGCTAGCATAGTAAATAAGATGAAGAATTTTTTCTCGCCTTTGTCCTAATACTACACCAAGCGCCAATCCACTCGCATCGCACATTACCTCAAATGGTTGTCCCCAATCCGGTGAAATAATGATTGGTGTTGTAACCAACTTCTTCTTTAACTCTCCAAATGCTCTAAGACAATCATTATCGAAATAGAACTTACACTCCTTCTCGAGCAGTTTGCACAACGGATGTGTAATTTTGGAGAAATCTTTGATGAATCTCCTATAAAAACCTGTATGCCCAAGAATACTTCTAACACTTTTTACAGAAATTGGTGGTGGTAGCTTTTCTATTGCCTCAACTTTAGCTCTATCAACCTCAATACCTTTCTCTAAAATTCGATGACCCAACACTATACTTTCTTTAACCATGAAATGACACTTCTCCCAATTCAGCACCAAGTTGCAGTCTTCACACCTTTTAAGCACCTCGGCCAGATGATCTAGACAACGATCAAAAGAATCACCTACAACTGAAAAATCATCCATGAACACTTCAATAGTGTCCTCCACCATATCAGAAAATATCGACATCATACACCGCTGGAAGGTTGCTGGAGCATTGCACAATCTGAATGGTATCCGTTTGAAAGCAAAGGTCCCATATGGGCAAGTGAAGGTGGTCTTCTCTTGGTCTTCTGGAGCTATAGAAATTTGATTGTAGCCCAAATACCCATCAAGAAAACAATACCAACCCTTTCCTGCAAGTCTATCCAACATTTGGTCCATGAATGGCATAGGAAAGTTGTCCTTTTCTGTCCATGCATTTAACTTCCGGTAATCCATACAAACTCTCCATCTAGTAACGGGCCCCATTGGAACAAGCCCATTTCTTTCATTTGGAACCACAATCATACCTCTCTTTTTAGGCAAACACTGCACAGGACATACCCAACTACTATCCGCAATGGGATAAATAATTCCTGCATCCAGCTACTTGATGATCTCTTTTTTTACTACTTCTTGCATAGGTGGATTTAATCTTCTTTGGTACTCAATACTGGGCTTATGATCTGGCATGAGTTGGATTTTGTGAGAGAAAATACTGGGGGAAATCCCAATAATATCTGCAATAGTCCACCCAATAGCTCGCTTGAACCTCTTCAACACAGTCACCAAGCACTCTACTTGCCTCGCATTCAAATTTGCTGCAATGATGACCGACAAAGTATTCTCTTCACCCAAGTATACATACCTCAAGTGTGGTGGTAGAGCCTTAAGCTCTAATTTCGGTGCCTCCACAATAGATGGTCTTGTGGGTGGGGACTCGCGATTCTTTATGTCTAACTCATACTTCTTTGGTTTGGACCGATATTCATACTTATCGAGTGCGGCTATTAACTCATCATACTCTTCAATACCATCACTATCGAAATTCATCATAACTTCTACTAATGCCTCAACACTTAGTCGTTCTTCAATTTGCATTTCTGTCCCACTCTCCACTCTGTAAGTTATAGCAAATACTGTTTGAAGCTCACCATTATGCTTCATGGACTTATAGATATTGAAAGTTGTTTCTTCATTGTTCAGTCTGAACTTCATCTGCCCCTTTTCCATATCAACCAACGCACGCCCTGTGGCAAGAAATAGTCTCCCAAGGATGATGGGAACCGCAAAATCAACCTCATAGTCAAGAATCACAAAATTCGCAGAAAAGATGAAAGACTCTACTTTCACTAGCACGTCATGGAGTACACCAATGGGCCTCTTCACAGTTCGATCGGCCATTAGTAACCGCATTGCAGTGGGCTTTAGGTCCCCTAGACCCAACTTCTTGTAAATAGACAAGGGCATGAGGTTGATGCTAGCACCAAGATCACACAATGCCTTAGCAAAGTGTAACAACCCTATAATACATAAGATCGTGAAAGCACCAAGGTCTTCCTTCTTCTGCACCAGAGATCTTGTAGCAATAGCGCTACAATGCTGCAATCTATCATCATCTTCAAAACTCACAGACCTTTTCTTTGTCACCATATCTTTCATAAACATTGCATACTCAGGCATTTGCTCCAAGGCTTTTATCAAAGGGACATTGATAGAAAGCTTCTTCAACATATTAATAAACCTGCGATATTTACCATCTTCAATCTTCTTCCCTAACCTCTGTGGAAAAGGTGGTGGAGGTCTAGGTATGGGATCACTTTTTGAGATATCTTCGCTTCTTGCTCTGTCGTAGTCTCAGACTCTTCTCTAACTTCTACCACATCATCTTCTTTTCTAATCTCAGTCTCCACCATAGACGACATAGGTGGATCTATGGTTTGCTTACCCCTTCGAGTAGTAATTGTCATACAATGACCATCATTCTTTGGATTCTGAATGGTGTTGCTAGAGAGAGTGCCAGGTTGACGCAGGTTTACTGTAGTAGACAACTGAGTCATTTGCTGCTCTAGATGCTTTATTGACACTGCATGGGCATCAACCTTTTGACCAATACCATACAAGTCGCTTCTCATCTCCTTCACATTCTCATCAGTTGCATCAAACCTTCTCATCATTTTCTGCATCATATCTTCAATACGCGCCATATTACCTCCGACTTCCCTAGCACTAGATTCTCGATTTTGAGGGGGGACATAGGGTCCAACCCGATCGTTTCTATTGCCATAGTTGTTCCTATTGTAGTTGTTGTCGCGATTGAAGTTCCCATCCCGGACATAGTGACCCTCTCGATTGTAATTTCCATAGTTTCTACCTTGGTTCCCTTGACCTTGGAGCAAATTTTCTGTGTTGGATCCTTGGGCATTTGGTCGTAAACCCCCCGTCTGATCATTCACAGCATAAGCATCCTCTTCATAGTAACACTCCTCAACTGGTGGTGGAGTTCTAGTTAAGTAGTTTACAGCATTTACCTTTTCTGCTCCTCCGTTCACATGCTTCAATACCAACCCCAACTCTGTCCTCATCTGGGTCATCTCCTCATGAATATTATCTGCAGAGTTAATAGTTGTATTATGAATGGAAAATGTGTTTCTCGCAGTATCTGATCTCCTAGTGCTCCATGCTTTATTGTTGCGAGAGATTCTCTCCAGTTTTTCAGCAATCTGTGCATATGTACAATCACCATATGAACCTCTAGCAATAGTGTCAAGAACTGCTTTATTGTTATCATTTTGTCCTCGATATAAATATTCCTTTAGCGACTCATCATCAATACGGTGATTTGGAACACCTATTACGAATGCAGTGAATCTGTCCCAAGAGCTGCTCACAGACTCTCCAGGTAATGCTACAAAATTGTTGACCCTATCTTTATGATTGAGCTTCTTGGACACTGGATAGTACTTCACTCGGAACACCTCTACCAGTTGGTCCCATGTAAATATTGAGTTTTAAGGAAGCTCAGTGAACTATACTGCAGCATCGCCTGTCAGTGACAGAGGAAACACTCGTAATCCAATGACATTCAGATTCAAGTCTAGTCTACCTACACAACTTTTGCAAACCATCCTTAGCTTGGCTAAGTGAGCATGTGGATCCTCCGATGGCGATCCAGAGAATAAGCCTCTTGCTGTAAGTATCTGCATCAAACTACTAGTCACCATAAATGTGTGCCCTGGAGGTAGAGGGGGTAAGACAATAGGTCCATCAGAGTTTTCTATATTCATGTTGCCCCGATTATTGTCGTGGGCCTAGTGGATCTTGCACCCTCAACGCATCCCCCAACTGATTTTCAGCTGGAACCTGACTGTCCCCATCAACTACCCTCTGTTGTTGTAACTCAACTGCATTATCTAGATTTCCTCCGATAGGATTAATTGGATCTCTTGGATTGTTCATTCTTCGCAAAGTGCGATTCAGCTTTGGATCGTAAGGAGTAAGTGGTTCACCCTGGCTCTGTGTACTTGACATACACTAGAGTCATAACCTGAGAGAGACAAAAACAAAGAGAAAAAGTAAAATTAGGAAATATTTGACTAACGTTCAATAATGTAGTTAAAATAAATATAAAAGCCAAATTCCCCGGCAGCGGCGCCAAAATTTAATACGCTCAAATTACACTTTCCTACAGAAGTATAAGCGATCGTTATCAAGTAAAGAATCCAACTTGTAGGTTGCGGTGGATCCTACGAGGAAAATGATTTAGACTTTACTTTAAACAACAATTATATTCAATTAGTCAAATTACTTCCAGAAACAAGTAATTAAAGGGGGGGGGGGGGGTTTGTTTGTATGAAACAAATAGTAAGAATTTAATAGGCAATCAGTAATCAAAACTCAATTTTGGTTGTTATCAAGATGAGAGAAATAACTAGGGTATACGTGTTCCCCACAAACTCATAACACAATAATCCTAGTAACAACAATCATTTCCTAGTGTATTACATGTAAATTGATAAGTTAGGCATCTCTAAATCATTAGTCCGGCATCTAGAGAATTTCACCTTGCACCTTGGTCCGGCTACGTGTGTATAATTTACTAACCCTTACCTTTACCTCATATTAGATATCATAATCGATGTTTGTCTTAGTTATCACTTCGCACCAATCGACACTAGCCTATTAGATAGTATCACACTAAATCTATATTGATAATTCTTTTCTTGCTGATTAACTCCTTGGTCCGGCAAGTAGCAACAAGGCGAGTTCTAACGCGTGCACTAGTTAAAAAGACTTCTAAACGAAAGAATTATCAATGCATGCAAAACACTATTCAAGAATTGCTTATTTACTATTCATACTTTGTTAATCACTCATGGTTCCCACAACCCTAATTGTGGATTTAGTTACCCATATTAGCAAGAACATAATTCATAGTTTTAGATGAAAAAATCATGAACTTACGTAAAGAGAATAATAAACTCAAAAATTCAACTTGAATTGCAAAGCCAAAATCTTTAAAACGAACTTAGGAAATCAATAATTGCTAGAGTTTCAAATTAATCTCCCAAAGTCACAAAGAAAAACTAGAATAGTAATCTCTAACCTCCAAAAATAAGGTTTACATGCCCTATTTATAGAAAACAAAACCTAAATAAAAAGAAAACAAGTTAAGGAAAGTTTGTTCAGGCACGCGTTTTCATTCCACGAGATTGACTTACGGACCATCGATGGATTTACGATCCGTAAGTCCCTTTTGTCAGCCAGGATTTAGAAAATATTTCAGCTTCTAAAAATCAGCTTCTCTCAAGCAAACGACGGACTTGCCGTACGGACCGTAGATCAATCTATGATCCGTCAATCCTCTTCGTAGCTCCACACTTAGAATCTTCAAAAATCAGGTACTGGAACCCTCGCAATATCAATCTACGGATCAATTAGTACGGTTCGTAGATCAGTATATGGACTGTCAATGGCCACCGTGGTTCCACACTTGGTCAGATTTCCCTGATTTGTCTTCCATACCTTGCCTGTTGATCTACGGTCATCACCTACGGGCCATCAATGGATCTACGGTCCGTAGATAACCTCCGTGAATGCCCTATTTTTGCAGTTCTTTCAGCTGTCTCTATACTTCCGCGATTGAACATCTTTCCTGCAAAAAACAATAAAAACACATAAAAACCAATACAAAAAGACCCTAGACACACACAACTTGTAAGTCAAATGTATTAGAAATATCGTAAACTCACGGTATATCAGTTCTCAACAAAGAGGATCCATCAACATCCATGAATGAGTAAGAACATCCAAGAATTGACGAAAGTTTGTGGTCGTCATTATCTGTTTATATATATTTTGATTTTTGGTTTCTGAAACTTTGTGGCCGTTTGAATATCTTCACTTCATATAATCTTGTATTTCTAAATATTTCCCAGAATCTGCCTCATGTAGCTTTGATTAAAAGCATCCTGTAAGTAGTCTGTATAAAGTTATGATGTTCGTATCTTGTTAGAATTGTGAATTCGAGAATGACTAATGGTCTGTCTTTCACTCTATTAACGATCAGTACACAAATGAGTTAACATGAAACTATTCCCTTTTGAGAAGACTATATGAAATGTTAAAATAAAACCATACAGACTTGGACATAGCCATCTTGAAATTAAGTGTTAATACTGTAAGAAATTTATCTTTACATGAGCTTTGTTGGCGAATAAGCATATCTTTATGTCGGTAAAGTACTGTTCTTGAATCTGCTTCAAGTTATAATTAAGTAGGTGTGAAAACTTTCTCTCTTAAGATGATTGTTGCTTGAATTGGAATATGTCTGAAATCATTGTAAATTAGGTTAGAGAGCATAGTCTTTTTTATTTTCAATCGTCTCGACTTACCGTTTCACTTGTGTATGGCTTGTTAAGTGACGTTGTTCATGGACTTCTACAATTTTTGGTTGTTCTACCTAATTACACTATAAGCATAGTTATTATGTTTTAAAGTTTACAACGATAATAGAGGAGGTGTCTGGTTAGTATTTGTTACTTGTTGTTTATCTTATTCTTAATTGATAGTTAAACGCTAGTTTATATCTCTGCCTCTTTAGGTATTTGTGTGGGTTCTATTAATTGCTGCAAATAATTAGTAACTTTATATGAAATCACGTGTCTCTGAAATCATCTATTTGCCGTCAACAAGAGTTGGTTCAAGACTAAGTTGTGAGGTTCGATGAAAAGTCACTATCAAATGGGGCTGCAAAACTTGATAAAATGATCAATTCTAACTTGTTTCCTCCTCGTTTTTTTCCAGCATATTGCATGCTTAGCTTCAAATTAAGCTAGTTTTGGATTAGTTATTCTCCAAAAAATCAAATTTAAGAGCTTTGCATTGGTTGTCTGTTGTTCTTTTAATTTCTTGAAAAACTTCCTCCATTTTTCTAAATGAAATTTTGATAAGTTTCTCCCTTTGTTCTCACATCTCAATAAAGTGATTAGAAGAATTCTAGGATAGCTTTGTAATATGAAGGATTAGATGAATACATTTTTCTTTCTTTTCCTCTCAGAAGTTTTGACACATTATAAATTTGCTTTTTGTTTACGTAAAATCAGGGATGTTAAATAAACATTCACTTATTAACTTGAGGCGGACTGAACCAACTAGAGTATATTTAATCTTGATCTATTTGCCTTCTCGTATTTCATTTCTATAGTGATACTCTATTTTTTTGCTTTATAACATGGTTAATAATGTCATTACTCACATCCTTTATTTTGTCGACTCATAAAATAAATGTAAAAAATATTTGAGTGCTCGTAACTCCTCTCAATTCTCATTTTATGTCTATTTTGGGATGATTAACTTGGCTGAAATTACATTGCTCTCTTCATCACAATCTGCGTGATTATCAAACTTTAGAATATTGAACAGTTGATATGAACCAGAGTACATGTTCCTGGCAATCACATTTTGTGTGTATGTGTATTTAAATGTCATATACATAGGGGGAGACATAGTTTATCCATAAAGTTGAAATAAGATCTATAATAATCATACAATAGACTTCTTTTTATTTTTTTTTATTTTGAAGTCCAAGGAGTATTATTTACTCCCTGGGAAATTTACCTACAAAACAGATCTTTGAATCTCCCCTCTTTCTACATCTAAAAAAAACAATAGAATACCTCGGAATCTTATAGTATTATGAACTAGTAAAGGATGATTGTTACTTTATCATTGAGTTCTTCATGTATTAACAAGGATTAAAGCTTTAAAAATATTGTACCATGCATCCCAACCCCCTCAAACATTTGTTTTGCACGTTTAGGAGTTGAAATTTGGGTCAAAGTTAACTGGGTCAAGATTTGATGTTCATTTTAATATGCTACAATCATTTTATACTTTATTTCATATTTTATGTATCTAATCCTCTAATTTCTTTTCTTATGTTTCATGTACAATCAGAGGGCTGGAGTTTCTATTTTGGAACTCATTATTGGCCTAAAATATTAGGCCAACAACAATTAGGATCACCGCAATACTCGGAGTCTCATAAATAGGAGTCCAACATTCTTTAGTCTTCCTTTTTACGATTTTGATTATATTATTTTGTGTTGACTAACCTTTACTTCTGTCTACATTAACTCTTTAAGTTTTTGATATATTTAAATTGCTTGTCTTTCATTTTGAAGATTATTCATGTGAGCTAATATTATTTGTTTATGAAATTAGTGAAAATACTTTTAGAACAATTGATACAAAAAATATTTTTGGATATGGGTTAACATTTTAAGTTTTTTTTACTTATAACATTTTCTTAAGCCTTTATCTTAAGGAATAGGAAAACTTTTCATCTAAAATTCTCATTTGAAGTTTTAAAGGGATAAAATAACATTCATTTAGGCCTATCTAGCACTTAGGATTCCCAAATAAATTTGAAACTAATTTAAAAGCCAAAATAAATGCCTTTAGAATATGAGGTTAAAATAATTAACTTGAGAAAAAATAATAATAATAATATATATATATATATATATATATATATAAAATAGGGAAGTAGGCCTATAAATGCAACTATAGAATAATCTCAATAGTTAGGCTTATTTTTATATTCTTTAGATCAACCCCTTTATGAAGAAATTATATTTACTATTATTACTGTCTCATCTTTTTTAAATCACATATAGATAAAAATATTTTAATCTCTTAACATGTTATTTTCAAGATTTTAGATATGTTAACGGGTTCAAAATACAGGGTATATATATGTGTGTGTGTGTGTGTGTGTATACGTCATAACATTAAGATATGAATTTTATATTTTTCTCTACATATTATCTTTTATCTATTATCACTTTTACAGATGTTACTTATTTTTTTAATCCCTACAATTTAATATGCACATTATTTTACTACTACATATTTGCACCTGACTACTAACTCATTTTATTTTATTCTCTTCCACCTCTTAATTATATATATAAATAAAATGATAAATTTTCATATTCTTTAAACTCAATATTTATTTTGGATACTTTTATATAAGACTCATCTTTTTTTTTAACACATAAAATTGTCATACTCTTTTAGCACATTTATTTATTTATTAATTCTTTCTTACCGTATGATAAACATACTACTATAATATTATCTAATAGATATATAGGTCATACCTTGTATTTTACTCCTTTCTTAAACTAATGAAATTTACTTACCATTATTTTAAACAAAATAAATAAACAATTTTTTCTAATTATATTTTTCTAAATTGAGTTTACGGACTATCTTCGGATAGGCTCTGAGGAATGCTTAATACCTTCCCTTCGAGTAGTCAAAACCCTTACTCAGAATCTCACTGATTTCGCAAATTTTAAGGAAAAATATTAGGAAAACATTCACATATTAAAAAAATGTTTTTCCTAATATTTTCCTTAAAATTTAGGTGACAACTCTAACACAAAACAATTTTTTTCAAAAATTAGAGTGTCAGCCATATTAAGTTGTGAATTGTTTTGGCCAGTTCGAAATAGGCGCCCGACAGCATGGCGACCCAGCTGGGGAATTTACTTAGATTTTAACCTTAGAAAACTTAATTTTAAAATAATACTTGTGATTACTTGTTTATTTCTATTTGTTTGCTTTTTCGAATTGATATATTGTTTTGACTGAAAAGTCGCAAGTGAAATCCAAACTTCTGTTTCTTATTTGTTTTAAAACACTATTTGTTACTGTTTTCTCTATACTGTCATTTACACTTTCTATCGAGTCTTTGGACGTACACGCACACACTGTACACGCGAGAGGTATTTCTGCACTCCTTCAAAACTCTCTTCGAATTCCTTAGTTTCAGAGTTGGTGCAATTAAAATAGTGCACCTTCTCGCAATTACTCAGTCACTCTCAATCATCTAAGAAAAAATCTTACTCTTAAAATAGATCGTGTTGCATAGCCTTAGGCAAGATAATATACAGTATTGTCATTGCATTTAGGAAACTACCTAAATGTCAATGAGTTTCTTCTTTAAAACTCGACGACATACAATTTGTGTGAAATTGATATAAATTATCCAAACTAAACACTTAACGAATTTGGAGCAAATAAATGCATCATACCCCTCTACCTTTCTTTCAGATGCAAATCAACCAAAACCTTCCTAATATCAGAATGATGACTGAGGTTCCCAAACTTTGAAAGAGTAGTGAGGAAACATCAGTGTGGCATACGAAAATGAGGCTATGCCACACTTGGGGTCATTAACTGATATATTGAATGTGGAGGCAAACAAGTTACTCATTACTCTGATGATTGAATTTTGACAACCAGTAACAGTGACTTTCCAGTTCACGAATTTTGAAATCACACCAACACCGAAAGAAATAAGTCAAATTGCTAATTTACCATTGGCTGGCAGAGCACCCTTTGCCCCGCGCACTACATCGGGAAAAAATTTTCTCCAGTCTTTGGGTTTCAGGGTAGGCCCATATTTGCGAAGAGTTGATAAGGGATGGGTCAAGTTGGATTATTTGTTTCAAAGGTTCGATCATCGAGATAGCTATGATAGGTTCCAACAAGAATTCTTCAACTCTAGGGTTGGTTGGGAAAGGCACAGGGCTATTGTTTTCGTGATGGCCTTTTTGGGTATTATGATCTTTTACAAAGAAAAAGTCTTGTGTCGACATCAACCTACTACCTATGGTTATCTTCATGTTTAGAGGACCTGTTAGAGCGATCATTGTGTCCATGATTTTGGCAGAAATATTTCGATCATTATCCCTCTGCTCTAGAGGATATGATCACTTTAAGAGAAGTAACCTGCTGCTACAAATTTGGGTGTTGGAATACTTCTATCAAAGATAAGCAGAAAATAGCGTTGAAGCAGACTTACACAACAAAATTAGAAGCCATGCGACGAGATTGAGCATGGGGGATGCCCCAAATAATGAAAATGGTTGGCGCATTTTCCTAACCCACCTCACAGGAAACCGTATTCAATGGCGACTACCATGGGTCCATGACCGAGCTATGTTGAGAACAAACCACACCTATTTCATTGAGTTGATTGAGTTAGACGGCTTCCAGCCTTACGTACCTCTAAGAGTCCTCCGACAGTTTGGAATTACCCAAGGTGTTCCTCTATGGTCAAATATGACATTAGTAGAGGTAGAGTATGAAGAAAAAATATCGATCGAGAGGATCTTTGCTTTGATGCAATGATGGTATGACATTATTGACTTAAGAATGGTGGTTGAGTCCTGGTGCACTCCTGAATATTATACTTGGTTTATGATGGGAGGAATTTTCACAAGGTCCAGCTGTGATAGGATTTTGGGGTTCAAAGACACCCAAAGATCAAATCAAATTGGCACGGAGCTATTGAACCTCATTCACATCACTACAACCATGTATCATCAAGTGACCCCATGGTCTGTTGACTATCTCATACATGCAGTTGATGATGAACCAAATGAAGATATGGAGGAAGACCCAGAAGAGGATCCTAGAGAGCCAACTGAGGAGATAAAGATGATTCAGAAGGATATTCAGAGCATGACCCTAGAGATAGAGGAGTGATGCATATGGAGAATGAACCGATTCCACAGTAAAAGACGCTCACTCGGAATATGATTCCATATGGTTTGATGAATGGGAAGATTCAAACAACTGGAATGGAAGATCGACGAATCCCCAGAGTACCACCCAGAGCCATATTATGATGGGGACGATGATGGTGATGATGCCCCAACTTGGCAGTATGTCATCTTTCTCTTTCGAAACTCTCACCTCAAAGTGTTGTATGGCCTATCCCTCTTGTATGCCTTTTAGCCACACCTGTACTTTCATTTCTTAGGTTTCTGATTGCCTACCTCAATGTGACATCCAAGACTACTTTAATCAATGAAGTTATGTTTGCTCAAAATCTAAAATGTGTTTAAATAGATCATTTATTATCAAACTAATTGCAACGTAGGCCCACCTCAAGCAAAAAGAGGTTCTACATTAGGACGCGTTTTGAATGTCGCCAAATCGGTGTATATGGGTTAAATTTTTATATTTGTTACATCTTTCAATACTTCTCAAACTAACATAGTTTTCCTTTTTCTTTGTTTTTTTTTATCATTTATCCCCAAAAGTACATTGATTTGTGTCGACTTGCAAACTGGCTGACTCACGATACAACCTTCGATCAAAAGGAAAGATGACTGATAAAGATGACTTCAACGCTGCTGCAAACATAATGATACCTATTGAGAACCTCAAAGGTTCTTGATACATGATAGACATCCAAAATGAAGAGAAAATGGCTCGCATGGAGCAAAAACTCGAGGAAAGAATTATGCCAAGTGCGAGACTTGACCAAACTATCGGCTACCACTTTCCCTACTTTCAAGACGCTTATCTACTTCGCAAAGGCTGACTTGATTTCTGCCGACCTTCCAAATCAGCCAGAACAAACTCAACACGTTCCCGCACATAGTCGAGTTCCACCAGCCTCTCCAATCGCAGTCAGGACCATTCCAAACCTCTCTAATCGCGACCCTGCCATAGGTACAATGCAGCAAATACTTGGGCACATGTTGCCACTTCCTATGAGCCACATGTTCCATCCGTATATGCCGCTGGAGCTCCTATCTTCATAACGCCAGCTGTGGTTAATATACCATACGAGGTCGATCAATATACAGAAATGGAGAAAGATGCTCGATTGAAAGAAGATGCATCGATCAATGCCCAACTTCATGATCTGAGAAAGGCATTGAAAAGCTTACAAATTACTAGAGGAGCAGAGAGTTTGGATTATGATGACCTGTGCATCCATCCAGACATTGACATGTCGGTAGGGTGCAAACCACCAAAGTTTGACATGTTTGATGAAAAGGGTGACCCTCACGCACATTTAAGGGCATACTGTGACAAATTAGTCAGTGTAGGGAGAAATGAGAAGCTGAGGATGAAATTGTTCATCCGGAGTCTGTCTAGAAAAGCATTGACCTGGTATACCCGTCAAGACCCTCACAATTGGCGTGACTGGCAGGAAATGGCTGAGGACTTCATGACTCGTTTCAAATTCAATATTGAAATTACTGCTGACAGATTCTCATTGGCCAATATACAGAAGAAGCCTTATGAGAATTTCCAGGAATATCCACGACGTTGGAGAACTAAGGCCGCAATTTGCAGAATTTTGTCAATGAGAGTGAGCTCTCGAAGTACTTTATTTGAGCTCAAGAAGGTATCTACTTTGACAAGATGATGCCAATGATGGGCCAGAAGTTTGCAGAATTAGTCAAGATAGGAGACTCTATAGGGGAGGGTGTTAAATCTGGAAAGATTCAGTCTATGGTTGCATTGCAAGCTACAAGTAGGGCTATACAATCGGGTTCCATTGTCGGCATCAAAAAGAAAAAAGGGAGGATGTTTCAACTATCACTTACCAACAATGATGACCGTCCCACCGATACCTCAGTAATCCCTAAATCGTTGCGCATACTTCATACGTCCCATACCTAATATATAATACCCAACCACACTATAATCCACCTGAGCACCAGCATACCAAAATCCTCCAAGACCATATGTCCCTGTCCAAGCACCAATCAATCAAAATAGACTAGCATATGCACCAAGACCACGTCCAAATCTTGAAGCTAGAAATGCTTGCACTTATACACCAATTACCGAACCCTACGCCCAATTGCTTGAGAGGTTGAGGACAGCGGGAGTGCTGCAACCAGTTGAAGGAAAACTTTCTGATCCAATCCCTCGTAATTTTGATAGAAACAAGTGATGCGCTTATCACTCGGGAATCCAAGGACATGAGCGTAAGATTGTTACAAGTTGAAGAACCAAATCGAGTCTTTGATGAAGAGAGGAGTAATCAAATGCACTCCAGCTCCTCCTAATGTGAACAACAACCCCTTGCCAAACCATGAGAATCGGAAAGTCAACATGGTTACTCTAGATGAAGAATATGGGGGACCCTGACTGTCCAGACATAGATGAACCAAATGCCATGACATCTTCCGCGCAACCTGTTATCACTGTTCAACTAAGGGAACCTCTGACCATCCAAACATATCTCCCAAGAGTTGTAGTGACCACTCTAATCGCTAAAAAGCCTGAATATGACACCAAAGCAGTCCCATGGGACTATCGAGCATGCACCAAGGGCAAGATGATCGACACTGCTACGGCTCAAGGGATGACTAGGTCGGGGAGGTGTTATGCCCCAGAGGATCTAAATCAAACAGATCTTGGAAAAGAACAGAATCCAAAGAAGAATGTTACCGATGCTGAAGCCGCATAATTTTGGAAGAAGATGTAGCCTAAAGACTATTCAGTCGAAAAGCAGTTGAAGAAGACGCTTGCGCACATATCTATTTTGTCTTTGCTTATGAGTTATGAAGCTCATAGGAATACTTTGATGGAAGTGTTAGACGGAGTGAACATTCCAAAAGAGACCACAAAGTGAAACTTTAGGTGCAACGATTGGAAAAATAGTGGAAGCTAACAAGATTTCTTTCCATGATGATGAGTTGCCTGCAGAAGGGGCTGGGCACAACAAAGCACTTTACATCGCAGTCAAATGTTATGATAAGATTGTGACTTTAGTTTTAATCGATGGTGGTTATGGATGCAACATCTGTCCTTTCACCACTCTGAGGGATTTAGGTGTTAATATGGGAGAGATAAGGGAAAGTCGTGTAAAAGTTAGAGCTTCTGATAGAGCGCAAAGAAGTGTTCTTGGAGAGATCTATCTCACATTGCAAGTAGGAATTCCCCATTTTATTTCAAGTGAGGGATGTATCATCCAACTACAACCTGTTGTTGGGAAGACCATGGGTTCACATAGCAAGAGTGATGCTTTCCACTCTTCATCAGTGTGTGAAATTTGAGTGGGGTCGCACAGAAGTTACCATCCAAGGAGAGCTCAGTCACCCCATCATTTCTGTTAATTTTATCCCAATCGCTGACTAGCTAGACGGAGCCATATTTCACACTCTGGAAATTATGTAAGTTGTAAGGGTCAGTGAGGAAGCAGAGGCATATGATACAAAATTGTCAAGTGCAGCAAAAATGGTTGCGTTAGAGATGTTGAAGTATGAGTGGACTTGGACCCAAGTCCAATGGCATAGTTGAGCCGATCCAGTTGAAGCATCAGAGAGGCACCAACGAATTCGGATATGAGCCTGCCTCAAAAAAAGACCACCAGGGGTGAAACAATACAATCTTCATACCAGAAAAAGCTTTGATTCCAGATCAAGCTGGGGATGATCATATCGTAGAAAGAATAGGCAATCTGTTTGTGGCCATGGCTGGAGAAGAGGAAGAGATAAATCTCAGCAAATTGACCATTCGTGATGCCGAACCTTGAGAAATCTTGCAAACTGGACCATCAGCCCACCCCTGTTTCAACCAGAGTCCCGGTAGTGTGAAAAAATAGTCTTAATTTTAAAATTCACATGATAAAATTGAGGCTTGAATCATGCCTAATCTTTTGTTGCTTGCCTCTTCTAAAAGCTAGAATGCTTTAAAATAAAAGGTCTTTATTTTTATTTTAAAAATTTCTTGCTATTTTAAATATCTATTTATTTTTATTTACCTTTTGCACTTTTCAGCTCTCATATTAATAAAAATCTTCGTTCAACGGTTATGACATGTAACGAATCTACCGAGCAATATGAAAGTGATAAACAAGATCACGATGAGTATGATGAGAGCATGATGCTTGAAAATCAACCACATGAGATTGAACAAGTTGAAAGTCTGAAGAAACCCAATATGGATGAAACAGAGGTTGTCAACTTAAAAGATGAGGAAATCGTGAAGAAAACACGAGTCAACATACATTTGGAGGCTGAAAGAAAGCAAGAGTTAATAGAGTTGCTTAAGAAGTATGTTGATGTATTTGCTTGTTCTTATGATGACATGCCAGGATTAAGCACTGATATTGTCTCGCACAAATTACTAACTGATCCCATTTGTCTACCCATTAAGCAAAATACAAGAAAATTCAAGTCAGTTTGAGTTTAAGGATCAAGGAAGAGTTAACTAAGCAAATTAAGGCGAATGTTGTGAGGGTTACAAATTACCCCACATGGTTAGCCAATATTGTGCCTGTGCCAAAAAAGGATGGAAAGATCAGAATATGTGTGGACTATCGAGATCTCAACAGGGCTAGTCCTAAGGATAATTTCCCTCTTCCAAATATTCATATACTTCTCGATAATTATGCAAAAAATGAGTTGCAATCATTTGTCGATTGCTTTGCAAGATATCACCAAATCCTGATGGATAAAGATGATACATAGAATACAGTGTTTATCACTCCATGGGGAGCGTATTGCTACAGGGTAATGTCATATGGTCTCAAAAATGTCGATGCAACCTACATGAAGGCCATGACTACCCTTTTCCATGATATGATCCACAAGGAAATTGAAGTGTACGTGGATGATGTCGTTATCAAATCCAAAAGAAGTTCAGACTACCTAGATGACTTACGAAAGTTCTTTGAGAGGTTGCGTAAGTATAATCTGAAGTTGAATTCAACAAAGTGTGCATTTGGGGTACCTACAGGAAAACTATTGGGATTCATTGTTAGCAGGAAAGGCATAGAGTTGG
This sequence comes from Solanum commersonii, assembly GCA_029007595.1. NCBI lineage: Eukaryota > Viridiplantae > Streptophyta > Magnoliopsida > Solanales > Solanaceae > Solanum > Solanum commersonii. The sequence continues at coordinate 2,555,059 of JAJTWQ010000055.1, read as the reverse complement.
ATCCATCAAAGATAAAGGCAATCCAAGAGCTACATTCACCCAAGACCAGGAAGGACATGATGAGTTTCTTGGGAAGACTGAATTACATTAGTCTGTTCATAGCTCAATCCACAGTGATTTGTGAAGTGATCTGTGAACCTATATTCAAGTTACTGAAGAAGGATGATGCCACGAAATGGACAGAGGAATGCCAAAAGGCTTTCGATAAAATCAAAGAATACTTGTCCAACCAACCAGTATTGGTCCCACCAGAGCCTGGAAAGCCTTTGTTATTATATCGATCTGTCATGGATAATGCATTTGGATATGTATTAGGGCAGCATGATGAGACAGGTAGAAGAGAGCAAACCATTTACTATTTGAGCAAGAAGTTCACACCATACGAGGAAAAATACACTTTGTTGGAACGAACATATTGCACTTTGAGTTGGATCGCGCAAAAATTTAGGCACTACTTGTTTGCACACACCATGTACTTGATCTCAAGAATGGATCCACTCAAGTACATCTTTCAGAAACCAATGCCTACAGGTAAATTGGCGAAGTGGCAAATTTTGTTGAGCGAGTTTGATATCGTGTACGTGACATAGAAGGTCATCAAAGGACAAGCCCTGCTGATTATCTCGCAGAAAACACGGTGGACCATGATTACAAGACGCTCATGACCTACTTCCCTGATAACGAGGTTTTATTTGTAGGAGAAGACATATGATGGATGGAGGATGTTCTTTGATGGAGCATTGATGAGTCCACAAATTGGACTCATTTAGGGCTATTTTTTAATAGAAATAGTGTCCTCAAATGCTTAATTTGTCTCAATATCTGATGAAAACACTTAAGTTTCAGGTATTTGAAGTTTGAAGGAAACATGGACACTACGTCACAAAAAAGAATGAAAAGACTGAAAAGAACGAAGAAATAAAGGCCTGAGGATCGCCGAGGCCACTTGGTGAGTCGACGGAAAAATAAAGTAGTCGGCGCATCGCCAAGAAGTTTCGCGAGGTAGTACCATGTCGCCCAATGACCCAGAGCACGACGATGCTGAAGGATGGTGCAAGACGATGATGAACTACACCAAAGGGTGAAAAGGCCGATTTGATCGGTGATTTCGACTAATGTCATTGAGTGATCCGCTGCAGCACAAATTTTTGAAAACTATAAATACTCGTTGAGAATTGTATCTTAATATCAGATTTTTAGTGTGGAATAATTAATATAATATTTAGTACTTTTTATTTTTGCTTTGAGTTTGAGAGGGTTTTGAAAACTTGAAGAAGAAGAGGGTTTCATCTCCAAGGGTTTGGACTTGGGTCTCTTGGATTCTTCATTCTTGGTCTGTAACAAGATTTAATTCTTCATACCCATTTGAATGCAAACTCATTTAGGCATAAATTTCTATCTCTTGATATGTGGCTAAAAACCCTAATTCTTGGGGTATGATTTTGTGAATATGGATTAGATTAGTTGTTGGGTCTTGCTTGCTGATAGTCTATTCGTAGTTTAAATGTGATTTTGTTTAGTGGTTGTGGATGAATTTAATGAGGTTGTAGTTGCAAATATAATCTCATATATGTGTTTTTGGCTTACACGAGAGAGAGGTCGTAAAACTAAGACCACTAAATTGATGGCCAGTGCAAGTGGTTGACATGAGGATCAGCTCGAGAAAGTGAACCCTAGTCCCATCTCCACACACTCAGCTCGAGAGAGTGAGTGAGTTAAGGCGGAGGTTGTTCTTCATGCGGCAAGTGGATGTTCGAGAGAAACCCGCTTGAAAACAGGGTAAGTTGCTCGAGAGAGAGCTTATCCCCTTTAAAGTCTAGCCTAGTCACAAATACTCAATGAATTTACTATCCAAAGCATGTACCCAATGATTTAGTATATCCTGTATTCCAGTCACATCCCCAGAATCCCCTCTCATTACTTAGATTTCTTTGTTGATTTTGTTGTTTTTACTTACTAGTGACAAAACCCCCATTGTTAATTGACATTCTTATGTCCTCCTTTAATTTACAATGTTTTTAATTGTTAATGTCTTTAGCTATGACTAGTTAGAACTAATTTTATTTTTCTATTAATTCTCAAAACAACTCCCTTGGGACTCGACCCCAACCCTTTGTTGGGTTATTATACTATTGCACGATCGTAGACACTTGCATCGGAAGTTATGTCGTTGATTACACAAACATCAAAATGGCGCCGCTGCCGGGGAGTGGTGTTACTTGAGAATTCTTAGATTAGTAGAATTTTTGTTCTTCTTAGTTGTAGTTTACTTACTTAATCTTTAGTTTTGTTTTGTTAGCTTGTTTGTATCCAAACAGGGGAAGCAAGCATGGCGAGCTATACTCGAAAACCAATGGAGTTTCCTCCATTAGAGGTAATGATGTTCTGGGATCGTATCTTCACCTTCAAGCAATTGGAAGGTGAACGGATCCACAAGTCATGGGCAAGGTTTAATGAACTTATCAATCAATGTCTAAATCATGACATTCCTAACATAGCTCTCCTTGATTGTTTCTACAGAGGTCTTGGTCCTGGAAACAAGAGGTTGGTCGACCAACTCATTCCAGGAGGCATTGCGAAACAACATATGTGATAGTTGTATTCCTTAATGCAGAGAATCTTTGAATGATGTTTGATTGAACATGGAGTTTAAGAAAGAAAGGAAGACTTTCAAAACTTCTTTTCTAAATAAATCATAGATTGTGTGGTTATAGATCATAAACATATTGAAGTCAAACTGCTACTAAATATAGGAATATGTCATTCTTTTTGTGACCAACTAAAAAGCAAAGAGTATAGGATAAATTGGGAGTTGGGACAAAGGGTGTAATAGATATCTCCTATGTAGATATGGTTCTTCCATTTTATCCTATCTCTCGCTAAGTCTACATGGATCCCTGAAAAACTGTAGGTCGTACTTGACTTTATTCCAAATTGATTTTAGGCTTACCTTAGGCCTTTTTAACAACTTCACTCACTGTGGTTGCACGTATAGGTATACCATCCACCAACATAATAAATATAAATAGGCACAGCCACATTTTTCCAATTCATTTATAGGTCTACCATCGAACTAACATAAGGAATATAAATAGGCGAAACTGCATTATTCCAATAGTATATGGATGGAAAAAAAATTACTACAAACACCATGGTCTTAATTTGATAAGATTGTAGAGATGGCATTCAAATATAATGGAGAAACAAGATATAGACCAAACATTTGATCTTACCATTCAAGTCATTTATAGTATTTTGGGCTTCTGCTCAAAACAAACAAAACAAAAGCTTTTATTTATTTTTTATTTGCAATCATAGCAAAGGTTCAGAAGATAATATTTATCTAGCTTAACAATTGCTGATTACGAAGGGAAACAAACCAAAATCCCCTAGACCGGCCTATTTTTGATCCCGCATCACTCTAGCATCTTTGCAAGAGAAACATTAATGAAGCATCAAGTATTATCATCCATTTTCAAAATATGAATGCCAGGAGAATGTGTATAGTAAAAAATGAACAAAGAATAGAACATACGAGCAGCTAGTGTATACTGAAAAGCACGCAAACAATATAGCATATGTAACCTTTGGACTGACATCACCCACAAATATTTCAAAATGACTTGCAAATGAGAAGAAACAGTTTTAGTTCTTAAAAATATAATGTTAAAAATTAAGAGGGTAAAAAATGGAGGTGAGTAAGATACATACTTGATGTGTTCTCTCTTTGAGCTCTAGCATATGCCCAGTTAACTTTTATAGCCTGTCCAAACCTACAGATTTCATTATTCTTTAGGCAGACAGACACTAAAATATTAGAGAAAGCTGTAGGAGACAGAGGTTTAGACTCACATTTGAGTGCTGGGAGAGGGAGTTCCTAAATTATGTAACTTAAATTTATTTAGAGGATGCTGCTTCTATATGGTATAACCTTTTGGTTGATAGTCCATTCTATTCTGTTTTAGCTTCTTTTCCTGTGATATTGTTCTAATAGATTTAGTTACATTTAATAAGAGTTCTCTTATTACTTTTTAACCTAATAGGCTACCTGATGAATAGATGAATAGTTTTCAAATCTGTTTCAGGATTTTCCTCACTCTCTGATTCTTCTTCCTTAACTTTCCAAGAAAAATAAAAAGAAGAAAGCATATCCACATCCTACATCTGCTACAAGCACTTCAACATACAAAAAAACCCAAAAACAATCCATAAATGCCGCAAAAACATTAGTCAACCCAAACGACATTACTAAAAACTCATTATGACCATACCGAGTTCGAAAAGCCGTCTTCGGAATGTTGTCTTCTTTCACCCTCAATTGGTGATAACCCGATTGGAGATCAATCTTAGAGAAGTAATTTGCTCTTTGATGTTGGTCAAACAAATCATCTATCCTTGGAAGAGGATACTTATTTTTAATAGTCATCTTGTTCAACTGACGATAATCAATTGGTAGCATATCAGTTGTTTCTTTATACTTTACTTGGATCTCTTTTTATGCTTTTAACTATTCTTTTTGTTTCTCTCCAAACAGGAACAACTGATTTACAATTCACTAATGAAGTCAACTGATGTATAAATCAAAGATAGTATTGTCAGTCCCACTAACTTGAATTTTTAGGGGTGTTTCTAATAAAAGATATGTCTAACCTCTTATTTTGTCTAATTTCCCTAAACCATTCATTTCAGAGTAGGAACCACTTAAACAACTTGTTGAAAATAGAAAGTCCAAAATATCATGGAAAGGTCCTTAATAGTGGCAAGAAAGCTCATAGAGGAATCTAATGTACGACAAAGAGCAAAGTCAGAATAAAGGGTGTAAGAAAGCATCAACAGATATACCCGTAGTTCAAATTCTGGTATAAGTAGTTGCAGATCCTTAACTTAGCTAAGAAAGCATAATGGACATACCCATAGTCTAAATTCTGATATAAGTAGTTACAGATTTTTAACTTAACACTGCAAGCTAAAATAATTTCAATACGTCAATGCAACGAGGTAAAGAAACTCCAAGCTAAACCCACAACAGTATACAACTAAAATGAAGAAACCCAAAAAGTTAATTCCGATGGAAAACCAACATATACGAACAGAGAAAGTCCAGAAGAAGTATGATGAAAAAAAAGACCAACTAAAATGAAGGAACCCAAAAAGTTAATTTCGACGGAGAACCCATATATGAACAAAAAAGGTTCAAAAGAATTATGATGAAAAAATACTAAATTAATTGTTGCATGTCAGAAACAAAGCAAAAAGCAGTAACGAAACAGGAAAAACGCTATCACAAAACAAAAATTGAACATCAACAATAAACCCAACTGAAAAAGAAGTAAAAACCTTCAATTTTAAGGAAAGCAAAGAAGATTACAAAAAATTCAAAAGAAAGAATATGAAGGAGCTTACCTGAATAGAATGCTGGAGGAAGGAGAACTTTTGGTGTGCATTGACCGGAGTCTGCAGTGATGTGTATATTGTTAATGGAGCAATAAGAAGACCAAAATACCCTTAGATCTATGAAACATGCATGTTGAACCAGCCTTTTCTAACACTATATATATAAGATGTAAATAAAATCCTTCTCTATAGTGATTTTAGTATTAAGATGCAAAGCTTAAGAAAATGTCAAACTTTTAAGGAAAAAATATTTCTTTTTAAAAAAGCATGACAATTTAATTCGACAAAAAAAATTTGAAATTAAAAATCAAGTACTTCTTTACAATAGTAGACTCTAGCTATTTTTAAGAAAATTAAAATTCAGATGGACATACCCATACAATGTTACTGATGTTATTCCATACAGAGCAATTGAAATTCAGCACTATAATAAGGGTAAAAATTCAAGATAAACGGTCATGGTTAAAATTATATTTCGAAGAAAATTTTGATAAACAATCATTTGTCACTTTGATAAAATGATCAAGTTGAGAAATACTAAATGAAGCTAATAACGTTAAACCTAAAAACTAAAAAATTGTATTAATTTTTATACAATGTTGTTTGGGCTTATTTTGGAGACTATAACTAATTCCTAAGATTCCTAACCACTTCATTTACTCTCATTACCTCAAAATCAAATTCTTCTCCGTCGAGCTTCTCTCCTAAGGCAAGAATAAAGATTCCAAAGCTTCGAGTCTTCTTACCCAAATTCCATTAGGGTTTCAACCAAGATACGTGTGAACTTCATCAATGAGTCCTTCTTCACCTATTAAGTTCCAAAGAAATCTCAATTTCTCAATTTATGATTTTTTCTCCAATTTCAGAGTTTCATGATTTCTTATGGGTTCTTATTAAAATTTAGTTTATTCTTCACGATTGATCTTATTATGCATAATTGATCTTAATTCAACGTTTTTAATGGTATTTTTATATGAATCCATGCTATGCAAGTATTTTCATGATCATAATTATACTATTTTCACATGCAAGCTTTATGAACTCAGATTTTCATGAATTATGGATGCTTTCAGATATAGTATTATTCAATTTATATGATTATCATGATTTAAATGCTTTCAAATTATAATATGTCATCATGATTTCAAGTAGCAATTCAAATTACCAGATTTTCATGAATGGTTCAATATTATTAGATTCTTACTATTTCTATCATTATGCATGTTTCTATTGGTATACTTAGCACCAAGTAGACTTTTGGGATGAAACTTGTTGTTTAGCATCCGTGGATCTTTAGTAGTAATCCCTAAACCCCAGAACTACATGCCCCCCATAGGACTTAGAGTCTGTTTGGTTTGGCTTTAAAAAGTAGCTTTTTTAAGTCAAAAAATAAAAATTCAAACTTAAATGACTTTTAAGTTGAAAAAATAAAAAGTAAGGGGAGACCTACTTTTGGTTTTTAACTTTTTTTAAGTCATTTAAACTTATTTTAAGTTATTTTTAATCTTGTCGAGCACTTCCAAAAGCTAAAAGTTTGACAAATTTTTAAGCCAATCCAAACAGACTCTTAGTCTTTACCGACTTTAGCTAGTGGATCCACCTTAGCTTAAACTCATGGTCCTTACATTGACAAGTAGGTCACTCTCTTTTCGATGTGGGAGCAGAACACTAAACTTCATATTGTAGCTCACAGGATTTGTGCCGATTAACAGTATCTCCTACATTTGTTATGATTTTCAGAATATTGCATGACCTTGTACTATATTTTTGAAATAAGATCATTAGCTTACATGTTATGTTTACTAGGTCATTACATTATCATGTTTTACAGACTTATCATGTTATTATGTCATGTTTATGCATTTTCCATATTCAATACATTTCGAGTACTGACCGTATACTTTTCTGCCTATATTGTTTCATAATATAGATTCTGATGCAAATCCTTCCAACCGCAATTAGAACATGATTCTATCAGCATTACCCTACTTTGGTGAGCTCTTATGGTTTGGGGTTATGTCACTTATGATTTCTTATGTTCATTTAAGACTTTACTTCAGTTTTCAGATTATTCGGGTGAGCTAGGAATTTGTCTTAGCGACTCACTTATGTAAGAGGCTATTTAGACATTTGTATTTTCGTTGATGCATCATTTGTAATCAAATTTCTCTCTTTATGCTATATTAGTCATTTGAGACTTTATTCCGCTTTTCATGATTATTTTAGTTATGTATGTTATCTTAGTGTCATGCTATACCATGTGGTTAGCTTGAGGTCATTCGTGACTCTAGGCACCATGTCACATCTAGGTGTAGTCTTGAATTGTGACAAATGTCTAGAATTTTTATATTTTTTAAGAAAATGAAAAATTCTCAAGCTTACTAGATTTGATTGGACCATTACCAAGATAATCGGGATAAAAATCAAGCCCATCCCATCCCATATCTTGACAAATTCTATTCCACCCATCCTTCCATAAGAGTAGATCTAAGATAACCAAGGTCAAAATCGCTCTGAGATTGGGTCATCCCGGCTCGTCTACCCCTCTCAGTTAAAAGGAAAAGTTACATAAAAAATAAAACATGTGATATGTATTTACTAAACACAATTATAATTTTAAAGAAATTACGATTTATAGTTATAGTTAGGATTTTATAGCAAATTCATCTCTCATCTCTCTACACTCTCACTCATCTCTCTCATCTTTCTTTGCCTTTTGTCGCACACCTCTCTCCTCTGTCTGCCCCGTCTCTCTTGCCTCTTCATCTCTCTCCTGCAATATAACTACAAATGGTAATACTCAATGGTATAAATATAAACGATTACCATCAATGATACAAATACAAATGACAACACAAACATACACGGTGACACATAAATACAATACACAAGGCAACAAATGAATATAAATACAATTAGTTACGAATTACAACGACGATACAATTATATTTGTCGATAAAAATTGTGTTTGTTAATACAATTGATTTGCATCAACAAATTGAATACAATAGTCTTCGATACAATTATATTCACAAAATACAATTATATTTATTGATACAAATCAATTGTATCAATTGTATTCGTGATACAATTACCGATCAAATATACAAATCAATTGTATCTCTCTCGCCTCTCGCTTCTATCTCTCCCAAATCTCACTTACTTCTCTCATTCCTTTCTCAATCTCAGTCGTCTCTCTCCTCTTTCTAGTAACTAATTTTTTTTTTGTATAAATCAATTATATTTGTAATACAATTATCGATCAAATATATAATATATGGGCAAATTACAGAAATCACATACTTTTAAGGCAAAATTACAATCTATCCCTTAAAAGTTTATAATTATAGAAATTCCTCAAAATTTAAAAAAATTGATACAATAATATAAGCGCTGATACATTAAAAAGAGGGTCGGATACATTATTAATTAAAGGTTACATATTTTTTTGTTGCGCTTTTAATGGAAAATTAAAATAAAAAATCAAATCCATTAAATCACACATGTTAGTAGATGATACAAAATATAACACCTTGTTAAGTAAGATACATTAATGACCAACATTTTATACATGATATACTAATCTGTTGTATTTTGTTAAAATTTTTAATCATGAACTTATTAACTATTTGTAAATAATGTATCTTATATGTAACTGATACAACATTTATTATGAAACTTCAAATACCAGATACACATAAGGACCCATAAAAAAAACTTGGATGATACATTATTGACTGAGATCTACTGAAAGATGCATGTTATAATACTTGAAACAAAATACATTATAACTTGACTTACTTAGGGTTAGTGTATCAATTGATTACAGAGAATAATGATACATTAAATACGAGATCTGAATTTGTTCATTTTTGTATCATCAATTGATTAACTAACAAAAAAACATTACAACATGATTTGAAAGAAGAAGAACTAAAACTTAACCTCAGGTAATGAAGGTTGAGAAATTGCAGGAACAAATTTTCGAACCTTTTTTTTGGGGTTTTAGGAACTTGGGTTTTCAAAGATGAAGCACGATCCTTTTTCTTCTTCCCATCTTTTACATTCGCCATTAACAATGGATCGTGGAGCCTTTTGGATCTGTTCTCCGCCCAACCAATATCTTCATAGTCAAATATCCGATTAGTGTTAGCATCATCCATCGACAGTTAGAAGAACAAATAAAAGAGGATTTCAAGAGAAGTACCGAAATTAACTAGAGTATGAATAGAGAGAGACTTGATTTTGAAAATTACTGGAGAAATCAACTGTCAAGATAATGGGGGAGAAGATTAAGGAGAGAAAGAAGGAAGGGACAAACTCTGTTTTTTAGCATAGAAATTTTTTGTATTCGCGATTTTTGACTTAAGAGAAAAATGAGGGATTTTGGAAATTTGTAAAACTAATAGGAGATAATGGTAATAAGTGAACTAAAATGTGAGATTTCTGTAATTTTTACATATATAAATCAATTGTATTTCTCTTCCTCTCTCTTCTCAATCTCAATTGCCTCTTTTCTCCTTGTAACATGTAACTACAAATCATAATTAACACAAAACTATAGCTAGAAAACCTAATTAAATTTCAAATCCTAGGTACTTTTGAAACTTACTCCAGTTAAAACAGAATTTATTCTCTAGTTAAAAGGGAAACTTGTCTTAGAAAGCTAATTGGGGATGAATTTATGATTTGGTAGAGTAAGACTTTAAGGTAGCAGCCGTTGAAAGTTGACAACACAACAAACTCTTCAAGCACAAATTTTCCCCTTGTCCGAACACAGAAGAAGAAGAAGAAGAAGAAACCCAAGAATTAGAGATGCAGATGCCCAAAACCCCTAATTGGGGGCCTCTTCAATCATCCTTGTTGTTGACTCTTTTCTTACTTTTGATTACAGGTTTGTACCCTTTTCTGCTTACCAATCTTGATTTTCATTCTTTCGGAGAAAAAGAAAGAAAGATCTGCACGAACGCTTGTACCCCACTTGGATTTGTTACTTAATTTTGTAAAAGTGAAATCTATACAGTGGAAAGTTTCAATTTTGTGTTAGAACTGAGTTGTATGGCTCATGAGCTTTTTAAATCGTTATAGTTTAGATTCAATTGGAGTGCTATTATTTTCAATATTAAACTTTGATTTGTTGCTATGATTGTTTTGTGCGTCTAAGAGGACTCTATAAAGTACCAATCTTGACCTCCAAGGATGGAAAGACTGTGTTTTCTGTTCTGATTTGCTAAATCATACTAGGGTTATTCTTGTTTGTTGTCTGTGCTCATAGAGGTTTAACTCAATTCTTAAAATCTGAAATGTCTATGAGAAATAGGATGGCGATGGGGCGGATTTAAGGCTATGTGGAGCAAGGCGGGTCAGTCTCTAAGCGTGTGCGGGGTGGGTCAAAGCCTTAGTTTTTTAAAATTATGCTCCTTTCTTGTGTTCTAGTGCAAATTCTTATCATGAACTTAATTTTATACACCACCTTGGAAGAATTGTTTTAATGTAGAGTTTAATTACGAATCTTTTTTTCTCGAATTGTAATTCCAATTTGGTTTTATTTTCCCAATCTGCTCCGACTAGGCCACTAGTAATGTCATTCTTTGATAATTTCATGTAAGAATTCTAGGTGAAACTATTGTTGCAGTAATCTACTTTGACAATTTGCTATTCTTTGATATTAGTTTATTCATCTTTCTAATCTAAGTAGGAAATTGGAATTAATCCACTGCAAATAATAAATTAGTCCTGGAACTAAGGACATATATAAGGTGGTAATAACTTCAAGTGGGGCAGGGTGGGTTTATGCGGGCGGGACGGAGTCAGTTAAAAATAAAAAAACGCTATGCAGGGTGGGGGTGGGGTGGGGGGGTTGAGAATTTTGTGGGTTTGACTGTACCCGCCCCACCTTCACCCCGTTGCCATCCCTAATGAGAAATTATAATCTGATCTCTATTTATGGTTAACATGCTGAGTCATCCTTCATGGTGTTTATAAAGGTTTGGCAGATACCTCATCAACATCAAATGAAAGTAAAGGGAAAAATCATTCATCCAGAATTTCCACCGGAGTGAGACTAGTAATAGTGTGCCTTGGAATTTTAGCTTCTGTTGGATTTTGTTATGTCCTTTTCAAGATATGGCAGAAGAAGAAAAGGGAAGAGCAGCAAGCTCGTCTCCTAAAGCTCTTTGAAGAAGATGACGATCTTGAGGTTGAGCTTGGGATTCGGGATTGAGATTACATTTTCTCCATCTATAACACAGTGCGTTCTAGAAGAGGTGTGAGCACTGTCATTTTACAGAAAATTGGGGTTGGTTCTTTTTAGTTTGTATCACAACAATAATTAGTCTTTGCATTGTGTATAGTTGAAGATTATTTGTAGATTATATTCTTGTTTTAGCTTGTAAGGTATTTCTTAATTGACATTCATACAATGCTAAAAACGCCTATAATCTGCAATGGTTACATGAAACTTCCAAGGAGTGTAAATGATTGCCTCTGTTCCTTGGTCAGTCTTGATGGGTTTACTATGTTCTGATGGGATCAATGAATCCCGTGTGCATATATTATCTTCATCTCCTCGGTACTTAAGATCAATATGGTGTCCACATATTACTCTGGCTTATCTGTCAGTGTTAAGAGGACATGGCATATCTTTGTTTAGCCAACATGTGAGCACCTGGCTCTAATCCTAGTACTATGAATGTTACAACTTCTGTAGAGCCAGGTATCTCTTCATTCTTCAGCCGTAAATCTTTGAGGTCGAGATCTTAAGGTATTTTGGGTGGGTGTTTGAAGGAAGACATGTGCCAATATCAAATTTAGCTTTTGTCCAGGTGCCTTCTTGTTCTCCTTTCATTGGCCTGGTATTTGTGGTTGATTCTATTTCCTTGTTGGTGCATTTACTGGCAGGATTCGCTGTTAAAAGTGTCATTAAGCTATATGTTACTGATTCAGTAGCTAGTAGCATGACATTTCAACTATGTGAGCCGCTACTCATTTTATAATGACTTTTGATTCAGCCTATAACATCCTACTTCTATTCATACTTTCATGTTATATTAATGAAAGTGATTTTCTGTTACTGCTTCTTTTATTTCCTCAAGGTGAAGCTCTAAGATTGTTTTACTTGAATGAATTAGAGAGTAAATAGGATTAGAATAAAACATGTATTTGGAAGAAGCTAGTCTGGTGGTCTGGTGTTAGCATATGGTTGGTCCAAGTAGGATCCAGTTATCAACTAGAATAATTTCTTACTAGTGCAGGGGTCTGAGCTGCGTACTGCAGCAGAGAGTTTCTTATTTCTTTATCTCGTTGGTTTTTCCCTGGTATGATTGGTTTAAATATTTGGATTTTAGAAGCTGGAAGGTCAACCAAATCCAAAGGTTTACATGGTAATTGAAAGGTGAGTGTCATTTTGGTAATTACAGTTTTCATAACAACTTTACCAACTACTCTTGATTCATTTCTTTAGATTGCTGTCAAGATAAGAATGTTGTCTGTGTGATGAGAAATATTCACCCCAAATGTATCGTAGGTAGTGCATTTCTTGGGCAGCAAGTTTAATTCTGACCTTTTCACACACGATCATAGTATACAACAAACAACAACATACCCAGTGAAATCCCACAAGTGGAAGCAAACTTTACCACTATCCCGTGGAGATAGATATATATTGATATATTATTTTCGATAGAACTGATAGTCATTTGTACAAAGCAGTAGGAAGCCTCATTGAAACTCCATTTTGGAATTGATGCATTCTCCATAAATAAGTAATATCATACATGGCATCTCAATTACTTCCTGTTATTGTTTGTACCCAAGTGATCCGTGTGAGCTGTAAGTTCTTTTCAAAAAATATCAATTCCACCATTGTGATGCGAGGTTGAGGCTTTGACCCTGCCTGTATATTAGTAACCAGTAGGAAAATACATGGAGGAGAGGGACTACGGGTCTGACCTTCACAGGAAGACGAAGCAATCGATCTATATTTATCCCCTACCTATACAATGTATCTATACATCAAAAGGTTTCCTCCTTGTTTTGGCTCTGAAAGAGATGACCTGGTTGTAATGCCTTATTTGGATAACGATGGAGGATAGAGATCTGTCCTTTTACTGCTGTAAGATATAGAATGGTAAGGGGGGAAGGGGCAGAAGAGAGAATGACGGAGAGTTACTGCGTAGTGACTAGTGCGTACTCTGACTTCTCATTCTCGCATAGCTTCACCAAGTCAAGTCTTGGGGGGGGGGGGGGGGGAATAAAAATACAATAAGACCACAAAGAGAAACTTTTGAGGAACTGTGTCAAACAGCCAGCACTTAGCCAAACTTACCTTCACCTTGTTATTTCTTTTCTGAACGGTATGTCCGCAAAGCCATCGACAAGTACATTTACTGAGTAGCTTTAATCATATTCCTGTATGTTCTCTAAGTAGGTAATAATTTCAATAGAAACACTATTTAACTTCATTTATCTGTTTGAGATATGAAAAATTGATCATACAAACCAGAATCCTAGAGAATACAAATCCCATGACTTGTTAGCTAAGATCTTCAGTGTGAGGGTCTTCAAGAGTGATCCCTGCAGCAATAGATAAAATTAGATGCTGTTTACTAAATACAAGATAAAAGAAGCATGGACATTTTAGTTTTTTCTTTTTTTAAAAAAAATCAGGTACTATTCTTTTAATCTAAGTTTAACCTTAGAAGATTTAGTTTAAATGATATTTGAGATTATTTGTTTATTTCAGTTCATTTATTGCTTTAGTTATGTTTATTAGAAATATACTCTCCTTTGTTTGAAAGGACGCAACCCAAATCCAAACTTGCATTCCTTATTGGTTTGAAAACACTACTTGTTGCCGCTTTTCCTATAATGTCAATTTGCACTTTCAATTGAGTCTTTGGTCGTACACTTAATACAAACCTTCTTTTGGATTCCTTAGTTTAAGAGTTGACGCAATTAGATTAGTGTGCCTTCTCGCAAATATTCAGTCTTACTCTTAACATCTAGGAAACATTTCTACTCTGGAAATAGGTCGTGTCGCATACAACTTAGGCGAGACAGTCAAAAGCATCGTTTTCACAATTAGGAAACAACCCTTTTGTCAAAGATTACACACCTGTCGACACATTTTTATGTGAAAATTGGTGCGAATGATCCAAATTAAATCGCATACCGATAAGGAGTAAATAAACTTATCTTATTCAGATGAACATCAATCAAAACCTATCAAATATTCAAATGGTTGTTTCCGCCCCCACACAACCCATAGAATTGGTGGCGAAACATTCGAACAGCACATGGGGCTAAGGTTAGAACACATTTGAAATTTTTGCCATCACTTGTGAGGATCCAAGCTAATTAGACACTCCTCGCTTTGTTAATTGAATTTTGGGATCCGGCCATAATGACCTTCAAATTCTTGGACTTTGAGATGACCCCACTTAGGAAACTATTGATTTTACTTGGCCCTCAGGGACAGGATACTAGTGATACCGTCATCAGTAACAAGGGAAGATTTTCTAAAGCTCTTAGGGTTACATGTGTTTCCATCTCTAAGGAATGTATAAGATTAAAAGGTGAGTCTAGATTACCTCTTTAAACAGATATGGCCATCTTAAGAGCTTTAATGAACATGAAGAGGAGGGTCATGATCCAAAATACACGTGATGACACCTGTCTTTTCTCACCAAGACAAGTCGGTCTCAACTCAATAAAAACTAAAAAAAAACGAAAAGAAGTAAAGACAAGAATGAGATAAAGCGGAAAATCTTATTCTTCTACTAAAACCTCCAAAATTTGGTCTTCACGTGTACAAGCCTCTAAATACATAAGTGCGGAATTAAGAAATAAATACAAGTCTAAAGCTTTGTTTCTCAAATAGAACAAAGTGTAAGGAAAGGAAAAAGAGGGCCCGCCGAATGACAAACAACTACCTCTTGAAGTCCTTGACGAGCCTTGAGATCAATAGAAAGAGAAAGAGATCACACGGGTTCAGACTCGGAACCTACACAAGCATAGAAGCAAGGGTGAGTACCAACAACACAATACCCAGCAAACAACCTACTAAACAAAACAACTAACTAGAAGTCGAATACCCCTTACACTCCAATCGAACCTCCTCAAACTAAAACCTGCTTAGAATTCAGCCCAACTTAGTACAATCCATGACTCACAGGCCCAATATTCACAGTTCAAGCTTAACAAATCAACAATCGAACAAGTCAAATAAGTCAATCTCAATAACAAGTAGCTCAGTCACACATAACAAACACATCAATTACAATTTACAAGTAAGTCATGCATAAGTATCAAACGTATCAAGTCACAATGATCATCACTAGCTGAAACCTTTTTCCATTGGCTCTATAACACTTGCCGGCAAAGACCTCAGCATGATAACACTCATCGACAAAAACCTTGGCATAATAACACTCGTCGGCAAAAACCTCGGCATGATAACACTCGCCGGAAAATAACACTCGCTAAAAAAGACCTCAGCATAACAACACTCGCCGACAAAGACCTTGGCATAATAACACTCGACGGCAAAGACCTCGACATAATAACACTCGCCGGCAAAGACCTCGGCATAATAACTCATCACGGTGTTCAATGATTAAATCACACAAGTAATATCACACCACATAAAAGAGACAATAATTTGCACAATTCAAGTCCACATTCATGCTTTTAAACATTTCATCAACCAATCAATCAATAAGGGTTACATTAAGACAATTCACATCATCATATTCAACGCATAACTTTTTTCGTTTCAACCCCTTTTTATTCATTTAGATGTAGCAAGTGGACAATTTAAACCTTTAATTTTTTTTATTTAAAAAAATTATCTTAGATATCAATTCATAGTTGTGCCTCTCCCACCATAAAAATTTTCGAGGCCGGTGGGAGTGAGTGTTAACTCCTCCTTAAGATATCTTACACATTTATTAGAAACATTAATTATATTGTAAAGGTAAATAATCGATGCCATTAACCAAAATAACGGACATCTCAAAATTAATTTATTACTCAAAGCTTTTTGTTTTATTTAAAAAATAATTAAATGGCCAAAAGGATAGTATGGGAAGAGAGAGAAGGTAGATATTACTCATATAGTTGATGACCATGACCATGAGGAACATGTTTTTTTTTTTTGGAATCTTACAAGTACTCTTTCTGTTCAATAATAGTTGTCTATTATTGACTTGACACACTCCTCAAAGAAACAATAAACAATAGGGGTAATATTACTATTTTATCTCGACCTTATTAAATTTAATGCTTTGAAAAATGTGTTAGATGATAAATAATATTTAATAACAAGGTAAAATAAACACAAAAGAGAAATTATCTCTTGAATTCTAATTTGGAGAAGTATTGTTGGACAACTATTTTTAGTATAGTAAACAAATTCTAATTTGGAGAAGTATTGTTGGACAACTATTTTTAGTATAGTGAACAACTATTGTTGGATGGAGGAAGTAACTCATTTAGTTGACTATCTGAAATTTGACCTTATTAGTGAGAATTCGATTCCCACCGTAAACCTCATTTTCCTTTCTCTACCCCCAACTAAACAAAAAAAAGAAAAAAAAAGAGGAACATTATTTTTTTTAAAATTTTCGAACGGAGTATTTGACAATTTGACAATCACATTAAAACATGATTAAATTAGTATTAATGGAGAGAGGTCCGAAATATGAATTGCTTTTTTTCTTTATCGGTGATGATTCAATTCTCTACTAACCTACCCCATTTTATTTTATTTTTTTAAAAAAGATTTTTTCTTTTTAAAAGAATGAAGAACATGTTTATTGTATTTATGACCTACCAACAACCATTGCTTCACATATTATTGGCTGATTCAATTTTAACTTTTTTGGTTTTACTTATAATTTCACTGCCTATAAATTACCCCATTGTGTTACTTGTTTATTCACAACTCTAAATTGCATTCTTTCTGATTACTTAAAAAAAAAAGATTTCCAATCTTTTTCACTCATCAAAAGAGACTATGGCTCGTTCCATTTGCTTCATGGCATTTCTGGTCTTGGCAATGATGCTCTTTGGTTTGTCTTCATCATTTTTATTTCTCTTAAACCTCATAAAATAAAATAATGTGTAAACTTACTCTATTTTTTTTTTTTATCAAAATACTAACTATTCTCTATTCCAATTTATATGAGATAGTTTGACTTGACACAAAATTTAAGAAGTAAAGAAAAACTTTTGAAACTTATAGTCTAAAATAAGTCATAAATATTTTTGTGGTTAGACATTATTTCATTAAGGGTAAAGTGACATTTTAAAATTATATTGTTACTAAATATAGAAATATGTCATTCGTTTTAGGATGACTAAAAAGAAATACTTTATTTCTTCTTGTGTAGCTACTCAATTACATTTCTTTCAATTACGTCTCTCTTATTCTAACATTTGTAACTATTTGTGAATGATTGTAGAGGTGCAAGCTCAGCACATGTGCAAATCAACAAGCCAAACCTTCAAAGGATTATGTTTTACCGATTCGTCATGTAGAAAGGCTTGTCTCACAGAGGAGTTTACAGGTGGACATTGTAGCAAACTCCAAAGAAAGTGCCTATGCACTAAGATTTGTGTATTTGAAAAAAATTCAAATGAAGTTAAAACAACTTTGGGTGGGGAAGCAAAAACTCTAAGTGAAGCTGTGCTTGAAGAAGAGATTATGATGGAGTAATTAAGTGAGATTAATTAAGGATTTGAGTGTCAAAAACAACATTGATAAAGTGTTGCCTTTTATTAAAAGGGTAGTTTCTAATGTTGTGTTATTGGCCTTTAATAGCCATTTGATACATTAAATAAGTTGTGACATGTCATTAATCCTTTTGGAATATTGTATCAACTTTATGTATGTTTTAATGAAAATTGGTCGACTACGGTCTTTAATTTTATGTATGAATTATGTATACATTTATTTGATCACTTTCTGTTATGATTCGTTTTCGGAAACAAGTCAAGATATCTAGTTTTGATCGAAATACAGAGTAATCCGAAGCAGGAGCTAGCCTTCAAACGCAGATGTAATATGTATAAAGTAGGTCACTATTAAACTTTTTTTTTTTATGATTTGATATATACTCCGTGTTAGACACTCAGATTAGGATATATTTCATATTTAATTTGTGCGAGAAGTTCTACATTAAAGAGTAAAAAGCTCTCTAACAAAGATTACTTTACTTTGGGTGATGATGAAGGAGCACTTGATATCATGAATTCTTGCGGCTGGATTTATATCTAATCTTATGGTCATGCAAAAAATTAGAAAAATAAAATGAAGGGAAAAAGAACAAATATACCCCGAACTATCGTAAATTGTATGCAAATACCCTCCGTCATACTTTTAAAACATTGGTGTCCATGCCGTCCAAAAACTAGAGCATATATGCTCCTCAAATAATTTCTGTTAGATGACAATTTATGACTGAAATTGTGTTCTTAGCTTGGCCCAACTTTAGACATTTTGACCAAAAAATTTGGAACTCAATAGTGAAAATAAACCACATAGAAAACAAGTTGAAACCAACCTTTAATTACCATTTTTCTTAAAGTTCAATGTCTTGAAAACTCCTTAAATTTTGAAATTTAAAACCAAGAATTTGATGTTTAAAATCACAAATGACTAATGAAAAATGAAGATTTAGGGTCATAAATACTGACCCAAATGATTTATCTAAAAAAAAACCTTTTGGAATCGCCTCTACCGAGCTCCCAAAATTAAAAAATGGCGAGATAGGATGAAACCTTGACTTTTGGAAAAGGACATTGTTCAGGTAAAAACTACTCATCGCGATCGCAATGAGTATAGTGGTCAACTTATTTAAATTGACCATTGCAATCGTGACACAAGGCCACACAATCGCAATGATGAGAACACAAAGTCTACATGATCGTGACAAACTCCACATGATCACGACGCACAAAAAATAATCATATGCAATCACGAGAGTGAGTTCGCGATCGCGATGAACAAATTAATGAGCACCAGACATCATCACACAACAACACTAAGACTCAACCAAAAACACGGGAAGGACCCTCAGGATTCGTTAAAAATCCCGAACACACAAATCAGGTATGTTACTCTACTAAATTCGACGTTTTGGACTCAATGGAATCATCAAAACACAAATATGAGGTCTCCTTGACCCGAAATCCGAGAAAGTTGCAATAAACTAATTTTCACCTAAAAAGATCAAACTGCCTTCGGAATCTCATAAAATTCAACCAAGACCTCACCTATGTATAGACTCATCTCCCGAATCTAACGAAATCGTCGGAATTCGAATCCAAGTATTCAAACTCCGAATTGTTGACAAAAGTTAATTCTTTGCCTAATTTCACTTAAATTTCCAACTAAATGACTCAATCCCACAAAAAAGACCCCAAGACTAAAAATGACAAAACTCCTAGACCAAGTTCTGCATTCATGAGTTGATGGAACTGATGAAATTACATTTTGACACTCGTAGCTTCGTTTGTTATCTAAAAATCAATTTCTACAACTTCAACTCTCTAAAACTTTCAAAACTCACAACTGTTCAATCAAATATCAAAATTGACTTCATAAACTGATCAAATATGACTCGGAGTAACCATCCGGAGAGGTAAAATGATACTTTAAAAAAAATAAATTAAAATGACCTTCAGTATCATTACAAATGTTGATCTGGGTAGATTTGTTTTTCAAAGTTAGGGTTTCATCCCTATTTTACCTTTTTTAGCTTTGAGAACTCTTGTGTGGCAATTTCAAATTGTTCTTTCGTGATTCAACATTTGAGTAAGTATTTTTACTCTAAATCTTCTTTACCCATTAGTTCCTTATGAGTTTAAACATCAAATTCTTGATTTCAAATTTTAAATTTTGTGGGTTTTTCAAGAACTCAAGTCTTTAAGAAAAATGGAGATTCAAGATTGATTTCAACTCGTTTTTTGATAGCATACACATTATAAAAAAAGACTTTCAACATACCGATCACAACATTCGAATAACCCTTTTGATCATGTTGAGTCTGAAGAGAATAAAACCTATTTTGATGAGCAGCACTCGAACCAGAACCACTAAGCTGAGTTTGCCTACCATCCCTTCCCTTTGTATCAAGCGTCGGACAATCTCTCATCTTGTGACCACTCTTTCCACAGCTAAAGTAATCATCCATACCGGCTAAGCACTTTCCTGAGCGACTCTTTCCATAGTGTTGGCAAGTCGGAGTAGAAGATCCATAACCACCACTTCCTTGAAGCTTGGGTTTAGACACCCTATCCTTTAATAAACTTATGATCTGGAATATCAGAAGAACCTTGATCGGAAAAAAATTGCCTGAATTGAGGACAACGTGTCCACCAAACCTAGAATGAGAAAAGTCACCATCATTACCATTATCAATCCTTGCCCTATTTGAATCCCTAGACTTCTCATTTAACTTTTCCTCTTTGATTTGTTAGGTGTGTATCATCAAATAGGAGATATCCTTCTCCTTAATCAACATGGCAGTGCTTAAAGAAACCTTTTACCACTATTTTGGACACACCTGACAAAAACTTACTCATTCTTACCCTAGAGTTGACAATCATAGTCGGAGCATACTTATCCAATTGAGTGAACTTCAAAGCATACTCCTTCATACTCATATTTCCTTGACGAAGGTTGAAAAACTCAAGCACCTATGCTTTTCTCATCTCAAGGAGAAAGAAGCGATCAAGAAATGCTCCTTTATATTTCTCTCAATCAAGAGGACCTGCATCAATAACCCTTTCTCCCTTAAGTTGATAAGCAGTCAATTCCTCCTTTTCCACCGTGGACACTCCTGTAATCTTCACTATCTTATAAACCTCATCAATGAACTTTTGAGGATCCTTATCAACTTTCTACTTATGAAATTTCAGAGGATTCATCCTTATGAAGTCCATTATCCGTGTTTCTACCGTACCTACATTTGGGTTCACGAGAGCATGGTTTCTCTATTAGCTTGATCCAACACATGTAAGGTGGCTCAAGACTTGGCATGAGTCACTTGTTCAACAAAGGATCAATTGTAACTTGACGAACCTTGGGCTCCACCTTCTTACTCGCATTTCTTCTCACATAAGCTCTTTGGGGAGCCATATCCTGAAAAGCATTGGATAAGATATAAGAGAATGACCTTTATAAAGATGAGCTATATGGAATGAATTTAGAGTAGTGAAAGAAGTGAGGTTTTCTAAATGTCTTATAGCCTCCTATTACGAAATATGGCGCACTTCATACTTATCAGCAAGACTCTACTAGACGCGACTTATTAGATATCCTAAAATCTTTTCTAAACCTTGTGCTCTGAATACCAAGTTTCTCATGACCCACTCTAAACATGACATGGTGTATAGTAACCCAAGAGCCCCTACACAAGTCACTTGACATACATTCTACACAATAAAATATACAAAGGGAACATTTAAGTAGAAAGTGTCATATCATAAAAGAGGTCTCAATAGAAGTGAGGAATACTAAATTTTGTCTTGACTAACCAATCTAAACCAACATAAGAATGATTGAAACGTAAACCATACACCACATACAAAGTCTCAAATAAAAAAATAAAAGAAATAAAATGGTCTTCATGGCCTTGCTCTTGGAGTATGAGGACTCACCTATCCAAAGCAATGGAGTAACAATTTGAGCTATCCACGAGCGGAAGGAGAAATGCCGGACTATATACTTTAAACAATATAGGCCTAAGTATGTATTAGTACATGGAATTTACTAAGTTTGGGGAAATGAATAAAAAGACAAACATGATCATATGAGAATTTAAACATAATATGCATGACTGAGCTAAACCATGAGTAAAAATCTTTAAAAAATCGTAAATCATAAATGAGGTCAATGCATTCTTAAAACATAATGAAAGCTTTCATAAAACCTTTGAGGGCAACATAATTCGTTTTGTGAGATATTTACCGTTAACCAACACTAAAACCATGCGAGCCATTACATATAATTTGATGTAACCTCACATCGAAAAGGGGATTCTACTTGCCAAGGTAGTTAACATTCATTTATATGTTATTTGTGGATCCACTAGCTAAGTCATTTAAGACAATCCTACGGGGGGACGTCATTTGAGACAAAGGGATTGCTTCTAGAGACCGACCTCTACTAACGGGAGAGCATCCATCTTAAGGTCATCTCGGTGCTAAGTAAAATCCCAATAGAATAGACAATAATCATATTCATATTATCATACTTGAAAATTAGGCATAATGAACTACCAAACAATCATAAGTCATCATAGAGTAGCTCCTTAAAATCATGATTCATACATGTGTGAGAAAACATTTCACAACCATAATTTCATAATATGTGAAAACTCCTTTCACTATTCATAGATACCCCTCCCATAAGCATCCTTAGTTCATAAACATCATTCTCATAAAACATGCATGACTTTCATACTTCACAAATTCATAAGCTTTCTTCATAAATTCATCATCATACTCAAGAAAAAGCATGGGTCTATATGAAATCCATTGAAAATCATGTGGTTTAATCAAAACATGTATAAGAAGATTGAAATTGGATAATTTAAACATGATCAAATAAGACCCATGAAGATTGCATGAAACCATAATCAAACTAGGTGAAATTGAATTGGAAACTTGAGATTCCTTTGGGACTCAATGGATGAATGAAATATATTGGTGAATTTCCACATACCTTGATAATCAAAGCCTGACAATACAAGAGAGAAGGGGAGACTTGAAGCCTAGAGATTTGATAGGATCAACTTGGATGAGAATTGGGGATTTGAGAGAATGAGAGGATTTTGGGTAGTTTTAGAAATTGAATGGTAGTTATAAGTCTTAGAATTAGGATCAAAACGACATAGTATAGGCATTAAATGCATAGGAAAAGACCCAAATACCCTTAAAAATAATTGTCGGAGTGACTTACAGTTTGTAAGACTTTTTATGACTCGTACTGGTCAATCGTAGAGTCATTTA
Source organism: Solanum commersonii (assembly GCA_029007595.1). NCBI lineage: Eukaryota > Viridiplantae > Streptophyta > Magnoliopsida > Solanales > Solanaceae > Solanum > Solanum commersonii. The sequence continues at coordinate 2,531,647 of JAJTWQ010000055.1, read as the reverse complement.
TTGGGGCCTAAAATCTAGTCAACTTCTAGGAGACCTCCCTACAGCCCGTCAACATTTCTACAGCTCATAGATCCAACTCGTAGAACCCAAGTTCAAACCCCAAATTTTACTAAGTCTGTAACCCTTCTACGGAACCCATCTACAACCCATAGAATTAACTACGACCCGTTCTGTTCACTCGTACGTCAACTTACTGGGAATTGAAAATTGTAAAACTCAACTCAAGTCCTACAATTGCCCTTCTACGGTCCGTAGAACTTCCTGTTGTCCATAGATAGGACTCGTAGATCATTGCCTCAGTGCTAAAACTGGACTCTTCCTTTTCAATCCAACTTTTCAATTTCCAAGGTGTTACATTTATTGTAATGACCCGAGAGCACCCCCTAGTCGTTATTGGCCTATTCGACCTCTTGGAGGTCTTATACAAGCCTTTAGCATTCGTCATAACATTTATCATAGAAAAATAGCGAAAAATTTAAAAAAATTCATAATATAACACAAGACATAAAAGTCACCTCATTAAACCTTTAATACAAAAATTAGAGTACTACGTCTCAAGGTAGCCATCTTAAAACATGACTACAACACAAGAGGGACACAACCCTTACAATACAAAAGAAACTACTATCTAGTACATAGAACTTAAGGAAACTCTTTAACATAAAGGTCCTTGAATCCTTAAGGACACACCCAACCTTGGGAATAGTAAGTCAAGCTCATCACTTCTAGGAAAGGCCCTTTAGCCACCACCACCTACACTTGGTGTAAAAGATGAAGAAGAATGGTGTTAGTACAAGAATGCACTAAGTATGATAACCATGCAAAACATGCTTTTAAAAGGACATTTAGTTAGAAACTATGCATCATGCCTTTTTAGAGAAACTTCAAGAACATTTAGTACATAGGCACAATATAAACCACATACATCATCATACATCCTAGTCTTGCATGCGTAGTTCTTGTCTGTGATACCTATAGCCTTATGTTGTTTACCGAGCCTCACTTCCCACAGTATTTCACTGATGTTATTATCTCCTTGGTTGATTATTCACTATCTTCCTTATTGGATGTTATGTTTTATACACTGCTCCCCTCCCCTTTTACTTGGATGTGATGTACTTGAGCTGAGGGTCTCTCGAAAACAGCCTCTCTATCTCCACGAGGTAGTGGTAAGGTCTGCGTACAATCTATCCTCCCCAGACCCCACCTAGTGGGATTTCACTGGGTATGTTGTTGTTGTTGTTGTATACATCATCATACACACGGAAACCATTCATAATAGTACATAGAGCTACTTATAACATTTTAGGCACATTCAATGCATACAATACATTACCTTCCTCTTTATTTGAACTCTTTTCCTCAATCAACCCTTAGGGAATACTTGGTGCAATATATTGCCTTAAGGTTACCAAGGGTGAACTTACATATAGCCTTCATCAATCCAACCACATATATTCATAGAGTCATAAGCACACCATAAGATATAGTCTTCACATAGGCACCATCACCTAAGGCAACCCCCAAGTCACACTAGTGCAATGTGCAAGTAGCATCCCATAATACTACTCCCACCAAGTGTTCCTAGGAAGCCACCATAGACTAGGTATATCATATTCAACAAGTCATAACATCTTCATTTAACATTAAACATAAGACCAACATACTTCATAACATCATGTAAGGACTCGTTCATTTACTACATCAATAGTCATAACCCATTTAGTTCATATCATAGGTAAACCACCCTCACAACCCTTTCACAAGCTCACTTGTGCAATGTACACATGGAGTCCCATACCCCCACATATACTAAGAAAACCCATTAAGAAGTCATAAGTGTAATTCACATGCATAAACATACTTCATGTCTTGACATAAGTAAAGTAAACTTTAACATGCTTTCATATTAATATACATAGATCATAGTCTTCATTACATAAAGAGCCTAATATAACATCCCTTAGAGTCCACTTGTGCAATGCATAAATAGGGTCCATAGTCCTACCTACACTAAGTAACTCTTCAATAAATCATGACTAGAGTTCACATTCTTATCTTAGTTCATTTCTTAACTTTCGGGAGACATTGCCATAACTGACATAGACCATGTGAGCTACATGGAATTCGGTGTTCTACTTCCACACCGAAAAGAGAGGGTACTACTTGCCAAAGTAGGGACTACATACATAAAAGCTATCTAGTGGATCCACTAAGCTAAGATCTACTGGAGCACGTAGTTATGGAACAAGGAAATTGCTACTAGAAACCTTGACTTACTAGGCGTGGAGGTTTCCATCTCATGAGACAACATCTATATTGGGAACCCGGACTTACTAAATGTGAAGGTTCTCTTGTGGGAAGCCGAACTTGCTAAACGTGAAGCCCCCACTCTCATTTTTCATGTTCACTCGGTGCTAAGCTCCAACTCCCTTTTTAAACATCTTTAAGCCTTTATTTAACATTAGTTCATAAAGTAGGCTTTAGGGACTTAATTCCTCGTATCATATAGCTCAAAAGTTTCTAAGTTGAGAATGACCTTTCATCATAGAACCTACATTATGTGAGAATGACCTTTCACATAATCATACCATATTCATAACATAGTCTAGTTTAAAGTACAATTGAGGAAACCTTTCAAGAGACTCACTTTCACTAGATTATCATAAACCTTATTCATTCATTCATGTGTGTGTACATATGTGGGAAAGCCTTTCACATAAACACATTTATACAACACATATTCATACCTTACTAATCATACACTTTGCATGCATAATAAGATGTAAGGGTGCATATAAGAGTTCACCTTTCAATAGACACCATAACACATCATATTCATAGCTATACATGTAGAGTGTGTGTGTGCATATTGGTCCTCATAGTGACATATTAGCAACAACATTGATATTGAGTGTTCTTCCCTTAAAGGGATCACAACACATTCACAATGTCCCCAATTCATGAGCAATTCACATATAAAGCCCTTAGGGATTCTACACCATACACCCACACTTCATCATAGGAGACAAGAACACATTCAACATTAAATAGGTACTCCTAACATGTATATGATCAAACATTCATATAGGGGTCATATAGGTAGGGGTCATTCCACAATAGTACCTAACATAATCAATCATGTAGACCACACCTTATCCCTAACATTATCATTCGCATTATACTCCTCATCATCAACACAGTTTAAACATCATGCTAGCATTGAGGATTTCATACATAACCTTCATAGCATAACTTCATAAACATATGCATCATAATCATCAATTCACTTCACATATATTGCCTTCAAGGCCATGATCTCAACATGCATAGATAGACAAGAAGTGAACACCTCCACCATAAGTGGATCAAACCACACAACATCAATTCTCATACTATAGACCAGAAGTTAGGTCAACTTACCAATTCTCTAAGCCATGATCACCATGGATCAACCCTCAAAAATTCATAATCAATTGACATAGATAGTAATAGGAATCAACAATGTAATTCAATAACAAAAACACAATCTAAGTACAATTCTATAAACAAAGGGATCAACCCATAACTTTGCCCATAAGGCCATAATTCTCAATTCATCAATATACCAACAATTCAACATGAATAAGTATAGTTTATCATAAGAAACATCAATACAATATAATCTAAATATAATTTCACCAATAGAGATCATATTCATAAAGACCCACATCATAGGCCAATTTTCGAGAATTTGGGGATCATGGGTTCTTCAAGAATTCCTTTGAAAATTGTCTTAAAAACATTAATTCCACATTAATTCATCAATAGAATGATTTAGAAAATCGTTTGACAAAGGACCCATGTTTAGATTTAAAATTGGGAATTTTGGCCATTGAATCACTTTTAAAAATCTTTGATAGAACTCCTTGAATGAGAGGTTATTCAAGAATCAAGATTTTCCATACCTTAATTATTGAAGACCCATGAAATTGAAGAAGAAATCAGTTGAAAACCCATTTTCTAGCTTGAGCTTCATCATGGTCTTCAATGGGGTTTTTGAGAGAATCTATTTTGAGAGAGAAGGGTCGATTTGAAGAATGGGGTCTAATTTTAGGTTTTGGGGTTTTAACCAACTTAAAATACCCAAAAATAGGTAGAATAACCGTTTATAATAATTCTCCAAAGTACCTAAACTACCCCTCACTTAGTTGGACCTTTTAAACAAGTCAAATTGAGTTTTATTTTCGTAGATTTCATCAGGAAACAAGTTTGCGATGCGGAGGTGTTTCAACAAGTTTTCTAGAAATTAAATTCGAGACAGTAGAGTCCGCGGCGCGGACCAAACTTTTGGCCCTTGGTGGAGCTAGTCCGCGACGCAGACATGCTCCCTCCAAGCACAGCTTCAAGCTGCCTTGGCAGCTTGCTTGGCCAAGGTTGGGGTCCTCCTCGGGGACCCTTAGGGTGGCCCCCGGGGAGTCGTATCCGAACGTTTTGACCCTAAAAACATTTATTAAGACACTAGGGTCACCTCCAATGATTTTAGACTCCAAACAACACATAAAAACATGAACAACATACTAGAACACACCAATATGTAAAAGACTAGTTTTCGAACGTCTTGGTCGTCCCTTGACGTTTGACTTTCAAACTCTTTAAAACTGACTTAAAAGACTATTCTTCATTATTTTGACAAGTTATTAACGCATAAAACTCATGTGAGGCTCTACTTTATCCTACTTCATTTTGAGGGTCGTTACATTTATTTAGTGCTAGAGGTCTCTTATGACCATAAATCACACCCGATACACTTCCCTCACTTAGAAATTGACCTTAACACACATATGTAAATTAGAAATCATACAGTTCGACCTTCATGCATATTGACAATGGTTCAATTTTTTGTTCAGAAATTGCGGGGTGTTACAAATGATGTGCACACTATTCTTTCTCTACTCCATTAAAATTTTGTGCGGGATTCAATATTGAAGACTCATGTGACCTTGCAATTCTTTGATTTTTGATTAAGTGATTTATTGATAGATTAAGTATAATAAACTACCTACAAAATTGTAATGCGTAAGTTTATTTGATATACTCTGTATCCATATGTTTGTTGTGTACCTACTTTCCTGTAGTTGAAAATCCATAAATATGGTTGGTGTGGCTGTTGTTTACATGTGTTTTTGTAGGTATCCTGTTCTTCCTCTTCTTTGTCATTTGATCTTTTCGTTTCTTTATTCGAGTAACAGTATTTGAACCTTGTCTATGTTTAAAATATTCTTTCGAACGGTTGGAGTAAGGTATTGAAAGTATGAAATTCCTGCAAATCCTATTAGTTTAAACTGAGTTAGCTAGGAATTTTGTGAGTGGATTGTCTTCCCTGAAAGTATAATTTTTCTGCCCCTCTAAGTTTCACATGATGCCTTTATTATACTTTACTTTCTCATCTATCTTTCAAGGAATTTTCCATACCTCCTAAAAGAATATAGGGAAAAAGAACAAATATACCTTCAAGCTATCGTAAATGGTATGTAGATATCTTCCGCCATACTTCTGGGACATTGGTGTCTCTACCGTCCAAAAATTAGAGTATATATATATCCGTTATACTAACAGACATACATGTGTCATAATCTTATCCACCGACCTGACATTTATTAAATATCAGATCGATCAATAAGATTGTGCACGTGTCCCTATTTAGTCTTCGATTAGAGTGAAGGGCATAAATGCTCAAGTTTTTGAACGGCAGGAACATCAATATCCCAAAAGTATGACAGAGGGTATATGCATACCTTTTACGATAGTTCGAGGATACATTTGTCCTTTTTACCAAGAATATAATGCTCTTTAAACTAAGTGAATCAGTTTCTAAAGACGTATCTATTGATCTTTCAGCCCTGCAATATCTTAGCGCATCTACAAACAATCAATGTTTTTAAAATTAAAATTCTAATTCCATTAGCCTAAGCATATAGAAAATCTCCATCCTTATCTCTTAAATCGAAACCATAACAACTTTTGTCAGTGTTGCACGTTATTTTATTCCCTCCTGGTAGCCTCCATTTGTTTGATAATACAAAACTGTAGTTTATGCTTGTAGCAATTTATCATCACAATCACAACTACTTTCTAGGGACTCTCTTTATCTAAGGATAATTCATCCTAATAAGTATAATTTGAGCAGTTGTTTGAATGTGGTTTGATATTCTTGAATAGATTATGTTTTTTTCAATTTATTCCTTTTTCATATATAGATACTACATGATTATTGTAGGCATGACTTTATAGATGTGTTGCAACTTGGAAGGTGAAGGATGAGTTAACCACATTCCCTCCATCTCATTTTATGTGAGGTAGTTTGACTCGGCATGAAGTTTAAGAAAAAAAGGAAGACTTTTAAAACTTATGGTCCAAAATAAATTATAGAAATTTGTGTGACAATAAATCATTTCATTAAGGATAAAATAGACATTTTATAGTTAAATTGTTACTTAATATAAAATATATCATTCTTTTTTGGACTAACTAAAAAAAAAAAGTAAGTCACATAAAACACGGAACAAAGGGAATATATTTTATAATGAGTTAGTTGCAGATGCAGCCCATTAATTTTAAATATGTACTTGAAATAAATTACTTTCATTACCTGATGACTTTTATGCAATCTATTTGGTCAAATTATCACATCAGAAGTTTGAGTTATCTGACATTATCACCTGCCACCAAATATTAATGTTTAAGAAGATGATCATTACCATTTTCCTCCAAACATTAGATGCAATGATCCTTGGATCCAAACATTCCTCCAAACCTATTAATAATATTGGTGGCTAGTCCTAATCTAACATATAGGCTAATTGATTCATAACATATAGTGATAGAATCCGCAATAACAATCTATATATAAAGTTATTCGGTCCCTAATTTGATGAATTATATTGTTTTGGATTACGGAAAAATAATTAACCTTCATTTATCTTTATTTTGTTATGGGATCCACTAAGTGATGGAAGATACTTCTTCAATCTTATTTAACGTGATGCTTTTTTCTTTTAGTCTGTCTAAAAAAAAAATACTACTTTATAATAATTAGAAATAATTTAACTTTAGAATTCTCTTTTTATTCATAATGAAATGATTCACAACCACACAAATATATAGAAATTCTTATAAATCACAAATTTTAAAAAAAAATCTTTTTTTCTCTTGAATAAAACGGTGCTACATAAAATAAAATGAAATGGAGGAGGAAGTGTGTGATTTGCCAAAGAGATAAAATCTTTTAGTGCAATTCTGTGAGTTTGATTCATAGCCAATGACAATTGGTTATTCCTTTCTATCCTTTTAGCTACATGAAGCGTGTCTTTCTCACCATATGTTTTCCGTACAATTGTTTACACTAATTTAGTAAAAATGGATACATAAAAACCCCATCCTTTCTAAATTCTTATATATTTATTTGTTGTTCATTATAAGATATTAAGTATACCTTTCCTTCAAACTACACATCATTTGGTCCCCTTATGATTTGACTAGTAGATACAATTTCCTATTTCATTGTAAAAGTAATTTGATAAAAAGGAGACAAATTCGTTGAATCTTTCCTTGCCTTTATAATTAAAAAAAAAAAGTTTATGACAATAAAGGGTGATTTTGTCATGCGGTATGAAATCATAATATAAAGTTGAAATTTTGTTAGGATATGTAATTTAGATTTTTTATGTGGTATATTTTCTCATAAATATAAAAAGAACATTAGTTGTAATACTATTAAAATTGTCCTAGTTCTTTATATAATTTTACCAAATAAGTAAAAGTTTATAAAGTTGCAAATACACTATCACAAAAATATTCTAAAACAATATAACATTTATTAATCAAATTTTAATTTAATAAAAAAATAAAATTGAACATAAGTTATTGTATACTAGACTTTAATATAATCCTCCCACATAGTACATATTATGTTCTCACATTGAACTTGCATTTCTCGATTATATACTACGAATACAAACCAACTTTGAGCCATTTGTTAGCCAATTTGGTTGGTAAATAAATTTGACAAAAAATAATGAATTTGATAAATATAAATGGTAAAGAACGAATGATTTAAAGTAGAGCAATAAATTTTATGTTTGTGAAAATAATCGTTATATGAGATATAAATGGTTTAAAAGGTAATGATATGAATTATAAATTTTATTTATATATGAAATAAATGGTTGGTAGATGTAAATGTGGGGTTATTTTTATAAAATATAAACTTGTGGATCAATTTTTATTTTAAAAAAATCTCAAATCATAATTTGAAATTAATTCCCAAATCATATTTTTTGGAGAATTTGAGATTTCATCTCATGATATGAAATCATGAGATGAAATCAGTGTAAAATTACATGTACAAATGTTGATTTTATCTCATGATTTCATAGCGCAATATAAAATCACATGTCCAAATACTAATTTCATCTCATGATTACATATCGCAATATGAAGTCGCATGTCCAAACTTCTGCTAAGTCTAACATTTTAGCATAGACAAAAAGCTATAAGACAAATAATTTAGAAAACTTTACAACGACAGAAATTATAAAATTTATGAGCCAGATTAATTTAAGGATCAGTTTAAGGTACTGCTTTTTGATATTAATATAAAAATATTTGAATCTAATTATTAAGTTATTATATTGGATTTGAACATTGCTAAATTAGATTTTAGGTCTAATTTATATTTCAAAAATTAGCTCAAAATAAAAAGATTTATCCAAATCTCCTAAGAAGTTCAAGATTTCATTCATTTACCGATGTAAGACATTCAACTCACCAAACTACACTTACCATTAACTTAATTATTTATCTTTATAAAATAGGTTAAACAAATGTAGTTGGTTAATATCTGAATGATCTAAATTGAGACTTCCATTTAGGGAAACAACTAAGCCTTAAATTAATTTATATAAAAAAAATGTGATAGACAAAATGGATCGAAAATAAAAGAAAAAAATGGAAGGTTAGATGTAAATAAGACACTGATTTGATCAATAAAACTCAGCAGAGAAAATCATTTAATTCTCATTATATATTTTTGCCTACCTACAAACTATGCGAAGCATCTTTCTTAGATTTTGTGTGGTAGATTTACATCCTAGATTCACCATTCCTTTGAGTTCTTTTGTAGATTTTAGTGTACAAAATTTACTCATTCAAAGTAAAAGCTTACCATTGGAAGAAAATTGAGACCAAAGCTAGCACCCTATTCAATGCAATAAGAAACAACTTAAAGTAACTATTATATTATGGAAAAATTATCTATATACACAACTTATTTTACCATATTCTTTAAAATTTTCTATCATTTGAAAAAATTATAAAAATCCTTACTCTCTCCTATTTTGGATACATCACTTTACGCGATGTATGGGAACGTACGTGATGTTTCGGGATATTGAGTGATGTATCCAAAATTGAGATGCGATGTATCGGGAGGTTGAGAGATGTATACGAAACCGGGACACAATGTATCAGTACGTTTTAAAATGTATCCAAATTTCACCAAATTTAAGAAATTTTTATTATTTGGAAAAAAGTGGGGATACGATATAATTGACTCTTCACACTATGAGATTTGTGTAAAATTACGTATGATTATAAGTAATACAATTTAATTTATAGAAAAAGATCAGAAATATCTCTGAATTATATTAAATAGAATAAAAATATCCTATGCTTGGTTTTTGATCCAAAAATGCTTTTGACCTATTCAAAATAGTATAAAAATTGTCTTAGTTGTTAGCTAGCTAACTTAATTAATTAGGCTCCTATCCCGTTAATGGACCTAGTAACTCCAAATATCCAAAGGAAATGAGGTCTAGGTCAATTCTTAATCGCTTATGTCTTCTTAGGATCAGCCTCAATACCCTTACCGAAAATAATGTGGCTAAGATTAGCAACATACCTCAACAAAAACTCACATTTGCTAAACTTTGCAAACAATTGACAATCCTTGAGGACTTGTAAGACAATCCTCAAATTATCGGCATGCTCATCCTCACTCCAAGAATAAATCAATATATAGTCGATGAACACAATCATGAACATGTCAATGTATTTCTTAAACACCTTGATCATAAAATCCATAAAAGAGACTGAAACATTTATTAACCCAATGACATCACCAAAAATTCATAGTGATCATAGTGAGTTCGAAAAGCCGTCTTTAGAACGTCACATTTCCTTACCCTCAATTGATGATAATTCGATTGAAGATCAATCTTCGAGAAGAAACTAGCATCTTGACGTTAATAAAAAAAGTCATAGATCCTTGGAATAGTATACTTATTCTTTGTAGTGACCTTGTCCAGTTGCTGATAGTCAATACACATACAAAGTGAACCATCTTTATTTCGAACAAACAACACTGGAGCAACTTATTGAGAGATACTCGATCGGATGAAACCCTTATCTAATAACTCTTTTAATTAATCCTTTTACTCTTTAAGTTCTGTCGGATTCATACGATAAGGAAGAATAAAGCTAGGTTACGTATTTGGAAGTAGGTCAATATCGAAGTCTATTTCCCTTTTGGCTGGAAAACCAGAAAGATCATCGAGAAATACTTTTGAAAACTCATCTAGCCTGAACAAGATGATAAATGAAACCCTTAGAAATCATTTTTCTAGTCTTTAGGCAAGATATAAACTAAACCTTAGGTGCTGAATTTCCACCGTTCCATTCTAAGACAAGTTCATTGAGAAACTAAAATTTGACCATACGCGTTCTACAATCAATGAAAGCATAACACAAGCAAAATCAATCCATACTAAGAATAACATCAAAGTCTAACATATCAAACTCTACTAAATCAACATGAGTGACTCCACGAAATACTAAAATAGGACAGTTTTTATAGATTTTGTTACAACCCAGAGTATACCCTAGGCGTAACAAGGAGTATATAACCCTAAGAGGCCATACACAAGCCACTTAGCATACATCATACAAGATAATAGAAATAAAGATTTTGATTGAAATAGTCCTATATCATAAAATAGTTTGACAAACCAAAAGTTTAACATAAGTCTCTACAAGCCATCTACTAACTCAAATGCAGTGGTTGAGACATAACACATACACCACGTACAAAGTCTAAAACATGAAATGACATAAATCTATAAAAGTGTCTTGACCCTCGGATCATGAGGACTCACAAATATTCAAGCGCCAAAGGGATAAACTAGCCACGAGTGAGAGAGGTAGGAGCATCATCCCTCACATTAGAGAAACAATGTAGGCACAAGAATGCATTAGTTCATGAAGTGTACTAAGTATGATAACAATGCATAAGAGTTATCAAATAATGCTAGAAATAACTTTACATGACATGAAATGACCAGGCTAAATCATAAGATAACAAGTTAGAAAACATAAATCATAATCATGGTCAATGCAAGCTTAAAATCAATAAAACACTTGTGAGATACTTTAAATGTAACCTTAGTTCATTATTGTGGGAAGTTTACCATGTAACCGACATAGACCATGCGAGTTATAACATGAAATCGGTGTCTATCCCACACTGAAAAGAGATGTCCTTACTTTCCAAGGTAAAAACCATAAATCTGAGCTAAAGTGGATCCATTAGCTAATGTGTATATGAGAAAATCATCCTTTGGTGGCACATAGTTCTGGGACTTAGGAATTGCTACTAAAGGTCCACGAACGCCAAATGGAAATCTTCAACCCAAAATTCCGCTCGGTGCTAAGTAATATCCCATGGAATAGTCATTAGTCAATCATATTATCATCCATGAAAAGGTACTATTAAGTAACTAATCCAAGCTAAAGTTCTTTTAGAATAGCTCCTAAAATTTGATTCAACTTAGGTAAGAAAATATTTCAACCTTATGAATCCATATGTGAGAAAACCTTTCACCACCATGTTCTTAGTAGTATGTGAGAAAACCTTTCACAACAACAACATTCACACTTTACTCTCAAAGTATCCTCAAATCATTTACATCAACTTCATAAAAGCATGCACATCTTCATAAAATCATATTTCATAGTTCATAAGCTTCATCATGTGTTCATAGTCTAAATATCATGGATCATATATGGGTTCATATGAATTCAACTCAAAATCATGTAAATAATTTCATTCATGCATTAGAAGATAGGATACAAGTAATTGAAAAGAACCTAGGAAGATTGTATAAAACCCTAACTTTGAATTAGGAATCTAACTGGTAAAGCTTGAAGATTTTAGGAACCCTATGGAGGAAAGAACTCTATAGGTGAATACTAATTAATTCCTCCAACGAACCTTCACGGAAGAAACTTCCTTATTTCTCAACTTCCGAACTTTCCAATCCAAAATCTCACTGGAACTTCTTCATAAGAAAGGTTCTCTTTAACTCCTAAACCTTCCAAACTTATAATGGACGTCAGAACTCCAACACACTTCTTCAATAATGAGACTTGGAAAACCGAATGTACCAATGTTAAATGATTAGGCAACTAAAGTTCATAAGAACTTTGCCAATACGCCTCAAAATTTTATATGGGCCCATATATTAGGGACTAAGTTTCCCTTTCATTACAAATCTCATTACACCCTTCATAGGTGAAATTTTCAAGTAGACCCAATCATTAACATCAAATTCTAGTTCTCTTCTCCTAACATTGAAATAAGACTTTTGTCAATTTTGAGTCATTTTCAACCTCTCACGAATAAGTCAAACTTTTATTATAGTCTCATGAACCAACTAGTGCCCTATCAAAGCAACCTCATCAACTTCAAACCAACCTAAAGGAGACCTACATATCCTACCATAGAGAGCCTCAAACAATGCCATCTAAATGCTAGAATGATAACTATTGTTGTAAGAAAACTTGATCAAAGTCAAATGATCATCCCAATTTCCTTTAAAATCAATTACACAAGCTCTAAGCATATACTCTAAGATTTGAATTGCACTCTCGGCTTGCCCATCTGTTTGAGGATGAAAGGTTGTGCTAAGCTCCACTTGAGTATAAAGACCTTTCTGAAATGACTTCCAAAACAAAGATATAAATTGAGTACATCAATCAGAGATAATGGAAAAAGGCACTCCATGCAACCTTAACATTTCCTGAATATTAAGCTTGGCATAGTCTTTTGATGAGAATGAAGTCTTTACGGGAAGAAAGTGAATCAATATCATCATTCGGTCCACTATGACCCAAATTGAGTCAAACTATTAACGAGTGCGGGGTAAACCCGTAATGAAGTCCATATTCAAATCTTCCCACTTCTATGTAGGGATACTAATGTTTTGAGTTAAATCGCCTGATTTCTAATGCACAACTTCACTTTTTGACAATTCGGACATTTAGCCACAAATTCCACACTATCCTTCTTTATTCCATTCCACCAATAGACTTTCCATAAATCACGGTACATCTTGGTGGCTCCCAGGTGAATAAAATACTGATAACCATAAGTTTACCTCAGAATCTAATTTCTTAACTCATCAATATTTGGAACACATAATCGACCTTGATATAGAAAGACACTATCTTTCCCTTGGGAGAAAGCCTCAATGACTTTTTTTTAAAAACAACTTCTTCAAGTCAATTAATACCTGATCAAGATCTTTCTTAGTTTTCACATCCAATACAAAAGATGATTCTGGACCATTATGAACAACAACACCACCATCATTAGAATCAACCAAACAAACACCCAATCGAGCCAATATATGAACAACTCAAACTAACTCTTTCTTATCATCCTCCATATGAGCACATTACTCATTGATAATCAACTAAGAGCATCTGCCGCCACATTCACCTTTCTGTGATGATATAGAACACTTATGTCGTATTTCTTTAACAACGCAAGCCACCTTCTTTGGCGACGATTCAAATTCTTTTGATTGAGCACATACTTCAAATTGATGTGGTCGGTTAACGTATCTACATGAACATTATACAAGTATTGTCTTCAAATCTTTAGAGCAAACACCATCAGTTCTAACTCCAAATCATGAGTTAGATAATTCTTTTCATGCACCTTTAGTTGCCTTGAAGCATAAACAATGACTTTCGCATGTTGTATCAAAACACAACCAAGACCAATATGTGAAGTATCATAATAAACCACAAAACCATCTGATCATTTTGGTAATAGAAAAATAGGGGCCGAAGTGAGTGTATCCTTCAAATCTTGAAAACTCTTCTCACAAGATTCCAATCATAAAAAAACTACCTTTTTTGAGTCAATGTCATTAAAAGTGAAGCAATAGAGGAAAATCCTTCCACAAACTTTCTATAGTAATCGACCAAACCCAAGAAATTCTGTAAATTTGAAACAAACAAAGGTCTAGGCCAATCCTTAACCACCTCAGTTTTCTTAGGATTAACTTGAATACCTTCACCGAAGATAATATGGCCCAGGAAAGCAACAGATCTCAACCAAAACTCGCACTTGCTAAACTTAGCATACAATTCACGATCCTTGAGAATTTGCACCTCAATCTTTAAATAATTAACATGATCATACTCACTCCATGAGTAAATCAAGATATTATCGATAAACATAATCACAAACATATCAAGATATTGCTAAAACAACTATTCATCAAATCCATAAATATCTTTGGGGCATTAGTCAAATCAAACAACATCACTAAAAAACTCATAATGACCATACCAAGTTTGAAAAGTCGTCTTCAAAATGTCATTTTCCTTCATCCTCAATTAGTGATAACCCGACCGGAGGTCAATCTTAAAGAAGTAACTTGGTCCTTGGAGTTGATCAAGCAAATTATCTATTATTTCAATAGGATACTTATTCTTAACGGTAGCCTTATTCAATTGTCGATAGTCGATGTATATTCAAAGAAAACCATCCTTTTTTACAATAGATAACGTCGAAGCACCCATGGAGAGATACTTAGTATAATTAAATCCTTATCCAAAAAATTAGACAATTGGCCCTTTAAATTCTTTAGTTTTATCGGGGCCAATTGATAAGGAGGAATAGAGATAGGTTGAATATCTGGGAGAAGGTCAATACCAAAGTTTATTTCTCTTTTAGGAGGAACATCGGGATACACTTTCGGAAACTCATTTACAAACAAGATTGACTCAAGAGTAGGGGTATCAGAATCTATATCCCTAAACCAAACAATATGATAAATGTAACCCTTAGAAATCATTTCCTAGCTTTAAGGCAAGATATAAACTGACCTTTAAGGACATAGTTTCCCCTATCCCATGATATGATAGGTTCATTGGGAACATTCGAAAGTGACCAATCGGGTCGTACAATCTTTAGAAGCATAACATTCATGAAGTCAATCCATCCTAAGAATAACATCAAAATCTAACATATCAAGCTCTACAAGATCAATATGAGTGGATCTGTGAGAAATGAAAATAAGACAATTTTGATAGACTCTTGTAGCCACAATAGCATCACCCACGAGAGTAGAGACATGAAAAAGATTAGAAAGGATTTTGGGGCCAACATCAAATAGCATGGCCACATAAGGAGTAACAAGTCATAAGATAGCATATGAATCAAGTAAAACATAAAAATCAAGATGAAAGACTTTCAACATACCGATCACCATATCCGGAGAACCCTCAAGATCTTGTTGAGTCTGTAGACCATAGAATCTATTTTTCTTCGGAGCACCCAAACTAAAACCACTAGGTTGAGCTTGCCTACCATCATTGCCCTTGCTAGCTCGCAACAGACAATCTTTCACTTTGTGACCACTCTTTCCACAACCAAAGCAACCATTCGTACCTGCAATACACTTTTCATTATATTTCTTACCACACCTAGTGCAAGTGGGGATAGAGGATTCATTACCACCTCCTTCTTCGAACTTGGGGTTAGACATCTTATCCTTGTTGAACTTAGGAGCCGAATCATTAGAAGAACTTTGTCTGAAAAACTTTTGCCATAATTAAGGACGCCCTTGTCCACCAAACTTATATGAGAAAATTACAATCATCGGTCTTGTCATACCCCGAGCCTACACCCTGGGAGGGATTGGCACTCGAGAACCATTTCTGGCCCCAAGCGATCCCTTGGCTTGGCTAGACTCTCAACGAAAGACTTTGAGTATTATTACAAGTATCAAATGAATTTATAAAACAACTATCTCAAATTAAACTCAGAACATTTAAGGATAAAACATTCAAACTAGCCATAGATGGCAACTCAAGTCTTATAGAAAAACATATGAAATACAAGACTAAAGAACTCTGACTGCTCGTCTATGAAGCCTCTAAAACAAAGAGGGATGTCGGGACGAGACCCCCTATCATCCTAGAAATTGATATAATAAAATAATGTAAAGAAGTCCTCCGAAAAACAAGGAGCCTCACCAACTGATTCTGAGTACTCAATTGGATCAACGAGGCGCTGGATGCTGATCCGGTTACCTGTGTCTGCATCATAAAATGATGCAGGCCAAATGACATTAGTACATTGAATGTACGAGTATGCGAGGGGAATACTAAACAAGACATAAGTTTGAAAGGAATCTGAAAAGAACACTCAACTCGGCTTTACTCAACTCATGAATAACTCAACTCAAATGAAAAGTAAAAACAACAATAATGGTGCAGTTTATACAAAGCATTTAAAACAGTAGGTGACAACTCAATGTATTAAAGAAATACAATAACAACTCAGTTTACATATAAAGTAATATAATACTGTGGAAGTTTCTCTAACCGACAACCATCACTATGAGCCTAAGTGATGATACAACACTGCTAGAATTTCCCTATACTTTGCTGTCATATAGAACGCCTCAACTAAGTGGATACACTAGTCTATTCTAAAAAACACTAAGGAATCATCTAAAAAGTATGATCCTTTCTACCCATGATGGCTACATGGTTTATGGAGACTTGAGTTATTATGAACTCGTCGCCATATCGGTGCTCAATACTACTCCCAAAATATATTCAGATCATATGTTTTAAAACAAGACTCTTTCTTTGGTTTGAGATAATTACTCAAAAGCTCTCTTGGAAATCAATATTTCCTCTCTTGTTTAAATGTTAAATTATTTACTCTTTAGGAATACTTAGTTCCCATATACTCTTTTTAAAGAAATGAACTTCATTTGTTACTCTTACTTAACTCAAAACTCAAGTCTTAAAACAAGATTAAAACATTTGTAAAAGACTTCTTGGAAAGACTCTATGAACTTTCTAGACTTGGCTCTTAACTTTCCTTGAATTTGAATTTTATGGATTCAAGGTTATGATTCAAGTTTATGGATGATTTCTAAGTGTTTAGAAGTCATTTAGAGTAGTTAGAATCAATAGGAAGTGTTAGTAAACTTTAGAAGGACTTAAATGGACTAAACGACAAAAAACGGGTGGGGGCAGACAAGCTGGACGCGTTCCTGGCGCACCGCGCCAGCCCCGAAGTTATTGGGGCTCATTTATGGTGCACTGCTGGTGCACTGCCCCAGCCTTCCTAGCGCTACGGGGGCACGCCGCGCCATTCCCTCTCCAGGCAAACCCGATGAACGTTTTAACTCATTTTCTGATCTAAATTCGACTAGAATCAATCCCTTTTCTCAAATTCTCTTTAGAATCAGATACCCAAAATATATACACAAAAATCTAACTCAAACAACTCAATGAATCAACACTTTAAGGTGAAGAAACTCCTCAATCTCAACCCAAATTCACGAACACCCATCAAGAATATTCAAACTTCCAATCTTTTTAGAGCGAATTCACGCTGAATTAAACATATTTGGCACGTGGGTGAACGAACCCAATATTATGAAAGTCTCACATACCTCATAGGATCAAATCCTTGATGAAATCTGCAATCAATTCCTTACGAAGACGACAAATCTTGATTTTTCCTCTTCTATTCTCTCTTGAGTTCTTCTCTCTAAAGCCCTAGCATGAATTTTCAATTGTGCAAACTGAACCAATTCAGTTTTGACCCTACTTAATTTACTAAAAACAAATTAAATCAAGTAGGTATGAAATATAGCCAAATACCCCTTAAAAATCCGCTTTTGACTTTTCTTATCTAGACAACCCGACTTCCAATGGGCATATCTTTCTCATATGAACTCGAAATTGAGAAAATTTGATGGCGTTTGAAAGATAATTCCAAGATCTTTCCTAAGGTATCTAGAAGCACACCTAAATCATCCTGAGCTAGGAGTTATGGTTGTTTGAAGTTGCCGGAAAACTCAAACTTAACATAACTAAACCAATTTTCCAGATTTTTCATTCTTTCCAAAAATGACTCTTTATAAATCTAGCTCTTTCTAGTTCTTTCTATTAGCAAGATGTTACAATAAGCAAATCTAACACATCAAGTATATAAATTAAAGAGTACTAAGAAGAGAATTAGTACATTGATCTGGAAATTCTCCGGTCTCAAAGAGATGTGGATATCTCTTCTTCATGTCCTACTCAGCTTCCCAAGTAGCTTCCTCAACAAACTGATTCCTCCAAAGGACTTTGACTGATGCTACTTCCTTGGTTCTCAACTTGCGAACCTGGCGGTCTAGAATCTGAAGAGGAATCTCCTCATAAGACAAGCTATCCTTGATACCAATATCTTCGTTTGGTATGATAAGTGAATGATCTCTCATGCACTTCTTCAACATGGAAATATGAAATACCGGATGAACCGCTGCTAACTCTTGGGGTAGCTCTAACTCATAAGCTATATTACCAATCCTTTTGGATATTTTGTAAGGGCTAATATACCGAGGACTAAGCTTTTCCTTCTTACCAAATTTTATAACACCTTTCATGGGTGAAACTTTCAAGTATACCCAATCATCTACTTCAAACTCTAACTCCCTTCTCCTAACATCAGTGTAGGATTTCTGACGATTCTGCGTCGTTTTCAACCTCTTTTGAATGACTTTCACTTTCTCCATAGCTTGATGAATTAAGTATGGTCCTATCAACACAGCTTCACCAACTTTAAACCATCTAATAGGAGATCTGCATCTTCTCCCATAAAGAGCTTCATGAGGAGTCATCTGGATGCTAGAGTGGTAACTATTGTTATACGCAAACTCAATGAGAGGTAAGTGATCATGCTAATTCCCCTTGAAATCAATCACACAGGCCCTCAGCATATCTTCTAAAGTCTGAATAGTGCGCTCTACTTGACCATCTTTCTGAGGGTGAAAAACAGTACTTAAGTTCACCTTTGAACCCTAGCCATTCTGAAAAGATTTCCAGAACTGTGCAGTAAATTGTGCACCTTTGTCTGAAATAATCAAAACTAGCACCCCATGAGGTCTAAGTACCTCTTGAAGATATAACTTGGCATAGTCCTCTGCTGTATGGGTAGTCTTTACTGGCAAAAAGTGGGCTGATTTAGTCATTTTATCGGCAATCACCCAAATAAAATCAGGTTGCCTGCGAGACCTTTTTAAACATGTGATGAAATCCATATTGATCATCTTCCACTTCCATTCTGGAATTTTTATATTCTTAGCCATACCACTGGGCCTTTGGTGCTCTACTTTAACTTGTTGACAATTCGAACACTTAGCAACAAATTTTGCAATGCCCTTCTTCATACTACTCCACCAATAAACTTCTCTCAAATCACGGTACATCTTTGTGGAACCCGAATGAATGGAATATATGAAGCTATGAGCTTCATCCATGATCCTTTCTTGAAGTTCATCCACCCTTGGTATACGCAACCTACCTTGATACCTCAATACACCATCTCCCCCTTGTTTAAAATACAATACTTTTTGCTTATGAACATTTGCCTTCAATTCAAGTAAAATAAGGTCTTGGTCTTGTTTCTCTTTAACTGCAGATACCAATGATGATTCAGCCCCATTCATCATCACTACTCCTCCTTTTGTGGAATCCATTAGTCGAACTCCCAATTGGGCAAGTCTATGCACATCTCTTGCTAGCTCTTTCTTATATTCCTCAAAATGGGTGGTACTACTCATACACAACCTGATCAAGACATCAGCAACAACATTAGCCTTACTTGGGTGGTAAAGAATACTCTATGTCATAATCCTTAAGTAATTCTAACCACCTTCGTTCTCTTAGATTAAGCTCTTTCTAAGTAAACACATATTGAAGACTCTTATGATTGGTGAACACATCCACATGGACACCATAAAGATAATGGTGCCATATTTTCAATGCAAATACTACGACAGCCAATTCTAGATCATGGGTTGGGTAATTCTTCTCATGAACTTTCAACTGTCTAGAGGCATAAACTATAATTTTGCCATTCTGCATTAACACACAACCCAAACCAACTCTAGATGCATCACAATACACAACAAAACCTTGTGTACCTTCTGGTAAGGTCAATACTGGGGTAGTAATCAACTTCTTTTTCAATTCCTGAAAGCTTTTCTCACAAGCTTCAGACCATTGAAACTTCACTATTTTTTGAGTTAACTTGGTCAAAGGGGATGAAATAGATGAGAACTCCTCTACAAACCTTCTATAATAGCCAATGAAACCCAAGAAACTCATAATATCTGTTGGAGATGTGAGTCTAGGCCAATTCTGCACTGCCTCTGTTTTCTAGGTATCAACTTTAATTCTCTCTCCAACCACAATGTGGCCTAAGGATGCCACAGACTCAAGCCAAAACTCACACTTATAGAACTTGGCATATAACTCTTTATCCTTTAAAGTTTGGAGAACTACCCTGAGATGACTAACATAATCTTCTTCATTCCTCGAATAGATTAGTATATCATCAATGAGCACGACAACAAATAAATCTAAATAAGGCTTGAATACTCTATTTATAAGGTCTATGAACTCTACAGGTGTGTTGGTCAAACCAAAGGACATAACTAGGAACTCATAATGACCATAACTGGTCCTGAATACTGTCTTTGGAATATCACAATCCCTTACTCTTAACTGATGGTAGCTTGATCTTAGGTCTATCTTAGAGAAACAAGTAGCACCCTAAAGTTGATCGAAGAGATCATCAATCCTCGAAAGAGAATACTTATTCTTGGTAACCTTGTTCAACTGACGGTAATCTATATACATCCTAAGGGAACTATCTTTCTTCCTCACAAATAAGACCGGAGCGCCCCAAGGTGAGACACTTAGTAGAATAAAACCCTTATCAATGAGATCATTCAACTGCTCTTTCAACTCTGCTGAAGCCATTCTATATGGCAGAATATATATAGGAAGAGTATCAGGAAGAATATCTATACCGAAGTCTATCTCTCTCTCAGGAAGGACTCCGAGTAGATCATCTAGAAATAATTTTGGAAACTCACTCACAATTAGAACTGACTCAATAGGAGGTGTCTCAACACTAGAGTCATTAATTCGGACTAAGTGATAGACACACCCTTGGAAACTAACTTTTTTTCCTTAAGGTACAAAATAAAACAACTCTTAGGCACTGTTGAACTGTTACTCCACTCTATAACTGGCTCATTAGGAATTTGGAACCTAACAAATCGAGTTCTACAATCAATGGAGGCACAACAGGCATGAAGCCATTCCATACCTAGAATGACATCAAAATCTATCATGTCTAACTCAACTAAATCAACCATGATGTTCTTGTGATTGGTGGAAATGACACAATCACAATAGAATCGCTCAGCTAGAATAGACTCCCCAACCGATGTAGAAACACAAAAGGATTCACAAAGTTTCTTAGGAAGAATATCAAATTTCATTGCAACATAAGGAGTCACAAAAGATATACTCGCTCCTGGATCTAGCAAAGCATAAACATTAAGAGTAAAGACTTTGATTATACCAGTGACAACATCTGGAGAGTTCTCTTGCTCTTGACGACTAGTGATTGCATAAAGGTGGTTTGCCCCTCCGCCAGTACCGAAAGTAGATCCTCTAGGTGTAGCCCTATCTGGTGGAGAAACTGATGAAGATTGGGCTCTATTGCCCTGATTACCATTACCTTGCCAGTTCTTGGGGCACTCTTTCATGAAGTGACCCTCTTTCCCACACTTGAAACAACCTATGGAGCCATCGTGACACTTACCTACGTGGTTTTTACCAGACTTGGCACATGCAGGAGTCCAGTTACCTCCTTGTGCCACACTGCCCTGAGACTATGCAGGTCTAGCTTTAAAGTTATGTGAATTTTGACCATTATACTCACCTTTTTTTCTGGGTGCAGGTGCACTAGCAGATGATAGAGCAGGTCCCTTTTGCTTTTGCTGAAAGGACGAACGGTTCACATTATTTCTCTGCTGCCCGGACTCATTCTCTGTTTTCACTTTCTTGTTCCTAAACTCCTCCCTATCCCTCAGCTTTTCTTCCTTAACCTGTTGCACATAAACCATCAACCTTATTATATCCACGTCACCTATTAGCATGCAATTTTACCTTCCTTACTCGACAGACAAGACAACCCAGCAACAAACAAACTCATCCACTCCTCATATCCACAACCATATCCGGAGCATATCGGGAAAGTTAGGTGAACTTCAAGCTGTACTCATGAACACTTAGTGAATCCTTCTTAAAAGTAAGGAATTATCATACCTTGGCTTTTCTCAATTCGCGGAGGAGAAAATGCCCCAAGAAAGCCTCCTCCAACATCGCCCAAGTCAAAATTGGTGCATCCTCAGTTCTACCATTCTTCCACTGGTCAAACCAAGTCCTAGCAACAATCTTCAGTTGATATGCAGCTAGTTCAACTCGCTCAACATCAACAATGTGCATGGCCTCAAATACCTTTTGCAATTCCTCAACAAAGTTCTTCAGATCCTCAGTGGTGCTTGATCCAGCTAAACTTGGAGGATTCATCCTCCAGAACTCTCGGCCCCTCGAAGTATCAGCCTCTTTCTGTCGAGCCCCTCTTTGTTGCCCAAGTTGGTTGGTCACAGCCTGGCTCAACATTCAGATTGCTTCCCAAAATTCAGCATTGGTGACTTCTCCTTGAGGTTGCACTTCAGATACATTAGGTACCCCTTGCTCCTCAACGTTACGCCTCACAAGATGACCTCTGACAGCTTTCATGGAGGCATGATTAGCTGAAAGACACGCGCAAGCACTAGTTAAAAGGAAACTTTTTTTAGAGATAAAACTCTAATGCACGAAATGAGTATGAAAGAAGTGAGAACATTCCTAAGTGTCGCAGCCTCCTAATTATAGATGTGGAGCGCTTTACACCGATAACTAGGACTCTACACACACGACTTCATAGACTCCGTAGGACTCTTGAACTCTATTCTATAATACCAAGTTTGTCATGTCTCGAGCCTACACCCTGGGTGTGACTGGCACTCGAGAACCATTTCTGGCCCCAATTGAACTCTTGGCCTGGCTGGACTTTCAGCGGAAGACTTTAAGCATTATTACAAGGATCAAATGCATTTATAAAACAACTGTCTCAAATTAAACTCAGAACACTTAAGGATAAAACATTCAAACTAGCCATAGATGGCAACTCAAGTCTTATAGCAAAACATCTTAAATACAAGACTAAAGAACTCTGACTACTCGTCTAAGAAGCCTTTAAAACAAAGAGGGATGTTGGGACAAGACCCTCGATCATCCTAGCAACTGATATACTAAAACAATGTAAAATGAGTCATCCGAAAAGCAAGGAGTCTAACCAACTGAGTCTGAGTGCTTAACTGGATCAACGAGGCGCTGGATGCTGATCCTGGTTACCTGTGTCTACATCATAAAATGATACAGGCCAAACGACATCAGTACATTGAATGTACGAGTATGCGAGGGGAATACTAAACAAGACATAAGCTTGAAAGGAATATGAAAAGAACACTTACCTTGGCTTTACTAAACTCATGAATAACTCAAATCAAATGCAAAGTAAAAACAACAATAATGGTGCAGTTTATACAAAGCATTTAAAACAGTTAATGATAACTTAATGTATTAAAGAAATACAATAACAACTCAGTTTACATATAAGGTAATATAATACTGTGGGAGTTTCTCTAACCAACAACCATTACTGTGAGCCTAAGTGATGATACAGTGTCTCGCCCATGTTGCCAGAACTGTCCTATACTTTCCTGTCATATAGAACTCCTCAACTAAGTGGATCCACTAGTCTATGATAAAAAGCACTAAGGAATCATCTAAAAAGTATAATCCTTTCTACCCATGATGGCTACATGGTTTATAAAGACTTGTATTATTATGAACTCACCCCCATATCGGGTGCTCAATACTACTCCCAAAATACACAGCTCATATATATTTAAAACAATTTACTCTTTCTTTGGTTTGAGATAATTACTCAAAAACTAGCTCAAAAGCTCTCTTGGAAATTGGTGTTTCCTCTCTTGTTTAAATGTGATAACATTTACTCTTTGGGAATACTTAGTTCCCATAAAATCTTTTTGAAGAAATGAACTTCATTTGTTACTCTTACTTAACTCAAAACTCAAGTCTTAAAACAAAATTAAAACATTTGTAAAAGACTTTTTGGAAAGACTCTATGAACTTTCTAGACTTTGCTCTTAACTTTCCTTGAATTTGAATTTTTTGGATTCAAGGTTATGATTCAAGTTTATGGATGATTTCTAAGTGTTTAGAAGTCATTTAGAGTAGTTAGAATCAATACGAAGTGTTAGTACATTTTAGAAGGATTTAATCGGAATAAACGACAAAAAATAGAAGGGGGCAGACAACCCAGGCGCGTTCTTGGCGCGCTGCGCTAGCCCCTAAGTTACTGAAGCATATTTCTGGCGCACTACTGGCGCACCTCCCCACCCTTTCTGGTGCTACAGGGGAGCGCCACACCAACCACTCCCCAGGCAAACCCGACGAACTTTTCAACTCATTTTTTTTTATCTAAATTCGACCAAACTCGATTCCTTTTCTCAAATTCTCTTTAGAATCAGATACCCAAAATATATACACAAAAATCTAACTCAAACAACTCAAGGAATCAACACTTTAATCTCAAACAACTCCTCAATCTCAACCCAAATTCAAGAACGAAAGCAATTCAAGAACACCCATCAAGAACATTCAAACTTCCAATCTTTTTAGAACGACTTCACGCTGAATTAAACATGTTTGGCATGTGGGTGAACGAACCCAATGTTAGGAACATCTCACATACCTCATAGGATCAAATCCTTGATGAAATCTGCAATCAATTCCTTACGAAGACAACTAATCTTTATTTTTCCTCTTCTCTTCTCTCTTGAGTTCTTCTCTCTAAAGCCCTAGCGTGAATTTTCAATTGTGCAAACTGAACCAATTCAGTTTTGACCCTAATTAATTCTCTAAAAAAGAATTAAATCAAGTAGGTATTTAAAAGACCAAAATACCCCTTAAAAATCCATTTTTGATTTTCCTTATCTAGACAGCCCGACTTCCAATGGGCATATCTTTCTCATACGAACTCAAAATTGAGAAAACTCGGTGGCGTTGGAAAGATAATTCCAAGATCTTTCCTATGGTATCTGGAAGAACACCTAACTCATCATGAGCTAGGAGTTACGGTTGTTTGAAGTTTCCCCAAAACTCAAACTTAACATAATTTAACCAATTTTCCAGATTTTTCATTATTTCCAAAAATGACTCTTTATAAATCTAGCTCTTTCTATTTCTTTCAATTAGTAAGATGTTACAGGTCCTTACCCTCTTGGACTCTTTTTCCCTTTTCTTGAGCTTCTCCTCTTCAATTTGTTGGGCATGTATCATCAAACGAGAAATATGCATCTCCTTGATCAACATGGCGGTACGACACTCATTGACAACATATCAGACACACCCAACACGAACTTACTCATTCTTACCCTAGAATCGACAACCATAGTCAGAGCATACTTAGCCAATTGAGTGAACTTCAAAGCATACTCCTTCACACTCATATTGTCTTGTTGGAGGTTTCTTGCTATACAAGCTAAGAAGTTCTTCACTATACTCCAAGAATATCCTATCATCGTGGACTTTATCTTCATCGATGAGCTTTGATGTGGCCTTCTGTTTGTTATCACACTACACATTACCTCAATGAGCTTGAGTGAATTTCATCTAGGCATTTTAAATCTCACAAATACCAAGAAATCAACCTTCATGAAGACTTCTTCTGCTCAAAGCTAGATATTTGACAAGAGTTTAAGGATTACGCCAAGAGTTTATGAATCAAATACAATTACAACTAATAAGGAGTGCACGATCTGTATTTCCTCTACCTTACACTGTTGGAATGTATGCTACCACTAGCAGTCAATGGACCAGGTCCCTTACTCAAGTAGGAACAGTAATGTTAGCACAAGCAGTAGTACGCGTCCACTACACATTAACGGATCAGGTCCCTTGACTCAACAAGAACAGTAGAAATAAATGCAGAAGGTAAATGGCTGAAAGTAAAATCTGCACAAGGATTTTACGTGGAAACCCCCTTACTAAAGGGCGGTGAAAACCACGACTTGTTCTAACAGGCTTTTCAACCCAAAATCCATTTCACTCAAACGGAGCAACGATTCAGATTACAATTCTTGCAACCTAGGAATTTAACACTAAATCCCTTCCCCCTCAATGTAGCAACTCTTACCACAAAGAGAGCAACTAGGCAATAACAATATTTCCCCACTAAGCTACCCACCTCTAGATAACTTAGAATTTGACTAAGCAACAACCACGTTGCCCACTAAACCATCCCACATAGATGACTTAGAATTTTGACTAAGCAACAACCATGTTGCCCACTAAACCACCTAACACTAGATGACTTAGAATTTGACTGAGCAGCAACAGAGCTGCCCACTAAATCCGTTGACCTTAATTGACTTAGACTTTTAGACGAACTGAACAACGATCTAATTCCTTTATAGATTAGGAATAGATTTACAATGTAAGCCCGGAAGATATAATCTTAAGACAACTAGACAGCTTGCAGCTCTATCAGGTCCCTGTTGCTCTTGAGGATAATACTTCCTTGAAGATGGACTTTTCTTTTGCGCTTATGAATTTTTCGGAAATTCACAACTTTGTTTGCCAAAATCTTTGATTTGTGTTTGGAAAAGAGACAATTATCAAAGTAGACATAAACCCTTGGGACAAGGCCATTGGCTGAAACCCTGCTATCATGAAAGGTTGTGCACCAACCACATCAGAGTTGGCAGCCTTTTGACAGCTATCTTTTCGTCCTTTTCTCGTTCGCAGACTTTTCGGGACCACATCCCTAGCTGCATTCTTTGATGCTTGAGTTCTTGAAAATTACTTGCTAGCTTTCTCTCTTCTTGAATGAATAATGTTGTTTATTTATTATTGTGTAGATATATCTCTTTCCAACAAAGGTTTTGACCACTTAAACAAATAACTTCTTCCACCCTTCCTATTGGTGAAGTATGCTGCACATCTCACCAACCAACCTGACAAGATAGCTGTAAAGCTAACTTTACAACTTTGCGCCACTTTGAATCTGGACGGACGTACTCTGCCAAGGACCAGGTCCCTGGATTTGTGAGAATCATTAAAACTCTAGAATATAACATTTTCTCCCTTTTTGATGAAGACATACAGATATTCCTCATGTTGATTTTATTCATTCATTTCCCTTTCATCACTCCCAATACCAGAAGACCCTTTCCTGGATCTGGTCCCTTGTTAGATCCCTAAGTTTGTTAAATCATCAAAACTTAACACCAGCTTCATAGTAAACATTTTCCCCCTTTTTGATGATAACAGACTTATTCACCTTCTTCCCCTTTTCACCAGTTCCCCCTATCAGCATGCCTCTTCAGATAATTGGATTGGTCCCATTTTTGCATCATTCTCGAAGTTTATCAAATCATCAAAACTTCACATCAACAACAAAATAGCATTTTCCCCCTTTTTTATGATGACAAACTTTTTCAAATTCTTCCCCCTATTGGCATGACCATATCCTCTTCAAGTAACACCACTTGTCATTATTGATCTCATACCCTAACAATATTCCCCCTTTTAACATCATAAAAAGGGTTAAAGTAGTAAACCAAGTTGATAGAAATGCATTTCAAGCAAATTCATGGACACTTGGGCAACACTGAGCATGAGTGAAAATGCATAAAGTAATGAGACAAGTCAGTAGAAACAAGACATTTTTAATTCATAACTAAAAGATCAGCAATCAAAGCATTGCACATGGTATTACGAATGAGAACCAAGACAATGCTCATTGAGTTTTGATAAAGAAGGGAATAATGAGGATTGATATGGAAATTTAGGAAGAGAGGTGATAAATTAGAAGCAAGAGATTTAAAGAATAGAATTAGTAGATCATATCCCTTAGAATGACATGCTTTGCTGAACAGGCTTCATGTTGAACCTTCTGGGCTGCCAGATTTTTTTATTTTTTTCAACCTGGTCTCTTTGATAGTGTTGTTTCAGAAGCTGAGCCTTTAGGCAAATCATTTCAGTATCCTTGTTAGCAAGAGCAACTGTTATAGCTTCCAACACTAGCCTAAGATTCTCATGACAAAAAGATTGGTAAAATCAAACTTCCTCAAGGCCTCCGAGATGAATAGATCAATAATTGAGGAACAGAAAGAAAATTTCATTTCATTTTTTATTTTTATTTTTAAATCAGACACCCTCCTAATCAGAATACTTTGAGTTCTCAGAATATTAACTTCTTCCTTTTTTAACATCATATTTTTCACTGCTTCTTTTTGGTTGATGGACATGGTCCCTCTTTATGCTTAAAAACATCTTAATTAAAAAATTATCCAGTGAGAACAAAGGATTTAACCATTTGAAGTGTTTTTGAGAGAGGAGAAAAGAGGGTTTTGAAAACATATGATTTTGGAAGGGGATTTTAATTTTCTAGGGAGATAAAAAGAGAGGTGAAGTATAAAGGAAGGGAAATGGTGTCTTGAGTGAAAGGAAGAGTCATCTTGGTATTCAAAAGATGGGATAATGGTCAGATACCTGAATGACAGACATGTGGCAATTACAACGGTTCTTATGCATAAATCAAACTGCAATGTTAAGAGTGCTAACCTTCGAGAATGGACTGGGTCCCTCTTTGCAGTTTGAATGTGATTGCCTAAATCTTCCCTGACCTCTCTTTTCCTTCAGCCCTTTTTCCATGTGTGTATACCTGCAAAAGGTATGATATTGAACTTACTAAAACATAAATAACTGAAAAACAAGGATACCTGCTCCCTTTGCATAGTCATGAGAGGGTTGATTGCTTCAGGCAGGATCCATTCAATCAGGTTTCAGCATTTCCAACTTCAATTTGATTATCTCAGCTAGGTCTTCTGAGAGCTTCAAGTTGCTGCTTGATCTACAAGAGTTGATCACATCAAGCTGCACTTGCTACATTACTTCTCTGCCACAATTGTTGAAAGATCAACTGAATCTTGCCTTTTAGTTCCCTATGAGTGAGAGATCAGCCTAGAACATAAGTCATTCATGAGGTACTCTTTCTACCAACTGGATCCCAGCATGATCAGCATCACCATATTTCTCCAAATCAAAAAGTCTCCTGATGGACAGAATAGAACTAGGTCCCTATCTTTTTCAAATGTCTTAGGATTCTCTGAGCAGCCTTCAAATGAGATTTTGTTGTACAATCTTGGAATCTTGCATAAATCCTAACACTTTGCATCATTTACATCTGGACCAAATCTATCAGCATTCCGCATTGAGTTGGTCCTCATGGGAGTATCAATTGTCTTGATATCTGTAATATAAAACTTCATCAGTAGCTTCTCTGAGATGGAGCAAGGTCCCTGTTCTTGACAAGCTTGTCCTCGCTTAGAACTTTGGTGAAGATGTCAGCCACTTGATCTTCCATTTTTCAGAGCTTCATGATGACATTGCCCCCTTTTAACATTGTCTTGACTTCAAGTATGTTAAGCCTTTTGAGCAGCATCTTGGTGTACCTTTCTCTTTCGAAACAATGTTGAAGAGGAACTTGGACAACCTGTCAGCTTCAGAATTCACATTATCAGTTTGAACTACATCATCTTTGTTCAGCATTGTCTAGCGGACCGGGTCCCTTATCAAGTTCATCATTTGTATCAGCTTCCTTGGGGTTGCTGGATTCATGAAGAGGATATTCTTCAGCAAGCTCCCTATTTAAACAATCCCTCTAAATCTGAAGCAGCTCTTCCATCTCAGAATCTTTTTTGTTTTGCAACTTCTCAATTCTTCTAGACTCATCTAACATCACATGAACATCCCCTTTTATTGTGCACATTTTTATACACCGAATAAGCCTTGCTAGAGAAAGAATATCCCACAAATACTCTTTAATCATCATTGAGATTGCACTTCTCAATATCATCATTTTGGTCACAGAACATGTACTATTCACCATTTCAACCCGAAGGTTCTTTGGAAGATTAAGAGCCTGCTTATTCCACTTGATGGATGGCCTGATCTGCTTCTCTTTAACACAAGCATCACAAACTTTGTCGTCTGCAAATTTTATTTTGGGCAGACCGTGGACCAGGTCCCTTGACACAAGTTTGTTTAGAGAGAAGAGCTTAACTGCCCAAGTCTCATGTATCACAGAACGGTATTATCACCTTGAGCATCAAGAGAAGTGAGAATGTTACAACAAGCATAGTTTAGATCAACAATACATATTCTTGCATCTCCTTCTTGTTAGCATCATCATCCGAGAGATCAAGTTGTGACCACTCATTTATCATTTCTTGTCATTGCCAAATGAGACACCTCTACCTTAAAGTGCCTTGAAAGAGGAAGTTTTTTAGTTTTTCCAGTCATGTGCTTTCCAAATCCACTACTCATAAACCAACACCGACTGATGCTACCTCATCTCCCTTGCATAGAAAATCACTTGTTAGCCTTGGGATTCCATTAGACACGGAGTTTCCAGTAAGTAGACAAATGAGTGATAAGAGAATTCTTAACCCCTTCCTATCATTTTGACCCTGACTGGTAAGATTTGCAAGCAATTTTGAAGAGGTGGTCTATTTGAGAGATTCGTTCAGTTCTTCTTTGACACGGACCAGGTCCCTCTCTAACTGATTATTTCTCTCCAAGGCCATGGCAAGTTTTGTTTCTGCAGTATTCAAATTGGTTTCTAGCTCGATTTGCAAGTTGCTGGTCTCCCTCTTTCCTCTGCCACATTTTTCGCTCAACATCTCTAATTTTTCCTTAAGTTCTAGATTTTCACCTTCTAGAACTATCCATTGTTCTTCCACAATAGACATTAGGTCAACCAAGGCTACCTTTTCTTCATGAAGGATATCTAAGTTATTGTTCATCAGATCCCTTTTAGTTGTTAACTCAATGATAGAGTCAATCAAAACAACGGCTAGATTCCTTAACCTCTTAACAGAATAAACATGCAAATTTTGTTTAAGGTTAGAAAGGGTTACCTCTTCTTCAGCTTCTTCACCATAAGATTTTGCCATAAAGGCAAACATTTCATCGAAGCTAACATCATCATCTTTCACTGCAAGCATGGAAGCATCTTCGGGATGGTCAGACTCTTCTAAGTCACTTAAGGTGTCCCTCCAGACTGCAAGGGCCTTCTTGACCCCATAGTACGCAACTGATTTTCTTCCACTCTTATAAAAAACCAGGTCCCTTCTCTTGTCCTTTTCTCCTCCGGCCTTGACATAGTCTTTGTATTAAAGTTTATGCATGGGGCAATATTTGATGAAATGCCCTGACTTTCCACACTTGTAGCATAGATCGTTTGCATTTGCAACCCTTCTGGAGTTCCCTCTTCTTTGAGAACCTTCATATTTTCTCACTATTTTCTGAAATTTCTTAGTGAGGTATACTATGTCCTCATCTTCATCAGAGGTTTCACCTGATGCCACTTTAATAGCTAATGACTTGTCCAAGACCTGGTCCCTTTCTTTGTTTTTGCCTTTGAGAGTGGGATTGTCCATTCTTCTGTGTATCTCATGAACTTGAAGATGTTCAAATAGAGCATCCAACGACAGTACTTTAGGATCCTCTACCTCATAAACAATATCGAGTTCATCAATCTCCAATATCTTAGTGACCTGCTTCCACATAGTGATAGGTTCTTCTAGGAACATGAGCTCATTTATGATAGTGGAGAATCCAGTACACATTTCGTGAATAGATTCACCTTCTTCCTTGGCAAAGCTTTCAAACAGAGTAGTGAAGAGATTTATCATAGATTTTTTTATTTGCTCAGTACCATCGTACACTATTCTCAAGCGATTCCAGATTTCCTTGGCTGATTCACAAGATGAAATTCGGTCATATTTATTTTCTCCGATTCCACACACTAAGATCTTCCTTGCCTTGTGATTTTTCTCAACTTCCCTTTTGTCAAAGTCATTGTATTGTTGTCAGGTTTTGAGAACGGCCCTTGTGACATCCCCATCTTTTACTTCTATAGTTGGCACATAGGGACCTTCAAAAATAGCATCCTACAGCTCACAATCTTCGGCCATTATTAAGTCAAACATGCACTTTTTCCACCACCAGTAGTACAGACCATCAAACAGAGGTGGCTTCGTTGGAGACCGACCTTCTGGCCAGCTTAGTGGAGCAGCCATTCTTCTACAAGAATCTCTCTTGGTGTTAACCGGCTAGAGAGCACCTGCTCTGATACTAATTATTGGAATGTATGCTACCACTAACAGCCAATGGACCAGGTCCCTTACTCAAGTAGGAACAATAATATTAGCACAAGCAGTAGTATGCGTCCACTACATGTCAACGAACCAGGTCCCTTGACTCAACAAGAACAGTAACTGAAATAAATGTAGAAACTAAATGGTTGAAAGTAAAATCTGCACAAAGATTTTACGTGGAAACCTCCTTACTCAAGGGCGGTGAAAACCACAACCTATCCTCATAGGCTTTTCAACCCAAACTCTATTTCACTCAAACGGAGCAACGATTCAGATTACAAATTATTGCAACCTAGGAATTTAACACTAAACCCCTTCCCCCTCAATGTAGCAACTCTTACTACAAAGAGAGCAACTAAGCAATAACATTTTTTCCCACTAAGCCACCCACCTCTAGATAACTTAGAATTTGACTAAGCAACAACCATGTTGCCCACCAAACCATCCCACCTAGATGCCTTAGAATTTTGGCTAAGCAACAACCACGTTGCCCATTAAACCAGCTACCACTAGATGACTTAGAATTTGACTGAGCAGCAACAGAGCTGCCCACTAAATCCGTTGACCTTAATTGACTTAGACTTTTAGACGAACTGAACAACGATCTAATTCCTTTATAGATTAGGAATAGATTTACAATGTAAGCCCGGAAGATATAATCTTAAGACAACTAGACAGCTTGCAGCTCTATCAGGTCCCTGTTGCTTTTGAGGATAATACTTCCTTGAAGATGGACTTTTCTTTTGCGCTTATGAATTTTTCGGAAATTCACAACTTTGTTTGCCAAAATCTTGGATTTGTGTTTGGAGAAGAGACAATTATCAAAGTAGACATAAACCCTTGGGACAAGGCCATTGGCTGAAACCCTGCTATCATGAAAGGTTGTGCACCAACCACATCAGAGTTGGCAGCCTTTTGACAGCTATCTTTTCGTCCTTTTCTCGTTCGCAGACTTTTCGGGACCACATCCCTAGCTGTGTTCTTTGATGTTGGAGTTCTTGAAAAGGACTTGCTAGCTTTCTCTCTTCTTGAATGAATAATGTTGTTTGTTTATTGTTATGTATATATATCTGTTTCCAACAAAGGTTTTGACCACTTAAACAAATAACTTCGTCCGCCCTTCCTATTGATGAAGTACGCTACACATCTCACCAACCAACCTGACAAGACAGCTGTAAAGCTAACTTTATAGCTTTGCATCACTTTGAATCTGGACAGAAGTATCTGCCAAGGACCAGGGCCCTGCATTTGTGAGGATCATCAAAACACTAGAATATAACTCCTTAATCAACATGGCGGTACGACACTCCTTGACAACATATCAGACACACCCAACACGAACTTACTCATTCTTACCCTAGAATCGACAACCATGGTCGGAGCATACTTAGCCAATTGAGTGAACTTCAAAGCATACTCCTTCACACTCATATTGCCTTGTCGGAGGTTTCTTCCTTTACAAGCTAAGAATTTCTTCACTAAACTCTATGAATATTCTTTCATTGTGGACTTTATCTTCATCGATGAGCTTTCATGGGGCCTTATGTTTGTCATCACACTACACATTACCTCAATGAACTTGAGTGAATTCCATCTAGGCATTTTAAATCTCACAAATACCAAGAAATCGACCTTCATGAAGACGTCTTCGACTCAAAGCTAGATATTTGACAAGAGTTTAAGGATTAGGCCAAGAGTCTATGAAACAAATACAATAACAACTAATAAGGAGTTCACAATCTGTATTTCTTCTACCTTACGCAAAATGAGTTCCAAAGAACTAACACCATTGAACAGGGCTTTAGATCAAACAGGTATGAATCCTACCAATTGTTGTTTATTTTGATAACTCAAGCATAACTAAGAGCATAGATGAGTATTTGTTCATTTCCAACTCCATCTACGTACGTATGTACGCTTTTTTCATTGTTATTGTAGCTATGCCTCCTAAACTTGATTTTGAATCCTTAAGAGTCTTGTTATTGTTTATGTCTGCAATTAGAAACCATTTTGACTTATTTATAAGATGTAAGAACATCTAATATTTAGTATTTTAGAATTGACTAGAATTTTGTTTTTGTTTTTTTAATCTTTCCGTATTTGAATTTGAACTATTTATAAGTCTTAACATTTAAGGATTTCTATTTTGTTAACTAATTACAATCCTTTCTTTATTAAGCCAACTAATTATCCATCACAATTTTTCAACTCACAATATAAGAGAATAAATGAAAGAGTGTAACTTTAGTTTGCAATGATACTTGAATTCCTTCTTCATTTTCTTCTTCTTATTTTTAAATTGTGTAATCAAAAAAATATATAGAAACACAACATACTTTAAGTTGTCTTAATTAATCAAGTTTTCTTGTTATTCACTTTCTTTAGTCAAATTTACATTATTTCTTTCACTTCAACTTATGTAAAAGTATTTGACTAGACATGTAGATTTAGAAAGAAAAAAAATTGTTTGAGTTGAAATCATCTCATAAAGGATAAAATAAAAAATTAAAACTAAGTTATTAGTACTAAATTTTGAAGTACGAAGCCTCATAAAAAATCTACTTCACATTTTCATCCTTTTAAAATAGAGTTCACACTCGACAAAATAGTGGTTATTTTTCTAATATTTTAGATTTTAAAATTAACTAAATTTATGCATTAAATCCATCCTTATTTGAAATATATACAAAAATTAATATTAAAAAAAATCAAAGCAATTAAGATTTTACCTTTTAAGAAATAGTTATACGTTGAACAAAAGTGTACATTTCATTCAAGATTGAAAGCAACCTTATATTTATAATTCTTGTTATACAATTTTTTTTAAAAAAAACAGTTTGATGCACAAAATATCTTGCGTTGATAGGGTGGTCAAGACTCCAGAGAAGAGAAGGATCGCACCTCAAGGAGTGTGATATATACAATATACCCAAATGAAAACATTTGTAGTTGTTTCCACTAATTCTGACGAGTCTTTCTTAGTTTGGCGATATAAAAATTTCATAACGATCAATAATTACAAATAAATTATGTGTTTGTGATGTGATATCAATTTATTAATGCCAAAACAAGCCAGTAATAAATCAAAATCGGATTTGGTGAGTGTCAATTGTTTAAACGAATAACTTATACTTTATATTTTTTTATTAAAAAAAGTTGGGGTAGGGAAGGGGAACAGGGGTAGGGGGTAAGGATGAGGAATAACTTATATTATATGTTTTAATCTACCATACGATTTTGCATTACAATGTGTCTCGTAATGCTAATATTCATATTAAACTTAAATCTGTTAATAGTGTAGTAAAACAAAATTTGTACTCCCTCCATCCAATTTTATTTATCATGTTACGCTTTTCGAAAGTCAATTTGACTAATTTTCAAAGTTAAATTAGATTACGTTAATTCGATATTTTAAACAAAAAAATTAGATATTCAAAAACTATACGAAAAGTACTATACATTGCAATTTTTTGTATATCAATATGATGAAAAAATATATTGTAAAACGTTAGTCAAAATTTTTATAGTTTGACTCTAAAAATGGAAAGTATGACAATTAATAGTGGACGAAGGGAGTAATAATTAACATGAAATATATACCTAATGCATGCATTTAAGTGTTCTTGCAAAAGTAAACGACTATTTTGTCGTTCGATGAAACACTATTTTACAACACTTTTGTTCAATGATGCAACTATTAGAACAAACTAAACGAAAAATTACTAGATTAGATCAAACACTTAAAGTAATTATTTATCAATTTAAAATTTATAATTTACTTTCTAAATTATTTTATTGTTACACAATCACATCTTTTAAATATTACTATTTATGCTATTATTTAAAACTTATTCTTATTAATGTAAAAGACACTCGCAAAATGCTTGCACTAAGACTAGTGACTTCTTAATTGTGTAAAATATGTTTTATGGCAAGAGTGTATAAAACTTAAAAGAGTTTATTATTAGGGAAAATTATGGAAAATGGCAAAAATTACAACTTATTTATGGAAAACAACTATAGCTGAAAAATATTATAATAAATAATAATATGTTGTTTTTAAAGCAAGTCATCTCACTCTCTCGCTTGCCTCTCCTTCCTCTCTCTCGCCATCTCTCTCTTTGTTTTTCTCTTTCTTGTGTCAATAAGAAGAAATTAATTCAAATGTATTATGTATCAATTGTGTTCAATCAAATATAGGTGAGAGTTCTATATTTTATTTTACTTGTATTCGAAAAACCGTATTTTATATTTTTGTAACAGTTGTATTTATATTCATATGAATACAATATGCATTCATCCTCTCTGACAAATGTATTTGTATCCAATCAAAGAGATGATGAATACAATTATATTGGTTGTATTTCCAATACATTTGATACAATATAAATACATAATACAATGCAAAATAAATACAAAATACAATCCTCTCTTCTCCCTCTCTTGATCTCGCTTGTCTCTCTCCTCTCTCGAAATCTTGCTCGCCTCTCTCCTCTTAATAAGTATTCATTTTGATATAAATCAGTTTGTATTTGTATTCTTTCTCCAAAATCCAGGAAAAAATACACTCTTTCTCAAATCTCGCTCGCCTCTCTCATCCCCTAACATTTTGCTATTATTCGTAATTAAGCAAAGTATAGCTATAAAATCCTATTTAAGCTATAATATTTGTTGTTTTTTAAAGTAATTGTTAGATGATTCGTACTTAGTATAGATGTTTTGGACTTAATATCAGTATGAATATATGTTTTGGTGCATATGTTATATATGTAGTAACAATTATTTTATATGAATATTTGGTGTTATATATTGCGACGAATTTTGGATGTAGTTAGAAAATAAAAATTGGTGACAGATTGCGACAAATATTTATAGGTTGCCAAGAGTTTGCGACAGATTAGCGATAAATCATATCGTTGCAAATTTATAGGACGACGAATTAATTTATGTAATTTGCAACGAAGTATATAAATCTAGCGACAAAACTTTCCATCACTACCATTTTATCACGAATATCATATGTCACTAGATCGTCGCTATTCTTGCTACGGAATCAATTCTTTTGTCGCTAAGGGGTTAGCTACTAGCAAAATTATAACAGTCAACATTTCATCACTAATACAGTTTAGGGACGGATATATGTCTAGTAGCAACAGATTTCGTCCATCGCTAAACATTGTTATTTTTAGTAGTGGATCTCCATGTCTCGCTTCTCGCTCGCCTTTCTGATCTCGCTCGCCTCTTTCCTCTCTCGATCTTGCTCGCTTCTGTACTCTTAATATGTATTCATTTTGATATAAATCAGTTTGTATTTGTAGTTTTTCTCCAAAATCCGCTAAAAAATACACTCCCTCCCAGATCTCGCTCACCTCTCTCCTCCCCTAACATTTTGCTATTATTTGTAATTAAGTAAAGCATAGCTAAATAATCCTATTTAAGGTGTAATATTTGTTGTTTTTGAAAGTTTCCCCTTAATTGTATAGGAAGAAAATGGAAGGGGAAATTAGTTGAGCAAAGAGGAAATTAAACCCTATGCTATTTTGGTATAGAATTTGGTGTGGAAAAGGTAGTAATAAAGAAGAGGGTGGTCTGGTTTATATGTGGAAAAAATGTCATTTTCTTTGCCAGCTGCTCTGTGTTGGTCGCTTTCCTTTCACATATGTACACTATAGTATAGTATAGTGTAATTGTGTGATTTATAAGTTGTTTGAAAAGACTAACAGCAAAGTCTTTGGAATTCGTGTGGCCGACTCCATTGAACTCACTCAGGTCTGTTTATCTTTTTCTTGGTATCCTCAGTTCAATATAATATATACTTTCTTTTTCATGTAAATCTTCAGATCTGAAGATATTGGATTTTTTTTTACTTTTTTAGTAACCATCTTCTACATAATCTCATTCTGTGTCCTAAACATAAAATCTGGTGCTTGCTATATGTTTAGTAAAAAGAAACCCTACTTTGTCCTTTTTTTTTCCTTCTTATTTTGACCCTAATTAAATACTCCACTAAAAGTATGGATGTTTTCTAGTTTTTAACCTAAATCTTCTTATATCTTATATATGTGTAATTAAATGATTCTTTAATTCCTCGAGTCCAGAGCGTAGGAGTATTTTTTTTCTCCGAGCAATTTCCTCTTCCGGCATGTAATTCAATAATAAAAGTGTGCTCAGTGACACACTTGAACACAAAATGCACCTTGCATATATGGAGATGGTGTTGTTTAATAAAATAAGAATTTTAGAAAAATTTAAAAGTATGTTTTTGTATAATTATTATTATGAAATATGTGATGATGTGTAGATCGATCGATCAATGGGTCGAGGAAAGATAGAGATAAAGAGGATTGAGAACAACACAAATCGACAGGTGACATTCTGCAAGAGAAGAAATGGACTACTGAAAAAGGCATATGAACTTTCAGTTCTATGTGATGCTGAGATTGCTCTCATTGTTTTCTCTACTCGCGGTCGCCTCTATGAATACTCTAACAACAAGTATCTCCTTCTTCTCATACTTTATTTCATTTCCTACTTTCCTAATTTACACAAATTTCACATTTTAATTTCTAATTAACTAATTTTTATGGTGTATATTCAAGTTTTAAGTAGATAAAACTTATATATTTAACAACTTCATAAATAGTACTATAGATCACAATAATTGACATCTTAAAATATATATTTTTTTTTAAAACATATAAAGCGATTATGGTTAAAAAAAAAAAGACTTGATTGAATCTCAAAATTCCTACTGTGCCACGTAAATTGAAAAAGAGGGAATAACAAAAAACTAAAAAAAAATCAATTTTTTTTTACTAGTGTAGTATATTTAAGAAAAAATTGTTGTTTAGTGAATTTGTTTATATTTTAATGCAGTTTGGTGGATGAATGAGCTTTTGATCATGTAGGCATAGAGGATCGTTCACAGCTCCTAGTTATGATTGGTCTAATGGGGTCTGATAAAGCTTAAAATTATATTCTATAAAAAAAAAAGGATATCTTAGCGTTTAATTTAGGTTAAAAGATAGTACATTACAATTTCTAAAACTTCACATCCTCATTAATTATGCAATATTAGTCCATAATAACTTAAAAATAAAAGATAAATAAATATTCCTAGTTGATTCAAGAATACAGCATTTTAAATGTGGAGAAGCAAATTAATCGAACTTGTTTTTTCCTAGCTTCTAGCTACTATCAATGAATTAACTTTCAGATAATCTCAAGTAGTTGATGTTAAAGTGTGTGATTTGTCTCGTATAAAAGTTAATTAGAGGATTAGGAGTAACACACCTTTACAACTTAATTTTGTATTAGTGCACTTGAATTTGAAGTATTATTAATTACACCAAGAAAAATATAAGTATATTGGAAATATAGAAATTTCTTATAGAATTTTGTAACCCAAAATTTGTTACGCTTCGGGGTAAGTCTTATAAAAATTTCTCTAATATATAGACCAAAATAGTCTCTAACAATGACTACTTTAGAAAAATTGATTTTTATTTGGCCTGTAATATTACAAATAATTTTTTCTTTAATTTGTACTTATTCATTTTAGTAAACTAAGTGAGTGTTTTTTTTCTTACTATTTGGTATTAAAGAATTACATAAAGTAATAGTAAAAGTCAAATTTACAGTTTCAAATATTATTAATAAGGTTGGTTAGTAAGATATAATACTGTTGATAGTTTTTTTTTTTTTTTTTAAGAATTATATCAAGTCAACATGAGTCAAGTAAAAACTAAATGGAGGAATTAATAGTTGTAGAAAAAAAAAAGCAATAGTCTCCAGATTAGTTACAGTTGATAAGAGAAAGAGATTAAATTTGATAAGCCTCCTTAGCTACCGTTTGTCTAATTATGCTTCATCACTGTAGTTTTGTTTGCTATGGGTATTTCTGTTTGTATATTTTGCTTGTCAATATACAAACAGGGTAAGTATACATAAATTTTGTATATATACATTTATGAATTTTTCAAAAATCTGTTTGTATATTTCTCTTGTCAATATACAAACATGGTAATTTATTATAAATTTTCCATAACTTATACCAATCAAATGTATCAACAAATCGCATATAAATAACTAGGGTAAGCATATATAAATTTTGAATTAATACAATCAAGAATGGTATTTATACAAATACATAACAAATATTCAAAACTATAGCTAAATTAAATAATAAACTATAAATATTTGCCATTATGCGTAATTTTTTCGAATAAATAAGCACATTTGGTGGATTGAAGTTGATCATATGGGCTGTTAATGTCTTTAGAAACCACATATATCCTTAACAATAATAAGCTAAAAAAGGGCAACAAAATAGAAAGAGAAAAATGGAAGTGAATCAGAAGAAAAACTGTGAGTGCTTATATCGAGAAGTGAAGAGTTAGGATTGCATTGTTTGATGACTTGTGGTTTTAGTTGTTTGGTTTCTACTTGTAGCTTATATACTGTTAAAAGCTCATTTAGCTTTGTTTTTTGCTTTTTTGCTTTTAGTATGCAACAAAAATATTTTCATTATTAGTTCAGGTTTTGAATATATATTCTCTCTGTAAATGATACATACATGCATGCATGCTACTTTTTCCCTTGCATGCATAAGGCAAGTCTTGGTACTTGGGACTGTCTTTTGTTTACATATATATATATGTATGCATTAACCAAATGATAAATATATACATAGTAATATAATGCACCTTTTTGTGCATTAGGGAAACTATATACAGAAGGCCAAATATATGGACAACATGTCTAATTTATCCTCTCTTTTTTTTATTTTCACACTTTATCTCGATTTTTTATTTCATTTGAGTCGTTCAATTAATCCATTTTGTATGTATCATTTAAACACAATGTTAATCTTTAGGCTTTCATTATTTTATTTATACTATTTAACTCTAGTTTTACTTTTACACTTTATTTCCTCTCTCCTCCATTGCTCCTCTTTCTTTCTCTCGCCTAATATAAATAGGGTATAATACTTACTAATACAAATTGGGTATAGAAAAAAATTAGGCGAAAGATTTGTATGAAGCAAGAGATGATGGAGATTT
Organism: Solanum commersonii; assembly: GCA_029007595.1. NCBI lineage: Eukaryota > Viridiplantae > Streptophyta > Magnoliopsida > Solanales > Solanaceae > Solanum > Solanum commersonii. Next base: position 2,490,024 of record JAJTWQ010000055.1, on the reverse strand, counting down.
CTCTTCTTCCTTTTCTTTAGTTCAATTTGTATGAACGAGGAAGAGATACAATATTGTATTGAAAGAGTATACAACACATAATACAAATGTATACCTACAACATTGTATCAATCATATTCTAAAAGAGTATACAATACATGATACAAATACATAATAAATGATATAAATATATACATGCACTTGATACAAAATTGTATTAGCTGATATATTAGGGGTGAGAAAATCAAACTCAATTCGTTCAAGTTTGGACGGATTATTGACCCACTCATTTATAAGTTGAACTCATTTAAGCCTAATCCATTCCAACTCGTTAAAAATTTGATTGATTTGTCGTCCAAATTGACAAATGAGAAATCTTGTTGAAATAGTTTAATTTTTAATTATTATTTGATATGTTTATACAGTCATAAAAGAGGTACTAATTTTTTTTAAATAAATCAATTAAAACTTAGGAAGAATTGAGTAGGTTGGGTTATGACCCACATTTTAGCCCATTATAGTCCAAGTAGCTTTTGAGCGGGTCAATAACCCGCTCATTTATTAACTAAACTCAATTTAATCGTACACCCAAATTCAATCCAACCCGTTCATTTGACACCTCTAATTGATACACTTGATACAAAATAAATACACAAGGAACATATACACTTGATACGACGATTGTATTCACTGATATATAAAACAATTCTATCAATTGTATATGTTGTTACATCCTCTCTTGTCTCTCCCAAATATAGCTTGGTTTTTTTCCTCCCTCTCCCAATCTCACTTCTGATCTCTCTCCTATTTCCAATATATAAATCGTAATTAATTAAGCAACTTATAACTATAAATATTGTTGTGTATGTTATGTTTATATGACAGAGCTAAACACGTTATATATGTGAACAGTGTAAAGGCAACTATAGAACGATACAAGAAGGCAACAGCAGAAACGTCTAGTGCGTACACTACTCAAGAGCTCAATGCACAGGTATTTAATTATATATATACAAAAATGTCATATATAACTACTATATATGCTTTTTATTTAATTTCATTTTTGTTTAATGTGTTTACAGTTTTACCAACAAGAATCAAAGAAGTTGCGGCAACAAATACAATTGATGCAAAATACAAATAGGTGATTTAATTTGTATATATAATAATATTCGATAAATAAATAATGAGTGATAATTAATTTGCATGTAACAAGTACAGGCATCTGGTGGGTGAAGGGCTGTGCTCTTTAAATGTGAGGGAACTGAAGCAATTGGAGAACAGACTTGAACGAGGCATTACAAGAATTAGGTCCAAAAAGGTATAATATTTTATAATTATCATATCATATAATATTTTAATTAATTGTCTTAATTATATGAGCATATATATATATCAAACTAATTAAGTAATTATTATTTGTTTGTGTTGGGGATGCAGCATGAAGCAATACTAGCTGAGACTGAGAATTTGCACAAGAGGGTATTTTCTTTTTCTCATTATGATTTTTTTTTAAATTTCTACTGATTTGAATTATTTAACTTTGATAATAGGAAATTCAACTTGAACAGGAAAATGCATTCCTTAGATCAAAGGTATTATATTTATTTATTTTTTATCACTTAAAGTTGTTTCTTATGCCACTCTTCTCTATTACATTTTTTTTTTCTATTTCCCCAACTACACAAGATAAATGACACTTGTTGTAGAAATCACTTTTTAATTATAGTAATTAGTATGCAATATCGTCCACATATTTTGGTACTCGTTAATTTTGATTTGTAGTTTTTTCATTGAAAAATAGATAAATTCAAGGCTCGTTAATCTGTTCAAAAAAAATTAATTAAAGTTAATAGATTCAAATTAGTATTACTATCACACTACTTTTTCCAAAAAAATAATAATCATATATTCTCCATTTTAGCTAAATAAAATTAAATGGAAGAGAATTAAACTAAATAATTTCAATATTCTATACTTTTTATATGTCAATTAATAATTAGAACTATTATTTCATTCCCCTCATATGTTCTTTGATTTAATTTTCAGATTTTTAAATCAATTCCCTGAAATTTATGATTAGAAAAGGTTTTTCTTATTTATACGGATTTAGGAAGGGGAGGGGGTAGGAAAGTTTACCGATAAAAAATTACAAATTGAAATTGATGAATATCAAAATATGTGGGAAGATTGATATGACATATTATAATTAAAGTTGCACGGACTCTTTATTTTTGACCCTGCATTTGTATCCACAAGGCACAGATGCAGGTGCGAATTCATGTGGAATCGGTCAACCCACACCACATACTTTTGTTATCTTCTGTGTCTTAAACAGCTTAACAAATGAGTTTATGTTTTATAATCAAGAAACTAAATAAAATCTGAACAGAAAAATAGAAGAATTAAACATGCAAATTTTTTATTCTACTGAATCATATGTTTATTTAAATATCTTGTTGAAATTTATGTTCAGCTATATTTTTTAGCATAATAAATTGCTTTGATTTAGAATGAATTTGAATTTCAAATTTTTATTAGGTTGTTTTAGTTATTGAAATATTTTACCTTTTTTTGAATTATAAATTTTTTACATACAATATATGTGTTCAACTATTTAAAGTGCTCTTATGCTTGATAAAAATATTGAGAAACAATTTTCAACCAATACTTTCACATACACCTAAGAGAAATCGCTTTCCTTCCTAAACCTTTCAGGCCGGCCAGTTGATGACTAACCATAATGTTATTATTGATTACACAAATGTTGATGTTTTCCACAATCTATAGTATAATAAGATATGAGTCTATACTCTCTATAATCTATATCACTTGTAGCCTTAGAAAACTTCTTCTCTTGCGAGTTGTGACTGGACTAATCAAGGTTGTGGGTGTTGTTCAAGATATATATAAAAAACATGTTAAGAATGAAATTTGAACTCACCCTCAACAATACTAAAATAACCTTAAGCATCCATGAGCCATTGGACCAATCAAACCATTTGTTCACTAGGTGCTACATGTTAAATTAATACAAATTCTTCTTAATTTCTACATAAATATATAAAGTCTGATACAAGGTTAATGGGTGTTCAAGCACCCGAATGAGTCTATGTGGGTTCCCCCCTGCTAATTGTCTGATAGTTCGTTAATTAATTAAGTTGATTAGTTAAAAGTTAGTTAGTAGGTGGGTACCACAAGTTTGTTCGTAGAATTTGTTATTAGTCGGTTAGAGCTGAATGAGCTAGTGATGCTGATGTGTATACATATAATACAATTCACATTGTAACCGAAGTTTGTTGATTTTGAAATAAGATTTCTTCTTCTCTTCTCCAAAATCAGTCCTCAAAAGTATATTTTCAATAAGTTATCAGAGCTGTGAATCAAGTTTGATTCAACTGCGTGAAGAGACAATCATGTTCTTCAGCCATTGAAGATCTTCTGTGGAAGCAGAGGAAATGGTGAACAATATGAGAATTAGATGCAGTTGTAGTTAGAGAAGAAACTCTAAATGAGATTGAGATGAAGTGCAATCATTCACTCTATCTTCATCCATTAGATACTCCTAGATGTGTCCTTACCACGGTACAACTTACATGAACGAAGAATTACTCACTATGGAGCAGGTCTATGTTAATTAATCTTCGTGCTAAGAGTAAGTTAGGGTTCGTGCTTGGAACATGCAAGAGATGTGACTATTAACTGGAATTGGAAAAGCAATGGGAGAAGTGTAATTGTTTTGTACTTGCCTAGATTACGAACATAGTTTCGAAGGAACTACTTAGTGGAATTGTGAATGCAAATGATGCAACATAAGTATGGAGATATCTCAAAGACAGATTTGATAAGGTCGATGGATCAAGGATCTATCATCTCTATAGAGAGATCTGCACAACTCATTAGGGTAATTTGATTGTTTCTAGTTACTTTACAAATTTATGATTGTTGAAGGATGAGTTTGATGTATTTGCGCCCCCCACCATTATGTAATTGTGACAAATCGAGAACATAAGTGGATCATATAGACTGATTAAGGCTATTTTCACTTCTAATGGAATTGAGTGAAGTGTATGGTCAGGCAAGAAGTCAGATCCTAATGATGAGTCCCTTGTCAAGTGTTAGCAAAGCTTATATTATGATAATGAAAAATGAAAGCTAGTGGTCAATAACATGGACTCATTCTGGTAGAGAATTGGATTCAATTGCTTTATATGCAGAAAAATGACATCCTCAAAGTAACCCAAGGAACTTTGAGCATAAGAAGAAAAACTGGGATCAGATTTGTGATTATTGTAAGTTTCTAGGGCATGTCAAACTAGATTGTTTCAGGTTGAATGACTATCCACCTGATTGGGAGTTTTAAGAAGAAATCAGGACCAGGAGTTGATCAACGAGGAGCTAGTCATGCAAGGATTGCAGATCATTGACAAACAACATCAAAAATGTGGCAAATTTGGTGAGATATGAGCAAGCATCAACAATTGATGCATTTGCACCATCAGCTTTAGCAACTCATCCTACTTTCACTCAAGGGTAGTACCAAAGAATCTTGAATATGCTAGACAAAGGAGGAGAAGTAACAGATGACATTGTGGCAAATATAGCTATGGCAAGTATGATTAGTCCTATTACCCAAGCTTTTTCTGTGAATGATGAAAAGGAAAGTTGGATAGTTGACTGAGGGACTACATGTCACATGACATCTAAATTAGGAAGACTAAATTACAGTAGAGGTTGTATAGGTAGGAGAGTTAATTTACCAAATGGAGAAACCACTCCACTAGCACACATTGGCAACTATAGCACTCCACTTCATGATCAAAGACTTTGGTGAGCTTAACTACTTCTTGGGAATTGAATTCTTTCTTTAGATCCAGTAAAGGGATAGTGATGAATCAAAGAAAGTATGCCTTGCAGTTGATATCTGAGGTGGGACTAGCTGCTGCAAAACCTGCCCTTACACCACTAGAATGCAACATGAAATTGACTAGTGTGGAATATGATCAGGGTACTACCATCAACGATGATTTGTTTGAAGATGTTAACAAGTAACAAAGACTAGTTGGAAATTATTATACCCTACCAATGCCATGCCAGATAAAATCTTTACTGTACAATCTCTGAGTCAATTCATGCAGAGACCAAAGTAATCACATTGTGATGCAGCACTAAGGTTGGTAAGAAACATTAAAGTTGATCCAGAAAAGGGACTGTTATTAAGTTCAGTTCAAAAGCCTCAACTTACAAGGTTTTGTGATGCAGACTGGGCTGCTTGTCCAAATACGAGGAGATTCATCACTGGTTTCATCTTAAAGGTTGGTGATTACTTAATTTCATGGAAGTCCAAAAAACAAAGCACAGTTTCTAGGAGTTTTGCAGAGTATAGTAGCTTGGCAACCTTGACTGCAGAAGTTGTTTGGGTAACAAATTTGTTTCAGGAATTGGGGGTTAAGTTGTTAGGACCAAAAAACATTCATTGTGACAGTAAAGCAGCCATACAGATTGCTGTTAACCCTGTGTTTCATGAACGCACCAAACACATTGAGATCGATTGTCATGTTATTAGAGAAAAGGTCCAAGCAGGATTAATCAAAACCACCTACATTCATACAAAAAGACCAACAGGCAGATCTATTGACAAAGGCAACGTGGTAGGTCTCAACATGACACACTTGTAGCCAAGCTTGGATTCTTGAACTTGTTCTATACATCCAGCTTGAGGGGGAGTATTGGAATTAATTTAACTAATCGTCTGATAGTTAGTTAATTAATTAAGTTGATTAGCTAAAAGTTAGTTAGGAGGTTGGGACCACAAGTTTGTTAGTAGTCAGTTAGAGTTGAATGAGTTAGTGATACTGATGTATATATAATACAATTCACATTGTAACTGAAGTTTGTTGATTCTGAAATAAGAATTCTTCTCTTCTCCAAAATCAGTCCTCAAAGTAAATTTTCAATGCCTGAATAGCAGGTAAAGATGGTGCAGCAGTCCCCTTTAATTTATAGATTGTAACTTCGTCTTCAACCCCTATCTATATAAGATTAGAGGGAGTCACTCTGCTGTTCATATTAATTACTACTATTTAAAGACTTTAATAACCAATTTTGAGGTTAGAAAAAGAGTAGTGATGAGATTGAATTGATTTGGTTGCAGATAGCAGAAAATGAGAGGTTGCAGGAACTAAGCATGATGCCATCTGGTGAGCAAGGTGGGCAAGAGTATAATGCATTTCAACAATATTTAGCAAGAAATATGCTGCAACTCAACGTGATGGAAACTGCACTACCATCTTATGATCCATTGTCTCCTGATCACAAAAGGTCTCATCTCCAACTTCAGTGAATCATCTTTCCCTTCCAAGTATGTATGTTTCAATGGGGAAAACAATGTGTAACTTGATAAACCACGCTTCTCAATTCTGGTTTCTGTTGATGCAGGTAAATCCATTTCTACTGTGGAGGAAGGAATGTGCTCTTTTCGAACATATAAATAATCTTTACTACCTTATTTTCATGTTTGCTATTAGTATTACCTGTAAACTCTGGAATCTCAGCTTTTTTTTCCGATAGACCCTGCATCATTTCCTAAAATTTGGGGCTTAGTTATGGAATTGTCACAAATGATTTTACTAGTTTCAATTTAGTTTGCGATCCTGCCTGCTTTCATGCACTTGAAACTCTTATTTGACTCTTACCATACCATTGTACAAAAATCGACTCACTTTGGGGAGTGTGTATTTATTTCTTATGATAAAAAAAAGTTGATAAATCTTGACATTGTCACCCTAATTTCAAATCATATCGAAAGCGAAAACCTGTCTGACCAACTCAAGTACTAGGACTTGATAACTTGATGACCTTAAAACTTAATTGCAATTTTCAAGAGGCTTTTGATTATTACTGTGACATAAATCAGGACTATCTGGTTGGCATTACAAGCCTCCTACAAAATCCTTTTCTTTTGGTAAAATAACAGTAACTTATCATCAAGTTCCTTAGATATATGCATGCAATAAGACAGAAGAAACTACTCCACAAACTGCACTAACCACCAAGTCAATCAGAACCAAAAACATGGGAGAAAATGAAAGCCTATACCATCATTCAACCTTGAGCTATTTCTGATTACTAGTCATGACAATATCCCAACTGAATATTTAACATTATCAAGATGTACTACTCTCTTCTATACGATAGAAAGAGGAGTAAAAGAGTTGAAGCAAAGAGTAAATTCACTTTAGTGGCACATTCTTCCCAAAAGTATATATACATATAGATAGCTTTCTCACAGAATATTACACGCGCCACGATCTGAACGACCTCGGAGCTCCTCTGTCTCCCTTTGAGCTCTCTCCAGATATTCTCTCAACTTGCGAATCTCCTCATCTGATTTCTTCTGTGCATTTTTTGCACTTAGTTCAGACTTCAACCGAGCAGCCTGCTCTTTGGCCAGTTGCTCTTCGAGCCTATGTGTGGTTTCCTTCAGCTTTGACTCAACCTGCCAAACATGTAACGATAGGTAGATAAATAGAAAGCCCAAAGGCACTATCTAGCTATGACATTGCCAGACCTAATTCATAGACTACACCGTAATTCCCTGGCACCAGACTACTGCATACAATTCAACAGAGTTGTCTTTGTATTTGATTTTTCAAAAAAGCGCTTTACCATCATTATCATTCCATAGCTATGTTTATTAATATAAAATTGGACAAGCAGTTTACATGTATATTATTTTTTCTGGAATTGAATTAATTCATTTACAAAATTAAAACAAAATTTGCAATTTGACCCTTGTTGAGTGAAACAAGTTATCTACTATGGGGGACAGGGTTCTATAATCACTACACAGTATATGATGTTCTAAATTAACATGCCAAGGGAAGTCCAGAAACATGAAATCTAGAAAGCTAAGGAAGATCGGTCAAGCTTGTTTCTATGGCACCTTTGGCCAAATCTAATATCTTACCATCATGATTTCCCAGCAGAAAAGTAGTACCAATCAAAAACTTCCTTGACAAAACTGATGAATTCATTTTCTAATAGTAGCAAAAGAGTTCAATAAAGATCAAACATACCACTTCAGTTATTCGCTTCAGTTGCTCTTCATACGACATTTGCATTTGTTCCTTCAACTCTAGTCTCTCTTGCTTGGTATATCCCACCAAAAAATTAGCCTCAGTTGCCTGGTTATGAAGTTTGGTAGCTCCTTTCTACAAATGAAAACATTGCAATTAACAAGTCAGCCCAATTACTGGAAAAGTACATAGGACAATTGAAATGTTGGAAGTGGATACCTTTAATTCCTTGAACAAGTCATCTGTATATGGTTTTCCAGCATTATTCTCTACAACCACATTTACCAGGAAAAGTAGTTGTTTCAATTGTTCAGCTTTCTTCAAAGGGTCTTTAGTCTTGTTATCGAAAAGCACTTGCCTATTTCCACACATCTTGAGGGTATTCTAGATCATCATAGAAAATGCTTTAAGTTGAAAATATCTCATACTTGCACAAGTTTGAAGAGAGAAAACAATAACCTATAAAGCCAACTGAAATTTGATGATTGAATTTCAAGTATAAATCTTGCTCTACTAGAAGGAAAATTCTTTTTCCTCATTTTACTAGATAAGAAAAGGAAATTTTGAATCGATCCCAATAGTTCAAGATCCATTATATATTTTTCTCCCCACTTTCTTGTCATTTCCCTTCAACACCTGCCTACAACAAGAACTACTAACTGGTGCTGATTTTGCTAGATTTAAAACTTTCTTTAATTTCAGAACTTTGAAAAGAGAAAAGAATAAAACCTGATCAAGGCAATCGTAGTACCTAGCTATATTTAGAACTTCTTTCCTCTCTTTTCCCTTTTTTGGTTATGAAGTCATAAATCTACTATCGATTCTTGCCTCTACCCATCCCCACCCTCAAAAGAAAACACTTTTACTTTTGCATTCTTTTCTTCAGATGTACTAGATTCATCCCACAAGCTATTGTTTCTAAGCCTTATATATGACTAGGCTTTGTAAGTTATTATCTAACAAGCCGAAGCACATTCTTCCCCACCAGAGTTTTATCTATCAAGGTGTAGAAATCTCCGAAAATTTTGAAGGAAAAAAAATAAGACGAAACCTTTTTAACAAATTTTCTAATTACAAATAAAATCAAGTAGCTTACTGAAAGTTAGGTTGTAATAGCATGTTTGGTCAAGCTTCTAAAATCAACTTATTTTTGAAAAGTTGTTTTTCAAAAAAGCACTTTTGGTGAGAAACAGATCATGTTTGGCCAATAAACTTAAAAAATACGTTTAAGTTTTAAGCAACAATTAGTAAAAAAAGAGCACCTTTGGTGAGAAATAGTTTGTGTTTGGCCAATAACTTTAAAAAGTAATTTTAAGCAGCAATTAGTGTATGACCAAGCTTTTTAGAAGTGCTTCTAAGTGTATTTTCTCAAAAATGCTTTTCAAAAAAGTGTTTTTAGAGAAAAGTAACTTTTTTTAGCTACTGGAAAATAACTTTTGATACTCCTCGGAATCACTAATTCTCTTGAAAGCTTGGTCAAACACTTCACTTTTTTAAAATAAGCATTTTTGGCCTCCCAAAAGTTTGGGCAAACAGACTATAAGTATGAGATTATATTTAAGCACATTATACCTTTAAAAGCTCGGGGCAGTCACGACCTAAGTAATCATCCAGGGTTTCATCATTATCTTCAAGATCATCCCCACCAGTAAAAACCAAAATCATGTAATCACTGATTTTGCTCCCAAAGAACTCCCTCAGACTCTGGACTGCTGCGTGTTCTTCTCTTGAAAAGCGACTTCGCACAGATAAAACTACAAGAACAGCATGAATCCCATCCTTGGCCATATTGATGCATTTAACAATTTCGTTTCCAACAAATTCAGGTTCAGAAGAACAATCAAACAATCCTGCAATTCTGATGCAGTCAGCTATTTTTGACTTTATGTAGTAAAAAAACAGATCAAGATCTGATAAAGAGAAAATTCATGTTTTGTACATATGCGGATATTTTGAGTGTTGAGGCACCATTGTTCCATATGTTAACACGTTTTGCAACTCTGATGTAGCATGCTTTATCAGTGTCTTTAGATAACTCAGGAACAATTAATAGCATATGCGGAATCTCATGAATGAAGGAAAACACAGTAAAATTGTCCTCCTAGTAATTTATGAAGAACACTCCTATCAATTAGTTTACATACTTCAACACCACCCTCCACAAACCCCACTTATGGGATTACACTGGGTATGTCGTAGTATTTTGAAAAAAACAAGTAATATGCTCAGATTACACCAAGACAAATTCTAAATGCTTAGAAAGCTCTTTCATGTTGTCTTTTTATGTGTGCTATAATTTGCATTGGTTTGTTTCAGTAATATAATTCTTAAGAACACGCTAAAGCATATCACTAAGTATAAAAAGTATTCTACATGTTAGTCACACACAATACAAATATAGATACTAACATTTTGAAAATAAATCTGCATAAAAATCCGCTTTTAACTAAAGACAATAATTCTTCAAAAAATCATTAGTTATAAGCAACAGATAGAGTAGTGTGTGACTTATTTAAATACTAAATTCACTAATGTAGCTTATTGCAGTAAAGTTAGGAAACTTTAAATCTATGCATACTACCTGGTGTATCAATCACATCAAGTATTTGGTTATCTTCTAGTACAGTCCTCTGTAGTTCACAAGTACTTGTTACACCAGCTGAGCTAGACATTGACTTGAATGCCTTTCTTCCAACAATGCTATTCCCTGTGGCACTTTTACCATTACCTGTACATCCAACCAGAACCAGTGTCCGAGCTCCAGTTGTAGTGAATTCCCAATCATCACTTATCGCACTTCCACCCATCTTTTCTTGTTGAATCAAAGAACATTAAATGAAGGAACATTTGAGGTTATGGTGAAACAATAGGGTAAAAAGCTGATGTTGTTCAGCTATATGATAAAAGCACAATCAACAAAACAAACTTTCTCAAAGGCAAATCTAAAACCTGGATAACAAGGTTTACATAATGGATGCAAGAGTAAGTAAACTGTTAAATAGTAGGCTGCAGTGAGAAGCTAGCCTATTTTTCCTATGGAGGTGAAACAATTATGCTTAACTATAATAGTTTCAAATTGGTTAACATAAAAAGAGGTAGGGAAATAGATTAAAAAAACAAACAAACAGTTATTCAAGGTTTTCATGCAATAGTATAAGATCCCTAATAATTTTTATAAGTCTTTTAGGTGTCTGTATTAGCTGGAGATTATCAGATCTAGAAAGATGTAAAAGAAGAAAGTCTTAAGAATTCGACCTGACAACCCTACAATTAAGCTCGATCAAGCTACTAATGACCACAAAAACATAACAAACTTCTTTGAAAACCTTTTGACTATTAATATCTACATCAGATATGTTACAATGCAGATAGAATCCGTGAAGAGCCACAAGAATCTTCACTGAAAGCTTCTCCTTTTTGAAAAAGATAGGTTTTTGAAAAAATAAAAAACAAGAGTACAACATAAGACTAAGAATTGTCAAATAATCCTTACATCAACCCCAGAGATTATTTGACTAGCCAGGGGTTTCAATGAGACACAGATTTCAGAATAGCTTGATGAATAATTGAGAGCGGGTAAGGCTTTAATGCAAATCCTCCAAAGTCCCGAGATCTCAACACCAACCCCAGGTTAAACACTAAAAAATTAGACAAGAGACCCAACAGTGTGGCCTAATGGTCAATGAAATAGGTGAAAACATTAAAAGACCACACTTCAAATCCCAACCAGCAGAAAAAATGCTAGGTGATCAAGTACTTGTTTTTGGTGGGAGGTAGTGCACATAAGTTCGCCCAAACACCACCATTATTAAAAAAAATATATATATATATATAGTAAAAATGGCATCCGTAACTGGGTTCCAACTCAAACATCCTAGACTAAGCAACAAGTGAGCAATGTCCAACTAGTGTCACATCATCAATTTTCAGTCCCTCCCTCACCACAAAAAGTAATAACTATAATAAATTCAGGTTTGTCTAAAACTGATGTTTTTGCAGTAAATACTACCCGAATCAGTTAGTATATTTCATCATCCCATACCTACGATCAAACTTTGCAAACATCAAAACACGAAACAAGTTTCAATTAAAATAAATATTTTTACTCACCAGAAAGAAGCCTATATTATCAGTTGAATATACCCAAATTACTCGGTTCAATTTCATCCCAATTATGATCCTATACTCTACCTAAAAATTATCAATTACCACATCGCAAAATCCTGTTTTCCCTTTCCATTAAACAATTTTTAAACACAACATCATCCCAGTGAAACAAAGAAAAATGATTATAATTGCTTACCTTGAGAGTAGCTTGAACGAACGAACGATCGAGAGAAAACGAAGAAGCTGCTGTCCGGTATACAAAGAAAATACCTAATTAATTTTATATTTTATATAGGTTAAAGCAAAGAGACAAAGTCCTAACATAACTCTATGACTTTATCCACAAGTAATTACAAACAAGTGAAGGAACATTTGTCATGTCAATACAAAATATATTAACGATACAAGTACATAATAAATAAGGGAACACGGTCAAAAATATCGCTTGACTTTATTTTAAAATAAAGTTATTATTATCCTATTCCTTAATTGGATGAAAAATCCCAAATTAATTAAAATTGTCCAATTTTACTTAAATTACCCAATTTTAACCCTATCTGATCTGCTTAATCATAGAACTCATTTCTTATACCCAAATCAACTTTGCTTTTCACCACCAAAACATTCACTTAAACCACCACCAAAGTCACCACCCTCTCCGAGATCTCCTCCATCATCGTGGCCGAAACCGCCACCTCTCCCACTACTCTACCTCCTCCAAGTGTGTTGTCATTGCTATCTTTTTCATATATATATATATATATATATATATATATATATATATATATATATATAATTATCTTTTGAAAATGTATTAATCAACAAACATATGTTCTTAACTAATATTATAAAAAAATTGATTTGTGTTTTTCAAATTATTATATTTTAATTAAATTAATAATAAAACTAAAAGTACAAGATTTCTATGAACATCATAAAATACATGTTTACAAAAAAATTAATTTTAAAAATATAATGTAATATTGAAAGTATTTGACAAAAGATAATCTATCAAGTTAATAAAAAATAAATGACTTGCAATGTAAAATATCAAGTCAATACTACTAAAACAAATGGAATTGAAAATATAACATAAGTTTTAAATTCAAAAAGAAATTTAATGTAATACTTTTATTTTAAATTTCAACATGATGTACATAAATGTGATCTAGAAGAAAAGAAAAATGTAAATTTATAACATTATTTAACAATGAATTTTCCTTCAATCTAAAAATTAGAATATTATGCTAACGAAAATAATAAGTGAAAATTTTATAATTGACATTTATAGGACTAATAATTATAAGTTATAATATTATTCTTTAAGTTTCAAGTTATAGCAATAAACAATTACATATTATAACATTTATTAAATTAAAAAAAAGGATTTAAAAGCAGTAAAAATCAATTAGTTTGAAAAAATAAATAAATTAAAAACAAAATTTTGGGTAACAAATAATTTGAAAATATTAATGATAATTAATAGAAGGCATAAAAATAGGAGAGTCATAACAAAATAGAATATTTGTTTTCCTTGTTTAGCTCAAGACAATTATTTCAAATAGATTTCTTTTCAAAAAAAAATCGACAATTTCTCTCTCTTCTCAATGTTCTCACTCGTCCAATTAGTTCAAACAGATTTCTTAGTCGTCACTCTCTTCTAATTCGAATTTGCTTTTATACAATAATAATCATTTTCTTGTAATGGACAGTTTCTTATCAGTATTAATAAGTATGGTGGTAGATGGGATCCTTCAGGTTAGTGCTTTTTCCAATTTTTTTGTGTAATTGATTGCAAAAAAATAAGTTTTTTTTTAATGTATACTGTTGTTAGCTTTGGTATGAACCATTTTTCATTTTATGGTATGTTTCTGGTTTAAAAATTACATAAAATTTATTTGAAATTAGTATACTAGATATATCAGACATGTATAGAAATTGATAATGTTATTGGTATGATTCTGGTGTGATTGAACTTTATTTTTTTGGCATTCTATTGAAATTAATTTGGGCATAATAATGGAATGAATTTGATATACTTTTTATTTAATAAATGACAATTACTAGTTAGAAATGGTATAATTTTTGTATTCTTTTGGTATGAATCTGGTATGAATCAGTGATGACTTTTGGCATGAAATATGTATGGAAAGTGTGCATAAAAATGGTATGAAATTTGTCCATAAAATGGTATACTAGAACGTGTTCATAAAATGGTATACTAGTTATGTAAGACATGTTTGGACATTGGTAATGTTTTTGGTACGATTCTGGTATGATTGAACTTTATTATTTTGGAATTATATTGTAATTGATTTGGTCATGATAATGAAATGAATTTGGTATACTTTTTATTTATTAAATGACAATTACTAGTTAGAAATGGTATTCTTTTGATATTACTAATTCATTTTTAAAAAAATGGTTCATAGTTTGTATTACTAATTTTTGTATGAATCATGGTTGCAAAAGAATGACTATATATTGTTTTGTTATATTTTGTATGAATTGTGGATTCAAATAGGTCTATATAATTGATATAATCGGTATAAAATCGATATACATTTTATTTTATTTAATAAATGACAATTACTAGTTAGAAATGATATAATTTTTGTATTCTTTTGGCATGAATCTGGTATGAATCAGTGATGACTTTTGGCATGAAATATGTATAGAAAGTGTGCATAAAAAGGGTATGAAATTTGTTCATAAAATGGTATACTAGAACGTGTTCATAAAATGGTATACTAGTTATATCAGACATGTTTGGACATTGATAATGTTTTAAGTACGATTCTGATATGATTGAACTTTATTTTTTTGGCATTATATTGTAATTGATTTGGTCATGATAATGGAATGAATTTGGTGTACTTTTTATTTATTAAATGACAATTACTAGTTAGAAATGGTATTCTTTTGATAGTACTAGTTCATTTTATTTGTGTATAAAAAAATGGTTCATAGTGTGGTCTTGTATATGATAATTTTTGTATGAATCATGGTTGCAAAAGAATGACTATATATTGTTTTGTTATATTTTGTATGAATTGTGGATTCAAATAGGTCTATATAATTGATATAATCGGTATAAAATCGATATACAATTGACATAAAATTGGTATGAACCATTTTTAAAAAAAAATGATTAATTCAAACAAAATTCATACCAAAACAATCAATATATAAATGATATAAAATCGGTATGAACCATTTTTTACAATGATTAATACAAAATCAAATTTCATAGTAAAATCATAAAATAGGTTCATTTATTTTTTTAAATCAAAATTAATACCAAAATCATAGAGTAGGTCCATTTATTTTTAAAACCATATATATATATATATATAATCGATATAAAAACGGATAAAATCAAATAAAATAATCAATATGAACCGTTGTTTATAATGATCAATTACAAATCAAAATTCATACCAAAATCAAATGGTAGGTTCATTTATTTTGATATAAAAATTTATACAAAATTCATACAGTAGATTCATTTATTTTAAAAATCATAATTCATACCAAATTCATACAATTTAGTAGATATATAATTTTGAAAAATAGAAAACATACAATTTAAATCATTATTCATACAAGAATTCATACCATTCAAATTATTTATTAATGGTATGAAATAATAAAACAACAATCTAAAGAAAGAAAGAAAAATGAAGATAAAGGAGGAAGAGAAGGAAAAACGTAGGAAATAAATAAATGTAAATATATATATATATATATATATATATATATATATAAAATAGTGAAAACATATTTAAATTTAATATTAGAAAAAAATAGTATTTATCAAGAGTATCAAGAGTTATTAAGTAATAATAGTAGTACTGAAAATAATAGTAAAATAAGAAAAATGAGGATTAAGAGATACATTGTTGGGGGGTTGGGGTGGGAATCTTTTAAATATTTCTATCAATTTAAATATATAGCTTATAAAAAGATATTATTGTATTTAAATCAAGGATAAGGAAGAATAATAAAAAGATCCACATTTTAAAAAATTGATATGATATTTGAATTCAAATTTAAATAAAAGAAGTATTGTTTATCAGCTTAAAAGTAGAAAATCATAAGTAAAAGAATTCTAAATGAACTATTACTGTTTCATAAATTTATCATTTTTGAATATTATAAAATAAAATAAAATACATTTAATTTAAATAATAATAATAATAATAATAATAATAAATAATAATAATAATAATAATAATAATAATAATAATAATAACAATACATAAGGAAAGAAAATCAAAAGTATTTAAATTTGAAAATACATTAAACTTTTAATTCTAAATGGACTCTTACTATTCACAAACTAATCATACCAGATGTGATAAAATAAAATATGTTTGATTTAAATATTAGATAAAAATATCCTTAAAAATGTGTAATAGATAATTACCATTGATTCTCTCTCCTATTAATTATAATATAATTATAAAAGAATAATTAGTTAATAAAACAAAAATAATTAATTTATAAATTAAAAATGATTTGTTAATACTTGTAATTAAAATGTTATAAATAGTAATATTAAAAAAGTAGATCTAAAGGTTGTAATATTTACCCTTAAATAGATGTGTGGCGTGATTTGTCCAAATAATAAACATAGAATAAATAAATAAAAATAGATAATACGAAAAATTCTTATGGAATCACAAGAAGTAAATGTTTAGAATGAGAAAGAAATGAAATATAAATAATATAAAAAAATATTTTTAGAATAATAAAAAAAAAATCTTTAAGAAATAATAGATTAAAATAAATTAAAAATAAAAAATAAAAAGAAGAAATTAAAAGGTAATCATGTTGTAATTACACCATATAATTACCAATAATTCATAGCCCTCCCTAAGAGTCGAAGTTTACAATTACATCCTATCAATTACACTCAATTACTTGATGACCAAATAATAATAGAACTAACCAAACAAGAGTGTAATTACACCTAATTATACTGGATCCAATTACCAGGGTGGCTTTCCAAATAGGCCCTAGAAGAACCAGAATAGTTTTCATTCAATGTTATAATATACTCTATAGGCATTTTCTCCTTTCTCCTCAAATTGAATTGTAGTTTATAGATGCAAAAAGTTATTTCACTCTCTAGATTGGTAAAAACTCCTCTTCACTGCAGATATTTTTAAAATAGTCTTAGAGTATGTGTTTTGTGTGTCCCTCATATTCGTAAGAAAAAAAAAAGTATAAATAATGTTTAAAAGATATGTTTGTGTAACAATATAAGAAATGTAGGCATGAATTGGCTATCTCCTTATCATACAATCTTGGATTATTTTTCCAATATTATTACCTTATAGATACGTGGTATCCCTTCGATTGTATAGACGGGTACTGATAGCCTTATGCTGAGGGGTGTGATATCATTTATAAGGGTGCGATGATAGGTAGGAAAGGGGTGTTTGACTAATCTTTCTTATGTTTGCGATACCAATGTCGACACTCCTTTCCTTGAGTCAATTCTGGTGGTTAGTGAGTTTCTTGATGTGTTTCCTACTAATCTATGTGGTCTTTCTTTTGATCATGACATTGATTTAGGCATTGATGTTTAGTCAGGCACGCAACTAGATTTTATTTTTCCATATCAGATGGCTCTGACTGAGTTGAGTAAGCTGAAGGAGCAGCTCTAGGACGTCTTGAGTAAGGGATTCATGTCACGATCCAATTAAGGATCATGACTGGCGCTAAGGGGGAGAATCCCAAAGCAAGCCTTACTAGAATTCTACAGAAAATCGGGCAGAGTTTCCTTTATTTTTACGCCTATCCTGAATTTTCCTATCTCAGAAATTCACAACACAACTAATAGCAACTATAAACCACAACATAATATTTATCATTGATCTAATTGTCACGCAGTAACACCAATTCATCTCCAAATACGAGAAAGAAGTTCCAAACTAGTCACTTGACTACAATACGAAGACTAATCATTGACTCAAATAAAAGGAATGACGAATGGAGTGACTATAAGAGTTTTTTTTTTAATAAAAAAACATAGCAAATCAATAGATCTCTTGCCACGCGAAGCAAGGCGGGGCTCACTAGATGCTACCAAATCACACTCTCTAGTTAAAGAAATCCTCCTTAATACCACATGAGTTCTCTGTAAAAATAATTAGCGAGGAGTGAGAAGCTAGCTCTAAGCACAACCATGTTAATGAGGGACAAGTCAAAAAACATGCCAGTGTAATAATCATAATGATGAAATAATGCCATTTCAGAAACAATAACAATATTCAATCTTATGTGGCTCTGGCTCATATAAGAAAAATCAATGTAAATACTTAATAGTAAACTCAAAAAAAAAACATTTCCATATCAAATCTTATAGCTGGGAGGTTTCCAAGGATAAATCATGTACTCAGTGTGGCCTTCTCTTTAAGAAGTAACCAATAACAGTGAACTCCTCATAAAGGAGTTAAATATTCATATCAGTAGATCCCTACTCGAAGGACATCAGTAATAGTATACTAGTTCAACCTTCCCACTAGCAAGGGCTTTATCAGTAATTAGTAACTACAAAGCGCACCAAGTCTAAAGAACCCGCTGTTAACTACGGGATTTATCAAGGTCTACTACCATTTATATATTTCTTGTAATCAGTAGAAACATTTCAAAATGGAACCGAGCATTTAAATCTTATCAAATCATATCATTTCAAAGTTTAACAATCACCTGTCAAATTACTATTTCTCAAACAAGTGTAAAACCTTTTCAATAATAGTAATCATATCTTATAAGAATGAGATCATCTCAAATAATCTTTTTAGTATCATATCCAGTAAAAGACTTGTCCCACATGCAAGTTCAAAATAGTCAGTAACACATTTACTTTATAAACCATGTAAAAATCATGAAATTTGCGAAATACAAATTGTGGTAAGATTACTACTCACAGTACTCGTGTTGAAATACCAAACTTGTCATCGCAAGCAATCCATATGGCTCCCTTCAATCAATCTATAATCACGTTCTTATCAATTTCGTGTTAACTCCTTCATTTAGGTAATTCGTACTACATTAAAAACCTAGCCCTAGAGGTTTCATGACTGATTCAAAATATGTCCAATCACTTAATTAGTCACACAAAATAGCTTCTTCTTGATTAATTATCACTGTAGAAAGATCAACCTAACCTTACTACCCAATTACTCTTATTACATATAAGCCAAATACCAAAGTTTACAGTTCAAATCATTGACTATATTCACTTGGTCATAAGAATTTAATAAATTTCCTCTATTTCTTCTAAACCCATGTTCCTCAACTTCCCAATTCCCAATCTTATAGTCATGGAATATACAAATTCAAACTTTAAACTACGTTAAGAAACTTACCTTCTTGTCCTTCCACTTCTCTCTTCTTCTTCTTCTTCTTCCACTTCTCTCTTTAGTTTGGGAACTAAGTCTCTAAATTTTGATTTGTTTTTCTCCTTCGTTCGTTCGCTCACTGTAGAACAAGAAGAGTCCTCTATTTTTTTATCGCTGAAGTTGCAGCATGGCTGCCTAGGGCTTTTAGCCCAATCTTTTTTTTCTTTTTTTTAATAACTAAAGACTTATTTTCCCTTTACTTAAATTATGGGGTATTACAGTTTATTAGGCCGAGTGTGTCTCCGTGGGGTGCTACTGTCCTGATTCATGAAGAAGAAGGATGGTTCCTTGCGTATGTGTATTGACTGCAAGTAGTTGAATAAGGTGACCATTAAGAATAGGTATCTGAGGCCATGTATCGGTGATTTGCTTATGAGTTTCTAGTCATGTCTCTTGGTTTGACTAATGCCCAATAACAATCATGGATTTGACATCATGTGTTCATTCCCTACTTGGAATATTTTGTGATAGTATTCATCAATGACATTCTAGTCTAATCGGGAAGTAGGGAACATCATGTGCAATATTTGAGGATTATGCTTCAGACTTTGCGAGATCAACGATTTTACATCAAGTTGTCTAAGTGTGAGTTCTAGCTTGAGTTTGTTACATTCGTAGGGTACATTGTGTCCAAGTATAGGATTATGATGGATCTAGTAATGATAGAGGTTTATTAGGCTAGGCTCACTTCTCCTACATAGGATCAGAGTTTTTTTAGGTTAGCATGCTACTATATATGGTTTGTGGATGGGTTTTCTTCGGTTGTAGTGTCATTGACTATATTGACTTAGAAGAATGTTCCTTTCCAATGGTCTGACGGGTGTGAGGAGAGATTTCTAAACCTCAAGGCCTTGTTGCCTTTGGCTCAAATTTTGACTTTTCCTATTGATGGTCATGGTTTTAAGGCTTACAGTGATCCTTCTGGTGTTGATTTAGGTTGTGTGTTGATGGAGTAGGGCAGAGTTATCACATATGCTCTCGGGCAGCTGAAGGTTTATGAGAAGAACTATCTCACTCAAGACTTGGAGTTAGCGTCAGTAGTCTAAGTGTTGAAGATTTAGAGGCACTACCTATATAGAGTTCATTGTGAGATCTTCATCAATCATCATAGTCTTTAGTCCATTTTCATCTAGAAAGACCTAAATTTGAGATAGTGTAGGTGGTTGGAGTTACTCAAGGACTATGATGTTATGAATCTATATTATTCAAGAAGACAAATATGGTAGCAGATGCCTTGAGCCAGAGGCGATGAGTATGGGCATTTGGATTTCTTAGCAATAGAGGAGTGACCTTTATCTTTGGACATTAGTCTTTAGCCAACCCGATGGTTCGGCTTGATATTTCATAGATTGGGGGGTTCTTTCTTATGTGGAGGCTAGATATTCATTAATAGAGTAGATTCGGGAGCATCAATTCAAGGATGCGAGGTTGAGGGTGAATTGAGATAGGGAGCTGAGTGGCGAGGTTAGGAAGGTGACCTTAGATTGGATAGTGTTTGAGGATTAAGGGTCGTATCTATGTTCCTAGAGTTGGCAACCTAATTCAATTGATTTTGGAGGAGTCCTACTATAATAGATACTTTATTCATTCAGGTGAAGAAAATATGTATCATGATTTGAGGTAGTACTATTGTTGGTGTGGGCTGAAGAGAGATATTCTAGAATTCGTGGCTAGGTGCTTGAATTGCTATCAAGTGAAGTACGAGCGCCATAGGCCAAACAGTTTGATTCAACGGCTACCAATTCTTCAGTGGAAGTAAGAGGGAATATTTATGGACCTCATAGTAGGCTTTCCACATACTTTTGAAAGGTTTGATGCTATTTGGGTCATTATGGATTGATTGACTCAGTCTTAGTTCAGACTTCATACAATTTAGAGAGGTTAACTCAGATCTACATTCAAGAGATTATCTTCTTTCAGAGGTACCGTTGTCTATCATTTAAGATCATGGTACTCTTTTTATATCATCTTTGTAAGGTCTCTGAACCTTTAGAGAGAGTTGGGTACTAAAGTTGATCTCAACACAACCTTCGATCAACTGACTAATCATTAGTCTGAAAGGACTATTCAAGTTTAGGACGACATGATTCAGACATATGCTATTTATTTTAGATGTTAGCTGGACCAGTTCTTGGCTTTGGAAGAGTTTATGTATAATAATAACTACCATTGGAGTATTCAGATGACTTCTTTCAGTCATCGTATAGTAGGAGTTACCGGTCTCTGGTGGACTAGTTTGATGCTTTTGAGGTTAGGTCGTGGGGCACCGATTTTTTGCATGATTCCATGCATAGAGTATGTGAGATCTAGGAGAGACTCCATATATACTTCCTGGAGTAGGCAATAGATCTATGTTGATCGTATTGTTTGGGCCTTAGAGTTTATGGTTAGTGACTAGTTATTTTTGTGGGTATCTCCTATGAAGGGCATGATGAAGTTTAGGAGGAAGGGTAAGCTTAGACTTAGGTTCATTGGACCATTTGAGATTTTAAGCGTTTTAGAGTAGTGACTTATGAGTTAGCCTTGCCTCCAACTCTTTCGAGTGTTCACCCTATTTCCCATGTCTTTATGTGAGGTAGTATGTTCCAGATGAGTCTCATCTCCTTCAGTGGTATTCAATTCAGCTTGATAAGGCTTTAACTTTTGAGGAGGAGCCTATGGCTAATCTAGACAAGCAAGTTAGGAAGTTGAGGTCTAAGAAGATTCCATCGATAAATGTTTAGCAGAGGCATTGTCTAATTGAGGTGGCTACTTGCTAGGCTGAGCTTGACATGTAGACTGAATATCCTCACATTTTTTAGCCTTCAGTTGTTTTTCTTTCGTTAACATTCGAGGACAAAAGTTCTTCTAGTAGTGGATTTTGTAATAACCCTTGAGGTCATTAGCTTGCCTTTGTGTTTTATTATTGTTTTACCCATTCCTATAACTTTTGTGTTGTGTTTTTGAGTTGTCGGGATGGGTGCCATGCTTCCTAGGGTGGTTGAGAGAGCTTTGGGTGGGTTTTCCCTATTGTTTGGAGATTTTATATGGAAAGAGTTGATTTCTGTCAAAATTTATGGAAAATGGACTTGGATGATATTTTCATCAGAAATGTAAGCTCCTAGACGTTGAGTTTGGTCTAGTAGGACCTTTGGTTAGTGGTTGGGTTATGATTGAGTTTCTTGTTTGATTGGTTTGTTTTTTGTTATTTTATTATAGTGTTGACTTTGATCAAAATTTGTTGAGATGACCTCCATTGGTTATTTGGTTGATTCCATTGAGTCTGAAATGTCATATCTGGTAGGGTAGCATATTTAGTTTGTGTTCATTGGACCCCGATTGAATCTCAAGGGTCTATTCGGGACTTGAAACTTTTTTTAACCGTTGATACAACTTCTCCGAGGGAGCTTAGCTTTTTTCAGCGATGTTGCTCCTACGATAAGAGATTTGCACCAAGAAAGGTTGATGATGTCAGCCAGTGGCCGCTTCTACAGAGCTCTTTCCATTATAGTGGGTTCGCTCATATGAGCTTTGGTTCAGTCCTGCAGAATCAGAGCTTACTATATACCTCCGCTCTAGTAGGTCCTTTTCTACTCCATCAACATCACTCCGACGATCATGGGTTCACTAGGGCGATGATCATTAAATAATTTTAAGTCCTTTTTTCCTCATTTCTTTAAATTAGTAGACCCAAGAATCTCCATTGTTCAACTCGATCATAGGTGATATTTCTAATTTCTTAACCATTTCACTTGATTCAAAGATAATTTTCTTTTCATTTCCTTTGTATTGCTTATTCTAGCTTCACTTACGTAATTAATTCTTGTTTCGAACCTTGATTTCTTGTTTATCAAATTCTTTGACGTATAGTTTTAGTACATTTGAGGACCGATTACATTCCCATATTTGCCCAGCTTTAAGGCATGTGATCCTCACCTCGAGAGGAATATAATGATGGAGTTACTTTTCCATTTCATTGTCAATCTTCGACGGTCAAATTTTGACCCAATTTCTAGTTGAAATTTTTAACATCGATAAGGTATCGTTAATCTCGTATTGACTTATAATTTCTATTTTTAACAACATGGAAGTGTTCTGAGGCTTTTTTGAAGGGAAGGGTCCCAAGTAGCCATTCAAGAGCATTTTCAACTTTAGGCAGGTTACGACTTCCTTCTTTAGACTTAGATTAAGTAGTTTCTATATGAATTGAGTTGCATGATCATTATAAAGTTTGTAGGTTGAACTATTAGTCTTATATGATTCTTAGTCACATTTTGGCCATTTTTGAGACTTTGTATTAGTAAATTATCTTTAAAGTCTTAGTTTAGGTTGGCTTTAGTCTTGTTGTAGGATCATTAAAAGTCTTTTAGGTGGTTTAAACTTAGTTTTGATGTGTTGGAAGTTTTTCGTATGATTGTGTGTTTATTCCAATATTTTTAGCTTTTATTATGTTATTGTGATTGTGGGTCTGAGGTCTTGGACTTGGACTAACTGGAGTTCCAGGTTAGTACGATTGTATTGCAATGGGTGTTTACCCTATTTATTTGAGTTATATGAATGTATTGAGACTTTTATTACTATGATTGACATGCATCCATGTGCATAACACTTGCATTTGACCCTAATATGAGATAGAGGAGATAAACATATGGAGTTTCAATTTTAAAACTTATATGCCTCAAATTTAGTTGAGTTAGGCTTAGGGCTGGCAGGGGGACGGGGACGAGGACTGGGGGATGGGACGGGACAGGGGATGGCGCTGGCGGGATTTGGCTGGGATCAGGATTGGGGGGACAAAAATAAGTTCCATCCCGTCCCACTATATATACGGGATGGGACGGGTTTTGGGGAGACGGGACGGGACGGGATAGGGGATTTTTTAATTTTTTATATACTTATTTATTTGTATTGAAATTATATGTTATTGAATAACATTTTTAGTTTATTTGATTTTTTTTTCAATAACATTTTTACTAATAAATAATGCTTAAGTTTTCAAATTTCAAATTTCAAAATTCAAAATTCAAATTTCAATTTCAAACTTCAAATTTCAAACTTCAAATTTCAAATTTCAAATTTCAAATTTCAAATTTCAAATTTCAAATTTCAAATTCAACTTCCAAATTTCAAACTTCAATTTTGAATTTTCAATTTTCAAATTTGAGAAGTTCAAATTTGTATTTTAAATATTTTAAAGTAATTTAAACTTGAAATTTTGATTTTTAAATTAAGTATTTTAAAGTTAGTTTAGTATATATGTAAATATGTATGAATATATTAAAATTAAAATGCAAGACAATAGTTATATAAAAAAGACTTAATAAAGCCTTCAAATTTATTCAATAAAATCTAATTGCAACTTAGAACTTAGAAGTTATAATTTACAAATATTAGTGGAGTATCTAATCTACGTAGCCACATTCTAGGAAGGGTTCTATTTCAATAAGTTATCATATGTAAAACTAATATTTGTTACAAATATTAGATGAGTAACTAATTTACGCAGCCACCTTCTAGAAAGGGTTCTGTTTCAATTAGTTCTCGGATGTAATATAATATTTGCATTCTCCTTTAAAATTCAATTCTAATTGTCGCATCATATCGATGGTAACATCCTCCGGTGCTGGCAAACTTGCTAGAAACTCTTGTGACTCTAATTCATCATCACTAGATCCAATTACCTCATTAATTCAAGCTTCTTGTTTGGAACTTAACTTTGGCAAATTATAATTCCTCCTCTCGGCGTTGACCCAGTCTCTAAATAAAACTGATATTTTCAAACTGTCTTCCGCCAATGAATGTTTATGATCACCAAGTTGAAACCTTGCCGCACTAAAAGCAGCTTCTGATGCAACTAATGAAGCTTGAATAGCTAGAACATCACGAACCATTTTGCTCAAAATTGGAAATGCACGCTCCGCCTTCTCCACCATGCTAATAAATCTTCATTGCCATCTCCGTCTTTCACTGTTTCTAAAGATTGATTAAGATATTCTTCAAAATCATCACGGTTAGTAGAATTAAGACCAAGAAAATCTCGCATATAACTTGAAATTTGAGCTTTACTCTGAGGATTAGAAGTTTGACCAACTTCTTGAGTATTTCCTGTAGTTCTATATTTTTCATACAAAATTTTTGCTTCTACTTTTATGCTAGACTTACACATTTTACAAGTTGGATTTATTTATGGTAAAATTTCTAAGGTATCATAAAAAGTTTCAACAAGTCCTTGCACACCTTGTAATTTATAGTGAGGATGAAGTAAAGTAGCAGTTAAAAAAAATTGAGGAATAGGAAACAAATATTTTTAAAATATTTCAATCATACCTTCAAATGCAACTCTGAATTTTTCAAATTTTTTTCGTATTTAGAAAATTGAATTGAAATAGTATAAATATTTATTAATAATGATGAAATAGTAGGATAATAAAAATCCAGAAAACATGATTGTAGCATCATAAAAAATTCTAATAATTCATTAGTTTCTTTCCAATCTTCTTCGCAAATTCTGTCTAATGGGTCAGCATTATGAGCATTAAACACCATTTGTATGAGTCCTCTATATTCCTAAGCAACTGAAAATATTTCGTAAAAAGAATTTCACCTTGTTTTAATATGTCTTGGAATTTTTCTTGGTGGCAAATCACATAGTACACAACGCTAATTAAATTCCCTAATTCTAGCAGCTCTATTAGCATAAAAAATTCAGGCAACAACATATTCAATTTTCATACAACCACATTCAAATAATTAAATACCATCATGTACAACTAAATTTAATACATGTGCAACACATCTAACATGAAAAGAATTAACATCAATTAGACATAATCTAGTTTTTAACATACTAGCAGTGTTTACATTATTAGATGCATTATCTAATGCGACAAACATTACTTTATCTATAAGCATGCAATAATCTCTAACACTCAAAATATTTGAAACTAAATATGCACCAGTTTTTTTCTCTATACATTCTTTATAACTTAAGATTCTTTTTTTGCAAATTTCAATTATGATCAATCCAATGTGCTGTAACAATTAAATAATCACGTCCATTAACACTATGACCCATGCCCGAAGTTATAGACACTCTACAATCTAATATGCTAAATATACAACGACGATATTGACAATGTTTACCTTGATATACAAAAACATCAGATTTAACAGTATTTCTTGAAAAACCTCTATAATTAGGATTATAAGTTTGTTGAATATATTCAATAAAACCAGGATGTGAAGGAAAACTATAAGGTAAATCACAAACAGAAACCATTTTAGCTAAATTTTCACGATCTCTTTCCTTATTATATTTACGTTGTGTCAGTGGACCACCGGGGTTAGAAGGATCTAATGTTCCTTGAACCATGTTAGAAGACCCTACCAATTCATTAACATTAATATCAAAATCATTAACTGAAATTCCTTTTTTTCTATTGGCTAATGATTTAGTTTCTTTATATTGAATCGGCACACAATATAACAAATGTCTATTTAAGCCCCCTATCCCACATTGACCTCCACCTTGTTTATGTTTAAAAGGTTGCTAACACTTATTACAAATAGCAATAGAATTTTCCTTATCTAAAGTCATAAATTGCCACACAACAGAAGTTTTAGTTCATTTGGAACATTTGTCACCGGACTAGTAGGTTTATCTTCTAATTTATCTTCTCCCGAACTAACTTCTACTTCTTCACCTGAATTTTCATCAAGATAAGGATTAATATCACCATAAATTTGTTGTAAAAGTTCACGATCGAGTTGAACATTTGAATCAACATCATAAGAAGTATCATCAACATAAGTAGAATCAGTTGTATTAAATCTAACTCTAGAAGTACCACCACATTTACTCTTATTTTTTTTCCTTACTACTTTTTTTTATTAAAACTAAATAATCTACTAATGCCACTTGGTTCTTTCTCTTTTCCTTTACCGGTATCTTTTTTGTTAGAACTCATATTTAATTATATGTAAAGTATAATATAAAAATAATAATAACACAAAAATTAATGACGAAAAATAAGATATAAATATTATGAAACGAATGTACCAAACGTCTGCATTAATAGCAGACGTTATAACTGATTCCTGAAGCTTGTAGTTTGTTGTAACTTGTAATTTGGAACTCCAATATTTGATAGAAAATATGAGAATTATATATATTATGATATATAATATGAAAATTTAGAATTGAAATATATGTTTTGTGATATAATATGAGACTTAAATGGAATAAAAGATTGAGACTTAAGATTGAGACTTGAGAGGATATAAAAAATAGATGAAAGAATATATGATTTTGTAAGAAATAATAAGGGATAGAGGGGTATTTATAATATTAAAAGTGGGTTAAAGTGTATTTATGATAACTTGAGGGTTTAAATTAAAGGATTAAAAGTAGGGGTGGTAGGGGGTGTTGGGGAAGGGAAAAAACAGTGAATAAATCCGTTGGGAGGGGGGACTAGCAGTTGCCCTAATGGATATAATTAAAAAAAAATAGTTAAGGGATCCCGCGAACCGGCTGGTTCATCCGGGCCGGGACCGGGCTGAGTCGACCGGGCCTAAAGGGTGAACCGGCCCCTAACCGGTCCCCTCCCAAACCCATGAAAATGTACGGGACCGGGTCCAGCGAGCCGGTTCTCGAACCGGTCGCGGGCCGGGACGGGCCGACCCGGTCCCCCTGCAAGCGCTAGTTGAGCTCTGAGAGAGCATATTGTTGGTTCATTCTGGAAAGTTGGATTTTTATGAGATATTATACCATTTAATATAGTTTAACTTTAAAGATATTTTTACCTTAAATTATATTATTTTTAATTGAAATGGGTTTTATAAAAAGATTGTGCTACTTTCACTTGGATTTCATGTTTTAAGGGATTCCTATCTTAAACTTTACCAAATTTTTATTGCAAATGGATATTGTGGAGGACTGTACTATTTTCATGAAAATTTTGGCTCTTAAAGAGACGTTCTCCTTAAGATATTGGTCTTATGATTTTAAGAAATGCACTATTATGTACGGTTCTTGGGTCTCTCCTGAGACCCTTTCTTAGTTTACTTTATTGCTATGTAGTTGAGTGGTAGCGTGTCTAAAAAAATGCCCTAGGAACCTATAGGGAAGAGAATGAAGCGATTTCAGGGCTTTTATATTTTACATATTGATGATACGCTTTAGTGGCCCACAAATTGAATTTTGATTTTTATGATTATTGCATTTGTAGTTGAGCATTAGTGTAGCACCTCATAACTTGGTAAGTTGAGTTGGAAAGGAAAATGTACAAAAATGTTTACTTGTGCAGTTCTTATGAGCCCACCTACGGATTGTACAAGGCCCTATGGTCCATAGGATGGAAGTCATGGACGATGACTTAGGAAATGGAAAATGTTGAGTCTCTGATGAAAGTCTACGGACCAATAGGATGGTCCATAAAAGGACCTACGACCCATAGAAAGTGGTCTATAGTTGTGGTTCCAGATTTGGTAAAAAAAATTAAATCAAGGGTTATACGGTTAGGACCTACGGTCCGTAAAAGGGACTACAGACTGTAGGAAGTGCTCATGGAAAGTGATTTGATTTTGATCTCCAGTACCTTGTTCTATGGATGACCAGGACGGCCCATAGAGGGTTATATGGATCGTAGGCAAGCCCTAGATGTTGTCCGACAGTTTTAACTCAGGATTATTTGGGTGTTTTCCAACCCTTTTAACACCTAAACTACGTCATTTATAGAACATTCTAAGGTCCTATAAACTGATTTTATTCTTCTATTATCCCATTCCCTCCCATTCACTTTAAACCCCAAAATTCCTAAATGGTTTTCTTCTCCGAATTCTTTTCAAGGAACTTCAAGGAAAGCTAGGGTCCTTCAAGATCCAAGTTCTCTTTCTCAAATTCTAAAGCTTAGATTACTCAAGGTATGTAGGAAGTTCATCAATAGATTCTCTTTCATCCATTGAGTCCCAAAGGTATCTCTATTTTCTTCTATGATTTCAACCTAAATTCTAGGGTTTTATATGATTCTTTATGAGTTCAATTATTTATGATTCAATTGATTATAATTGATCTTATTATACATGATTTGATTTAAATTACATATTTTTAATGCTTTCGTATGAACCATGCTATATGCCTATTTTATAATCATCAATTGAAGCTTCAAAACTAGGAATGCATGAGGAATTATAGTGACTATGATTCTAGGGTGCTTTCGAATATAGTGTCTCACGTTTTTTATGAAAAATCAGGTTTACTTCTGATGAGTAACCTCATCATGAAAAAAATATCATGATTTAGATGCTTTTTATTAAGTGTCTCTTAAACATCAAATATGTTATGAAATCATGGTATTTTAAATTAAAGGAGCTATTCTTATGTTTTTATGAGTCCTTATAATTGAGTTGGTATTACTAGATTCTCACCATTTCAAAGACTAAAGAGATATGAATATGATATTATTCTTGATGATTTTTTTTAGGAGTTTACTTAGCATCTAGTAAGTTTGGGCGATTCCCATAGTCCATTAACTATGTTCCATGTAGGATGTCCCTAATGGAAAAGAAAGCTAGTGCGACTCTAAGCTTAAGCATAAGGTCCTTACCTTGGCAAGTATGACAATCTCTTTTCTATGTGGGAGCAAAACACTGAAGTCCATGTTATATCTCACATGGTCTAAATCGGTTAACAGTAAACATTCGACAAATGATATGATTTCTTACTTAGCTTATGTTTTACACATATGTCATGATTCTCATATTGCATTGACCATTCCATGATTTACGAATTAAGATTATTCGATTGATATATTTACTTTATCATGCATTATCATGTTTTGAACTTATCATCTCATCATGTTTATGTTTATGTATGTTCCCTATTTTTTAGTACATTCAAAGTACTAACACATATATCTCTTGTGCCTATATTGTTTCATAATATAAGGTCTGATGTTCTTTCTTTCAACTGTGGCTACCAGATTGATTCAACTTTGCTTAGCTTGTGGTGAATCCTCATGGTTCGAGGGAATGATCACATGGTATGAGTTCTTGTCTTTTTAGTCATTTTAGTTTTCAAGACTTCTTTTGTGAGCTAAGGATTTGTCCATCTATGATATAGAGGTTTGCTTTCAGACTTAGTGTGTTTTCGCTTATGAGTTGGTGCACTCTATTTTTGGTATCTCTTATAATGTTAATGTTGAGACTTATATCGCACTTTTATGCTTTATTATATTTTATTAATCATCTTAGTGTTATTCATATGTCAAGTGGATTATTTAGGGTCTCTCCAGATCTTATATGTCATGTCACGTCTAAGAGGTAGTTTGGGCCATGAAAAACTTGGTATTCAAAGCTTCAGGTTTTAAAGGTTCTAGGAGTCTGAGAAGCCGCATCAAGTAGTGTCTTATTCATAAGTGTGAAGCGTTATGAATAGGAGGTTACAAGATGTTTTTAAGAAACTTTACTTCTTTCATTACTCTAAAGTTGTGTGATAGAGTTGAACTCTATAAGGGTCTTCCTCCTTACTCTTGTTCTATGCATTTTCAGAATATGCCTCCACAAAGAGCTTCATTGAGAAGTAATGCTAATGACAATGTGGAAGCCAAAGTTCCTTAAGCTCTGGTTGATCCTTTGGCCTAGCAAGTCTCACATGCGGGGTTTAGGGTTACTTTCCAAGTGTTGGCCCAAGACATGACCACACAAGAAAATAGAGAAGTTGTAAATTTTATGAACCTAATTTTAGGTACGATGGCAACAAGGTCAGAGACTTCACAAGAATTAATCCTCCATAATTTCATGGTTTGAAAGTGGATGAGGATCAACAAGAGTTCATTGAGGCAATCCATAAAATTGTGGACATCATAGGAGTGACTTTGGTGGAGAAGTTGGATTTGGTTGCTTATTAATTAAAAGGGGTTACTCAAGTTTAGTACGATCAATGGAAGGAAGAAAGGGCTTTGGATGCGGGTCTGTTGGATTGGGACAAGTTCAAAGGGATGTTTCTTGATCAGTTCTTTTTCCTTGAAATGAGGGAAGCTAAAGTGTAAGAGTTCATAAATCTAATTCAATAGAACATGAGTGTGAACGAGTACTCATTAAAGTTTACTCAATTATCCAAGTATGCTCCGACAGTTGTTGTTGACTCTAAGGTACGAGTGAGTAAGTTTGTTTCAGGTGTGTTCAAATTGGTGGTTAAAGAATTTAGAACCGCCATGTTGATTAAAGATATGAATATCTCAAGGTTGATGACTCACGCCCAACAAATCAAGGAGGAAAATATTGATACGCCTAAATTACACCTCCCTAAATAAGTATAAGTGGTCGTTGTGAAATAAAGAACCTAAATTTAGGTTAGGGTCGATCCCATGGGAATATGGTCTAGAATTAAGCTAATTTATGGTTATCTACTTTTGGTCAAATTACTTCCGTAAAGAGGGGTGATTTGTAAATAATGTAACAATTGATTTATTTGTAATAACAAGTAACAAGTAATCAAAATTCACTTTTGTAAAATCAATATGAGATGAAAACTAGGGTATATGTGTTCCCCACAAGTTCTTAACGTGGTAATTCCAATAATAGTAACTTTATCCTAGTGTTGACATGCAAGGTTGGTAAGTTTTGTATCTCCTAAGTGATTGGTCCTCCAAGTAGGGAATTTCACCACGCAACTTGGTCTGTCTATGGGTGTATGCTTTACTAACCCTTACCCTTAACCCCATATTAGACTTGGTGGTAGGTGGGTCAGGCTATTGAAATAATATTCTTTGATGTTTACTCAGTTGGTTAAGTATGCTCCGACTATGGTTGCCAATTCTAGGGCAATGATGAGTAAGTTTATGTCGGATGCTTCCGACTTGGTTGTCAAAGAGTGACGAACCACCATATTAATCAAGGAAATAAATATCTCTATATTTATGGTTCATCCAAAATAAACTAAGGATGAAAAACTCAAATAGATGGCAAGAGACTCCAAGAAGGCTCGTGTGGATAATGGTGACTTTTCTCATTCTAGGTCTGGTGGACAAGTTGTTCTAAATTACAGTAAAGGTTTTCCGATCAAGTTTCTTCTAATGTTTCTACCCCTAAGTCCAACACGGATAGGGTTCTAACTCTAAGCCTCAAAGGGAAATATTGATGGATCTTCAATTTCTACATGCACAATGTGTGACAACAAACATGATGTCAAATGTTTGGCCGACACATATGGTTGCTTTAATTGTTGAAAGAGTGGTCACAAGATGAAAGATCGTCCGTTGCTTTCTACTAACAAAAGGGATGGTAGGCAAGCTCAACCTAGTGGTTCCGGTTTGGGTGCTCGATCCCAAGAAAAATATATTATATTCTCTTCAAACTCAACATGATCATTAGGGTTCTCCAGATGTTATGACCTGTATGTTGAAAGTTTTTCACCTCGATGTTTATGCTTTAATTGATCCAGATGCAATGTAAACATTTATTATTCCTTATATGGCCATGATATTTGATTATGGTACCAAAATCCTTTTTATTCGTTTTCATGTCTCTACTCCTGTTGATGATTCTATTATTGCTAGAATAGGTTATAAACTATGTCCTATTTATTTTTCTCATAGAATCATTTATGTTAATCTTGTATAACTTGATATGCCAGATTTTGATATTATTCTTTGGATTGATTTAGTTCATGCACATTATTCTTCCATATATTGTAGGACCCAATCGGTCATATTCAAGGTTCTGAATGAACCTATCATGTCATGTAAATGGGGAAATTATATTCTTAAGGGTTAGTTAATATCTTTCCTAAAGGATAGAAGATTATTTCTAAGGGTTGCATTTATCATCTTGTTCGGGTTAGGGATACAAACTCTAAAACACCTACTCTTGAGTCAATTGCAATTGTAACTGAGTTTTTGAATTTTTTTCCCAATGATCTTCCCAGTATTCCTTCCAAAAGGGAAATAGATTTCAATATTAACCTTTTCCCATATACATAACCTATTTCTATTCCTCATTGCCACATGGCCCGAAAGAGAACTTAATGAATTAAAGGATCAATCAAAGGATTTGTTAGATAAGGGTTTTATTAGACCAAGTATCTCTCCATGAGGTGCTTCAATGTTGTTTGTCCGAAAGAAGGATGATTCCCTTTGAATATGTATTGACTTTTGGCAATTGAATAAGGTTACCATAAAGAATAAGTATCATACTTTTCACACCCCAAGGCTACCCCCTGGACGCGGACACCGGACCTAGGATCACAAGTGACCCCAAGCTAACCCTACTGGCATGACATGAGCATACTAAGAATAATAATAACTGATGCGAAAGCTAATCATAAGTAAATCTGAAATGATAGGGATACCCATTTACTAAAACTGAGATATATGAAAACTGATGAGTTTATTACAAGGAAGATATTAACTTTATACTAAGCTGAATCTATCTACGTCTGAAAATAGCCTCTAACTGTCTAGAAATGCTGGGACAGGCCCCAGCTAAGTCTAGCCAAACTGAAACTAAAGGACTAAAAATACTTAAAAGAAACTCATGACTATTGTCCTCAGAGAATGAGGAGTCACCACTGATTCTGCTGAATTGGAGATCAGGAACCGATCTAAGCGTGATCTGGATGCTGAGAGCCTAAACCTACATCACGAGAAGATGTAGCGCACGTATGCGTCAGTACTTGAAAGGTACTGAGCATACAAGATAGTATAAAGCTGAAATAACATATATAGATGCTGAATACTGAGTTAACTGAATGCAATGACCAAATTTATAACATGGTGAATCTGAATACTGACTGTACCGTGAATGAGGTCAATGCAATAGGATCTGACTAAACTGTGGGAGCTACTAATAACCGACAATAAAACCACATGATCAAAATGTAGATTTCGATGTATACGCCCCATCGAGAGGACCCAATATACCCTACCAGAGGTATAGAGGCATGCTGGTGTAATCACTGAAATAATGCATGCAGAGGGACTTACAACCTATGTGGCTAGTATTTCTGCAACTATTTGGGTACGCTGAACCCTAGTCCAACTCATTATTAAGCTACTCCCAATGGATTAAGTAATTAACAGATTATGACTAAATTTCTGTAAGTTACTGGATAGCTCGAACTAAACATGCAAACTGAGAATACAACAATTAAACTGATATTGATGCATTAATAACTGAGGCATGTATTATTGAATAACTGAAATATCAAACCTAGCATGTGTAATTCAAGAACTAAAGAAATACATAGCTAAGGTTCTGGAATTCATGCAATAAACTGAATATTAACATACTAATATGATTTGGATCATTCTAACAGCTAAGAACCCAATAGTTCTAACATTCAAGAAACCCTAGGTCTAGTCATAATAAGGGAATCTAGAAAGTGACTGAACACTAGGGACCTAATGGGTGAAAGGAACCCACTAGTGAAATCCCACATACCTGGTGACGAATTCCATGGAGAAATCCTTAGATTTTGGGGTTGGAACTGATGGAAACTTGTTGCGTTCTTGAACTAGGGTTCTTGACCTTTTTCTCCTCTTTTTCTTCTAATTTTTTATGTTTTGATTAATGACTTGACTTAAGTTCTAGTTATGTTTCAACACTTAAACTGACTAAAAATGATTTAGGGTCTAAACGACATATCTTAGGGGTCCAAAAAAATGGGAAAAGAACAAAAGACCCCTGAATTAACTGTTGTCGGAGTGACCTATGTATTGGACTTATAGGCCGTAGCTCAATCTACGACCTGTAGATTGGGGTCGTAGGTTGAGTCTTCTCGACAAGGCTTCACTAAAACGAGCATAACGTTTTACTCGGAGGTTGGATTAAGCAAACTCGATGGCGTTGGAAAGAGGATTCAATTATCTATCATATCATAGGTCATGGGACACCTAATTCATTTTGTCCTAAGAGTTATAACCATTTGAAGTTGACCCAATCAACAATTTTCCTCTAACTGGTTGTTGACCCTCATCTACGATCAGACCTACGAATCGTGAATCGAACGACATCCATGCTGGTCTACCGTAGTTCATGTCATAGGTTGGGTAAATGAGTCTTGATCCACGGACACAGACCACAGACCATAGGTCTGTCCGTGGGTCTAGACTTAGCCGATTTTTTGATCTGGGTTTTTGGGAGGGGCTGCAGTGGTGAACCACGGATGCACAGCATGGGTCATAGGTCAGACTACAGTTCGTAGGTGGCGGCCGTAGGTTGTACCTGTAACTTCTAAAAATTTGCATTTTGGTTTATCTAGGATACGAGGTGTTACATTATCTCTCCCTTGAGAACATTCGTCCTCGAATGAAGACTAAACTAGCTGAAATAGAGGGAAAGGGCTACAATCCCTACCACTAAACATTAAGAACTAAATTTTTGGCTGAATTGAGTTCCAAGAACATGCAAATACGTTGAAAATGCAAGTACAAACTGAAGGAACATGATCCTAAGACTGAATTTACGATGAATGACTGAAAAACTAAAGCTAGAATTGAATTGGAAGGAAAGAGGTGAGGATACTTGGACTTCATGCCTGCTTCTGCTTACCAAGTAGCTCCCTCTACGGACTGGCTCCTCCACAAAACCTTGACTGAAGTGACTTCTTTGTTTCTCAACCTTTTGACATGACGCGAGAATCTCAACTGGAACATCCTCATATAAAAGGCTATCTTTTACAGCCACAGTCTCTAATGGCACTACGGATGCTAGATCCCCCACACACTTCTTCAAAAGTGAAATGTGAAAGACTAGATGCACTGCTACTAAATCTGCTAGCAACTCTAACTCATAAGCCATTTTACCAATCCTTTTCAAAATCTTGTAAGGGCCTACATATCTGGGATTGAGCTTCCTTTTCTTGCCAAATCTCATCACCCCCTTCATAGGTGACACTTTCAGGAAAACCCAATCATTAACTTGGAACTCTAGTTCCCTTCTTCTCACATCTGCATAAGACTTCTGGTGACTCTGGGAAGTCTTAAGTCTATCTCTAATGAGTTGCACTTTCTCCATATCATCAAGGACTGAATCTGGTCCTATCAAGGCTGCTTCACCTACTTCAAACCAACCAACTAGAGATCTACTTTTACGCCTATACAATGCCTCATAAGAGGCAATCTGAATATTGGAATGGTAACTATTGTCGTAGGCTAACTCAATAAGAGGAAGGTGATCGTCATAACTA
Organism: Solanum commersonii; assembly: GCA_029007595.1. Classification (NCBI taxonomy): domain Eukaryota; kingdom Viridiplantae; phylum Streptophyta; class Magnoliopsida; order Solanales; family Solanaceae; genus Solanum; species Solanum commersonii. The sequence continues at coordinate 2,453,281 of JAJTWQ010000055.1, read as the reverse complement.
CCCTTGAAGTCGATCACACAAGCTCTCAACATTTCATCTAAGGTCTGAATGGTACGCTCTGCCTGACTATCCGTCTGTGGATGAAATGTTGTGCTAAGGTTAACCTGAGTACCAAGACCCTTCTGAAATGACTTTCAGAAATAAGAGGTAAACTGAGGACCTCTATCTGAGATGATAGATAAAGGAACCCCATGCAACCTCACAATCTCATTAATGTAAAGCTTGGCGTAATCCTTCGCCGAATCTGTAGTCCTGTGATGAAGTCCATGTTGATCACTTCCCACTTCCAAGTAGGAATGTCAATCTTTTGAGTCATACCTCCTGGTTTCTGATGTTCTACCTTGACTTGCTGGCAATTTGGGCACTTAGCCACAAAATCTGCTATATCTCTTTCCATGCCATTCCACCAATAGACTTCCCACAGATCGCAGTACATCTTAGTGGCACCTGGATGAATAGAATATCTTGAATTATGGGCTTCTGAAAGAATATGATGTCTCAATTCACCCACATTAAGAACACATAATCAACCCTGGTAACGAAGCACTCCATCTCCCCTTTAGAAGAAAACCTCCACTCTCTGATTGTGGACTGCACCCTTAAGTTCAAGCATGATTGGATTACTGTCTTCCTTTTTCCTTAACCTGTACTACCCAAGAAGATTCTGACCCATTCTGAACTATTACACCACCATCTGATATGCTCATAAGACGAACTCCTAGGCGAGCAAGTCTATAAACATCCCTTGCTAGTTCCTTTCTTTCTTCCTCAACATGTGCTACACTACCCATAGATTCACCTTTTTCTAGCCTTAAGGTAAGAGATAATCGACATATAGGCACTGAGCTACTACTCTTTTATTCTAAGACTGGCTCGTTTGGAAATTGAAAACGAACAGTCCTATTTCTACAATAGACTGAGGCATAACAAGAATGTAACCAATCCATACCTAGAATGACATCGAATTCTACCATTTCTAACTCTACAAGATCTGCTGAGGTGACTTTTTGAGAGACTGTGACAGGGTAATTTCTGTATACCCGTCTAGCTATAACTGGTTCACCGACTGGAGTAGACACTGAGAAGGGTTCTAAAAGAGTTTCTTGATTGACACCTAAGATTACTACTATATTGGGAGTTACAAAGGTAAGAGTAGCCTTGAATCTTTCCACTAAGTGTACCATATGTAAGCCACATCCTTAAGTTGGTAGGATGTCAACTCAACCCTACTATTACCAGTCACTTGCATCACTTCAAAGATTTTCTTAACCTCATCAATGAAGTTATGTGGCTCTTCACTAACTTGTGACCCTAAAAACTCAGGTGGACTCATCCTAACAAAAGCTCAAACTCTAGCTGCCACTAATCCATCATTTCTACTAGTAGGAACTGTAACTTATTGATTGTTCTGGTTGGTCACACTCTGAGCCAACAACTGGATAACGTTCCAAAATTCAGCATTCAAAACTTCCTGATCTGGGACTGGAGGAATTGCGTTAGCATTGCGTGTATTAGCATTCCATGCGTAAGCTCTAAAAAGAGGCATGATCTTAAGTGCATAACGATGGATTAGAAAGGAGATTATACCAACGCACGATAAGAATATCAAGAAAGTGAAGTTTTCCTAAAACACTTCATAGCCTCCTTCTCATTAGATGTGGTGCACTTCACACCCATGAAAAGGACTCTACTTAGTGCTGCTTTTCAGACATCCTAGGACACTTAAACTTTATGCTCTGATACCAAGTTTGTCACACCCCGAGGCTATCCCCTGGACCCGGACACGGGACCTAGGATCACAAGTGACCCCAAGCTAACCCTGCTAGCACAACATGAGCATACTAAGAATAATAATAACTGATGCGGAAGCTAGTCATAAGTAAATCTGAAATGATGGGGGATACCCATATACTAAAACTGAGATATATGAAAATTGATGAGTTTAATACAAGGAAGATATTAACTCAATACTAAGTTGAATATATCTATGTCTGAAAATAGCCTCTAACTGACTAGAAATGTTAGGACAGGCCCCAGATAAGCCTAGCAATACTGAAACTAAAAGACTAAAAATACTTAAAAGAAACTCATGACTATTGTCCTCAGAGAATGAGGACTCACCATTAATTCTGTTGGACTAGAGATCGGGAACCGATCTAAGCGTGATCTAGATGTTAAGAACCTGAACCTACATTATGAGAAGATGTAGCGCACGTATACGTCAGTACTTGAAAGGTACTGAGCATGTAGGATAGAGTAAAGCTGAAATAACATATAATTGAACAAAGCAATAAAGCAATGAAATAATCTTAACATGATATAAATGCTGAATACTGAGTTAACTGAATGCAATGACCAAATTTTTAACATGTTGAAACTGAATACTGATTCAACTATAAATGAGGTCAATGCAATAGGATCTGACTAAACTATGGGAGCTACTAATAACCGACAATAAAACCACATGATCTAAATGTGGAGTCCGATGTATACGCTCCATTGAGAGGACCCAATATACCTTGCCAGAGGTATAGAGGCATGCTGACGTGATCACTGAAATGATGCCCGCAGAGGGGGCTTACAACCTACGTTGCTAGTAGTTCTGGGACTATTTGGGTACGCTGAACCCTAGTCGCTCTCGGTATTATGCTACTCCCAATGGATTAAGTAATTAACAAATTATGAATGAATTTTTGTAAGTTACTGGATAGCTCGAACTGAACATGCAAATTGAGAATGCAACAATTAAACTGATATTGATGCATTAATAACTGAGGCATGTATAACTGAATAACTAAAATATCTGACCTAGTATGTATAATTCAAGAACTAAAGAAATACATAGCTAGGGTTCTAGAATTCGTGCAATAAACTGAATATTAACATACTAATCTGATTTGGATCATTCTAACAACTAAGAACCTAATAACTCTAACATTCAAGAAACCCTAGGTCTAGTCATAATAAGGGAATCAAGAAACTGACTGAAACTAGGGACCTAATGGGTGAAAGGAACCCACTAGTGAAATCCCACATACCTGGTGACGAATTTCATGGAGAAATCCTTAGATTTCGGGGCTGGAACTGATGGAACCTTGCTGCGTTCTTGAACTAGGGTTCTTGACCTTTTTCTTCTCTCTTGCTTCTAATTTTCTATGTTTGATTAATGATTTGACTTAGGTAGGTTATAGTTATGTTTCTAGGCTTAAATTGACTAAAACCTCATGATTTAGGGTCTAAATGGCGTATCTTAGGGATCCAATGAAATAGGAAAAGACCAAAAGACCCCTGAATTAACTGTTGTCAGAGTGACCTACGGATTGGACCTACGGGCCGTAGCTCAATCTACGGTCCGTAAATTGGGGTCATAGGTCGATTCTGCTCGACAAGGCTTCCCTAAAACGAGCATAATTTTTTAATCGGAGGTTGGATTTTAGGAAACTCGGTGGCGTTGGAAAGAAAATTCAATTATCTATCATATCATAGGTCATGGGACACCTAATTCATTTTTTCCTAAGAGTTATGACCATTTGAAGTTGACCCAATCAACAATTTTCCTCTAACTGGCTGTTGACCCTCATCTACGGTCAGACCTACAGACCGTGCATCAAACGACGGTCCATTCTAGTCGACTGTAGTTCATATCAGAGGCTGGGTAAATGAGTCTTGATCCACAGACACAGATCACGTACCGTGGTCTAACCTACGGACCATAGGTCTGTCCGTGGGTCTAGACTTAGCCGATATTCTGAGCTGGGTTTTTGGGAGGGGCTGCAGTGGTGAACCATAGACCCATAACACTGGATGTAGGTTAGACTATGGTCCGTAGGTGGCGACCATAGGTTGCACCTTCAAGTTCTAAAAATCTTTATTTTGGTCTATCTAGGATACGGGGTGTTACAATATTCCAAGGATAGATGATTTGTTTGACCAACTTCAAGGAGTAAATTACTTCTCTAAGATTGACTTTCTCTTTGGTTATCACCAATTGAGGCTGTAGGAAAGAGACCTTTCGAAGATGAATTTTTCAACTTGGTATGGTAACTATGAATTTTTGGTGATGTATTTTGGTTCGAATGATTCCCCGGCGGCTTTCATGGATTTGATGAATAGAGTCTTCAAGATATATCTTGACATGTTTGTGATCGTATTTATTAATGATATTTTGATTTACTCATTGAGTGAGGATGAACGGACGTAGTGTTTGCTCCAAAGGTTTGGAGACATTACGTGTACGGTGTTCATGTAGAAGTGTTTACCGGCCACAAGAGCTTGAAATATGAATTCACCCAATTTGATTTAAATCTTCACCAAATAAGGTTCCTTAAGTTATTGAAATATTATGACATGAGTGTTCTTTATCATCCGAGTAAGGCGAATGTGGTGGCGAGTGCACATAGTCGACTATCGATGGAAAGTTTTGCTCATGATGAGAAGGATAAGAGGGATGTAATTTGAGATATTCATAGGTTGGGTCGATTGGGTTTTGGCTTGGTTGATTCTAATGAAGGTGGTGTTATTACTCAGAATAGTTCAGAATCGTCTCTTATATCAGATGTGAAGGTTAAGAAAGCTCTTGATCTTGTATTGGTTGATTTGAATAAGTCGGTTTCCATCCAAGGGGGAGAGTGTCCTTCCATACCAAAGTTGGTTATGTGTTTCAAATGCTGATGAGTTGAGTAATCAGGCTCTAAAACAAGCTCACAATTCTTAATATTCTATTCACCCAAGAGCCACTAAGATGTACTGTGATTTGTGGGAATTCTTTTGGTGGAATGGGATGAATAAAACTATTGAGAAATTTGTAGTTGAATGTCGAAATTGTCAACAAGCGAAAGTTGAGCATAAAAAATTAGGAGGTTTGGCTTAAAGCATTAGCATTCCTATTTGGAAGTGGGAAAATTTGAATATGGACGTCATTATGGGTGTATATCGTAGTCATCATTAGTTCAATTTGATTTGGGTTATTGTGGACCGAAAAAAGAAATTGTCTCACTTTCTTCTTGTTAAGACTTTGTGTTTAGCCGAAGAGTATGCCAAGCTATATATTCGGTAAATGGTGAGGTTGCATAGGGTGCCCTTGTATGTTATCTCTGATCGTGGCATTCAATTTACATCTTAGTTCTGGAGGTCGTTTCAGAAAGGTCTTGATACCTAAGTGAAGCTTAGCACAACTTTTCACCCTCAAACTGATGGACTAGCCGAGTGTAGTACTAAGAATTTGAAAGATATATTGAGAGCTTGCTTGCTTGATTTCAAGGGTAATTGGGATGATCATTTTCCTTTGATTGAGTTTGCTTATAATAATAGCTATCATTGTATCATTGGAATGACACCATTTAAAGCCCTTTATGGCAAGAGGTAGATGTCTTCAATTGGTTGTTCAAATTTGGTGAGATCGCTTTGATAGGGCATGTGTTGATACATGAAGCTATGTAAAAGGTTTGGTTTATTTGTGAAAGGTTGAAAACAACTCAAAGTCAACAAAAATCTTATTCCCATGTTAGAGAAAGAGAAATTGAACTTAATATTGATGGTTGGGCCTACTTGAAAATTTCACCCATGATGGGTGTAATGACATTTAGAAAGAAAGGAAAGCTTAGTCCTTACTATGTGGGCCCATATCAGATTTTGAGGCGTATTGACAAGATTGTTTATGCGTTACAGTTACCTATGATTTAGCATTAGTACATTCGGTATTCCATGTCTCTTTGTTGAAAAAGTGTGTTGCACTCTTCAAGGGGCCATATCTTGAAAAACATTGGATAAGGATTAAGAGGAAAACATATAGTGTTAAACTCTATTGCACGACTTTAGAGTGATGAAAGAAGTAGAATTTTCTAAACATCTTATAGCCTACTATTCATAAATGTGGCACGCTTTAACTTAAGAACAATCTACTCAATGTGATTTATGAGACATCCTAGGACCTTTCTAAACCTTGTGCTTTGAATACCATTTTTTTCACGACCTAAAGAATACCATAGGTGTAACATGGTGTATAGAACCCCGAGAGAACCAACACAAGCCATTTAGCATACATCATAATAAATAATATAAATAGAGAATTTAAAAGATAACTTTTTTTATTAAAGAGTTTTGGCAAAGCAGAAGTCTACCATAAGTCTCAATAAGTCATCTAATACATCATAATGAAAGTGATTGGGACATAACCCATACATTACATACAAAGTAAGAAAACAAAAATGATATAAAACTAAGGAGTTACTTAAGGATATCTCTTTTTGGTGTGGGATAGATACCAGATTCTATGTTATAGCTCACATGGTCTATGTTGGTTAAATGGTAAACATTCCACAATAATGAACTGAGGTTACTTTCAAAGTATCTCATGTTTTAAAGATGTTACCCTTGCTTTGACCATGATTATGACATATGTTTTCTAACCCCTTTATCTTATGATTTAACTTGGTCATTGCATGTTATATAAAGTCCTTTTAGCATGATTTCTTAACTCTTATGCATTGCTATCATACTTAGTACATTCCATGTACTAATGAATACTTGTGCCTACATTGTCTTATTAATGTAGGGTCTGACGCTCCTATATCTCATACTCGTGTGTAGAAATGGCCACGCAATCAGCAAATTATCAAGTTTGAAAAGAAAGAAGAAAGCCTTGTAGTTTGAGGTATGAAACCAGTCGATATTTTTTGTAAATATTTTTTCATGAAAGGGAATTGAATCCTCGCTGCTTTTCACGTGTTTTTGGCTAAATTTTGGTTCAAAACCAAAGCTCCCATCAGATATTTTTGTTTATGGGTGCTCAATAGTTCATTTATATATACTTTTCAATATTTTTTGTCCAACTATAATAATCGTGCGGATTGATAGAAGCACTTGGATCCTACTTCATAGGTCTGCTCCTGACTAGTAGGATGATTAGTAATGTTAGTCTTCGTGGTTTCTCATTTTCCACCATAGATTTGAGGCATATGTTCACTCAAACTATTTAATTTCAAAAGTTACTCTTTTCTAGTATCTAGTGATTTTTACGGTGAAAGACGACGTGGGCCTGCCCTCGCCATAAGGTGACGTGAGCGCTGCACTCGCTTTTTTGAAGAAGAGGAAGAAGTTGGAGGACTGGAGGAGGAGGAGAAAGAAAAAGAAAAAGAAGAAGATGTTTTTGACGGTGAAAGGCTATGTGGGTCTGCCTCGCCACAAAGTGAGGTAAGCACTGCACTCGCTTATTTGAAGAAGAGGAAGAAGAAGAAAAAGATGAGGAGGAGGAGGAGGAGGAGAAGGAGGAGAAGAAGAAGCAGAAGAAGGAGGAGGAGAAGGAGAGGGAGGAGGAGGAGAAGGAGGAGAAGAAGAAGCAGAAGAAGGATGAGGAGAAGGAGAGGGAGGAGGAGGAAGAAGAAGAGGGGGAAGAAGAAGAAGAGCAAGAGGAAGAGGAAGAGGAAGAGGAAGAGGAAGAGGAGGACAAATAAGAGGAGGAAGAATAGGAAAACGAAGAGGAGGAAGAAGAAGAAGAAGCAGAAGAAGAAGGAGGAGAAGGAGAGGGAGGATGAGGAGGAAGAGGAGGAAGAATAGGAAGATGAAGAGGAAAAGGAAGAGGAAGAGAAGAAGATGAGGAGGAGGAAGAGGAAGAAGAGGAAAATGAAGAATAAGAAGAAGAGGAGTAGGAAGAAGAAAAGGAAGAAGAAGAGGAAGCGGAAGGAACATAAACATACCATGCATATTTAATTTATATAAAGTCGGATGCCAGCCATGGAGGCTATCAGAATTTCTGCTTCACGTGGAATCTTTATTACCCTTTTTACAACAACTATTTATGATTCTACTTTCTACCTTATATACCAATACATTTTTATTCGTACTGACATCCCTTGCCTGAGGACGCTACTTTTTTGTTTCGTGAGTGCAGGTCCAAGTAGATTTTGTATTAACCTCTCTGCTAAGATTTGGGGTTCAGCTGTGAGTTGGTTAGCTCCATCTCTTCCTGGATATTTCATAGGATGGTTACTTTTGTTGTACAATATAGTTATAGTTGGGGCCTTTTCCCGACCAGTGTGTATGACACTCTTAGAGGCTATTGTGCACATGATATTCTAGGTTTCTTTATGCACCTTCCAGTCTCCAGTGTCATAGGCTTGACATGTGTATATATATGTGTGTGTGTGTGCACGCGCACGCGCATATGTATATCTTGAGTTGCGGCCTCATTGATCAACTAGTACTTTATTATTTTTGGTTTGTCTACCTTCGCCTATATGATTTGTTGTTATTCAAGTTATGACCTTAATGGTCCAGGCTTAGTATTTTAGATGTTATGTTGCCCAACCTTTTAAGCCCACAGTTAAGTCAATTAGTATGTTTAAGTGGAAAACTCGATAAAATGAGGTATCAAATGCCAATCACACCTCCCCTAGTTTGGGGTGTGACACTATAGACCTTTCCGAATTGTTATTTGATTAAGTATTTGTTATTTAATTAAATACATATTTTAAAACCTATTTCTTTTATTATGTGTTTAAAAGTTTAATCAATTTTGTCTAAATAACTATATATTTTAATATTCATAATTTTAAAAAATTATTTTTATTATTTTATGCATCAATAGTTGAATTGGAAATAATTATTTTACGTATTTATTCAAAAACATATTAAATATTTAAGTATGTTATTTTATTTGAAATTATTTATTATGTGTAGCTTGTTATTAATTAAGTGGAAATTCATTTAACCTTCCTTTAAATCAGTCAAATCACAGCCTTTTTTATTCAATTTATTTCAATTCTAACCTTTTAAATCCAATTCTCATGTCAATTATAGTCATTTGTTCATTTCAATTACTGCCAGATTAGACCAAATTCAATTCAATCTAAAAAACCCCAATCTAATTCAATCTCATATGTCCATCTTAATTCATCCAAAACCAAAAATCAATCTCAGTCGCTTATCTTAATTAAATCGACACCTGAGATCAAATTCCCATTTATTTCCTTTTTTTAATCCAAAGACCCTAAAAATCCTATTTTATTTCTCCTCTTCCTCTTGGAGAACTCAACAGCCGCACACCTCATCTCCCTCAACCTTCTCCGCCGCACTAGAGGATCCTCTCCAATTTCTATTTTCTGACTAAAAATTGACAGCAATCGTTGATCACCTCCTCTATCTTTTTTCCTTCGCTACTCCGATCACCATTGTCTCTCACTGACGAGAACCACTCTGAAAACCCCTTCGTCTCCCCTCTCCTCTACTCTCCTTCTTGTCGGTGATTCCTCTCTCTTCAGTCACCGCCCTACTCCTCTCTTCTCATTTCTTCGTCAAAGTTGACAGACGTGTTAACGGAAACAATGACAACTCCAACTAGGAGCTCCCGCGAAGCAGCGAGTTGTGACCAGCAAAGTCCAACAAAGCAACGACAACAACTCTGGCCAATAGTGGAGTAGCAACTTTGATCGGTGAGGATAGCTTCACCCCAACCTAATTTGGAGTCTGACCAAGAATACCCCGAGGGTAAAAATGTCTTACTATTTTGGTATTAGAACGTCGAAACATCCTCATCTTTAAAGACAAATCATGTAAGAATTTTTGCCCATCATTTTGATTCTTTGTTTCTTTTAAGAATATTATGATAGGAGAAATGAATGTTGGCATGATTATATATTGAGTCAATTTGTCATAACCCGAGTCTGCACCTGGACGTTGCCGGCACTCGAGAACCATTGATGGTCCCCAAGTGAACCCTCATCCTGGCTAACTCCAAGAGGAAGACTAACTCAAGAATACAAAAGCTTAAAAATTGAATTAAATTCAATTACTCAAATACTCAATCTTTAAAATAATCTGAAACAATACTCAATATATAACTCAGAGTTTGTAAAAACAACTCAAGAAAGATACATACTGAAAACTAATTCAACTTTGTCTATCTACAAAGCCTCTACTATTACGTAAGAATATCAGGACAAGACCCATGACATCTCAAAACTACTAACCGTTAGATAAAGGTGAAGTCCTCTGGAATATAAGATGGCTCACCAAAGCTGACTAAAATATCACATGACCTCAACGAAGTGCATGTTGATGATCCTAAATACCTGTATATGCATCATGAAACGATGTAGGCCAAATGGCTTAGTACATGAAATTTACGAGCATATAAGGGGAATTCTAAAGCATAAACATAAGTTTGAACTGATGGAAACGAAACTTATTTACCTCTTCTCAACTCACTCAACTCAATAATAAGATACTCAACTCAAGATAAAGCAACAATAAAAGATGCAATATTTGAAAAGCTTTAAAAATAGCAGATAACAACTTAATGTATTGAAGAATACAATAATAACTCAACTTGTATATATAAAATACAATATAACTCTGTGGGAGATTCTCTAACTAACTACCATCACTATAAGCTATGTGATGATACAACATCAAGCCCACGCTGCCAGAACTGTCATATATTGTGATGGGGTATAGAACCTACTACAAAGTGGATCCACTAGTCTATGCTAAAAAAATTAAGAAATCATCTAAAAAGTATGACTCTTTCTACCCACGTTGGCTACATGGTTTATGGAGACTTTGAGTTATCTGAACTCGTCCTCATATCGATGCTCAATACTACTCCCAAAATATAACTAGCTCATATGTTTAAAAACATAATTCTTTCTATGGTTTAAGATTATTACTCAAAAATCTTTCTCTTAAAAAAGATGGTACTATTACTGCTCATGAAAACACTATTGGAAATTGGTTTTTTCTCTCATTTTAAATGTGAAAACATTTACTCTTGGGAATACTTAGTTCTCATATATCATTTTAAAGAAAATGAACTCAGCTCTACTCTTCCTCAAACTCAATGCTTAAGTCTTAAAATAAGTTTAAAACAATTGTAAAAGACTTCTTAAACTGACTAGTAGAACTGTCAAAACTTAACTCTTAACTCTACCTTAAATTTGAATTATGAATTCAAGGTTATGATTTGTGATAGAAATGATATCGTGATGATAAAATGAGTTTTAGATAGTTAATAATGAGAAACGATTGAAAAACACTGTCTGGGGTGCAAGTCAACGATGTGGAGAAGAATTGTAAAATTTGGTCGCAAAATAATTTTTTAAACAGTGGAGTCCGCATTCTCTCTGTGACGCGGAGATGAAAATTTCACTTCTGAGGAACAAGTCCGCATCGCGGACCTGGTAATTTAATTTCTGCCAGATCTTTTCTTACTCATTTTTTTACCCTAATTTGCCTAGAATCGAATGGTTTCTTTCCCAATCACTTAGATTTGAATACTCAACTTATGTACATGATAATCTACTCAAAACCACCCTCAATTCACTAAATTTTATATTAACAACTCATCAAACCCATCCTAATTCAAGAACAGAAACAATACTTTCAAGAAACAAATCAAGAACTCAAATTCTTCAACTTCAACAACGAAACTTTGCTAAAACTAATATGATTGGCGTGTGGGTGAATGTGTCACGACCTGAGCCTACACCCTGGACGTGGCCGGCACTCGAGAACCATTGCAGGTCCCCAAGCGAACCTTATCCTGACTGACTACAAGTGGAAGACTAACTTAAGCATACATAGCTTAAAACCAAATAAAATTCATGAAAAACTTAAATACAAGCTTTAACTCAAAAGAAAACTCTGAATAATATAATATATTCAACTCGCCCCAAAATGGGAAACTTAAGTCTTTAAAACAGTTAATAAAATAAATGAACACATTTCTGAAACTCTACTGCCTAGCTATGAAGCCTCTAAATGACAAAGATGGAAGTCGGGACAAGACCCACGACTTCCTAACAATTGATATAACTGAAAGCTAAATAAAATACTCCGGAAGCAAGGAGGCTCACCATAACTAACTCGAACTGCATGTGGTATCAACGAAACTCCTGTTGATGACCCTGAATACCTGTATATGCATCATGAAATGATACTCGACTTTGGATACTCAACTCAATATAAAGCAACAATACACATGCAATATATGGAAAGCTGTAAAACTATGGATAACAACTCAATGTATTGAAAAATACAATAAAAACTCAATTTATATATAATGAAGTATAATATAACTTTGTGGGAGTTTCTCTAACCGACAATCATCACTATGAGCCTAAGTGATGATACAACGTCTTGCCCACACTGCAAGAATTGTCCTATACTTTGTCGTCATATAGAAAGCCTTAACTAAGTAGATCCACTAGTCTATGCTAAAAATCACTAAGGAGTCATCTAAAAAGTATGATCTTTTCTACTCATGATGGCTACATGGTTTATCTGAACTCAAACTCGTCCCCATATCGGTACTCAATACTACTCCAAAATACTCAGCTTATATGTTTAAAAACATAACTTTTTCTTTGATTTGAGATAATTACTCAAAAATCTTTCTCTTAAAAGAGATAGTACTCAAACTGCTCAAAACTCTTTTGAAAATCTCAATTTCCTCTCATCTTAAATGTGAAAACATTTACTCTTGGAATACTTAGTTCCCATATATCATTTTAAAGAAAATGAAATTTACTTCTTTACTCAACTCAAAGCTTAAGTCTTAAAACAAAGTTAAAACGTTTGTAAAAAACTTCTTAAAATATGGTTCATGCCGAATTATGGACGTGAACGACTCGATTCAAGGTTTTCAATAACCATAGATAGAACTCAATATTGGAACTCAAGAACTTCAGTGATACTACTAATTTCAAGAATGCTCAACTCAGAGGGTTCATGCGGAATTATGAGCATGAACTACTGAAACGACCCCAAAAATGTCCGAAAATGTGCTTCGGAAACACCTAAAATTGTAATTTCCATATATCTCAAAATCCGTGCATCATTTCGAAAATTCGACTTCATATTCTTATTCAGGGAGTCAAATTGAGTGGGAAATGGGTCTAACCCGAATTTTAGAGCAACCGTATCAAAATTCGAAAATCGCAAAAAATGCGATTTTGAGGGTCAACTTTAAAGGGGCATATCTCTCAGCACAAAAGGAACTGGAAGGAGCTCAAACTATCAAAATTGAAGCTCTATGAGTTATCTTTCCAACGCAATTTGTTTCACCTCATTCCGAGTTAGGATGAAGGAGTTATGACCGTTTTCGTAAAACCTGTCCGACAGAAAATGCAAATTCCAGTAGCCGAAAACACTGTTCACCCGCCTCATTTTTTTTCTAAGTGTTGGGACGTTTTTTATAAAAAGGGGACATATCCATACTTAGTCATTTAACTTCAAAACATCCAAGAACACTCTCTAAGCCCTCTCCAAAATTTCCACCAAGATCATCCACCAAATTCAAGAATCCCAAGCTTTAATTCCGGATTCAAGATTCAATCTCAAGCAATTCTCCATTCCAATCTTCATCAAGAATTCTCCAAAGTTGAGGTATGTGGGTTGATTGTGGAAACCTTCCTTTCCACAAGTCCAACCATTTATCCTCTATTTTACTTCAAGTTTATGGGTCCTTATGATCATTTATGAACTCTTGAATTATGGAATCACTACTACACACCCTATTAAGGTCTATCTTGCATATTTTCATGAAATGATATTATTATGTGATGTTTATGGTTTTCATGCCTCCATGATCAAATTATGAAGGTTGTTATATATGTATATATATATGTATGTTGTTGGTGGGCTGTTTTATATAGATTTTGAAAATTGGTTGGACTTAGTACTCTTGAAACACATGATTTTATTTACATGAACAAGTAGCCCACCATATGTTTGATAAAATGTCATTTATAGAATTCTTATGAAATGGAAGGTCCAATGTACGTCCTATGAGTCGGATGACTATATAAGTATTGAAATGATGATGAAATGGATACATGTATATGATTTTTTCTATATAGTGTGTGAGTCGATCAAGCCTAGCTCGGGGTTGTAGGCTCGGTAACCGTATCAAGGGGTTGATACCTTGGTTGCCTAGTACGGGGGTAGTAGGCCCGTATAACCATATCGAGGGTTTGTACCTTGGTCCCTAGCTCGGGGGGTGGTAGGCCCGGGTAACCACATTGAGGGGTTTGTACCTCTTTCGCCTCTCCAAGGGGGTGGTAGGCCTTGGAAATGTTATATTGATGGTCACTCACTACACATATACTATGCCCTACTAAATATGATTTTTATATAAGCATCATTATACATATCATCTCATTAATATGTTATCTATCGGGTACGATTATGCATTTTGCCTATAATGTCCATCCATTGTTGCATTGCATTGCATCCCATATACTTAGTACATTCAAACGTACTAATGCATACTCTATGCCTACATGATGTCACCATGTAGGGACCGGAGCACCGTCGACCATCCTCCTCCACGTGGCTAATACGATTTCCTATCAAGGTTATTGGCGAGTCCTCCATTCCGGGGACGTTGCTCATGATCTTTTGCTATGTATAAGACCTTTTCCTTTTTAATTATGTATTGACTATGAGGGTGAGCCCGGTAGTTTGTCTCGGACCCCGCTAAGTATCCATGTTTAGAGGTGGTGTTGGACAAGTTGTGTATTATGTTTGAGCTTGACTCATCTATGGTATTTATGTATTATTCTCTTTTTGTCTTGCTCCCTTAGTCCCAATTTCCCCTTGATTATGCGTATCGCTTCTGTCATTTTAATTGCTTCCGCGACCAAGGATGTGTAATGATATGCTATGAGGCTTGTTTGGGGTTCCCTCGGGTTCCCCATTCGCCGGTCACGTCTAAGCCCTAGACTTGGGTCGTGACAAACTTGGTATCGAGCACTAGGTTGATAGATCTCGGAGTCCAACACACCGCGTTGATTAGAGTCCGATTCATGGTTGTGTTGTGCACCACAATTATGAGTAGGAGGCTATGAGACGTTTTTAGGAAATGTTTCCCTTCTTCATGTTCTAAGTCGTGCGGTAGAGTTGAATTAAGTTTTTCCCTAGCGGTTTTTCTTTGCTATGCTAGATCATGCCCAATACAAGAGGAAGACGAGCCCGCGCACCCGAGGAACAACCGACCTATGGGGATCTTCGGGATGCCCTTACTTTATTTGCTCAAGCTATGGCTAATCAAGCCAACCACGGGGCCCAAGTTCCTCGGCTCCTACCCCGGCATCCGGGGTGAGAGACTTCGTGCAGATGAATCCCCAGAATTCTATGGGTCTAAGTTAGATGAAGACCCTCAAGAGTTCATTGATGAAGTCCACAAGATATTAGCTATCATAGGCATGAGGTCAGAAGATAAGGCGGAGTTGGCGGCCTACCAACTAAAAG
This sequence comes from Solanum commersonii, assembly GCA_029007595.1. Lineage (NCBI taxonomy): Eukaryota > Viridiplantae > Streptophyta > Magnoliopsida > Solanales > Solanaceae > Solanum > Solanum commersonii. Next base: position 2,438,035 of record JAJTWQ010000055.1, on the reverse strand, counting down.
GGGTGGCCCAAATATGGTACAACCAATGGAAAGAAGAGAAGGGGGCAAACTATGTGGTGCCTTGGGAAGAATTCAAAACGGCTTTCCTTAATCGATTCTTTCCTCTTGAGCTTAGGGAAGCCAAATTGGTGGAGTTCATAAATTTAAAACAAGGGTCTATGAGTGTGAGGGAGTATGCCCTCAAGTTTAACCAACTTTCAAGATATGCTCCACACTTGGTTGCCGACTCACGATCTAGAATGAATAAATTCGTGATGGGTGTGTCCGACCTAGTGAGTGAAGAATGCCGGTCCGCAATGTTGATTAGTGACATGGACTTGTCCCGCTTGATGGTCTATGCCGAACAAATGGAGGAGGAGAAGTTGAGGAAGAGGAGGGGTCATGAGGCCAAGAGGGCCCGTTTGAGGGCAAGTTCCAAAGTCGAAGGGGAGGCCGGTTTCATCAAGGCCAAGGGTCTTCTCATGCGCCCCCCATAAGGGGTTTGCCAATGATGTCCCAAGGGCCCAAGGTGTTGGTGGTATGGGTCCTATTGATGTATGTCCGAAGTGTGGTAAGGGTCATGGTGGCCCGTGCTTGAGAAATACCGGTGCTTGCTATAGTTGTGGGGAAATGGGGCACAAGGCAATAGATTGTCCTCGGAATCACAACAAGGGTAAGGAGGTCCGTCCACAAGGTGCCAATGCGGTTCCTTTGGGGAGAGGGGGCCGACAAGGTGGTGCCCCAAGGCACACGTTTTTATGTTTTGCATGGGGGGCGAGGGGACGAAGAAGTCCCCGACGTCGTTACCGGTATGTTGAAAATCTTTGACTTTGATGTATATGCATTAATTGATCCGAGTGCCTCTCTTTCTTTTGTCACCCCCTTTGTTGCCAAAAAGTTTCATGTTGAGCCCGACTTGTTGCATGAGTCATATAAGGTGTCTACTCCTATTGGTGCATATATGGTTGCTAGGAAGATCTATAGGAATTGTCCTATTTGCATCTTGCATAAAATATTGCCTTGTGATCTTGTTGAGTTGAACATGGTCGATTTTGATGTTGTTCTTGGGATGGATTGGTTGCATGCATACTATGCTTCCATTGATTGTAGAACCCGTAGGGTCAAATTCCAATTCCCTAGTGAACCCATTCTTGAATGGGAAAGCCAAAATGTGGTAGTCAAGGGTAGGTTCATCTCTTGCATTAAAGCCCGTAAGTTGATCTCTAAGGGGTGTCTCTATCACCTTGTGAGGGTTAGAGATGTGGAGTCCAAAACCCTTCCTATAGAGTCAATTCCGGTCGTAAATGAATTTCTTGATGTCTTTCCTAATGACCTTCCCGGTGTTCCTCCCGAAAGGGAAATAGATTTTGGCATAGACCTCCTCCCAGATACTCAACCTATTTCTATTCCCCCTTACCGTATGGCCCCGGCGGAGTTAAAGGAGTTGAAAGAACAATTGAGGGACTTGTTGGAGAAGGGTTTTATTAGGCCTAGCCAATCACCATGGGGTGCACCGGTGTTGTTTGTGAAGAAGAAAGATGGGTCCCTTAGGATGTGTATTGATTACCGGCAACTCAATAAGGTCACCGTCAAGAATAAATATCCTCTTCCTAGGATTGATGACTTGTTCGACCAATTGCAAGGGGCTAGCCACTTCTCTAAGATTGATCTTCGGTCCGGGTATCATCAAGTGAAGGTGAGGGAGTGTGACATTCCTAAGACAGCTTTCCGGACTAGGTATGGGCATTATGAATTTGTGGTCATGTCCTTTGGGTTGACCAATGCACCGGCTATCTTTATGGACCTAATGAATAGAGTCTTTAAACCCTACCTTGATTCCTTTGTTGTGGTCTTCATTGATGATATTTTAATCTATTCGCATAGCGAGGTAGAACATATGGGTCACTTGAGGGTGGTGTTGCAAAGATTGAGAGAGGAGAAGTTGTATGCCAAGTATGAAAAGTGTGAATTTTGGTTGAGGGAGGTTGCCTTCCTAGGTCATGTAGTGTCGGGGGATGGTATTAAGGTAGACCCTAAGAAGACCGATGTGATTAGAAATTGGCCTAGGCCATTGACCCCGTCGGATATTAGGAGCTTCTTGGGCTTAGCGGGTTACTACTGGAGATTTGTGAATGGGTTTTCTTCTATTGCTTCTCCCATGACTAAGTTGACACAAAAGAAGGCTAAGTTTGAGTGGACCGATGAGTGCGAAAGGAGTTTTCAAACCTTGAAAGATAAACTTGTGTCCGCTCCTATATTGTCACTACCGGATGGGCTTGAGGGATTTGTTGTGTATTGTGATGCTTCTAGAGTTGGTTTGGGTTGTGTTCTAATGCAAAATGGTAAAGTGATAGCCTATGCTTCTAGACAACTCAAAGTGCATGAAAAGAACTATCCTACGCATGATCTTGAATTAGCCGCGGTGGTGTTTGCTTTAAAGATTTGGCGTCATTACTTGTATGGGGTACATGTTGATGTGTTTACCGATCATAAGAGCCTCCAATATGTCTTCACCCAAAAAGATCTCAACTTGAGACAAAGAAGGTGGCTAGAATTTCTTAAAGATTATGATATGAGTGTGCATTATCATCCCGGTAAAGCTAATGTGGTGGCGGATGCTTTGAGTAGGGTGTCTATGGGTAGCCTAGCTCATGTTGATATTGGTGATAGGGAAATGGCTAGGGAGGTGCATCGGTTGGCTAGGTTGGGGGTTAGGTTGAAAGAGGTTGGTAATGGTGGTGTGGTCGTTGTTGATGGTGCTAGGTCTTCCTTGGTTGACGAGGTGATAGAAAAACAAGATCTTGACTCTTCCTTGTTAGAATTGAAGGCTTTGGTGAAAGAGGGCAAGGTGGAAGTTTTCTCCCAAGGGGGAGATGGTACCCTTAGGTACCAAGGTAGGTTGTGTGTGCCTTGTGTTGATGGTTTGAGGGAGAAAATTCTTGAGGAGGCTCATAATTCTTCCTACTCCATCCACCCCGGTTCCACCAAAATGTATAGAGATTTGAGAGATGTGTATTGGTGGGGAGGCATGAAGAAGGACATTGCCAAATTCGTCTCCGGTTGTCATAGTTGCCAACAAGTCAAGGCCGAACATCAAAGGCCGGGTGGCCTAACCCAAGACATAGAGATTCCTACTTGGAAGTGGGAAGAAATTAATATGGATTTTGTAGTTGGTTTACCCAAGACTAGAAAAGGTTTTGATTCTATTTGGGTGGTGGTTGATAGGATGACAAAATCGGCTCATTTTCTACCGGTAAAGACAACATATGGGGCGGAAGATTATGCAAGATTATATATTCATGACTTGGTAAGGTTGCATGGGATTCCTTTATCCATCATATCGGACCGTGGTACTCAATTTACTTCACACTTTTGGAAGTCCTTTCAAAGGGGTCTAGGTACGAGAGTTAAGCTTACTACGGCCTTTCACCCGCAAACGGATGGACAAGCCGAAAGGACTATCCAAACACTTGAGGATATGCTTAGGGCTTGTGTATTGGAACTTAAGGGTAGTTGGGATGATCATCTTCCATTGATTGAGTTTGCCTATAACAATAGCTATCATTTTAGCATCGGTATGGCTCCTTTTGAGGCTCTCTATGGGAGGCGTTGTAGATCACCGGTTGGGTGGTTTGAGGTTGGTGAGATGGCCTTGTTAGGACCAGATCTAGTTATGGAGGCTCTTGAGAAGGTTAGGATGATTAGAGAAAGGTTGAAGACGGCCTAAAGTCGCCAAAAGTCCTATGCCGATGTGAGGAGAAGAGCTCTTGAATTCCAAGTTGGTGATTGGGTCTATTTGAAGGTGTCACCCATGAAGGGTGTGGTTTGTTTTGGTAAGAAGGGCAAGTTGAGCCCAAGATACGTGGGTCCTTATAAGGTGATGAGGAGAATTGGCAAGGTAGCTTATGAGTTGGAATTGCCTAGCGAAATGGATTTGGTTCATCCGGTATTTCATGTGTCTATGTTGAGGAAGTGTGTGGGTGATCCGAATGCCATCGTGCCTCTTGATGTTATGGGTGTTGTTGAAGATAATTTGACCTATGAAGAGGGTCCGGTCCAGATTTTAGATAGACAAGTGAAGAGGTTGAGAAACAAAGATGTGGCTTCCGTTAAAGTCCTTTGGAGAAATCAACAAGTTGAAAGTGCTACTTGGGAGGCCGAAGCGGACATGCAAAGGCGATATCCTTATCTTTTCCACTCCACTCAAGCTTAAGGTATTGATCTAAGCCCTTTATAAAATCTCAGGTCTTAAGTTCAGCCACCATGTCATTGCATACATTCATGTTTAAGTTAACAAGTTCATTGTGGTTTTACAACTATGTTGAAGTTTTTGAAATGAGGTGTAAGTGCATTGTTTCATCCTTATGTGGGCTGAATTTGCCATGTTTATGTCTCTCATGTACATTTCTTTGACATTCGGGGACGAATGTTCCCAAGGGGGAGATATTGAAACGACCCCAAAAATGTCCGGAAATGTGCTTCGGAAACACCTAAAATTGTAATTTCCATATATCTCAAAATCCGTGCATCATTTCGAAAATTCGACTTCATATTCTTATTCAGGGAGTCAAATTGAGTGGGAAATGGGTCTAACCCGAATTTTAGAGCAACCGTATCAAAATTCGAAAATCGCAAAAATGCGATTTTGAGGGTCAACTTTAAAGGGGCATATCTCTCAGCACAAAAGGAACTGGAAGGAGCTCAAACTATCAAAATTGAAGCTCTATGAGTTATCTTTCCAACGCAATTTGTTTCACCTCATTCCGAGTTAGGATGAAGGAGTTATGACCGTTTTCGTAAAACCTGTCCGACAGAAAATGCAAATTCCAAGAGCCGAAAACACTTGTTCACCCGCCTCATTTTTTTCTAAGTGTTGGGACGTTTTTTATAAAAAGGGGACATATCCATACTTAGTCATTTAACTTCAAAACATCCAAGAACACTCTCTAATCCCTCTCCAAAAATTCCACCAAGATCATCCACCAAATTCAAGAATCCCAAGCTTTAATTCCGGATTCAAGATTCAATCTCAAGCAATTCTCCATTCCAATCTTCATCAAGAATTCTCCAAAGTTGAGGTATGTGGGTTGATTGTGGAAACCTTCCTTTCCACAAGTCCAACCATTTATCCTCTATTTTACTTCAAGTTTATGGGTCCTTATGATCATTTATGAACTCTTGAATTATGGAATCACTACTACACACCCTATTAAGGTCTATCTTGCATATTTTCATGAAATGATATTATTATGTGATGTTTATGGTTTTCATGCCTCCATGATCAAATTATGAAGGTTGTTATATATGTATATATATATGTATGTTGTTGGTGGGCTGTTTTATATAGATTTTGAAAATTGGTTGGACTTAGTACTCTTGAAACACATGATTTTATTTACATGAACAAGTAGCCCACCATATGTTTGATAAAATGTCATTTATAGAATTCTTATGAAATGGAAGGTCCAATGTACGTCCTATGAGTCGGATGACTATATAAGTATTGAAATGATGATGAAATGGATACATGTATATGATTTTTTCTATATAGTGTGTGAGTCGACCAAGCCTAGCTCGGGGGTTGTAGGCTCGGGTAACCGTATCAAGGGGTTGGTACCTTGGTTGCCTAGTACGGGGGTAGTAGGCCCGTATAACCATATCGAGGGGTTTGTACCTTGGTCCCTAGCTCGGGGGTGGTAGGCCCGGGTAACCACATTGAGGGGTTTGTACCTCTTTCGCCTCTCCAAGGGGGTGGTAGGCCTTGGAAATGCTATATTGATGGTCACTCACTACACATATACTATGCCCTACTAAATATGATTTTTATATAAGCATCATTATACATATCATCTCATTAATATGTTATCTATCGGGTACGATTATGCATTTTGCCTATAATGTCCATCCATTGTTGCATTGCATTGCATCCCATATACTTAGTACATTCAAACGTACTAATGCATACTCTATGCCTACATGATGTCACCATGTAGGGACCGGAGCACCGTCTGACCATCCTCCTCCACGTGGCTAATACGATTTCCTATCAAGGTTATTGGCGAGTCCTCCATTCCGGGGACGTTGCTCATGATCTTTTGCTATGTATAAGACCTTTTCCTTTTTAATTATGTATTGACTATGAGGGTGAGCCCGGTAGTTTGTCTCGGACCCCGCTAAGTATCCATGTTTAGAGGTGGTGTTGGACAAGTTGTGTATTATGTTTGAGCTTGACTCATCTATGGTATTTATGTATTATTCTCTTTTTGTCTTGCTCCCTTAGTCCCAATTCCCCTTGATTATGCGTATCGCTTCTGGTCATTTTAATTGCTTCCGCGACCAAGGATGTGTAATGATATGCTATGAGGCTTGTTTGAGGTTCCCTCGGGTTCCCCATTCGCCGGTCACGTCTAAGCCCTAGACTTGGGTCGTGACAACTACTCAACTCAAGGACTCAAAGATACTTCTCATCTCAGGATTGTTCGACTTATAGGGTTCATGCGGAATTATGGGCATGAACAACCCAACTCATGGACTTCATGGGTAATAGGTAATAGTCCCGTGATTAGAAATATAAACTCAAAGGGGGTTAGGGACTCAATACTCAAGACTTAGAAATTAAAGATACTACTCCTCTTAATGATACTCAATTTATGGAGTTCATGCGAAAGTTATGGGCATGAACGACTTGACTAAAGGGTTAAAATATCAATAAGGAACTCATGGACACGACTCTTATCATTCTCATACTTACTTACTCAAAACTTAACTCAAATCGATGATGGATCTCAAAGGATTCATAATTGAACTCAAAGGCTTCCTTGAACTCTACTCTTAACTCTCTCTTGAATGTGAATTATGAATTCAAGAGTTATGGTTCCTGATATGAAGGATATAGTGATGACAAAATAGACTCATGAATACATTTTCCTCACTCTCATACTCACTTGCTTGAGTCTTGAAACAAGTTACTAGAAGTTGTAGAAAACTCCACAAAAGGACTCAAAGGGACTTTCTTAGAATATTCGAAAGAATTCTCAAGACTTAACTCTTAACTCTACCTTGAATTTGATTTATGATTCCAAGTTGTGATTTGTGATAGGAAAGATCTGGGGATGTTTAGGAGTGTTTTTAGATCGTTAAACATGAGAAACGATCAAGAAGTCACTGTCTGGAAGCAATTCTGCGACGCGAAGATGCATTTTAATATTTGGTCGCGAATTAACTTTTGAGGCAGAGAGGTCCGTGACCTCTCCGCGACGCGAAGAAAATTTTTGTGAAAAGGGAAGGCAGGTCTGGGACGCGGAGTAAGGTGCCAGATTTGCCCGACTTTTTCCTTCTTTGTTTTCTAACCCCAATTCGCCTTAATTCGATTATTTTTCTCAATCCCTCTTTAAGTTTAGATACCCAGCACATGAACACAAGAACCTACGCATATACAACTCTAAAATTAACATGATTTCATCAAGAACTCAACAATCTGATTTTAACTCAAGAACTAAAGCCAATTTCAAGAACATCATACTTTCAACTTCCTAGAACAAATTTAATGCTGAAATTAACATGATTGGTGTGTGGGTGAACAAACCTTACATACCTCTTAGGGATCAAACTCATGGCGAAAAACCACAAGGATCTTGATGAACGCTTGATCCTCTCCTCTTTTCTCCTCTTTTCTCTTCTTTTCTCTTCTTGAACTATCCACTAAAACCCTAGGTGTAGATTAGGATTATAAAATTGAACCTAATCAGATTAGACCCCTAAAATATTACTAAAAATGAATCAAATCTGATTGGATAAGGAAAAAACCAAAATACCCCTTACTATTTTCGGGTAACTTTCCTTATTTGGACAGCCTGACTTCAAAGGGCATATCTCACTCATCCGAACTCGAAACTTAGCAAACTCGGTGGAGTTGGAAAGATAATTCAAAGACCTTTCATTATCTATGTTTTATACCACATAAATCAACATGTACTGAGATTTATGGTCATTTGAAGTTGACCCACAACTTAGAAGAACTTAGGAATGACTTCATTGCTTTTCTCTTTGGTTCTTCTTGGAACTTAAGGTGCTACATCTAGTGACCTTAATAATTAAGAAATTTTTAATTCCTTGGTAAAATCTCACTCACTGCGAAGAACGGTTCAAGTCTTTGTTCAAAAAAACTCTGGGTGTTACAGAATGAACCCAACACTATGACAAACTCACATACCTCAAAGAACTAGGTTCTTGGTGAAATCTTGAATTTCTTGAATGAACGCTTGAAACTGCCCTCTTTTCTTCTCTTTTCTCCTCTTTTCTCTTCTTGAACTCCTCTAAAAACCCTAAGCATATTTTAGGAATAACTAAAACTGATTCAAATCTGTTTAGGCTCCTATAACCTTACTAAAAACATTTAAATCTGATTGGTTAAGGAAAGGACCAAAATACCCCTCATATTTTTGGGTAACTTTCCTTAATTGGACAGCCCGACTTCAAACGGGCATATCTCTCTCATACGAGCTTAAAAAATAGCAAACTCGGTGGCGTTGGAAAGAGGACTCGGAGATTTTTCATTTGATATCTTATGGGTCTCCTAACTTATCATGTGCTAAAATTTATGGTCGTTTGAAGTTGACCCAAGACTTAAAAGAACTAAGGAACGACTTGAATGAATTCTCTCTAATTCTTTTTGGAACTCAAGGTGCTATATCTAGTGACCTGACCTTAATACTTAAGAAATTTAAATTCCTTGGTCAAATCCTACTCACAATCAAGAAGGGTTCAAGTCTTAGCTCAAAAAATTTCCGAGGTGTTACACAATTGCTTTAATTGTCCATTTTTGCAGTTAAACTTATGTATGTCCTATTTTAAATCGTTTACTGATATAATTTGCTAGCTTGCTATGGCGTTGTTTTGATAAAATTTCCATCCCCTTACTCTCTTTGCCTTCGTGTGTTTACTCGTCTTGGTGTTTGAATTAATAAGTGAAGCCTAAGTTTAAAAAAAGTTCAGAAGTATGCGTATTATTACACCGAATTTTGTAATTCTCATTGCTTATATATAGCAGAGCCTATTGTGATATTTTTTGGTTGGATTATTTTGAATTCTTGACAATTAGCATGAATACTTTCTTTACTTTTAAAATCTAATAAATGCCTAATTGAATAAGAATCAAATTCGATGTTGCTCCTAAAATAATTATTTTTCTTTCTGCACAGATTGAAATCCTCTTCTGTTCAAATAAATTTCAACTTCATATGTGTTATCATTTCCTTTAATCTTCACCTTAAAATATGCCTTAATACTTTTTCTTCTATGTTGACTAGTTGATCTTCCGTACTCAATTAATTGGTTAACATTTGGTTAGTTCCCTTAATTCTAGTAACTAATGAATTTTATTTTTTTAGATAATAATTCTCTTTGTTGATTAAGCCTTGATTTAGTATTGTTTTTTTAAATTATTATATTTTATTTAATATGGGCTGACCCTTTGCGTGTGTAAGTTTTATATAATTAATGTGTTAAAATTGATTCTTTGTCATATATATTTCCTGCCAGATTCACTTGTCCGATTATGGTAAAAATTATTATATATGATATGGGCTACATAATTATTTTCTTTTTAACATAATTATTTCTTTACTTAATTCTACATTACTTAAATGTTTGTGGTTGCTTTAATTGATCTTTTTCCTTAATTGAAATTTGAACATATTCTTACATGTTTAATTTTTTAAAAACAATATTATTCAATTTTGGTAATAAATTCTTGCTGATCTGACCCTCTTAGAAAAACTAATTTTCATAATTCGCTCCCATTATTGTTTTCCCTTTCTCGGTTATGTTTTTTCATTTACTATAAACAGAAGTCCCCATTCACTTTTCCACACGCTTTAATCAAAAATACTCTCAAAAAGAAAAATAAAAATCTTACGAACTGCTTTCAATGTTTGCTGCTCAATTTATTGTTTCAAGTTGGACGTTGGGTTAAGTTTATTCTTGATGATTAATTAATTTATTTAATATGTTAGCTTCCTTCATTAGTTTAATCCTTCTTTCGCATTAATATTATTCAAGTTTAACCTACTTTTTTATACGAATATTTTGCATACTTTAGTATGTTTAAATAAATAAAAGGAAGTGTCCTGGTCAGGTCTCTTCTTTCCTCTCTCTATGTGTGACATTATATTTGTTGTTATTCTTTGTTTGTTTGAATTCTTGTGTGTGGGCGCCATATATATAAATATGAAATAATTAATGTTATGTGTATCTTTGGTATTATATGTATGTGTTGCATTATTCCTTATTTGGACATTATTGTTCAAGTTTTAAAAGTCGTCTAGGTTGGTTTATGGACAAGGATTTTAGTTTAGCATTTGTACCTCTAATTTGTATTATTATGTTCATTTACTCATTTATTTTAGATTGTAATAACCTGTATAAGTGATGCTCTATATATATGAAATAAATTTGGAGATTGTCTAAGGTGGGAGGGGTTTATTTTCACTCCCCGAGTGTACACCCTGGACGTGGCTGGTACTCGAGAAACCATTTCTGATCCCCAAGCGAACCATTGGCCTGACGGACTACTTAGCGGAAGACTGACTTAAGCGATAATAGGGTTAAAACATACATTATCTCAACATAAACTCAATTGGAATGTCCGAAAATACTTAATTGCAATAATAATAATACTTTGCAAAACAACCTTTAAATAAAAGAAAGTACTGAGTAACTCTAACTATCTATGAAGCCTTTAATACTGGGATAGATGTCAGGACAAAACCCATGACAACTCAACAATAACATGAAAATAAATGTGAAATCCTCTGGAAAGCAAAGAGACTCACCAAAGCTATCTGGAGCACAAAGTGATCTCAACGAAACGCCTATTGATGATCCTGAACGTCTGTATCTGCATCATAAAAGATGCAGGCAATGACATCAGTACATTTGAATGTACGAATATGTAATATAGCCGAGGCGAAATAACTGAAATGAAGGACTGCAATAGGTATAACATAAACTCAACTGAATGTAAAAAAATTAAAGGAATGAAACCGTTTAACTTTCAATTCTCTGAAATTTAACATTATAAATAATATATAAAAATACACTTTAACTCTATTGGAAGATCTCTAACAAACAACAAATTACTATAAGCTACGTGATGACACACCGTCTTATCCACGCTGTCAGAACTATCCTATATCATGCTGGGATATAGGACACCTCAACTAAGTGGATCCACTAGGCTCTACCCAAAGGCACTAAGGATTCATCTAAAAAGTATGATCATGTATCCATGTTGGTAAGATATGGTTTATGGGGGCTGTAAGTTGTCTGAGCTCTCCCCCATATCGGTGCTCAATACTATTGACATGTATAAAAACATTACTCTTTCTCTGGTTTGAGATAATTGCTTAAATTATCCTCTTAAAAGAGGTAACTGTCTCTGAAACTCATTGTTCATTTATAAAACAAGGTTTCTCTTTGCTTAATGTAAAACTACATTCTGGGTTGAGATAAGTACTCAAAAGGGGCCTCTTTAAGAGGTAACTGCTCTATACTTAATCTTTCTGAAGCCTCTTTTAACTTTTCTCAAAAAAAAAAGTATACTCTTTTTATTCATGTAAAAATGAAACATTTGAGAAATACTTAGCTCCCTAATACTCTTTTCCAAAACTACTCCTTACTTCCTCAAAACTCAGTTTAAACAATGATGTTTTGGTTAAAAGATTCTCACTAAGAGTTCACTAAATACTCAAAATAGGGTTCATGTTGAAAAATAGTCATGAACAATCAACTCAATAATCACAATTCACATTGTATGACAATTCAATGATTAGGAATGGGAATTCAATAATTAACAACTCAAGAATTCAAAATTCAATATCAACTCATCTCAAGAATAATGAAATCTAAGGGAACAACCCTAAATTACTCTTTTACTGATTTGAAAGTAGATGTAGGGCATGAGGACGAACTAGTCTAAAACTATGATAGTCGTACATACCTGGAACAACGAAGTTATTTAGTGAAATAGAAGAAACTTGAAGAACGCTAGAACCCTAGATTTTCTTTTCTTGAAACCTTTCTCTATTAGTCTTGAAGTATTAATGAACATAAAATAATTGATTAACACTTTCTAAGCCCTTAATATTGGTGTGAAATGGCGTAGTTTAGGCTTAGAATAAGGGTTAAAATGACGTAGTTTATGTACCAAACGCATAGGGAAAAGGCAAAAATGACTCAACTTATAAAACTAAAAAGGTGCCTAAAATGGGCAATTTCACGGGCTGTTTAATGCTTCATGGGCCGTTTAATGCTTTACGGCCCCTCTAGTGGATCATCAAGTTACACCTACCCAACAAGGCTTCACTAAAAAGGGAATGACTTTTTATTCCAAACTTGATGGCACTGGAAGGAGGACTCAAAGACCTTTAATTTAATAGGTCATGATCCACCTAATTCATTTTGTGTTGAGTATGATAGTTTGAAGTTGACCCCAAACTCAAAATTTGATGGGTGACTTGTACGGACCACTAAACGGATAGTACAAGTCACTACAAGCCATTTAGTGGCTCGTCTAGGTGACCTTCACCTTGGCTGCCTTGGGTAGTCCTTCACTATGTCCAAGACAAGTCGTGGTCCCCTAAACGGGCCATCTAAGGTCTCGTGAAGGGTCCAAGGTCTATTTTGAGTTTGTGGACTTGCCCGTTTGCCCTTTTTAGCTATTTCTTGAAGTTCAAGGTGTTACATTTACATGCTACATGTTTATTTTATAGCAACATATTTGTGTTAGAAAACATGTCTATAGGAGTATGATTGTTTGTTTGTTCTTATTTCCCACTATAGATTAAAATAAAATATAAAAGTGTCTATTGTTGGCATTAATTAACTACTTAAGTTTTGATTTAAATATCTACTGTCATCATGTTAAAGTTATTTCCTTTTCTTAATTGTTTATGTTAATCAATATGTCTAACACCTTAGCATATAATAATAACAACACTAATGATGACGACGACGACGACAATAATTATAAAAAAATAAAATAATAATAATTAATGATAAAATAAAATAATAATAATGACGACGACAATAATTATAAAAATAAAATAATAATAAATAATGATAATAATAATAATTTAAAAATCAAAAAAATAATGTATGACTTTTTAACTGTTTCCCTGCCTTTTTTAAATTAATCAAGAAATTATTTTCAGCATATTAAAGACCATTTGATATGTTTTTTAATTGACTGCTGCCCTTGAAGTCAACTTGCAGCCTTATCTTTTGCTTCTTATAAAATTAAATATATTGTTGTAATATATTTGTTTGTGCACACACTTTTGCCTAGATCTTTCACAACTATTTGTGTCTTCAAGCATGTTGATAACCTAATTTAGAGGTCAATATGAGATTTACGTGCTAAATGTTTGTCCTATTTATTTATTTTTTACGCTTAGGGACCTAATTAGGAAACTTATATTTGTTTAGTCTAAAATTCACCATCTAATTAGTTCAATGTCTCTTGGACATTAAGTTGGGACACAAGACACTTTTTAGGACGTTAGTTTTTAGAATTTATTTAGTTCGCTTTAGATTATTAATAATAAATAAACTTAGAAAGGGGGTAGGGGTAATTAGTCCCTTATCAAAATTGATGTAAGTTGACTCAAGCAGAAAATGACAAACTTTGATTTGTCTCCTGATTAATAAGTTGAGCGCTAATCCGAGAAGGAATAGTTAATTTAGGTTTATGTTATCCCCTTTTTATTTTTTCTTTTATATTGTTGCCTATATTATTTGGGGTAGTTAATTAATAAAAATGTTTTTCCTCTATATTTGATTGTGTACTTTTTGTGTTCTTGCTTATCTTTTTAGTCATGTTTTATGTTAGTTAATTTACATCAAATGCTTTTAATTTGTATATACCTTTTCACTTAGTTTATTTTAATTAAACTTGATGAATAATTAGACCTTATTTTCCACATGCTTAACCTCCGCATAAATATATGAGATACGATTGGGACCCACATTTGTGGACCTCAAGGGGTGCTTAACACCTTCCTCTCGATATAACTTGAACCCTTATACAAATATTAGTTTCGTTGACCTTAATTAATTAAAATTATTTTGGTTAGTTAGGTGTCCTTACACGACTTTAATTCTTAAGGTGACAACTCTCTTTTAATCAAAATCTAAAAGAATTGTCAAGTCGTTGCACAATCCGTTTTGTGAAAAATGAGGCGCGACAGCATTACGACTCCACTGAAGATATAACTAGGTTCTAACCATTATGTGTCCTATTTATTTATGTGGGTTTTATTTGGTTTTGTGGTTTAATTTGCTTATTTTGTTTATTTCCATGTTTAATTCCTTTCTCTTCTTCCTAGTTGTTTATTTCCTTGTTTAATAAATTGTTTTCCTTATTTGCATTTATTTCATGTTTCCTTTTTCTATTCCTAGTGGTTTATTTCCTTACTTAATAAATAGTTTTCCTTATTTGTCTTTATTCCATGTTTGATCATTTTCCCTACCTTTTTATTTCTTTCCATGTTTAGTCCCTCTCTTTCTTTCCTATTTGTTCTATCTTCCTTGTTTGATATATTTCTTGCCTTGTTTATTTTATTTTATGCTTAATCATTTTCTCTACCCCTTTTATTTTCTTTTCATGGTCAAACCCTTCCTTCTTTCCTTATTTGTTGAATCCTATTTTGTAATAATTTGTTTAATTCCTTTAACTGTCCTACATGTCAATCCCTACTCGAAGCCTTTATATGAA